>CM038670.1:255587308-257013558 GCA_021605145.1 Aegilops bicornis | reverse complement strand
AATTTCCTCCCGCTTCCTTCCGCGGAGGACGACATCAAACGGCAGCGGCATACATTTTCACAACTCTAACCAACCAGATGAAATTCGTGCAAACACGGACTGATTTCATATAAGCATGAAGTAGATCTTCATATAAACATGATGGATTTCATTACATTTACATGAACTAAGCGGTCCAATCCGACTCTCTTGGTATAATTAATACTCCATCCGTCCGGAAATACTTGTCCTAGAAATGGATGTATCTAGACTTATTTTAGTTATAGATACATACAATTTATCCATTCTTAGAACAAATATTTCCCGCCAGCTGGAGAGGGAGTACATAATCGAAATGGCCGCCCGCGGATCCCTTTGTCTCCCTCATGTCCACAGACACTTTGCGGGATCGAAGAAGGTCCTCGGAAGAGACGAAGAAGCAAATAAACCACCTCAATGCGTAGTCGTCGCCTCGGCGGTGGCCTTCATGGGACCCAAGTGGCGGCAGCCTCCCGTGTTCTACTTCTCCTTGATGATGGCGGCGGACACGGAGAAGCTGTCCACCGACTCATCGCTCTCCACGCACCCGGCTTCTGTCTCTGCCTGCATGGCGCGCCCACAGACACGGGAGGCGCGGCACCGCAGACACTGGTGGCACAGTACGACGTGGCAGCAACGATGCCCGTACCGGTGTGCTCGCCGCCGTGCCGGCGTGGAGCAACTCGCCACTCCTCATCGAGCTGAACTGGAGCGGCAAGTTGCTGAACCACGCGCCTGCTTAGGGCGGCAACTGGCTCCGTCAGGCCAAGCGAGGTTGGTGACCGAGCGGCCTCGCCCGTATCTGGAGGGCTCGGTGGGCCACCCAGCCGGGTAATATGCCGGAGAACGGCTCCTCGGAAGCCATCGGAAGAGTGGAGAAAATGGTGAAGGAGGAGATGCGGGAGCAACGGAGGGGTGCGATTCTTGCCTGCTGTCTGTCTGGCCTCGTGTAAATAGAGGGAGGACGATAGGAGCTTGGCCGGCGTCTGGCCTCATTTAAACTGAAGGCGGACGGGAGGAGCTCGGCCGGTGTTGCATTTAATTCCGGCCCGCTCATGAACGGACGTGTGGCCGGAGTAGGTTTCTCGATTTGCATGCGGTTTAACCGAGGGGTTTGATGGAGGCAAGGAGGCGTGTTCAGCCAGGCGTGTAGCAGGCGGCGCAGTACTATTCGATTTGACAAATGGGCGCGCAGTTCCCGTCTGGCTTTAATGCGCATTTAGGAGGGAGTAGCGGTTCCCGAAATGTTGAACGGCCAATGCATCCTCCTTCAATTAAAGCATGAGGGAAGTAATGGGAGGAGGACCGGGAAAAGAGGCTGCATGATGTGAATGCAACGCAGTTTGCCCATATATAAAGACGCCCCTCCATTCCAATGCATGTACCACATCGTACGCACCTAAGCATTTGCCTAAGCACCTACACTAAGCGCAAAAGAGCTCACTCCAGACCCATGGCGGCGATGCGCACAAGCAGCCAGCGACTATGTCAGATGGTCCACGACGTCGGCCTACGGCATGGCGCCGAGGATCGTCTCCAGATGGTGTTGGAGACCGGCTGGTGGATGGCCGTCGTCGACGCAAACTACGACTCTCAGTTGGACCAGATGATCGTTGCCACCACCAACAAGTTCACCGTCCTCAAGAAGCTCGCGGACAACATTGCCGTACTCCTCCAGCCCGCGCGCCTGGGCTCCTCATTGCCTGCCACCCTAATCGGCCTCCATGGCCGGAACCTCTTTCAAGCACTGGTTGCCCTACGCGATCGCCCGACGCCACGAAGAATGTCCACCTGGAGGTCGCGCTCGCCGTGAGGCGCCTCACCCTGCAAGAATTCGTCGACCTACACATCCACATGTACGAGCAAATCGTGTACATAGGTATCTACAAGGCCAGTGAGGACTCTACAACGTTGGCCTTCCTCAACCGGCTGGAAGCCTTGGATGCCTTTGCTGAGAAGCACCTCGACCTCGCCACAAAAGCCGCCGCTCCTTAGCCGCCGGTCGGTGGCCCGGCGCACTAAGTTGAGGAGGAGGAGGTCGTACGTTGATGCATGCATCTTTATTCTTGCCTTCTGTAACCACCACTGCAATCGCATCATCATCGTGGCCTTAATTCTTATTGTGTTGTTGCATTCTCGTTCCAGTCAATACCGACATGTGCGATCCCTTTGCTTAATTATATGCATCACTGTAACTAGTACTCCATCCGTCAATTTATAAGTTGTGCTTACCTTTTCCATCAACTTCGTGCAACGCGCGGGCATTGTCGGCGTTCTGGGAACGGGGGTACCCAGACTTGCCTGCCTGCGGCCTGCGGCGTGGCTTAAAGGGTGGCCCAGTACGGCCCATCTTCACCAGCACCAGCTCAAGACCCTCGCGAGGGGCCAAGCCTCGCGGGGCGGATGACAGGAAGCTTACTCAGGCACGGCCTCGTCATTTGGCTCATGAGGAGGCGGAGAGATCAAGGCGGGTACCTCACGAGGTGCCCATGACGCAAGCCGTGATTTACCAAGGGCGCCAGGCGGGCGCCAGCCCGCGCAGTGTCCTCATTTCCTCTTTGGTGCAAAGGAGGCAAGCGCAGGCGAGAGCATCAAGCAAAGGCAGCCGTTTCGATGCAACAAGACCAAGACCGTCGCAACAGTAGAAAGGAGGTCATCGTGGAGCCCAAGCCGGCGTCACCACCAGAGCCTTTGACAGGCGAGGACCAACTTTAGTCAGGATAAGTGTACTAGATGTTCCCCTTCAAAATGGCCAATTGTTGGCGCCCTTCCCGCTCAATATTTGGGAAGAGGCCCACGGCCTCTGCCTATAAGTAGAGCTAGCCACCACAGTAGAGGAGGAGAATCTTGGCTTGATCCCATCAGATCGAGAGCCTAGCCACAAGAACACCTCACCCTCGCGAGGCTATTCTTCCTTGTATTGTTCATCATCAGCCCAAGAGGCAATACACCACACCACACACTGGAGTAGGGTGTTACACCACAATGGTGGCCCGAACCAGTATAAACCTTGTGTCCCTTGTGTTGATCTTCGTGTAGTTTTAGACCCTTGTGAGGCGACGAAGTGCAGGTAGGTAGGGGGTGAGATCTCCGCGTGCACCCCAGAGTTCAAACCTAGAGGGTTTGCCGGAACCCGAAATCCGACATTTGGCGCGCCAGGTAGGGGTGTGCCAGCATCCGCCTTCTGCCGCTTCGCGTCCCGTCACATCGTCATCATCATGTCTGGCGACCAAGCGGGCAACCCTGATCCCTGGGCGGCCTGGCCTGCCCATGCAGAACCGCTCGCCCCGGGCGACCCCATGCCCCAGGCAGCTCGCGGTCCGCAGGGCGCTGAGCCGCGGCGACGCTGTCAGCAACGACAGCTCTCACGCCGCAGCAGGCGCGGTCGGCGGCGAGGGCCTCCAACCACGCCGCGGCCGCGACACCGTACACCCTAAGGGAGTAGGCGAACTCAAGGGTCGCGCTCATGGTGGCCCGGGAGCTACTGCAATGCAGGCTGCTGGAGGGCGGCCGTGACGTGCTGCTGGAGCGGGTGGCAGAGCTCCTGGGCTTCGCCGCATCGGGGGCTCACCCCTTCTGCACCCAACTCCCACCTCAGGTCCAGGGCGGCCCACGCGGAGGCCCCACGCACGCCCGCGCGGCTCCAAGCGGACTCCAAGGCCACCCTAACGCCAGCCAGGCCGTCAGCACCGGGCCAGCAGCGGCGCTGCCTCCGCCCCCGGCCAGCGAAGAATGACTCGCCACGACCCACGGCCCCAGTGGGCCACCGCGCTACCACCCCCAGGTGGGCGCCTCAAGAAGGACTACGTGGCACACGGGGCACTACGGTGCAACATTCGGGATGGCGGCCCCGGAGGAGTACGTGCCCCACATGATGGATCAAGGGCACGCGCAGGAGGACGAACACGGCTCGCTCCTCGGCCCAAGCTGGGGGGACGAGGCACGAGAAGCTGAGCTCTTCCAGGAGCCCCGGGAAAGCCCCGTCGGCCGCGCTGGAAGCAACGACATCGGTCTTGCTAATTCCTCAGAGCAGGCATACGCTAACCATGGATCGCAGGAGGTACAGGTTGCCACAGCGACGCCCCACTCCCGCAGTTTCCTACCCCTCGGGAGGAGGGCGCCAGGCTGCGGAGAGGGGCCGAGATCCGCATCACCACCGCGGCGTTCGGAACATGGCGTCATCAGAGGTAGGCCCTCTTCCGGGAGGCGCCTCGGGGCCTACCTCGGCAGAGGACCCATGGTCGTCGGGGAACTGGCTGGCTGCTCTACCCCATCCGGCGTCCCTTGGTTTCGGTCGTCGTCGGTGGCACTAGAGTGTGGCGCAAGGCGGGGCCCTCTTTGGCGATATGAAGCAAGGCCGGTACACATGAAGAAGGCCCTGCCTGTGAAGCTTCGCCGCCCGTGACACTCTCACATAATAATGAGTGGGGTTGTACACGCCCGGAGTCTCGAGGCGCCACCTCGGGCCCTGGGCTCCCTCCCACGCCTTGATGGCAGCACTTAGCTCCGCCTGGAGAGAAGACGTCCAAGACTAGACTAGGTGCCGGACGCGGCTTTTTCTGCTTTTCTTGCTTTTTCCCTTGGCTGTCGCTTTTCCCCCTTTTTTTTGGATTTAAGTTGGATTCGAGCTTGCGATTTGCGTGTGTTCGGGGAAGGGGTGTTTAGTCTCGTTCGAGCAATCTCTCGCGTTCTGGTTACCACTCTGCCTCAGCTGCCTCCCCTCGTGAGCCCCTCGCGAGCCGGGCCAGGCCTAGCATGCGCACAGACCGGACCGCCATCACCGCGCCCTCTCAGGAGGTTCTCGTCACAAGTTAAATAGGCTCGTTCAGGGAGCACACAGAGCGCCACAGCCCTCCGCAGGCTATCTCGGGGCCCACGCGGGTCGAAGGTAAACAAGTCAGCCAGCTCGTGGCAAGGCCAGCCACTTGGCGCGGGAGTACGGCTGATATCGCATCTACTAATACGTTAACTGCAAGTTTTTAAACGAGGGGCTCCCCCTCCCAAAATGCTATTACAACCTTCAGGGCCAAGCCCGAACTCTACTTGCGCAGGATAAAAAGCAGGGGCAGCATGCAGTCAATCGGATAAATCCCCCAATGCATCCTCGAGATCACCTCCTGAATCGCCGCTGGCGTCGCTGGCCTCACCATCGCCCTCCGCGTCGCCGTCAGCGGCATCAGGGCCGTCCACCACGTCGCCTTCATCAGCGGCCACAATCACGCCGTCGTCATCGGTAGCGAAGGCCCTGACGAGAGCATCCACGTTGTCTTCCACCCAATGCGCCAGGTCGTCCTGGACGTCCTGGGGTACTGGGGCGATGGCAGCATCAAAATCAAAGTTGGGGTCCATGTACCGAAGATGGCTGAAGACGCGAGAAAAGGCACGCCCGAGCAGGGCGCGGCTCCTCTCCTCCACCAACCTGTTGGCTCTGCCCGATCGCACCTCCAGCTGCGTCACCACATCAGTGAAGAACTGAAGATTACCAGCATAGTTAACTGCATGAGGCTCGCCAACGGCCGCCTCGCAGATGTTGCCCAAGGCCGTGTTAGCTCTTTCCCGGAGCGTGCGGAGCATAGGGCCATGCTCGTGCTCCAGGATCTTCCACTGGCGCCTCTCGTCCTCGTTCCGTCGTGCAACGGCCTCAGCCGCGTCCACCCGCTGACACAGAAGAAGCGCCTCGGCGCGGGAGGAAGTCAGCTCCTCCTACGCCACGCCAAGGGCGGCCCGGGAAGCGTCGCCCGCTGCATCACTTCATCCAGCTTGGCCCTCAGGGCGGCGGTCCTGCCTTCAGCCTCGACCCTGATCAACCCCAGCCTCTCCTCGAACTCGCGCTTGAGGTTCAAGCGGGCCGTCGCCACCCAGCGATCAACCTCTTCCAAGACTCGGGCCTCCCGCGCAGCGACATCATCCTCCGCTTACGTCACCAGGCGCTCCCTCGTCTCCAGCCGCTCAAGATCGCGGGCGCGCTCGGCAGCTTCCAGCGTCAGTGCCTCCTCGCGTCTCCGGAGCTCTGCCTGGTCGGCCGAAGCCCCCTTCATCGCTGCAAGGGCCGTCTCACGCAGCTCCACCTGCTGCTCCAGGGAATTGCTCCAGGCCTGGAGCTCCCACGCCCGCTCCTCCGCCGCCTCACGCCACTGGTCAGCCTCCCGGGCCTCCTCGACGGCCCAGGAACGGGCCTCCCGTGAGGCCGCCAGTGACGCCTCGGCCTTCTCATTTTCGAGGTCATGCTGGTGGCGCGCGAGGGCAACATCCACCTTCAGCTTGCGCCCCTCTTCAGTCAGGCGCATGCGCTCAGCTTCAAGGAGCGCATCCTCGCCAGCGAGCTCTACACCAAGCTGGCTCACTGCTTCAGCCGCCCTCTGGAGAAACCCTTGGCGAAGGGCACGGCGCTCCCGGGCGCGCCCGAGCACGTCTTCTGCATCATCATCCACCCCAAGTAAGCGCGGGGGGCCATGAATCAGCACTCCCCCTCTGGGCAGGGGGCTGGGGGCTGGCGCCCTCGTGATGGTCGGGCATGCCCAGCCAGAAGCCCGGCCTAGAGCTGGCTCGACCCTGAATGAAGAACGAAGGGCCGACTTCAGCCAATCACCGTCCACGACCAGACGAGAAGCCCAAGGCAGGCTGGCTATGCCCCGGGAAGGCTCGCGAAGGAGGGTCGCGAGGTGCGCAGAGCCACGATGCGCCACAGGATGGCTCACCTCTCCGACCGGCTTCACCACGAGGGCTCTGCTTGAGCTCGGAGCATTCGAAAATGGCGGAGAGGGCGAAGCCTGGGGGGATGGCTCCTCATCCATCTCCGTGAGCTCGATAGGAAGGGACCTGCGGAGCAAGGATCAGCCAAAGCAACGGGAAAATAAGGAACCAGGAAAGGGGAAGGCTTACTCATCAATGGTGAAATACTTCCTGCGCTTCAGCAGGCGGCAAGGGTAATCATCACCCAAGGCCTCCCTTCTCTTCCGGAGAGCCTCAAAGTCCACGCGGAAGCGGCCCAGAGTTCAGCAGGGTCACCTGCTGACGAGGAAGAAGCACCAAGGTGACCAGCGTCAGGCGTCGTCTGGCGCACGCCATGATCGCCTCACCAGGAAGGGTAGCCGGGACCTCAGGGGCCTCGACCACGGGAGCCGCGGGCCGCGGCTCAACGCCCTCAGCCGCAGCAGTACGGGCCTCAGAAGCTGCCACCTCAGGGGTACCGCCTGGCGTCGTCGTCCCGGCCGAGGCCCCACCAGCCTCTGGTGGCCTTTGCCTCCCTGCTCCACCACTCGAGGAAGGACCGCCGTGGGCGACTGGAAGGACAGTCACCACTACTGGGTTCTCGCGAGGCCCCATGAGGCCTGCGGGGCGCAGCCCCCATTCGTCGAAGTTGGGCATCTGCTTCACGAAGTCACCCCTGCTCGAGCAAAGGTACAGCAAGCCCCCCCTTGCCGGACGCTGCCGGGGGAAGGGTCCCCAGTCAGGATCATGAGAACCTTCCTCAGCACTTCAGGCGTCAGGTCCTCCTCCTGGAGCCTCATGTGGTCCTCACGCCCGCCGAAGGCCCACATCCGGCGGGAATGGCGCTGGAGTGGGGCGATGCGGCATAGGAGGAACTCATTCACCACCTTGGGCGCCGTCACGCCGAGCGCCCTCAAAATGCGTGAAGCGATGTTGCATTTAAGACGAGCCGGGGGCTCGTGAGCGTCTCCTGGCCCCAACACGAATAGGGGACAACTGGCAAAGTTGGCTCCGAAAGCAGGGGGCTGGGCACCCCGACATCCACATACAGCCACCGCTCGCGGAACCCGGATGCTGGCGGAGGAAGGTTGAAATCAATCCCTGAAGCCGCTATTTCCGATGCGGCAACGAAGCTCACGCACCCCGAGCATTGGGTGGGGCCGATGAGGCGCAAAGAGAAGAAGTGACGCAGCAAGGCAACTGAAGGAGGGATGCCCACCATTGCCTCACAGACAAAGGCGAAAATGGCAAGAAGAGTAATGGATTCAGGACCCAAATGCATCATATGGATCTGGTAATGGGAAAGCACAACGTTGAAGAAATTGGAAAAGGGGGGAACCAGTCCCGCCCACAGGGCGTCGGGGAAGTACCGGACCTCGGTGACTATTCTGTCAATGGAAAAGTGAGACGCGGGCCAGACCGTCGTCCTCTCGCACTCGTTGAAGATAGTGGCGAGGGCAGAGCTGACCTTGTCCAAGCCTTCTCGGTTGAGTATGATCGACCGATCGACAGCAGGAGCCGTCGGCGACGGCGAGCGGGGAGGTGGCACAGGCTTCTTCCCTTTCCCCTTCTTCGTCGGAGCCATGGCATGCGAAGGGGAGGATTCGAGATTGGATTGGAAGCGGTAGATCGGAGCTCGAGAGGAGGAAGAGCAGGAGGCAGGCGAAAGCAGCGAAAAGAGGGATGATCGTGCAACGGCGGGTCCGCCTATTTGGCGCAAAATAAGGAGGCATGGGGAACAGGACGCCCACGTCCAATCAACCGCCACGCTGCGCCCAAGGCCGCAGGATGTTAGGGCCGCGGCGTCAGACCGCCCTTCGCTTCTCTGCTAAGCCAAGTCCAGCGCCTTGGGCCGGGGCTCTTGTCGGTTCGGGAATGGGGTACCCAGACTTGCTCACTGCGGCTGCGGCGTGGCTTAAAGGGTGGCCCAAGACGGCCCATCTTCATCAACACAAGCTCAAGACCCTCGCGAGGGGCCAAGCCTCGCGGGGCGGACGACATGAAGCTTCCTCAGGCACGGCCTCGTCAGGCTGGCTCGCGAGGAGGCGGAGAGATCAAGGCGGGGTACCTCACGAGGTGCCCATGACGCAAGCCATGATGACCAAGGGCGCCATGCGGGCGCCAGCCCGCGCACTGTCCTCATTTCCTCTTTGGTGCAAAGGAGGCAAGCGCAGACGAGAGCATCAAGCAAAGGCAGCTGTTTGATTGCAACAAGACCAAGACCGTCAGAACGACAGGAAGGAAGTCATCGTGGAGCCCAGGAAGGCGTCACCACCAGAGCCTTTGACAGGCGAGGACCAACTTTAGTCAGGATAAGTGTACTAGATGTTCCCCTTCAAAATGGCCAATTGTTGGCGCCCTTCCCGCTCAATATTTGGGAAGAGGCCTAGGGCCTCTGCCTATAAGTAGAGCTAGCCACCATAGTAGAGGAGGAGAATCTTGGCTTGATCCCATCAGATCGAGAGCCTAGCCACAAGAACACCTCACCCTCACGAGGCTGTTCTTCCTTGTATTGTTCATCATCAGCCCAAGAGGCAATCCACCACACCACACACTGGAGTAGGGTGTTACACCACAATGGTGGCCCGAACCAGTATAAACCTTGTGTCCCTTGTGTTGCTCTTCGTGTAGTTTTAGACCCTTGTGAGGCGACGAAGTGCAGGTAGTTAGGGGGTGAGATCTCCGCGTGCACCCCAGAGTTCGAACCTAGAGGGTTTGCCAGAACCCGAAATCCGAAAGGCATCTTGCTAGAAACACTAGAACTTGTCGGACCGCGTGTGACCAAACCGACGATGCGCCAACCTAGCTACTACATACCCTGCTTATCTGGCAGAAATAGCCCTACCCTAGCGTTTCCAATCATTATTTCTATCTATTGATCGTGCCAAGGAGCAGAACCAAAATGTTACAATTTATACATGTTTCTCTACTCCTACTCCTATAAAAGACTTAGTTGGTGATGGTGGTGTGTCTGCCATCCGTCGTTTCTGACCATTAGATCTGCATTTAACGGCTGTGAGGTAAGTTGTGGCATTTTTGCAACAATAGCCCACTTCTCTGCTCCAATTTGTAGAAAACCCCTTATTATCTTGAAAGCAATCACATCCCTCCCTCACCTCATCAAAACAGTCTGAGAAATATATTTTGAGTGAAAAGTATTCCCTCCGTTCCTAAATATTTGTCTTTCTAGAGATTTCAATAAGTGACTACATATGGAGCAAAATGAGTGAATCTACACTTCAAAATATGTCTATATAATCCGTATTTGATAGTCATTTTGATATCTCTAAATAGAAAAATATTTAGGAACGGAGGGAGTAATATATTAGGAGTATATCAAAACAAGAGTGATTTCTTTCAAGTTTGTGAACAAGTATTACTATTCTACTACTTTGGATCCGTCGCAACGCACATGCACATTGCTAGTAAAAGGAAAATGCATGCCGCGTTCGCGTCGCATTCCCCCCCCCCCCCCACACACCCGGGAATCGGGAGTAATCCATGGTCCGTCCGGCACGACACATAACTTAGGGAAGGCGTGTTGCCTAGCGTTTTCACTTTCATGTGGGACCGCCGTTGAGCAAACCGACTATTGGCAAACCGCACCCTGCCTGCCACCGGGTTGGAAAACAGAAACGAGGGGAAGATCTAGCTGTAGCACGGAAGCCAAGAAATTTGGTGTCAGATGGGGCTCGTTGATAGAGTAGGAGCATTCCGTACTACTCTACTCCTACTAGTACCAAGCAATGGATCCAAAGTATATCTGTTTAGTGGAGTACTATACAACTAGTACTACCACTATACAACAAGTAGTAGGTACGTGCACGACAAAACATCGTAGGAACAAAAAAACGGGGAGATCTTGTTTTGGGTGATTTGTCTTTTTTCACCAACGTAGTATGAATAATATGATGTGGGGGGCACTCATGAAGCTTATGTGGCTTGGTTGCATGGCTACGAAAGGTTAGAGAAAAATAAATAGATAATGTGTCTAGAGTGCACTCCACTAAACAGATATACTTTGGATCCATTGCAACGGGCCGGCACATCTATATCTATACCCCCTATATAGTGTGTGAATAACTTTGAAAGTTGGTCGTTGGATGAAGCCAATCTGACGGTACAAAGATGTCAAATACGAGCACTACTGGCCGTTGGATATCATCTACATTCCACCAGATGCTGCCACATGTAGAATCTAGAAGACTCCATGGTTGAACTTCATTCATGACTAACTTTGCCACAACTAAGCTTAGGCAAAGTGTGTCTGCCACAAAAAATGTGGCTAACAAAATGGCCACCACAAGTGTGGCAATATTTGGCAAGAAGTTTAGTCTATGACATGTGACCATGTAGCTAGAAAAGTGTGGCAAGCCACAAGTGTAGAAATGAACCAAACACATGCCTAGTGTGTTTGGTAGGGTGTATGAAGGGTGCATGATTGGTAGGGTGTATGAAGGGTGCATGATCCCAAGAGTTCCCTTCTCGACCCACTTTTGGCTGTTTGGTAGAGTGTATGGAGGGTGCATGAGTCCACACTAGATTAGCACAAATACACTAGAAGCATGCATGAAGAGAGCATACATGAAGAGGGAACAACTATGCTAAGACGAGAACGCAACCAAACACACTTGTG
Source organism: Aegilops bicornis (assembly GCA_021605145.1). Classification (NCBI taxonomy): domain Eukaryota; kingdom Viridiplantae; phylum Streptophyta; class Magnoliopsida; order Poales; family Poaceae; genus Aegilops; species Aegilops bicornis. The sequence goes on along the minus strand of CM038670.1, from coordinate 257,002,193 downwards.
GCACGCCTAAGCTTAGGCGTGGCAACCTTAGGCTGCAAACCAAACATCTACACCCCTATATAGTGTGTGAACATAATTGGTTTGATGCCAACAATTGGCATTGCCAATATTTGGCAAGCCAACATTTGGCAAACCCAAAATTTGCCAAATGTTGGCAACTTTTTGTGAGGTTGAGAAGAAAAGTTGGTAGCCAACCAATCACTAGCCAACATTTGGCATTTGCCAAATATTGGCATGCCAACTTTTGGCATCAAACCAATCATGCTCTAACTTTGTAAGTTGGTCGTTGGATGAAGCCAATCCGACGGTACAAACATGGCAAATCCGAGCACTACTGTCCATTGGATATCATCTACATTCCACCAGATTTTGCCACATGTAGAATCTAGAAGACTCCACATGTAGAAGCATAATGCACAAACCACCAGAATCTCATGTGTGCAATGCACTTGTACCTTACTAGTAGTTGGTAGTAGTAAGAAACAAATTCCGGGTTTGGCACGAGCTCGTACCGCGGGAGCACCACAAGGCCTGCTGCAGGAGTTGCATTTCCCTCTCGGGGCCTTAATGACATGCGGACCTTAAATGCGGCTGGCCCACATGTCATTCTCATGGTGGTGGTGTGGTTAGCGACTCACTCGTTCGAGATGAACCGGCCGGTGGTGGCGTGGCCGTGGCGAGGGTGCCACAGCTATGCGTCGGGGTGTTATGAGGTGTAGATGGCCACACCGGCGGGTACTACCTGTAATACAGAAGTACCCCAGCTGAGGATTGATGCCCGGGACAAAATGTGTCATGGTCGCTGGATGAAAATTCGATGGTGCGGGAGTACGGATCGGAGCACAGCAGCGGAGCAGGCAAACCGCGTCCAATCGGGTGTGGCTGTGGTAGAAGGTTGATGGTCATCGCAGTTCAGCTGGCCCGCATGTCATGCACACAAAGGCAGAGGAGCGGTGGGGCCGAGAGGGATGAGGCGCACGCCGGGGGGATGAGGATCCCATGATGTGAACAATCCTACCATTCAATCACTGACATGTTGGACCCCAAGTGTGGGTCCCACCAGCCAGTGAAGGAAAGGCAGGGTAAGGTAGTGATAGCCACGTCGGGGGACGTCGTGCTTACAAGTAGGGTTGGAGCGGCGTCATGGGAATCACGTGTGGGTGTGGCAGTGGTAGAAACAAGATACGTGATGGTCGCCGTGGTTCAACTTCCATGGACAAGCTGTCATGTCTGCTGACACATGTATATCAAAACTAGAGTATTTGTGTTTCAAGCACGTGAACAAGTATTATTCTACTACTTTGGATCCATTGCAACACACGGGCCAGCACATTGGTAGTAGTAGTGTCTATCTCTATCTCTAGAGGCCTTCCCTCGTTCATCCTTTTCTCTCACAAGATAAACTACTCACACAAATGCATCTTGATGTTCCGTGGAACGCACGAGGATGTTTCCTTGGGGGTCTCTCCAGCGCGGCGTGGCCGTAGTTGCAAGTTGACGCCCTTGAGATGCCGATGTTGAGGGGCACTCGGATTTTCTGCGATGAGCAGGTAAGATGAGTTTGATCACGTAGTAAATGCATTCTAAAGACTAGTACTTTCGTGTCCATTTCCTAATTCTCCCCCTGCCCACTGTTTCACAGGTTAGGCTCGATGCGAGTGGAGATTGGCTTGCATATGTACGGGAGGGTACCAACATCAATTTGCAAAACATTTACAACGGTGACACCATTCCCGTAGAACCTTTGTCCAACATTGGGATCAACCATGCCACGGGCCACCACATGAATTGGTACTCCCTCCGTTTCTTTTTAGTCCGCATATAAGGTTTGGTCAAAGTCAAGCTTTGTAGAGTTTGACTAACTTTATATTAAAAAATATAAACATTCACAATATGAAATCAATATTATCAGATGCACCATGAAAGGTATGTTCATACTATATAGTTTTCGTATTGTATATGTTCATATTTTTTTATATAAATTTGGTCAAACTTTGTGCAGTTTGACTTTGACCAAATCTTATATGCGGAGTAAAAAGAAACGGAGGGAGTACGATGGAACCACGGTGAGATTGAATAAGATAGCACGAACCTTGCACATGGTGGTCAAAGGTGGACCATGCTGTCTGCGGCCGATTTGCTGCCGTACAAGTACGAAGACGTTGTGCTCCTTTCTAACCGCTTCTTCGCGGTGACAAACCAGGGGACTTGTTTCATATGGGACACATCCTACGATATACTCCCTCGCTCCCAGTTTATTTGTTTTGAATCTTTTCATTTGATAAGTTTCAAATTCAAATTTAGAGCTCCCCATCACATGTTGAGATTACAATGTCCATTAAATCGTTGCGTGCATGTATAGTAAAGAAACAAATCTCGAGTTTGGCATGAGTTCGTGCAGCGGTAGCACCAGCCTGGCGCAGGAGTTACATTTCCCTCCCAGGGCCCTCGGGACTAAGCTTCAGTGCCTTACTACACCTGCCTTTGAGTCAATGATATTTGGACCCGACAGGTGGCTGGTCCACATGTAATGCTCCCGAAGGCAGAGGGGCAGTGGGGCCGAGAGGGGTGAGCCGTAGATCGGGGGACGTGTGGTGTCATGGGTTTGTGCGGCATCATGGGAATCGCGTGTGGCTGTGGTAGAAACTTGATGCTCGCCGCATTTAAGGTGGCCCACATGTCATGCACACAAAGGCAGAGAGGCGGTGGGGCCGATTGGGGTGAGGCGCACGTCGGGGGACGTGGTGTCGTGGGTTGGAGCGGCGTCGTGGGAATCGCGAGTGGCAGTGGATGTAACGTGATGGTCGCCGTAGTTGAACTTCCATGGACAAGCTGTCATGTCTATGGACACATGCATTGCATACCGATCACTGGAAGGAGTAGTAGAGAAAGCTAGGCGGATAAATAGTTCCTTATAGTCAAGCGGACCCACGCTACTACTTGTTCCAAAGACATGCACACCATCGAAATAGTCCATCTATATCAATATACATAGAGAGGGAATTTTGTACAAGAGAGGAAATAGTTCATCCATCCATAATGCCTTGCTGCTGGTGGGAGACGGCTTCACAACAAGCTCTCCGGACCTTGCAGCTATCTCGAAACTCACACGAGCATCGAGGGCAGCATATTTTATCTGCTCGTACTTCAAGGGATAATTCTCCCATCCAGACGACCTTAATGCCAGCGTCTCGTCACCTTTCTGAAGATTTGTTTCTAGCACAAAATTTCCTACGTCGAATAGGATGGTGTCGGTTTATCACAATCTTCTACATGAATTTTTATTTTGGCTTGTAGGTCAGCGATGCTTTTCAAATCAAGGTTGTACGGCTCCAACTTCTGTTTGTCCCCAGCGATGGCTGCCCCACAGAAGTATATGTCCTCCCGAGACAAGAAATCATGATTCTCACCTAGTATGGAGGGCACGTGTATGATGTGGTACACCAAAACATCATCTTCGAGGCACAGCTGAAGGATAGCGGCGCGTTGGATCTTCCCAGTGGCACACTTCGTGTACTCTGCGTCGAGACCGATGACATTCATCTCCACCTTTTGGAGGGAGTTGGATACATTGTTGATCCACTTCCGAACAACCCTTGGGTGGTCGGTGACTGTGGCAACTATGCTCAACGAGCCTTAGACGAGGACATGTTGGATGCTAAAAACCTGCATCTTGATCTCTTTTGCCATTTGGAACCGCTGGACCGGAAGGCTATGGTTTGGAGAATTAGGATTAGATGGCTAGTCTAACTGAAGAAGATGATTATTTATAGGGGCTTCAGAATTACTCCAGGAGGATGTGAAGAGGTTAAAACAATGTGAATGCAGTGTGGTTTGGATGCAAATGAAGATCAAGGAGTAGTGAAAAAGCCGAGGAAAATCGGTTCCCGATGGAGAAGTAAATGGGAGAAGTTATGCGCATGCATGAGGAGAGCTGCGGTGGTTTGACTGCTACATGCAATGGATTGGACGGGCTCTTCGGTTGCCTTTTCTCTCTCCCACGTGCACAAAATGGCCCACTTGCATGCTGCAGTTTATTGGCTGGAGTCTGGCTGCAGCTGCTCATATAATGCTGTGAATGCGGGGCATGGAAGGAAATGGGCGCATGCAATAGGGTATATACGCAGACTAATTAGAGAAATATTGAAAAAAGTTATGCGCAGACAAAAGAGGACCGGAGGGAGTACTACTCATGTTCCTACTACGGTTAAGGATTATGCAGTTATCCTCAAAAAAGAAAAATCCTTCTTCATGCTTCCGCATGCACGAGAATTTGGTTCTGCTTGCAATATGGATGATAGCTGGAGGATGAAGTGAACCCAGAGGCATGCTAGCACGGGAGTACTACTCATGTTCCTACTACTCCTACTAGTAGTAGTAGTACAACCGTGGTACACTTGATGGTCAAAATACTATTATTCATCCGGTCCTCACAAAGAAGTGACAAGACCTCGCTACCGAGGTGACACCAGTCCAGGCGGCATGTCCGGGTTACCAATGTCAGCCTCACCTTGTGCATTGTGCAGTCACTGTCACCGCCGCTGTATAGCATGCCTCACTTCGTCTCCCTCTCCCCTAGCACCACTCCATCTCCGTCTCCGTCTCGCCGGAGATCCTAAGGTCACTCTTCATCATCTCACTGTGCCCCCGCGTACCCTCACCTCGCCCGCCTCCCCCAGTACCACTATTCCCTCGCTAGCCGCTCCAGCACCGACAGCCTTCTCCCCCGTAAACCAAGCCCCCCAAAACCCCAGCTTCCAAACTCCACCATGGCCGAACGCGAACCGCGCAACATCCATATGAGCCGCGATTGGAGCAATCTCCCCAGTGACGTCCTCGACCTCTGTTGTTCGTGTATGGATATGTTGAGCGCCCTACGGCTGGCTGCATGCTCGAGGGGCATGCACACAGCCATCATCGAAGCGATGCCTAAGCTTTTCAAGACACCCTACTTGCTGCTATCTGGTCTTGCGAGATTGGCTCACTATGATACGGAGGCGTACATGATGCCCCTCGACTTCAATCCGATCTCCATTAGCCGAAACTTCTTTGCAGGTATGTAGTGGGTCACCATACATCATTTCCCTCGACTTCGATCTGATCACCATCGCCCAAAACTTCTTGGCAGGTATGTACGGGTCGGCATGAACTCCCACTATATGGCTGCCTTTAGATAAGACGGTAAAAAGTTGGTGCTCGTGAACTTCCAGACCTCCCATGAGATTATCCTTCCTCCGTTGGATTATATAGAGTTTTACCATCGCGGTCCAAGTCATCTAGATTACCACGTCAGTTGGACAGACCTTGTTTTGCAGAAGATTGTAATCTGCCAAGTGCCCACACGACATGCGAATTATGTAGACTTCAAGCTAATTGCCTTGTTCGACCGTGGACTCGCCTATCTTTACGCCGGTGCCTTCTTTTGCTGGAGACAACTCAACTCGCAGTGGATCATCGTCAAAGCTGATACACACTTCTGTGATGCTATTGAACACAATGGCATCATCTACGCGTGTCGGATGTGGGGTTCCGACAAACCCTTAAGGTTCGAACACTGGGGTGTGGGCGAAGTCTTTCCCTCCTACCGATCTATGCTCTAGCTTGCTAAGATCTTGCGGACGAACTCGACGAACTCACAACACAGAGAGAGACACGGGGTTTATACTGGTTCGGGCCACCGTTGTGGTGTAATACCCTACTCTAGTGTGGTGGTGGTGGATTGCCTCTTGGGCTGATGATGAACAGTACAAGGGAAGAACAGCCTCCTGAGGTTGAGGTGTTCTTGTGCGTATGAACTTGTGGTGTGAGGGTTCGGTCTCTTGCTGATCCGATGCCTCAGCTCAGGCTCAGTTGCCTCCTACTGTGGTGGCTAGTCCTATTTATAGAGGCCCTGGTCCTCTTCCCAAATATTGAGAGGGAAGGGAGCCAACAATGGCGGGCAAATTTGAAGGGGGACAACTAGTACAAGCTATCCTGACAAAAGCGGTCTTCGCCTGCGAAAATCCCTGAGGTGACGCCGTCTTGGTCTCCATGATGACCTCCGCCTTGCCGTCCTCCTGGTCTTGGTCTTGTTGCACCAATATGGCAACCTTTGCCTGATGCCTCGGTACTCTTCGCCTGCGCTTGCCTCCTTAGCACCAAAGAGGAAATATGGGCCAGCTGCATTGCGGCGCCACTTTGGCACCCGCTGGCACCGTTAAATCATGGCTCACGTCACGAGAGCCTCGTGAGGTTTGCCCTGCCTTGATATCTCTGCTCCTCGTGAGCCTGCCTAGCTAGGCCACTCCAGAGGAGGTCTTGCGTCGTCCGCCTCGCGAGGCCTGGACCCTCGCGAGGGTCTTGGATGCCTTGTTGATGAAGATGGGCCGGACGGCCCGCTGCTTAGCCACGCCGTGGGCCGCAGGCAGGCAAGTCTGGGGATTCCTGTTCCCAGAACGCCGACAGTAGCCCCCGGGCCCAAGGTGCGCTCGGGCTTGGCTTCGCGGCAAAGCCAAGGGTCAAGTTCGGAGCGCCGCAGGCACCAAAAGCCTGCGGCCTCGGTCGACGCATGGCGGTTGATTGGACGTGGGCGTCTTCGCTTCTCCATGCTGCCTTTGAATCCGCCCGGCTATGCGGCCCCCGCGGCCTACACAGTTATTCCTCCGCCTCTTGCGCCTTGCTTCCCTAATTCCTCTGCTTCCTTGCGCCCCTGCTTTCTTCCCCAATCTGACTCGCGCTCCGCCTGCTCCATAGCCATGGCACCTAAGCAAGCTGAGAAGGGGAAGAGTCCTTTACCTCTTTCGGTCAAGGCCTCGCTTCTTCGCTACCGGGCGCCGGCCGTCTCGGTGCTTAATGATAAAGCCATGGACAAGGTGCGCCCGATGCTTGCCTCCAGCTTCAATGAGTGGGAGGAGACGGTGGCTTGGCCCGCGTCTCGCACTCGCACGGCCCAGACGACCACTGAGATCCCAATCTTCATAGACGCCCTCTGGGCAGGCCTGATTCCTCCCTTCTCCGCCTTCTTCAATGCTGTGCTTGAGCACTATCAGATCCACATGCTGCATCTCGATCCTCAGTCCGTGACACTTCTTGCCGTCTTCGCCTTCGTGTGCAAAGCCATGGTGGGCATCGCTCCTTCGGTGGCTCTCTTCCACCACTTATTCTCGTTGCATCTGGCCGACCCTCAGCAGTGCTCGGGGTGCGTGAGCTTCCAGGCTGTGGCTGCGACGGCAGGCGAGGGGATTGATTTTGAGCTTCCTCCATCCACGTGACTTCCAGATACGATGGGTGTTCGTTGATGCCGGTGTGCTCAGTCCTCTGCTTCAGGCTCCGTCGGGGCCCCCTGTTCCTAACCCCGACTGGGGCCATCAGCGGCTCGCGAGCCCCGGGCTTGCTCGTGTATGGCTCAGGTTGAAGTTGTTGAAGGATCGCAGCATGACTACACCGATGGTGGTGAAGGAATTCGTTCGCCGCCGGGTCACACCGCTTCAGCGCCATTCTCGTCCAATGTGGACCTTACTCAGAAGCCAGGACCACATGAGGTTTCAGGAGTCCGGGCTCCTCCTTGGGACGCGGGGGACAGTGCTCAAGGTTCTGACGGGTGTCTCTCTGCCGGCCGACCTGCCTAGGAATAGTTGCCTGATGTACCGCTGTGAGAATAAGGATGAATTTGTAAAGGTCATGCATCTCTTTGATGAATGGGGGCCGCGACCGGTTGGCCTGGAGGGGCCTCGGGAGAACCCTGTCGTCGTGGTTCCCTTCCTTGCTCCTGATGCTAGGCTCGCCCCAGGTGACGGTGCAGGTGGGCGAGCTCGGGCAGAGGCCGGCAGCTCGCGTGCTGAGGAACACGTGCCGGGTGGTGACCCTGGGGCATCGTCCTCAGGAGCCTGCCACTCCCCTCTTGAGGCGTCGGTTGCTGAGGGGATGCTGCATGCGACTCCTGAGGCCAAGGCTCCAGGAGCCTCGGGAGGTCGTGGTGAAACGGTGCCCGGCTGTTCGCCGCAACCGAGCACCCCTGAAGACATTCTCCCGAGCTCTTCTTCGATACCGTTGCGCACTGGCCGTCACGTCCAGCGTTACGGTCGTCTTTGTGTGGACTTCGAGGAGCTCCGCAAGAGGAAAGGATCCTCCAGCTGCGGCAACATCTTCGGACCGCTGAAGTGGAGGAAGTACATCGCCATTGACGTGTAAGTATCACGCAGTTGTGGCTTTCCATGTGCTGCTTCCTTCTTCTGACGCCAGTCTTTCACGGTTCCTTCAACTAAGGCTGCCAGATCTCCCGAGAAACGGCCTCCTTCCTCCTCAACTATCCCGCCAGCCTCGAGCGCTCCGAGTCCTGCCCCTGGGGCAGAGTTGGTTGAAGGGGCACTCATACCTTACTGGCATGCTGATTATGCGGCCTCGTCACTCCTCCCCACCGGCCTGGCGTGGAGCTTGGCAGGCGTGCCCAAGACTCCTCCGCTGATCTTCGGCGGCAACTTGTTGGCTTCGATCCTCGGCTCCTCCTCGAGAAGCAAGCTTCAGCAAGCTTGGGCTTCTCGCGAAGACTGGCCGGTGTCGGGTGCGGCGCCAGCCCCCAGCCTCCTGCCGAGGGGTGGCGCACCGCGTGGCGCCCTGCCCGCAGCCCCCGAGGCGAAGGATGAAGAGGGTCGGGCATTCAAGCTTGAGCGCGGGCGGAGCATGGTTCGTCATGAGCTCTTTCAGGAGGCGATGAATGCGATGGGCCGACTTGGTGAAGAACTCGCGAGTATTGATTCGCGTCTTGAGGTTGAAGGTCTTCGGCTAGCAGAGGAGCGGCGCAAGCTGAAGGTGGCCATCAACCTTGGCTGCTATCAGTGTGACCTTGGGAACGCGAAGGCTGAGGCGTCTCTCAAGGTTTCCTATGAAGCCCGCTCACGAGCCTTGGAGGAGGCTCGCGAGGCTGATCGCCGCCGCGAGGCTGCGGAGAAGCGCGCGTGGGAGCTCCAGGCCTGGAGCGCGTCTCTTGAGCAGCAGGTGGAGGCGCGCAGGGCCGCTCTTGCGTCGCTGAGGGGGACGCCCGCGGAGGAAGAGGAGGTCCGGAAGCGTGAGGAGGCGCTGGCCCTGGAGGCCATGGAGCGTAGCCGCGAGCTCGAGCAACTGGAGACGAGGGAGCGTCAGGTTGCCCAAGCAGAAGACGCCGTCGGGGCTCGCGAGGCTGGAGTTGAGGAGGAGGTGAACCGCCAGGTGGCCGAGGTTCACGCGGACCTGGTGGGCAGGTACGATCTGAAGTTGAAGCTCGCGGACGTGGAGGGTGAGGGCAGGGCCGTGATACGTCTCCAACGTATCTATAATTTTTGATTGCTCCATGTTACATTATCTACTGTTTTGGACAATATTGGGCTTTATTTTCCACTTTTATATTACTTTTGGGACTAACCTATTAACCGGAGGCCCAGCCCAGAATTGTTGTTTCTTTGCCTATTTCAATGTTTCGAAGAAACGGAATATAAAACGGAGTCCAAACGGAATGAAACCTTCGGGAACGTAATTTTCTCACCGAACGTGATCCAGGAGACTTGGGCCCTACGTCAAGAAAGCCAAGAGGTGGGCACGAGGTAGGGGGGCGCGCCCTCCACCCTCGTGGGCCCCACATTGCTCCACCGACGTACTTCTTCCTCCTATATATACCTACGTACCCCCAAACGATCAGATACGGAGCCAAAAACCTAATTCCACCGCCGCAACCTTCTGTACCCACGAGATCCCATCTTGGGGCCTGTTCCGGAGCTCCGTCGAAGAGGGCATCCATCACGGAGGGCTTCTACATCATCACCATAGCCCCTCCGATGAAGTGTGAGTAGTTCACCTCAGACCTTCGGGTCCATAGTTAGTAGCTAGATGGCCTCTTCTCTCTTTTTGGATCTCAATACAATGTTCTCCCCCTCTCTCGTGGAGATCTATTCGATGTAATCTTCTTTTCGCGGTGTGTTTGTTGAGACCGATGAATTGTGGGTTTATGATCAAGATTATCTATGAACAATATTTGAATCTTATCTGGATTCTTTTATGTATGATTGGTTATCTTTGCAAGTCTCTTCGAATTATCAGTTTGGTTTGGCCTACTAGATTGGTTTTTCTTGCAATGGCAGAAGTGCTTAGCTTTGGGTTCAATCTTGCGGTGTCCTTTCCCGGTGTGATAGGGGCAGCAAGGCACGTATTGTATTGTTGCCATCGAGGATAACAAGATGGGGTTTTTATCATATTGCATGAATTTATCCTCTACATCATGTCATCTTGCTTAAGGCGTTACTCTGTTTTCATTAACTTAATACTCTAGATGCATCTTTGGATAGCGGTCGATGAGTGGAGTAATAGTAGTAGATGCAGGCAGGAGTCGGTCTACTTGTCTCGGACGTGATGCCTATATACATGATCATACCTAGATATTCTCATAATTATGCTCAAATTATGTCAATTGCTCAACAGTAATTCGTTCACCCACCGTAAAATACTTATGCTCTTGAGAGAAGCCACTAGTGAAACCTATGGCCCCCGGGTCTATCTTTATCATATTAATCTTCCATCACTTTATTATTGCCTTTGCTTTTTTACTTTGCTTTTTATTTTTACTTTGCATCTTATAACAAAAATACCAAAAATATTATCTATCATCTCTATCAGATCTCACTCTCATAAGTGACCGTGAAGGGATTGACAACCCCTATTTGCGTTGGTTGCGAGGAGTTATTTGCTTTGTGTAGGTACGAGGGACTCGCGTGTAGCTTCCTACTGGATTGAACCTTGGTTCTCAAAAACTGAGGGAAATACTTACGCTACTTTGCTGCATCATCCCTCCTCTTCGGGGAAATCCAACTCAGTGCTCAAGAGGTAGCAAGAAGAATTTCTGACGCCGTTGCCGGGGAGTCTATGCAAAAGTCAACATACCAAGTACCCATCACAATCCCGTATCTCTCGCATTACATTATTTGCCATTTGCCTCTCGTTTTCCTCTCCCCCACTTCACCCTTGCCGTTTATTCGCCCTCTCTTTTCTGTTTGCCTTTTTCTTCGCTTGTTTTTTGTTTGCTCATGTGTTGGATTGCTTGCTTGTCACTATGGCTCAAGATAATACCAAATTGTGTGACTTTACCAATACCAACAATAATGATTTCCTTAGCACTCCGATTGCTCCTCTTACCAACACTGAATCTTGTGAAATCAATACTGCTTTGTTGAATCTTGTTATGAAAGATCAATTCGCCGGCCTTCCTAGTGAAGATGCCGCTACTCATCTAAATAGCATCGTTGATTTATGTGATATGCAAAAGAAGAAAGATGTTGATAATGATATTGTTAAATTGAAGCTATTTCCTTTTTCGCTTAGAGATCATGCTAAAGCTTGGTTTTCGTCTTTGCCTAAAAATAGTATTGACTTTTGGAACAAGTGCAAAGATGCTTTTATCTCTAAGTATTTTCCTCCCTCTAAGATCATCTCTCTTAGAAACGATATTATGAATTTTAAGCAACTTGATCATGAACATGTTGCACAAGCTTGGGAGAGGATGAAATTAACGATACGTAATTGCCCTACTCATGGTTTGAATTTGTGGATGATTATACAAAAAAATTATGCCGGATTGAATTTTGCTTCTAGAAATCTTTTAGATTCGGACGCGGGAGGCACTTTTATGGAAATCACTTCAGGAGATGCTACTAAACTCCTGGATAATATTATGGTTAATTATTCTCAATGGCACACTGAAAGATCTACTAATAAAAAAGTGCATGCGATAGAAGAAATCAATGTTTTGAGTGGAAAGATGGATGAACTTATGAAATTATTTGCTACTAAGAGTGTTCCTTCTGATCCTACTGATATGCCTTTGTCTACTTTGACTGAGAATAATAATGAATCTATGGATGTGAATTTTGTTGGTAGGAATAATTTTGGTAACAATGCGTATAGAGGGAATTTTAATCCTAGGCCTTATCCTAGTAATCCTTCTAATAATTACGGAAATTCCTACAACAACTCTTATGGAAATTTTAATAAGATGCCCTCTGAATTTGAGACTAGTGTTAAAGAGTTTATGAATTCACAAAAGAATTTTAATGTTTTGCTTGAAGAGAAATTGCTTAAAGTTGATGAATTGGCTAGGAACGTTGATAGAATTTCTCTTGATGTTGATTTTTTAAAGCTTAGATCTACTCCTCCTAAGCATGATATCAATGAGTCTATCAAAGCCATGAGAATTTCCATTGATGAGTGGAAAGAAAGAACCGCTAGGATGCGTGCTACGAAAGATGCCTTTATTAAAGCGTGTTCTTCCAATTTCTATGAAAATAAAGATGAAGATCGAAAAGTTATTGATGTGTCCCCTATTAAAACTTTGTTTTGCAATATGAATCTTGATAATGATGGGACTAAATATGATTCACCTTTACCTAGAAGGCATTCCAGAAATTCGGAGTTTTTAGATCTTTGCTAAAATTGATAAAAGTGGGATTGAAGAAATCAAAACCCTAGATGTTGCTAAACCCACTATATTGGATTTCAAGGAATTTAATTATGAAAGTTGCTCTTTAATTGATTGTATTTCCTTGTTGCAATCCATGCTAAATTCTTCTCATGCTTATAGTCAAAATAAAGCGTTTACTAAACATATCGTTGATGCCTTGATGCAATCTTACGAAGAAAAACTTGAGTTGGAAGTTTCTATCCCTAGAAAACTTTATGATGAGTGGGAACCAACTATTAAAATTAAGATTAAGGATCATGAATTTTATGTTTTATGTGATTTGGGTGCTAGTGGTTCCACTATTCCCAAAACTTTGTGTGATTTGCTAGATTTCCGTGATTTTAATGATTGCTCTCTAAACTTGCACCTTGCGGATTCCACTACTAAGAAACCTATGGGAAGAATTAATGATGTTCTTATTTTTTCAAATAGGAATTATGTGCCCGTAGATTTTATCGTTCTTGATATAGATTGCAATCCTTCATGTCCTATTATTCTTGGTAGACCTTTCCTTAGAACGATTGGTGCAATTATTGATATGAAGGAAGGGAATATTAGATTCCAATTTCCACTAAAAAAGGCATGGAACACTCCCCTAGAAATAAAATAAATTTACCATATGAATCTATCATGAGAGCCACTTATGGATTGCCTACCAAAGATGGCAATACCTAGATCTATCCTTGCTATTATGCCTAGCTAAGGGCGTTAAACGATAGCGCTTGTCGGGAGGCAACCCAATTTTATTTTTAGTTTTTTTTTGCTTTTTGCTTCTGTTTAGGAAAAAAATAATCAATCTACCTTCTGTTTAGATGTGGTTTTATGTTTTAATTAGTGTTTGTGCCAAGTTAAACCTATAGGATCTTCTTGGATGATAGTTATTTGATCTTGCTGTAATTTCTAGAAACTTTCTGTTCATGAAAACAATTGTGAAAAGTCACCAGAACGTGATAAAATAGTGATTCCAATTGCTGCTGATCGATAGACAAATTACCTAGGTCTTCCTATTTTGGCTGATTTTTTGTAGTTCCATAAGTTTGCGTTAGTTACATATTACTACAGACTGCCCTGTTTTTGACAGATTCTGTTTTTCGTGTGTTGTTTGCTTATTTTGATGAAACTATGGCTAGTAAAATAGTTTATAAACCATAGAGAAGTTGGAATACAGTAGGTTTAACACCAATATAAATAAAGAATGAGTTCATTACAGTACCTTGAAGTGGTCTTTTGTTTTCTTTCGCTAACGGAGCTCACGAGATTTTTGTTGAGTTTTGTGTTGTGAAGTTTTCAAGTTTTGGGTGAAATATTTTGATGGATTATGGAACAAAGAGTGGCAAGAGCCTAAGCTTGGGGATGCCCATGGCACCCCTAAGATAATCTAAGGACACCAAAAAGTCAAAGCTTGGGGATGCCCCGGAAAGCATCCCCTCTTTCGTTTACTTCCATCGGTAACTTTACTTGGAGCTATATTTTTATTCACCACATGATATGTGTTTTGCTTGGAGCATCTTGTTTGATTTGAGTCTGTACACACCTTTTGAGAGAGCCATACATGAATTGGAATTTGTTAGAATACTCTATGTGCTTCACTTATATCTTTTGAGCTATATAGTTTTGCTCTAGTGCTTCACTTATATATTTTAGAGCACGGTGGTGGATTTGTTTTAAAGAAACTATTGATCTCCCATGCTTCACTTAGATTATTTTGAGTCATAAATAGCATGGTAATTTGCTTAAATAATCTTAATATGCTAGGTATACAAAAATAGTAAAAACTTTCTTACGAGTGTGTTGAATACTAAGAAAAGTTTGATGCTTGATAATTGTTTTGAGATATGGAGGTGATAATATCAAAGTCGTGCTAGTTGGGTAGTTGTGAATTTGAGAAATGCTTGTGTTGAAGTTCGCAAGTCCCGTAGCATGAACGTATGGAAAACGTTATGTAACAAATTTGAAACATGAGGTGTTATTTGGTTGTGCTCCTTATGAGTGGCGGTCGGGGACGAGCGATGGTCTTTTCCTACCAATCTATCCCCCTAGGAGCATGCGTGTAGTGCTTTGGTTTTTGATGGCTTGTAGATTTTTGCAATAAGTATGTGAGTTCTTTATGACTATTGTTGAGTCCATGGATTATACGCACTCTCACCCTTCCATCATTGCTAGCCTCTTGATTGCCGTGCATTGCCCTTTCTCACATTGAGAGTTGGTGCAAACTTCACGGTGAATCCAAACCCGTGATATGATACGCTCTTTCACACATAAACCTCCTTATATCTTCCTCAAAACAGCAACCATACCTACCTATTATGGCATTTCCATAGCCATTCCGAGATATATTGCCATGCAACTTTCCACTGTTCCATTTATCATGACACCTTAATCATTGTCATATTGCTTAGCATGATCATGTAGTTGACATAGTATTTGGGGCAAAGCCACCATTCATAATTCTTCCATACATGTCACTCTTGATTCATTGCATATCCCGGTATACCGTCGGAGGCATTCATATAGAGTCATACTTTGTTCTAGTATCGAGTTGTAATCATTGAGTTGTAAATAAATAGTAGTGTGATGACTATCATTTAATAGAGCATTGTCCCAAAAAAAAAGAGAAAGGCCAAAATAAAAAAAAGAAGGCCCCAAAAAAATGGAGATAAAAAGGGGCAATGCTACTATCCTTTTTCCACACTTGTGCTTCAAAGTAGCACCATAATCTTCATGGTAGAGAGTCTCTTGTTTTTTCACTTTCATATACTAGTGGGAATTTTTCATTATAGAACTTGGCTTGTATATTCCAACAATGGGCCTCCTCAAGTGCCCTAGGTCTTCGTGAGCAAGCAAGTTGGATGCACACCCACTTAGTTTCTTTTTTGAGCTTTGATACATTTATAGCTCTAGTGCATCCGTTGCATGGCAATCCCTACTCCTTGCATTAACATCAATCTATGGGCATATCCATAGCCCATTGATTAGCCTCATTGATGTGAGATCTTCTCCTTTTTTGTCATCTCCACATAACCCCTATCATCATATTCTATTCCACCCATAGTGCTATATCCATGGCTCACGCTCATGTATCGCGTGAAGGTTTATAAAGTTTGAGATTACTAAAATATGAAACAATTGCTTGGCTTGTCATCGGGGTTGTGCATGATGAGAGCATTCTTGTGTTACGAAAATGGAGCATGACTAAACTATATGCTTTGTAGGGATAAACTTTCTTTGGCCATGTTATTTTGAGAAGACATAATTGCTTAGTTAGTATGCTTGAAGTATAATTATTTTTATGTCAATATGAACTTTTGTCTTGAATCTTTCGGATATGAATATTCATACCACAATTAAGAAGAATTACATTGAAATTATGCCAAGTAGCACTCTGCATCAAAAATTCTGTTTTTATCATTTACCTACTCGAGGACGAGTAGGAATTAAGCTTGGGGAAGCCTGATACGTCTCCAACGTATCTATAATTTTTGATTGCTCCATGCTACATTATCTACTGTTTTGGACAATATTGGGCTTTATTTTCCACTTTTATATTACTTTTGGGACAAACCTATTAACCGGAGGCCCAGCCCAGAATTGCTTTTTTTGCCTATTTTAGTGTTTCGAAGAAATGGAATATCAAACGGAGTCCAAACGGAATGAAACCTTCGGGAACGTGATTTTCTCACCGAACGTGATCCAGGACACTTGGACCCTACGTCAAGAAAGCCAGGAGGTGGGCACGAGTTAGGGGGCGCACCCTCCCCCCCAGGCGCACCCTCCACCCTCGTGGGCCCCACATTGCTCCACCGACGTACTTCTTCCTCCTATATATACATACGTACCCCCAAACGATCAGATACGGAGCCAAAAACCTAATTCCACCGCGCAAACTTCTGTACCCACGAGATTCCATCTTGGGTCCTGTTCCGTAGCTCCGCCAGAGAGGGCATCCATCACGGAGGGCTTCTACATCATCACCATAGCCCCTCCGATGAAGTGTGAGTAGTTTACCTCAGACCTTCAGGTCCATAGTTAGTAGCTAGATGGCTTCTTCTCTCTTTTTGGATCTCAATACAATGTTCTCCCCTTCTCTCGTGGAGATCTATTCGATGTAATCTTATTTTTGCGGTGTGTTTGTTGAGACCGATGAATTGTGGGTTTATGATCAAGATTATCTATGAACAATATTTGAATCTTCTCTGAATTCTTTTATGTATGATTGGTTATCTTTGCAAGTCTCTTCGAATTATCAGTTTGGTTTGCCTACTAGATTGGTTTTTCTTGCAATGGGAGAAGTGCTTAGCTTTGGGTTCAATCTTGCGGTGTCCTTTCCCAGTGACAGTAGGGGCAACAAGGCACGTATTGTATTGTTGCCATCGAGGATAACAAGATGGTTTTTTTATCATATTGCATGAATTTATCCCTCTACATCATGTCATCTTTCTTAAGGCGTTACTCTGTTTTCATTAACTTAATACTCTAGATGCATGTTAGATAGCAGTCGATGAGTGGAGTAATAGTAGTAGATGCAGGCAGGAGTCGGTCTACTTGTCTCGAACGTGATGCCTATATACATGATCATACCTAGATATTCTCATAATTATGCTCAAATCTGTCAATTGCTCAACAGTAATTCGTTCACCCACCGTATAGTACTTATGCTCTTGAGAGAAGCCACTAGTGAAACCTATGGCCCCCGGGTCTATCTTTATCATATTAATCTTCCATCACTTTATTATTGCCTTTGCTTT
This sequence comes from Aegilops bicornis, assembly GCA_021605145.1. Taxonomy (NCBI): domain Eukaryota; kingdom Viridiplantae; phylum Streptophyta; class Magnoliopsida; order Poales; family Poaceae; genus Aegilops; species Aegilops bicornis. The sequence goes on along the minus strand of CM038670.1, from coordinate 256,984,991 downwards.
TTTACTTTGCTTTTACTTTTACTTTGCATCTTATAACAAAAATACCAAAAATATTATCTATCATCTCTATCAGATATCACTCTCGTAAGTGACCGTGAAGGGATTGACAACCCCTATTCGCGTTGGTTGCGAGGAGTTATTTGCTTTGTGTAGGTACGAGGGACTCGCGCCTAGCCTCCTACTGGATTGATACCTTGGTTCTCAAAAACTGAGGGAAATACTTACGCTACTTTGCTGCATCATCCTCTCCTCTTCGGGGAAATCCAACACAGTGCTCAAGAGGTAGCAGGCCGCTGCCCTCAGGCCCAGGTTGGACGAGGCTGAGAGGCGCGCGGGAGCCACGGCCGCTGCCCTGGTCACGGCGCAGGCGGAGTTGGCCTCCGCCCGCGCCGAGCTGCATTCCCTCCGAAGGCGGGTTGGTGACGCAGAGGCCGTTGCGAGACAGAACACGGAGGAGGTGCTCCAACGTCGGATGCTGGAGCGCGAGCATGCCCCTATGCTTCAGGACCTCCTGAACAGAGCCAATATCGCCCTGGGCCACATCTGCGATGTGGAGGCGCCGACTCCTCACTCGAATGATTACGCCAGCCACCTGACCTTCTTCACCGAGGTGGTGACACGCCTGGAGGCTCGATCTGCCAGAGCTCACCATCTTGTGGAGGAGAGGGGGCGTGGCTTGCTTGAGCACGCCTTCTCGCGTGTCTTCAGCCACCTCCTGAATGCCTACCCCAACTTTGACTTTGACGCCGCCATCGCCCCCGTACCCATGGCTGTCCGGGGCGACCTAGCACGCTGGGTTGAGGATCATGTGGACGCGTTGGTCAGGGCCTTCACTTCGGAGGAGGATGCGGTGGTGGTCGTAGCAGACGAAGGCGACGTGGTCGACGACGGCAACGGAGGCGTCGCCGATGGTGGCGATGATGCCGATGAGGATGATGACGACGCGAGTGACGCGTCTACGAGTGATGCAGCGAGCGACATTTCTGGCCGATCCCTTGTTCTCCTATCATTTCTTCCTGCGCACAAACTCGGGCATGGCCCTCGGAAACTTGTAAGAGCATTTTGAGAGGGGGAGCCCCTCATGTAAGCAAATTGCAGTTTTTACTTTTCTATGCGATGTGAGCTTGTGTCCTCGTGAACTTGTGAATCCTGACGCGAGTTTTCTGTCTTGGTTTACCTTAGTTAGCGCCGGCTTTGCGCTGGGTCGTGATATGTCTAGTTCCTGAGGACCTTGTGGAACTCACTGCCCTGTAGAGAGGTGAGCACCGGTTGCAGTGCTAGCGCGCGCTTGGCGCACTGTGTGCTTCGCACAGTCCCGCTTGCGAGGAGTGATACGTCTCCAACGTATCTATAATTTTTGATTGCTCCATGCTATATTATCTACTGTTTTGTACCATATTGGGCTTTATTTTCCACTTTTATATTACTTTTGGGACTAACCTATTAACCGGAGGCCCAGCCCAGAATTGCTGCTTTTTTTTGCCTATTTCAATGTTTCGAAGAAACAGAATATCAAACGGAGCCAAAAACCTAATTTCACCGCCGCAACTTTCTGTATCCACGAGATCCCATCTTGGGGCCTGTTAGGAGCTCCACGGAAGGGAATCCGCCACGGAGGGCTTCTACATCATCATCATAGCCTCTTCGATGAAGTGTGAGTAGTTTACTTCAGACCTTCGGGTCCATAGTTAGTAGCTAGATGGCTTATTCTCTCTTTTTGGATCTCAATACAATGTTATCCCCCTCTCTCGTGGAGATCTATTCGATGTAATCTTCTTTTTGCGGTGTGTTTGTTGAGACTGAAGAATTGTGGGTTTATGATCAAGATTATCTATGAGCAACATTTGAATCTTCTCTGAATTCTTTTATGTATGATTGGTTATCTTTGCAAGTCTCTTCGAATTATCCGTTTGGTTTGGCCAACTTGATTGGTAGTTCTTGCAATGGGAGAAGTGCTTAGCTTTGGGTTCAATCTTGCGGTGTCCTTTCCCAGTGACAGTAGGGGCAGCAAGGCACGTATTGTATTGTTGCCATCGAGGATAATAAGATGGTTTTTTTTATCATATTGCATGAATTTATCCCTCTACGTCATGTCATCTTGCTTAAGGCGTTACTCTGTTTTCATTAACTTAATACTCTAGATGCATGCTGGATAGCGGTCGATGAGTGGAGTAATAGTAGTAGATGCCGGCAGGAGTCGATCTACTTGTCTCGGACATGATGCCTATATACATGATCATACCTAGATACTCTCATAACTATGCTCAATTCTGTCAATTGCTCAACAAGAATTGCTCACCCACCGTAAAATACTTATGCTCTTGAGAGAAGCCACTAGTGAAATCTATGTCCCCCGGGTCTATTCTCATCATATTAATCTTCCTATGCTTTATTATTGCTTTGCTTTATACTTTGCCTTTTATTTTACTTTGCATCTTTATACCAAAAAATACCAAAATTATTATTTATCATCTCTATCAGATCTCACTTTCGTAAGTGACCGTGAAGGGATTGACAACCCCTAATCGCGTTGGCTGCGTTGAGTTATTTGTTTTGTGTAGGTACAAGGGACTTGCGCGTGGCCTCCTACTGGATTGATACCTTGGTTCTCAAAAATTGAGGGAAATACTTACGCTACTCTGCTGCATCATCCTCTCCTCTTCGGGGAAAACCAACGCAAGCTCAAGACGTAGCAAGAAGGATTTACGCGCCGCTGTCGGGAGTCTATGCAAAAGTCAACATACCAAGTACCCATCACAATCCCTTATCTCCCGCATTACATTATTTGCCATTTGCCTCTCGTTTTCCTCTCCCCCACTTCACCCTTGCCATTTTATTCGCCCTTTTTTCCGTTCGTCTTTTCGTTTGCCTTGATGTCTTTCTTGGTTCGTTTGCTCACTTGATTATAATAGTTGAGTATTTATTCCTAATCAGAGAAGCTAAGATCTATGGATCCTCATCCGCTTGCTAATCTTTTTAAGAGATCCAATTATGATGAACCAATTGCTAGTGAGTTTTGTGCACTAGATTATCTTTATGAAGTTTTGCTTGAAATTTGTGAATCTGAAAATTGTGATGAAGAAATTTATGAAGAGATTCACGATAGCTCCTTGAATAAAAAGCATGATTAAATAATTTTATTATAAATTCTTTTGATGTCAATTCCTAAGCTTGGGGATGCTAGTTTTTCTATGTCTACTACTTGTTGCAATGATCATTATTGGGGTGATAGTTCTTCTTATAATCTTGAAAATTTATTTAAGCCCCATGATGAATATGAGATTGATAATAATGTTTGCAATAATATTGAAAGTGGGTTTGGAAGAGTGTCGACTTTAGATCCCACATATTTGGAGAATGTTCAATCTTATGATATTTCTGATAAAAGTGGGTTTGGAGAGGTCATGACTTTAGTTAATGTTAATCCCACTATTTTGGAAGAGTGTCAACTTTGCATGCATGTGGATCATGTTGAGAATATTGTATGTGATAGTTATATTATGGAATTTGATAATGATCCTACATGTAATTATTATGAGAGAGGAAAATATTGTTATAGAAATTTGCATGTTACTAAATTGCCTCTCGTTATGTTGAGATTGCTATTGTTCCTTTCTGCTTCCTTGCATATGCTAGTTTTTGCTTGCTATGATAATTTGTTTTTATATAAGATGCCTATGCATAGGAAGTATGTTATACTTAGATGTGTTTGTCACTTATTTCATGATGCTCTCTTCGCGCTTCAATTCTTCTCTTTTATGCGAGCATCATTAAAATTATCAATGCCTAGCTAAAAGGCTTTACAGAAAAGCGTTTGCTGGGAGACAACCCAATATATTTAATTTCTGTCGTTGAATAAATAATCCATATACCTTCTGTTTAGATGTGTTTTTATGATTTAATTAGTGTTTGTGCCAAGTTAAACCTATAGAATCTTCTTGGATGATAGTTATTTGATCTTGCTGTAATTTCCAGAAACTTTCGGTTCACGAAAACAATTTTTAAAAATAACCAGAACGTGATAAAATAGTGATTCCAATTGCTGCTGATCGATAGACAAATTTCCTAGGTCTTCCTATTTTGGATGATTTTTGGGAGTTCCAGAAGTTTGCGTTAGTTACAGATTACTACAGACTGCTCTGTTTTTGACAGATTCTGTTTTTCGTGTGTTGTTTGCTTATTTTGATGAACCTATGGCTAGTAAAATAGTTTATAAACCATAGAGAAGTTGGAATACAGTAGGTTTAACACCAATATAAATAAAGAATGAGTTCATTACAGTACCTTGAAGTGGTCTTTTGTTTTCTTTCGCTAATGAGCTCACGAGATTTCTGTTGAGTTTTGTGTTGTGAAGTTTTCAAGTTTTGCGTGAAATCTTTTGATGGATTATGGAACAAGGAGTGGCAAGAGCCTAAGCTTGGGTATGCCCATGGCACCCCGAAGATAATCTAAGGGTGTGTTTAGTTTGTGTCATCAGGTGGAATGTAACGGGTCCATCCCGTGCCAAAGGCCCATTCCCGTGTTTAGTTGGGTTGAGGAACTGGAACCCACCGGTTCCCAGGAACGGAATATTCGCCTGATATGCCGAACGCGCTCGTACCTCCAATTCGGTGGAACGACGCGGAACGGCTCGTGGCTCTCACCTCACTCGTGTCTCTCCCCTGCATCTGCGAGTACTCGGTCGTCTCAAGCGCCGCCTCCCCGCGCCTATCTCCGGCTCCGCCATCTCCGGCGCCGCCTCCCCCTCACCTCTCACTGTCGTCTCTCCTCTCCCGCTTGGCAGCGGCTGCAAGGGCAGGCGAGCAACGGGCTAGCGACTACGGCGGAGGGAGCACCTAGTTCTTCTCCTCAATCGACTAGCAGGGAGGAACAGCGACGGGCTAAATCTGATTCAAGACGTCTCTCCTCTTTTCTCTCCCTAATCTCCTAGATCAATCTGATTGGGGTTGTGGATTCAGCGGCAGCTCAATCTGATTCAGGGGCAGCAGGCTAACAACGACGATTAGCCGTTTGGGGTTGTGGATTCTTGCTGATGTGTTCATAAGCGGTGGTTCTAGATGTGCTCACGTAATGCACACATGTTAAAAATCCGTGGTGTATTTTGAGTACAGTACTTGTATTTTGACCGATTTTTTGACATGTAAAATGACTTGTATTTTCACATATTTGTTTCCTTGTATTTTTACAGATTTTGGCAAAAAGTATTAATTACTTTCTTATGATGTGTTAAAATTAGAAAGAGCTATGGGAGTGACAATTGTGCATATACATATGTGAGAGGTAATCTCACGAGAAAGAGAAGCAAACCCATTTCATTCTAAGTTGTCAACCAAACATTGCAATGTAATCATTCCATTCCATTTATTTTACCGTACCGAACACAAGAATGGAACCAACCCATTCCCTTGGAATGGAACCATTCCATTCCGTTCCACTTCGTTCTCCAACCAAACACACCCTAAGGACACCAAAAAGTCAAAGCTTGGGGATGCCCCGGAAGGCATCCCCTCTTTCGTCTGCTTCCATCGGTAACTTTACTTGGAGCTATATTTTTATTCACCACATGATATGTGTTTTGCTTGGAGCGTCTTGTATGATTTGAGTCTTTGCCTTTTAGTTTACCACAATCATCCTTGCTGTACACACCTTTTGATAGAGCCATACATGAATTGGAATTTGTTAGAATACTCTATGTGCTTCACTTATATCTTTTGAGCTATATAGTTTTGCTCTAGTGCTTCACTTATATCTTTTAGAGCACGGTGGTGGATTTGTTTTAAAGAAACTATTGATCTCTCATGCTTCACTTAGATTATTTTGAGAGTCATAAATAGCATGATAATTTGCTTAAATAATCTTAATATGCTAGGTATTCAAAAATAGTAAAAACTTTCTTACGAGTGTGTTGAATACTAAGAAAAGTTTGATGCTTGATAATTGTTTTGAGATATGGAGGTGATAATAGCAAAGTCATGCTAGTTGAGTAGTTGTGAATTTGATAAATGCTTGTGTTGAAGTTCGCAAGTCCCGTAGCATGCACGTATGGTAAACGTTATGTAACAAATTTGAAAAATGAGGTTTTATTTTATTTTACTCCATATGAGTGGCGGTCGGGGGAGACGATGGTCTTTTCCTACCATTCTATCCCCCTAGGAGCATGCGCGTAGTTCTTTGGTTTTTGATGGCTTGTAGATTTTTGAAATAAGTATGTGAGTTCTTTATGACTAATGTTGAGTCCATGGATTATACGCACTCTCACCCTTCCATCATTGCTAGCCTCTTCGGTACCGTGCATTGCCCTTTCTCACATTGAGAGTTGGTGAAAACTTCGCCGGTGCATCCAAACCCCGTGATATGATACGCTCTTTCACACATTAACCTCCTTATATCTTCCACAAAACAGCCACCATACCTACCTATTATGGCATTTCCATAGCCATTCCGAGATATATTGCCATGCAACTTTCCACCATCCCGTTCATCATGACACATTCATCATTGTCATATTGCTTAGCATGATCATGTAGTTGACATAGTATTTGTGGCAAAGCCACCAGTCATAATTCTTTCATACATGTCACTCATTGATTCATTGCATATCCCGGTACACCGCCGGAGGCATTCATATAGAGTCATATTATGTTCTAGTATCGAGTTGCAATATTGAGTTGTAAATAAATAGAAGTGTGATGATCATCGTTTTCTAGTGCATTGTCCCATGTGAGGTTATTAAAAATAAAAGAGGCCAAAGAAGCCGAAAAATGAAAGAGGCCAAAGAAGCCCACAAAAAAATGAGAGAAAAAGAGAGAAGGTACAATGGTACTATCCTTTACCACACTTGTGCTTCAAAGTAGCACCATGGTCTTCATATAGCGAGTCTCATATATTGTGCTTCAAAGTAGCACCATGTTCTTCACATAGAGAGTCTCTTGTTTTGTCACTTTCATATACTAGTGGGAATTTTTCATTATAGAGCTTGGCTTGTATATTCCAACAATGGGCCTCCTCAAGTGCCCTAGGTCTTCGTGAGCAAGCAAGTTGGATGCACACCCACTTAGTTTCTTTTGTTGAGCTTTCATACATTTATAGCTCTAGTGCATCCGTTGCATGGCAATCCCTACTCCTTGCATTAACATAAATTGATGGGCATCTCCATAGCCCGTTGATTAGCCTCGTTGATGTAAGACCTTCTCTTTTTTTTGTCTTCTCCACATAACCCCCATCATCATATTCTATTCCACCCATAGTGCTATGTCCATGGCTCGCGCTCATATATTGCGTGAAAGTTTATAGGTTTGAGATTACTAAAGTATGAAACAATTGATTGGCTTGTCATCCGGGTTGTGCTTGATGAGAGCATTCTTGTGTGATGAAAATGGAGCATGACTAAACTATATGATTTTGTAGGGATGAACTTTCTTTGGCCATGTTATTTTAAGAAGACATAATTGCTTTGTTAGTATGCTTGAAGTATTATTATTTTTATGTCAATATTAAACCTTTGTCTTGAATCTTTCGGATGTGAATATTCATACCACAATTAAGAAGAGTTACATTGAAATTATGCCAAGTAGCACTCCGCATCAAAAATTCTCTTTTTGTCATTTACCTACTCGAGGACGAGCAGGAATTAAGCTTGGGGATGCCTGATACGTATCCAACGTATCTATAATTTTTGATTGCTCCATGCTATATTATCTACTGTTTTGGACCATATTGGGCTTTATTTTCCACTTTTATATTACTTTTGGGACTAACCTATTAACCGAAGGCCCAGCCCAGAATTGTTGTTTTTGCCTATTTCAGTGTTTCGAAGAAACGGAATATCAAACGGAGCCAAAAACCTAATTCCACCGCCGCAACTTTCTGTATCCACGAGATCCCATCTTGGGGCCTGTTAGGAGCTCATGGGAAGGGAATCCACCATGGAGGGCTTGTACATCATCATCATAGCCTCTCCGATGAAGTGTGAGTAGTTTACTTAGGACCTTCGGGTCCATAGTTAGTAGCTAGATGGCTTCTTCTCTCTTTTGGATCTCAATACAATGTTCTCCCCTCTCTCGTGGAGATCTATTCGATGTAATCTTCTTTTTGCGGTGTGTTTGTTGAGACCGATGAATTGTGGGTTGATGATCAAGATTATCTATGAGCAATATTTGAATCTTCTCTGAATTCTTTTATGTATGATTGAGTTATCTTTGCAAGTCTCTTCAAATTATCCGTTTGGTTTGGCCAACTAGATTGGTAGTTCTTGCAATGGGAGAAGTGCTTAGCTTTGGGTTCAATCTTGTAGTGTCCTTTCCCAGTGACAGTAGGGGCTGCAAGGCACGTATTGTATTGTTGCCATCGAGGATGACAAGATGGGGTTTTTATCATATTGCATGAATTTATCCCTCTACATCATGTCATCTTGCTTAAGGCGTTACTCTATTTTCATTAACTTAATACTCTAGATGCATCTTTGGATAGCGGTCGATGAGTGGAGTAATAGTAGTAGATGCAGGTGAGTCGGTCTACTTGTCTCGGACGTGATGCCTATATACATGATCATACCTAGATACTCTCATAACTATTCTCAATTCTGTCAATTGCTCAACAATAATTCGTTCACCCACCGTAAAATACTTATGCTCTTGAGAGAAGCCACTAGTGAAATCTATGGCCCCTGGGTATATTCTCATCATATTAATCTTCATACGCTTTATTATTGCTTTGCTTTATACTTTGCCTTTTATTTACTTTGCATCTTTATACCAAAAAATACCAAAAATATTATTTATCATCTCTATCAGATCTCACTTTCGTAAGTGATCGTGAAGGGATTGACAACCCCTAATCGCGTTGGTTGCGTTGAGTTATTTGTTTTGTGTTGGTACGAGGGACTTGCACGTGGCCTCCTACTGGATTGATACCTTGGTTCTCAAAAACTGAGGGAAATACTTACGCTACTCTGCTGCATCATCCTCTCCTCTTCGGGGAAAACCAACGCAAGCTCAAGACGTAGCAAGGAGCTCGTGAGGGAAAGGCGACAGACATGAGTCCCGGACAAAACGAGATCCAGAAGGCAAGGAAATGCTCAAACGAGAAAAGGCTCCCCCCGCGCACATTAATAAAACTCAGCTTCAACTCAAATCCAAATCCAAAAGGCAAGGCTACAGAAAGAGAGAGATCCAAAGCGAAAGGCCGCGTCCGGCACAGTCTTCTGGTGTTCAAGTATTCTCCCCAGCGCAGAGCTAAGTGCTGCCACTAGGCGTGGGAGGGAGCCCCAGGGCCTGAGGCCGGCACCCCTGAGACTCCGGGAAGTGTACAGCCCCAACTCATTATTACGTGAGAGTGTCACGGGCGGTGAGCTTCACAGGCACCGGGCCTTCTTCACAGGTACCGGCCTTGCTTCATATTGCCAGTCGAGGGCCCCGCCTTGCGCCACTCTCGACCTTCTCTGAGCCGACCGGTCACCAGGACGAAACAGAGGAGAGAAAGAGGACGCCAGCGGTTCCCTCGGCGACCACAGGTCCTCTGCTGGGGGAAGGGTCGGCGAAGCCTCCCCGACAGAGGGCCTACCTCCAGGTGTCGTCAGCCGTCGCGCGCCGCGGGGAGGGGCCTTGCTCCTGGCTCCCTCTAGGCGGCCCCCAGCGCGTCTCCCTTGTTGGAGCGGGTGCCGCCGTGCCTGGGTCGTCGATCAACGCAGCAACCTGGTTCATCCGTAGTCCATGGTTAGTGTAAACCTGTTCTTGAGAGACTAGCGGTACCCCATAATTGCCGTTGTTAGCGCGATCGTTGTGGTTCTCTGTTGGCTCTTGGAAAGCTTCCGCTCCTAGCGCCCCTTCTCCCCAATCTTCTCCAACGAACGAGCCGATGTTGTCCCCTGGTGCGTACCCTTGGTCCATCATGCGGGCACGTGAAGCTTCGGGCCGTCACCCCGAACACCTCGCCATGGTGACCCACGCTCCACGTTGCTCCACCCATGATGGCACCCTGGGGATGACGATACGGCACCCGGCCGGAACCATGGGGGTGACGCTTGCGCTTGTCGAGGGCGGCATGGGGGGGGGCTGGAGCCCCCTACGCCGCCGGCCGTGCTGATGTTGACGAAGCCCCCATGCGCAGTTGATGGCGTGCAGATGTGGTGAGGCTCGCAGCGCGACCCTGCAGCGGCCTGGGGGGAAGTCGATAGCAAAAGGGTGGTGCTCCTGACGCTGCTGCGTCCAGCAGCTCAGCAACACGCTCAAGCAGCGTGTCCCGGCCGCTCTCCATTAGCCTGCATCGCAGCAGCTCCCTTGCCACCGTGAGTGCCGCCCGCATATTCGCTTGCTCCCGCCGTGAGTGCGGCGCTGTTGCCAAGGCGTGACTTCGCGGCTTTTGCCGCGTGCATTTCTGCACGGGTGAGGGTGGATGACGCCTGACCGCGCTGTCCACGCCTAGTGGAGCTTGGTGGCGCCCGTGCCTCTTGGGGTGCGGGGTCGAGATCTCCATGGGCAGGCGGCGGCGTCCGGGCCGGCCAGGCTGCCCAGCGGTTAGAGCCGGCCCTTGGGTCGCCACACATCGCAGCCGGTGAACGTCGAAGAGCTGGTTGGTGGAGAAGAAGCTCCGGCGCACCCCTACCTGGCGCGCCAAATGTTGGATGTGGGGTTCCGGCAAACCCTTAAGGTTCGATAACTGGGGTGCGCGCGAAGTCTTTCCCTCCTACCGATCTACGCTCTAGCTCGCTAAGATGTAGCGGACGAACTCGATGAGCTCACAACATAGAGAGAGACACGGGGTTTATACTGGTTCAGGCCACCGTTGTGGTGTAATACCCTACTCCAGTGTGGTGGTGGTGGATTGCCTCTTGGGTTGACGATGAACAGTACAAGGGAAGAACAGCCTCCTGAGGTTGAGGTGTTGTGCGTATGAACTTGTGGTGTGAGGGTTCAGTCTCTTGCTAATTCGATGCCTCAGCTCAGGCTCAGTTGCCTCCTACTGTGGTGGCTAGTCCTATTTATAGAGGCCCTGGTCCTCTTCCCAAATATTGAGCGGGAAGGGAGCCAACAACGGCGGGCAAATTTGAAGGGGGACAGCTAGTACAAGGTATCCTGACAAAAGCGGTCTTCGCCTGCGAAAAGCCCTGGGGTGACGCTGTCTTGGGCTCCATGATGACCTCCCCCTTGCCGTCCTCCTGGTCTTGGTCTTGTTGCACCAATATGGCAACCTTTGCCTGATGCATCGGTACTCTTCGCCTGCGCTTGCCTCCTTAGCACCAAAGAGGAAATAAGGACGCTGCGCGCACCGGCGCCCGCCTGGCACCCGCCTGGCACCGTTCGTCATGGCTCACGTCACGAGAGCCTCGTGAGGTTTGCCCTGCCTTGATATCTCCGCTCCTCGTGAGCCTGCCTAGCTAGGCCACTCTAGAGGAGGTCTTTCATCGTCCGCCTCGCGAGGCCTGGACCCTCGCGAGGGTCTTGGATGCCTTATTGATGAAGATGGGCCGGACGGCCCGCCGCTTAGCCACGCCATGGGCCGCAGGCAGGCAAGTCTGGGGACCCCCATTCCCAGAACGCTGACAATGCGATCGACAAAGCAGATGGCGCCATGTATTGCTGGGACGGCGCGTGTAAGTTGTTTCCATCTCATGTTAATGATGACAGCATGACACTGTTTGATCTTTTTGTGATGATTGGCATATTCCTGTTTGAGCAGAATTTGAGTAGAACTATGGCAATGTATTAGAGACGCCATAAATTAGCTATATTTGGAATGAGTTAATTCATGCGATTGTGACCATGTCATTACAGCCAATTTGTACCCCTGAATAATCAAACAGTTAGGAATATATGGATATTCTCCTTATTTTACAGTAATGTATATACTACTACTAAATATGAGTGTGTATCAATGGCCATGTTAGTTTCCTCATTTTCATGATGTAGAAACATGCACCACCTTTATTGGTTCCAGCTAACCATACATTAGGGAAGTAAATGTGCATATGGAGAACTCTATATTTAGAAGTAGTGAAATCCTGTAATGCTTACCATGTGTACATACCTATATTAAGCCCTTGACAATCAATGGCTAGAATAATATCCTCACAAAAAATTTGCCCACAGAACACGAGTATATAACAATGCATGGTCTATTAGTTACCTTGAAGAATTTGGCTGTGAGGACAGAACATGATTACATAACATGCATGACATGGTAGTTTCCTGTGAAGAATCGATTGTGAGATAACATGAGTATAACCATGCATGGCACTTCTATATTTTCGGACCCTGTATACATTTCCCTGTATTTTCCTCCCAGTTCCAACAGAGAAATATCAATGTTGTTTCTTGCATTATCCTACTCATACTCCGAACAATGCTGATCTTACATTAACAATGCCTGTCCTTTTTGATATGATGCAGTGTCCCTACAGTTACTGCCCTTTGTAATCACACCACCTTTGCCAGGGAAGCACAACTGGTTCCTCGCTCGATTAGACGACGGCAAAAGACTGATGATCATTTGGACACATGAGCCGGAAAAGTTATATTGCAAAAACCCCACTATATACAAGCACCGTGAAATACGTGAGTATCCGGACAGTGGCTGTTACGTCTATGAGCAGGATACCAGCTTGTTGGGGCCTTCAGGATTTTTTAGTTGGAGGCGGGTAAACAGCCTTGGTTCACACTCTCTTTTTCTCGGACTCAATTATCCGATTAACCAAGAGATCACCGTTGGCAAGGACCTTGATTGCAGAGAAGCTCTGTTTGCTATGGAAAACTGTGTCTACACGGCGAGCCCTAGGAGTTCGGGAGCAAACTCCCCTGATTGTCAACGATATAGCCTGCAGCCAAAAGAAGGTGAGAATGACAAAGGCATCCGGATTAACTTTGATCCTTGGATGTCTCAATTCTGACAGCAGTGATGATCTGGTTCAAGCCTTGAGGTTGATAGGTAATTGGGCTGTTGCGTTGAAAGGGTGGAGTCTTGGTGTCTCGGATCATTGGTCATTGAAGCGGGGCTGCAAATTATGATGGTGTTGGATCATCTCTTGAATGACTTTGTTGTATTTGCTGCTTGTTCTGGATGGGTAGTTCTTTCTTTTGTTATGCATATTCCTTGTCATTTGGTCATCCTCGTCTATGTCACTCTTACTATGTAATAGTTGCCTCTGTTTAGAATGTCATTCTCGTCTAGATCACGAGAGTCTGAGCGCTGCAGATGGGTGCATTTTGGTGGTGTAGCAAGACTTCTTATGAACTATCATGTCTTGTTGTTTATGTCACTAGTAGTCACTAATCAGTGTTTGAATGTTGTATATATCGTTGTTTCGAACTGTTTATTGTCTCGAACTATTGGTGGGCTAAATGAGGGCATCACCATTCTCCAGTGTTCAGAGTGTATCTCCTTTTTTCAAGTTATATAATTTGAGCTCAGTGTCTTTTCGATGATGTACACTTGTTTGGGATAATGAGGTGTCGTTGAATATGGGCCGAGTAGTAACGCAATGCCAAACAGGTCAATTATGACTATCAGGCCGGGCTCTCAAAAAGATCCTAAAAAAAGGCCGGGCTCTCCAAAAAAGAAAGAATAAGGACTCTTAGGCCAACATGTGGGCGCCACCGGTGTTTTCGTGCGCTTGCGCGCCGAGAGCATATTGGCGCGTGTTCGAAATTCATGCTACCTTTTCATCCACAATCTCCCGCCCCTCCCCACCTCTGGAATCTCGATTCCTACTCCGATTCCCCAAAATCCCCTCCTGTACTCCACAGACTCAAGCGCACTATCATGTCGCTTGATAACGCGGATCTCCGGGTGAGATCCCGAGGTCCATCACGCCTTGATCGGCTGCGTCTTTGTCGCTCCAGCGGTGGCATGGTGGCGGCAGCGACCATTCTTGCGGCAAAGTCTTGATGGTAACCATCAACGGCGACCGGCCTCCCGTCTTGCCGGACGACCTTGTCAAAGCTCTTGGCATTGTGCACGGCATCCAAATAAGTGACTTGCTCGTCGAAGTCTATCCGCCACCGGCTGATTTCTTCGTCAAGTTCCAGACAACTTTCGACTACAGTCGTGTGTTCAAATCTTCCCGGTGTTTGTTCCGCGATGGCGCGCTGGTGAGCTTTGATCGGTGGCACCCAGTATGGGGCTCGGTGCCCTCTGAGCTTGAGTTTTTAACAAAGCTTACCTTCCACAGCATGCCTCGACGTGCTTGGAACAACGAGTCCATGAATGAGCTTATCAACGACCTTGGAGGTGAGCTCGTAAGTATGTTTGTTCCTCCAGACAGCTGGGCTCTTACGGTTATGGCATGGATGAAGAAGCTGTCCACCATACCGAAGGTGATTGGTGTTGATATACTGGTGCAGGAACCCGGGCTGTACTATTCATCGCCACCAAGGCCGCCGAGGACCACGTTAGGGATGTACCTATATCGAGTGTTCGTGCATGTCGAAGAAGTGGTCAATCCATCAATCGAAGTCCTGCCGCCGCCGCTGGTGCTAGGGTCCGTCGACGACGTCCATTAAAGGAGTCAACGACAGACTTTCCTCGTGTTGCTCGGAACGATGGATGGCACAGGGCCTACTCCATCGCGCGACGGAGGCCACTGTTTCTTTGGGAGTAGATGCATGGCTGGCTGCCTGGATATGCTCTAATTTGAGGTAACAACTGAATCTTGTCAGATACTAGTTAAATCCGAGCTATGGGTGTGAAGCACTTTTGTGCCAGTACATTTGATTGTGACCTGTTCTAGTTTTGTACCTGAACTTTTTTTAGAAAGGGCTGTACATCAACTTAATGTGCTAGCAGAACTTATTGTGTTGTCTGTCTGTTTTCTTTGCACAACATTCAAGATATTTCCCTGTCATTGATAAAGACGTTGAACCATTATGTACGAGTTTGTTGGTTTCAACATAGCCCTACCCGTAGTGATCCACTTCTTCCATCCTGATTGTGCCGCCTGCTGAAATTTTTGTATGCAAGTTCAGTGTGCTATGATGTTCTATATGATTGTGTCAACTATATAAGTTTTTACTGAGCATCAGCAATGCATATGGCTGAAAGATGTATTTACGAGCATCGGCCGATGGGTCTCTCTCTCTCACACACACAGATACACACACACGCGCGCACAAGTGGGACCCGTTGAATTATTTCTTTGCTCGTGACAACTTTTAATTAGGTTCCACTGTAATCTAACTTTTTTCTTAAGTTATTAACTGAGCTCAGTGACTTCAAAAAGTTGTACAGAAGCCTTGTTTGGGCCTTTCCGGCGTCGCTGAATGTGGGCCTAGTAGCCATGTTAGGTTGTATTGTACTACACAGGCCTTTTTTTCAACATCAGCAATGCAACTGGGCCGACAGTTGTACATAATATTTGGGTCAACTTGTTATTCTCCGCCCAGCTGGGATGCAGACTTTCCTAGGAGGTATGCATTAGGCTTAACAAGAAAATGGACTTTAAGAAATAATAAATGGGATGTAATTATAATAACTGGGCAGTAACTATAAAAAATGCACCAAACGCGTAATTAGTTGAAAAATATATTATTTTTGGAATTTGAAAATTTTAATTTCATTACTTGTTGCGCGTGCAATATTTCGTTGGATGTTAACGTAATACAACTTTATTTTGAAATTATATTTAATATGACTAGAAATTTCGGATAAAAAAATTTCGGATCCCATAAAAATGTGGGAATTTTTTTTGAATTCTGTTTTGAGTGGTTGGTTGAAATTATTAATCGTTTTCCTACCTAGAAAATGGGCTGTACTTTTAACAAACTGTAAATGGGCTGTAGTAAATTCCATTAGAATTAAAAAATGGGTTGTATATTCTTACAAATTGCAAATGGGCTATATGTTCTCTGCCACACACTTGTGGGCCTTCTAAGTTGACGCGTCCCCTAAAAAAATAAGTTGACGCGTATGCAAGGCTTTGTCAACAACACACGGTTCTGGCAGCTGTGGCCGTTGGATATCCATCCAACGGATGTCGTGCTTCTTCTTCAATCTCGGACATTATTGCTTCAGCCGCCCAAAAAATGATTCCTCCCCCTGACATCTGGGGCGCACCATTTCGGAGGCTGACCTGTGGGCCTACTAAGTTGACGCGTACCAAGAGCCGGTCGTGCCGCGTGCTCCTGCCTCCCGTGGCCGGCTGTGATGCCGCGGAGGCCTCACCGCCCCCTACTACTCCCACCGCTGGCCAGGCCATCCCTCTACTCACCCACACCCCCTGTTATTCTGCGGCGACGGCAACCTCACACCGCAGCCGAACCAGTGAACCCTCGTACTCCTCTCCACGCGGGCTTCCACTGCCGCGTCTTCCCCGGCTCCGCGTCGTCCCCTTCCTAGGCCTCGCCGTCGTCCACCGCCGTGGTGCTCTCGGCGCGGTGTGGTCAATGTGGTCAACGACCGACTTCCATCGGAAGAGTACTGTACGTGGAGAGGCTGACAGCTGGGTCCACGGCGGCCGCAAGGAAGTGCCTCCTTATTACGCGCAAAATAATTATTCCTCCACGGCGGCGAGGGACCCACCGGACGGGCAACTGTATTTCGTGAAAAAAACGTTTCCCCCTGACTGCTGGGACCTACCAGCTACATCTTCGCACGCAAGGAAGTGCGTCTGGGCAAAAAAAACGATTCGCCCCCCTGACTGCTGGGACCCACCAGCTACATCTTCGCACGCAAGGAAGTGCCTGACAGTCGGGACCCACCTGGTCGAAGCGTACGTAGCATTGTCATTTTGGTCGCGAACGTGTACGTACATACTGGTTGATGTAGAGGCGCGCACGTGTAAAGTAGAGGCGCCGCACGTAGCATGTACATGTACGTCTGGCCGAGGTGCAAGAAAGTAAATGCTGACCCGCATTACATACATACGGGCGGGTCTCGAACGCCTACATACAGCGTCTGTCTGGCGGGGCTCGTGTACATGGCTGGGTCGGAACGGAGAAACAACGTCGTCGTCGTGTTCATGGGGAGCCAACCGGCTGGGTCGGAACGGAATGCGTCGTTGTGTTCATCGGGAGGGCTTGGACGGAACAACCGATGGAAACGAGGCCTGGTGTACCGCAGAATGGAGGAAACGACCTTGTGTTTGATCGGCCACGGTCAAAACGGAATCCTGTTCATCGGGAGGGGTCTGGCATACCGCAAAAGGAGGAAACGGACCTCCTACGGTCGAAACGGGGGTCCTGTTCATCGGGAGGGGTGTGGCGTACCACAAAACGGAGGAAATGGACTTGTGTTGGAGCGCTACGGTTGAAACGGGGGTCCTGTTCATCGGGAGGGGTGTGGCGTACCGCAAAACGGGACTCCACGGGATATTGTTCATCTCCACCGTCGACCCCCTCTAGCCTCCACGGGCTATTGTTCATCCACAGTCAACCTCCTCCAGCCTCCACCTACGAATGTTCATCCACGGGCTCCTGTTCATCCAGCCTCCACCGCGCGCTACTCCACCGGCTACTGTTCAACCAGCCCTCTCCATGGGCTCTGTTGCTAACCCCTCCACGGGCTCTGTTCATCCAGCCCTCCACCGTCTACTGTTCATCCAGCCCTCCACAGGGTGGTCCTATTCATCCAGCCCTCCACGGGGTCCTGTTCATCTAGCCCCAACCGGCTCGATCGATCGGGGTCCTGTTCATCCAGAGGCAACACCACGGGGTCCTATTCATCCACCCCCACCGTGCTCGTTCATCCAAACCCCCTAGCAACGCTCCTTTGTTCACCAGGCGGCATCGATCGGCTTCGGTTAGCAGCGATGAGAGAAGGAATCGCCGATCGGGTTGATTAACGACCATCGATCGATCGCTCGGGTTCGAAGAACGCGTAACCTGCGGCAATCGCCGGGTTCAATTAGAGCTCAACGCCTCGCTTGGGTTCGATTAGAGCCCAATGCCTCGCACCCACGCTGCAGCGTGCGTGTCTGAGAAACGCACATCGCTCGGCCCTGACCACCCACCGTAACCGGGAACACCCCGATATTTTCCTCGCCCTTGCTTCTACCATGGTTTTTTCCGTCATGGACGACCCAAATAATGTCATGCAGCTGCGTCTCCGGCCCGCTTAGGACGAAAAGCCCATTTTCTGTCATGATTTTTTGTCATAGACGTAGGAGCCCACCACATCTATGATGATACCGGGTTTTGTCACAATTATCGTCATAGAAGTGGCATAAGTATGACAGGAAAAAAATTCGTTCGGCCCAAAATGTCACAGATGTGTCTTTTTTTTGTAGTGGATGATCATCAAACTCCTGGCTCATGTACTCACCTCCACGATCAGATTGTAGAAGCTTTATAGTCTTGCCGAGCTGATTCTCAACCTCATTTTGGAACTCTCCGAACTTTTCAAAAGTTCGACTTGTGCCTCATCAAATAAATATATCCATATCTACTCAAGTCCTCGGTAAAAGTCATGAAGTACTCACCTCTGGCAGCTGTGGTCATTGGACCACACACATCATTGTGTATAAGTTCCAATAGCTCGGACGCCCTCTCGCAACTCTTTGCAAAATGAGAGTTAGTCATCTTGCCGAGCAATAATGATTCGCATGTCTCGAACGACCCAAAGCCGGACGATGTTAGGAGTCCATCATCTTGGAGCTTCTTCATGCGTTTCAGACTAATGTGTCCAAGTCGGCAATGCCAGAAGTATGTCGGATTTATCTCATTAGGCTAATGCCGCTTGACATTCACGTTATAGACCGCTTCCGTTTCTATATTCAATATAAAAGGCCCATCAACAATGGGTGCATGAAGACTGCAATTATCAGCGTGCTAATGGCTCCCACCTCCCCACCGCCTCCCTAATCGTAGCCACACACCACCGGTGATCTCCACAACCCACCGTGGGTTTTGCCATCTGATTGGCTCATCATCTCCGGCATCCCTCCCTCTCTCCACTGGTTGTTTTCTTCTTCATGGCGGTCCATGCAGCAATCTCCATTGCACCTTCAACAGATCGGTGCACCCCACAAAGGACACGGGCCATTTCATCATGGTGGTTGATACGTCTCCAACGTATCTATAATTTTTGATTGCTCCATGCTACTTTATCTATTGTTTTGGACTATAATGGGCTTTATTTTCCACTTTTATATTACTTTTGGGACTAACCTATTAACCGGAGGCCTAGCCCAGAATTGCTGTTTTTTGCCTTTTTCAGTGTTTCGAAGAAACGGAATGAAACCTTCGAGAACGTGATTTTCTCACCGAACGTGATCCAGGAGACTTGGACCCTACGCCAAGGAACATCGGAGGCGGTCACGAGGGTGGGGGCGCCCCCCCTAGGGCGTGCCCCCTGCCTCGTGGGCCCCTTGATGCACAACCGACATACTCCTTCCTCCTATATATACCTACGTACCCCCAAACGATCAGAACAGGAGCCAAAAACCTAATCCCACCACCGCAATTTCCTGTATCCACGAGATCCCATCTTGGGGCCTGTTCCGGAGCTCCATGGGGGGCATCCACCATGGAGGGCTTCTACATCAACACCATAGCCTCTCCGATGAAGTGTGAGCAGTTTACTTCAGACCTTCGGGTCCATAGCTAGTAGCTAGATGTCTTCTTCTCTCTTTTTGGATCTCAATACAATGTTCTCCCCCTCTCTCGTGAAGATCTATTCGATGTAATCTTCTTTTTGCGGTGTGTTTGTTGAGACCGATGAATTGTGGGTTTATGATCCAGCTTATCTATGAATAATATTTGAATCTTCTCTGAATTCTTTTATGTATGATTGAGT
Source organism: Aegilops bicornis (assembly GCA_021605145.1). Classification (NCBI taxonomy): domain Eukaryota; kingdom Viridiplantae; phylum Streptophyta; class Magnoliopsida; order Poales; family Poaceae; genus Aegilops; species Aegilops bicornis. Next base: position 256,965,269 of record CM038670.1, on the reverse strand, counting down.
TATCTTTGCAAGTCTCTTCGAATTATCCGTTTGGTTTGGCCAACTAGATCGGTAGTTCTTGCAATGGGAGAAGTGCATGGCTTTGGGTTCAATCTTGCGGTGTCCTTACCCAGTGACAGAAAGGGTTGCAAGGCACGTATTGTATTGTTTCCATCGAGGATAACAAGATGGGGTATTTATCATATTGCATGAATTTATTCCTCTACATCATGTCATCTTGCTTAAGGCGTTACTCTATTTTTAACTTAATACTCTAGATGCATGCTGGATAGCGGTCGATGAGTGGAGTAATAGTAGTAGATGCAGAATCTTTTCGGTCTACTTGTCTCGGACGTGATGCCTATATACATGATCATACCTAGATATACTCATAACTATGCTCAATTCTGTCAATTGGTCAACAGTAATTTGTTCACCCACCGTAGAATATATATGCTCTTGAGAGAAGCCACTAGTGAAACCTATGGCCCCCGGGTCTATTCTCATCATATCAATCTCCATCACTTTTATACTTGCTTTGTTTTTACTTTGCTTTTTACTTTTCACTTTGCATCTTTATACCAAAAATACCAAAAATATTATCTCTATCATATCTCACTCTCGTAAGTGACCCTGAAGGGATTGACAACCCCTAATCGCGTTGGTTGTGAGTAGCTATCGTTTTGTGCAGGTACGAGGGACTTGTGCGTGGCCTCCAACTGGATTGATTCCTTGGTTCTCAAGAACTGAGGGAAATACTTACGCTACTGTGCTGCATCATCCTCTCCTCTTCGGGGAAAACCAGCATAAGCTCAAGGCGTAGCAAGAAGGATTTACGCGCCCGTTCTTGGGAGTCTCTGTAAAAGTCAACATACCAAGTACCCATCACAATCCCTATCTCTCGCATTACATTATTTGCCATTTGCCTCTCGTTTTCCTCTCCCCCACTTTACCCTTGCCATTTTATTCGCCCTATCTTTCCCAATCTCCTCCTCTCTTTTCCGTTTGCCTTCCCGTTACGATGGCCGAATCAAAAAGAACTACGGGTTTTCTCCCGAGCTCTAGTGCCTTGGATAACCCGTCTATCCTCTCTAAGCTCATAAATAATGATGCTATAGAAAGACCCACCGGGGTCACCAATGAGAGCTTGTATAATTTTGATGAGGATGACTCTGGAATTTTTTGCTATTTACTTGATGAGTCTTTAAAAGATGCTTGGGATAGGTTACTTAGGATTCGACTAGCTATGTGCCACAATATCAAATTGAAATTTACTTAAATAGTTTTTATGTTGGCTTGCCCGCTTCCTTCAAACAAGTTTTAGATTCCATCTTTGAAGAAGGTTTTCTTGAAGGGGATGCTATAGATACCTATGAAAAATGAAAACTATATTTGGGCACCCTATGAATGACAAGGTTGAATCAACTACTCTCTTGTGCTTTTATCAAAATGAAATTATTAAAGAGATGAAGTCTAGTTTAGAGGCAAATTTCCATAACGTACTTAATCATACTTCTTCCATTAATGGCCATGTGCTTAACTTAAATAGAAGAATGAATGCCATAGAAAGGAGATCCTCCTCTCTGAATACCAAAGATGGCAATACCTAGATCTATCCTCGCTTTTATGCCTAGCTAGGGGCGTTAAACGATAGCGCTTGTTGGGAGGCAACCCAATTTTATTTTTATTTTTTGTTTTTGCTTCTGTTTAGGAATAAATAATCCATCTAGCCTCTGTTTAGACGTGGTTTTATCTTTTAATTAGTGTTTGTGCCAAGTTAAACCTATTGGATCTTCTTGGATAATAGTTATTTGATCTTGCTGTAATTTCCAGAAACTTTGCGCTCAGTGCCCGAATTGTTAAAAATCACCAGAACGTGATAAAATACTGATTCCAATTGCTGCTGATCAATAAACAAATTGTCCAGGTCTTCCAATTTTGGTAGAATTTTTTGACTTCCATAAGTTTTCGTTAGTTACAGATTACTACATACTGTTCTGTTTTTGACAGATTCTGTTTTGCGTGTGTTGTTTGCTTATTTTGATGAATCTATGGCTAGTAAAATAGTTTATGATCCATAGAGAAGTTGGAATACAGTAGGTTTAACAGCAATAAAAATAAATAATGAGTTCATTACAGTACCTTAAAGTAGTCTTTTGTTTTCTTTCTCTAACGGAGCTCACGAGATTTCTATTGAGTTTTGTGTTGTGAAGTTTTCAAGTTTTGGGTGAATTCTTTTGATGGATTATGGAACAAGGAGTGGCAAGAACCTAAGCTTGGGGATTCCCATGGCACCCCCAAGACAATCCAAGGACACCAAAAAGTCAAAGCTTGGGGATGCCCGGAAGGCATCCCTCTTTAATCCACTTCCATCGGTAATTTACTTGGAGCTATATTTTTATTCACCACATGATATGTGTTTTGCTTGGAGCGTCTTGTATTATTTGCGTCTTTGATTGTTAGTTTACCACAATAATCCTTGCTGTACACACCTTTTGAGAGAGCCATACATGAATTGGAATTTGATAGAATACTCTATGTGCTTCACTTATATCTTTTGAGCTTGATAGTTTTGCTCATAGTGCTTCATTTACATCTTTTTGAGCGTGATAGTTTTTGCTCTAGTGCTTCACTTAGATCTTTTAGAGCACGGTGGTGGATTTGTTTTAAAGAAACTTGATCTCTCATTCTTCACTTAGATTATTTTGAGAGTCGTTAATAGCATGGTAATTTGCTTAATGTTAATATACTTGGTATTCAAGATATGTGAAACTTTCTTTTGAGTGCGTTGAATACTAAGATAAGTTTGATGCTTGATAATTGTTTTGATATATGAAGATGATGATATTAGAGTCATTCTAGTTGAGTAATTGTGAATTCAAAGAAAACTTGTGTTGAAGTTTGTGATTCCCGTAGCATGCACGTATGGTGAACCGTTATGTGATGAACTCGGAGCATGATTTAATTATTTATTGTCTTCCTTATGAGTGGCGGTCGGGGACGAGCGATGGTCTTTTCCTACCAATCTATCCCCCTAGGAGCATGCGCGTAATAATTTGCTTTGATAACTTCTAGATTTTCGCAATAAGTATATGAGTTCTTTATGACTAATTTTGAGTCCATGGATTATACGCACTTTTTCCCATCCTTCCACTATTGCTAGCCTCTCTAATACCGCGCACCTTTCGCCGGTATCATACACCCACCATATACCTTCCTCAAAACAGCCACCATACCTACCTATCATGGAATTTCCATAGCCATTCCGAGATATATTGCCATGCAACTTTCCACCATTCCGTTTACTATGACACGCTCCATCATTGTCATATTGCTAGCATGATCATGTAGTTGACATCGTATTTGTGGCAAAGCCACCGTTCATAATTCTTTCATACATGTCACTCATGTTTCATTGCATATCCCGGTACACCGCCGGAGGCATTCAGATAGAGTCATATTTTGTTCTAAGTATCGAGTTGTAATTGTTGAGTTGTAAGAAAAATAAAAGTGTGATGATCATCATTATTAGAGCATTGTCCCAAGTGAGGAAAGGATGATGGAGACTATGATTCCCCCACAAGTCAGGATGAGACTCCGGACGAAAAAAAGAGGGCATAAAAAAAAGAGAAAGGCCCAAATAAAAAATGAGAGAAAAAGAGAGAAGGGACAATGTTACTATCCTTTTACCACACTTGTGCTTCAAAGTAGCACCATGATCTTCATGATAGAGAGTCTCTCATTTTGTCACTTCCATATACTAGTGGGAGTTTTTCATTATAGAACTTGGCTTGTATATTCCAATGATGGGCTTCCTCAAATGACCTAGGTCTTCGTGAGCAAGCGAGTTGGATGCACACCCACTTAGTTTCTTTTGTTGAGCTTTCATATACTTATAGCTCTAGTGCATCCGTTGCATGGCAATCCCTACTCACTCACATTGATATCTATTGATGGGCATCTCCATAGCCCGTTGATACGCCTAGTTGATGTGAGACTATCTTCCCTCTTTTTGTCTTCTCCACAACCACCGTTCTATTCCACATTGGTGCTATATCCATGGCTCACGCTCATGTATTGCGTGAAGGTTGAAAAAGTTTTGAAAATGTTACAGTATGAAACAATTTCTTGGCTTGTCATCGGGGTTGTGCATGATTTAAATACTTTGTGTGGGGAAGATGGAGCATAGCCAGACTATATGATTTTGTAGGGATAACTTTCTTTGGCCATGTTATTTTGAGAAGACATAATTGCTTAGTTAGTATGCTTGAAGTATTATTATTTTTATGTCAATATGAACTTTTGTCTTGAATCTTTCGGATCTGAATATTCATACCATGATTAAGAAGATTTACATTGAAATTATGCCAAAGTATCACTACGCATCAAAAATTCTCTTTTTATCATTTACCTACTCGAGGACGAGCAGGAATTAAGCTTAGGGATGCACGATACGTCTCCAACGTATCTATAATTTTTGATTGCTCCATGCTACTTTATCTATTGTTTTGGACTATAATGGGCTTTATTTTCCACTTTTATATTACTTTTGGGACTAACCTATTAACCGGAGGCCGAGCCCAGAATTGCTATTTTTTGCCTTTTTCAGTGTTTCGAAGAAAAAGAATATCGAACTGAGTCCAAACGGAATGAAACCTTGAGGAACGTGATTTTCTCACGAACGTGATCCAGAGACTTGGACCCTCGCCAAGGAACATCGGAGGCGGTCACGAGGGTGGGGCGCGCCCCGCCTCGTGGGCCCCTAATGCTCCACCGACGCATTTCTTCCTCCTATATATACCTACGTGCCCCCAAACGATCGTAACAGGAGCCAAAACCCTAATTCCACCGCCGCAACTTCCCGTATCCACGAGATCCCATCTTGGGGCCTGTTAGGAGCTCATGGGGGGCATCCACCACGGAGGGCTTCTACATCAACACCATAGCCTCTCCGATGAAGTGTGAGTAGTTTACTTCAGACCTTCGGGTCCATAGCTAGTAGCTAGATGGCTTCTTCTCTCTTTTGGATCTCAATTCAATGTTCTCCCCTCTCTCGTGGAGATCTATTCGATGTAATCTTATTTTTGTGGTGTGTTTGTTGAGATCGATGAATTGTGGGTTTATGATCCAGCTTATCTATGAATAATATTTGAATCTTCTCTGAATTCTTTTATGTATGATTGAGTTATCTTTGCAAGTCTCTTGAATTATCCGCTTTGTTTGGCCAACTAGATTGGTAGTTCTTGCAATGGGAGAAGTGCATGGCTTTGGGTTCAATCTTGCGGTGTCCTTACCAAAGGATGTAAAGGGTTGCAAGGCACGATAGTATTGTTGCCATCGAGGATAACAAGATGGGGTATTTATCATATTGCATGAATTTATTCCTCTACATCATGTCATCTTGCTTAAGCGTTACTCTTTTTAACTTAATACTCTAGATGCATCTTTGGATAGTGGTCGATGAATGGAGTAATAGTAGTAGATGCATAATCGTTTCGGTCTACTTGTCTCGGACGTGATGCCTATATACATGATCATACCTAGATATACTCATAACTATGCTCAATTCTGTCAATTGCTCAACAGTAATTTGTTCACCCACCATAGAATATATATGCTCTTGAGAGAAGCCACTAGTGAAACCTATGGCCCCCGGGTCTATTCTCATCATATAAATCTCCATCACTTTTATACTTGCTTTGTTTTTTACTTTGCTTTTTAGTTTTCACTTTGCATCTTTATACCAAAAATACCAAAAATATTATCTCTATCAGATCTCACTCTCGTAAGTGACCATGAAGGGATTGACAACCCCTAATCGCGTTGGTTGCGAGTAGCTATCGTTTTGTGCAGGTACGAGGGACTTGTGCATGGCCTCCTACTGGATTGATACCTTGGTTCTAAAAAACTGAGGGAAATACTTACGCTACTGTGCTGCATCATCCTCTCCTCTTCGGGGAAAACCAACGCAAGCTCAAGACGTAGCAGTGGTCTCCTTTGCAAGGCACTCTTTTTGTCTGGATGAGGAGAACATCGGCCTTGCGCTTGAATCTGCTCTTGGAGGTTATTGTTCTCAGTTTAAGGTATCTTTCCTTAACAATGGAGTTTTCTCGTTCAATGTTTCATGCAAAGAGGTGGGGTTCTTTATTCTGCATCAAAGAAGTTTTGTTTGCTCCCAATTCAAATGTTACTTTCACCTCTGGGGTCATGGTGGCCCGGATTGGGAAAAAGAATTTAGGTTATGGCAATCTGAATGCGATCAGGAGTGGACTTTGGTCAGTCCCACCAAGAGGAGAGCTCGGTTAGGATTGGAAGCCATGCAACATGTCCCAACCAAATCTTCTCTCTGTTCTCAATCAGCTAGATCTAAGTCTCACAAGCATATTCAATTTTCCACGTCCATGCAATATTCGGCTAGGAAAGGTTATAATTATGGGCCTACGTCTGATGAGGTCACTACTGTCCGGGAGGCAGGCTATGAGGTCTCTGAGCATGAAGCTGCTTCTTCTCCATCATCGGCATCTTCGTCGGCGGCGTGCCTGGTCATTCAGTTAGGAACGTTGCCGCCATCCCCGCAAGGTTTATCCCATGCATGTGTAACGTCCGCATTTTCGGGCGGTTTGTTGTTACCTACCACGACAAGCTTGGTTTCGCCTGCATTGCCTTCTGTTACACCTTTGGGCTCTGGCATGGCTCTGGGCTTTAGCTCCCATCCCATTTGCCTATCGGATGATGAAGTTGAAAGCCCATCTTCCCCGGCGATTCAGTTTCCCTCTCCAAAAGATATTGTTGATGATCTGCAGAGTTTTGATGAGATGATTGAGGATTTAGCTGCAAGTTATTGGGACTGTCAGAATTGTTTGGGCATGCGCCACACATCAGAGACCTGCACGAACCCAATACGGTGCAGAAACTATTTTCGTTCTGGTGATATTAAAAAAGATTGCACCACGCCCCTGACTTATCCCTTTGGGTGCCCAAAGTCCCATCACCTAGCTTTGGAAATCGAGAGAGGAAAGAAATTTACTCTGCTTCCCCTGCCTCTTCGGTTTCCCAAGAACAAACGCCTCCCCAGCAGAAAACCCCAACACCTGCTACTCCACCGTCATCGCCATTGCCACGCCCGTAGCAAACCACACGCCACCAAGCAGCTTCGAGCTCTGATCCTCATCCGCCCCCAATGGCGGTGTATGAGATCGATCCGTTCCGCTTCATCCCGGTTGGCTTCAACATCGTGGATGGTGGAGCAGATCATCTGCCTCGCACCTACTACACTCCGGCGAACCCTCCGCTCCGAGCACACGAGCAATACATGGTGGCTATCGTCGAGCCTGTCCCCCCGGCTCATCTGGTCGGCGTTCGTAGGCAGCAGGTGCTCAACTTCTTAGTTCAGACCATGCACGTTCTTGTCCTCTCTGCTCAAACTTGGTTTCAAGGAGTAGGATTATTTGAGGTGGAAGATCCTGTGGTCCGTGGCTCTTTCACTTTGCATCCGCCTTTTCCTTTGGGTCTAGATGGGGACGGTCATGAGTTCTTTGTCAGATTTATTCCGCATAACTAGGGAGAGGGTTTCAGAGCTTTGCACGGTCACAGGCAGGGTTGGTTGATGTTCACTGGCATACCTCTGGATTACCGTAATACACAGCGCATTGCTGATATGGTTAGTACTTTCGGTCAGTTCAATTACTGGAATAGTACAGATCGACGGAAAGTCAGGTCCTTGCTTCGTGCATCTTTCCCTGACAACGCTCTGGTTCCACACTCTGTTGCTTTTCGGGAATTTGTTAATTGGGGAGGTGCAATAGTTTCTTGGACGGCTGGCTGCTATATTCTGGATGGCGACTTCGTTGAGGCTATGATTCCAGCGGATGAGGACCCTATGCCCCTCGATGGCAACCCACATCCCATGTCGGGCGCTAATCCTCCTCCTCAGCCATTCTGGGCCATGCCGCTGTACCCTGCTTTGGGTTGGAACGCGGTGCCCCCTAGTCATGATCAAGGACACAATGACGCTCAAGCATGGGGTCAGAATTTGAACAATGATGTTGGATGGGGGCCATGGGAGGAAGTCAACCAGCCTGATCAAGTACCTGTGCAGGACCCAATCACCCAGGACCAAAACTCCATGATCCTCAATCCATCTATGGATTCTGGTGATGATGCTGATATAGAGGAGGTACAACAACTGTTGATCCACATTCATCCAGTGGGGCCGCTTGATCCTATCAATCTGGGTATTGTCAGGGTGTTCTATGGGCCAATGCTACCCCCAACAATGATTTGGGAAAGATCTTTCAAGTCCTTGTTGTCAGAGTTTTTAATCAAGAATATTCCAGCCTTTTTGCCAGGGCTTTGCCTGCTGCCAGTGCCTGTCAAGTTGAGATCACTCATTTGGAGCAACGCTGGCAGTCCCTGGCTCACTTCAAGCCCGATTGCTTCCAACAGTCACGCTCCTCTGTTGTGCTTCAGGAGTTGCCTGCTGATTCGCAGGATTTTGACACTCAAACAAAGGATCATTCCCAGGATGAGTTTCAGTTCACCTCTGTCACTCCCTCGCCCTTGGGGAAGAGGCCGAGGCAATCTCGCCGCTCCAAGGATGATGTTCAGCTTGTTGAAGAGATCATGGATTTTTCTGTCAGACGGATGACACGCAGCTGCGCAAAGAGGACTGGTATGAAGCCCACTTCTGCAATTCCTATCAAGCCTACTCCTCTTCGTCGCGCCAAGGCCAAGAAGCTCAAGCTCGACTCTGATGCAAGCCAGGATATTCCCCTGCCACCTCCGACGCCGATCGCTACAATGCAGGCAATCGGTGCTTCACTTGGCATCACTCCGGACGAGTTATCGGTGGAGAAGCTTGTGGCTCCTCCTCAACAAGCTCCACAAGATGATGGTTCTCATGATGAGTGAACTACGGAGATCTTCACTGGGACTAGGGCCACATCTGGTCGTTTGTCATTTTGGTTTTATTTTGTCATGTTTCAATGTCGCTCTGAACTTGTCTGAAATCGCCGTGCGCTGCTCTACTGGGGTTATAGCTGAGCTGTTAAGCAGCTCAGTTTATCATTTTATGTTAGTTATTTATGGAGACTACATCATTTCGTAATTGGAATGTGCTGTGTTGGAATGTGCGTGGTTTGAATTCTGAAGCTCACCAGCGTGATATTAGAGCTAAGATCAAGGAGAGTCACTGCTCCATAATTTGTTTACAGGAAACTAAGTGTGAGCAGTTCGACATTAGGAAGATTCAGTCTTTCTGCCCTAGGCGCTTTGATCAGTTGGCTTTTTCTCCATCTGTGGGTGCATCTGGTGGAATTTTGGTCATTTGGAATTCTTCTGTGTTTGAGGGGCAGCTCGTGGAGGTTTAGCGATTCAGTGTTGTTGTTTCTTTCAAGTCTGTTCATAACTCCGAGCGATGTACTATGGTTTCAGTTTACGGGCCATGCGAGGGTCAACCTAGAGACGATTTTGTGAGCTGGTTATATCACCTAACTATCCCTCTTGAGGAGAATTGGTTGCTCTTCGGTGATTTTAACTTCATTCGCTCTCTAGATAACAGGAATCTGCCAAGAGGTGATATAAATGACATCTTGCTTTTTAATGAAATTATTGGCCACCTTGGTCTTCTGGAATTGCCAATAAAGGGTAGAAGCTTTACATGGTCGAATATGCAGCAAATTCCTCTCCTGGAACAACTTGATTGGTTTTTCACAACCTCAGATTGGATTTCTCACTACCCTAATACGGTCATCTTTCCATTGGCAAAAACTGTCTCGGATCATGTGCCATGTGTGGTCTCAATTGGCACAAAAATTCCCAAGTCCAAAGTATTTAGGTTTGAAAATTTATGGGTGGAAATGCCAGGGTTTATGGAGTGTGTCAAGAAATTTTGGGAGGCCCCTATGTTTTCTGATATCTCTGCATCTGCAGTTTTAACTAGGAAATTTAAACGCCTCAGGTATGACTTGAGAGTTTGGAGTAAAAACCTCTCTTACCTCAAGAAGTTAACTGTGGATTGCAGCAAGGTTATCCTCTATTTTGATTAGTTGGAGGAGCTCCGACCACTAGTGAGACCTGAGTTTAAGAGTTTAACTTCAGGAAAATTGTCAAGCTTCATTATGAGCATCTGTTGAAACTCCACTATATTTATTGGAAGCAGAGGTGCACAATCAGGTATATCAATGTGGGGGAGGAAAATTACAAATTATTTCATGCCATGGCATCTGAGCATGAGGAAGAACTCTATAGCTAGTCTGAAAACCTCGGGGATGGATGACCTAGTTTTGGATCATGACCAAATGGCGGGAATTCTCTGGGCTTCTTTGAAAAACAAAATGGACCAGGCCCAGGACATCTCAATGGGCTATGATTTGGGCACACTCATTCAACCTTTCCCTGGTTTGGAGGAACTGTCGCTTCGCTTCTCTAATGCTGAGATTAAAAAGGTTTTGTAGGAGCTGCCCACAGATTGGGCACCAGGACCTGATGGTTTTAATGGTCTGTTTGTCAAACATTGTTGGCCGATCATTGAGAAGGATTTCTTGCGTCTGATCAAAGACTTTTATGAAGGGAAGCTTTCTTTGGAAAATATTAATGGGTCTCTCATTACCCTCATCCCTAAGATGATATCTTCTGAGGGGCCGGATGATTTTAGGCCTATTTCTCTAACCAACACCTGCTTGAAGTTTCTCACCAAGTTGTTGGCTAATAGGTTGCAAAAGGTGATTTTGAAATGCATCCATAAGAATCAGTATGGCTTTCTTAAAGGTAGATCAATTCAGGACTGTCTGTCTTGGAGTTTTGAGTATATACATCAATGCAAGCAGTCCAAGAGACCTATTATCATTCTGAAATTGGACTTTGCCAAGGCTTTTGATACAGTTGATCATGAGGTCATTCTGCTGATGCTCAAGCACAAGGGTTTTGATGATAAATGGATTGGTTGGGTCAAAGAGATCCTTTCTACAGGGTCTTCTTCTGTGTTGCTCGATGGCATCCCTGGCAAGTAGTTCAAGTGTAAATGTGGGGTCAGACAAGGGGATCCTTTATCACCTCTTCTATTTGTCATAGCTTCTGACCTTTTACAATCTGTGGTTAACCAAATGCTGGCCCATGGCACCTTATCACTCCCAATCCCTACTCATGACCAGGAGTTTCCTATGATACAGTATGTTGATGACACTGTTATCTTTCTGTCAGCTGGAGATGAGGAATTAGTAGCTCTCAAGAACATGTTGCTTACCTTTCAACAATCTACTGGTCTCAAGGTTAATTTTGCAAAGTCTTCCATGATCCCACTCAACCTTGATGAAAGTGAAGCAAACAAGCTAGCTGCTGTGTTGGGCTGCAGAATTGGGCAACTTCCTTTTACTTATTTAGGGTTGCCTCTTGGAACTACCAGGCCCAGGATTGTTGACCTCATGCCTTTAGTGGACACATTGGAAAGACGTCTGACTGCTAGTTCATGCATGCTCAACCAAGGCTCTCGTTTGCAGCTTCTAACTTCGGCCCTGACCTCTATGCCAATCTACTTCCTTTGCAGCCTGCAAATCCCACCTGGTATTATCAAGCAGTTGGATAGAATCTTCATCTGATTACTGTGGAGGAGTAATGATGCTCCCAAGCAATCTTTGGTTGCTTGGGATTTAGTTTGTCGGCCAAAAGACAAAGGAGGCCTTGGGGTGATCATCTTAAACATTCAAAACAAGGGCCTTCTCCTCAAGCATCTGCATAAATTTTATAATAAGACTGACATACCACAGGTGACCACGATGCCGAGCAGTTATTATCTCGATGGAGTTCCACACGCTACAACCCCAGTGGGTTCCTTTTGGTGGAGAGATATCCTCAAGCTTTATGATGCATACACGGCTATTGCCTCAGTGAACATCAACATGGGCAACTCAACTCTGTTTTGGACTGATGCTTGGTTAATTGGTGGCTCTTCCAGACCTTTATGTTGGAGATTACCAAGGTTATTCTCTTTTGTTAACAATGACAAGGTTTCAGTGAATGAATTCCTCATATCGCAGGATGTTTTCTCCATGTTCTACCTGCCATTGTCTCATGAGGCTGCTCTGGAGTTACAAGTGCTAGAGGGCTGGATCATGGCCTTGAACAGGGACACCAACATACCAGATGTTTGGGTTTGGCCGGGCAAATCTGGGAGTTTTTCAGCCAAGAGTTTCTACACCATTATGCACTCACATTTGCCCACAATTCAACCGTGTAAATGGTTGTGGAAAAGCAGATGTACCATGAAGATCAAAGTTTTTGGCTGGTTACTTTTCTTTGACAGGCTTAACACCAAGGATCTCTTGATATGCAGGCACTGGAGATCTCCCCTGGATGATAACCTTTGTGTTATCTGTCATGAAGTTTTATATGAGGATAGGCTGCAGTTGTTCTTCAACTGTAATTTTAGTCAGAGAGTTTGGAGCTACCTTTCTATTGACTGGTCAAGAGGCCCTGATATCTAGCAATGTATCCAACATGCAAGAACCATCTTTAGGCATCCTTTCTTCTTTGATGTAATGCTCACTGCAGCCTGGAATATTTGGATACTCACGAATGGCAGAACTTTTAGAGGGGAGAGAGCTACTTTTGCTGTTTGGAGGTCTAATTTTGTTCATGATCTTTTGCTTCTAGCCCATAGGCTCAAGGATGATATCAACATCAAGCTGAAAGCTTGGATTAATGCCTTAGTTTAACTAGATCAGGTAGGTAGTTGTACTCTTGTATATTAGCTTTTGTATGTACTCCTTCTTTTATTTATTATGTTGTACAGTTGTTGATCATTAATAAAGGGCTGTGGGGCTTTGCCTCACAGTAAATATTCAAAAAAAAACAATGGGTGCATAGCCGTGGAACATACCATTCAAATAAAACGAACAACCATTGTCCTTTAAATTGAATGCATAACCCTGACTCATCAAGCATGAGGTAGAAATAATGTTCCGACTAAGTGCAGGAATGTAATAACAATTATTCAATTCCAAAATAAATCTAGAAGGAAGCAGGAGCTGCAACGTGCCGACTTCCAATGCAGCAACTCTTGCTTTGTTCATGACCCTGATGTCAATCTCCCCTTGTGCCACATGCCCTTGCATCGAGTTACAAATATGAACAACCGATCCGGTATCAAATTCCCAAGAGCTACTAGGTACATCAGCAAGGTAAATGTCTATAACATATGTAACAAGTGTACCTTTGCCTGAAGAAGCATTTCCAACATTCTTGCCATGCTCAGCAAGCCACTTGCTACAGTTCCTCTTCTAGTGACCAGATTCCTTGCAATGATAGCAAATGGTCTTTGAGTCCCGTCCAAACTTCGACTCAGCAGAGGAGGTTACCGTCTCCGTGCCCTTTGCCTTAGCCTTCTTCTTGGACCAACTCTTCTTGAACTTAGACGACTTCTACACCATCAACACTTGATGCGTGCCTTTCTTAATATCCTGCTCTGCCACCTTGAGCATCCCATGCAATTTAGTGAGCTTCTTATCCATGGCGTGCATACGATTGTTCGAGATGAACGTCCCATAGCTAGGCGGAAGAGAACCCAAAACTGCATCTATAGCCAGCTCATCCAAGAGCGGGAAGCCATGATACGTCCATTTTGCATCATGTTTTCCTACTGTTATTTATACTGTTTTGATGCATAATAATGCTTTATGGAGTAATTTTAATGCCTTTTCTCTCATAATATGCAAGGTTTACACAAAGAGGGAGAATGCCGGTAGCTGGAATTCTGGACCTGAAAAAGCTACGTTAGAGTTACCTATTCTGCACAACTCCAAATGAGCTGAAAATTTATGGAGAATTATTTTGGAATATATGAAAAATACTGGAGCAAGTAACTACCGGAGGGGGGCCACCTGGTGAGCCCAATACACTAGGGCGCGCCAGGCCCCCCAGGCGCGCCCTGGTGGGTTGTGCTCAGTACAACCCACCACCGGTGCCCATCTTCTGGTATATAGGTCATTTTGACCTAGAAAAAAAAGGAGAGGACTTTTGGGATGGAGCGCCGCCGTATCAAGGCGAAACTTGGGCAGGAGCACTTTTGCCCTCCAGCGGAGCTATTCCCTCGGGGGAACTTCCCTCCCTGGAGGGGAAAATCGAAGCCATCGTCATCACCAACAACCCTCTCATCTTTAGGAGGCCAATCTCCATCAACATCTTCAACAACACCATCTCCTCTCAAACCCTAGTTCATCTCTTGTGTTCAATCTTTGTACCGGAACCTGAGATTGGTACCTGTGGGTGACTAGAAGTGTTGATTACATCTTGTAGTTGATTACTATAAGGTTTATTTGGTGGAAGATTATATGTTCAGATCCATTATGCTATTTAATACCCCTCTGATCGCATGATTATCAGTTGTGAGTAGTTACTTTTGTTCTTGAGGTCATGGGAGAAGTCATGTTGCAAGTAATCATGTGAACTTGATGTGTGTTTGATATTTTGATGATATGTATGTTGTGATTCCCTTAGTGGTTGATGACCCACAAGTATAGGGGATCTATAGTCCTTTCGATAAGTAAGAGTGTTGAACACAAGGAGGAGCAGAAGGAAATGACAAGTGGTTTTCAGCAAGGTATTCTCTACAAGCACTGAAATTATCGGTAACAGATAGTTTTGTGATAAGGTAAATCATAACGGGTAACAAGTAATAAAAGTAACTAAGGTGCAACAAGGTGGCCCAATCCTTTTTGTAGCAAAGGACAAGCCAGGATGAACTCTTATATAAAGCAAAGTGCTCCCGAGGACACATGGGAATTGTTGTCAAGTTAGTTTTCATCATGCACTACAAAAAAATACACTTCCGTGATGATACGTGTTTGTCACAGTAGGTCGCATTTTTTGTCATGCATGTACATCCATGACAATTTTATGACAGAATCAAGATAGTCATACTGTCTTTGTCGTAGAAGTGTTCCATGACATTACCAAAATTATCATCACGGAAGTGTCCACTTCCATGACGATAAATCGTAGCGTCCTGAAGTGCTTTCGTCAAGGGTGACCGACACGTGGCATCCACCGTAACGAAACGCCGTTAAGCTATCGGGTCCGGTTTTGGATTTGATAACCCGTTAACAGCCCCGACCAATGGGGATTTTCCACGTGTAAAATCATCATTGGCTGGAGGAAACACGTGTCAGCTCACCATTGGGACAGATGTCATCCACTCATTGGACACAAAGTGCCTATGATACGTCGACACGTGGCACGACCCAACAGAGGCCCATTCCTGTGAAAAGGCCGCCGATTTGACTTGGTCAAAAGGTGGCGGGCTATTACAACAAGCCTGTTAACGGCATGTTCGCATATAGCCCATTTACAACCCGCTAACCCAGGGCCCGTTTACAGCCTATCCGAATTAGGCCCAGTAGCGTCATCTGGGCCGTCCAATATAATTCCAGCCCATTTTAACTTCCGGCCCATGTATGGCCCATGACGTCTTTCGACCCATATGAGGCCCTCACTACTCTCGGCCCATTAACGACCCATGGTAAAACTGGCCCGTAATGAGCAGTGTACCACTTTATACCCATTAACTGCCCGTGGTGAAACTGGCCCGTAATGAACAGTGTATCACTTTATACCCATTAACGGCCCGTTATTCAGTTGGGCCGTTTCCAGCCCATGTTATCTTTCGGCCTTCTCGGGGCCTATTTATTCTTGGGCTCATTTCCACATTCATTTACTTACGGCCCGTTACTGTTATTTTCTGCTTGTGGGCCAAATTCAGCCCGTGGTTACAGTCGGCCCATTAATACTTTGGGCCATTTTGATAGCATCATCAAAATACGGGCGATTAACGACGACCCGTTATGGTCGGCCCATGAACGTACGATTTCAACTCTATCCCATTTACAGCCATAATGTGGTCTTTTATTGGCCCATGTTTGGCCAACCGATTATAAGCCCGTAGAAGGCCCATTGATGATACGGCCCATAGAAGGCCCATTGTGTCTACGGCTCGTATAAGGCCCATTGTTTCTACGCCACGTAGAAGGCCCATTGTTTCTCTGACCCTTAGAAGGCCCATTGTTTCTACTGACCCGTAGGAGGCCCATGTAAACTACAGCGGTGGGCATCAAAGTTCGCCACCAAGCAAATATAGGGAACACCCTACACTATACAAAAATGGCTTGTTGTTTTCTTGATGGCGGCTGCACGTTAAGAAAATTTTTTGTATCGCACCAAAACAAATTACAACTATAAAACAAAAGGATGGTTGGCATATAAGTTAACAGTCTAGCAGATAAGTGCACCACCAGAAGTTCAGAAGCTCAGTTCATTTGACCTAACTGTTATGTTTTCATGCTGTATTGTCCGATGGAGCATGTGACGCCCCCGATTCAATCATACACTAATCATACACGCAAACGTGTATGATCAAGATCAGGGACTCACGGGAAGATATCACAACACAACTCTAAAAATAAAAATAAGTCATACAAGCATCATAATACAAGCCAGGGGCCTCGAGGGCTCGAATACAAGTGCTCGATCATAGACGAGTCAGTGGAAGCAATAATATCTGAGTACGACATAAGTTAAACAAGTTTGCCTTAAGAAGGCTAGCACAAATCGGGATACAGATCGAAGAGGCGCGGGCCTCACACTCGGGATCCTCCTAACTACTTCTCGTCGCCACCGGCTGCACGTAGTAGTAGGCACCTCCGGGGTAGTAGTCGTCATCGACGGTGGCGTCTGGCTCGGCTCCATCGATGCAGTTGCAGCAATCGAGTAGAGATAGGGGAAAAGGGGAACAAGGCAACCGTGAGTACTCATCCAAAGTACTGCAAGCAAGGAGCTACACTACATATGCATGGATATATGTGTAAAGGGCCATATCGGTGGGTGAGCTGAGAATGCGAGAATAAGAGGGGGTAGCTAATCCTATCGAAGACTACGCTCGGCAGCCTCCGCCTTGCAAAGCATGCATCGAGAGTAGATCAAGTCCTCCAAGTAGCATCACATAGCAATAATCCTACCGGCGATCCCCTCCTCGTAACCACGAGAGAGAGCGACCCCGGGTTGTATCGGCACTTGGAAGGGTGTGTTTTATTAAGTATCCGGTTCTAGTTGTCATAAGGTCAAGGTACAACTCCAAGTCGTCCTGTTATCGAAGATCACGGCTATTCGAATAGATTAACTTCCCTGCAGGGGTGCACCACATAACCCAACACGCTTGATCCCATTTGGCCGAACACACTTTTCTGGGTCATGCCCGGCCGCGGAAGATCAACACGTCGCAGCCCCACCTAGGCTCAACAGAGAGGTCAGCACGTCGGTCTAAACCTAAGCGCACAGGGGTCTGGGCCCATCGCCCTGAGCACACCTGCATGTTGCGTGGGCGGCCGGAAGCGTAACTAGCCCCTTAATACAAGTGCAGGCCTACGTTCCAATCCGTAGCGCCCGCTCGATCGGCCAGCGTCACGAAGTGCCGGCTGATACCACGACGCCAGTGCCCATATCTTTCCCACGTAGTTGGTTAGTGCGTATAGACCAAATGGCCGACTCGGATCAAATACCAAGAACTTCGTTAAGCGTGTTAAGTATCCGCGAACGCCCGAGCAGGGGCCAGGCCCAACTCTCTCCTAGGCGGTCTCAACCTGCCTGTCGCTCCGCCACAAAGATCCATCCAGAGGGCCGTCGGGACAAAGGTCCTTTCAGCCCCCAATCCGTGAATCACTCATGGGTGCTCCACAAGCTGACCCGACTTTAGTCACCACATGTATCATGTATAAGTATAAGTATATACCCGTGATCACCTCCCGAGTGATCACGGCCCGATAGTATAGCACAACAGACGGACAAGAATGTAGGGCCACAGATGGAATACTAGCATCCTATACTAAGCCGTAGGATAGCAGGTAAAGGTAACAATAGTAGTAGCAAGGACAGGCTATGCAACAGTATAGGATTAACTCTACTCTAATGCAAGCAGTATAGAGAAGAATAGGCGATATCTGGTGATCAAGGGGGGGGGGGGCTTGCCGGGTTGCTCTGGCAAGAAGGAGAATTCGCCAACACCGTAGTCGTCTTTGGGTAGCAGCGGCGTCGGTCTCGGTGTCTAGCGAGAGAAGAGGGGGAAGAAACAATAAATACAATGCAAACAAATGCATGACGATGCATGACATGACAATGAGCGGTGTTAGGTGTGCCCTAACGCGATAGTAGGTGATACCGGCGAAAGGGGGAAACATCCGGGAAAGTATCCCCGGTGTTTCGCGTTTTCGGATAGATGAACCGGAGGCGAAATGTTACAGGTTCACTATGCTAGGGATGCGTGGCGGACGAACGGGCTGCGTATCTGGATTTGGCTCGCCGTTCTGAGCAACTTTCATGTACAAAGTTTTTCCATCCGAGTTACGGATTATTTTATATTAATTTTTAAATTTTTAAATCATTTTCTAAATTATTATTATTAAATTAATTCGAAATTAGTATTATTACATTAGCATGACATCAGCATGACATCAGTAGTCAACAGAGGTGTTGACTGGGTCACTGACGTGTGGATCCCATCTGTCATTGACACATTGCCCTAACTAACAGATTAGGTAGCTTAATTCGATATTTAGGTTAATTAATTTTAATTAGTTTAACTAAACATGGTTAATTAATTCAATTAATTAATTAATTAATTTAATTACTATTATTATTATTATTTAAAACGTTCTGGGGGTGGGGCCTCCTTGTCATAGGCACAAGGGCCTTAACAGTGCATACGGGCAAAGTGGTGCGGGCGGTTGACCGCCTGAATGAGGCGAGGCTTAACGGGCCGGGCGGGCGTGGGCGCCGGGCGGCCTCAAGACATGGCGCGAGGGGGGGACGGAGCAGGGCGCCAAGGGGCTGGGCAGCGCGCGGACGTTCGGCCAGGCCACGACCGGCAACAGCTTGAGCAGCAACTAGTAGGAGCAGGGGAGCCAAGCGGCAGAGGCGGGCGCGCTCGGGTGGAGTCGGCGAGGGGGCAGGTCAGGGAGCAGAAGTAGTCGCGCACCAGATGGCAAGTAGTGGCGGAAGGCAACAATATAGCGCATCGGGAGTGGTCGGACGAAGGCGAAGCTCGACGGCGGGTTGGCTACGGGGCATGGGAAAAAACGAGGGGAGGTTGAGGAGAACGGGGGAAGCGGCTCACAGCGAGTGAAGGGAAGTGGTCAGGGCAGCCTGGGACGGGCGGAGGCCGACGAATCGACGGGCGACTTCTGATGAACGACGAGGAGCTCGTTGGGGAGGAGTCGGGCTCCAATGGGTGGCCTCAGGCGACATAGCTCGAGGGGATCCGATGGGGAAGAGACGATGGGGCGGTGCCGACGAGGTCCAGCGAGCGCCTGGTGTCGCCGGGGCGCCGGACGCCGCGGTCGTTGCCTCGATCCAGAGGGGATCGGGGATAGGGGGAGCGAGGGGAGTGGTGGAGTGTGTGTTGGGGATTAGGGTTTGGTGTGAGGCCATATAGGCCGGGGGTTAGGTGGGCGATTGGGTTTGCGGTTGCGCGGATGGGCCGATTGGCCCAAAGGTGAGGGTGTCCCCTCTTATTTACTTTTGCTTTCCTCTTTTCTTTTTATTTATTTTCCTTTTCTGTTTTATTAGATTTTAGTTTTTTATATAAAATACCAAAGTTGTAACTAAAATAGTGTTAATAAATATGCTACTGCCACGATTATTATTTTAAAAGCATTTAAATAATTATTCTTGCTACGTTTTATTCATTTTAGAATATTTAAACATTTTATAAAGTTTGGTTCCTCCACCATAATTACATATGCATTATTTGGCACAACCTGAACATTTTAGTTTTATTTGAAAACTTTTATTGTTTGTCTTTAACTTGAAGTTGAATTCCTAAGCGGTTTTGAACTAACGTGGGATTAACAACAGTAATCCGAGGTGACGTGGCATCGTTCACGTGGGGTTACTTTAGCCTAATTATCCGGGCGTCACAATTCTCCTCCACTACAAGAAATCTCGTCCCAAGATTTAAGAGGGGGAGTAAGGGGGAAGAGATTTGGTTACGAAATTCTAACGAGTCTTCTCGGTGTTGGTTGCTCTTCTCGAAGAGGTCGATCCATAGCGTTGATGTCTTCCATTAAATGCATACGGGCATCATGATGAAGTCGTCATTCTTCCTTCGGGGTCTCCATCGTACTTACGAAAAAGATAAGGGGGAAAACTCGTGAAGTACGAAGCTCAATACATGTTAAGTACCTAGGGGCTATCTCAGTGAACGAGGTATAGAGTCACCTCTCGAGTTGAAATTCAAGAAAGTCATCGAGAGTAAATTAAGAAGGTGAAATAAGGAGTTTCAAGTGGATAGGCAACCGTTCAATGCCTAGTCAGAAGGTGAAAGGGGTTTCAAGCGACGAAATAATTATTGTGTTCGATGCCAGAATTGATGATCTCATCGGAAGGTGGCTCATGAATTATGTACGAGTCCATGCGGGAGGAATAACTTTGGGAACAGGGGGTGTACAGGAGAGTCAGGTTTCGATCCTGTGGAACTGTGGGTTATGGGCCCACCATGTGGTTGAAAGTAGGAAGGGGGCCGACATCTTGCATGGCCACGATAGCAAGGCCTGTCAGAGGGTAGCCTGTCAGTTATGTCGGCAACAACATCTATACCAAGGGCGAGGGACGAAGAGAACCATTTTCCTGCTCGTTGAACGAGGCGGGCCAATAGGCAAGGTTCTCTTCCATCGGTGGCTACCGGAATGTCAGCAACAATAATGTGAGGTCTTCTTGTGAGTGGTACAACGAGGTGTTTACATAAGCGGGAATATTACTGCTTATATTATATAAATCACAAGAAGGTTTAAACAAACCAATGGAAAGGAAAAGTGATTATCGAGTTTAAGCGAGAACAATGGAAGGGAAAATGTGTATACACACATATTTCGGGGGTATATCCTTCCCAAGGATAAGCGGAGCATGATATCCATGACAGGATAGAAAGTACCAAAACCATTTAGGTAAGGGGGTAGGAATCTCATGAGATTGCCCATACAACGATGTTAGGATAAATGCTAAAGAAAATTTAGCATTGTGCTTCAAATGCTCTTATCAAAAATCGGATTACCACAGACATGCTTCGAGATAGCATTGACATGGTCTTCAAGCAAAGGTCAGACTTTGGATACACAAAGGATACGTCAAAAGCAACTTATAAAATAAGTCTTACAATTTCCTCATGGAAGAATGATTAACCTTGTTAAAAAGGAAACTATAACACTAGGTCCTCCGGCCAGGTGTGCTAGGCATGACATCACCTTACCGAGTCATAAGAGGACCAATGTTATAACTCTTGAAAGTATGTTCCAACCATCATATCTGACCGAGATTCAGTTCGGATAGGTGGCAGGATAACTCAGACTCACGATGCCTGAGAAGAAAGGTGCAACACCAATTGTCGAGATGACATTGTAAGATTCTCGGGAATTGAACTGTGTGAGCGAGTTCCGAAACAAGAGTTCATCATTAAACCAAGGAGAGGAAGAGGATGTGGCTGATGGACTCAACGACAATTCATCAAGATTTCCAAAGGATGGATTTCCACAATTAAATATTGAACAAAAATGCACCTGGAAATATGGACCAAGTAGGACGTTCAAAGTTAGGATGGTGATTCGATAACGAAACTATCGGTCGTTCACTTCAAAATAATAGGGTTGCTAGAGATATCAAATTCCTAGCAGAGTTCACTCAACACGGGGGCCAAGAAAAGAATGGTGGTGGCGAGAAGCATCACGGTAACAAGAATTTCTTAAGAGGTGGTGAAATCCTCACAACATTTTTGACGTAAAAGATGGTAATACTCCAATGTAAAGAAGAACAATCCGGGTAGCAACGAACTCAAGGTATAACACAAAACACGAACAAGTTTGTGCTCGGAGGGAAGGCAATAAGGTGGCCGATGATAACACGACTCATCGAGGGCAAGGATGGTATTTCTCTTCATGGATCCGATTGATATCCTGGAAGAGCTCATAAGGTTGATGATGATCACGACACATTTGTCGAGAGATTTCATGAAGATGTAATCAATCAGTGACGACATCGAGTCAAAGGAATGATGAAGCGAAAGGTTATTGGAACCATGGGTACGACACAAACTCAAAATCAAGCCTGTTCAAGGAGAAATGATATGACGAGGAAGATCACGGAAGATTAGCTTACCATCTAAATCTGTGCTCCGGAAAGAGGGGCCGGGTAGCACAGTTAACAAGTTGCACGATAATGATATAGCCGATCAGGCTAGCAATGGCTTGAAGGATTAATGAACTCATAAGCAATGAAGAATACTTAGAGTTATTGAATCGAAGTGTGGAATTGATTCACTTATCACTGTTTTCGGTTGACGACAACCCGTAACCGAGAAAATTGGATTCAAAGTGAGAAATAATAGTTGATGAAGAACTCATAATAAGTTATGCAGTTCCATGATATTCTTGAGATACCAGAGTTTATACTCAAGGGTAGAGCGGGATAGAGGTTGGACAAGTGAAATCATTTGAAGAAGGCAAGCACTTAAACTTGTCCAAGAAATGGGATCAAAGAAGAACAATATGGTCGAAACCACGGTCGCAAAAGACCAAGCATCGATAAGAGAAGAAGTCATAACAAGGGGATTATTATTACTACGAGAAGCTTCCATGATAAGTTCCACCTCGGGTCCATGTGCATGAACACAAAGTTCAAGGTCGACTCCCACTTCTCCAAAGCATAACCTTACATTCACTTCTCGTTTCGATAATGGCATTAGTGTTGAAAGTTTTACCTGGTGAAATACCAGATGAGTATGACCCGTGAAAACTTCCGAGTTCACACATAGTAAGGAAGGCATAGATTCAACCCATCAGGGCATCTTACAAACATATACCACAAACTTCGGGGTAAATAATACAAGCTCGAAAGTAGAGCATTGTTCAAAAGCAGATGATACAATTTACCAAAGGCATTATATACCCATGGAAAGGCTCTCAAGGTTATTCAATATGAAGGACACCATCGGATAAAATCCAACAAAGGAACCGATGGTCCACAAGGGATCTGAGGTGAGCATCGGTACTCAACCAGAGGAAGAAGAATGCACGGGCATCATATTATAGAACATCTGAATAATTCGATGCTTAGATAACAAAGGAATTTCGATTTCCAAAACAAAGGATCAGAAGCAGTCACTCTGATCAAGGATGGATAAGTTGGATAGACTAGAGGCACAATTGACGACAAATAGTTTGGTCGAGAACCAGCTCATGTTCAAAATTGATGTCTGAGCCGGAAAGATAATTTAGAAGGGTTGATAGATGATTGTGTGCATTCGCACACATTTGAAACAATAGGATCAAAATGACGGTGTCAAAAGATACTAGTGAATATTGCCAGATATATGGGAAGCATCCATAATGCAAGTAGACAAGTATTTGCAGAGCAATAAAGCGGCTAAGGATTTTCAGAGGATTGAATAGTATTTCAAGGACTTTTGTGAAACATCTGAACAACTGGGGATGAGCGGATACTCGGAAAGTGCGAGAAATTTTCCG
Organism: Aegilops bicornis; assembly: GCA_021605145.1. NCBI lineage: Eukaryota > Viridiplantae > Streptophyta > Magnoliopsida > Poales > Poaceae > Aegilops > Aegilops bicornis. Next base: position 256,941,738 of record CM038670.1, on the reverse strand, counting down.
TAGGGGTATTCAGGTGACAAAGAACAACAAGGCAGTAAGCTCAAAGGATTATCGAAACAACGATGAGTGTTTCAGGGTATCTTGTAATAACAAGACCAACTGGGGATGAATGTAAGAATAACAACTACAAGTAGTTATCCATAAGGGTTGACGGTGGAAGGGGAATTGCAAACGCGATGAACACAAGTTCTCGGGTTAACAGCGGAGAGTATCTTCAGGGTCTTCACGTGCAGCAGACAATCATCAGCAATAAGGGGCTCTCCGGGTGAAAGTGATAACGAGATCCTAATGTTAGATTTAGCAAAATTCATTTAACCCGAATAGAAGAGAGATCAGAGTCCCAGAGTACGGATCGAGGAGTAAAAGATCCTAATACCACCCAATGGCGATGTGGGCCCATGGGCCGCACAACCATGTTAGTAAAACAGTTTTCAGCGACTAGACTCAACTTCGGCCAAGGAGTGTGGAAGGGGATTCCTACAGGCAGTCGGCTCTGATACCAACTTGTGACGCCCCCGATTCAATCGTACACTAATCATACACGCAAACGTGTATGATCAAGATCAGGAACTCACGGGAAGATATCACAACACAACTCTAAAAATAAAAATAAGTCATACAAGCATCATAATACAAGCCAGGGGCCTCGAGGGCTCGAATACAAGTGCTCGATCATAGACGAGTCAGCGGAAGCAACAATATCTGAGTACAGACATAAGTTAAACAAGTTTGCCTTAAGAAGGCTAGCACAAACTGGGATACATATCGAAAGAGGCGCGGGCCTCTGCTCGGGATCCTCCTAACTACTCCTGGTCGTCGTCAGCGGGCTGCACGTAGTAGTAGGCACCTCCGGGGTAGTAGTCGTCATCGACGGTGGCGTCTGGCTCCTGGGCTCCATCGTCTGGTTGCAGCAATCGAGTAGAGATAGGGGGAAAAGGGGGAACAAGGCAACCATGAGTACTCATCCAAAGTACTTGCAAGCAAGGAGCTACACTACATATGCATGGATATATGTGTAAAGGGCCATATCGATTGGACTGAGCGCAGAATGCGAGAATAAGAGGGGGTAGCTAACCCCGTCGAAGACTACGCTTTTGGCAGCCTCCGCCTTTGCAAAGATGCAGCAGAGAGTAGATCAAGTCCTCCAAGTAGCATCACATAGCAATAATCCTACCGGCGATCCCTCCTCGTAACCACGAGAGAGCGACCCCGGTTTGTATCGGCACTTGGAAGGGTGTGTTTTATTAAGTATCCGGCTCTAGTTGTCATAAGGTCAAGGTACAACTCCAAGTCGCCCTGTTATCAAGATCACAGCTATTCGAATAGATTAACTTCCTGCAGGGTGCACCACATAACCCAACACGCTTGATCCCATTTGGCGGACACACTTTTACGGGTCATGCCCGCCACGGAAGATCAACACGCCGCAGCCCCACCTAGGCTCAACAGAGAGATCGACACCGGTCTAAACCTAAGCGCACGAAGTGCAGGGCCCATCGCCTGAAAGCACACCTCACGCTATGCGTGGCGGCGGAAGCGAACTAGCCCCTTAATACAAGAGCAGGCCTACGTTCAATCCGGTAGCGCGCTCACTCGGCGACGTCACGAAGTGCTTCTACCGATACCACGACGCCGAAAGTGCCCATATCTTTCCCACGTAGTTGGTTAGTGCGTATAGGCCAAATGGCGGACTTCAGATCAAATACCAAGAACTTCGTTAAGCGTGTTAAGTATCCGCGAACGCCCGAACAGGCCAGGCCCACCTCTCTCCTAGGCGGTCTCAACCTGCCTGCCGCTCCGCCACAAAGATCCATCCAGAGGGCCGTCGGGACAAAGGTCCTTTCAGCCCCAATCAAGTGAATCACTCGCGGGTGCTCCACAAGCCGACCCGACTTTAGTCACCACATGTATCATGTATAAGTATAAGTATATACCCGTGATCACCTCCCGAGTGATCACGGCTCGATAATATAGCACTGTGAGACGGACAAGAATGTAGGGCCACAGATGGAATACTAGCATCCTATACTAAGCAGTAGGATAGCAGGTAAAGGTAACAACAGTAGTAGCAAGGACAGGCTATGCAGCAGTATAGGATTAACTGAAAGCAGTAACATGCTACACTACTCTAATGCAAGCAGTATAGAGAAGAATAGGCGATATCTGGTGATCAAGGGGGGCTTGCCTGGTTGCTCTGGCAAGGAGGAGGGTCGTCGACAACACCGTAGTCGTCTTTGGGTAGCGGCGTCGGTCTTGGTGTCTAGCGAGAAGAGGGGGAAGAAACAATAAATACAATGCAAACAAATGCATGACGATGCATGACATGACAATGAGCGGTGTTAGGTGTGCCGTAACGCGATAGTAGGTGATACCGGCGAAAGGGGGAAACATCCGGGAAAGTATCCCCGGTGTTTCGCGTTTTCGGATCGATGAACCGAAGGCGAAATGTTACAGGTTCACTATGCTAGGGACGCGTGGCGGACGAACGGGCTGCGTATCTGGATTTGGCTCGCCGTTCTGAGCAACTTTCATGTGCAAAGTTTTTCCATCCGAGTTACGGATTATTTTATATTAATTTTTAAAGTTTTAAATCATTTTCTAAATTATTATTATTAAATTAATTCGAAATTAGTATTATTACATCAGCATGACGTCAGCATGACATCAGCATGACATCAGTAGTCAACAGAGGTGTTGACTGGGTCACTGACGTGTGGGTCCCATCTGTCATTGACACATTGCCCTAACTAACAGATTAGTTAGCTTAATTAGATATTTAGGTTAATTAAGTAATTAGTTTAACTAAACATGGTTAATTAATTTAATTAATTAATTAATTAATTTAATTACTATTATTATTATTATTATTATTTAAAACGTTCTGGGGGTGGGCCCCCTTGTCATAGGCACAAGGGCCTTAACAGGCATACGGGCAGGCGGGTGCGGGCGAAGCCGCAGCCCTGCCCGGTAATGAGGCGAGGCCGGAACGGGGCCGGGGCGGGCGCGTGGGCGCCGGCGGCCTCAACGGGCGCACATGGCGCGAGGGGGGGACGGAGCAGGGCGCCAAGGGGCTGGGCAGCGGCGCGGACGTTCGGCCAGGCCACGGCCGGCAACAGCTTGAGCAGCAACTAGTAGGAGCAGGGGGGCCAAGCGGCAGAGGCGGGCGCGCTCGGGTGGAGTCGGCGAGGGGGCAGGTCAGGGAGCAGCAGTAGTCGCGCAGCAGATGGCAAGTAGTGGCGGAAGGCAACAACATAGCGCATCGGGAGTGGTCGGACGAAGGCGAAGCTCGACGGCGGGTTGGCTACGGGGCATGGGGAAAAACGAGGGGAGGTTGAGGAGAACGGGGGAAGCGGCTCACAGCGAGTGAAGGGAAGTGGTCAGGGCAGCCTGGGACGGGCGGAGGCCGGCGAATCGACGGGCGGCTTCCGATGACCGACGAGGAGCTCGTTGGGGAGGAGTCGGGCTCCAATGGGTGGCCTCAGGCGACATAGCTCGAGGGGATCCGATGGGGAAGAGACGATGGGGCGGTGCCGACGAGGTCCAGCGAGCGCCTGGTGTCGCCGGGGCGCCGGACGCCGCGGTCGTTGCCTCGATCCAGAGGGGATCGGGGATAGGGGGAGCGAGGGGAGTGGTGGAGTGTGTGCGCTGGGGATTAGGGTTTCGGGTGTGAGGCCATATAGGCCAGGGGGTTAGGTGGGCGATTGGGTTTGCTGGGCGCGGATGGGCCGATTGGCCCGATCTTGGGGGTGTCCCTCTTATTTAGTTTTGCTTTCCTCTTTTCTTTTTATTTATTTTCCTTTTACATTTTATTAGATTTTAGTTTTTTATATAAAATACCAAAGTTGTAACTAAAATAGTGTTAATAAATATGCTATCGCCATACGATTATTATTTTAAAAGCATTTAAATAATTATTCTTGCTACGCTTTTATTCATTTTAGAATATTTAAACATTTTATAAAGTTTGGTTCCTCCACCATAATTACATATGCATTATTTGGCACAACCTGAACATTTTAGTTTTATTTGAAAACTTTTATTGTTTGTCTTTAACTTGAAGTTGAATTCCTAAGCGGTTTTGAACTAACGTGGGATTAACAAAAGTAATCCGAGGTGACGTGGCATCGTTCACGTGGGGTTACTGTAGCCTAATTATCTGGGCATCACAGAGCACCATAACCTTGGCCTTCAGTTCTCCTAGGCACCTGAACAACATAGCAAATGTCTGATAGTCTGGTTTCAAAACCATGCATATCTTGACAACATCGAACAATGTCTCTCCTTGTTTCACAAAGGGTCTCTGTTAGGTAATGGACTTGTGTCTGGAGCGCAGATACAAAATTGTTTTGAGCTTGCATATATTGATCATGAGGCAGTTTGGATGAGATTGCCTTAACAACCAACCCAGTATTACGCAGGAACGTGCTTTTGGCACTGTTAGTGGACATGTACTGACCCACTGCAGCAAGAGCTGACATTGCGGTTATAGTTGCCTCGCCACCTTCAGAAGGTGGCGGTTCCACCATTTTTTCCATAGCTCACTGAAAAGTTGTGGTTTTACATTAGTAGTACCAGAACAGAAGATATTAAGGAGGCATCAAAACCAAACAAAATAGCTTTGGTCTATATACAGAACTTATTCTGGTGAACCCATGTAAAATAATAGTTGTATTTTATTGCAAAGTACATAATAAAACCAGGTTCCAAACATATGATCATGTACCATCGCCAATGTATTGTCTATTTCTTCACATTGTATTGAGGGCTAAGGATAAAGAGACGAAGTTTATAATACGGTAAGCATAGTATGACATCATTCATATCACAAAACAACTGAGAACAGACAAACAGGCAATTGTAACATTGTGTGGGCAAGTCCAAAGACGTAACTAGATTACATGTCAAGATCAAAGGAACATCACTCCTCTCTTTTAAACCTTGTAAGGTGCAATGATACGCTAAGACAATTGTGTACAAAATTGAAAAGAGTAATAGACATTGGCTGCAAACCATGCAGTTCAAGGCACAAGTCAGAGTAAGTAGTAGTTAAAAGGCATGAGGATTAAGGACTTACAACAAAGACTTTGAATGGTGTAGTCATGCCCTTCTTCTTCTTTGGTGTGACAGGTCCTTGAAGATTTCCACAACATTTGGTTCAGGTACTTTTTGGTCCTTGCGGGCTTTCCTGCGCATTTGGAACAAGTCAATATAGATCTAATAATATGGTACAATGAAAAGAGTGAAACAACAACTAATTACAAGAGCCTCGCGATGTGCAATATAGCTACGAGATCCCTCGTCTGCATTGGAATTTCACTTTAAATGCAGTTGGCCTTGTTCTTTGAACAGTTCACCTACAAGAAGATAGATTTGTGTGGCACATGCTTAAATAGTACTTCAAAATGTGATCTGATCACATATATAATGTACCTGATACTTCGGATCGGACCAGTGTTTCACGAGGCCTCTCCAGTCTTCATCAGATATATTTTCCACTGGAGATGTTTGGGCAAGTTCACTGTTAGCCTTGCCTTCAAAGTGAGTTTTCCTCAAGTTATACCGATCTTGTCATGAGCGGACTTGAAAACATGGGTGCAAGATTGTGCAGTTGCATCATCTTGGCTATCCAACTTGAACCTCATCTGTTGAAAATTATGGGAGTCTCATTATCAGCAACCTAGAAAGTATTGGGTAGAGCAAGAAGATATTACTAGTTTCCATACATAACCATACTTACAGATAAATGGTCAAGGAAGGTGTTGAACTGGGTTTCGTCTTTATCATTCCTGTACTGAAGCCATGTTGGGAGGATATGTACATGACACCTAACGGCAACCGCTGCCTCTGATACTAACTTGGCTGACTCTGTAGCATCACGTGGCCTTTTTAAACCTGCCTCAAAACGGATCTCCATTCTTCCTCCTCTAGATTTAGTTAACCTATCGAGCATTATCTCTGATGTTTGTTTCCTCTTGCACCTAGGTGCTAGTACAACAACAAACATAGGAAGTGTTAGTGTACATCAAACTGTGAGACTACATATAAAGAAGCATGCAACTATAACTTGACTCCAGCAACTACCTTCTTGCAGTTGAAGCTCACAAAGTTCATCTGATCTTGCCAACTCATCTTGTGTCAAGAGTGCTTTGGAAGTAGTGTCAGGTGGCAAGGGAGCTTGGGAACATGCTGCTAGCTGAGTTAATGACGAGTAAATCATGCAAGGTGGTGGTACTGTGGAAGGTGTTGCAACAACTAGGGCTGTCTCTGCTTGTTTGGTGGCAGCTATTTGTTTCTGTTTGGCTTGTTCTGCAGCTCGTGTAGCATGGGATACCCTGTCGGTACAATTTTCCGCTGGACTTTGACCTTCTATTGCAACATCAGTACCAGTAGAATCTGCAGGATTGTTCCGCTTCCCTTTCCCTATCGTTCTGTCTTGCTTCTTCTTTCTCTGTGCCATGTTAAGTCAAGACGACAAGAAAAATGAATAAGAATTTAGTTCTTCAGAACAAATGTACTTTGATGTAAGAACATGGTGTGATAGATAGATATTGTATGTTCTAGAAACACGAACACGTGTCTTAGTCACAAGTATAATGGGTAAAGTAAGCAGATGCAATTCAACAAAATTAGAAGCAATACAAGCTAGACATCATACATAACATGCAACCACATATAACAGTGCCAAGTTAGAGGGAGCACCTATGATGGTGCACTAGGGGAGACGTGCTCATCACCAACACAGCTACGTTGAGTGTCTCTGCATGGTTTGTCTTGGAAATCATCTTGGGGGTATGGAGGAGTAGAATATGTAGAGGCCCTCCATTTGGAAGGAGCACCTTCATCCGCTGCCTTGCTAACTTCCTTCCGCTTTATTGATTTTGAATTGTCAAGTAAAACCGACAAGAAAAAGCAATAAAATTCACTCTTTCGAACTCATTCGTGCATGATACTGACAATCACTACTTTGATGTAAGGCAAACACATGATTCCAGGATGGAATAATACGAAAAACAGGACGACATGGCATATTGACAACTGTTTGTGTAAACTAAGCAGAAACCATTTCACCAAATAAGAAGCAATGCTAGCTAGACACCACGTGAAAGATGCAACCAATATGACTCTGCCAAGTTAAAAGTGTCCCATCATAAATGGCATTTCAACAAATTAGAAGCAGCACATGCTATAAATCATATCAAAGATGCAACTAATATCACCTTTGCATATCTTTGAAGGTTTCTCGTCATATTGATTTATGCGGGATACAAAAAACAATAGTTTTATGTGAGGACATGCTTAATAGACAGATGCACTATGCATTAACAGGTATAATGTATAAGCTAAGCAGAATAGCACATGCAGTTTAACCAGATTGGAAGAATTACAATCTAGACACCATATGCAACATGCAACCACATATCACGCTGCCAAGTTAGAGCAAGCACCTGTGATGCAAGTGTAGGGGAAATGCGGTAATCAACTACAAAGCTACGTTCACTATCTTCATCTAGCCTTGTTGTTTCTTGAGAATCATGTCGGGAGGCTGACACTACATTCTTTAAATGAGGAGTATTCCGCTTGCCTGACTGCCTCATCATAAGTGATTGATGAGGGATACACAAGAACATTAGTTTGATGTAAGAACATGGTTAATACACATATGTACTAGTATGTACCAAAATGTAAAGGCATGTCATATTCAAAGGTATAATGTGTAAGCTAAGCGGATGCAATTTAACCAAATTGGAAGCAATACAAGCTAGACATCCGCCGGAGTGGTAAGCATGATCATCTAGGACACGAGAGCACGGTGGGAGGCGGGCTGCCGCCACCATCGCGGCTTTTTAGTTGGCTTCCGGTGATGCCTCTCTTTCTTTGGGCTTGTCCTGGCTCGGCCAAAGGCTCCACGACTAGCTATTTGTCTTCTGGTGCTCACGGGATGGTGGTTCATGTAAAAATATCTTTCCTTATCTTAATAAAGACCAACTTCAGCCTTTCGAATACAAGCTAGACACCATATGGAACATGCAACCACATATGACACCGTGAAGTTAAAGCAAGCACCTGGGATGGTGGTTCATGGAGAGTGAGATCATCAACTCCAGAGCTACGTTCCCCGTCTCCATCTGCTGACACTACACCCTTTATAGTCTTGAAACGTGTTCCGGCTTAGCTGCTGCACTCACGCAGGAGCGACTTCTCTCTTATCTTTTCTGCTTCTGTCAAGGTAGGGTCTGAAATACCCTTGCATAAAAACACAATAGTGAGAGTATGGGTGAAGTGTGTGCAGAACTAGTGCATTGTAAAAGTAGGAGATAGCAGGTGGCTGAAAAATGAATGACAGGAGACATATGATAGCTCTACAACATTGCATGACAAACAAAATTAGATTCTACTCCGTATGATTTTCTAATATATGAGCACGGGAAATGCAGGTACTCCTCCAGATAACCACCACATGTTGTCCTATCAAGATAACAGTCGACTGAAAATAAATAGGTCAGTCGATTTTTCTATGAATCGTCTGATCTATAAGGAACGGGCAGATGGCCTTCGTCTACCTCTCGCCAGTCACTTTAACGATCTTTTTCGAACCGCCAGCGACCACCAGCCCAGACCCCTGCCTCCGCCGCCCCGCCCTCCCCTCAACCTCACACCACCGCCGTGCTTGGCAGCGCCCCCAGGCCATCCCTTTAATCCCGGCCAACCTCCAGATCGGGCGCCAGTAGCTCTAGGCCTCACACGCCCCTAAGATAAACACCGAGGCGCTGCTTCCCTGGCGTAATAGGCGGACTAGCGCCTGTTAGCCGGGGAATGATTCCGTTAATTGAGAATCAGCTGACCAGGAATTGAAATCCAGGGGGCGATGGGCCTCTAGCTAAGGTGAAATAGTATATGAGGAGAAACCTTGTGCATCGCGAGTTACTAGGAACATCTAGTATCAAGAAGAAGCGGTCAACTAGTGTCTTCTGTGGGATGAATACCGTGTAAGCAGACACGTAAGGTTTGCACGAATAAGGGAAGAGGAGTACCATATTTGGTTGCCGGCATGGTCCGCTCCACATGTCGCGGCGATCTTCTTATTTTTGCCAGGGGAACCGATGTTTCAGAGGAGGGTGCAGGCTTGGACGAACCCATGGCCAAATTGTTGACTGTGTTGCCGTGGCCGTATGTCGGCGGAGGGGAAGCAGATCCGAGGCGGCGAAGGACAGCGTAGTAGGAACAGGTCCGGTGCGGTGGAGGGTGGCGAAGTTGGAGCGGCAACGGTGAGGCGCAGGATGGCGTGGTTGAACTGGCTCGGGTACGGACAGCTCGGCCTCGGCTTCAACTACTAGCCGTGGAGGGCTTGCGGTTGAGGTTGCGGTGGACGACGACGTTGGGATATCGGCTCCGGCGTGATGGAGGAGGGCGGCGGTTGATGGGTGGAATGGGGTGGCGGACGGAGGACGCCGGGTTTTCGCGGCTGGTGGAGAGGTAGTTTTTGCACCCACGGAGTCCGAAGGGGGAATCGACGGTGGGAGGGGGAGAACCATGTTTGATGCAGGGACGCGCTTATTTTTGGCTTTTTTGAACAGAAGATGGGACGAACTTGTTTGAAATTTGGGGAAAGTACAAACTTTTCCCCTCTCTTAAATTTCGGAGCTACTGTGGGTCGAGGGTAGGATGGTAATCCCAGGTGTCCCAAATAGTGGGTGGGAGCGATTTCGGCTGCGCGCATGTGTGCTTAGGCGACCATTGTGTATGAATGTTTTTCGGAGGCGGTTGCATGGTGTCTAGATGAAGCTACAAACCTACCCCAGTTTAGACCTTTGGATGTCGGGCCGGTAGGTTTCACGGGTCGGAGTTATTAGAAAAGTAATTTCCTTGTACTACCAAACATTGGTCTCACGCGGGTTTCAAGTAGTAGAGGCTCTTTTAGGCGCTTCATTGAAATTTTGAAACACAAGCATTCACATTTAGAGTACTCTTGAACTTTGAGGATTGACCTAAATAGACAACGTTAAATTTGACCTTGTATGTTTGAAAACCTCATTAAATTATCCGCTTCTTTTTGAAATTTTGACACTTGAAAATCCTATAACTACGATTATTTTGAATGGAGGAGCTAAATTAGAATCTATTTTGTACACGACTACATATGCTATTATGTACAAAATCAGAGCAAAGATTGGTGCCCCCATAATTTAGGTATGATTTACAAACGCCATGATACCACATTCAAATAATTGAATGGACTTCATGTTGAATTCGATTTTTTAAAACCACCTTAAGTTGAATTCAAATGTATGCTAGTTCATAGGTAGCTATTTATAATGTTCATTGTGTAACTTTCGTATGTATAATGTGCTTTACACACACAACATGAACCACACTCACGTTTATATTCGATTGCTAAAGCGATGCATTGTCTGGAGTTCAAAATACTAACTATGTGGATCTTGTGTCGAATAATAACATAGACATGCTCAAATTCGATAGAATCTAGATGTCTGATGGATCAATGACCGTTCCTTACGCGAATTGCAAATATCATGATCCCATCCTAACATTTGGATACAATTTATATCTTTAATCAATGTGTACAATAGTCTTGTACGTGTAGTTTCACTCTCCATCGGTGGTCTCTCACACATGCTCACACACTCTCTCCCAAGGTGTCTTTCTCGCACACATGCTCTCGATATAACCCTCCCTCCCTCTCGTAACCATTTACGACTGTTTTCACTAACCTTTATCACAAGCACTCTTCCTCTCGCAAGCATACACACGCACAATCCCCATCGACCCTTTCTATATACATAGACCTGCCTACGTGTCTCCTGTATGCACATTATCTTTAGGCATGTCTCTCACGCATTGTCTCACACCTCTCTTCCTAATCGACGAGTATGATTCTAGCAGAGCATTCTGTAGGATGCCCCTTAAAATTAGGTTGGATGAATAGTAATATCAGAGAGAAAGGGGTTACCTTAGTTCGAGAACCCAGGTTTACAAATCCTAGCCGGCTTTGTCAGTGGACATAGAGTCCTTCACATTTGTGCTATCTTTGTCTTGTACGACTAGTCATCCATGGGTCTCCCTAAATGCGTCACGGGCCGACCAATGTGGCGTGGGACGGAACCGAACGAAGGGCCTCACCTCGACCCACCGGACCTCACGCGGTGACACACCCTCTGCCCCCATATCTCGGTATCTTCTCACACCCACACATACCAACACAGACACCACACACAAAAAATATATTCTCCTGGTGCCTCTATCCACTCCCCCCTTGCATATACACACTCAACGGAATCTCTCGTCGTGATGTCATATTCGTCTCTCTCTCTCTCTAGACCACTCTCATTTCTCATGCTATCTCTCCCACTCCCCTCCCTGTCGGCCCCTCTATCCATGCCTCTCTCGAATACGTAATACACACACATACCTCTCTAGGCCCTGCCAAATGCATCAACTACATATTCACACATGTTACATCACATACCCCATTGATCTAAAAAGCCCTCTCTTCACGTTTATTTCGCATACAACATTCCTTTAGAATAAAGTGTGGCCAAAAAAATATTTTAGAATTTCTACATATATACAACATTAAAAAGTTATATGGAGGAGTATGGACGCTTGCATTGCATGGTGCCCACAATGATATTTATTCCGCACTGTGAATTTGTATATTTTTATACTATATATAAAGGTAGTCATAATAAAGAGAAACAAAGAGCATCTCTCTCTCCATCGCATACCCCCCTCTACGCCTTTCTGTGCACGCACACAAACTATCTCCGTGTCCTCTAAAAGTAAGCCCCTGCACATTCACGCATGTTTCATCTTTCTCTCGCGATATATACAAAGGATTTATCACTGTATTTGAAGCTTAAAGCACGATACGTACATTGGACTTCACAATCCACTCATTACAGTCACCATTTACGCTTTGTAGTTATTATACTGATCCACGGGCTCACCGTACAAATCTGTATTTGCTCAAGACACGACTAGTTGACGATTAAACGCTCCACGTGGCACCTCTAGTGTTGCATCACATTATCTCACTACCATCGGGCTCACCTGCCGGCTTGTATCTACTCTACATCTACACTCTTATAAAATACTAGCAAGATGCCCATGCGTTGCATGGAACATCAAGATGCATTTGTATGAGTAGTTTATCTTGTGGGAGAAAATGATGAACAAGGCAATGCCTTATTTGCAAGTGTGGAGAGGGGTGTGGGTATCTTTTTGCAAAATTGCCATAGTTTCCTTCCTATCCGTCAGATATAGATCGGACGGCCTATATTGCAGGATGGCAGGCACACGATCATCACCGACTATGCTTTTTATAAGAGTAGGGATAAAATACACTCTTATAAAAAACAGAGTTGGTGATGATGGTGTGCCTGCCATCCTGCAATATAGGCCGTCCGATTTATATCTGACGGATAGGAAAGGAACTATGATAATTTTGCCTAAGATGTACCCACACACCTCTCCACATTTTCAAATAAGGCCTTCCTTTGTTCATACTTTTCTCTCACAAGATAAACTAGTCATACAAATGCATCTTGATGTTACGTGCAACACACGGGCATCTTGCTAGTAAGAATGAAAACAAGCGACAAAAAAATATTGGACGGTTGTTCGAAGTCATGACCGCGGGCACAACGGACAAGGTGGCCTTGTATTGGTATGCTGAGCCGTCTGTTTTAGCACACAGGAGCTGGTGTGGTGATTATACACACACGCACGCATACACATGAACTGCATGCACGCAACACTCACACGAACACATGCACCCACGCATGCACACAACACTCACACGTACACACGCAGCCACGCACGCATGCAACACTCACACGCACACATGCACGCATGCATGTACACACCAGTACACCACACGGCCAACACACACTCTCACGCTCAAGTGCTCAACGTACACGTGCATGAGCACACATCAGGCCCTGACAGACACATACACAACCAGGTGATTCCCGCGCACAGGGTGGAGTCTCGTCGCGCCTGCATAAATTTGTGTTTATCTGACCTTTTCCCTATGCAAACTGATAGGTGGGACCCACAAGGAATGTGGTTAATTTAACTAATCAACATGGTGCCACACAGACTATTTGGCCGGTCAATAGAGTGCAATTCGATCTGAACCGTGAGCAAGTGACCGTATAATCACCGCAAAACGTATATAGTGACCGTAATCAGCTTATTCTGACGTTCGGTGAATGTATTACGCTTTTCTCTCTGTAGGCCCTCCAAAACTACATCTCTACACGTTCTCGCATGTTACATCTAACAACTATGCAATATAGCACTACTACTACTACACTCTAACACAATAAATCGTATGTGTTTTTAGTTTTACTAGATATCATATTGTTACTTAATTATTCAGTTTGCATACATTAAAATTACCTTTGAAATGTATGGCTAGTATCATATACCGCTATGGGAAAAATCCCGCCTTTCCTGTTTAATCGGGTTTGTATTGATGGATAAATGCGAAACAGCAAAACTATAGTACTATATCTGCATACAAGTGACAGTTCACTGGGCGTCGTGTAAATGTACTCCTTAAATCGTAAGAGTGGAGCGCCGCTTTCATAAATCTTCTAGTCCCTTTCGCCGACATGTGGGGCATCAAGCTACCGGGTCCATGTGCCATACCGAATACATGTCAGAGCAGCCGGGGTGAAGCACCCAGTCATGGCGCCGGCGTAGTAATGAGCAATGAGGCGTCAAATCGCAAAGCTGCACCTTTCCCGCAGTTAAGTTGGAGGGACGAAGTAATAATGCTAAAAAAATAATTTGAGGGATGAAGCAACCATCATTTCACTCGTTGTTGAATCCGCTTCTCCCTCATCTTATTCAAGTTAACCACGTGTTGCTTCTGCCGTTGTTCTGCCTCATGTGGGAAGCGGATTGGCTTGGTAAAGCACTGACACATGGGACCGCATGTTAGCAAACCGCCAGGACAACGTCCTCTAAAAATAAGAAACCTCCCGCGCCATCCGCGCGAAAAATTCTCATCCTTTTACTAATCTTGATTCTATAATTTTTTAGATAAATATAATTGAGTTTTGTATAGATAACACACAGGAGCAAAACCAAGTGGTACAGTTAAGGGCATCCACAATGTGTAGCCAAATGTGAAAATAGCTTTTTGCATCATGGGAACCATTGTGGATGGTGTTACCAAAGCCAAAAGGATGGAATTGATTGATTGAAGGAATAGAAAAATGCAACGTCTCTCCTCTTTCTCCCGTGCTTGGACGCATGTACAGTATAGAGGACAGAGTCTACTCCCCTGTCCCTTCTATCACAAATCACAAAGCAGTGAGGCGTCAAATCACAAAGCACGGACGAAGCAACCATCATTTCACTCTTCAACGACTCGCTTCTCCATCGCCTTCTTCGAGAAACCATCTCACCGCACTAAAATTTGAATGAGACGACGCTATTGTGTACGAGTAGTACTAGTACATTTACGCGTCCTTTGGTTCAACGGACTTCCTGGATACAAATAAGGCAGTTGTCTCGGCTTGCAGACGGCACTTGTGAACGACTTACGTGGTCTCCCTCAATGGTGTTCTCCGTCAAACGCACTTCACCAAACCACAACGTTCGAGATATCATCGATGTCACCGCAATGGGGAAGGAAGTCATATATAGTTACTACCTCCATTTTTTTTGTACACAAGGTCAGTATATCAAAATTACAATTTGCAAAAGGACACTAACACTAATCGAGGCAAAATTGATGGGGTTTGCCTCGTACTAGAAACCAAGGACATTAATATCCCCTGCATGCATGCGGAAGTGAGAAGGTTGGTTTGCATGGCGCTGCATTAGTCAAGCGATGAGGAGTGAGATGGTTAGCTCTTTGGGCTTTGGAGAAAAAAATACGCATTAATTGACATGTGAAATGAGGATTTGTATCGATTAATCTCGTGAAGGAAAACCCCGCCTTTCTTTTTTAACACTAGTACTCCTAGTATGTAGTACTACGTACTTATCCTGTTTGGGTCTAGGCCTTGCATTGCCATACTTTGCCACACATTTTTGCCAAGCTTGCCTAAAGTTTTCAAAATAAAAAGGAGGTACACCTGCGCACGGCTGTCGCGGTCGCACCGCACCCTCACACAGTCGCTCCTGCATGCCGCGGTCGCACCGCACCCACACATGCACAGTCGCTCCTGCATGCCGCAAACCCAACCAAGGGAATGCACCCTCACTCACACGTGCTGTCGCATGTGAACAAACCAAACTCAGCCATCCTACCGCTGACACATAATTTTCGTTCATAGAGTATGTTTATCCAACCGCATGTTGGGGAGTATCTGTCTGACCCGCGTGCGGTGGTCTGTTGGGGAAGAAGAAGAGGTGAGGAAGAAGGGTTAGGAGACGTAGGATATTCATCCAACTGCCTGAAATGGTGGACCGACCCAAGTCAGGCGACTTGCATAACAATATACTCCCTCCGTCCCAAAATTCTTGTCTTAGATTTGTCTAGATATAGATGTATCTAATACTAAAACGTGACTTGATACATCCGTATTTAGAAAAATCTAAGACAAGAATTTTGGGATGGAGGGAGTATGTTTTTACACAGCAAAAGACCCATAAAAACAACAACATAAAGAAAAACTATCACTGCTCGCGGAACGAGACGGCCTCGTCATCTTTGGCTGCCGGCAAGAACCAGCCGTAGCTGCCGACGTGTGTCTCCGCACCGTGGTTGTCCTCGACCTCCAGCTACTCGTTCACGCGGAGCGTGCGGGCGCTCTGCACGGACGAGAGCACCGCCCGGTTCAAGCCGATGACGTCTGGTTCCGCCTGCAGGAGAGCCTCGATGGCAGCGGCATCCGCACACTCCGCGTCGAGTCGAGCCTCCGCCGCCCGGTTCAAGTCCAGGACGTCCGGTTCCGCCTGCAGGAGGGCCTCGATGAGAGCGACATCCGCGCACTCCGCGTCGAGTTGAGCCTCTGCCGCCCGGTTCAAGTCCAGGACGTCCGGTTCCGCCTGTAGGAGGGCCTCGATGGCAGCGGCATCCGGGCGCTCTGCCTCAAGTTGAGCCTCCGCCACCCGGTTCACATCCATGACATCCGGTTCCGCCTGCAGGAGAGCCTCGATGACAGCGGCATGCGCGCGCTCTGCATCGAGTTGAACATCTGCCTCCCGGTCCTCCTTTAGTATCGCCAGGTTGAACCGCTGGTCCGCCTGCACCATGGGGGACTTGGACGCCGGCACGAAGTCGACGTCCATCGTCTCATACCCATCGGGGGCCTTCTGCGCCGTGACCTCCGCCATGAACATTGGATCGACTTCCTCCTCCTCGTAGCTTGGCTCCAGAGAACTCGGGGATTGGCCTGCCGCAAAGCGAGCTTGGGAACGGAGGTCTCTGGCGCCGACCGCCGCCGCGATTTCTGCGCGGCGCTCCGGCGTCAGCATCTTGTAGTACTTGATCTTGCGGCGCACCATGGCTTTCCGGCGATCTAGAGGACGCTTGATGCGGGCTAGCGGTTCGAAAGGTGGGGAAAGGGGCTAGAGATTAGGTGTGGTTTTAGGGCAGTGGCTGGCGTAGGCCGAGCAGCGAAGGTTCTGGTGTGAATAGTGGTTCTGGTGACGACCGGTCAATCGGTTTTGACTGTACATCGCTCTTATCGCCTTCGCGTTGCAGCCCGGCACGTTGGACCCTCCACGTCGCTCACCGAATGGAACGTGCTTCGTCTTGCGTTTTCGCTCGCTTGTGGGACCGTAGTTGAGAGCAAACCGACGTCCTTCCCCCTCCCCCGCCCGCGTCATTTTATGCGGAGTAAATAAAAACAGAGGGAGTATACTACGGATGAGGATCCCCTGACGTGGCCGAACCCATTGAGTAACTGACATGCGGGGCCTAGCAAGCATGGGGTCCGCCAGTAAGTGACCGAAAGGGAGGGTAAGGCAGGGATACGTATGTGAAAGGAGCTTCCATTGATATAATTTTCACATTATACATCTCATGTACTATTAATCTTGTCAATTGTCAAATGCGGTTTTGAAAAACGCATTAGAGCATGGTTAATAATATAGCGGTCGATGGCTATAAGGAACTGCCATGTCATCTATAGCCATCATCTATTATATGCACTCATACAGTAGTGTGGGCTATAAGGTTGGCTATTTCCCGCAAAAAATTTATAAGGTTGGCTATTGTATTAGTACTTTTTTCCATCTCATCTTCATATTTATTGTACGTATTTAACTAGGAATGCGTATATAGCTAGGCTCTTGCATGAGAACTCACTCCCCTTACTTTTTCACATCTCTCTCCTCCACATAGGCCCTATATAAATGGAAGGAGGGAGTACAACTATGAGCACTGCATACTCTAGTACAGATGTTGTCAGTACTCCACTAGTACTATTGGACAGGGAGCTTAAAAAAAGTTACTATTGGACTGGCCATACGTGGCGAAATCCTAGTAGGAAGAGCATGCGCGAGAACAAGCACATTCACGTGGTTGAAAAAGAATGGAAACCATCTCGAGTACAAATCTAGGAGTGCGCATCTGAATCTAACAATATTGATTGGGCGTTGTTGAATGTTGATACTTTTTTTATCAAAGTAGAGATGCTTTGACTACACATAAAACTTATATGTAAACTAGAAAGGATAGGAGGGAGTATATTGTATGTTCAAAAAATGAAACGAACATTGAATACCCTTTATATATGATTTGCGGATGCTATGATCACCGGTTCAAAATTTTGAATCCGCCTTAGGTATCACACGTACCCCCACTCGTTCTCTCTCGATTTCATCTCGGGGTCGGGAGATCGATTGAAAGAGGACTAGGGTGGGTACAATAAGTTCGTTTCGCTTATGAACGTACAATATACTCCCTCTGATCCACATGCACTTCTGGGTCATTTCTATCATAGAAACAGACCAAACCTTTATCTCCTTGCACGACATGCAATTGATCTCTTAATATCAATCGATCTTGTCAACATGTGTCGTGGCATGCATGAACCGAATGGGATGCCAAAACTAAGACGCGAAGCGACACGTAGTGGAGGCAAAGTGAAACTTCAAACGAACCGTTTGTTTGTATGCATGTCAAACAAATTACAAATAAACATTGGAAATACAAGCATGGTCTAGGCCCACATGCGAATGATACTCGGTAGAATGTTCAAATGAGGCATGCAGGAGGATGGACTCGACCGAAGGGCGACATGATCGATGGAGAAGAGGGTTGGAGATGAATGAGAAATAAGAAAACGCCACATGATTATACTTGACCGGCTCAAATAAACAATAAGTTGTCTCGCTTGGCCTACATAGTGAAAGGCCTAATGTGCAACGCGGAGCACCGACGCTCGAATATGGCCGGTAAAATAGGGAAACCGACATGTGGGGCACACCTGTCGGGATGACGTAGCGCAAACTAGTCCAATGGAGGAGCTGGCCCACGACCTCCTCGCCACCGGCAACCGTTCATGTGGGTCGTGGGGGCCAACAACGTGGCGCAGCTCCAGCACCGCCTCTGGACACGGCGACCGCGGTGAGCGACACGCTCATCATCGCTAGACACGGTCGGTTTCAGTGTGCCGAGGGTGGCGTTAGTGCTGTGGCACGACCAACAGCTAGTATGTTTGGTTTGTGCCCAAGGTTGCCCCATCAAAGCATTGGGTAGCCAAAATTTTGGTTGAGGTTTTGGTTGCCCATGATTTGGCCGACATCGGCAAGAAAAATGATTTGGCCGACATCGGCAAAAAATGGCAACCATCCATTTTTGGGTCATGACCAAAACCTCAAAAAGAAAAAATGGCAACCATCCAAACAAAGACCAATCTTTGGGTCATGACCAAAATTTTGGTAAGGTGCACTTTGGCCACAATCCAAACACACCCCAACACCTGGCTCGTCGAGGATGCACGGGGCGCCGAGACGCGTTCGCGGAGTGGTGTAGCGCGGCCAACTGCATCGTCAGGACCTGAGACCATCTCCAACGACATGCGACGATCGCATGTGAGCAAAGGGCATCTCCAACGTTGCCACGACCGCAACAGACTACCCTGGCACACCAAAAACCCTCGTCCCTCGCACCGTCGCGTGGTGCGTTCCCAGCCGGCGCCAACTGCCCGCATTCATGCCGTCCATCCGTATGCCGTTGTTAAGAGGCTCGGTGCCCGAGGAACCAACTCCGGCGACTTAATGACGCACCAGGACGCTTGGCCTCACCGGAATGCGCTACTTAAAGCGACAACGCCCAGCTAACCTCCACACCATAGCGCATCGTCCTCCTACCTGGCACCACATCCGCCATGACCGCAAGCGCGAACACTCTGCGGGAGAGCTTGTCTTCGGGGATGGAGCTCGAGGTCGCCGCCCTCGCTCAAGTCGCCGCACAAGCGGTCAACCACGCATCCTACTTGCTGCCTTCCAACGTCCGGCACCGCCGAGGTCGGGGAATCCTCCGAGGATGAGTAGGGCATGGGAGGCGGCAGGGCATGGTGTGCCAACTGGCCGGTCCGTCTTCCGTGTTCTACTTTTCCTCGTCGGAGGCCGCACCTTCACTTCACGGGTCTTGAATCCCGCCCCCGTACATGGAGATCGCAGATGGAGGACGTCGGTCGCCACCGTAGAATAGGTTTAGGGTCGGATTTCTTTTATTTTTCTGTCATATAAAAGTTCGAAATGTAATGAAAATCTGCCGTGTTTGCATTAATCACGGCCGGTGTATATGAACTTTCACAATAATATAGTATATTGTAGGAGTACTAGCAAGATGCCCGTGCGTTTATCAAAAGATAAAGATCTTGTGGGAGAAAAGGATGAACGAGGGAAGGCCTTATCTGCAAATGCACATTCACGCATTTCACATTTTTCTACATCTACGGGAACCTACGAAAGGGTTAACATAAATTGCCTCTCTCTCTCTCTCCTCCCCTGATTTTCATGGTGGTGGGCCCCTCCCTCCCCCCAATCTACAATCAACAGCTCACACGTTTCACATTATGTTAATTATGTAACTGGGACTACATAGGTGTAGCATTACTCGTCCTAAAAAACCCAACTAAGCCAACCTCCCAGCATATCGCTGGAAAAGACTCCGCCGCTACCGCTTTAGTCGGGATTACCGGATTACTAGTAGTAGTATCGATGGATCGCGCGAACCAACAAGTTTTTTTTGAGGGGGCGAAGCACCTAGTTTAAAAGGAAAAAGGCGGTACACTCACAGCACCCCTGTCACGGTCGCATTGCACCCCACACACGTTCGGTCATACACACGGCTCACGCAAACGGAACGTGCTTCGGCTTGCCTCTTCACTGACACGTGGGACTGCGCTTGGAGAAACCGACCATGCGCCAAACTCCCCCCGCCCACCTCGAGAAAATCCTCCCCCCACCCAAAAATTCCCCCCAAATCCTAGATTAAACCGCCCTTCTGCCAACTAGCCAATAATATTCCCCAAACCCCCCTCCCACTGTCCCCCTCCACTCCATTCGCTCCGCCAAAGCCGCCCTCCCTGGCACGTCGATACGTCGGCGCCGCGGTTCGTCGAGGGGATGCACGGCGATCCTCCCGCTCCCACAATATGCTCTCGTAGACTGTCGTCCTCTAGCCGCGCCGCCACCGCTGGCGACGTTCTTGTGGAGGCGCACGGCGATCAGCGCCGCCACCGCTGGCGACGTTCGTGTGGAGATGCACGGCGGTCAGCTTCTCCCATGGTACGCGCATTCTAGACTAAGGCCCCATGCATTTCGGTGTAGCGCTGAATGTTAGATGATAGACGCTGTTAATCTCAATGTTTGCCGAAGTAGTTTACAGTCAATATGTAGTTCGATGGCTGTGTGCTCGGCCTCATTGACTGCTGAAACAGCCTGCCATAATTTAGCACTCAAATATGTTTGCTGAATTAGCTTTACATATATTTCGTTACTTAGATCTGCTCGTCCAAATATCTTGCCATAGCTTTAGACATCGACCTAGGTATTTTCTTCCGGACTTCATAAAAAGCATATATGTTTTTCTGTAATATCTAGTAGAAGAACTAATTTGTATGTCTAACAGATGGACATGACTTGGATAACTTCTGCTCGAAGATTCTCCGCTGCATATGTCGAGGGGGTTGAAAACTTCATGAACTTTATCAGAGCTGAGTACGGTGGTCCAAAATTAGATGTGCCCTGCCCATGTAGCAGTTGTATGAATTCAGTTACAAGACCCCAGTCAACTGTGCAAAATCACCTACACTTGTATGGGATGTCGGTCACATATACTAGGTGGGTTCATCATGGTGAAGCTGTGAACGTCAATGTTATTGACTACGTGGAAGCAGCAGATCACCATCTTGATCTTCCTGATGCTCAGGTGGAAGAGGAGGAGGAGGTGGTGGTGGTGGCGGAGCCAGTGAGTTTGTCCAACATTGAAACAATGCTATGAAATGCTCGTGCATTCCATGAACTTTCACCTGCAGAAGAAAAACGGTGGGCCCGCATGTTGGAATAATGCAACGTGGCTGTCACCCCAGGAAATAAGTTGTCAGTATTCTCAGCTATGGCCAGCTTTCTTCAGGTTAAGACATCTGAGCAGATGACCAACAAATCATTCGATGCGATATTGGCTGCTTTCCGCAAAGCTTTCCCAGATGCGTCTGAGCTGCCACACACCTACAGTAAAATGAAGAATTTCCTTCATGCAGTTGGAATTGGATATGATATGATCCATGTTTGTAAGAATAATTGTGTTACATTAGGAAGGATTATGCCAACTTAAGTGAATGCCGAAATGCAAATCATCAAGATGGAAAGATGGCGATCTTTGTGAAGAGGATTCCTCATAATGTTCTCGAGACATTTTCCAATTACACCAAGATTGCAGAGGTTGTTTCATGATCTTTGAAACAAGAGAGAATGTCTTGTGGCATTCTAGGAACCAGGATTTCAGAGATCGTAATGTAATGAGCCATCCATCTCATGGTAGTGAGTGGAAAAGCTTCAATCGAAGCACGAAACGCTTGTCACTTGACCGAGAAACATTAGACTTGGCTTAGCTTCGGATAGATTTAACCCATTTGGCCACAGAGCGCCACATATAGCATGTGGCCGTGCTTGTTATCCCTTACAACATGCCTCCAAATGTACGCACCAAAGAATCAAACTACATGATGGCCTTGCTCATCCCAGGTCCAAAAAGTCCCGGAAAGGATTTTGATTTGTTCATGGAGCCTCTTGTGGAGGAACTTCAACAGCTATGGAGGTGTTCTCACTCGAGACCTACATAGCAGCCCACCAGCTGATTTCTTTCTGCGTCTTTGTTATAATTTGGTGCATCCATGATTATCCGGCTTTGGGCACTATGTCGAGGCGAGCGACACATGGTTACAATGCATGTGTTCATTTGTGTGAGGAATCATTTGTCATACGAAATACTTAGCAAGATATGTTACATTGGACAGAGCCGTTTCCTTGCCAAGGACAAGCCGCATCCTAGAAAATACCGAAGACATGTGTTCAATGCAAAGCATAAAAACCGTGATGCGCCAAAGAGGCTCACCGCCGATGAGTTTCAAGTGGAATTAGAGAAGGTCAGGCATATTACACCAGGAAACCATCCTGATAATGGTAGCAGGAAAAGGAAGCGTGGCAGGGCAGAAGAGAGATTATTGTTTACCTGCAGGTCTACTTTGTGGGACTTGGAGTATTGTAAAGATTTGGATCTACGGCATAATCTTGATGTGATGCACATCGAGAAAAATATATGTGGCATCATTATCAGCACACTTCTTAATATTGAAGGCAAGACGAAAGATACCTTAAAATCTAGGATTGATTTGACACACAGGTATCGAGAGAAAGGATTTGCGGTGCAAGATGAAGGTAAACCATGGGATATGGCACCACCTGTGTACGTCTTGGACAAGGTAAAGAAAAGAATTACGCAAGGTCCTCACACGTGTGAGATTCCCACATGGATTTGCTTCCAATCTGAAAGGAGAGTCGGTCTGAGATGGAGACAAGGTACAAGGGTTGAAAACTCATGACTGCCACGCCCTACTTCAAAGGGTTTTACCTGTTATCCTTAGAGGATTGGGCATACGACTTATCTGAGCGGTTGGAGAGTTGGGAAAATTCTTCAGGGAACTCTGTAGTAGAAATATCAGGATAGATGCTTTGGAGCGTCTTAGAGACAAGATACCAACTATCCTATGCGACCTTGAGAAGATATATCCTCCAGCCTTCTTTGATGTGATGGTGCATTTGGTTGTTCATCTACCTGATGAGGCACTACTTAGAGGTCCAAAGACAATATGGTTGGATGTACCCTATTGAAAGGCGGCTAGGCACTTTCAAGGGCTATGTTAGGAACAGAGCTAGACCCGAGGGTTCCATTGCGAGAGGCCTACATTGCTTTCTGAAGTGTTGACATTCTGCTCAAAATACATTGGAACAGCTGATCAGCTTAGCAAAGACGTGGATGAAGACAATCCCGGGCTCAATGCTTTCGATTATTCTGTTCGAGTTACAGGGAAGAGTCGACAAGAGGACAAACCTAAAGATTTGGACAAAATGGTTTGGTATGTGTTGAATAACTGTCTTGAGATACTACCTTATATCAAGTAAGTGCAGTACTGCAGCTTATACATCATAATCTACTAAACTTGCAGCACATTCTTATATATTTAGATGTTTGACGCAATCACTATGTTGTGCAGCATGTACAAAGAAGGAGTTCTTGCCGCAAAAATCCAAGAAACATTGACAAACCGGTTATGGCAGGATTTGCGAAATGGTTCAAGAGCCATGTAAGCTTTTGAATTGACCTTTGTCGCTTTTTTAATATATTGAGTACATAAGATGATCAGCTTGTCTATTTTCTAACATAGGTTAAGAAGATGCGGGAGGATGGGAAGGCAGTTGATGATGCCCTTTACTCACTAGCAATGGGTCCTGATACTCGGGTAAGACATTATGGATCTTGCGTTGTTGGACATGTGCGCTACAACACCCTTGCACGAGACGAAGGCAGGAAGACACAAAACAGTGCCATCATGAGCATGGATACGTATGACAAAGAGACAACTGAAATGTATGCTAACATAATGAGACATTGTTCATTTGCAGTATATCTCCGCTTCGAGGATCATCGGTGTGTGGTTACATTGTCTTTGTCGTTGGTATAACCTGTTTTCGAGGATCACAAAACCCGTAGCTGATGATTATTTCAAATCCATCAATGTCAAGGCGGCGTGCAGGACCAACAAGCCTTTTATTTTGGCAAATCAAGCAACACAGATATTTTCTTGGAAGACACATTTGCACGCATCAAGGACCGGAGAGTAGTGCAAAGGTTTGAGCAGAGGAATTCGTTTAATGAAGTTGCACAACAAGATGATGCTTACACTGCTCCTGATGTACAAGATAACACAGATGTTCCTAATATCTTTGAGAACCATCACATCAATGATGCCGGCGAAAAGATTGCCTGTCGTGTTGTGGACATACAAGAGTTGATCAAGAAGAAGCCAATGTTTGAGGACGTTGAGGACGAAGAAGAAGATGACACCATGGGGAACTACGATTCAGACTGATACACATGGCGAAGATGTTGACGCTGCTGCTGGGGATGGTGATTACATTGCTTTTGTCGTATTTGCCTGTCAGAAAACGTTTTTTATCTACTATGTGAAATTGTGTTTGCTATGACAACTGAAACCTCATGAACATGTTGTTTAGTATTTTCCTGTGAGAACATCACTTGTTATGTATGCCGATTTGTGTTTGGTGATTGTATGACGACTAAAACATGATGACATTGTTGTTTAGTTGTACTCATATTTGGCTGTGAAACTTGAATTTGATGACATAGTTTGCTGTTGGACTACAATTTGCTCGACGTCTTCGAATGAGAACAAAGCTGACCCGACTGGTCCTCTGCTAATTTATTTATTTATTACCAAAAGGGCCTCTGCTATGTATTTATTTATGAGGAAAAGGGGATACCCCCTGATTTCCGTTAATAGAAATCATTAGATGTTCACAACACTACGCTTGACCTACTACATGGTTTCATTCATTACTAGTTTCAAAGAAAGTGCTCATGTCATAGCCCTTTGAATACATCACAAGTGCTACATACATCGCAAATAAAGAGACAATCATCCTCTGAGCACATCGATTTTGCCCATTATCTTCACAAGCTCTTTCATCTCCTCATTGCCGTCAAGGCCGTTCATTGTTGTTGCTTGGCCATGATAAGAGGAACTGCATCTTTAACCTTCTACTGCATCTTCCTCTTACGCCGTTCCTTGATTACTTGTCCAACACCCCAACCTGCTTGGTATTGGGATTCCTCGGCTAACCAAATAATCAGCGTAGTTGCACTCCCCACATCGGCAACTTCCCGTAAATACAAATCACATGAATCTTCCCTTTTACGCACGAATCAAATTGGAAGATCATCAACCAAACTATTAAAAAATCAGCAAGCTGAAAGCGGCGAGAACAACACTTAAACATATTATTACCCCATGATTCGGGCATTTGTAGAAGACTCGGCCAGGGTTGAGGATTGTGGTTGAGACGCGACGGATGACTCTGCGTGATTTGCAGCAGTGGCACCACACCAACGGCAGCGGGTTGCGATGAGCAACCGGCTATGGTGTGCGTGCTGGCGGGGGTGTGATGAGACCCACAGGCGATGGTTCGGGTGGCACTACAAAAAAAATACATTTCCGTGATGATACGTGTTTGTCACAGTAGGTCGCGTTTTTTGTCATGCATGTATATCCATGACAAATTTATGACAGAATCAAGATAGGCATACCTGTGTTGTCGTAGAAGTGTTCCATGACATTACTAAAATTATCATCACGGAGGTGTCCACTTCCATGACGATAAATCGCGTGTCACAGAAGTGCTTTTCGTCCAAGGGTGATGACACGCGTGGCATCCACCGTAACGGAACGCCGTTAAGCTATCGGGTCGGGTTTTGGATCCGATAACCCGTTAACAGCCCCGACCAATGGGGATTTTCCACGTGTAAAATCATCATTGGCTGGAGGAGACATGTGTCAGGTCCGTGACGCGCCTATGATATGTTGACACGTGGACCGACCCATCAAGTTTAAATGGGCCAGCCCAACTGAAAGCCCACAAGATTTTGCGGACCATAATGGGCCGGCCCAGCTAAAGGCCCACGAGATTTTGCGGACCATAATGGGCTGGCCCAGCTAAAGGCCCACAAGATTTTGCGGGCCATAATGGGCCGGCACAGGTAAAGGCCCACAAGATTTTTGTGTGCCATAATGGGCCGGCCCAGGTAAAGGTCCACAAGATTCTTGTGGATTATAATGGGCCGGCCCAGCTAAAGGCCCACGAGATTTCACCGACATTTTGAGGACCCTAGTAGGCCGGCCCATTAACCGGTCCATTAATGGCCTGCCACGCTCCGGTCCTAATAGTAGCCCATATGAGATCCGCCCCGTTAAAAGCCTACCACGTTCTGGGCCAAATTACGGCCCAGATCAGGTCCGGCCCTTTAAGAGGCTTTGGGCTCAATTATGGCCCATATCGATTCGCCCACAATCGGACACTATGCTTTTGGGCCCACTTGCTAAAGGCCCACTTAGTAATTGACGATATTAGTTTTGGCTGTTAAGGGCCCGTTTAACATTTTGGCCCTATATTAATTTCGGCTTGTTAAAAGCCCGTCATATAGTTGGGCCTAATCATGCCCGGTTTGCATCCGCACCTGCCGTAGCCGATATCTGATTGGGCCAAACAAGGACCGAGACAATTTTGGCCTGTTAAAAGCCCGTGATTTGATTCGCACAATCATGGGCCAGGGTTCATTTCGGGCTGCTGCCGGCCCGTGAGTTGTTCGGCACGTTTCAGGCCCAACCTACATCGTGATTGCATGACAGCCCGATTATGTACCATAATTTTACGGTTTGGCCGGTTTACTGCGAAGACAGGATATATATACAGTAAAATAACTGCAATATCATGAATAAGAAAAAACCTAGACTATACAATAAAGAAATTACGGAATATTACATCCACTGGGCATCAAAGTTCGCCACTATGATAATAAAGCACAAGCAGACAGCGGATTACATACACTGGGCATCAAAGATCGCCTCCAGTGCAAATAAACATGCCGACAAAATAATATACAAAACCGACATCACTTCAATAGAGTTCAAGAAAGGTTAGCCTCATTGGGAGCTGCAGTGAAAGTAGCCGAAAGCAAGATGATGAGACTGCGCTTGTTCAACACTTATATCTTCCTCACTCTGAAAGAAAAACAAGTAGACGGATGACAGGTTTTTCACATAAAAGTATCCGTGCTGACAATTCATCACATTTCTTACTGATTAATAAAGTGACATAGTTTAAAATTGCATTAACACAATATGGTATTGTTCAGGTCAAGACATGGCAGGAAATGACATTGTGAAGGAATTGGCAGCTTCACGATACCACTGGATTACAGATCAAGAACTCATAAGTATCAATGGTTAGTGTCTTTGTCAATTTATACCATTTCAGATTGGCAAATAAAGAGATGGTTTAAATAATAGTAGAATGATATGACATTGTTCATAGTTAAGACATTGCAGAATATGACATTGTGCTGTAGTGGGTAGGTTCATCACACCACTGGATTATGGATGAAGAAAAGAAGCATACATGTAGTGCAAAAGAAGATCACTTGCTTTGTATAGTTTAATTTACATGGTATGAAGAAGGAACTTGGTTGTACAACTGAAAACTTAAATTGAGAAAGGACAAACTTTTGTTTATGAACTACATAATAAACTTTAAACAAGCAATTTGATGCAAACACCAAAAATAAACAGCCGTTGGGTCATGCCTAACCAAATATATACAACAAAGTTTGAAGGCTTGAGATGGACAAACTTACATTATTGGTGAAGATAGGCTCTATAAAGGCCTTGTCCGGTCGATGGGGGAATTCAAGAAGTTTACCACAGAATCTTCTTCAAAAGCATTGCCTTTATTCTACATTTTGTTAAGAGTAAATATAGATGTGATAATATAGGAAAAATGGAGAATATTTAAGATAAGATGAAGAGTGATGCTACATAACCAAGTAGCTATAAATATAAGTGCAGCGATACAGGCAAAAAGTACAACCAAGAGCAATGCACAACTAAACTTCTTCAGTACCAACCTTATGGTAAGAGTAAATATAGATCTGATGTGTAGAAAATGGAGGGCAAAGGAAAATAAGCTGCAGAGTGATGGTACATGAACAACTACCTGTCATTATAAGTACACTGATAAAGGACAACATGTACTTACAAGAACAATGCAGAGCTAAAAAAACATTGGCATTGGATATATTCTACACTAATGTAACCATTCATACATGTCAGATAATTTGGAGCGAACAATTGATAAGCAAGCTATCATGCATACTGTTGTCACATAATGAACCAGGTATGTATGCAAGTACAGTGATACATGACAACAGGTACTAACAAGAGCAAAGAAGCGGGCAGCATATTTGCGATATCCTGTCGTTCTTGTCAAACCGTAATTCTTCTTCGAGCAGATTTCCTGCAAAAAGGATCCGTAAGGCACATGCGGAAAAGTAGAAGTTCAAATTGTCCTGTGATTTCATAGACAGTACCTCATCACCGAACGAGACCAGTTGAATAACAAGGTTTTTCCATTCAATGTCTTCTAAATTTAGCACATGAGACTTCACCGAAATTCGTTTATAGACTTGCCATCAAAGTGTGATTTCCTCGGGTAACATCGATCTTTGCTGCAATGCTTCCTTGAAAAGCACAAGCAAGCTTTGCTCGTCATGACTATCCAGATTGACCCTCGCCTAGTTACAACAATGTAATGTAAATCATTGATGTGTTCAATCAGCAGAAAACAGGAAAATAATAACCATGAATAATAGCACTTACACGTAAGTTGGACAGGAAGATGTGAAAATGGTGTTTGTCTTCACAATAATCTTCCCATGATGGGAATACATGCATGTAGTCCCTAACAACATTGAAAGCAATGTCTTTTAAACTGGGAATAAATGGAATGGGGTTCCAATCTGCAGGAATTGGCCGTCTCTGCAGTTGTGATAGGTCTTTGGCCGGTGGACTTTTTGTACTTTTTGCTGGAGTGGGATTTTTTCTGTGGTACAATTTGGTGCTATGGAAAATGAAATCGGTATACCTTTTCCGGAGTGCAGGTCCTGTGTGGTGGGGCTAGTGGTGTGGCCGGTGAAGTATGGAGTGCAGTCTGCTTTGGAGTCGGTCCTACGCTTTTGAGTCACTTGGTTGTACAGCCAATATAAGTGGGGTGATGTCTGATTTCTCCGGCACCACCACGCTTTTTCAAGGACTTCTTTGGTGCTCCTTCAGGTTCGGCAATCACCCTCTTCCTTTTGATGTCCGATGCACAAGAACAACATTTGAGTGGAAAAACATGGTATGATGACAGATGGAATATGTATTGATAATGGATGGGCATGGCATCTCGACATATATGATGAGTAAACTAAGCAAATGGCAAGACAACATATGCAAGATAACCGCAATCAATAAAACATTGCCAAATTAGAATAGGCACCTTGATGGGTGAACAGGACAGGCCATCTACCTTTAACTCCTCGAGGTTAGAATAGTCATTAGGATCATATTCTGAACAAGAATCAACATGTGGGGAGCGTATGAGTTTCATTGCATCCAGAATGGCACTCAATGCCTTGGTGCCAATTTTGTAAGTCATTGCAGTGTTTAGCTTCAAGAGTGGACTGCTGCTAGTGCGACACAAAGCAGCAACACAGATCATAGTGTAGTTATAACGGGAAAACCTTAAGCATCGAGTAAAATCAGGAAAGTGGAACTTCTGGAATATATGTGCTAGTATTGCGATACGTCTAGAAAGGCTTCGGATACCAGCTCTCTTCAAGTGAAGGTGCGGTACTGTTAATATCGATGTAACTCTCAAAGGCGACACAACTCCCGCATTTCCTTCTTGTTCTTATAGGATTCAAGTGGGCAGGCCACTACAAATCCTATTCCTATGTTTACAAGATCCTACGAATCAAAGAGGCTCAAAGTGTCCATCACAACCTAATCGTATAGACCTCTACACCGCAAATGTCCCTGCTCATCTTGATTACAAGGAACATCTTGTACTACTATCATACTCCTCTGTTCCAAAATATAAGTCTTGGTAGAGATTTCCACTATGGATCACATCTGAGATGTATCCAGATACATTTTAGAGTGTAGATTCACTCATTTTGCTCCATATGTACTCCATGGTGGAATCTATACAAAGACTTGTATTTAGGAACAGAGAGAGTACATATTAAAGAAGAACGGAAGAGGAACATGGTAAAGAAGAGCAAGCAGATTTTGGATAATAAAATGTTGGTTGCACAGTGCCCACGGATGATGAACCAGAGCGCATTAAGAATGCAACTCCCAGCTGTCTCTCGACCATTTCAGGCGGTTGGATGAAGATCCTACGTCTCCTAACCCTTATTCTTCCTCGTCTCTGATTCTTCCCATCTGAGAACACTTGCAAGACGCCGACGGACCACCGCCCCCACCGCATGTGTTCCTCCGCCACCCCACCCCACCCCCGCCCAACCCCCACCAGTCGAAGTTTTCTTCGTTCGGCGAGGCCCCATAACCACCGAGCCCCTTCGATCGCACCGCGAACTCCGCGAGCTCAAAAATCGTGACCCAATTTTGAAATTTAGTCTACTATGATTTAACTAGTGTGGAATATAAAAGGGAAAACCATAAGCATTAGGAGTATAGTGTTGAGCGTGCCATGGCGGATCTGAAGGTGCAAAGCTGGACAAAGGCAACCGCAACCAAGACAAGAAATCGAGTAAAGCGGTGGCGATCTATTTTCTTGCTGCGATAAATAAGTTTAACAGATACGAAAGAGTACCGCCTCTGGTGCGGCGCCGTGTACGCATCTGCTGAGAATTTGACGGTGCTATAGTAGCGATGGATGTCGGTGGCGTGGAAGCAGATCTAGGAGGGTAGACGGTGGCGGCGGGGTGCGGTGGACGAGACGGTCGTAGGAGCGGCACCGGCAAGGTGGACGACGACGGGGATGAAGCGAGAGGACGGGATGCAAGGATCCCGGTCCGAAGCCGTGGATGAGAGAGGTCGATCTCTTGTAATGGACGGCGGCATCGGGGTATCAGCTCCGGCATGGTGGAGGAGGACGGCGGTGGATGGGGTGGCGGACGGCGGCGGACGGAGGAGGGTGGGTGGAGAGGGTGTTTTGGCGCCCACGGAGTACGAATGGGGAAAAGGGAGGTAGAGAGGAAGGGGGAACCATGTATTCAGGGCGCGCTTGTCTCAAATGCGAGGAAATTTACAAACTTAGCCCCCGTTTCATATTTCTACTACATCACAGCAACATTAGTCGGTTGGGGATAGGACGGTAATCTCGCATACACTGAATATTTGCCGACGAGAGTTTGTTTTTGGCACCCACCATGTATGAACATGAATCGGGGAGGGAGTCGATTTCGGCCGAGGACACACTGTGTTTTGGCGCCCACCGTGTATGAATCCGGGTGAGAGGCGGTTACGTCATGTTTGGGTGAAATTACAAACCTACCCCTATCAAAACCTATAGAAATCCAGCAGATAGACTTTGCGTGGTAGGGAGTAGGCAGTAGTGATTTCCATCTCGTAGATTTTGGTTTGGTGATTCTTTGCGACATTCCCCGCTTCGTTCAAATTTTGCGAGTGCACGCCATCGTGCCAACTCAATTCGAATCCCGTTTGTATTCTATTTTTTTTCGAGCGGGATCCATTTTCAATTGGAATTACATTCTATATACATCATTTTTATATATACTTTCAAAAGCACAACAAAGAATTCCGCTGCTTTATATGTATAATATGATTTACAAATACAACGATCTCGAAATCTTAAGGTTGAATTGAAAAATTTAACCAAATTATGTTCTACTAAAATGTATGGATCAGTAATATCTACATATTAAATAACATAGATGTGCGTGAATTCATATGAGTATGCATGTTTGATAGATCAATTTTGGTTTGAGTATGGATTACATGTATCATCATCTCGAATTCAAATATTTGAATCCCATTTTTGTTCACTCCTTTCACGCCCATCTCTCTCGCATGCATGCTCCTTGAGTAGCTATCACTCTCTTTTCTCTAGCTCACCAAGACGCCGCTTCAAGTTTCTCCTATCCTCGCAAACAAGGTCTCTCGACGTCTCCATTGAGAAGTGTAACACTATGCCTATCATAATACATTAAACGTATTTCATTATCTCTCACGACTCTACTGTTCTCTGGGATCACTCGGTACCTAAGCTTTCTTTTTCACCGCCACACACATAGTCTCCACTCGTCTTTCAATTTGTCTTTCTCTCTATGGGATTATCTCACACACCCTGTATGTCTCTACATATGACTCATACCACTAAAATTACTCTCTCTCTCTCTCTCTCTCTCCTGTAGACACAACATTTGTTGCGGTCTCCTTTTCGTCTCCATCCCAGACTAACATTATTCATTTGTTTACCGATCAGACAACCCCGACTACCATCTCCTCTCTCTCTCTCTCACAGACACACACACACACAACTCCTTCTTCCACTCCCCTTCTCGACTACTATCTCTCTCTTAGACATATAAAACTCTCGCTTTCGCACCCCGACTCGTATTTCTCTCACAAACATTTATCGACTAGCTAGCCTTTAGATAGGTTTATACACCCGCACACTCGTGCTTCCACCATCGCATACATGTCTTTCTCCCGCTCCTTGTATCTATGTAGATTTTTCTTCCCTTCTTGAGACACGCCCTCTCGATCGTGCACACACACACTATCGCCTCATTTTAAGCTGATACCTATCGCACACACACACTCCTTGTTTCTATGTCACACATGCACTCCGTCATCCTCCACTCTCACTCTCTCTCACACACACATGGGCTTTTTGCAACAACTAGCAAGATGCCCATGCGTTGTACCTGGAACATCAAGATGCATTTGTATGAGTAGTTTATCTTGTGGGGAAAAGGATGAGCGAGGAAGGCCTAATTTGCAAATGTGGAGAGGGGTGGGTATATTTTTGCAAAATTGCCATAGTTTCCTTCCTATCCGTCAGATATAGATCGGACGACCTATATTGCAGGATGGCAGGCACACGATCATCACCGACAATGCTTTTTATAAGAGTAGGGATACAAAATAGAGTTGGTGATGATGGTGGGCCTGCCATCCTGCAATGTAGGTCGTCCGATTTATATCTGACGGATAGGAAGGAAAATATGGCAATTTACCGACACTCTTCACCACATTTGCAGATAAGGCCTTCCCTCGTTCATCCTTTTCTCCCACAAGATCTTGATGTTCCGTGCAACGCACGGGCATCTTGCTAGTAAGAGTAGAAATTAGACATATAACACTCCTCGAATCTTGAAACCAACAACATTCATCCCTTATCTCATCAAAACCGCCAAAGGAATATATTTTGAGTGAAACATAACATATTTTTAGTGATATACGTATTTCAAAACTAGACTTTTTTCTATCAAATCGGTGAATATGTATTAATCTACTTTGATCGTGTGGCAACGCATTGCCACATTACCAGACAAACGGTGGAGTACATATACGAAGAGAAGAGGTGCACGCACGCAGTCGGCCTCTCGCTGTCTCACACACATGAGTGTTACGTAAAGGCGACGTTAACAAATAAACCCTAAAACCCTAGGTGCACGATTGCTGCATTCGCAGTACCGGTGCGTGGTGGAGCACCTTTGTAGGAATAGTCATTTCGGCGTGATAATTTGATCCGTGAGGAGTTGATGGTCGGGACCACGGTGAACGACTTGAGTAGCGGTGGCTCGCCGATTGCCACGCAGATCGAGTAGCCACGTTTAAAATATCGTTTATTTAGTGGGGTTAAGAGTTCCGATTTTCAATGGCGCGTTGTAAGTAGTAAGTAGTTTTTAGAACGATTGGTATGGAGGGAAAATGGAATTCATAGTACTACGTACCTCCTTGGCGTATGGTTGTATGGTTTTTTTTTTGCGATGGAGGTTGTATGGTTTATGTTGCAAGATGTTGAACCTGGTAGTTCTAGGGCATTGTTTAGATTTAGATGCTGGTTTTCAGTAATGAAAATCAGAAGGGGAAACCCTTCTTTGATTAAAAAAAAACTACTACCCCCATTCTGGTTTACTAGTCCCCATCGTACTTTGGGTCAAAGTTTGTCCACGAATTTTACTTGTGAAATGTGAATGGAAAACGAGATTTTGTTATACCCAAACAAAAAAGGACTTGGAGGGAGTGATTGCTCGACATGGACGCGACCTCTCATAGAGCGGGCATTGAACGGTGGCGCCCGCCAAGAGGGCCGCACTTGCTGCAGGCCCGGTGAGCACGCCTCCTCACCGCGTGCAACCAGCTTAAGACTGCCCGTCTGCCTTCATTGAATCCAGCGCGTGCAACACGCCGTCCTTCCGTGAGCCGGCGGGCATTTTAGAACACAAAAATGACTAAAATATAATTAATTTACGCATGGTCACGACTTGTTGTGCTCGACCGGTAGCGAGGAACTAGTAGAGGATTTTATTTATTTATAACTCTCCTCGCATTTTTTTTGGCTTTGAAGTGAATCATGGTTGTGGACATTATGTATGAATGTGCAGATATCTGTGAACATGAGTTTGATGTGGAGGTTGAACTTGGAATGTCGGGCTTGCGCGTGAACTATACCATGTCCAATGCTTCGATACATTATTGTTTGGAAAGTAATTGCTGTTATTACATGACCCAAAAAGAACATTTTGTGCCACATCAAGAGATGCACGGACATCACAACAGGCATCTTGTTGGATAAACATTTGAACCTAGCTATTATGAAGGAAATTTTGTATTGACAACAGTTTTAGATAGCAGAGACGCCTAGCCCGCTTCCGCCTCTGCTAGCTTATTTCTGGCTTCTTCCATCTCTTCTTTGGCTTGGGTGAAGAGAGCATCTGATTGCTCTTTTCGCTTCTTCAGGAACTCAGCTACATTCTCAAGGGCTGCTGCACGCTTTCTTTTAGCCTTTACTAATGCCACGAGGACACGAACAGCTGACAACTCCACCTGGCTTGTGTGTAATCCAGCATCATTTGGGAATTTGCACCTTGTGTCTAATCCAGCATCATTATGGAACTGG
This sequence comes from Aegilops bicornis, assembly GCA_021605145.1. Classification (NCBI taxonomy): domain Eukaryota; kingdom Viridiplantae; phylum Streptophyta; class Magnoliopsida; order Poales; family Poaceae; genus Aegilops; species Aegilops bicornis. Next base: position 256,906,506 of record CM038670.1, on the reverse strand, counting down.
CACCTTGTGTGTAATCTAGCCTCATTTTGGAAACATGATCTCGAGGTTGACCATACTTCCCTCCTTGCAGGAACTGCATCCCGACATGAAGTTACTTCTTTTTAGATCAATACTCGAGCAACCTAGATCCATTTAGTAGAAGCCGGATAAATGTAACTTCGAGAAGTGAATTCAAAAGGAAAATAAAAATAAAAACAGACTACATGGTGAGAACACCCACTTCCTACATCAAGCTAAAAACGAAAGCATTAGGACGATTAAGACTCTTCTTATTACACATCGAAGAACACCACGCTTAAGAGAAACCGAAACTACAACATATACACATCAAAGAACACGAGGCTACACGAAAGTAATTGAAAGGGTGTTACTTACCAAAGCTCATTTTACAGGTTCGGTGCAGCTCCTCTTTAACTTGCCACGCTCCTTGAAGATGTCCCGGATATCCCGTGTTTGGTCTTCATTGCTCCTCTGCATGTTCGCAGTCGTGGTTTTAAAATCTCAACATGGCAAGAAAAATATACTACTAGTAATACTCGCGCATCTTGTGGGCAACATTAAAGCACTCGTCTGCCATGTTAGAGCATCTCCAACAGCATTGCAACGTGCGGTGCTTTAAAAAAGCGTTTACAATGCTGAGATCGAGAAGTAGATACTAGAGAGTAGAGGATAGTTCTCAGCATAGATAGATAAAAAAAAGATAATTCAACTACTCCTCGTCGTCCGACTCCTCCTCGGTGATGTCCTCCTCCAACGCCCCGATCAGAGGCGTGAAGATACCGATCATCGTCGGATTCCCAGGGCGACGCTGCTCCTAGCCTCATGTTGAATTGAGCATCCTCTTTTCGCCTACGCCTGTCCTCGCGATAGGCGGCTCGCTCCGCCCTCCTCTTATCCCTCTCCGCCCTCCTTTGCGCGTAGAACTCGTGCTCGTTGATGATGTCCTGCGGGAAGTGTTGGTGCCACAGCGCCATGGCTTCCTCGTCCATCTCGGCGATGCCGATATGGTGCTCCCGCCTCCGGTTGTCGCGACGATCCTCGTCGGTTCTAAGCCGCGGCAGAGGCGCGAGCTCCTGCGCCCGCTCCCGCGTCGGCATGTTCGGGAAGTTCAATGTTCTATGAGGCCACCGGAGGCGCCACACCGCCGCGTCGTACGCGCAGGCGGCCTCGTTGGCGGTGTCGAAATTGCCGAGGCCGAGGCGCATCCCGCGGAACCGGATCTCGGCGGAGAAGCCACCGGAGGGGCGCGCGCGGATGCCGCGGTATCCCCAAGTTTCCCGGCGACGCGGCGACATGGTGGCGCGGCGGCGGCGAGGCGAAAAAGAGCGTGGAGAGAGCGGTGGCGAGGCACAGAGCGGGGAGAGAGCGGTGGCAAGGCACAGAGCTGTGGGAGGGCGTTGGATTTTATAAAGCGCGCCGGACGCCGCGTGCCAAAACTAGCGCACACCCGACCGCTTTTTCCCCGCGCGTGCGATCCTTTCCTGACGTCTCTGCTATCTCAACTCTCTTCTCTACTGTTAAATTTATTTAATATTTAATATTTAATATTTATCTCTACTTACTTTACTGTCTACTTTTTTTTCTATACTTTTTTTCTTGCAATATAGGCCGTCCGATTTATATCTGACAGATAGGAAGGAAACAAATGGGAATTTTGCAAAAAGATACCCATACCCCTCTCCCGATTTGCAAATAAGGCCTTCCCTCGTTCATCCTTTTCTTCCACAAGATAAACTACTCATACAAATGCATCTTGATGCGTGCAACGCATGTGCATCTTGCTAGTTCTAAAAACCTTTCCATCATTTGTCACACTACTGGTTGCAGATGAAAAACCTACCCAAGCACAACGCGATACAGGAGCGACGCACAATTACAAGCTGATATTCTGTTGGACAATGGAGGGTATAACCAATTACTTTTACGGGAACAATAGCACCCAGGAAATTTGAAGGGTAGGTATGAACAAAATTGGAACTGCACATGTCTTTGCTAAGTGATTCAATACACACATTACCAATCAAGGAGGAGAACGATGGTCGCGGTGGCCTCTGTGAGTCATGGTCGGCAACGGGAGTCGGTTCATTGTCCACGACGGTGGTACTTCTGCGCTTGGCGTCGGCTTCCGGGAAGCAGATCCGAGACCATGGAAGACGATGCCGGGGAAGAGGCTCGATGAGGCAGATGCGCTGCGGTGGACGAGTGCGCCGATGTAAAGCGGAGGAGCATGAAGGCTGCGGTGTCGTGGAGAAGTCTATTTTGCGGTGGGGATAGAAAATGGGGAGTTTTCAGGTGTACTACTTTGGGTGCCGGGGTGGGGTTGGCTGGGTAGGGTGAACCTGAAGTTACGAAAACAGCCCCCTACCAAGCGTCATCCGTAGGCCTGTTCCGAAGGCTATGATGATAAATTCCCACTGCTCGAATCAGGGTCGCGGGAGATTTTCTCGCCGACATCAAAATTTTGTGACACTGGACTCCCAGTGTGGCGTGTTGAGTGATTCGGCTAAGCAACTAGCGAGTAGTAGTAGTAAACTCTGCATATTAGGTTTGACCAAAGTCAAACTTCCTAAAGTTTGACCAAGTTTATAGAAAAATATAAACATTTACCATAACAAATATGTATGATGTGAAAGTACATTCAATAATGAATCTAATGGTATTTATTTGTTATTGTATATGTTAATATTTTTTGTTATAAGCTTTCTGAGAGTTTACAAAACTTGACTTTGACCAATGCTAATACGGAGACTTAAATAAAAACGGAGGGAGTACACATTTGTTTTCTTAGTTTGTAGTGAACTAATCATTTGTTGAAATTGTGAAATAAATATATTAGGCTATTGACTTGAATGTAATGGTCTATACAATTCAATAGTTACAATCATTGTCGAATCCCAAGATGTATACAAGGTCTACAGTACTTCACAACATGCTCAAACTCACATAATCCTAGTCAAATGAGAATCTAAACACATTTCATAGTTATTACTTTGTAGGATGCAACAAAAACAACCATAACTCTACATCAGCCATTATAGAAGCAACATTTTGACATATCCCAATGTGTGAATGAAAGCGCAGAGAGAGCTTTTGAAGATGGAGCAGATAGGGCGGGAAAGATTGTATGTATGTGGACGAGAGAGTAGGAGACAAACCTAACGAGACAGAGAGAGAGAGAGAGAGAGAGAGAGAGAGAGAGAGAGGAAGAAGTTAGGTCTGTGAGAAAGATGGATACATGTAATATACATGAGATGCGTGTGCATCTGGATTACATATCACGTGGAAGGAGAAGAGACAACATGTTTGATGAGAGAGCTGGAAAAACATGGACGAGAGGGGAAGGATCTCGTGGGTTGAGGGATTGACAATTTTGTGCGGGGGAGAGAGGGTTTGATAATTTTGTGCAAGAGAGAGAGGGTGGGGGAAGAGTCAGTCAGCCGTCATCACATCACCCTGCTTCCAAATGACCCTGCATTCTCTAGCGCGGTGTGGTCGCCGTCTTCGATCTGCTCGATGCCCTCTTTGAAGTTTGAGGTGTTGTGCATGTTGGGGTGCAAAGAAGCACAAGCGAGAGTGGTCGCCGTATAACCTTGGACGGGGATGAATTGTGTGCTCGGGGGAGTGTGTGTGTGTTGTGCTGCGTGTGTCTGTGTGTGTGTGTGTGTGTGTGTGTCAGATATTGAGAGAAAACAAAGCTAAGGAGAGAAATGGGTATTCACGAAGAGATTGTGTGGGCCTTGAGGTGGGCAGGGGCCGTCAAAATGTGCGCGTTGATGCATGTGTTGCATGCGACCGTGCGAGGGACAGACAAATCGAGAGAGATGGTTGTTGTGTTACGGATGCTCCTCTCTCTGTCTCTCTCTCTCTCCCTCTCTCTCTCTCTCACACACACACACACAAGTAAACTAGAAGACCATTCTCTCATGTATACACAACGGATCGGCATCTGTCTATGTCTCACTCATGCATGATCATTTGCACATTCACACCTCTCTATGTCAGTATCACACGCACACCGTCTCCACATTGCCCTTCCGCCACAACACACATATGGACACATACACACGTTCTCTCTTAGTCACACACACAAAATCAGTATTAAAAAAACTAGGGCGCACCTAAAACGTCCAAATCCAAATAAACACGAACTGGAGCTAAATTAAAATATATGGAAATGTTGCAGCGTCAAGAACTTTCACAGGAAAAAAAAGTTGAGTAATATTCGAGGATTGTTTTCACACACACAAAAAGGTTCGGTGGATGTCCTTCGAGCGCGACACGGTGATGCACCGTTCGATCGACCGCGCGGCCGCGGTTCACGCGCTTGCACAAGATTCCGCATCATGGCTGTGGTACTAACTAATAAAAGTGTTGCCTAAGTCTAATGTTTACGTGTACTAGTACGGTTTTCTTTTAAGTTTGACCAACCTTATATATCTATACCTACTAATAAAAGAAATAGGTATTCTTAGTCCGTCATGCTATTTTATAGAAAACCCCCTAATACTTCTGACATTAAACCCGCAGTACATCAATATTAAATATATTTTTAAATACTTATATCTTCTAAACTGTAAATCCAAATTAAACATGTTATATATTTTTGAAACTAAAGTAAGCTCCCACATGCGCACTCATCAATATGTCGCCGCTGCCGTTGCGCATGCCGGCGCCCGCCTGCTCCGGCAACCAATTTCTCGCCCATCACCGCTGTGTCGCCGCCATCCCTGTGCCATGAAGCCGAAGTCTCGCCCGCTCACGTCGTCTGCAGTCCCTCCTCGCGATGATGCCGCACTGCCAAGCACACGAGCAGCTGGTGGAGCCGCGTCTATGCACGCAACGTACAAAGAGGAGGACGAGCGCGTGCTCCAGCACGCCGGTGAGGAGGAACTAGCGTGTCATTGTCGTCTCCGCCCGCGCGGAGGAGGCGCGCATGGTGGCTATCGCGGCGAAGCCGTCGCAAGGCCAAGTCCGCAAATCGGGTGCGGACGCGGAATCTACCTTCGAGACCTTGAATGCCACGTGGATCCTGCAATCTGAAGGAGCAATTTGGGTCAGTCGACTCATGTGAGCCGTTTTATGCAACATGGATGGCTAGAAGGGCTTGTTCCACCTCTTCTGTCGTCTTCTTCCTTCGCTCCGTCGAACTTCTTTCACAAATTGGCTGACCCAAATTATACTACTAGTACGAACGTATTAAGTGCAGTAGGAACACGGAGATACGAGCAGTAGTACCAACTGCAAGAAGAACAGTAGTAAGACGTAGTACTATTACTACTGTACGTACTAAAGAGTTCAAATAACGAGAAAGAACATAAACATAGTTCTGCTGGGGCCTCAACACAACACACCCTTGAAAATAAACTAAGCAACTAGTCCGCTTGACACTGCAGTAGAACCAGCATGAGCGACGACACTGCCACCTACTTGGAGGCAGAGTCCATGTCCTTGACTTCGTCCTCGTCCCTCTTCCTCTTCCTCTTCGCCGACGCTTCTTTGCTTGAACCGGACACTAGGCTCTGCTTCTTCATCCAACCCTTGTAGATATTTAAACAAAGGTAGGCATCCATTGCTGCATATAGGATGTGATCTTCATCTAATGTCTTCGACTCCCATGCATGATGAAACTTGTGATGAGGTTTCTTCAGTTTAGCTTACGAAGGATCAATCATGGCAGCTGCCAGGGTCAACATTGAAGGTTGAGAGGAGGACACCAGGCTTGCCTTCTGGAGGTCGAAGGGCTGGCCTACAACGAGACCTATCCGATGCAGGACATCCTGTCGTTCTTAAAGCCTACAGTAACGAATTTCACTCTTTTGTCCTTGAGGAAGTTCTCAAAATCATGGCACTCAATGTCGGCATGGCATATGTGGTAGACCAAGCAAACGTTATGTACGCAAACCTGGATCACAGCAGGCTTCTTCCTCTCTTCGTCCTTTAGATCCTTCTCTCGTCCTAGGACTGTGGTGTACTCAACATCTAGCCCAGCGACCCACTCATCCGTTGAACTGTTGAACATGCGTAGGAAGTGAGCAAGCCATGCTTTCACCGTCTCGGATCCACGTGTGTAGATGACGATGAACTGATCGCCGGTGATGGCTCTAACCTGGTACTCAGCGGCGACCATGGAGATTTTGGAGGCCATGGATTTTGGAGGAGGGTTAGGAGAAGTTGAATTGTTGTACCCCGCAAAAAAAAGGGAGCGAACTAATGTGAAAGGATGGGACGACTGGGAGCGAACTGTTGTAAGGTAGAAGACGGGGACGAGTAGGGCGTGCGAACGGCATAGGGTTGCTGGCTTGCCCGGTGGATAAACGGCTGCAAGCCCCCAAAGAGTTCTCGAGAACTATGCGGGACTCAATAGATGTCATGTCTACTAGACCCATATCGTAGGCCTGACGGTATAGCTTCTGCCTGTTCGCACGCCATGCCGGCACGTGGATGTAACTTCACTTAATTCCGTCACACGTCGCTCCTCCCATGACCTTCGCCTCCCTCGCGCAGTCGCGCCCTTTGAGACTTCGACCGGCGATAAATGAGCAATTTTGTTTGCCTTTTTTAGACAAGCATTTTTTTGCCTACTCTGCATGCATGATACTCCCTCTGGTCCTTTTTACTCCCGTCAACCGTTTGTAAAGTGTTTGACCAAATTTCTTTTTTTTAACACCACCTTATATTAATTAACCAGCCACACCAGTACACTCATTCACTACAATATTCACCACACAGGGCGGTATGTTATTTACAAGAATACCATCTAATCTATTGTCAAAGCTATACTTAGCGATTAAGTGTGCCACCTTATTGGCTGAACGGCTAATCATTGACAATTGAAGATTGTTGATCAACTTCGAGATGCTCAACGCTTTCATCTTCAGGTCACGCATAGTAGACCTGTCATATTCCCCCGATGCAAGAGACGCTACCACAAAAGCGCAAGCAGTCTCTAAAATTAGAGGATTATGAAGAGAAATACCTATGTAGAGGCCGGCAATGCAAGCCCTAAGCTCCGCTTCCTCCACGCTTTGACAGGCATCAATGAAATCCCACGACCAAATTTATACTAAAAATATCAATATCTACAATACTGATTATAATGAGTATAAGAACTACGCTTTTATAATGAGTGTAAAAATATTGATTTGACATTGTGAATGTTGACACATTTTTCTATAAGTCTGGTGAAAGTAGAAGTACATTGACTTCAGACAAAACTTAAATGCACAATGCAGACTAGTTCCTCCGTCCAGGTGTGTGCCATGTCCCATCTTGTCATCACAACAAGGTTAGCTATGAGAGTACCACTACCTCCCTTCTAGTTTAAAGGGCTCGATTCAAAAATTTCACCTACTCTTAGCAAGATAGTAGAGGCGGTGGAATAGTTTTTGAAGTCTGCAAAAGTACTCAACTAGTGCTTTCGTTCTTCACAAAAAAATGTGTGTACCAATGCATGCATGAACACTAGTTACTCTAACCCCCCTCTCTTCTTTAATTCTTTGCCACATCAGCATGTTTGCTATTCCCGTGTGCATGATACCAGCTAAGATACCACCATTATGGCCAGCCTTAATCATCGCATGCAATAATTTAGTGCACCTTGAAATATGAACATGTGTGGGGCATGTATGTTTTTAATGACTTGAGACTATACCTAGCCCGACATGCAAGATGACTTATTATGCATCGTTCCCCATACCTACAGGAAGCCCGTTCATCTCCAAATCTTTTCCTCTCCATGTGTGGAAACAATATGCCTGCCAAACTCTCCTTCTCCCTCTGGCAGTCCCACCACTCCACCCCGTGTGAAAAAATCTGCATGCATGACTCTCCTCCCCCACGCTCGTCCAATCCGTTGTGACCAGCAATATTTCCACCCCTTCGCTCCCCCGTAATTTACTCCAACAAATATGCCCACGTAGTTGTTACTTAACCGCAGGTGCATTGGGTCACCGACATATGGGCCCAATAGGGTCTCGCCCACATGTCGCTGACGAATCGACCTCGCAGCTAAGTCTGCGATACTCGATCCATATCTTACATAGGTGTGCCATTGCTCGCTATAAATATTGCGCCTCCCACGACATCGCTATCTCCTCCCCCTCACGTTCACGTTCATCGCTATCTCCTACCCCTCGCTCTCACGTCGACCACCATGGCATCGCCCCTCCCAAGCCCTAGGAGCCCCTCGCTGCACCGCGCGGACGGTCACGTGTCGCCGTTCCGTTCCTTGCCGCCACTAGTCGAGGAGGACATGTCGGTGTTCCACTCCTCGCTGCTACGCTACGCGTCGTCGTTCCGTTCCTCGCCGCCACTAGTTGAGGAGGACGCGTCGGTGTTCCGCTCCTTGCTGCGACGCGACGCGTCACCGTTCCGTTCCTCGCTGCCACTAGTCGAGGAGGACGCGTCGGTGTTCCGCTCCTCGCTGTGACGCGTTGAGGTGGACGCGTCGGCATTCTAATCTCGCCAAAGACGCTGCGTGCGGAGGACGTCGGCTCCCCTTCTGAGGAGAACGCTGCGCCTCACCGAACCCCCAGCCTTGAGGAGCTTTGGAAAGAAATGGATGTCGCCTTGTGGGAGGCTTTGCCTCCAGCAGAGCGCGCCAAAATAGAGGCGGAGAAGAAGGCCGAGGAAGAGAAGCGCACCGTGGAACAAGCTTCCTGGGAAGCCTATGTCGCGTCCGAGAGAGTCAGGCAATTGGCTCTTTGGCAGAAGGCTCGTGCGAGGGCCGTGAGGGTGGTGGAGAACACCCGTGCCTACGCCCTAAGTGCAGTCGGGCCCAAGTGCCTCATCTACGCTTGGCGGTACATGGACCGGGTGCACGCTTCCAGCGAGGAGGAGTACCTGTTGGCGCCGGATCACCACACCGGTGAGATCGCGCTCGCCCGCCAGCAAGCCGCCAATCAGCACCTCGCGAGTTGCAAGGCTGAGGAAGAGGTGTTGTGTCGGCGCGCTGGGAAACGGTCACGCAACAGGGCACTCGTGGCGCACCGCAAGCGCTCCTGCGAGCGCCGTGGCTTTTAGGAGGAGTATAATTTTTGTTTCGTAAGGCGATCTCATTAGTTTTGGGACGCAAATGATAAATCCCGAACGTTCAGGAATTTTTAGTGTCCTTAATTAAGTATGTAAAAGGGAAAGTTTGGAAACCTTGTGTATTCGTACGCATTTTGCAAGTACGTGCATATAGCACACACTTTACTATATACTATCGCACTACACGTCTCTCTCGATATATGCTTGCAGACTGTGCTACTCCCTCCGTCCAGGTCAATAAATCATCTTTGGTTGTGCACCGTGACCAAGAAGGAGGGAAGACTTATACACCTAGACGGAGGGAGTACTACTATTACTTATGTATGTGCAAATGCACGTTTTAACATTACGATGCGGTTTTTGTAAAAGTAGAAAAACAACACTAGTCAAGCTTGTGAAACGATTCAATGCAAAACAAATGCAGAAATGCTCGTTTGATTTTTTACTTTTAGCTTCCTTCTCGTGGTTATTTCTCCGTCAGTACTTTGTACGGAGTATCTCATCGGTTGGAAAGGCATGCAAATTCCCAAACCGCTTCCTACACCCTGTGACGAATTTTTGCCTAACAAGTTGTGCCGTGCAATTGGAATTCCAACTTGAGTACTACTACTAGTAGGAGTACCAGGGCCGATTCTTTTAGGCTTCTAGATTAGTAATCCCATAACTACTACCTCCGTCCTGGTTTATTGGTCCCCATTGTAATCTGTGTCAAATTTTGATCACAAAATTTAACTAATGAAATGTTAGTGCATGTCACATGCACTACTCCGTCCGTCTAGGTGAGTAAGTCATCTTAGGCTGTGCACCGTGACCAAGGAGGAGGAGGAGAAAACGAGAAACGTTAATGTTTATTTGCTAATTAATAGTATTGCATGCAATGAACTAACCACTTCATATCTCAAGTCATTAAAAGCATGCACACTCTTTATCTCTTATTGGTTGATATGTCAAGAAACAAGAAACGAGGTAGAAGTTAATGCACCGCGCCTAAGTGTTTTGAGATTATTTAGTTTTCGTAAGACGGAGGGATTACAATGGTGAGGAATAAACCAGTTAAATCTTTGGTCAAAATTTAGCACAAATTGCAATGGTGAGGAATAAACCAGGGCGGAGTAGTAGTTTAGAAGCCCAAATAAATGAGTGAGGCGCCTTATTGTTACTCTCCACTGTGACTAGTCTTGTGGGAAAAGCTGGGGAAGCCGCCAAAAGAACTGGCCCTAGGAGTAGTAGCTAGGGATCGAGTGTGCGAGATGAACCGGAGAAAGTAAATGCAGAGAGATGAAATGCAAAAAAGACGGAGGGATGTGATGGTTGCTTGTCCGTTTATTTTACCAGGCCACTTATTACTAGGAGTGGTTGGGTTTTGTGATATGACGGCTTTACTGCCGCGCCACGAGCGGGGTGAGAGGTGAGACTCCCGTGCCGCGCCGCCCTCTACACTTGTACTACATCGGTCGTGGTTTATTGGTCCCCCATTGAATTTGACTAAAGATTTAACTGACAAAATGTTAGTGCATGTCAACAAAAACTATATCGTTGGATTCGTATTTGAACATAGTTTTGAATGATATAATTTTAGGTGACATGCATCAGCATTTATCGTACTATATATAATGTTAGTTCAATTTTTGGTCGTACTAATCTATAGTAGTAAGGTGCCCGTGCGTTGCACTGAAGAGTGAAATGCAATGATCAGGGAGTTGTTTATATTAACAAAGGATGTGGGGTTCATCTCATGTGTAACGGGTATCGATAGGTTTCTTCGGATATTATTTCATCTCTAGAGCTCACAAATATCCAGGTGAAATAGATAAAAAGGTATCTTTTGCAAACAAAAGCGTTCAACTGTTCAAGCTGCATCCAAAACTTGTGAAGAAATAACACTTATTGTGCTTTGCAAGAAATGATCTTTAAGAATTAGTTTTTGAGTATCGATTGTTATACATGTTGGCTATAGATGACATGGCACTTTCTTATAGTCAACAGTTGGTATACTATTAAGTAATATTAACCATGCCCTTATACACCTAGACGGAGGGATTAAATCAGGATGACTTGCAAGCGGGCAGAGGAGATGTAAGAAATGGTTCATCGTAAGTCTTTCACCAGTACTGTAGTAAAAATTCATACATGGAAGATTCTAGACTATACCATAAACGGATACACTTTTATTCATGCACGATACTCCAATAGAGGAAGATCCTGCATGGAAGTCTCCACATGCTTAGACAGCGGATTACATTGAGCGAAGACTAATGATCAAAATTTAACTTGATAATGCGTATGTCCAGGTGAACCTCCTTGGAGTCCCCGTGCATCGCGTCAGCGGGTAAAGGATGCCATGGGTTTTCCAAGTCCACATTGGCGGGATAATCCCAGCTCCCCAGAGTCCAAGTACGTTCGATGAGGCCAGTGTCGCCGCCCACGCGACGCGGAGGGGTAGTAACACTGACCACGCACCCATACATCGGCCTCGTGTCAGTGTCAGCGTCAGCAGCGTCGCCCCTGACGCACATTACAAAGACGGGGCGGCGGCCTGTGCGGGCCTCGCCGGTGCCCACGATCAAGAGGAAGACGCTACCGTCCTCCTTCGAGACTAGCAGGCGGTGGTGATCCTCCAGCGACTCCGGCATGGTGAACGGGTAGCACATCTCGTACTTGATGTTCTCCACCAAGGGCCAGCAGTGACCGCCGCACGCATCCGTGAGGTGATGCACCATGTCTGCCGGCGAGCCACAAAACGGCATCGAGCACTCAGAGCAGTGGACGAAGGTCTCCTTGGAGGCATCGACCAGGCCGTCCATGAAACGGGAGTGGCTGTAGGGGACGTTGCGCCAGTTGAATATATGAGCAAGTTACTACGAGATTTAATCCGAATAAGCACAAAATAAATCATGACGGCTATAACAGAGATGAAACTAATCATGTGGACTAGCATAGTAGTAGGATACAGAGTAGAAACATGAATTCTACCACGATTACGAACAGGAAGGACAGAAACACATACGGTGCAACGGAGCGATCTTTGTTGGCGTTGAGGTTGTCGCCAATGTCGTTGAGGAAGAGGTTACCGAGGTCGGGGAAGAAGTCGTCGTCGGTGAAGTCGTCGCTGCTAGTAGCTGCGAGAGTGCGCTCCCCATATTTCAACAGCGCCCGCCGAATGGAGCTCAGGAGGGAGTGGCTGTAGGGGACGTTGCGGTTGCCGAATGGAGCGCAAGAGTAGCGCATGAAGTAGTAGATGGTGCTCCTCCCTAGTCTCTATTGTTATCTCTATCTCTACTACTCTTCTTTGTTTTTTATAATATACTTACTAGTTGTAGTTGTCAAATCAAATAGTACTACACCGTCCTTTGACGCCCGATCGAACACGCCTCGCCTCCATCAAACCCTCCGTTAAACCCGCATGCAAACCGAGAAACCTACTCCGACCAGCGGGAGGAAATTTTCCGTTGCCGTTGGAGAATAATAGAGTCACGCCCAATCCATTTGAGTTAATTATGCGTGTATGATTCTCCCTCTATAAAAATTTAATTGCATCCTTAATCTTGTATTCTAAGTACTGTGGGTTCCACTCACAAGACAGTGTACATGACTTGCAGCTGGCTACAGATTCGCATGTAAAGTTAAAAAGAAACAAATCCATGACTTGCAGGATTGGAGTTAGCAATCGATGGCGGTTCGTAGTCGCTCCACGCCGGGCATTGAAGTTTGTAACTATTTTAGATTAGAACATACTACTCCTCCGGTGCTAGTAGTAGAGCAGATTCCTACTCCACTACTACTCTACTCAAGCAAGTTAGGGCATAGTAGCAGGTACTGTAGGGAGTACCAGTACTGTGATCACTCAATCAAGTTGTCTGACTTCGATATGACCCTACGCTGCTGGTATGTATCTCAGAAGTCAAGCGGCGGTCAGTAGTCATCATCACCTGTCCACTTCCGCAAAGACATATTCGCTTCTCCATCTTTGTCCGCACATAATCTCGTCCAATCTTCCATCCCCGCTAAGGCGGCTCCCCCCTCGTCCGAAACCCAAGCACTAACAATGGCAGAACCGAGCAGCGTCTGCCGAAAGAGTGGCTGGAATTCGCTTCCCACAGAGGTAATCAAGCTCATTGTTTCGGCGTGTGTACAATCTTAGTACCATGCCGCCACAAGGCTCATCGGGCTGTACCGCTTACTCAAAGCCCTCAAAGCCGGAGCTTTTAAGCCAGCTCCTTGCTTGCCGATGTCACCGATCTTTAGAAACGACATGTCACACAAAGATAACGATCGTAGGGTGGCGAGCATCAACCCTCGATCGAGATCCGATCCCCGTCAGCCTCAACTACATTAACGGTATGTACTGGGTCGGCATGAACACGTCTTGGATGGTGCTCGTCGACGTTCGCGACAGCTGGATGCTCGTGGAGGTCTACACCCGATGATTGATCCCCCTTCCTTCGATTAACACTGCACTGCTTTGGCACCGCGACCCAGAATACTCGGAATCGTATAGTAGCCAACATGATACCAAGTTTGATTTGCTCAAGGTTGTAATCTGCCAAGTGCCCACAAGATCTGCGAATTATAAAGACTTCAGGCTAATTGCGTTCTTCAACCGCGGTCTCGCCTATCTCGATGTGTCATCGCGGTAAGTGGATAAATCTGCACGTCCATCATAGGATCATACATCCTCCATGGTTCTCTGATGCCATTGAACACAAGGGCTTGATTTACACTGTCGACTCCTTCTATGGCTGGACGTATTGCTGGCCTACTCCAGTCATCGCTATAAACGGCTGTTACAGCAGTATGTTACTTTCCTATGATATCATGATGGCTTGATTATATTACTGTCAACATTTGCTGAAAAAATATTCATGCTCATAACATGCTGTTCTTAAGATTGACTAAATCAAGAGCCCTTTTTTATTTGACTCCAACTTGATATGATGTTGTAGGTCACTTTGGTGTCCCTACCCTTCCTAATCCCAAAACCTTTCAAAGAAAAGCGGCATGGCAGTTGCAGGTGGTTCCTGGCTCGATCGCATTTACGGCGAAAGATTGATGATCGCTCACACGCATTGAGCGTGTTGTTTCGCTGTAATACAATCACGATCCTTTGCAAAGGTCTTTGAGCAGGATCCCAGCTTCTCTGGGCCTTCAGGAATTTTTGACTGGAGGCTGGTAAGTAGCCTTGGTACACGCTCTCTGTTTGTTGGACTGAATTATCCGATGAACCAGGAGATAACCAACGGCAAGGATCATGATGGCAGCGTGGTTTTGTTCATCAGGCAAAACTGTGTGTACACAGCGTACCATGCGTCTCTGCATGCACCATATCCTGATATGTGCCGCCACGCTCTGCAGCCCAAAGTAGGAGAGAGGGTCGCAAGTATCAGACTTCGACCTGCTGGCTGGAGTTTACCCGTCGAGCACCCATCCGGTTCAAGCCGTCACCAATCTCCACAGCTTAATAAATAGTAACGTCTAACCGAGCCGCTTAGTTAGATGTGTATACTTGGTGTAGTAGGATCTTTATTTAGTTTGATGCATACACTTGTTCTTTTTTGGTAGCCCTTTTGTAATGATGGTTGATGTTTGGTTTGGAAGAGAGAGCTGCGTCTTCACTCTTCTGGCCTGCTTACTGCTCTTGTTGCACCCCCAGCCCTAGTTGCTGCTGCTGCTGTTTTCAATGTACAATCAATAAAATATTTCGTCTGTTGGTTGAATAAATGTGTTGTTAGAACGACAAGCACAATGTTTTGGAAGTCGTTGCACAGTTCGATCCTTTAGTGCCCCGTACCGTACGTAGCGCATACTATTTTTCAGACGAACACATTTTCCACTTGTTGATAACATGAAGCCCATCGATGAAGGCCCAATAGAGAAGCCCATAATTAATCGGAAGGGAGGCTCTCACATGAATCCGGCCCAGGTACATGCTCATGGTCCCTAAACATAAATAAGTAAATAAATAAATAAATAAAGCTAAATGCTCATGCACCAGTTCTTTGGGAAAATAGGTAGCCCAGTATTTTTTTTTTTGAAGAATACCCAAGCTAGGCCTATTTGTTTTCTCCGACCATCGGGCTGCAAATCTTTCAAGACGAGGAGGATGCATTCCGTCCTGGCTTAAGAGTATGGTCAATGTCTGTTAAAAGTAATATCAAAAGGGGTTGAAAATTCCAAAAAATTTATAGCAAATGGGATATAAGTTTCTTTTTTTGTTTTTGTTCTTCACTGATATGTTATACGTATTTAATTGGATTTCACATGACATAGTACTAATTTATTTTTAATTTTGTTTTAGTATGGCTATTAATTTTTGGATTAAGAATATTTTGTTCCGCAGCAAAAATTTGTGAATTTTCAAAATTTCCCACATATTTAGTTAATTTTTTGACCTCGCATGCACTGTAAAATAGCCGCAATTCTAAAAATGGAAAACGGGCTGCAATAAATTCCATATGAATTAGAAAATGAGTAAAAATTATAAAAATAATAGCAAATGGGCTGTACACGCCACAGATTTCGAGGCTGACTTGTTTACGCAAGGCTTTGTCAGTGAACACCGGTCGGGAGCCACAAAACGGCCGACGTGCTTCTTCAATCTCTGATCTTCCTGCTCCAGCCGCCTAAACTAGCGCCGGCGGGACTGCCAACTCCCTCCTCTTGTGGTTCACTGTGATGCCATGCAGCTTCCCCGGCCCACCCTAATCCCTCCGCTGGCCTGGCCGCACACAATCAACTGCCTCCTTATTACGCGAAAAAATGATTCCTCTCACTCACATCTGGGGCGCACCGGTTGGGAGGCTGACCTGTGGGCCTACTAAGTTAACGCGTACGCAGAGCTTGTCAACTTAGTCAACAAACGATTCTAGCAGTAGTAACCGTTGGATTTGAATTGAACGGTCCTGCTGCTTCTTCAATCGCTGCTCTTCTTGCACCAGCCGCCCAAACCAGCGCCGGGAGACCGCTTCGCTCCGCCTCCAAGTGGTTTGTCTTTGCCGCCGAGGCCTCATCGCCTACTACTCCCACCGCTAGCCAGCCTCGCAACGACGGCAGCCTCACACCGGCCGAACCGGTGAACCTCGCATTCTCCTCTCCGCTGGGCATCCACCGCCACGCCTTCCCCGGCTGCGCTGCCGTCCCTTCCTAGGCCTCACCGTTGTCCACCGCCTTGGTGCTCTCGGCGCGGCGTGGTCAACGTGGTCAATGACATTCCATCGAAAGAGTGTTGTACGTGGAGAGGCTGACAGCTGGGTCCACGACCACAGGCCAGTTTTTTTGTGATTTGCCAAGTAAGTCGCTTTGTCAGGCCTATTGGGCTGCAAATCTTTCAAGACGAGGAGAGCTTTCATTCGGCTGGCCGAGAAAATGGCCCATCAATAATGAGAAAAGGGTTGTACATTTTTAAAACACATCAAAACCGCAATTAGTTTCAAATATCTTTTTTTTTTCATTTCGAGATTTTAAATTACATTAATTTTTATGCGTGGAGAATTTGTTGGATTTTATATTGATATACATTTATTTTAAAAATCAGTTTGAATGTGAGTCGAAATTTCGGGATTAAAAACAGTTCGGACCGCACCGAAATATGCAAAATTTTGTATAATTTTTTAACCGTGGCCACAATATGGGCTGTAATGCTAACAAAAAGACTATGGGCTCCAAAAAAAACCTTAGTAATTAGCAAATGGGCTGTAAATTATTAGAAATAATGGCAGATGGGCTGTATGCTGTTTTCCACAGATTTGAGTCTTTCCTAAAAAAATGGTTGACGCACAAGCAAAGGATCGTTGGATGGCCATCCAACGGCCGTCGTGCTTCTTCAATATCTCGCTTCTTCCCGCCCGCTGGCCAAACAAGCGCCGGCGGGATTGCTCGCTTCCTCCTTCCCCGCATGGCCGCTCTGCTGCCACAGCAGCCTCACCGCCCCACTGCATTCCCCATCGCTGGCCTAGCCATCCCTCTACTCACCCACAATCGTTGTTATTCTCCGGCTGACGGCAGACGAACCAAGAAAACCCTCGTCAGATCGTACTCCCCTCCGCGTGGGAAACAATCGCCGAAGTCTTCCTGCCTCCGTGTCGTTCCTTCCTAGGCCTCGCCATTGCCCACCGCCTCGGTTTCTTTGCCATGCTCGGTCAACGTGGGTCAACGACCGACATGCATCTGAAGCGGATCAGATGCGTGGAGAGGCCGATACCGGGTCCGCGTCGCGTGTGCAATGAAATGCCTCCTTATTACGCCAAGAAAATAATGATTCCTCCACGACATCGAGGACCCACCGAAAGGGCCTCAGTATTTCATGAAAAAAGCGTTACCCGCTAACAGACTCGGACCCACTAGCTATATCTTCGCACGCAAGGAAGTGCCTCCTTATTACGCATAAAAAATGAATACTCTCGTTAGGCTGGGACCCAAGATAGTGGCAGGCTGACTTATGGGCCTACTAAGTTGACGGGACGGAGGGCTTTGTCAACTTAGTCAATATGCACGATTCTAGCTCCAAAGTGACCATACGATGTCCATCCAACGGCCGTAGTGCTTCTTCAACCTCTGGTCTTCTTGCTCCAAAGAGCCCAAACCAAAGACCGGTCGTGCCTCGTGCTCCCCGGCCTCGTGGGTCGGCTGCGATGTGGTCGAGGCCTCACCGCCCCATACTACTCCCACCGCCGGCCGTGCCATCCCTCTACTCACCCACACCCCCGTTATTCTACGGCGACGACAAATTTCACACCGCAGCCGAACCAGTTGAACCCTCAGATTCTCTTCACGCTGTCGCGTCTTCCCCGCCTCCGCCGCATTCCTACCTAGGACTTCATTGCCGTCCACCGCCCTGGTGCTCTCGGCGCGGCGTGGTCAACATGGTCAAGGAACGGCTTCCATCGGACAAGGACTGTACATGGAGAGGCTAACAGCTGGGTCCATGGCCGCAGCAAGGAACTGCCTCCTTATTACGTGCAAACTAATTATTCCTCCACTTGACAGCGGGGACCCACCGGACGGGCCACCGTATTTCGCAAAAAAAACGTTTGCCCCTGACTGCTGGGACCCACCAGCTACATCTTCGCACGCAAGGAAGTGCGTCCGGGCAAAAAAAAAAACAAAATGATTCACGCCCCTGACTGCTGGGACCCACCAGCTACATCTTCGCAGGCAAGGAAGTGCCTGACAGTCGGGACCCACCTGGTCGAAGCGTACGTAGCATTGTCATTCTGGTCGTGAACGGTACGCATATACCGATCGATGTAGAGGCACGACGCATGTCGTAGTAGAGGCGCCGCGACGCGTCGTAGTAGAGGCGCCGACGTAGCATGTACACGCACGTATAGCGCTGTGGTGCAAGAAAGAAAATACGGCCACGTATGTGTACATATGGGCGGGGTCTCGAACGCCTACTCGCGCATATGTACGGCGAGGGCTCGTTGACATGGTTGGGTCGGAACGGAGAAACAGCGTCGTTGTCGTGTTCATGGGGAGGCAACGGAATGTGTCGTGTTCATAGGGAGGAAACGGAACGCGTGGGAGCCAACCGGCTGGGTCGGAATGGAATGCGTGGTCGTGTTCATCGGGAAGGCTTGGACGGAACAGGCAATGGAAACGAGGCCTGGCGTACCGCTAAACGGAGGAAACAGACCTCCTACGTTCGGAACGGGGTCTTGTTGATCAGGAGGGGTGTGGCGTACCGCAAAACAAAGGAAACAGACCTCCTACGGTCGAAACAGGGGTCTTGTTGATCGGGAGGGGTGTGGCGTACCGCAAAACGGACGAAACGGACCTCCTACGGTCGAAACGAGGGTCCTGTTGATCGGGAGGGGTGTGGCGTACCGCAAAACGAACAAAACGGACTTGTGTTGGAGCGCTACGGTCGAAACGGGGGTCCTGTTCATCGGGAGGGGAGTGGCGTACCGCAAAACGGGACTCCACGGGATATTGTTCATCTCCACCGTCAACCTCCTCCAGCCTCCACGGGCTACCGTCGACCTCCTCCAGCCTCCACGGGCTCCTGTTCATCCAGCCTCCACGGGCTCCTGTTCATCCAGCCTCCACCGCAAGGCTTACTCCACCGACTCATCGCTCAATCACCCCTCCACCGCTCACTGCTCATCCAGCCTCCACACCACGGGTCCTGTTCAACCACCCTCCACGGGCACCCCTCCACCGTCTATTGTTCATCCAGCCCTCCATACCACGGGGTCCGGTTCATCCACCCCTCCACGGGCACCCTCCACCGTCTCATCGCTCGGCCCAGCCCTCCACCACACCACGGGGTCTTGTTCATCCAGAGGCAACGCCACCGCTCACTGTTCATCCAAACCCCCCTGCAACACTCACTGTTCATCCGAGAGGCAGCATCGATCGGCTTCAATTAGCGGTAGTAGCGAAGGAATCGGTCGATCGGGTTCAGTTAACAGCCATCGATCGATCGCTCGGGTTCAGTAACGCGTAGCCTGCAGTGCAATCGCTTGGGTTCAGTTAGAGCCCAACGCCTCTCGCTCGGGTTCAGTTAGAGCCAACGCCTCGCACACACGCCACAGACGTATGAGAGAAACGCGCACCGGCGGGCCTCGACCTCCCGCCAGAATCGGAACTCCTCAAATTTTCCTCCCCTCGCTTCTACCATGGTTTTTTCCGTCATGGACGGCCCAAAGAATGTCATGCAGCTGCGTCTCCGGCCCGCCTGTGACGAAAAGCCCATTTTCTTTCATGATTTTTTGTCATAGAAGTAGGAGCCCACCACATCTAGGATGATACCGGGTTTTGTCACAATTATCGTCATAGAAGTGTCATATGTATGACAGAAAAAAAATTCGTTCGGCCCAAAATGTCACGGATGTGTCTTTTTTTTGTAGTGTGGGGACTAGGCGCATATTTGGTTGTTGCCTGCTGAAGAGCAGGTGGACGAGCAGGCAGCGGACATGGTTGTTGCGGCCAGAGCTTCTGATGCTAGGCAGAGTAAGTAGAGAAGAGGAGAAGCGAACGTTGGATATGTCAATTTCATTACTTGCAGAGTAGCATAGCACCATATATAGTCATAGTCTAGGTTTGGATTCAACCACATGTGAGCACGTCTCTCTTTTTTCTAAAATTCAGCAACGTCTCTTTATTGGTACACTAGCTTATTCTGTACGCCTTCTCAAGTCTTTGATTCCTCCACCTGACATCTAGGACCCATCGAAAGGGCCTCTGTATTTCGTGAAAAAAACGTTACCGCCGCTAACAGCTTGGACCCACTAGCTATATCTTCGCACGCAAGGAAGTGCCTCCTTATTACGCACAAAAAAATGATTACTCCCCTGCTAGCTGGGACACAGTATAGTGGCAGGCTGACTTGTGGGCCTACTAAGTTGACGGGGACGGAGGGCTTTGTCAACTTAGTCAATATGCACGATTCTAGCTCCAAAGGTCAGACGATGTCCATCCAACGATCGTGGTGCTTCTTCAACCTCTGGTCTTCTTGCTCGGCCGCCTAAACAAGCGCCGGTCGTGGCCGTGCTCCTCGCCTCCCATGGCCGGGTCAGGATGTCATGGAGGCCTCACCGCCCCCTACTACTCCCACCGCTGGCCAGGCCATCCCTCTACTCACCCACACCCCCTGTTATTCTGCGGCGACGGCAGCCTCACACCGCAGCCGAACCAATGAACCCTCGTACTCCTCTCCACCTAGGCATCCACTTCCGCGTCTTCCCCGGCTCCGCGCCGTCCCCTTCCTAGGCCTCGCCATTGTCCACCGCCTTGGTGCTCTCGGCGCGGCGTGGTCAATGTGGTCAACGACCGACTTCTATCGGAAGAGTATTGTACGTGCAGAGGCTGACAACTGGGTCCATGGCCGCAGCTGGGTCCACGGCCATAGCCCGGTCTTTTTGTGATTTGCCAAGTAAGTCGCTTTGTTAGGCCTGTTGGGCCGCAAATCTTTCAAGACGAGGAGAGCTTCATTCGGCTGGCCGAGAAAATGGCCTATCAGTAATGAGAAATGGGTTGTACATTTTTAACACACATCAAACCGACAATTAGTATCAAATTTCTTTTTTTCATTTCGAAATTTTAAATTGCATTAATTTTTATGCATGGACAGTTTGTTGGATTTTATATTGATATACATTTATTTTTAAAATCAGTTTTAATGCGACTCGAAATTTCGGGATTAAAAACAGTTCGGACCGCACCGAAATATGCAAAATTTCATATAATTTTTTAACCGTGGCCACAATATGGGTTGTAATGCTAACAAAAAGAATATGGCTCCAAAAATACCTTAAGAATTAGCAAATGGGCTGTAAGTTATTAGAAAGAATGGTAGATGGGTTGTATGCTGTTTTCCACAGATTTGAGGTTTTCCTAAAAAAAGGTTGACGCACTAGCAGTGATTGTTGGATTTCCATCCAACGGCCGTCGTGCTTCTTCAATATCTGCTCTTCCTGCTCCAACCGCTCAAACAAGCTCCGGCGGACTCGCTCCCTCCTCCTCAGCGTCAGGCTGTGCCGCCAGCAGCCTCACCGCCCCATCATGCTCCCATCATCGGCCTAGCCATCCCTCTACTCACCCACACCGCCGTTATTCTCCGTGACGGCAGCGGGCAGACGAACCAGTAAACCCTCATACAGTCATACTCCCCTCCGCGTGGGAAACAACTGCCGAGTCTTCCCTGCCTCCGTGTCGTTCCCTTCCTAGGCCTCATCGTTGTCCACCGCCCTGGTGCTCTCGGCGCGGCCTGGTCAATGTGGTCAACGACCGAGATGCATCTGAAGTGGACTGTACGTGAAGAGGCTGACAGCTGGGTCCACGGCCGCACGCAAGGAAATGCCTCCTTATTACGCGCAAAATAATGATTCCTGCACCTGACATCTGGGACCCACCGAAAGGGCCTCTCAGATTTCGCGAAAAACGTTACCACTACCGATAGCTTGGACCCACCAGCTATATCTTCGCACGCAAGGAAGTGCCTCCTTATCACGCACAAAAAAAATGAATACTCCCCCTGCTAGCTTGGACCTAGTATAGTGGCAGGCTGACTTGTGGGCCTACTAAGTTGACGGGGACGGAGTGCTTTGTCAACTTAGTCAATATGCACGATTCTAGCTCCAGTGACCGTACGATGTCCATCCAACGGCCGTAGTGCTTCTTCAACCTCTGGTCTTCTTGCTCCAGCCGCCCAAACCAGCACTGGTCGTTCCTCGTGCTCCAGCCTCCCGTGGCCAGCTGCGATGCGGCGGAGGCCTCACCGCCCCTACTACTCCCACCGCTGGCCAGGCCATCCCTCTACTCACACACAGCCCCTGTTATTCTGTGGCGACGGCAGCCTCACACCGCAGCAAACCAGTGAACCCTCAGACTCCTCTATGCGTGGGCATCCACTTCCGCGTCTTCTCCGGCTCCGCGTCGTCCCCTTCCTAGGCCTCGCCGTCGTCCACCGCCCTGGTGCTCTCGGCACGGCGTGGTCAACATGGTCAAGGAACGGCTTCCATCGGACGTGGATCAGACGTGCAGAGGTCGATAGTGGGTCCACGGCCGCAGCAAGGAAGTGCCTCCTCATTACGCCAAAAATAATTATTCCTCCACCGACAGCGAGGACCCACGGACGACGAGCCACCAGATTTCATGAAAAAATGTTTCCTCGATCGCTGGGACCCACCAGCTACATCTTCGCACGCAAGAAAGTGCATCTGGGCAAAAAAAAAACGATTCGCCCCCTAACTACCGGGACCCACCAGCTACATCTTCGCAGGCAAGGAAGTGCGTGACAGTCGGGACCCACCTGGTCGAAGCGTACGTAGCGTTGTCATTCTGGTTGCGAACGTGTACGTACATCCTGGTCGATGTAGAGGCGCGCACGTGTCGTAGTAGAGGCGCACACGTAGCATGTACACGTACGTACAGCGGCTAGTGTGCAAGAAAGAAAATACGGCCACATACGTACATACGGGCAGGGTCTCGAACGCCTACTCACGCATACGTACGGCCAGGGCTCATGTACATGGCTGGGCAGGAACAAAGAAATAGCGTCGTCGTTGTGTTCATGGGGAGCCAACCAGCTGGGTCGAAACGGAACGCGTCGTCGTGTTCATCGGGAGGGCTTGGACGGAACAGCCGATGGAAATGAGGCCTGGCGTACCGCAGAACGGAGGAAACGGCCTTGTGTTCGACCGGCCACGTTCGAAACGGGATCCTGTTCATCGGGAGGGGTCTGGCGTACTGCAAAACGGAGGAAACATACCTCCTATGGTCGAAACAGGGGTCCTATTGATCGGGAGGGGTGTGGCGTACCGCAAAACGGAGGAAACGGACTTGCGTTGGAGCGCTACGGTCGAAATGGGGGTCCTGTTCATCGGGAGGGGTGTGGCGTACCGCAAAACGGGACTCCACGGGATACTGTTCATCTCCACCGTTGACCCCCTCCAGCCTCCACTGGCTACTGTTCATCCACCGTCGACCTCCTCCAGCCTCCACCTGTGACTATTCATCCACGAGCTGCTGTTCATCCAGCCTCCACTGCCAAGGCTACTCCACCGCCATCGCTCAACCAGCCCTCTCCACAGGCTCCTGTTCAACCACCCTTCCATGGGCTACTATTCAGCCTGCCCTCCACCGTCTACTGTTCATCCTGCCCTCCACGGGGTGGTCCTGTTCATCCTGCCCTCCACGGGGTCCTGTTCATCCAGCCCCAACCGGCTCGAACGATTGGGGTCCTGTTCATCCACCCCCACCGGGAACTGTTCATCCAAACCCCAAAGAACGCCATCGCTCATCCAGAGGCAACGCCACGGGTCCTGTTTCATCCACCTCCACCGGGAACTGTTCATCCAACCCCCCCGCAACACTCACTTTGTTCATGCAGAGCCGGCACCGATCGGCTTCGGTTAGCGATAGTAGCGGCGAATCGCCGATCGGGTTCAGTTAACAACCATCGATCGATCGCCGGGTTCGTGAACGCCAGAGCCTGCGGTAATCGCCGGGTTCGATTAGAGCCCAACGCCTCGCTTCGGGTTGATTAGAGCCCAACGCCGCATACACACGCTGCAGACGCACGAGAGAAACACGCATCGCCGCCCCGACCACCCACCGTGAATCGGGCACTCCACGATATTTTCCGCAAGACTCGCTTCTACCACGGTTTTTTCCATCATGGACGGCCCAAAGAATGACATGCAATTGCATCTCCGCCCGCCTGTGACGAAAAGCCCATTTTCTGTCATGATTTTTTGTCATAGAAGTAGGACCCCACCACATCTATGATGATACCGGGTTTTGTCACAATTATCATCATAGAAGTGTCATAAGTATGACATAAAACATTTTCGTTCGGCCCAAAATGTCACGGATGTGTCTTTTTTGTAGTGATGCTCATATGATTCGCGTTCGTTACTTTGATAATTTGATATGTGGGTGAACCAATGCTTGGGTGTTGTCCTTCCTTGGACAAGCCTCCCACTTATGATTAACCACTCTCGCAAGCATCCGCAACTACGAAAGAAGAATGAAGGTAAACCTAACCATAGCATGAAACATATGGATCCAAATCACTTTATGAAGCAACACATAAACTAGGGTTTAAGCTTCACACTCTAGCAACCCATCATCTACTTATTACTCCCCAATGCCTTCCCCTAGGCCCAAACAACGGTGAAGTGTCATGTAGTCGACATTCACATAACACCACTAGAGGAAAGACAACATACATCTCATCAAAATATCGAACGAATACCAAATTCACATGATTACTTATCACAAGACTTCTCCCATGTCCTCAGGAACAAACGTAACTACTCACAAAGCATATTCATGATCAAGCTCATAGGAGTATTAATTATCATTAAGGATATGAAAATATAATCGTCCACCGGATAAACCAACTAGCATCAACTACAAGGAGTAATCAACACTACTAGCAACCCACAGGTACCAATCTGAGGTTTTGGGACCAAGATCGAATACAAGATATGAACTAGGGTTTGAGAGGAGATGGTGCTTGTGAAGATGTTGATGGATATTGACCCCCTCTCGATGAGAGGATCGATAGTGATGACGATGGCTATGATTTCCCCCTCCCGGAGGTATGTTTCCCCGGCAGAATAGCCCTGCCGGAGCCCTAGATTGCTTCTGCCCAGGTTCCCCCTCGAGACGGCGGCACTTCGCCCCGAAGGCTTTCTTATTATTTGTTTAGGTCAAAACACACCATATATCAGAAGATGGGCGTCAGAGGCCTGATAGCGGGCCCACAAGGATGGGAGGCGCGCCCTCCACCCTTGTGGCTGGCTGGTGGCCCCCCTCTGGTGCTTTCTTCGCCCAATATTTTTTATATTTTCCAAAACTAATCTCCGTGAAGTTTCAGGATTTTTGGAGTTGTGCAGAATAGGTCTCTAATATTTGCTCCTTTTCCAGTCCGGAATTCCAGCTGCTGACATTCTCCCTCTTCATGTAAACCTTGCAAAATAAGAGAGAATAGGCATAAGTATTGTTCTATAATGTGTAATAACAACCCATAATACAATAAATATTGATATGAAAGCATGATGCAAAATGGATGTATCAACTCCCCCAAGCTTAGACCTCGCTTGTCCTCGAGCGAAAGCCGATATTGAAAAATATGTCCACATGTTTAGAGATAGAGGTGTCGATAAAATAATATGTGGACATGAGGGCATCATGATCATCTTTAGAACAACAACATATTGTCATATAATTTATTATGCTAAAGTAACAATTCATTCACAAGGTAAAGTATGAATCAAAAACTTCATTGAAAACTAACAAACTATGATCTCAGTCATTGAAGCAATTGCAATTTATCATAACATCGGAAAGAGTCAATTATGAGAGCTTTTCAGCAAGTCCACATACTCAACTATCATTTAATCTTTCACAGTTGCTAACACTCACGCGATACTTATGGGTTCAAAGCTTCAATCGGACACAAAGAAAGATAGGGGCTTACAGTTTCGCCTCCCAACCTTTTACCTTGAGGGTAATGTCAACAATAATACTTTATGATAACCTACATCCGAGTGGATACAAATATCTGGATCTTTCCAACACATTGTGCTTGCCAAAGGAAAAAAAGTGTAAAAAAGAAAGGTGATGATCACCATGACTCTTGTATAAGGGTAGAATATAAAAGTATAAGATAGGCCCTTCGCAGAGGGAGGCAGAGGTTGTCGTGCGCTTTTATGGTTGGATACACAAAATCTTAATGCAAAAGAATGTCACTTTATATTGCTACTTGTGATAAAGACCTTTATTATGCAGTCCTTTGCTTTTATTTCTTCTATATCACAAGTTCGTATAAAAGCTTATTTTCTTCACACTAATAGATCATATTTGGAGAGCAATTTTTATTGCTTGCACCGATGACAACTTACTTGAAGGATCTTACTCCATAGGTAGGTATGGTGGACTCTCATGGCAAACCAGGTCTAGGGATATTTGGAAGCACAAATAGTATCTCTACTTGGTGCAAAGAATTTGGCTATCATGAGAGGGAAAGGCAAGCTCAACATGTTGGATGATCCATGACAATATAACTTTTTCAAATATAAGAAAACATAACCTATTATGTTGCCTTCCTTGTCCAACATCAACTTTTAGACATGTCATATTTTACTGAGTGCTCACAATTACAAAAGATGTCCAGGATAGTATATTTATATGTAGGGATTTTTACATCCGTGCCCTTGGTTCCTTAGCTCTACTCATTCATCCCCATGCTCTTAACTTTTGCTCAATTTTCCCCACTCCCTTGCCAGAAACCCTCATAACTGGGCACAACGGACGTTGCCGTCGGGTCAACGGCTTGACCGTTAACTCTGACTAGTGGGGCCACGCTGGACTATGTCGTCCATTCAACCTGACAAGTGGGGCCACGTTGGGTGGTGTCACTGTTTAACCGTTGGGCCGTCCCTTGCATTAAACATCTGCGCGCGCCGCCAGGACAGAAGCCTATGCATGCACCCAACAAAGCCTGCCTGCATGCGCCGATGCCACGATCCCACGATGCGCCGATCGAGCTTGCATGTGCCGACCGAGCCTTCATGCGCCGATGCATCCGCCATGATGCATTGACCGAGCAGCTTTCTTGCACGCCAGCCGCCACGGATGCAGCGACGGTCGCTGCCGTTGGTTCCTCTCTTCTAGCTAGGTGGCTACATATTTGTGGCTTTTGTAAAAAAAAGAGCCACTTCCTTGCTTAGCTCTACTCATTCATCCCTACTAACAAAGCTTGCTTGCATGCACTAGGTGGTTACTAACAAGGGAACCCTACTAACAAGCCGAGCTCTATAAGAAAACAATCAACAAATATGTAGTCCCAATATGTAGATAGGGCCAACAAGCCCATAGCACGATCACATAGTTCAAACTAGGAAGAACTTAATAATAGAATAGATAGAATACTTAAGCCAACAAGCCCATGGCAACTTCAACATAGTTCAATTACAACTTAACATAACATAGACTAAAAAAAGATAGAGGGTTTAGAACCCTAGCCACCGCCTTCTCCACCTCGCTCCTCCTCGGGGCGCCCTTTTCACTGCTCCTCCAGGGCGTTGTCGATGGGGTACGGAAGAGTGTGCATGCGTGTCGCAGTGGGGAAGATGTTGGTGTACTCCGTGAACCTGTTGTGGGCGGTGAAAGCGATGAACTCGGAGCCACACCAAAACACCAGACCGAGGAGGTAGAAGGTGTCGAATGTGTTGGTGAAGTGGGCAAGGAGAGCAACCACCACCTGGTTTTGGATTACCTCCTCGACGCGGAACATCGTTGGAGATCCCCTCGGGAGGTGGTGGTAGCCGGACGCGAGGAAGAACTAGGTGAAGTTCCTTGCGGTCCTCAGCCTTGATATCGCCCACACACGTAGTGTGCGATCAACGTACACGCTGTTAGGGTAGAGCCTCTCCGGCATGGTGGGTGGGAAGAGGTAGGTTGGTCCAGTGTACTGCATGCCTGAGGGATGTGCAGAAGAAGGAGAAGGGGTTGAAGAGCAAGAAGTGCAGATGGATGAGGGATGGCAGAGGCAGAGGGTGGGAGATGGCAGAGGCAGAGTGTGGCTTAAATAGCCGTAGTGCTATGTCTTATTTGGTTGTGGCTGTGACGCCCGGATAATCAAGCTACAGTAATCCCACGTTAACGATGCCACGTCACCACAGTTACTGTTGTTAATCTCGCGTTAGTTCAAA
Source organism: Aegilops bicornis (assembly GCA_021605145.1). Lineage (NCBI taxonomy): Eukaryota > Viridiplantae > Streptophyta > Magnoliopsida > Poales > Poaceae > Aegilops > Aegilops bicornis. The sequence goes on along the minus strand of CM038670.1, from coordinate 256,878,313 downwards.
ACCGATTCAAATTCAAAAATTGAATTAAAGGCAAACAACAAAAGTTTTCAAACATTAAAACTAAAATGTTCTAGAGGTGACAAATAATACATAGGTAATTGTGGTGGAGAAACCACACCTTTATAAAATGTTTAAACACTCTAAAATGAATAAAATAGTAGCAATAATAATTATTTAAAAGCTTTTAAAATGATAAACAATTTCTAAACTATTTTGTTTCAGTGCTAAGTTGTTTGTGGTCATGCATAAATTGTAACATCTATTTGGGTGCCACTTTAGTATTTTACCAAAACTAAAAATAAAACAAAACTAAAAACAAACAAAAGAGAAATAAACACCGAAACCCCCATGGCCAAAATGGGCCTCGGCCCACCGGCTAACCACAGCCACCCACAAGCAGGCCGGCCCAGCCATGGCCTATATGGCCCCTCACCTCACCCGGAAACCCTAGCCTCTCCCTCCCCGATCCTCCCACTCCCCATCGGCCCTCGGATCCGGACGACGCCCATCCCGTCGCCTGCACGACCCCCACTCCTCCCACACGAACCCCCCACTCCTCGCTCCTTCCCCCTCGATCCGGATCGAGACCGGGGCTCGCCTTCGCTCGGTGCAAGCCTCTCGGCGCCTCAAGACCACGCCGACGACGTGTCGCCTCCCCGCCGGCCTGCCTACTCAACGCCCGGCGTCCCCGTCCCCCCACCACGCGCCCCGTTGCCCTGTCCCCTACAGCTCCGATGTGAGCGCCTCCCCATGCTCCCTCTCCTCCTCTCCCCCTCGCCTCGGCCCACCTCAGCCAGACGCACTCACTGTGAGCGCCAGACGCTGGAAGCCAGCCTGCTCACCGCCCGCGACCCCCCTTGCACCGACCGGCTCCGGCCGCGCCCTGGCCGTTCTGCAGCGCGCAGCCCGCGCCTCGGCCTCGCCTGCCTCGCCCGCGTGAGCACACGCTCGTCGCCGCGACTCCCCATCGCCGCCCTGCGCCCCGTGCGCCCGCGCCGTGGCTCCCTGGCCACGAGGCCTGCCCCGTCCTGGCCTCCCCCGCACCCCCACTCTGGCGGCGCCTTCTTCTGCCGCCGCGGCCACGGCCTCGCTTCACCGCGCCGGGCTACGGCCTCGCCGGCGCCCCTGATGCCCCGTGTCCTCTCACGGGCGCACGCCCGATAACCGCGCCCGATAGGCCCCCTGGGCCTATGACAACGGGCCCCGCCCTGAAACGTTTTACAAAAAAAACTAAAGAAAAAAATAATAATAAATATTAAATAAAAATAAAAATGAATTTAATTAATTAATTAATTAATTAACTAAATTGATTAATCGTGTTTAAATTAATCTAATTAACTTGTTAGGTTAATTAAACATTAATTAGATTAGTTCAATCCTAATTAAACTAAACAGTGTATGACAGGTGGGTCCTATTTGGACCCAATCGGTCGTTGACCAACAACCTCGTTGATCACGATTTCGGCATGACATCATGCTGACGTCATAAATCCATTTTTTCAAATTAATTAATTAATTAATTAAATTCTAGAAATTAATAAAATCTTTAGAAAATCATATCTTTTAATCCGTAACTCGGATTAAAATATTTTCAACATGAAAGTTGCTTAGAACAACGAGACGAATCCGGATACGCAGTCCGTTCGTCCGCCACACACCCCTAACCTATCGAACCCGCAACTTTCCCCCTCCGGCTCCTTTGCTTCGAACGCTAAACACCGGAATACTTTCCGGATGTTTCCTTAACCGTACCATCTCATACCACGTTAGGGCACGCCTAGCATCGTTATTTGTCATGTCATGCATCGATATGCATCTGCTTACATGGTATTCATTGTTTCTTCCCCTTCTCTCCGGTAGACCACGAGACCGACGCTGCACGCCCAGTTCGACTACGGAGTTGACGACCCCTCTCTTGCCAGAGCAACTGTGCAAGCCCCCCCCCTTGATCACCAGATATCGCCTATTCTACTCTATACTGCTTGCATTAGAGTAGTGTAGCATGTTACTGCTTTCCGTTATACCTATCCTGATTCATAGCATGTACTAGTTACTACTGTTGTTACATTTACTAGCAATCCTATATGCTTAGTATAGGATGCTAGTATTTTCATCTGTGGCCCTACATTCTTGTCCGTCTGCTGTGCTATACTATCGGGCCGTGATCACTCGGGAGGTGATCACGGTATATACTATATACTTATACATGGTACATGTGGAGACTAAAGACGGTCGGCTTGTGGAGCACTCATGAGTGGATCTTTGAGGCGGAGCGACAGGCAGGTTGAGACCGCCTAGGAGAGAGGTGGGCCTGGCCCTGCTCGGGCGCTCATGGATACTTAACACGCTTAACGAGATCTTGGTATTTGATCTGAGTTGGCTACGAGCCTATACGCACTAACCATCTACGCGGGAGTAGTTATGGGTATCCCGGCGTCGTGGTATCAACCGAAGCACTTCGTGACGCCAGCGACTGAGCGGCGCGCGCCGGATTGGAACATAAGCCTGCTCTTGTATTAAGGGGGCTAGTTACGCTTCCGACGCGTCACATAGCGTGCAGGTGTGCTCAGGCGATGGGCCCACCCTGCTGGCGCTTAGGTTTAGACCGGCGTCGGCCTCTCTGTTGAGCCTAGGTGGGGCTGCGGCGTGTTGATCTTCCGCGACCGGGCATGATCCAGAAAGTGTGTCCGCCAAATGGGATCAGCGTGTTGGGTAAGTTGGTGCACCCTGCAGGAAGTTTAATCTATTCGAATAGCCGTGATCCTCGGTAATGGGGCGACTTGGAGTTGTACCTTGGCCTTATGACAACTAGAACTGGATACTTAACAAAACACACCCTTCCAAGTGCGGATACAACCCGGTGGTCGCTCTCTCGTGGTTACGAGGAGGGATCGCCGGGTAGGATTATTGCTATGTGGTGCTACTTGGAGGACTTCAGTCTACTCCCTTCTACATGTTGCAAGACGGAGGTCGCTGAAGCGTAGTCTTGACAGATTAGATATCCCCTCTTATTCTAGCATTCTGCAGCTCACCCACCGATATGGCCCTTTACACATATATCCATGCATATGTAGTGTAGCTCCTTGCTTTAAGTAGTACTTTGGATGAGTACTCACGGTTGCCTTGTTCCCCCTTTTCCCCCTATCTCTACTCGATTGCTGCGACCAGACGATGGAGCCCAGGAGCCAGACGCCACCGTCGATGACGACCACTACACTAGAGGTGCCTACTTCTGCGTGCAGCCCGCTGACGACGACCAGGAGTAGATTAGGAGGATCCCAGGCAGGAGGCCTGCGCCTCTTTCGATCTGTATCCTAGTTTGTGCTAGCCATCTTATGGCATCTTGTTTAACTTATGTATGTACTCAGATATTGTTGCTTCATGACTTCGTCTATGATCGAGCACTTGTACTCGAGCCCTCGAGGCCCTCGGCTTGTATTATGATGCTTGTATGACTTATTTTATTTTTAGAGTTGTGTTGTGATATCTTCCGTGAGTCCTCGATCTTGATCATACACGCTATGCGTGTATGATTAGTGTACGATTGAATCGAGGGCGCCAAGTTGGTATCGAGCCGACCGCCTGTAGGAACCCCCTTCCAACTCCTTGGTCAAGTCGAGTCTAGACTTTACAAAACTTTTACTAACATGGTCATGCGGCCCATGGGCCCACGCCGCCATTGGGTGGTATTAGAATCTTTTACTCCTCGACCTTTACTCTGGGATTGACGAACGCCTCTTCTATTCGGGTTAAACGATTTTTACTAATATCTAACTTTAGGTTCTCGAAAATACTTTCTCCGGAGAGGCCCTTGATCCAGATGATCACCGATCGCACTGTAAGATTTCGGAGATACTCTTTGATGTTCTCTCGAGACTTTGTGCCCATCACTTTGCTATTCCCGACCACCGGTAAATCCGTATGGAAAACTACTTACACTTGCCATTCATACGATCATCCCCATTGATCTTGTTATTACATGATACCTCAAGTTTTCTATTGTTCCGAGAATACTTTGTGCCTACCGCCTAGCAGTTCTTTGCCACATGAATACCCCTTCAAATAAGTACTGCACTTGTCGAGTATCCGCTCATCGCTTGTTCATGTGTTTCACAAAAGTCTTCAAAATACTATTCGATCTTTCGAAAATCCTCTGGAGCCTTGGCTCTTGAAATTCTTGCTTGCTTGCATTATGGTTAATCCCATAAGTCTTGTAGTCTTATTGACATTCCTTGTCATTATCATTTTGAGTCCGTTGACTCAATATGTTTGCGAATACACGCAATCATCATTGATCCTTATAAATTACTTTTCCGGCTGAGCTGCCATTCTTTTTAAGCTGGAATTGGTTCTCGACCAATCCAATTGTCGATTGATTGTACCCTAAGGCTATTCAACTTATCCATCCCTAATCGAGCATTGCTTCGATCCCGTGATTTGGAAATCATAATTCCTTTGCATTTGACCATTGAGTTAGTCGATTGTTTCTATAATCTGATCTCCTTGCATTCTTCTTCCTCTAGTTGAGTACCGATGCTCACGTCGGATCCCTTGTGGACCACCAGATCCTTTGTTGGATTTTATCCGACAACGCCCTTCATATTCAATAACCTTGTGAGCCTTTCCTCGATACATAATGCCTTTGGTAAATTGTATCCTCCGCTTTCTCAACCATGCTCGCCTTGAGCTTGAGTTAATTACTTCTAAAGATTCTGGTATATGATTCTAAGATGCCCCGATGGGTTGAACCTATGCCTTCCTTAATAGGTGTGAACTCGAAAGTTTTCACGAGTCGTACTCTTCTGGTATTTTGCCAGATAAAATTTCAACACTACAACTACATTGAGCGCGAGAAGTGAATGAAAGGGTGTGCATTGGAGAAGTGGGAGTCGACCTTGAACTTTGTGTTCATGCCCATGGACACGATGTACATCTTCTCATCGAAGCTTCTTTTAAAATTAATTATTCCCTTGGTATAAGTTCATCTTATATCCGAGATCCGGCCTTTTTGCAATCGTGGTTCCGACCATGTTCTCCTTTAAATACCATTTCTCGTGCAAATTTAAGCACTTGTCTTCTGCAGAGCAATGCCCTAGTCCAACTTCTACTTTGATCTGTCGTCGAGTATTACCCCCTGGTATCTCGAGAATACCATGGAATACATAACTTCTTATGAGTTCTTCATCAACTAATATTCTTGCCGATTCCATTTTTCCAACGGGCTCTGAGTTATTAAACACTCAAAGACACCAATAACTGAACCGAGTCTGCACTACGGTTCAACAACTCTTCGGTAAGCTTCTATAAGTACGAGTTTGTACCCGATCACATCATTCCTAGCCTGTTTGGCTATATCATTGTCGTGATGATTTTAACTGTGCTACCCGTTCCTTCTTCTCGGAGCACAAATTTCGACGATGAACTAACCTTACGTCGATCCTCATCGTCATATCATTTCACCTTGAACAACAAGCTTGGTTTCGAGTTTGTGTCGTACCCTTGGTTCCAATAACCTTTCACTTCATCATTACTTTGACTTGATGTCGTCGCCGATCGATTACATCTTCATGAACTCTCGCGACAAAGGTGTCGTGATCATCAACATTATGAGCTCTTCCAGAATTCAATTGAATTCATGATGGGTAATACCATCCTTGCCCCTCGATGATTCCTGTTCTCATCGTCCACTTTATTGCCTTCCGTTCAACACAACTTGTTCGTGTTTTGTGTAAACCTTGAGTTCCTTGCTGCCTAGCATTGTCCTTCTTTACCTTGAAATATTACCACCTTTTATGTCAAGAATGTGGTGAGAATTTCACCACCTCTTAAGAATTCTTGGTATGGTGAAACTTTTCACCATCACCATTCTTCTTGGGTCCTCGTGTGGATTCCAACCGGGGTACCCACATGTGAACGGTGTTGTTTGGATTCTGCACTTCTAGCAACCCTATTGCTTTGAAGTTAATGATCGATAATTCATTCTTAGCCTATCGGTTCTTTGAACCACCATTCTAACGTTGATCATGCTACTATAAGCCCACATTTCGGTTGCACCTTTCAACTGATGTTTAATTGGGTATGTTTTCCTCGAGCATACCCCATTATATCTTTTGAATTGACAAGTGTCATCTTCTTGTTCACATTATTGTGGAAAGCCATCCGTTTGGAATTCTCGATGAATTGTCGCTGAGCCCATCAGCCACCTTCTCATCCCCTCCTTGATTTAAGGATGAACTATTGCTTCAAGAACCTGCTCCCATAGTTCATTTCCTGAGAATCTTGAAATGTCACCTCGTCAATTTGTGTTGCACCTTTTCTTCTCGGACATCCTGAGTCTGAGGTATCATGACACCAATCGGATCTGAATCTCGGTCAGATATGATGGCTGGGACAACTTTCCAAGAGTTATGATATTGGTCCTTTGATGAACCGGTAACATGATGTCATGTTTAGCACCCCTCGGGTGGAGGACCGATCATTATAAATTCTTTTGCAAGGATAACTATTCTTCCTGGAGGAAATTGTGAGACCTATTTTATAAGCTGTCCCTGATGGATCCATTGAGTATCTAAAGTCTGACCTTTGCTTGAATACCGTGTCAATGCTATCTCGAAGCATGTCTATGGTACCCCGATTTTCAACAAGAACATTTGAAGCCCAATGCTAAATGTTTCCTGCTCAATTATCCAAACACCGTTGTATGGGTAATGTCATGGAAAATTCTCTCCCCTACCTAAAGAGTTTTCTACATTATATCCTGACATGGATATCATGCTCGCTTGTCCTTGGGAGGGACATACCTCGAAATATGTGTTTAAACACATTTTTCCTTTCCATTGTTCTTTAACCCGATGATCACATTTTCCTTTCCATTGGTTTGTTTGACCTTTCTTGTGATCTATATAGCCTAAGCAGTAATAATTCACTTCTTATGTAAACACCTCGGTGTACTACTCTGCCAGTGAGACCCTGTTACTTTTGTTGATGACATTTCGGTAACCACCGATGGACGAGAACTTTGCCTACTAGTCCGCCTCGTTCAACGAGCAGGAAAATGGTTCTCTTCGTCCCCTCGCCTCTTGGTACCGATGTTGTTGTTTACATAACCGATAGGCTATCCTTTGACATACCTTGCTTGCATGATCACGTAAGACGCCACCGTCCTTCCTACTTATACCCCACATGGTGGGCCCATAAACCACAGTTCCACAGGATCGAAACCTGACTCTCTGTGACACCCCTGCTCCCAAAGTTATTCCTCCGGCGTGGACTCGTATGTAATTCATGAGCCACCTTCCAATGAGATCATCAATTCTGCCATCGGACACAATAATTATTCCATGGCTTTGAAACCACTTTCACCTTCTGACTAGGCATTGAACGATTGCCTGGCTGCCTGAAACTTCTTATTGTACCTTCCAACTTTACTCTCGATGTGTTTTATTTGTTCGACTCGAGAGGTACTCATATGCTCATTCATGGGTTAATCCCAGATCATTACCCTTATAACATACTATCGTTGCCGATATGCCTCGTTACCTATTCGTAAATACGATGAAGATCCCGAAGAAAGGATGCCGACTTCATCATGATGAACTGAAGCGGAGAAATGAAGACATCAATGTACTGGACCGGTCTCTTCGAGAAGAGCAAGCCAGAATGAGAAGACCCGCTAGATTCGTTACCAAACCTTCCCCCCTTTCACTACCTCTTAAATCTCGGACGAGATTTCTTGTAGTGGAGGAGAATTGTGACGCCTTGGATAATCAAGCTACAAAGAATCCCATCGTTTACGATGACACGTCACCACGCCATTGTTGTTAATCTCGCGTTAGTTCAAAACCGATTCAAATTCAAAAATTGAATTAAAGGCAAACAACAAAAGTTTTCAAACATTAAAACTAAAATGTTCTAGAGGTGACAAATAATACATAGGTAATTGTGGTGGAGAAACCACACCTTTATAAAATGTTTAAACACTCTAAAATGAATAAAATAGTAGCAATAATAATTATTTAAAAGCTTTTAAAATGATAAACAATTTCTAAACTATTTTGTTTCAGTGCTAAGTTGTTTGTGGTCACGACATAAATTGTAACATCTATTTGGGTGCCACTTTAGTATTTTACCAAAACTAAAAATAAAAGAAAACTAAAAAGAAACAAAAGAGAAATAAACACCGAAACCCCCATGGCCAAATGGGCTTCGGCCCAGCCGTCTAACCACAGCCACCCCGCGCAGGCCGGCCCAGCCATGGCCTATATGGCCCCTCACCCCTCACCCGGAAACTCTAGCCTCTCCCCTCCCCGAACCCCTCCCACTCCCCATCGGCCCCTGGATCTGGACGACGCCCATCCCGTCGCCTCGCACGATCCCCCCACTCCTCCCACACGAACCCCCCACTCCTCGCTCCCGTCCCCCCCTCGATCTGGATCGAAACAGGGCCTCGCCCCTCGCTTCGGTGCAAGCCTCTCGCGCGCCCGCCGAAGATCACGCCGACGACGTGTCGCCTCCCGCCGCCTCCTCAACGCCCGTCGCACCCGTCCCCCACCTCGCGCCCCGTTGCCATGTCCCCTACAGCTCCGATGTGAGCGCCTCCCCATGCTCCCTCTCCTCCTCTCTCCCCCTCGCCTCGGCGTCCACAACGTCTGGCAAGACTCACCGTGAGCGCTGCACGGAAGCTCCAGCCTGGCTCATCGCCCATGACCCCCCCCTTGCACCGACCGGCTCGGCCGCGCCAGCAGGTTACGTTCAGGCGGCGCGCCCTCGGCCTCGCCCTGCCTCGCTGCCATGCACGTCTGGCCGCGACTCCCACGCGCCCTGCGCCCGTGCGCGCCGTGGCTCCACAGCCACGAGGCCTGCCCCGGCCTTCCCCGCACTTCCCACTCGTGGCGCTTCTTCTGCCACAAGCACGGCCTCGCTTCATCACGGGCTATGGCCTCGCTGACGCCTCGATGCCCGTGTCCTCTCACGGGCGCACGCCCGATAACCGCGCCCGATAGGCCCCCTGGGCCTATGACAACGGGCCCCGCCCTGAAACGTTTTACAAAAAAAACTAAAAATAATAATAATAATTATTATTAAATAAAAATAAAAATGAATTTAATTAATTAATTAACTAAATTAATTAATCGTGTTTAAATTAATCTAATTAACTTGTTAGGTTAATTAAACATTAATTAGATTAGTTCAATCCTAATTAAACTAAACAGTGTATGACAGGTGGGTCCCATTTGGACCCACTGGTCAGGTTGACCAGTCAACCCTGTTGACTGCTGACTTCAGCATGACATCATGCTGATGTCATAAATCCATTTTTTTCGAATTAATTAATTAATTAAATTCCAGAAATTAATAAAATCTTTAGAAAATCATATCTTTTAATCCGTAACTCGGATTAAAATATTTTCAACATGAAAGTTGCTCAGAACGACGAGACGAATCCGGATATGTAGTCCGTTCGTCCGCCACACACCCCTAACCTATCGAACCCGCAACTTTCCCCCTCCGGCTCCTCTGCCCGAAAACGCGAAACACCAGGAATACTTTCCCGGATGTTTCCCCCCTTAACCGGTACCATCTCATACCACGTTAGGGCACGCCTAGCATCGTTACTTGTCATGTCATGCATCGATATGCATCTGTTTACATGGTATTCATTGTTTCTTCCCCTCTTCTCTCCGGTAGACCACGAGACCAAGCCTGCTTTGCCCAGTTCGACTACTGACGACCCTCTCTCTTGCCAGAGCAACCAGGCAAGCCCCCCTTGATCACCAGATATCGCCTATTCTACTCTATACCGCTTGCATTAGAGTAGTGTAGCATGTTACCGCTTTCCGTTATACCTATCCCGATGCATAGCTTTGTCCTTGTTACTATCAAGTTACCTTTTTACGCAATCCTATATGCTTAGTATAGGATGCTAGTATTTTCATCTGTGGCCCTACATTCTTGTCCGTCTCATTGCTATACTATCGGGCCGTGATCACTCGGGAGGTGATCACGGGTATATACTATATACTTATACATGGTACATGTGGAGACTAAAGACGGGTCGGCTTGTGGAGCACCCGCGAGTGGATCTTTGAGGCGGAGCAACAGGGCAGGTTGAGACCGCCTAGGAGAGAGGTGGGCCTGGCCCTGTTCGGCGTTCACGAATAGTTAACACACTTAACGAGATCTTGGTATTTGATCTGAGTTGGCTACGAGCCTATACGCACTAACCATCTACGTGGGAGTAGTTATGGGTATCCCGGCGTCGTGGTATCACCCGAAGCACTTCGTGACGCCAGCGACTGAGTGGCGCGCGCCGGATTGGAACGTAAGCCTGCTCTTGTATTAAGGGGCTAGTTACGCTTCCGGCACAGACATAGCGTGCAGGTGTGCTCAGGCGATGGGCCTGCACCCTGCTGCGCTTAGGTTTAGACCGGCGTCGGCCTCTCTGTTGAGCCTAGGTGGGGTTGCGACGTGTTGATCTTCCGCGGCCGGGCATGACCTGTGAAAGTGTGTCCAGCCAAATGGGATCAAGCGTGTTGGGTAAGTTGGTGCACCCCTGCAGGGAAGTTTAATCTATTCGAATAGCCGTGATCCTCGGTAACAGGACGACTTGGAGTTGTACCTTGGCCTTATGACAACTAGAACTGGATACTTAATAAAACACACCCTTCCAAGTGCCAGATACAACCCGGTGGTCGCTCTCTCTCAGGGTTACGAGGAGGGGATCGCCGGGTAGGATTATTGCTATGTGGTGCTACTTGGAGGACTTGATCTACTCCCTTCTACATGTTGCAAGACGGAGGCTGCCCGAGCGTAGTCTTCGACATGATTAGATATCCCCTCTTATTCTCGCATTCTGCTTCGGTCCATCGATATGGCCCTTTACACATATATCCATGCATATGTAGTGTAGCTCCTTGCTTGCAGTACTTTGGATGAGTACTCACGGTTGCCTTGTTCCCCCTTTCCCCTATCTCTACTAGATTGCTGCGACTTACGATGGAGCCTGTGAGCGACGCCACCGTCGATGGCGACTACTACACCGGAGGTGCCTACTTTCACGCAGCACCACGATTTACCACTGTGAGTAGATTAGGAGGATCCCGTGCAGTGAGGCCCGCGCCTCTTTCAATATGTATCCTAGTTTGTGCTAGCCATCTTATGGCATCTTGTTTAACTTATGTACGTTTCAGATATTGTTGCTTCCACGACTGCCTATGATCGAGCACTTGTATTCGAGCCCTCGAGGCCCCTGGCTTGTATTATGATGCTTGTATGACTTATTTTATTTTTAGAGTTGTGTTGTGATATCTTCCCGTGAGTCCCTGATCTTGATCGTACACGTTTGCGTGTATGATTAGTGTACGATTGAATCGGGGGCGTCACAGTGGCAATAACAGGGTCAAATGTGAAGTTAGTAGCCCGTTTGTCAAACCCACCGCAGCATCGGGAGTATACACGCGTGGGAAACGGTGGTTTGAAAGAAGAAGAAAAAGAAGCTAATAAATTTTTGAAGGGCTTGTGGCCATATATATATATTATATGAACAAAAAGAGACAATTTTTGAAGGGTTTGTGGCCATTTTGCATGATTAAAATCAATTTGGCCCTTAAAAATTTGGTCATTTTGCATGATCAGAAAAAGATAGAGGGCTTGTGGCCATTATACAAATGCAAAATGACCCATTTTTAATAGCTTTTGGCGATTTTGCATGATAAAAATAAATTTAGCCCTTATAAATTTGGTCATTTTGCATTTGTATAGAACAAAAAGAACTAAATTTTCTATGCAATGTCAATTGTTGTGTAATTTCAAACAATGAAAAAAATAGAGCCATCACATTCACAAAAAATAGAGCCAGCACGTTCACAAAAAAAATGACGCAATTCGACGGCCCAACCAGAGCTTGGTTTTCTTTCGGGCCCAATAACAATGTTATTTTTCGCGGAGTCAGTGGTGGGCGAGCAGCCGAGCACAACCAACAGGATCGCCTCTCGCAAATCGCCCAACGATCCAACGATGCGGAGCCGTCCTTGTAATCCAACGACCCGGAGCCTGCACGCAGCCTGCCAACTGAATCCTTCTAGAAGACCACATCTGAGGGTTGTCGCTTGGTGCCAGGGTATGATCGGACGGCTGACGTTCGGAGCTAGGGTTAGGCAAAACCACATGGGGTTTAGAGGGGTTTTGAGCTGGTCAACGGGGTAACGAAAGCTTTGACTGAGCATAACTAATTTTAAAAAAATTGAAAAAATATGAAACCTTCGCCGTTCGTCGTTTTCTAAGACACACTAAGGAGGAAAATACTAAACTTGGTCTATGGTCATTTTCATGAAAAAAACCCAAGCTAGCATGATCGAGGTCAAATGAGCACCATTAACTTAGAAAAAATTAAAAAAATTATGAAACCTGCGCACAATGTTGTCTTATGTGACATGTTACCAACCAAAAATCATAAACTTGGTCTATGGTCATTTTCATGAGAAAACCTTCACACATATGAGCTATCACCTACAAGATTTCATAGAGTTCAAGGAGATGAGGTAGGGTTACCTTCTGTTTTCGAAAAAAAAAATCAAAAAAAATCACCAAAGCTTTATTTCAAAGTGAATAAGAAGGATTTGAACTTAGTTTTCCATTTTCATATTTTAAATGTGTTTTTAATAGTTTTTATATTAAAGCATATTTTTCAAAAGAAAATGTAAAATATGAAGATTAATTCAAAAAATAGTGAGACTTTGAATCTACACTATATAGATTGAATAGGTGTTAATAAAAAAAATATTTGGCTCATTTAGAGTAGGTCCAAAAAAACTTTATTACAAATGGGCTGTTTACCCTAGCCTAGGAGCTTATTTGGAGCACATTTCTCAAATTCAAATTTCTTTGACCTCCTCTAAATCACCTCAAATTTTGCACAATGATCTCCTACACAAACATAGATAGTTTGCCAAGGTTTTATTTTTTTGCATTTTCTTGAATTCATACTGCCCCGTCGAATGTCAAGTGAAAACACCGGATAATGAAACATGCTGGTGGGAAAAAGCATGCATTTGATTTGATTAACAAACATGATACCAATAACATGTGTGATCAGTGAAGCAACACTGAAACAACATGTGTGGTCAGTGAAGCAACATCAAGTGATCAAGAAGCAACACTAAAACAACATGTCCGATCGGTGAAGCAACATCAAACAACATGTGTGATCATTGCAGCACCTAAACTCATAGTCCACAACATCTAAACAGAACTAACCATACACCACAGGCAAATATAAGGACAGACAAATATAGATAGAATAATACATTACTAGCATCACCATAGATTCAGTTCACACCATAAACAACCATATTAAGTTTACAAAAAGTAACCGAACCCAAAGTACCCAAAAGATTAAGATTCAGTTCACAGCATCACACCATCACAACATCACATCACTTCACGCCGGATTCTGGGCCTTCGCGAGCGCAACATGCTGCCCCCTGATCATGTAGTCCTCCCCGCGGATCGCTACATCCTCTGCATGAGACAGAAGGTGATCGAAGCGGCCATCCTTGGGCTTTGGCTTGGTGGTGCAGAGGCGGTGCCACTTCTTGAACTTGCGGTTGTAGAAGGAAGCAACTCCCTTGGCCTTGATCTTCTCCACCTCCTTGGCTGTGAAGGACGCGCGTTGCCTCTTTGTACACATCATCTCCAGAATCATACTACAGACATGAATGAATTGCATTAATACATTATAGATTCATATACACCATGTCAAAGGAACTAAATGAACAAGGGATAGGGTTACCTCATATTCAGAATCGTCACTAAACGCCCCCTCATACGGGTCGTAGTTGGCCAGCTTCCTCTCCCCCCCCCCAACCATCATCCTCCTGAATATACAATTACATCCATCACTAGTAGCCAATTGAAAATTTAGATATGCACACATGACACATTGATCATAGGGCTAATATACTCCCAATATGACATTCAAAACCCCAACCTAAGTAGCATTCAAAAACAAATCTAATATAATACATATGACATTCAAATAACACATTGATCATTGGTCATGCACACACATTGAAGAACATAGCTAATATAACTACATATTGTGGACAAATTTATATACTAATGAATCAAATAACTTCTTAATCAAATGATTCCATTTGGGCATATGACATTCAAAACCCCAATCTGAGTAGCATTCAAAAACAAATATAATAGGGACCCAATCTCCCAATCTAATAAGCATACATGTCTGTAGCATTGAAAACCCCAATCTGTGAGCATTAAAAACAAATTTAATAAGCATACATCTGTGTAGCATTGAAGCACATATAATAAACAGATCTATCTAGCATTTTTGCAACGAATTTATCCAACAAACCCTAGTACAAAAACCCCATCCCCCAATACGTAAAACCCCGCCCATCCGTCAAACCAACTACTCTAACCATCTGAACTACGGTATGAATCCATAATCTAACCAATCCAACTAACTCTACAAGCTAATATCCTAAAGCAAAGCAAGTGCAAATACCTCCTGTTCCTCGCCAGACTGCGCATCGTGGGTATCGGGATTGACTGCACCGCTCGACGCCGTCACCTTCTGCAACGCTAAGGTGGAGCCCGCCACCTCCTTCTTCACATCCGCAGCGATTGCGAGTTTCCCCGCACCCCCGTGGATGTCGCCGACATCCACGGTCAACGCGCCCTGCAGCTCGACCACATCTCCGGCCGCTGCGCTGGCGTAGCCACGGGCTTCGACCATCTCCGGGTGAAGGCGATGAAGGTGAGGAAGAGGATGCGGTGGGGAGATCGAGACGGTGCGGTCGAGGCAGCGGAGGAGAGCGAGACGACGCCGGTGGGAGAGAGGAAGACGATGCGGCAGGGAGGGGATTTGGGGGAAAATGGTAGGGGCAATGGAGGTGGTTGCCCCTCTTTATATGATGGGATGTTTCAGGCATGTCCCATGGACACGTGCTACCCCACGGTTGCTGTCCGTTGCATGCGCCCACGTATACGAATACATGTACGGTCAGCATACGAAACAACTATACGGGTAACAGTCAAAGGTGTACTTGGCCCTACGCGGCCCCACTTGTCAGAGTTAACGGTCAAAGGCATTGACCCGACGGCAACGTCCGTTGTAACCTGTTCTAAGGGTTTCGGGCAAGGGAGTGGGGAGAAGTGAGAAAAATTTAAAAGAGTGGGGATGAATGAGTAGAGCTAAGGAACCAGGGGCACATAAATAAAAAAACCTTATATGTAAGGCCTCTCTTTCTTTATTACTTCTTATTAATTGCAACAATGAACAAAACTATGTTTATCAACTCTCAACAACTTTTATTCATCATACTCTTTATATGTGAAGTCATTACTCTCAATAAAATTGATATATGATCTTTTTATTTCTTTCTTTTATTCTTTTTATTTATTCGCTCAAGATCATAGCGAGACAACAAAGCCCTCAGCTGAAAAATACTCTTTATTATATATAACTCACGGACTCGATTACATAGATAGGGATCGAAACAAAACTCAAAGCTAGATCATACTAAAAACTTTATTCTACTAGATCAAGATATAACCAAAAGGATCGAACTAAAAAAACAGCAAAGATAAAGGTGTGATGATGATACGATACCAGGGAACCTCCCCCAAGCTTGGCAGTTGCCAAGGGGAGTGCCCATACCCATGTATTTATGTCTCTTTCTTCAGAGGTGGTGATGATGGAGTTGTTGATGAAGTAGTTCCCAACATCGAGCATAGGAGATGCTCCAATTTGCGAATAATGCCCTTGAGTGCGGTGATATGCTCTTGCAACAGAATATTTTCACGAGTAAGATACTTGTTTTGCACATGAACTAGTTCAATGATCTTGAAAGCTTGAATGTCAGCATGGGTAATATGATTGTAGTAAGGTTGTAGGACGTCTTCTTCTGCTGCTGTCGGAGCTTGTTCCTCTGCGGTCCTCTTGATCTTGTCACCCTCATTTTATCTCCCCAAGTTCTTCTCTCTTCATATCTATCTTCATTATCCAAGCATCATCGCCCGCATTGTTGGAGGAGGGGGACAACATGATGCCTGGCCTGGAAAACCTGGCAGAAAACAGCTCTAAATAAGAACAGAGGATTTTGTCGTGGTACTGTGGTCAAAACCTTCGGGATATTATGTAATGAATTTTTACCGACCAAAAGAAGTATTGTGCAAGAAAACGGAGTCCGGAGGGCACACGAGGTGGCCACAAGGTCGGGGGGCGCGCCCTCCACCCTTGTGGTGGCCTCGTGTGTCTTTCGGACTACTTTTAATTTTCCTATTTTTTTAAATATTCCAAAACAGAGAAAATTTATCATTGGAAACGTTTTGGAGTCGGTTTCCTTACCGTAACACATACCTATTCCTTTTAGGAGTCTCAAACATTCGGAAAGTGTCCCTTATGTACTCCTCCTGTTACGGTATTAATTATATTGGTCTCAACATTTATGGGAGTACCTGAGATATAATGTTTGATTCTTTGACTGTTTACCACCTTCGGATTTGTGCCTTCGGCGTTGTTGATTTTGATGGCACCGGAACGATAAACCTCCTCGATGATATAAGGGCCTTCCCATTTAGAGAGAAGCTTTCCTGCAAAAAATCTTAAACGAGAGTTGTATAGCAAAACATGATCACCTACATTAAACTCATGCTTTTGTATCCTTCTATCATGCCATCTTTTAACTTTTTCTTTAAACAACTTGGCGTTCTCATAGGCTTGGGTTCTCCATTCATCAAGTGAGCTAATGTAAAATAACCTCTTCTCACCGGCAAGTTTGAAATCATAGTTCAGCTCTTTAATAGCCCAATAAGCTTTATGTTCTAGTTCAAGAGGTAAGTGATAAGCCTTTCCATAAACCATTTTATACGGAGACATGCCCATAGGGTTCTTATAAGCTGTAACATCCCAAATTTTCAATTTGGAATGTTAAACATAGGTCATTCTTGCATATCATATTTTATTGCATTCTCGTTCTGCAATCCTCGAAATCCTAAGCAACTCAAGGACCCTCGGAGAGAGTTGGGGATTCCCGGTTTTCATATTTGATTTCTATCAAATGATGAAACGAGGATTTTGATTTTAATTATTTTTCTCTTTGAAAAATATTTCATATTGAAAATATATGAGAGGAGATAATATGACTTGTCCAAAACAATTGAAATATTGGAGGAAAAATGTTAAAATCATTTATTTGATTTATTTGATTTTATTTGGATTTTATTTGCATTAGAAAAATTGCACGTTTTCAAAATTGCATTTTAGGGCCAAGAAAATGTTCATATCGTTCTAAATATTTTGTTTAGACGGTGAAAATTTGTTTTGGCATTTTTAGGTTTTTATTTTATTTTCTAGGATTTTATTTCTGTGTGCAAAATTATAAAAAAAGAGAGGTTCCGCCGATCGGCCGAAACTCAAATGGGCACTGCCCAACCGCCTGCCACCGCCCTCCTCACAGTGCGCCTCATTGCCCGCCGAGTCCGAGCCGGACTCCGCCTCGCCAAGGCCTTTGCCCTCCTCCAAGTCGCCACTTTTATATATGCACCCCGACCACCACCACAACCACCGGCGCCCGAGCCACCATCGTCAGCCGCCGCCTGGCTCGATCGTTGCCGCTTATCCGCTCACGCCGCCATCGCCACCGCTGCTTGCCGCAGCCCGAGCCCCTTCGCCTCGCTGCCCAACCCCGCCTCGCTGGAGCCCCTCACCGGAGGTACCGCGCCGGATCCGAGCCGCCGTTTTTTTTAAAACCATTTGTTTTTTCTTTAGAAACCCTAGTTCAGTTTTTTAGATCGGTTCGCCGGTTTTTCTCAGTTCTTCTAATTAGCGGACGTTCGTCCGTACGTTCGTTTAAACGAACAGTTTTCTTCCGTTAGTTACAGATAACAAACGCTCGTTCGTTAGTTTGTTCGTCAGTTTTCTTTTATTGGATTTATCTGCGATTATTTTCGATCGCGATTTCTGATCCGATCTTAGTTTCTGTTTATCTTTTTGCTCGTTAGTCGGAATCAGGTGATTCAAACGCCTAGAGTTTCGTCTCGAGACCCTCCTTCTATTTAATCAACTTAAACAAGATTTTGATACTGTAAAATTTGATCTTAGTTCAGAGTAGTAAACGGATCTTGTTTCTTTCGCCGTTTGAGTTTCGTTGCTCCGTCTGATTTGATTCTTTTTGTGAACCGGAGTTCTTAAGTTGAACTTTCCGGGGAGGTCTTCGCAAAAGTCAACATACCAAGTATCCATCACAATCCCTTATCTCTCGCATTACATTATTTGCCATTTGCCTCTCGTTTTCTCTCCCCCACTTCACCCTTGCCGTTTTATTCGCCCTCTCTTTTCCGTCTGCCTTTTTTTTCTCTTGCTTTCTGTTTGCTCGTGTGTTGGATTGCTTGCTTGTCACGATGGCTCTACCTAGATTTGGCGATCTTCAGCTTAAAAGGTTAGAAGAGATCGAAAGTAACGTCAGGAGTTTTATGGTTTTGCAATTTGAGCATAATAATTTTTTCAGAAACGAGCTTAAGGAACAAAAAAGTTTTATGAGTTATATGAATAAAGAGCTCGATGATATGTCTAAAGAATTTGATGGTATAAGATCCCAAATTGCTTGTCTTGAGAAGTTGGCTGCTGAAATCTCGGATAAGCAGGCTACCTTAGTCAATAAGATGGCCACTAAACCGGATACCTATGAAAATAAAGATGAAGATCTAAAAGTTATTGATGTGTACCCTATTAAATCTTTGTTTTGTAATATGAATCTTGATAATGATGGGACTGAATATGATCCACCATTACCTAGAAGGCTGCGGCGACCCGACCTCAAACGGTCTAGTCTCTGTGCTTCAGTGTCATCCCTGGATCGGTAATGCTGACACACACAATACTCGAAGGATTTATAACAGAGTAGCAATCACACACTTATTACATCGAATGTCTCAAAAGAGAACTTATTACAATAATATGTCTTAAGGCCATCTAATACGATAACAACGGAAGGCTTGGAAGATAAAGTGAGTCTATCAACTCCAGCGGCATAGCTGAGCTGCACGGCAACGACCTAACGAACCTTACTCCTCGTCTGAAAAGTCTGCAACATAATACGTTGCAGCCCGAAAACGGGTCAGCGCATGGAATATGCTGGCAACGTAACACAGTAGAGCAAGAACAAAATAATGCTATCACTACATGCATATTTGGCTGGTGGAAAGCTCTATGGCTATAGGTTTTGCGAAAAGCCAATTTTCCCTACAACAAGGGCATATATTTTTATTTAACTATCATGGTGGTTGAAACATCATTGAGAAGGTTCCTCCAACCCAATCCTAATTAAAGTAATTATCAACACAACAATATAAATTTAAGAGTGATGAGATACTTAAGATACTCCAAGTACTAGATACTCAAGATTGTCCATAACCCGGGACACGGCTAACCATGATTAGATTGTACACTCTGCACAGGTTTGCACACTTTTCCCCACAAGACTCGATCTCCTCCGTTGGATTTCTCACACTACATGGTGTTTGAGAAACGGATGACCGAGATACAATCTTTCAGAAACATTAACTCTCTACTCCGGGTAGACCATACCAAACCTACAACCCACTACCTGCTGATCTACCTCTTCAAGAGCTTCATGTAGCTTACTCAACTATGCTAGAGCCCATAATAGCTTGTGGCTGCACACGGAAGTTTCTAGCATGAATCATCTCAGTTCCCTTTGAGCCTGGGTGGCGGTCCATAGGAAGATCACACAGAACCCCGGGATTTCAAAAAATACAAACAACACTGGATTCTCCAGGTGCCTCAATCCACCCAGATGTTTATTTAAGTTGCCACCTTAAGTTGAACCATTAATAAATAATCTCACATCTGTCATGGATTTCACTCACCAAAACCACGTCTACGAGCATAGCATAGCAATATAAGCAACGCGTAGAAGTAACTCCCAAGGGTTTGAATATAACAGGGCAATAGGTTGTACCTCATCAACTACTTCCCAACCCACATATTAATGACATCCTAATCATGCAATGTTTGAGGATTGAACTAATGCATAAAAACTGGGTATGAAAAGAGTATGATCAATGTGTTACTTGCCTTGCTGACGTCCGCGAAACCTAGGGACTCGTAGTAGCATGCTTCGCACTCCGGGAATTCTATCACAAACAAACAATAGAATACATAAGCAATCAAGCAAAGATGCACGGGCAAAACTCAAATAAGAAGAATTGACCAGAAAGTTCAACTTAAGAACTCCGGTTTGCAAGAAGAATCAAATCAAACGGAGCACCGAAACTCAAACGGCAAAAGAAACAAGATCCGTTTACTAATCTAAACTAAAGGCAAATTTTATAGTACCAAAACCTTGTTTAAGTTGATTAAACAAAAAGAGGGTTTCGAGACGAAGATCTAGGCGCTTGAATCGCCTGATTCCGATAAACGAGCGAAAAGATAAACTGAAACGAAAATCGGATCAGAAATTGCGATCGAGAATAATCGCGGATAAATCCGATAAAAAGAAAACTGACGAATAGGCTAACGAACTAGCGTTCGTTATCTGTAACTAATGGGCGAAAACCGTTCGTTAAAACGAACGTACGGACGAACGTCCACTGAATAGAAAGAACCGGGAAAAACTGGCGAACCGATCTAAAAAAACGAACTAGGGTTTTTTTTTAAAAAAATCGAATCGGTTTTCTGAAAAAAATCGGCGGCGGAGAACGGCGCTACCTTCTCCGGGCGAGGCTTCGGGCGGAGCTCAGCGACGGGCGGGCTTATGGGCGGAGGGTCGACGGGCGGCGTGGCGGTGAAGCGGGCGGCGGCTTATGGCGACGGAGGTGAGGCGCGAGAGGCGGCGGCGCGGCGCGGGAGGCGGGCAGCGGCGGGGTTTGTGGTGGTGGCGGGGGCTCGGGCGGCGTATATAAAGGGCGGGGGCGGGGTTGCTTGGGGGAGGGGGCAAGGCAAGCGGCAGCGCGGGCGGCTCCGCCAAGCTGGGTTCAGACCATCAATGAGGGAGATGGGCCGGCCAAGCTGGGGTTTCGCCTACCAATACGCTAAAGTTTTTTAAACAATTTCACGAACAGAAAAAAAAATCCTAGAAAATAAAATAAAATCTAAAAATGCCAAAACAAATTTTCACCGCCTAAATAAAATATTTAGAACGAGATGAACATTTTCTTGGCCCTAAAATGAAATTTCGAAAACGTGCAATTTTTCTAATGCAAATAAAATCCAAATAAAATCAAATATTTGATTTTAATATTTTTCCTCCAATATTTCAATTATTTTGGAGAATTCGTATTATCTCCTCTCATATATTTTAGTATGAAATATTTTCGGAGAGAAAATAATTAAAACCAAAATCCTCGTTTCAATATTTGATAAAATTCAAATATGAAAACCGGGAAATCCCCAGCTCTCTCCGAGGGTCCTTGAGTTGCTTAGGATTTCGAGGGTTGCGAACGAAAATGCAATAAAATATGATATGCATGAATGACCTATGTATAACATTCCAAATTGAAAATTTGGGATGTTACAAAGGCGTTCCAAGAATTTGGAGTTTTTAGATTATGATGCTAAAATTGATAAAAGTGGGATTGAAGAAACCAAAACCCTAGATGTTGCTAAACCCACTATTTTGGATTTCAAGGAATTTAATTATAAAAGTTGCTCTCTAATTGATTGTATTTCCTTGTTGCAATCCGTGCTAAATTCTCCTCATGCTTATAGTCAAAATAAAGCTTTTACTAAAACATATCGTTAATGCCTTGATGCAATCTTATGACGAAAAACTTGAGTTGGAAGTTTCTATTCCTAGAAAACTCTATGATGAGTGGGAACCAACTATTAAAATTAAGATTAAGGATCATGAATTTTATGCTTTATGTGATTTGGGTGCTAGTGTTTCCACTATTCCCAAAACTTTGTGTGATTTGCTAAATTTCCGTGATTTTAATGATTGCTCTCTAAACTTGCACCTTGCGGATTCCACTATTAAGAAACCTATGGGAAGAATTAATGATGTTCTTATTGTTGCAAATAGGAATTATGTGCCCGTAGATCTTATCGTTCTTGATATAGATTGCAATCCTTCTTGTCCTATTATTCTTGGTAGACCTTTCCTAAGAACGATTGGTGCAATTATTGATATGAAGGAAGGGAATATTAGATTCCAATTTCCAGTAAAGAAAGGCATGGAACACTTCCCTAGGAAGAAAATTAAACTACCATATGAATATATCATGAGAGCCACTTATGGATTGCCTACCAAAGATGGCAATACCTAGATCTATCCTTGCTTTTATGCCTAGCTAGGGGCATTAAACGATAGCGCTTTTTGGGAGGCAACCCAATTTTATTGTTAGTTTTTTTGCTTTTGCTTCTGTTTAGGAATAAATAATCCATCTACCTTCTGTTTAGATGTGGTTTTATGTTTTAACTAGATAAATCCCCGCGCGTTGCTGCGGCACATTTAGTCAAGATTAGGTGTTACACAACCAAATGACATATATGGTAACCTATCCAAAAAATTAATCAGAAATTAGATATTACGTATAGATGAGCACACCAAGGGAAAATAAGAAAATCAGAATTGGAAATGTTAGTGAAACATCACATATCAGCTAGGCTGAAGTACCAATAACTCATATGCTCGTAATGTGCACCAAAATGTTTAAGTAAATGTGACATTATGCAGAATGTTATAATACATTGCACTATGAACATTCATAACATGTACATGTTTTTCATCCGATTAGTAAGCTCCCCATCGAAAAGACATGCCATGTGCAGCTTTTTGAACTCATGTCGTTGACCTGCATGTGAGTGGGGTTAGAGACCTGGAATGCACGACCGAAAATATTTCTTAACTTGGTTGATTTTTGGAACCCGTCTTGAAGGCTTATACATAATCATTTTATCTTGATGTGCTACAAAATCTGAGACACGGAGGATTTACTTGCTCTGCCAAAATATCACGATATCCATAAGTGAAAACAACAATCAAGATTCTAAGTTTACTATCAAAATAATGAATGAAGATGTTTAGTTTTGGTGTACTACGAACAAATTAACACCAAGGAATATTAGCCTCAACTATTCATGAAAATTGTCCTGACCTCAAGAAGTGAGAAATTTTGTTGAAAAAATTAGAGAAATCTAATACTTGGAGATTTGGAATTAGGAAAAGTTTTCTGAAAAAATTAGAGAAATTTTGGAGGGTGAATCAGTAAGCAAAATAGATAAGGACAGATTCCAAGATATTACCGGAGTACAATATTTCAGAAATTGTACAATATCTTTAGATCAGCCATGGAAATGCATCGAGACATCTCATCCGAAATAACTACTTATTTGTGGCTATGGTATTTAAACAACACAGATGAAAAATAATGAGGTTTCGTGTTAAAATCTCACCTTTGGAGCACCTCAACTATAGCGAGGTTTCATTTTCATATATGCAGGTTAGCAACCGTTGAAGAATAATTGCAGAACATTAAATAGACCAGAAAAGGAACACAAATCTCTATAGCCAAACGATCGATCATGAACCTTTCATTTTCAATGTAGATGTATAACTGAAACATAAATGGAATAATAACCTTCCATTGTCCAAAACAATCAGTGAAGTTCATTAGTCCTTCAGAGCAAACAAAATTCTAGACAAATACACAATGAAAAAGTATAGTATGGAAAAAAAATCTGCTTCACTATAACCTTCATGAAAACCTGGCATATCGAGGAGTTGAAAAGCAATAAAGAAAATGTTGATACAGAGAAACTCCAGGAGAAGAGCGCAAAGTAGATTGTTTACCTACATGGATAAGAATATCCGGAACAGATGTATCCAATCGATCAAAGGCACGACCAGTAAATCCCTGCACACTCAACCCCAAAGTAAAGGGCCACATCAGAAATCCTACCGCTAGGCATACATCACTAAACCGAGGTTGTGGGAATCTATAAGCGATGGAGATTGGCGAGGCGATGACCGCTGGGCAAGGAGGAGGAACCGTTTGTGAGGAATGAGATGAAGAAGGGCAAGAGAAGATGCAAGTTAGGGGAACTATTTTTGAGAAAAGGCATGGCCGGTATGACATGATTTTGGAGCAAAGGCACATACACCAACCTGATGTTGAACAAAGGCGCAATTTGGGAAGTCGTCTGAGAGACAAAGATCGTTGTCGCCTGGGTAGCAAGGTGGTGATGGAGGTTATTCTTGAGGAGTCATCGAGGTGGCCGGAGTTGGGCGCGCCACGCCTGTGGTAGCACCACTGTCCCGACAAGTGCCACACCTCCGGCGGCGGATATTTCCGGCATGGATCCGTGGAAGGTGATGTGTTGCGCATCCGACGGCAACCAGCAGGAGGGAAGATCAATCCTTGGTCCGAGGCGGCGTGGATCTGGCTTGGCGCTACATCTGATCTGGTGCGAACCGTCATGTGGTGCGTGGGTGGTGGTTGGCGGCATTGCCTGTTCTGCTGCCTAGGAGATTAAGGTATAGAGGGATCTATGGGATATGGACCGATGGGCTTCTCTCATCAGTTTTTTCATCGATTGACGCTCCTAATCAAAGACAAAAAAGGCCAGCTTCCATTATCAGGGTTGAATCACATGATTGGTTGAAAAAAGCTGAGGTGGCAAGGCTGCTTAGGTGGATAGGTTGCATGCCAAAAGAAATAGGTTAGTGGGGATGAACAATTTAGGTATTATAGATTAGTGTTTGTGCCAAGTTAAACCTATAGGATCTTCTTGGATGATAGTTATTTGATCTTAATTTCCAGAAACTTTCTGTTCATGAAAACAATTGTTAAAAATCACCAGAATGTGATAAAATAGTGATTCCTATTGCTGATGATCAATAAACAAATTGCCTAGTTCTTCCTATTTTGGCTGAATTTTTGGAGTTCCAGAAGTTTGCGTTGGTAACAGATTACTACAGACTGTTCTGTTTTTTTACAGATTCTGTTTTTCGTGTGTTGTTTGCTTATTTTGATGAATCTATGGCTAGTAAAATAGTTTATAAACCATAGAGAAGTTGGAACACAGTAGTTTTAACACCAATATAAATAAAGAATGCGTTCACTACAGTACCTTGAAGTGATCTTTTGTTTTCTTTCGCTAACGGAGCTCACAAGATTTCTGTTGAGTTTTGTGTTGTGAAGTTTTCAAGTTTTGGGTGAAATCTTTTGATGGATTATGGAACAAGGAGTGGCAAGAGTTTAAGCTTGGGGATGCCCATGGCACCCCAAAGATAATCTAAGGACACCAAAAGACAAAGCTTGGGGATGCCCTGAAGGCATCCCTCTTTCGCCTACTTCAATCGGTAACTTTACTTGGAGCTATATTTTTATTCACCACATGATATGTGTTTTGCTTGGAGCATCTTGT
Organism: Aegilops bicornis; assembly: GCA_021605145.1. Taxonomy (NCBI): domain Eukaryota; kingdom Viridiplantae; phylum Streptophyta; class Magnoliopsida; order Poales; family Poaceae; genus Aegilops; species Aegilops bicornis. The sequence goes on along the minus strand of CM038670.1, from coordinate 256,852,899 downwards.
ATGATTTGAGTCTTTGCTTTTTAGTTTACCACAATCATCCTTTCTGTACACACCTTTTGAGAGAGCCATCCATGAATTGGAATTTGTTAGAATACTCTTTGTGCTTCACTTATATCTTTTGAGCTATATAGTTTTGTTCTAGTGCTTCACTTATATCTTTTAGAGCACGGTGGTGGATTCATTTTATAGAAAATATTGATCTCTCATGCTTCACTTAGATTATTTTGAGAGTCCTAAATAGCATGGTAATTTCCTTAAAAACCTTAACATGCTTGGTATTCAAGATTTGTAAAACTTTCTTTTGAGTGCGTTGGATACTAAGAAAAGTTGGATGCTTGACAATTGTTTTGAGATATGGAGGTGATAATATAAAAGTTGTGCTAGTTGAGTAGTTGTGAATTTGAGAAATGCTTGTGTTGAAGTTTGCAAGTCCCGTAGCATGCACGTATGGTAAACGTTATGTAACAAATTTGAAACATGAGGTGTTCTTTGATTGTCCTCCTTATGAGTGGCGGGCTGGGACGAGCGATGGTCTTTTCCTACCAATCTATCCCCCTGGGAGCATGCGCACTGTGCTTTGGTTTTTGATGGCTTGTAGATTTTTGCAATAAGTATGTGAGTTCTTTATGACTAATGTTGAGTCCATGGATTATACGCACTCTTACCCTTCCATCATCGCTAGCCTCTTCGCACTGCGTGCATTGCCCTTTCTCACATTGAGAGTTGGTGCAAACTTCACGGTGCATCCAAACCCCGTGATATGATTCGCTCTTTCACACGTAAACCTCCTTATATCTTCCTGAAAACAGCCACCATACCTACCTATTATGGCATTTCCATAGCCATTCCGAGATATATTGCCATGCAACTTTCCACCGTTCCGTGTTTATGACATATTCATCATTGTCATATTGCTTAGCATGATCATGTAGTTGACATAGTATTTGTGGCAAAGCCACCGCTCATAATTCTTTCATACATGTCACTCTTGATTCATTGCATATCCCGCAGACACACCGTCGGAGGCATTCATATAGAGTCATACTTTGTTCTAGTATCGAGTTGTAATAATTGAGTTGTAAATCAATAGAAGTGTGATGATCATCATTTAATAGAGCATTGTCCCAATATATATATAAAAAGAAAGGCAAAAAAAAGGCCCAAAAAAAAGGGGCAATGCTAATATCCTTTTTTTTCCACACTTGTGCTTCAAAGTAGCACCATAATCTTCATGATAGAGAGTCTCTTGTTTTGTCACTTTCATATACTAGTGGGAATTTTTCATTATAGAACTTGGCTTGTATATTCCAACAATGGACCTCCTCAAGTGCCCTAGGTCTTCGTGAGCAAGAAAGTTGGATGCACACCCACTTAGTTTCTTTTGTTGAGCTTTCATTCATTTATAGCTCTAGTGCATCCGTTGCATGGCAATCCCTACTCCTTGCATTAACATCAATCGATGGGCATCTCCATAGCCCATTGATTGGCCTCGTTGATGTGAGACTTTCTCCTTTTTTTGTCTTCTCCACATAACCCCCATCATCATATTCTATTCCACCCATAGTGCTATATCCATGGCTCACGCTCATGTATTGCGTGAAGGTTTATAAAGTTTGAGATTACTAAAGTATGAAACAATTGCTTGGCTTGTCATCGGGTTGTGCATGATGAGAGCATTCTTGTGTGACAAAATGGAGCATGACTAAACTATATGATTTCGTAGGGATGAACTTTCTTTGGCCATGTTATTTTGAGAAGACATAATTGCTTAGTTAGTATGCTTGAAGTATTATTATCTTTATGTCAATATTAAACTTTTGTCTTGAATATTTCGGATCTGAATATTCATACCACAATTAAGAAGAATTATATTGACATTATGCTAAGTAGCATTCCGCATCAAAAATTCTTTTTTTATCATTTACCTACTCGAGGACGAGCAGGAATTAAGCTTGGGGATGCCTGATACGTCTCCAACGTATCTATAATTTTTTATTGCTCCATGCTATATTATCTACTGTTTTGGACCATATTGGGCTTTATTTTTCACTTTTATATTACTTTTGGGACTAACCTATTAACCGGAGGCCCAGCCCAGAATTGCTGTTTTTTTCCTATTTCAGTGTTTCGAAGAAACGGAATATCAAACGGAGTCCAAACGGAATGAAACCTTCGGGAACGTGATTTTCTCACCGAACATGATCCATGAGACTTGGACCCCACGTCAAGAAAGAAGAGAGGTGGCCACGAGGGTGGGGTGCGCCCCCACCCCCCTAGGGCGCGCCCCCCTGCCTTGTGGGCCCCCCGTTGCTCCACCAACGCATTCTTCCTCCTATATATACCTACGCATTCTCAAACGATCGACATCGACCCAAAAACCTAATTCCACCGGGCCAAGAACTTTCTCAGATCCACGAGATCCCATCTTGGGCCTGTTAGGAGTTCACGGAAGGGGAATCCACCACGGAGGGCTTCTACATCATCATAGCCCTCCGATGAAGTGTTAGTAGTTTACCTCGGACATTCGGGTCCATAGTTAGTAGCTAGATGGCTTCTTCTCTCTTTTGGATCTCAATACAATGTTCTCCCACTCTCTCGTGGAGATCTATTCGATGTAATATTCTTTTTGCGGTGTGTTTGTTGAGACCGATGAATTGTGGGTTTATGATCAAGATTATCTATGAACAATATTTGAATCTTCTCTGAATTCTTTTATGTATGATTGGTTATCTTTGCAAGTCTCTTCAATTATCAGTTTGGTTTGGCCTACTAGATTGGTTTTTCTTGCAATGGGAGAAGTGCTTAGCTTTGGGTTCAATCTTGTGATGTCCTTTCCCAGTGACAGTAGGGGCAGCAAGGCACGTATTGTATTGTTGCCATCGAGGATAACAAGATGGTTTTTTATTTATCATATTGCATGAATTTATCCCTCTACATCATGTCATCTTGCTTAAGGCGTTACTTTGTTTTCCTGAACTTAATACTCTAGATGCATGCTGGATAGCGGTCGATGAGTGGAGTAATAGTAGTAGATGCAGGTAGGAGTCGGTCAACTTGTCTCGGACGTGATGCCTATATACATGATCATACGTAGATATTCTAATAACTATGCTCAATTCTGTCAATTGCTCAACAGTAATTTGTTCACCCACCGTAAAATACTTATGCTCTTGAGAGAAGCCACTAGTGAAATCTATGGCCCCCAGGTCTATCTTTATCATATTAATCTCCCAACACTTTATTATTGCTTTCTGCTTTTTACTTTGCTTTTATTTTACTTTGCATCTTTATACCAAAAATACCAAAAATATTATTTATCATCTCTATCAGATCTCACTCTCGTAAGTGAGCGTGAAGGGATTGACAGCCCCTAATCGCGTTGGTTGCGTGGAGCTATTTGTTTTGTGTAGGTACGAGGGACTTGCGCATAGCTTCCTACCGGATTGATACCTTGGTTCTCAAAAACTGAGGGAAATACTTACTCTACTCTGCTGCATCACCCTTCCCTCTTCAAGGAAATCCAACACAGTGCTCAAGAGGTAGCAGGCAGCCTCGGCCTCGAGGTGCTCCCACGCCTCGCGGTCCTCCTGCGCCATAGTCGAGCTCACCACACCTGGCACCGGCGGAACGAGGTGGACCAGACGTGTGCCGAAGGGAAAATTGAGCCTAGCCGCCATGCCATGGTAGCGGACCTGCCCGCAGTCGTACTCCATGGCCGCGAGCTTGGCCGTATGGAAGCTACTGAGTCACTAGCGGGTGTGGGTCTCCCGATCTATAATCTCGGCGACCCACGACCCCCACCGCCGCTGCTGGAACCCGAGGTAGGACCTCGTCGGCTGTCGGGTCCGAGGGAGAATGGGGAAGTCCTCGAAGCGTTGTAGGGGCGCGGCGGCGGGCGGATCGGGAGACCGACGACGGCGGATTGATAAAGAGCCTGCAGAGGACGACGGCGACACCTCGGTGGCCACCTCGCCGGCGTCGGGCGAAGAGGCCACGATAAACCTCTCTTGGGCCATTGGCTCCTTGAGCTCCCCGGCATACAGGCAGAGGTTGAGGATGGAGGGGGCGGTGATGGCGGCGACCTAATAATGGTTTCGGGGGTGGTGTGTGTCTGTGAGTGAAGGTTTTGGGGAGTGTGTGGTGTGTGTGGATGGGGGGGGGGGTTAAGGTGGTGTTTGAGGAAATACCGCGGCAACTGAAAATCTTACTAGGCGGGAGTAACAAGGCGGGGCTACTAAAAATTTGGATCAAGGGCGAGCAGATATTTTTGAAATTGCGAGGGATGCAGAGACGGGAGTATTTGGGCAGCAAGCTAGTGTGCTTGACACGCCAGCTGTGGACTGTAGCCGACGCACCTTCTAGCGTAAGCCATAGGCGTACTATACACCAATGGTGCTCCAGGATATTATGTACTTCATCTCACACGGTTGGTCATAATAAACTGTGTGCGATCTACTTGATTTTTTGTCTTGATTTTAGTTACATAATGTGGTCACAGCTGGAATGGACGGTGTTTGAATCGCTAGAACTTTTATCTGTAGTGAACATGCAACTATACGTGTGTCGTCAAAAAAATTGGAATTATTCAGGGGTCGTTTGGACATTTGTATATATTAACTTAGTTTTCTAGGCATTTCAGGTGCACAATTCAAAATTAAACTACATGCACATGCCCGGGTGCACCAACATGGGTTGTAAAATCATATATGTGTCCATGGGTTTATGCTTATGTGCCATGCAAGAACTGGGGATGAATTTTGAACACACGACACCGTGGATCTCCGACAAACGTTGAGGTGCTTGCTTTTGTAATTCTAGTAAATACAAAACCTGTCTGAAATTCATGAACCTTGGCATGCTATAATGGAACGGAATGAACATGCTGGGGTAAAAAAATATTTTCCCATTTGGGGCAGGTTATGGTATAAGCTTCTCGCAAACTAGAGCTTCTCTCACAACAAGCCTGATGGTTTCGGTAGGCAACGTTCCACCTTAGGGGACGAAAGGATATCTGTTGCCTCTTCTTACTTTCAATTTTTTTTCTCATGTCAACATAGAACAATAGGAGTGTTGTGCAATTTTTGGATTTTTTTCGGAGATCGTTTGGACATTTTTATACGTTAACTGAGTTTTCTTGGCATTTATGTGCATAATTCATAATTGAACTACATGCACATGCTCCAGTCCATAAAAACGGGTTGTAAAATCAAATGTTTGTCCTTGGTTGCAAGCTTAGGTCACATGCAAGAAATGAGAATGAATGTCAAACACCTTGACACTGTCGCTCGGCCGCTAACATTGAGATACATGGTTTTAAAATTCTAGTAAATTGAAAACTTGGCTAAAATTCATGAAACTTGACATGATATCATGGAACGGCATCGACATGACGTGGTTAAAATATTTTCCCATTTGGGGCAGGTTTGGGTATAAACTTCTCGCAAACCGGAGCTTCTCTCACAACAAGCCTGATTGCTTCGGTAGGAAACGTGCCACCTTGGGGGACAAATGGTATCTGTTGCCTCTTCTTACTTTCTAAATTTTTCTCGTGTCAACATAGAACAACACGAGTGTTGTGTCATTTTTTGGGATTTTTCGGGGTTCGCTTGGACATTTTTATACATTAACTGAGTTTTCTATGCATTCATGTGCATAATTCAAATTTGAACCACATGCACATGCTCCAGTGCATTTAAAGTGGTTCGAAATTGGAATGTGTGTCCTTGGTTACATGGTTAAGTCCCATGCAAGAAATGAGAATGAATGTCAAACACCTTCCACCGTCGCTTGGCCGCTAACATTGAGATACATGGTTTTTAAATTCTAGTAAATCGAAAACACGTCTGAAATTTATGAAACTTGACACACTAGCATGGAACGGCATCAACATGCAGTGGTAAAAATATTTTCCCATTTGGGGCAGGTTGGGGTATATAAGCTTCTCACAACGAGCCTCATGGTTACGGTAGGGAATGTTTCACTTTTCTGGACGAAACGATATTCGTTGCCTCTTCTTGATTTCAATTTTTTTTCTAGTGACAACATAGAACAACATGAGTGTTGTGTTAGTTTTAGGATTTTTTCGGGTTCGTTTGGACATTTTTATACATTAATTGAGTTTTCAATGCATTTACGTGCATAATTCAAATTTGAACTATAGGCACATGCTCTAATGCAAATAAATTGGTTGAAAATTCAAATCTGTGTCCTTGGTTGCATGCTTTGGTACCATGCAAGAAATGGGAATGAATGTCAAACACCCTGCCACCGTCACTCGGCCGCAAACATTGAGATGCCTGCTTTTTAAATTCTAGTAAATCCAAAGCTCTTCTGAAATTCATGAAACTTGGCATGCTATCTTGGAGCGGCATCAACATGCCGTGGTAAAATTTTTTGTCCCATTTGGGGCAGGTTTGGGTATAAGCTTCTCACAAACCATAGCTTCTCACAACAAGCCTGATGGTTTCGGTAGGGAACGTGCCACCTTTGGGGACAAAACGATATCCGTTGCCTGTTATTGCTTTCAATTTTTTTCTCTAGTGTCAACATAGAACAACAGGAGTGTTCTGTTAAAATTTGGAATTTTTCGGGGTTCGTTTGGACATTTTTGTACATTAATTGCGTTTTCAATGCATTTATGTGCATAATTCAAATTTGAACTACATGCACATGCTCTAATGCATGTACATTGGTTGAAAATTCAAATCCGTGTCCTTGGTTGCATGATTAGGTCCCATGGAAGAAATGGGATGAATGTCAAACACCGTGCCACCGTCACTCGGCCGCAGGCATTAAGATACCTGCTTTTTAAATTCTAGTAAATCCAAAACTCTTCTGAAATTCATGAAACTTGGCATGCTATCATGGGAAGTGTGCGAGTTGTTCAACGCGGGATTTGTGCATCTCTTCAACGCAAACGGTTCTTCTGAGTGAACCGTATGTTGTTTATCGCACACATCTTCATCTGGCTGCTCGTTTCTTTTGTTGCTCCTCATTGTAACAGTTAATTGCACTGAACCGTATGCCCTGCATCACACACGGAACTAAAATCTGAACCGTGTTTGATGCATTCGTCATCGCAAATGTTTTGCACCTTTTTTGACGGTTTTTTACACCACCGTTTGCGATTAATGCATCGCACATAGTTTCGTCAAAGGGTCTCTGATCGTAGTGTCGCGTTAGCAGCATCCTGCAGTAGTGTACCTTCGTCGAGAGCACAATCTTCAGAATTGCGTCTAATTCTTTCTAATAAGTCCCATTTGAAGTCAATATCCTTCTTCATATAGGAACCAGTACAAGAAGTATCAAGCATGGTGCGATCATTATGAGAAAGCCGAGCATAATTTTTTTGAATAATAATTTCTCTTGAGAGCTCATGATTGGGGCATGAATATAACATTGACTAAAGCCTCCCCCAAGCTTGAGCGATACTTACGCCTTCACGAGGCCAAACATTATATATATAATTCCGATCATGATGAACCAGATGCATAGGATAAAACTTCTGATGAAATTCCAATTTCAATCGGTTGTAGTTCCATGATCCAATATCATCCAATAGCCTATACCATGTCAATGCCTTTCCCTTCAAAGATAAAGGGAAGACCTTCTTCTTGAAAACATCTTCGGGTAGACCGGCAAGCTTAAATAATCCACAAACTTCATCCACATAGATTAGGTGCATATCGGGATGTAATGTTCCATCTCCTGCATAAGGATGAGCTAGCAGTTTCTCTATCATATCCGAAGGAATTTCATAATAAATATTTTTAGTAGGTGCAATAGGTTGAGGAGCAACTCTTTGCTCTTCCGATCGAGGTGAAGATACCCCAAACTAGCCCCTCAAAGGGTTATTTTCCATAGTAACAAGTGACAGTAAATTTCAGCACACTATATAAATGTTTCCTTACCAAATTCCACTTACCAAAGGCGTTTCACAACAAGGCAGAAGGAAATGACAAGTGGTTTTCAGCAAGGTATTCTCTCCAAGCACTGAAATTATCGATAACAAATAGTTTTGTGATAAGGTAAATCGTAACGGGTAACAAGTAATAAAAGTAACTAAGGTGCAGCAAGGTGGCCCAATCCTTTTTGTAGCAAAGGACAAGCATGGACGAATTCTTATATAAAGCAAACTGCTCCCGAGGACACATGGGAATTGTTCTCAAGTTAGTTTTCATCATGCTCATATGATTCGCGTTCGTTACTTTGATAATTTGTTATGTGGGTGAACTAGTGCTTGGGTGTTGTCCTTCCTTGGACAAGCCTCCCACTTATGATTAACCACTCTCGCAAGCATCCGCAACTACGAAAGAAGAATGAAGGTAAACCTAACCATAGCATGAAACATATGGATCCAAATCAGCGCCTTATGAAGCAACACATAAACTAGGGTTTAAGCTTCTGTCACTCTAGCAACCCATCATCTACTTATTACTCCCCAATGCCTTCCCCTAGGCCCAAACAATGGTGAAGTGTCATGTAGTCGACCTTCACATAACACCACTAGAGGAAAGCCAACATACATCTCATCAAAATATCGAACGAGTACCAAATTCACATGATTACTTATAACAAGAATTCTCTCATGTCCTCAGGAACAAACGTAACTACTCACAAAGCATATTCATGATCAAGATCAGAAGAGTATTAATTATCATTAAGAATCTAAAAATATAATCTTCCACCGGATAAACCAACTAGCATCAACTACAAGGAGTAATCAACACTACTAGCAACCCATAGGCACCAATCTGAGGTTTTGGGACCAAGATCGAATATAATAGATGAGCTAGGGTTTGAGAGGAGATGGTGCTGGTGAAGATGTTGATGGAGATTGACCCCCTCTCGATAGAGGATCGATGGTGATGACGATGGCGATGATTTCCCCCTCCTGGAGGGATGTTTCCCCGGCAGAACAGCCCTACCGGAGCCCTAGATTGCTTCCGCCGGGTTACGCCTCGAGACGGAGGTGCTTCACCCTGAAAGCTTTCTTCTTATTTTTTCGAGGTCAAAACACACCATATATTAGAAGATGGGCGCCGGAGGCCTGACAGGGGGCCCATAAAGACGGGGGGCGCGCCTAGGAGAGTAGGGCGAGCCCTCCCCCCTTGTGGCTAGCTGGTGGCCCACTCTGGTGCTTTCTTCGACCAATATTTTTTATATTTTCCAAAACCGATCTCCGTGGAGTTTTAGGACTTTTGGAGTTGTCCAGAATAGGTCTCTAATATTTGCTCCTTTTCTAGTCCAGAATTCCAGCTGCCGGCATTTTCCCTCTTCATGTAAACCTTGCAAAATAAGAGAGAATAGGCATAAGTATTGTGCTATAATGTGTAATAACAGCCCATTATGCAATAAATATCGATACGAAAGCATGATGCTAAACGGACATATCAGTGGTGTCATGTGAACATCGACTACATGGCACTTCACCATATTTGGGCCTAATTGTGGAGTAGTTATTAGATGATGGGTTGCTAGAGTGACAGAAGCTTAAACCCTAGTTTATGCGCTACTTCGTAGGGACTGATTTGGATCCAAATGTTTAATGCTATGGTTAGATTTTATCTTAATACTTTTCTCGTTGTTGCGGATGCTTGCGAGGGGGTTAATCATAAGTGGGAGGTTTCTTCAAGTAAGAACAGCACCCAAGCACAAAGTAGCGAGCGCGGATCAAACCAACTTGATGGAAGTGACTAGATGAAATTCCCGTGTACCCTCAAGAACGCTTAGCTTATTATAAGAGACCATTTTGGCCTGTCCTTTGCCACAAAAGGATTAGGATACCTTGCTGAACTTTATTTACCATTACTTGTCCATTACAAATTATCTTGCTATCAAACTACCTGTTGCCGACTATTTCAGTGCTTGCAGAAAATACCTTGCTGAAAACAACTTGTCATTTCCTTTTGCTCCTCATTGGGTTCGACACTCTTACTAATCGAAAGGGCTATGATTGATCCCCTATACTTGTGGGTCATCAAGGGTCTTTTTTGGCGTTGTTGCGGGGGAGTGAAGCGCTCTTGGTAAGTGGAAATTGGTAAGGAAAAATTATTACTATGTGTGGAAATTTATTGTCAGTTGCTACTATGGAAAACCATCCTTTGAGGAGTTTGTTCGGGGTATCTTTGTCGGTGTACTAAAGTAGGGGTACCTTAGTACCCCGAACTTGTGCACGGGCAGTCGCAGCGTCCCCGCGGCAAGCCTCGCCGGGCGTCCGCCAAGGCCCTCCGCAGCCATTCTGAAGACAAGGCCCCGACAAGAGGAGCTTGTCGGGAAGGCCTCTCTAGGCAGACAAGGTCCCGACAAGAGGAGCTTGTCGGGAAGGCCACTCCAGGCACGCAGAAGACAAGGCCCCGGCAAGAGGAGCTTGCCGGGAAGGCCCGGAGCGCGACAAGCCTCCGGGCGCGACAAGGATTCGGCCGCGGCATGCAACTTCTCTCCGTCTCCGCTCCAGCTCACCCAGCGACGTGTCGCCATGGGACCGTCCCATGGGCGCGTGTCGAGCAGCTGTGCAGCCAGCGGAGAACAGCGATGAGCGGCATCGACATGTGCTCGCCATCGTGGCGAAGCGGAGGCGCACTGACGGTCTGTTACACTGTTTGGGCGACAACGGCAGGCATTTATTGCTTTTGTCCCTTGCCGTCGAGTTAGGTATTTTGCACCGTACACTATTCAAGTAGGTGTACCAACTCCTGTTTTACATTCGTACCCCGCCCACGTTGCCACCGCCGGAGACCCTTGTGCATATAAAAGGAGGCCCGAGTGCAACGTAGAAAGGGTTGGGGGTTCGGTTCGCGTCTTTCGCAAGGTTCAGTTCATTCGACTGGCCATAGACTAGATACACTCACGCTAGGTTTTGTAGCTCGCCTTGCTCCCTAGCAAGAACACAATAGATCAAACAGCAAAGAGGGAGTTTTATCTCTCCGGAGAGCTCCGGCTGGGTAAACCGCCGTGTGCATCGCCTCGATCCGCTCTTCAGGCGACCTCCGCCCCCTCCGAACCACAAAGGGGCCGCTCCGGCCCCATAGGTGTCCGTGGGTACGATCAGCCTCCCGACATCTCGGGCGCGCCCGGTAGGGGCGTCGAGGCCGTGTGAATCCGATCCGGCGTTCACGCGCGCGGCGTCATCAACATCTTCCTCAACATGCCACCGAAGAAGAAGGCTTCGGCGGCAGCAGAGCCGTCCGCGTCGTACCCACCCTCACCGCAGCAAACGGGTGGTGGTGCAGACGCTGGCGGAGGAACGGGCGCCGACGAAGGTGCTCGCGACGTTGCCAAGTCCAAGGACAAGGCACCGCAAACTTCGGCGTCCGCAAGATCCCCGCGCTTCGCCTCAGAGACGCTGGGACCAACAACGCCATGGCGTTCTCACAACGCCATACGCTCGTTGGATCGAGACCCTCAAGACCAGCATGCGCGCCAACATGTTTGGCGCTTAGTGAGATACGGTCGCCGGACGGACGCTGCTCCTTCTAACGTAGTTAGAAGTCCGAGCGTGTCCCGCCTCGCACCGCTTCTCCAATGCCGCCTACTACTCCAGAGAAGCTCGCAAGAGCTCAATCGCTCCTCGACTACCCCCCAACGGCTGACAAGGTCGACGAGTGGGGGGCCACTATCCAGAGCCTCATCGGCTTCGCCAACGGTGACGCTCCGCGGCAACCGACGCCATCGTTGCCGCGGCGCGACGACAAGGCACGAGCCGGTGGCGACGAGACTGTCGGAGGTGCAACCACCGTGCACTCTCCGCCAAGAAGGCCAAGATCGCCGACTCACCGGATCCACCTCGACAATGACTCGCGCTGCGTGCCGGATCCGCGAAGTTCGCCGCGATCAGCGCCAAGTTCTTCATGAGCGACAACAAGAGGACGCCGAACTCGCATCGAGCGCCCGAAGAGAAGCGGCGTCAATCCGACAAAGCGCACGGGCCTTCTGCTGACATGCACGCGCCGGAGGGACCAGCGACTTGTCAGACGCTGTAGGTTGCCCTGCGTTCACTCGTGAGCTGCGGCAAGTCCAGCGGCCCAGCCGAAAAACTTCAAACCGGACGTGCGGAGAAGTATGATGGCCGGACGCACTCCGTCGGAGTTCCTCAAGCATCTACACCATCGCGGTGCAGGCTGCGGGGACGGGACGACAAGATCCTTGCCAACTACTTCCCGCCAGACTCAAGCCCAACGCCAGATCTTGGCTCATGCACTTGCGGACAGCTCCATATCCTCTTGGGAGGATCTGTGCCATCGCTTTGTTGGCGCCTTCACGGTGGCCACAAACCTCATGGCCAAGAGAGCGACCTTCACTTGCTCGCCCGAAGGAAGGAGAGTCCCTGCGCAAGTTCATTCAGAGGTTCAGCTGTGTGCACTACAACATCCTGTGACGTCCACCCTGCCGCGGTGATCACCGCATTTCATCGAGAATGTGCGGAACCGCAGGATGAGGGAGGAGATGGCGATGTGCAAAGTCAAGGACGTCGGAGCTGTACGCCTTGGCCGACAAGGCAAGACGACCGAGGAAGGGAGGAGACTCCCTGGAGAGAATGCAGAAACAGGATCTGACAGTGATGACACCGCCCCGGCAAAGAAGGGCCGGCGGCGAGGCAACAGGAAGAAGAAAAGCAGAGAAGTGCTAGCTGTTGAGCAGTCCGGCAATGGAGGCGGCGACAAGAACGCCAAGGCTGGTGGCTCCGGCAAGGAGGTTGCCGCTGACGCCAACCACTAGTCGGTGGCGGCCGCCGACAAGCAGGACAGCTCCGGCAAGCAGTATTGCAAGATCCACCGCACCAAGGGCCACGACCTCCAGAGCTGCAAGAAGGTCGAGCAGCTCGTCGAACATCAGAGAGTTGAGTACGAGCGGCGAGACAAGGAGAAGACCCAGGAAGGTGCTGGGGGAGCAAGCAAGAAACGTCCCGGCCGGGGAGGACGCCGCGGCAAAGTCAAGCAGCGACAAGGAGATGGAAGAAGACCAAGTCCAAGTCCGGCAAGGGCTCTGATGCTCACTCCGGCAAGCGCACCTCTTCGGAGTGCTGCGCTACCGTCGAGGACGCACCATCGAGCTCCACCGGCAAGTGCAAGAAGATGGTGGCTCCGCCAAAACCAAGAAGGTGCCCGCCAAGGAGGACGGCGCTGGTGGTACCTTCACCATCAGTGCCTCTCTCGACCTCAAATAGGAAGGCGCACTCGTTGCTTTCGTGCGGGCGAATGTCGACGTGTTTTCATGGCTACCGTCTGATATCCCCGTGTTCCCAGGAAAGTGATTGAGCACCGCTCGGCCGTTTGTCCTCATCTTGGCCCGTCAAGCAAAGAGTCGAAGCAAGCGGTGGAGCGCCAAGAATTCATAGCCAAGAGATCAAGAAACCGGAAGCAAGCAGGCCTTGTCGGAGGAGAGCTCCATCCCACGTGGTTGGCCAATCCTCGTAGTCGTCGCGCAAGGCAAATGGGAAATGGAGACTTTGTATTGACTTCACGGATGTTAATAAAGCTTGTCCCAAAGATCCATTTCCCTTGCCGCGCATTGACCAGATTGTTGACTCCACGGCCGGATGTGACTTGCTTTCGTTTCTTGATGCCTACTCAGGATACCATCAGATCTTCATGGCTGAAGAAGATGAGGAGAAGACCGCATTCATCACACCATGTGGCACATACTGTTTCATACGGATGCCTTTCGGTTTGAAGAATGCTGGTTCAACATTTGCAAGGGTAGTCCATGACGCTTTTGAGCCGCAAACACACAGAAATGTAGAAGCCTACATGGACGACATAGTGGTCAAGAGCAAGGACAAAGCAACTTTGGTTCAAGACTTGGACGAGACCTTTGCAAATCTCCGCAAGATCAACCTCAAGCTCAACCCCGAGAAGTGCGTGTTTGGAGTCCCTTCCGGCAAGCTTCTCGGTTCTTCGTGGTCTCAAATGGGATTGAAGCTAATCCCGACAAGATCAAGGCCATTGAGCAGATTGAAGCACCAAAGCGCCAAGGATGTACGAAGACTTGCCGGTTGCGTGGCTGCTCTCGGCAGGTTTATTTCTAGGTCTGCTGAGCGCCTCGCCATTTTTCAAGATTTTGAAAAAGGCAGGTCCAGTAAAATGGACTCCCGAAGCGGAGGCTACGCTGCAGGACTTAAAGAGATACCTGTCCTCCACTCCAACACTTGTCGCACCTAAGCCACAAGAGAAGTTGTTGCTGTACATAGCAGCGACCAATCAAGTGGTTAGTGCTGCGTTGGTGGCGGAGAGGGAGGCGGATGACGAGCCAAAGAATCATGCAAGCACGCCCAGCGACAAGTGGGGCTTCACGACAAGCTCTTGTCCCGACAAGGATGAGTCCGCGCAGACACGCCAACAGATGCGTAAAAGGATGGTGCAGCGCCAGCCTATTTTGTCGACTCCCTCCGCAAGGGGCTAGGTCAAGGTATTCCGGTGTGCGAAATTGCTTTTCGCCTCCTCATGGCCTCGAGAAAGCTGCGCCATTATTTCCAAGCACATGAGATCACAGCTTGTCACTCGCTTTCCCTCAAGAGGATACCGCAGAATCCGTAAGCGACAGTGCAGGATTGTCGAGTGGGCACTGGAGCCGCCAAGCTTTGGTCTCAAGTTTGAAAGCACATCAACTATCCAAAGCGAGCCTTGGCAGAATTCATAGCGTAATGGACGCCAACGCCAGATGAAGAGATTCCGAGACGAGCATTCCCGCCAAAGAAGCGAGCAAAGAGTGGCTGATGTACTTTGATGGTGCCTTCTCGCTGCAAAGGCGCCGGTGCCGGCGTGTCGCTTATCGCACCCACCGGAGAGCACCTCAAGCACGTCGTTCAGATGCGCTTTCCCAAGGAGCAAGCGACAAACAATACCGCAGAGTATGAAGGTTTGCTTGCCGGTCTCGTGGATCGCCGTGGACCTTGGGATCAAGAAGCTTGTTGTCGGGTGACTCGCAACCTGTCGTCCGGCAAGTGAACAAAGATTACGAGTCCGTTGATGGAAGCCTACGTTGATGAAGTGAGGAAGCTAGAAGAGCACTTTGACGGCTCGCAAATGGAACATGTTCCAAGAGCTCGTAATGATATTGCCGACGACTGTCAAAGTGCGCCAGACTCAAGCTACCTGTGGAACCAGGGATCTTTGTGCTCAAGTCGACTCAACCAACCGTAACACCATCGACCGGACAGAGCAAGAAGAGGAAGTTGGCCTCTGGTGACTACTTTCCGACGGAGCTTCCCAAGCCGTCGCTGCAAAAGGTCCCCAAGATCAACACCAGCAGTCGAGGAGCACCGCTGCTCGACAGACCCTGTGGTTTGTTTCATGAAGAAACGCCCCGACAAGTCTTGCTCCGCAAGCTTGTCGGGAGCATCAAGCTCCGGCAGGACGCAAGTTCTTGCCGTGAGAAGCTGATGTTCCCGCAGCAGCAGATGTGCCTTTGGTCCTTGTTGTCGAGCCGCAAGCTCCAAAGATGGGCGCAGCAGATTGTCCATTTCCTCCAGACAGAGAACTTCCCAAGAGCAGGAAGAAGCGGAAAGAGTAGCCCGAATACCAAGTATGTACCAGTTTGTCGACAAAGATACTGCATGTAAGAAGACTCAACGGTGTGAAATTGAAGTGTATTCCTGTGGAAGATGGATGTAAGGTTGTTAAGAGATACATGGAGGCATATGTGGTCACCACATTGGCAAGAAGAGCACTTGCCGCAAAGCTTTCCGGCAAGAAGGTTTCTTCCGCCGACAGCCCTCCGTGATGCAACCGCACAAGTAACCAAGTGTGAAGCGTGCAGTTCCATTCCAAACAGATACACCTGCCACTCAAGCTCTCAGACGATCCCTTTATCCTGGCCATTTTCGGTCCGGGGCTCGACATCTCGCCCCTTCCCGAAGTCGGGGGGCTTTGAGTACTTGTACGCCGCCATCGACAAGTTCACAAAGTGGCCGGAAGTGGAAGCGATGAGGAAGGTGACAGACAACAGCGAGTCAAGTTCTTCAGTCGATTGTTTGCCGCTTCGAATCCCTAACAGGATCATCACCGACAACGGCACACAATTTACGAAGTCGCACCTTCATGCAAGACATCCAAGACCTTGGCGCCAAGGTTCCGCTTGGCGCTGCTCACCCGAGAAGCAACGGTCAGCGAGAGAGGAAAATGCTCAAGTGCTGCGCGGGCTCAAGACCAGAACTCTCGGCTGTGCTGCACAAGTGCAGAAGAAATCGGATCGAGGAGTCGCCGGTGGTTCTTTGGTCGATCAGACGACGCCAAATCGAGCCACCGCCGTGCACCCTTTGCTCTAGTTTATGGAGCAGAGGCGCTTCTCCCCACGGAACTCAGATACGGATCACCTCGAGTACTCGCTTATGATGAGCTTGAGCAAGAGCAGCTGCGACAAGATGACGCTACGCTCCTCGAGGAAGATCGCCTTCAGGCCAGGCGAGCCGCCGCTACAAAGAAGCCCTGCATCGCTACCATGGCCGCAGGGTTAATGCCAGAAGTCTCGAGGAAGGCGACCTTGTTCTTCGGCGCGTTCAGTCCGCCAAGAATTCAAACAAGTTGACGCCGAAGTGGGAAGGCCCTTATCGGGTGAAACGAGTCACTAGGCTTGGCGTTGTCCGCCTTGAGACCGAAGATGGCATTCCGTGAGCAACTCACGGAACATTGAGCATCTTCGTAAGTTTTACCCATAAAGGCGCGGGTTGTCGGACCCGTCCGGCAACCACCTTTTGTACAAGTCTTGCCGCTGTTGCATGTGATCCTTCAGACAAAGCCGGGCGCAGAATTCGTGCATCAAGAAAGCCCATGTGTTGCGACAGCTCGTCAAGTTCATGCTTTCATCAATTTATTGCATGTTTTGGCTAACACTTCGTGCAGCAACCACACCCGTAAGCGTAATCGAGCCACCGGGCTCCATAACGTTATTTCCCTTCTTTCTCTTGTCGCAAAGAAAGGGAGGCCTCGCGCACAAGTTAACCAGGAGGAAGGAGGAGATAATACTATGGACGACTGTGCACCGCCGAGGAAGTTTCACCTCATCGGGAAGCAAGAAATGTAAAAGCTAAGTTGCCAAAGTTTGAGCATTCGATTTTTAAATTTTCTTTATCTTCCTCGAACGATAGTACTTTGTATGGAAAACCCAGCGCAGAGGAACCAAATCGTGATCGGTCGCCCTTACTTTGTTTCGAGTCCGCTCAACAACTTAAGTGAGCTGCGGCTAGTCCGCGACAAGGTTGCTTGTCGGTAGCGACCCGCCAAAGAAGTCTTTGAAGTTCCGCACTCGGCGCTCGCGGCAAGGGTGCCTGCACCGGCAAGTTTCCTCGAAAAGCGCAGGGCAATGACATACAAAGCCGAGAATCAAGTAGAGGAAATAACATTGCATCGATCGATTCAAATCAGTAATAAATTTTTAAAGTTACCTTCCTTGAACGACCACGCTTTGTATGAAAAACCCGTGCGCGGAGGAACCAAGTCGTGACTGGTCGCGCCCTTACTTTGTTTCGAGTCCGCTCAACAACTTAAGTGAGCTGCGGATAGTCCGCGACAAGGTTGCTTGTCGGTAGCGACCCGCCAAAGAAGTTACCGAAGTTCCGCGACTCGGCGCCAAGGCAAGGGTGCCTGCACCGGCAAGTTTCCCTGAAAAGCGTAGGGCAATAACATACAAAGCCAAGGGTCGAGTAAAGGAAGTAACGTAGCGAATGTTGCCCAGAATAAAGTTATATTACAAAAATAACTTATTGTGGCGCTGGCTAAATCGTCCTCAGAACTGAAATAACAATGAAGAGGAGAAGAAGGGCGCGCCGGCACCCAAGCCCCGGCAAGCCAGGGTTGCCGGGGGCTGCGGCAAGCCAGGGTTGTCGGGGGCTGCGGCAAGCCAGGGTTGCCGGGGGCTGCGGCAAGCCAGGGTTGCCGGGGGCTGCGGCAAGCCAGAGTTGCCGGGGGCTGCGGCGAGCCAGAGTTGCCGGGGGCCGAGATATCAGATAAGCCCTTCGTCCCTTTTCAAACATCCCTTTTTCATTAAAAACATTCTACTCGGATACAATCCGTGGGGAATGAAAAACATGAAAGAGAGGATTACAAGCTTTAAATGCAGATAAGGCCCGAAGGCTTACAAACTAAAAAGATAAGATGCCCGTAATCCCTTTCCTGTCCCTCTTTTCAGGAGGTAGGTCAAGGAGGCGAGAAGGGCAAAAGAAACGCCTAGACGAGCTACGGGTGCTAGAAGACACCAAGAGAACATCCCGGGAGCTCCCCGAGGGCTTGACGGAGATGGCGGCGCCGGAAGCGAGGTTCGAAGACGGGGCGGCAGGGCGTCAGCACGCTGTCGAGGGCACTACGCCCTCGTACTCCGACTTGACGGCCTTGTCGCCATCCCTCTTCCCCTTCCGCAGCCTCCCTACGCCAGTCGCCCAAGGAGACGACCCCGGGGAGTTCTGGGAGCCGGCGACACGGATGATGCGGTCGCCGGTGACGCACGAAGCGGCGCCCGACAACTAATCAGGCCCGCTTAACCTCGCTGTTGCCGCTCCCCTCCTCGTCACTCTCGCCGAGGGGGAATCTTTGTCGGAGGAGCTGTCCACGCAGCACTTCGCCCGAAAGTGCCAAGATCCCGAAGACCTTGACGGAGAGGAGATCACCCTCCATTAACTTAAAATGGAGGGTAAACCCCGCCTCAGGCTGTGGATGCGGGTGAACGTCTTCCACCCACGATCGAGATACATTACATTAGGGGCTGGGAATACAACACGGACTCGCATGCCGCTGATTCCACAGCCCCTCATGTGCAATCTCAGTGTCTCGGGCGGAACCGACTCCATCGCGCTCGCAAACGGAGCTGGAAGCCGGAGGCGGCGACGAGGTGCCCGGCGCAGCCTAACGAAGAATTCGCAAGGGTCATCCCCGGTATGGACCGCCGCAGGGAGGGGGAACCGCCGGCGGAAGCGGAGACGGCGCGCCGCCCCGTCCGCCTCTCCCCCGAGCGCCTCGACCTCGTCCACGACCTCGCCCCCTTCCTCTTCCTCTCGGGGCTGGCTCTGCCGCCCAGGCGTGGGGTTGGGAGGGGAGCGCTACCTAGCACCGACCCTCGCCGCCACCGATGAAGAACCAAGGCTCTTTTTCTCCATGGGGAATGAGAGAAAGGGGAGCAGAAACTGAGGAAAGGAGGAGGTGGGAGAGTGCGGCCTTCTGCGCTCCCCTTCCGTTCTTTTTAAGGAAGCAAGGTGGGGGCTCAACCGCCCCGCTCGACAAATCAGGGCATAGAAGAGCAGGGAATCGGGGCCGACCTGCTGCCTCTGCTCGTAACGGCCCGGTTTCCCACTTCCACCGTCCGTGACCCCAAGAGCATGGGAACCACGTGGCGGGGATGCAGAACGGAGGCGACGGGTGGAGCGACCCCGCACGCCGCCCACTTCCCCCACGACGCCGCAATCGACGCGTGCGTCTGTTGTGGGGACACGGCGGATACGGAGTGAGTTTGGTTTGGACCTGTGCCAAGGCGTGCCCGTGTTCTGCTTTTGGGCCTGGCCCAGGCGCTTCGGCACACCGTGCATGGCCCAGACCGGGGCTCTGTCGGTGTACTAAAGTAGGGGTACCTTAGTACCTCGAACTTGTGCACGGGCAGGCGATCGCTGGCCCCGCGGCAAGCCTCGCCGGGCGTCCGCCAAGGCCCTCCGCAGCCATTCTGAAGACAAGGCCCCGACAAGAGGAGCTTGTCGGGAAGGCCTCTCTAGGCAGACAAGGTCCCGACAAGAGGAGCTTGTCGGGAAGGCCACTCCAGGCACGCAGAAGACAAGGCCCCGGCAAGAGGAGCTTGCCGGGAAGGCCCGGAGTGCGACAAGCCTCCGGGCGCGACAAGGATTCGGCCGCGGCAAGGCGCTTGCCGCGGCATGCAACTTCTCTCCGTCTCCGCTCCAGCTCACCCAGCGACGTGTCACCATGGGACCGTCCCATGGGCGCATGTCGAGCAGCTGTGCAGCCAGCGGAGAACAGCGATGAGCGGCGCTGACAGGCTCGCCATCGTGGCGAGCGGAGGCGCACCTGACGGTCTCCGTTACACTGTTTGGGCGACAACGACAGGCATTTATTGCTTTTGTCCCTTGCTGTCAGAGTTAGGTATTTTGCACCGTACACTGTTCAAGTAGGTGTACCAACTCCTGTTTTTACATTCGTACCCCCGCCTACGTTGCCACCTGTCGGAGACCCCTTGTGCATATAAAAGGAGGCCCGAGTGCAACGTAGAAAGGGTTGGGGGGTTCAGTTCGCGTCTTTCGCAAGGTTCAGTTCATTCGACTGGCCATAGACTAGATACACTCACGCTAGGTTTTGTAGCTCGCCTTGCTCCCTAGCAAGAACACAATAGATCAAACATGCAACAGTAGGAGTTTTATCTCTCCGGAGAGCTCCGAAGCTGGGTAAACCGCTCGTGTGCATCGCCTCGATCCGCTCTTCGTGCGACCTCCGCCCCCCTCCGAACTACAAGGGGCCCGCTCCGCCGGCCCCATAGGTGTCCGTGGGTACGATCAGCCTCCCCGACAATCTTCATGTCGACTAGAAGCACAATTAGTTGCCCCTCAACCTATTGCACCTACTGAAAATATTGGTTATGAAGTTCCTCCGGGTATGATAGAACAGCTGCTAGCCAATCCTTATGCAGGAGATGGAAATGAACAACCTGATATGCATTTGATATATGTGGATGAAGTTTGTGGATTATTTAAGCTTGCAAGTTTATCCGGAGATGAAGCTAAGAAGAAGGTTTTCCCTTTATATTTTAAGGGAAAATCATTGACATGGTATAGGCTATGCGATGATTGGATCCTGGAACTAGAATCGATTGAAATTGGAATTTCACCAAAAAAATTATCCTATGCATCTAGTTCATCGTGATCAGAATTGTATATATAATTTTTGGCCTCGTGAAGGAGAAAGTATCGCTTTAGCTTGGGGGACGCTTAAGCCAATGTTATATTCATGCCCCAATCATGAGCTCTCGAGAGAAATTATTTTTCAGAACTTTTATGCTCGGCTTTCTCATGATGATCAATCCATGCTCGTTTCTTCTTGTATTGGTTCTTTCGTGAAGAAGACTATTGAATTCAGGTGGGATCTTATAGAAAGAATTAAACGCAACTTTGAAGATTGTGAACTGGACGAAGGTAAAGAGTCATGTATTAAGCTTGAGTTTAATTGTGTTAAATCTCTTATGAATATCGATGTTTTTCACAAGTTTAGAACTAAATATGGACTTGACTCTGAGATAGTAGCCTCTTTTTGTGAAGCTTTTGCTACTCATGTTGATCTCCCTAAGGAGAAGTGTTTCAAATATCATTCACCAATTAAAGAAGAAATTAAAGAACCGGTTAAAGCTAAATATGAAACTATTATTTACAATGTTGATCCAGTTGTGCCTGCTCTTATATTGAAAAACCACCTTTCCGTGTTAGGATAAAGGAACATGCTAAGGTATCAACTGTGGTTCACAAAAGTACTTCTATCAGAGCACCTAAAACCTCTGAGCAAATTAAAGTAGAACCTAGTGTTGCTAAGGTTAAAGATCTCCTGGTAGAAAATATTGATGGGCATGTTATTTATTTTTGTGATGAAGCTGCTAGAATTGCCAAACCCGATCAAAAAGATAAACATAGACTTGTTGGCATGCTTGTTGTCTCGGTTAAAATAGGAGATCACTGTTATCATGGTTTATGTGACTTAGGTACTAGCGTGAGTGCTATTCATTTTACCTTATACCAAGAAATTATTAATGATATAGCACCCATTGAAGTACAAGACATATATGTTACTATTAAACTTGCTAATAGAGACACCATCACACCACTTGGGATTGTTAGAGATGTTGAAGTCTTGTGTGGGAAAATTAAATACCCTACTAATTTTATAGTTCTTGGTTCCCCACAAGATGATTTTGTCCCATAATCTTTGGTAGACCTTTCTTGAACACTGTTAATGCCACTATAGATTGCCATAAACAAACTGTCAGTGTTAGCTTTGGTGATGAGTCTCATGAGTTTAATTTCTCCAAGTTTAGTAGACAACCTCATAAGAAAGAATTATCCAGTAAGGATAAAATAATTGGTCTTGCTTATATTGCTATGCCTCCTACTGACCCCTTAGAACAATATTTGCTAGACCATGAAAATGATATGCACTTGCGTGAAAGAAACGAAATAGAATTTTTTTCTTTGAACAACAACCTCAGCTTAAACACAATTTGCCTATTGAAACTCTTGGAGGTCCTCCTCCACCTAAAGGTGATCCTATGTTTGAATTAAAACAATTGCCTGACACTTTTAAATATGCTTATATCGATGAGAAAAAGATATATCCTATTATTATTAGTGCTAACCTTTCAGAACAACAAGAAGAAAGATTATTAAAAATTCTAAAGAAGCACCGTGCTGCTATTGGATATACTCTTGATGATCTTAAGGAATTAGTCCCACTCTTTGTCAGCACAAGATTAATATGGAACCTGATGCTAAACCCGTTGTTGATCACCAATGACGTTTGAATCCTAAGATGAAAGAAGTGGTAAGAACTGAAATACTAAAGCTTCTAGAGCGGGTATAATCTATCCCATAGCTGATAGTAGATGGGTAAGTCATGTCCATTGTGTCCCTAAAAAGGGAGGTATTACTGTTGTTCCTAATGATAAAAATGAACTCATTCCACAAAGAATTTTTACTGGCTGTAGAATGGTAATTGATTTCAGAAATTAAAATAAAGCTACTAGAAAAGATCATTACCCTCTGCCTTTTATTGATCAAATTCTAGAAAGATTATCTAAAGATACACACTTTTGTTTTCTTGATGGATATTTTGGTTTTTCTCAAATACCTGTTTCGCAACCTGATCAAGAGAAAACCACTTTTACTTGCCCTTTTGGAACTTATGCTTACAGACATATGCCTTTAGGTTTACGCAATGCACCTGCTACCTTTCAAACATGTATGAATGCTATATTCTCTGATTTTTGTGAACAGATTGTTGAGGTGTTCATGGATGATTTTTCCGTTTACGGAACTTCTTTTGATGATTGCTTAATCAACCTTGATCGAGTTTTGTAGAGATGTGAGCAAACTAATATTATCTTGAATTGGGAGAAGTGCCACTTTATGGTTAATAAAGGTATTGTCTTAGGACATAAATTTTTTGAATGAGGTATTGAGTTGGATAAAGCTAAACTTGATGGAATTGAGAAAATGCAATGTCCTAAAGATATTAAAGGTATCCGTAGTTTCCTTGGTCATGCTGGTTTCTATAGGAGGTTTATTAAAGACTTCTCTAAAATTTCTAGGCCTCTTACAAATCTTGTACAAAAGTATATTCCATTTGTTTTTGATGATGATTGTGTTGAAGCCTTTGAAACACTTTAGAAAGCCTTAACTTCTGCACCTATAGTTCAACCACGTGATTGGAACTTGCCTTTTGAAATTATGTGTGATGCTAGTGATTATGCTGTTGGTGCTGTTCTAGGACAAAGAGTTGACAAAAAATTAAATGTTATCCATTATGCTAGTAAAACCCTAGAAAGTGCCCAAAGAAATTATGCTACTACTGAAAATTAATTTTCAGCATTTGTGTTTGCTTGTGATAAATTCAGATCTTACATTGTTGATTCTAAAGTAATTGTTCACACTGATCATGCTACTATAAAATATCTTATGGAAAAGAAAGATGCTAAACCTAGACTCATTAGGTGGGTTCTCCTGCTACAAGAATTTGATTTACATATCACTTATAGGAAAGGAGTTGAGAACCCCGTAGCTGATCACTTGTCTAGGTTAGAAAATATTCTTGATGACCCACTACCTATTGATGATACTTTTCCTGATGAACAACTAGCTGCAATAAATGTTTCTCATAACTCACCTTGGTATGCTGACTATGCTAATTACATTGTTGCTAAATATATACACCTAGTTTCACATACCAACAAAATAAAAAATTCTTCCATGATTTAAGACATTAATTTTGGGATGACCCACATCTTTATAAAGAAGGAGTAGATGGTATTATTAGACGTTGTGTACCTGAGCATGAACAAGAACAAATCCTATGGAAATGTCATTTCGAAGCTTATGGAGGACATCATGCGCGAGATAGAACTGCTCACAAGGTATTGCAATCTGGTTTTTATTGGCCAACTCTCTTCAAGGATGCCTGTAAGTTTGTCTTATCTTGTGATGAATGTCAAAGAATTGGTAATAGCAGTAAGTGTCAGGAAATGCCCATGAATTATTCACTTGCTATTGAACCATCTGACGTTTGGGGTTTTGATTATATGGGACCTTTTCCTTCCTCTAATGGGTATACACATATTTTGGTTGATGTTGATTATGTTACTATGTGAGTAGAAGCTATTCCAACTAGTAGTGATGATCACAACACCTCTATTAAAATGCTTAAAGAAGTTATTATCCCAAGGTTTGGAGTCCCTAGATATTTAATGATTGATGGTGGTTCACAGTTTATTCATTGTTGCTTTCCGTAAAATGCTTGCTAAGTTTGATGTTAACCATAGAATTGCCCCACCCTATCATCCTCAATCCAGTGGTCAAGTTGAACTTAGCAATAGAGAAATAAAACTAATATTACAAAAAACTGTTAATAGGTCCCCAAAGAATTGGTCTAATAAATTAGATGATGCACTTTGGGCTTACAGAACTGCATATAAAAATCCTCTGGGTATGTCTCCCTATAAAATGGTTTATGGAAAATCTTGTCATTTACCTCTTTAGTTGGAACATAAAGCATATTGGGAAATTAAGGAACTCAATTATGACTTCAAACTTACCGGTGAAAAGAGGTTATTTGATATTAGCTCACTAGATGAATGGAGAACCCAAGCTTATGAAAATGCCAAACTGTTTAAAGAAGAAGTTAAAAGATGGCATGACAAAAGAATCCAAAAATGGGAATTCAAAGTTGGTGAATATGTTCTTTGTACAATCTTGTTCTAGATTCTTTGCAGGAAAACTTCTTTCCAAATGGGAAGGACCATATATTATCGAAGAGGTTTATCGCTCTGGAGCTATCAAGATCAATAATGTCGAAGGCACTAATCCGAAGGTAGTCAATGGGCAAAGAATCAAACATTATATCTCAGGTACGCCTATTAATGTTGAAAGCAATATCATCCAAACCATGACACCAGAAGAGCACATAAAAGAAACCTTCCAGAACACTCCAGAATCCTGAAAAAGAGGAGGTACGTGATACGGTAAGTAAACGGACTCCGAGAAATCGGCAAAAATATTTTCTGTCAGTTTTGGAATATACAAAAATTACGAAAATAAGAAACAACCAGGAAGGCAACCGAGGAGGGAACGATACACAAGGGCGCACCTGCCTTGCTTGGCGCGCCCAGGTGGGTTATGCCCACCTCGGGAACCTTCTCGACTCTGTTTTCCTTCCGCTTTGCTTGTTTCCCAAGATAAAAAATCTTTATACACCCCCTAACATACTGACCACCGTACCACGAAGAAATCTTTTGTTCTTGTTTCTAGCTGTTTTTTGTCAGATCTAGATCTCCATGGCTACACGGAGCTCCTCGAAGGACAAGTTCTTCGAGAGGGTAATCAACCCCTACTTTTCGGAGGTGATGAAGCACCCACAAACCATCGAGATGCATGAGGGGGTGCTCCACATATGGGATGTTCAAGGGCCCGAAGGGAAGGGAACCGTGGAGGCGAGGCTCGAAGCCATGGAGCAGGAGGTCTTCAAGTGCAAGGGGATGGTGGAGCGCGGACTCAGTGCCAATCACCTCATGATTACGGATTTCACCCGTGATCACAAGGTGGATGGCCGATCCATGAAGGACATCGTATTCACCCTCAACGAGCAAATCCACTTTCTGCAAAGCCAAATCTATGATCTCCAAAATCAAGTCTTTGAATGTGAGGCAAGATTTAAAGGTATGAGTTTGGCTGCCAGTTGCAGGACTCGCGAGACTCGTGCTTCCTCTTATGATGGTGAGCCGCTGCCATGGAAGCCAGAGGATAAGCTTGTCACTACCTCATCACCACCACCATCATCATCTTCACCACAAAGGAGACTTAAAGTACACGGGTATGGGCACTCCCCTTGGCTTGTGCCAAGCTTGGGGGAGGTGCCCTGGTATCGTATCATCATCACTTTCATTACCTTTACCTATTTTAGTTTAATCTTTAGTTATCTTTTGAATTAGTTGAATAAAAGTTTAGCATGATCTATCTTGGAGTATTTGCTTAGTGATCTATCTATCTATGTAATTGAGTGAGAGTTATATAATAAAGTTTACTTTGAGTTTTTGCTTCTTTACTTTTATGTTTCAATCAAAATAAAAAATAATGAAAAAGATCATATGCTAATATTATTTTAAGTAATGACATCACATAAGGAAAAGTATAAGTGGTAAAATTTATTGGAGATTGACAAACATATCATTGGTCAATGATGTAATTCATGAAATAATTAATAAGGGAAGAGAAGATTCACATGCAAATACACTATCTTGGACATATTTTATGATTGTGAGCCCCCATCAAATATTATATGCCAATTTTTTTAACATTGGACAAGGAAGACAACGTAATGATTTATGCTTGTTCATATTCACATAGAAGTTATATTGTCATAGATCCTTCAACATGTGGTGCTTAAGTAATATCTTTGCTAGCAAAATATCCGCACTAAGTAGAGATACTACTTGTGCATCCAAAAACCCTAAACCCAAACTCATGTTTTGAGAGTCCATCATACCTACCTATGGATTAAGTAAGATCCTTTGATTAAGTTGTCATCGGTGCAAAAAAGCAATAAAATTTGCTTCTAAATGTGTTGGATCATTTAGTGTAAGAGAAAATTGAGCGTTGTACGAACTTGTGATGGCAAAGTAATAAAAGCGACGAACTGCATAATAAAGGTTGCTATCATAAGGGGCAATATAATGTGATGTTCTTTTGCACTAAGAGATTGAGCATACAAACCGAAAAGCGCATAACAACCTCTGCTTCCCTCTGCGAAGGGCCTATCTTTTACTTTATGTATTTACTTTCATGCAAGAGTCAATGTATTCATCCCTATTCCTTTTTATTTTATGTTTTCGCAAGCATCACGTGGTGAGGAAAGATCTAGGAACATATATCTAGTTGGATGTGGGTGAGCATGAGTTATTATTGTTGACATCACCCTTGAGGTGAATTCGTTGGGAGGCGAAACTTTAAACCCCTATGTTTCTATGTGTCCGGTTGAAACTTATTGCTCATGAGTATACATTGAGTGTTAGCAATCATAGAAGATTAAATGATGGTTGAGTATGTGGACTTGCCAAAAGGCTCTGATACGAGACCCTTCCTAAAAATATGATGAATTGTAATTGCAAAGTTGACTAAGAACATAGTTTATTGGTTTTCAATAGAGTTTATGCTTTTACTTCAATGTTGCGATGAATTGTTACTTGTTCATGAGAAGTTATATGATAAAGTTTTGTGATAAAGTTTTATGATAAAGTTTGTTGCCGTTATAATAATAAGCATGATGCTACTATGTCCGTATTTTGTTTTTATCAACACCTCTCTCTCTAAGCATGTGGGCATGTTTTTCGATTTCTGTTTTTCGCTTGAGGACAAGCGAGGTCTAAGCTTGGGGGAGTTGATACGTCCATTTTGCATCACGTTTTCCTACCGTTATTTATAATGTTTTGATGCATAATAATGCTTTATGGAGTAATTCTAATGCCTTTTCTCTCATAATATGCAAGGTTTACACAAAGGGGGTGAATGCCGGCAGCTGGAATTCTGGACCTGAAAAAGCTATGTAAGAGTTATCTATTCTGCACAACTCCAAATAAGCTGAAATTTTACATAGAATTATTTTGCAATATATGAAAAATACTGGAGCAAGTAACTATCGAAGGGGGGCCATCTGGTGAGCACAATACACCAGGGTGCGCCCAGGTTGGTTGTGCTCAGCCCAGCCCACCTACGGTGCCTATCTTCTGGTACATAGGTCATTTTGACCTAGAAAAATAAGGATAGGACTTTTGGGACGGAGCGCTGCCGTCTCGAAGCGGAACTTGGGCAGGAGCACTTTTGCCCTCCGGCGGAGCGATTCCGCCGGGGGAACTTCCCTCCCGGAGGGGGAAATCGAAGCCATCGTCATCACCAACAACCCTCTCATCTTTGGGAGGCCAATCTCCATCAACATCTTCAACAACACCATCTCCTCTCAAACCCTAGTTCATCTCTTGTGTTCAATCTTTGTACCCTGAACCTCAGATTGGTACCTAG
Organism: Aegilops bicornis; assembly: GCA_021605145.1. NCBI lineage: Eukaryota > Viridiplantae > Streptophyta > Magnoliopsida > Poales > Poaceae > Aegilops > Aegilops bicornis. The sequence goes on along the minus strand of CM038670.1, from coordinate 256,824,650 downwards.
GTGACTAGTAGTGTTGATTACATCTTGTAGTTGATTACTATGTGGTTTATTTGGTGGAAGATTATATGTTCAGATCCATTATGCTATTTAATACCCCCTCTGATCTTGAGCATGATTATCAGTTGTGAGTAGTTACTTTCGAGGTCACAGGAGAAGTCATGTTGCAAGTAATCATGTGAACTTGATGTGTGTTCGATGATATGTATCTTGTGATTCCCTTAGCGGTGTCATGTGAATGTCAACTACATGGCACTTCACCATATTTGGGCCTAAGGGAATGCATTGTGGATTAGTTATTAGATGATGGGTTGCTAGAGTGACAGAAGCTTAAACCCTAGTTTATGCGCTACTTCATAAGGGACCAATTTGGATCCAAATGTTTAATGCTATGGTTAGATTTTATCTTAATAATTTTCTCATAGTTGCGGATGCTTGCGAGGGGGTTAATCATAAGTGGGATGTTTGTTCAAGTAAGAACAACACCCAATCACCGGTCCCACATATCAATTTATCAAAGTAGCGAACGCGACCAAACCAACATGATGAAAGTGACTAGATGAAATTCCCGTGTACCCTCAAGAACGCTTTGCTTATTATAAAAGACCGTTTTGGCCTATCCTTTGCCACAAAAGGATTGGGCTACCTTGCTGCACTTTATTTACCATTACTTGTCCGTTACAAATTATCTCGCTATCAAACTTCCTGTTACCAAGTATTTCAGTGCTTGCAGAAAATACCTTGCTGAAAACCACTTGTCATTTTCTTCTGCTCCTCGTTTGGTTCGACACTCTTACTTATCGAAATGACTACGATTGATCCCCTATACTTGTGGGTCATCAAGCCTAATCGATCCAAAGCTTGCACGTACCCGATCATGTTGATCACATGAGGGCTTAGTGGATCACCTTCCTTCAGCTTGCAATCCATTAAGGATCGCTAGACGTTGAACCTTTTAGGCCTAGCCTATACCTGAAACATGCTCTTGAGACTCTCGATCATATCGAAAGCCCCAACATATTCGAAATGTTGCTGCAAATCAGGCTCCATACAAGCCAGCATGAAGCAGCTGATCTCGTTTGGTTCATCAACGAGTTTCTGGTAAGCATTCCTGGTTGTGGCATTAGCACTATCGGCAGGTTCCTCTGGAAGTGGATCCTCCAGAACATGTTCCCTTTTATCATGCTTGAGAACAATTCTCAATTTTCTATACCACATGGTGAAGTTTGTTCCATTCAGTTTATCCTTTTCCAAAATTGATTTCAATGCAAAGTTGGGTTGAGCAGGTGGTGCCGTTGATCTTCAACAGAAAAATATGCAATCACTAAGCAATGTGTTTATGTAGAGTAATTCTAGCCTTAAAAAAACTCCTACTGAAGTCGGCATCCCTCCACAAACTCTAAGTGATTTAGGATCCGACTAGCGCATGCGACTGGTGAGCTTTAGCATCACTGCTAGCCAACATACCTATTTGGTAAGCAATTCCTTGCTAATCCTATATTTATACGACTCCTGTCGGTCGGGAAGGTATCTCATACCCCAGCTCCCAAACTTCTTTGCCACAAGGCCCAAGACCGTTTTGATGGCCTTGTCAAGATAACCTGAGGCAGTGCATGTCTGTGGCCGACACGAACCCTTCAGTTCAAGTACACCTAGCAGCACCCCATTTTCATGAGCCCACTACTAGACGCACTTGGCGTGCGAAGGTGTAACATCGGGAATGGCAAATTGCTTGATATTAACGAGGGATCTATCTACCATTCTAACATGCATAGAAAACAAGAAGCATAACAATCACAAATAAACATATATTGTGAAATAGTATGGCTCCTTCATGGATGTCCTTCCAGGGCGGCTCCAACTCCGATGTCCATGGTTGGACTCCATCTTGTTTGTCACGCCAGGGCGCCAAAGCCTCAAACTTGATCTCTATACTCCAACTACTACAACTAGTAATGAATTTTACAGAGAATCACAAGTCGACACGTAGGTCGTTATACATTATAATGACATCTCTTTGGCTCCTACAGGCTGACAAATCATGACACGCAGGCCATGTATAATTTACACACATGCATCACATACACATGATCCATACTATTCACATCAAACCTACAAAACAAAGTTACGCATACAATCACATTCTACCAATTTGAGTGATCATGTACGAAATACAAGGTGCTACGCACACGACGGTCCATATGTTTTCCTGACATTTCCACGGATTTACGTTTCACTGTTAACCCAGATGGCGGATACCAACCGATAGGGGTAGGTTGTGTCACGACCTCGTCAATTCCGATCATCAGAAAACATAGCCACATCGATCCCCATGTGGAGTTGATCTCATCAACCATGCACACAACCGATCTCATAAACGATAGCAGATCTCATCTGCCGCCTCCAGATATCTAATATGCATACGGTCTGAATCCAAATCCTATAGTAGAGGCTATAATACCACTGTTGGGATCTACGGTAGGTTGCGTCGACTACAAAATAAAAATTTTCCTACGCGCAGAACAACCAAGAACATGCTATGGGAGATGGATCACAGATCGTTACCACTAGATGCGTAGTGCCATGCAGCGGAAGAAGAGTTGGGGCAGCGCGTCCGCCGCGTTCGTCTCCTCCTCGTACGATCTCCCTCGAATAGCCGGTCATCAGATCCCACGTACAGGTTTGCAAGAGTGGCCAAGTGCACCACCTCTAATGGTATCCACACGTGCAAGAGGAATACCGTGCGACGGACTACTAGGTCTGATCACACAGTCGGCGGCGAGTGGAGGTGGCTATTCGCAACACATGCAAGACCCAGTGACAACGCTAAAGCGATCAACCGAATGAGTGTGTTGCACCCCCACTATATATAGGCATCCTTCGCATGCTCTACACTTGGGCCTCGCATGGATCCTAAAGCCCAAAGTCTGTTCGGCCTTGATCCGAGTCCAAGTAGGATTACATCTGACTCGTAGAGTCAGATCAGGCCTCACAGATTCCTTCCCTTAAGCGTGCTACCCCTTAGGATCTCGCTCACTTGGTCATGAGTCAGATCACATCTAGCTCGTCTAGTCGGTAGCGGCCTCTAGCGAAGCGTGCCGACTCCAAGTGTCCGATGAAGCTGGTTAGGCGAACCTGTACAATGTGTCACACTTCTATTCCCTTTGCCACACGATATATGTTGTCGAGCTCAATGCGAGTCTGCCATCCTTGTGCTAGCCCGACCTCTTTCTTGTTCCAGTGATGCCGATCACAAACCGGAATATCTCATAATCCTTGTCGCATGGCCATGCTTATCTTGGTTGAATCGCACGAGGGGCCCAGAGTATATCTCTCCTGATCGGAGGGGCAAACCCCATCTTGCTCGACCATGTCTCGCAGCATGGGTCTGGTGAAGGAAATATGCCCTAGAGGCAATAATAAAGTTATTATTTATTTCATCATATGATGATAAATGTTTATTATTCATGCTAGAATTGTATTAACCGGAAACATAATACATGTGTGAATACATAGACAAACATAGTGTCACTAGTATGCCTCTACTTGACTAGCTCATTGATCAAAAGATGGCTATGTTTCCTAGCCATAGACATGAGATGTCATTTGATTAACGGGATCACATCATTAGGAGAATGATGTGATTGACTTGACCCATTCCGTTAGGTTAGCACTTGATCGTTTAGTATGTTGCTATTGCTTTCTTCATGATTTATACATGTTCCTATGACTATGAGATTATGCAACTCCAGTTTACCGGAGGAAAACTTTGTGTGCTACCAAACGTCCACAACGTAATTGGGTGATTATAAAGGTGCTCTACAGGTGTCTCGAAGGTACTTGTTGGGTTGGCGTATTTCAAGATTAGGATTTGTCACTCCTATTATCGAGAGAGGTATCTCGGGCCCACTTTCGGTAATGCAAATCACTATAAGCCTTGCAAGCATTGTAACTAATGAGTTAGTTGCGGGATGATGTATTACGGAACGAGTAAAGAGACTTGCCGATAACGAGATTGAACTAGGTATTGGGATACCGACGATCGAATCTTGGGCAAGCAACATACCGATGACAAAGGGAACAACGTATGTTGCTATGCGGTTTGACCGATAAAGATCTTCGTAGAATATGTAGAAGCCAATATGAGCATCCAGGTTCCGCTATTGGTTATTGGCCGGAGACGTGTCTCGGTCATGTCTACATAGTTATCGAACCCGTAGGGTCTGCCCGCTTAAAGTTTCAGTGACGATTGTATTATGAGTTTATGTGATTTTATGTACCGAAGGTAGTTCGGAGTCCCGGATGAGATCGCGGGCATGACGAGGAGTCTCGAAATGGTTGAGACGTAAAGATCGATACATTGGACGACTATATTCGGACATTGTAAAGGTTCCGAGTGATTCGGGTATTTTCGGAGTACTGGGGAGTTACGGGAATTCACCGGGAGAAGTATTGGGCCTTATTGGGCCATACGGGAATAGAGGATAGAGGCCAAAAGGAAGGAGGCGCACACCCCCCCCCCACTGGTCCGAATTGGAGAAGGGGTGCAACCCCCTTTTCCTTCTCCCTCTCCCCCTCTTTCCTTCTCTCCTACTCCAGAAAGGAAAGGGGAATCCTACTAGGACTTGGGAGTCCTAGTAGGACTCCCCACACTTGGCGCGCCCCCTCTAGGGCTGGCGTCTCCCTTGCTCCTTTATATACGGGGGCAGGGGGGCACCCCATAGACACAACAATTGATCTCTTGATCTCTTAGCCGTGTGCGGTGCCCCCTCCACCATAATCCACCTCGATCATATCATAGCAGTGCTTAGGCGAACCCCTGCATCGGTAGCATCATCACCACCGTCATCACGCCGTCGTGCTGACGAAACTCTCCCTCGAAGCTTTGTTGGATCGGAGTTCGTGGGACGTCACCGAGCTGAACGTGTGCTGAACTCGGAGGTGTCGTGCGTTCGGTACTTGATCGGTCGGATCGTGAAGACGTACGACTACATCAACCGCGTTGTGCTAACGCTTCTGCTTTCGGTCTATGAGGGTACGTGGATACACTCTCCCCTCTCGTTGCTATGCATCACCATGATCTTCTTGGGGAACGTAGTAATTCAAAAAAAATCCTACGCACACGCAAGATCATGGTGATGCATAGCAATGAGAGGGGAGACTATGTCCACGCACTGTGAGACGTAAAAGCGAAGCTAGCACAACGCGGTTGATGTAGTCGTACGTCTTCGCTATCCGACCGATCAAGTACGGAACGTACGACACCTCCGAGTTCAGCACACGTTCAGCTTGATGATGTCCCTCGAACTCCGATCCAGCCGAGCTTTGAGGGAGAGTTCCACAAGACAACGGCAGTGACGATGATGGTGTTCTATCGGCTGTGGCTTCGCCTAAGCACCGCTACGATATTATCGAGGTGGATTATGGTGGAGGGGGGCACCGCACATGGCTAAGAGATCAAGAGATCAATTGTTGTGTCTATGGGGTGCCCCCCTCCTCTGTACACAAAGGGGGGAGGAGGAGAGGGCCAGCCAAGGGGGTGGCACGCCCTAAGAGGGGGAAACCTACTCCAAGTAGGTTTGCCCCTCCCTTTCCTAGTCCAAGAAGGACGGGGAAGGAAGGAGTGGGAGAGGGGAAAGGCAAGGGGGGCGCCCCCCCCTTCCTTGTCCTATTCGGACTCAAGGGGAGGGGGCGCGCCTCTTGCCCTAGCCGGACCCTCTCTCTCCACTAGGGCCAAACAAGGCCCATTAGTTCCCGGGGGTTCCAGATCTCGATAAATGTCTCAAAACCTTCCGAACCTTTCCGGTGTCCAAACATAGTCGTCCAATATATCGATCTTTACGTCTCGACCATTTCGAGACTCCTCGTCATGTCCGTGATCACATCCGAGACTCCGAAACACCTTCGGTACATCAAAACACATAAACTCATAATATAACCATCATCGAACTTTAAGCGTGCGGACCCTACGGGTTTGAGAACTATGTAGACATGACCGAGACACGTCTCTGGTCAATAACCAATAGCGGAACCTGGATGCTCATATTGGCTCCCATATATTCTACGAAGATCTTTATCGGTCAAACCGCATAACAACATACGTTGTTCCCTTTGTCATTGGTATGTTACTTGCCCGAGATTCGATCGTCAGTATCTCAATACCTAGTACAATCTGCTATCGGCAAGTCTCTTTACTCATTCCAGAATACATCATCCGAACTAACTCATTAGTTGCAATGCTTGCAAGGCTTAAATGATGTGCATTACCGAAAGGGGCCCAGATACCTCTCCGACAATCGGAGTGACAAATCCTAATCTCAAATACGCCAACCCAACAAGTACCTTCGGAGACACATGTAGAGCACCTTTATAATCACCCAAGAACGCTAGGACGCTTTGGTAGCACACAAAGTGTTCCTCCGATAAACGGGAGTTGCATAATCTCATAGTCATAGGAACATGTATAAGTCATGAAGAAAGCAATAGCGACATACTAAATGATCAAGTGCTAAGCTAACGGAATGGGTCAAGTCAATCACATAATTCTCCTAATGATGTGATCCCGTTAATCAAATGACAACTCTTTGTCTATGGCTAGGAAACATAACCATCTTTGATTAACGAGCTAGTCAAGTAGAGGCATACTAGTGACACTCTGTTTGTCTATGTATTCACACATGTATTATGTTTCCGGTTAATACAATTCTAGCATGAAAAATTAACATTTATCATGATATGAGGAAATAGATAATAACTTTATTATTGACTTTAGGGCATATTTCCTTCAAATCTTGCGTGTGCGTAGGATTTTTTTGAAATTACTACGTTCCTCAATAGTGGTATCAGAGCCTGGTTCTATGTGTAGAAGTTATATGCATGATTAGAACACAAGTGAGTTGTGGGCGATACAAGTCATACTGCTTACCAGCATGTCATACTTTGGTTCAGCGATATTGTTGGATGAAGCGGCCTGGACCGACATTACGTGTACGCTTACGTGAGACTGGTTCTACCGACGTGCTTTGCACACAGGTGGCTGGCGGGTGTCAGTTTCTCCAACTTTAGTTGAACCGAGTGTGGCTACGACCGGTCCTTGAGAAGGTTAAAACAACACTAACTTGACGAACTATCGTTGTGGTTTTGATACGTAGGTAAGAACGGTTCTTGCTCAGCCCGTAGCAGCCATGTAAAACTTGTAACAACAAAGTAGAGGACGTCTAACTTGTTTTTGCAGGGCATGTTGTGATGTGATATGGTCAAGACATGATGCTATGTTTTATCGTATGAGATGATCATGTTTTGTAACCGAGTTATCGACAACTAGCAGGAGCCATATGGTTGTCGCTTTATTGTATGCAATGCAATCGCCCTGTAATGCTTTTTACTTTATCACTATGGCAGCGATAGTCGTAGAAGCAATATTTGGTGAGACAACAACGACGCTATGATGGAGATCAAGGTGTCACGCCGGTGACGACGGTGATCATGACGGTGCTTCGGAGATGGAGATCACAAGCACAAGATGATGATGGCCATATCATATCACTTATATTGATTGCATGTGATATTTATCTTTTATGCGTATTATTTTTCCTAGATTGACGGTAGCATTATAAGATGATCTCTCACTAAATTTCAAGGTATAAGTGTTCTCCCTGAGTATGCACCGTTGCGAAAATTCTTTGTGCTGAGACACCACGTGATGATCGGGTGTGATAAGCTCTACGTTCAAATAAAACGGGTGCAAGACAGTTTTGCACACGCGGAATAGTCAGGTTAAACTTGACGAGCCTAGCATATGCAGATATGGCCTCGAAACACTAAGACCAAAAGGTCGAGCGTGAATCATATAGAAGATATGATCAACATAGTGATGTTCACCATTGAAAACTACTCCATCTCACGTGATGATCGGACATGGTTTAGTTGATTTGGATCACGTGGTCACTTAGATGATTAGAGGGATGTCTATCTAAGTGGGAGTTCTTAAGCAATATGATTAATTGAACTTTAATTTATCATGAACTTAATCCTGGTAGTATTAGCATATCTATGTTGTAGATCAATAGCTCGCGTTTAACTCCCCTGTTTATTTTGATATGTTCCTAGAGAAAACAAAGTTGAAAGATGTTTGTAGCAATGATGCGGATTGGATTCGTGATCTGAGGATTATTCTCATTGCTGCACAGAAGAATCATGTCCTTGATGCACCGCTAGGTGACAGACCAATTCGAGGAGCAGATGCAGACATTATGAATGTTTGGCAAGCTCGATATGATGACTACTTGATAGTTTAGTGCACCATGCTTTACGGCTTAGAACCGGGACTTCAAAAATGTTTTGAATGCCACGGAGCATATAAGATGTTCCAAGAGTTGAAATTGGTATTTCATACTCATGCCCGTGTCGAGAGGTATGAGACCTCTGACATTACTTTGCCTACATGATGGAGGAGAATAGCTCAACTAGTAAGCATGTGCTCAGATTGTCTGAGTACTACAATCACTTGAATCAAGTGGGAGTTAATCTTCCAGATAATATAGTGATTGACAGAGTTCTCTAGTCACTATCACCAAGTTGCTAGAACTTCGTGATGAACTATAATATGCAAGGGGTAACGAAAACGATTCCCAAGCTCTTTGTGATGCTGAAATCGACGAAGGTAGAAATAAAGAAAAACATCGAGTGTTGATGGTTAACAAGACCACTAGTTTCAAGAAAAGGGCAAAGGGAAGAAGGGGAACTTCAAGAAGAACGGAAAGCAAGTTGCTGCTCAAGTGAAGAAGCCCAAGTCTGGACCTAAGCCTGAGACTAAGTGCTTCTACTGCAAAGGGACTAGTCAATGGAAGCGGAACTACCCCAAGTATTTGGCGGATAAGAAAGATGGCAAAATGAACAAAGGTATATTTGATATACATGTTATTGATGTGTACTTTACTAGTGTTTATAGCAACCCCGCGGTATTTGATACTAGTTCAGTTGCTAAGATTAGTAACTCAAAACGGGATTTGCAGAATGAATAGAGACTAGTTAAGGGTGAAGTGATGATGTGTGTTGGAATTAGTTCCAAGATTGATATGATCATCATCGTATACTCCCTATACTTTCGGGATTAATGTTGAACCTAAATAAGTGTTATTTGGTGTTTGCGTTGAGCATGAATATGATTCGATCATGTTTATTGCAATACGGTTATTCATTTAAGTTAGAGAATAATTGTTGTTACATTTACATGAATAAAACCTTCTATGGTCATACACCCAATGAAAATGGTTTGTTGGATCTCGATCGCAGTGATACACATATTCGTAATATTGAAGCCAAAAGATGCAAATTTAATAATGATAGTGCAATTTATTTGTGGCACTGCCATTTAGGTCATATTGGTGTAAAGCACATGAAGAAACTCCATGCTGATGGGTTTTTGGAATCACTTGATGCTTGTGAAGCATGCCTCATGGGCAAGATGACTAAGACTCCGTTCTCCGAAACAATGGAGCGAGCAACTGACTTAATGGAAATAATACATACTGATGTATGCGGTCCGGTGAGTGTTGAGGCTCGTGGCAGGTATCGTTATTTTCTGACCTTCACAGATGATTTGAGCAGATATGGGTATATCTACTTGATGAAACATAAGTCTGAAACATTTGAAAAGTTCAAAGAATTTCAGAGTGAAGTGGAAAATCATCATGACAAGAAAATAAAGTTTCTACGATCTAATCGTGGAGACAAATATTTGAGTTACAAGTTTGGTCTTCAATTAAAACAATGTGGAATAGTTTCACAAATTTTTGCCACCTGGAACACCACAGCATAATGATATGTCCGAATGTCATAACCGTACTTTATTGGATATAGTGCAATCTATGATGCTTCTTACCGATTTACCACTATAGTTTTGGGGTTATGCATTAGAGACAGTTGCATTCATGTTAAAAAGGGCACCATCTAAATCCGTTGAGACGACACCGTATGAACTGTGGTTTGGCAAGAAACCAACGTTATCTTTTCTTAAAGTTTGGGGAGGCGATAAGAAAATGTTTCATCCTGATAAGCTCAAACCCAAATCGGAGAAATGTGTCTTCATAGGATACCCCAAGGAGACAGTTGGGTATACCTTCTACCACAGATCCAAAGGCAATATATTCATTGCTAAGAATGGATCCTTTCTAGAGGAGTTTCTCTCGAAAGAAGTGAGTGGGAGGAAAGTAGAACTTGATGAGGTAACTGTACCTGCTCCCTTATTGGAAAGTAGTTCATCACAGAAATTTGTTCCTGTGACTACTACACCAAGTAGTGAGGAAGCTAATGATGATGATCATGTAACTTCAGATCAAGTTACTACCGAACCTCGTAGGTAAACTAGAATGAGATCCGCACCAGAGTGGTACGGCAATCCTGTTCTGGAGGTCATGTTACTTTACCATGACAAACCTACGAACTATGAGGAAGCGATGATGAGCCCAGATTCCGCAAAATGGTTTGAGGCCATGAAATCTGAGATGGGATCCATGTATGAGAACAAAGTGTGGACTTTGGTTGACTTGCTCGATGATCGGCAAGCCATAGAAAATAAATGGATCTTCAAGAGGAAGACGGACGCTGATAGTAGTGTTACTATCTACAAAGCTAGACTTGTCGAAAAAAAGGTTTTTGACAAAGTTCAAGGTGTTGACTACGATGAGATTTTTTCACTCGTAGCGATGCTTAAGTCTGTCCGAATCATGTTAGCAAATTGCCACATTTTATGAGATATGGCAAATGGATGTCAAAACTACATTCCTTAATGGATTTCTTAAAGAAAAGTTGTATATGATGCAACCAGAAGGTTTTGTTCATCCTAAAGGTGCTAACAAAATGTGCAAGCTCCAGCGATCCATCTATGGACAGGTGCAAGCATCTCGGAGTTGGAATATACGCTTTGATGAGTTGATCAAAGCATATAGTTTTATACAGACTTGTGGTGAAGCCTGTATTTACAAGAAAGTGAGTGGGAGCACTACATCATTTCTGATAAATGTATGTGAATGACATATTGTTGATCGGAAATAATGTAGAATTTTCTGGAAAGCATAAAGGAGTATTTGAAAGGATTTTTTCAAAGAAAGACCTCGGTGAAGCTGCTTACATATTGAGCATCAAGATCTATAGAGATAAATCAAGATGCTTCATAAGTTTTTTCAATGAGTACATACCTTGACAAGATTTTGGAATAGTTCAAAATGGAACAGTCAAAGAAAGAGTTCTTGCCTGTGTTACAAGGTGTGAAATTGAGTAAGACTCAAAGCCCGACCACGATGTAAGATAGAAAGAGAATGAAAGTCATTCCCTATGCCTCAGCCATAGGTTCTATAAAGTATGCCATGTTGTGTACCAGATCTATTATATACCCTACCACTGAGTTTGGCAAGGAAGTACAATAGTGATCTAGGAGTAGATCACTGGACAACGGTCAAAATTAATCTTAGTGGAATAAGGATATGTTTCTCGATTATGGAGGTGACAAAAGGTTAAATAAAAGGGTTACGTCGATGCAAGTTTTTGACACTGATCCAGATGATTCTAAGTCTCAATCTGGATACATATTGAAAGTGGGAGCTATTAGCTAGAGTAGCTCCGTGCAGAGCATTGTAGACATAGAGATTTGCAAAATACTTACAGATCTGAATTTTGGCAGACCCGTTGACTAAACTTCACTCACAAGCAAAACATGATCACACCTTAGTACTCTTTGGGTGTTAATCACATAGCGATGTGAACTAGATTACTGACTCTAGTAAACCCTTTGAGTGTTGGTCACATGGCGATGTGAACTATGGGTGTTAATCACATAGTGATGTGAACTATTGGTGTTAAATCACATGGCGATGTGAACTAGAGTATTGACTCTAGTGCAAGTGGGAGACTGAAGGAAATATGCCCTAGAGGCAATAATAAAGTTATTATTTATTTCCTCATATGATGATAAATGTTTATTATTCTTGCTAGAATTGTATTAACCGGAAACATAATACATGTGTGAATACATAGACAAACATAGTGTCACTAGTATGCCTCTACTTGACTAGCTCGTTGATCAAAAGATGGCTATGTTTCCTAGCCATAGACATGAATTGTCATTTGATTAACGGGATCACATCATTAGGAGAACGATGTGATTGACTTGACCCATTCCGTTAGCTTAGCACTTGATCGTTTAGTATGTTGCTATTGCTTTCTTCATGACTTATACATGTTCCTATGACTATGAGATTATGCAACTCATGTTTACCGGAGGAACACTTTGTGTGCTACCAAACATCACAACGTAAGTGGGTGATTATAAAGGTGCTCTCTGGTGTCTCGAAGGTACTTGTTGAGTTGGCGTATTTCGAGATTAGGATTTGTCACTCCTATTATCGGAGAGGTATCTCTGGGCGCACTCGGTAATGCACATCACTATAAGCCTTGCAAGCATTGTAACTAATGAGTTAGTTGTGGGATGATGTATTACGGAACGAGTAAAGAGACATGCCGGTAACGAGATTGAACTAGGTATTGGGATACCGACGATCGAATCTCGGGCAACATACTGTTGACAAAGGGAACAACGTATGTTGTTATGCGGTTTGACCGATAAAGATCTACGTAGAATATGTAGGAGCCAATATGAGCATCCAGGTTCCGCTATTGGTTATTGGCCGGAGACGTGTCTCGGTCATGTCTACATAGTTCTCGAACCCGTAGGGTCCGCACGCTTAAAGTTTCAGTGACGATTGTATTATGAGTTTATGTGATTGGATGTACCTAAGGTAGTTCGGAGTCCCGGATGAGATCGGGGACATGACGAGGAGTCTCAAAATGGTCGAGATGTAAAGGTCGATCTATCAGACGACTATATTCGGACATCGGAAAGGTTCTGAGTGATTTGGGTATTTTCGGAGTACCGGGGAGTTACGGGAATTCACCGGGAGAAGTATTGGGCCTTATTGGGCCATACGGGAATAGAGGATAGAGGCCAAAAGGAAGGAGGCATGCGCCCCCCCTCTAGTCTGAATTGGAGAAGGGGTGCAGCCCCCTTTTCCTTCTCCCTCTCCCCCTCTTTCCTTCTCTCCTACTCCGGAAAGGAAAGGGGAATCCTACTAGGACTTGGGAGTCCTAGTAGGACTCCCCACACTTGGGGCGCCCCCTCTAGGGTCGGCCTCTCCCTTGCTCCTTTATATCACAGGGGGGCACTTATAGACACAACAATTGATCTCTTGATCTCTTAGCCATGTGCGGTACCCCCTCCACCATAATCCACCTCGATCATATCATAGCAGTGCTTAGGCGAAGCCCTGCGTCGGTAGCATCATCACAACTGTCATCACGCCGTCGTGCTGACGGAACTCTCCCTCGAAGATCTGCTGGATCGAAGTTCGTGGGACGTCATAGAGCTGAACATGTGCTGAACTCGGAGGTGTCGTGCGTTCGGTACTTGAACGGTCGGATCGTGAAGACGTACGACTACATCAACCGCGTTGTGCTAGCCGCTTCGGTCTATGAAGTGCGTGGATACACTCTCCCCTCTCGTTGTTATGCATCACCATGATCTTGTTGGGGAATGTAGTAATTTCAAAAAAAATCCTACGCACACGCAAGATCATGGTGATGCATAGCAACGACAGGGGAGAGTATGTCCACGTACCCTCGTAGACCGAAAGCGGAAGCGTTAGCACCACGCAGTTGATGTAGTCGTACGTCTTCACTATCCGACCGATCAAGTACCGAACGTACGGCACCTCCGAGTTCAGCACACGTTCAGCTCGATGACGTCCCTCGAACTCCTATCCAGCCGAGCTTTGAGGGAGAGTTACGCCAAGACGACGCTGCAGGACGATGATGATGTTCTCATCGACGCAGGCTTCGCCTAAGCACCGCCACGATATTGTCGAGGTGGATTATGGTGGAGGGGGCACCAGACACGGCTAAGAGATCAAGAGATCAATTGTTGTGTTTATGGGGTGCCCTCCTCCCAGTATATAAAGGGGGGAGGAGGAGAGGGCCGGCCAAGGGGGTGGTGCGCCCTAGGTGGGGGAAACCTACTCCAAGTAGGTTTGCCCCTCCCTTTCCTAGTCCAAGGAGGGGGAAGGAAGGAGTGGGAGAGGGGAAAGGCAAGGGGCGCGCCGCCCTCCTTCCTTGTCCTATTCGGACTCAAGGGTAGGGGGCGCGCCTCTTGCCCTGGCCGGCCCCTCTCTCTCTCCACTAGGGCCCAACAAGGCCCTTTAGTTCCCGGGGGGGGGGGGGGGGTTTCGGTAACCCCCGGTACTCCGAGAAATGTCTGAAACCTTCCGGAACCTTTCCGGTGTCCAAACATAGTCGTCCAATATATCGATCTTTACGTCTCGACCATTTCGAGACTCCTCGTCATGTCCGCGATCACATCCGGGACTCCGAAAACCTTCGTACATCAAAACACAAAAACTCATAATATAACCGTCATCGAACTTGTTGCCTCGGACCCTACGGGTTCGAGAACTATGTAGACTTGATCGAGACACGTCTCCGGTCAATAACCAATACCGGAACCTGGATGCTCATATTGGCTCCCACATATTCTACGAAGATATTTATCGGTCAAACCGCATAACAACATACGTTGTTCCCTTTGTCATCGGTATGTTACTTGCCCGAGATTCGATCGTCGGTATCTCAATACCTAGTTCAATCTTATTACCGGCAAGTCTCTTTACTCATTCCGTAATACATCATCCCGCAACTAACTCATTAGTTGCAATGCTTGCAAGACTTAAGTGATGTGCATTACCGAGTGGGACCAGAGATACCTCTCCGACAATCGGAGTGACAAATCTAATTTCAAATACGCCAACCCAACAAGTACCTTCGGAGACACCAGAGAGCACCTTTATAATCACCCAATTGCCAGACGCTTTGGTAGCACATAAAGTGTTCCTCCCAGAAACGGGAGTTGCATAATCTCATAGTCATAGGAACATGTATAAGTCATGAAGAAAGCAATAACAACATACTAAATGATCAAGTGCTAAGCTAACGGAATGGGTCAAGTCAATCACATCATTCTCCTAATGTAACACCCCGGATGTAACTTTCCATATTTGTAACTCCAACTCTTGCCATTTTCGGCATTGTGATATGATATTCCCTCCGTGGTTGGGTTTTCTTCTTTTTGCATTTTGTCCGTGTTAGGCATCTCATATCATGTCATCATGTGCAACGCATTTGCATACGTGTTCGTCTCATGATTCCGAGCATTTTCCCCGTTGTCCGTTTTGCAATCCGGCACTCCTATGTCCCCCGGCGTCCCCTTTTACGTTTTTCCGTGAGCGGGTACTTAACTTTCTCAGAATGGACCGAGGTTTGTCAAGTGGCCTTGGTATACCACCGGTAGACCACCGTCAAGTTTCGGGTCATTTGGAGCTCGCTTGGTACTCCAACGGTTAATCGCACTCTCGAAAGGCCTCTTTTAAGTTGCAGCCCAACACCCTTTCAAAACAGCCCAATAACCCATCTAAGTCACTTCCATGCTCTCCGTTGTTCGATCACGATCGTGTGGGCGAAAAACTACACCTCATTTGGACTCTCCTAGCTCCCTCTATGCCTATTTAAACACCTCCCCCGTCCAAATCCGGGTCCAAACCCTAGCTCCTTCCTCCTCCCGCCGACGGACACGTCCACCCGCCGCCCGGACGTGTCCGCCCGTCAGCGCCGCCGCCCCCGCGCCCAATCCCCGCGTGCCACGTGGGCGACCCGCGCCCAGCCGTCGCCCGGCCCTTGAAACTGCAAACCCTACGCGCCCGCTCCGGCCCGCGCCGCCTCCCGGGCAGCGCCCCGCCGCCGGCTGCCCGCCGTCGCCGCCGGCCGCCCGGCCACGGCGCCCAGCCGCCCGACGCCCACCGGCGCCCGGCCGCCGCCGCCCGGCCCTCATCGCCGCCCGGCACCGCCTCCGCCGTCCGCGCCGGCGGCCCGCCTCCTCTCCCTCCTCGGCCTCGTCCGGCTCCGGCGAGCCGCCCGCCGCCGTCGCCTCGATCGGATCTGAGATCCATCCTCGAGGGGGTTGACTTCTTCCCCCCCCCCCCCCAAATCGTCTAAGTTTTATTTCGGTGATTAATTGGTGGCATTTTCAGTGCATCATAACTTTGCACCTGTAGCTCCGTTTCGTGCGTGTAATATGTCAAAATGTTCATCTCGAAGAGTAGATCATTTCATTTCATTGCATCATTTTCATTTGAGCTCGTATTGATGCCCGAAATGCTGTTGGAAGAGGGCTATGTGATGTTAGTTTCTGTTTCTTAACAGAACATGCACTTTTGTTATCTTTTGCTATGATTGATGTGTGCACCCTATGAATTTGAGTCCTACATGTGTTTTATAATATGCCATGCCATATTTCCAGGGGTGTATGCCATGTATTTTTGTGATCTATGTGGTCACTAGCACAAGCATGCAAACTAGGCTTCCTGAGGTTGCTGTTTTCAGCCCTGTTTAGCTGATATTTTGATGCTATGTTAACTTGATGCTACCGAGAGATCTATCCATATTTTGAGATACTTCAGTAAGGATGTTTTGAACATATGGTTATGCTCTATCCATCAATGCCTTTGTTTGCAATTATGGAGTGCCATAGCTTGAGTCAATCGAGCTCTACTTTTGCTATAAAATGTTTCCTGGCAGATTGTTTACATGTTATTCAATTTTGCCAAGGTTGTTGTGGTTGATCCGTGTATGCTATCATGTTGTTCTTGCGATGTATGTCTTCTATGCATGTCTTCTTGATTTATGTATGCTTAGTTTATCATGAGATGCTCTGTAGTGAGTGCATCGAGCTCTTAAACATGCCTACTTGTTATCTGTTTTTGTCATGCCCTGTTGCTGAATCTGTTAACGAAACTTGCCATTTTGACAAGGGTGATACTGTATTTTCTGATCCTTTTTGGCTTATGGTCAGTAAGGGACTTTTGTTCTATGATTTGAGTAGATTCATTCCATGCCTTGATTTGCTATTATAAGTTCCTGTAGCATCTTGTTTTCTTGCTCTGAACATTGCTACCTGATGCTGTTTTTGCCATGTTCAGTAATTTCACTTAAGTCTATGAAGCTGATATGTTTTGCACTTTTGCCATGCTTGTTTGAACCTGTTAAGATGTGATTTAGTCGTAGCTCAGTGTTCATCTTTTGTCAAACATCTTGAGTACACCACTGCCATATACTTTGTTGGTACGTTTAGGTGCAGGAGCTTAATTTCTTGTTGCTTGCTAAGTGGTATCATGCTGTTAATGGCAGATTTGTGCCAATCTTGTTTTGCTTGTCTTTTGCAAACCGTGCATCCGATTCCGGTGATCTTTATATCGATTTCAACCGAAATCATCTCATCTTTCCAGCGGCATACTTGGTTTGCCAAGTTGATGCCTGGTTCATCTTTTTCCTTCCGGAGCGCCGCGATACGCATTGCATATCACATCTCGCATATCATGTCGGGTTTTACATCATGTTGCTTGTGCATTGCACCGTGATTTATTGTGGTTCCTTTGTTTGTGTTCTTGCTTTGGGTAGAGCCGGAGACGAGTACGTGAACGAGGAACCTGTTGAGAACGCTTACGAGGATCAAGCTTTCGACAACTCGAGAACTTTGCGTGCAAGATGACCATACCCTCGAAATCACTTCTATCTTTGCTATGTTAGATGCTCGCTCTTTTGCTATGCCTATGCTACGATGCCTATCACTTGCTATATCATGCCACCCATATTGCCATGTCAAACCTCTAACCATCCTTTCCTAGCAAACCGTTGTTTGGCTATGTTACCGCTTTGCTCAGCCCCTCTTATAGCGTTGCTAGTTGCAGCTGAAGATGAAGTTTGTTCCTTATTGGAACATGGAGATGTTGTTCCTTGTTGGAACATGTTTACTTGTTGGGGATATCACAATATATCTGCTATAATTAATGCATCTATATACTTGGTAAAGGGTGGAAGACTCGGCCTTATGCCTGGTGTTTTGTTCCACTCTTGCCGCCCTAGTTTCCGTCATACCGGTGTTATGTTCCTTGATTTCGCGTTTCTTACACGGTTGGGTGATTTTTGGGACCCCCTTGACAGTTCGCTTTGAATAAGACTCCTCCAAAGAAGGCCCAACTTTGGTTTTACCATTTGCCACCTAAGCCTTTTTCCCCGGGTTTTCGCGAGCCCGAGGGTCATCTTTATTTTAACCCCGGGCAGTTCTCCTTCGAGTCTTGGTCCAATTTTAGCGATGTCCGGCGCCCTTGAGCAATCAGGGTCTATGCCAACCCGACGTCTGGCTCATCCGGTGTGCCACGAGAACGAGATATGTGCAGCTCCTATCGGGATTTGTCGGCACATTCGGGCGGCTTCTTGGTCTTGTTTTATTCTTTGTCGAAATGTCTTGTAGTCCGGGATTCCGAGATTGATCGGGTCTTCCGGTAGAAGGAATATCCTTCGTTGACCGTGAGAGCTTATAATGGGCTAAGTTGGGACACCCTGCAGGGTATTATCTTCGAAAGCCGTGCCCGCGGTTATGAGGCAGATGGGAATTCGTTAATGTCCGATTGTAAAAACCCGAAGTTGACCTCAATTAAAATACACATCAAGGTGTGTAACCGTGATGGTCTCTTCTCGGCGGAGTCCGGAAGTGAACACGGTGTTGGAGTTATGTCCGACGTAAGTAGTTCAGGATCACTTCTTGATCGCTACTAGCTTCACGACCGTGCTTTGCTCCTCTTCTCGCTCTCTTTGCGAATGTAGTCACCATATATGCTAGTCGCTGTCGCAGCTCCACCTTACAACTATGTCCTTCCTATAAGCTTAAATAGTCTTGATCTCGCAGGTGTGAGATTGCTGAGTCTTGCTGAGTCCCCGTGACTCACATATTCTACCAAAACAGTTGCAGGTGCCGACGATGCCAGTGCAGGTGACGCAACCGAGCTCAAGTGGGAGTTCGACGAGGAACGTGGTCGTTACTATGTGTCTTTTCACGATGATCAGAGTGCTGCCCATTGGGGACGATCGGGGATCTGTGTAGCATTTGGGGTATCTTCTTTTATTTTGGTTCCGTAGTCGGACCTTGAGTGTATTCTGGATGATGGATGTTTATTTATGTATTGTGTGAAGTGGCGACTGTAAGCCAACTATGTATCTCTTTCCCTTATGTATTACATGGGTTGTGTGAAGAGGTACCTCACTTGCGACATTGCTTTCAATGCGGTTATGCCTCTAAGTCGTGCTTCGACACGTGGGAGATATAGCCGCATCGGGGGCGTTACAAGTTGGTAATCAGAGCCTTCCCCGACTTAGGAGCCCCTACTTGATTGTTTCTTTGGCGTTGTTGAGTCTAGAACGGAAAATGTTTTGAGTCTTAGGATTATATATATCGGAGAGTAGGTTTCTTTTACTCCCCAGTCCCTTCGTCGCTCTGGTGAGGTCTCCGACGTAGAAGTTTTGACTTTCCTCTCCTCAAATTTCACTAAATTTTTTTAGGATGACGCTGGTATCTTGGAATCGTTCCGATGGTTTTGTGACGAGAACATTGTTCTTGGTGCCTCCTGACATTTAGGGGTTGTGGCAGTGTCCCGGGGAGTTGAGCTCAGAGTTGTAGTCGTCACAATATTATCGTTGCAGTTCTGGAATACATGAGATTTACCGACATCGAAATCTCTTTTGTGCGCTTGTTGGTGAGATAACCCGATAACCCAAAGATCTTTGGGCGAGCTCGAGTATTGCCATGACTCGTATAACGGATGTTTTTCAAGGTCGAGGTACACGATTTCGAAGGTTTCTTGGTTATGTGTTGACGGATGGATACAAATGGATCTAGGTATTGTTAGTTTGGGTGATATATTTTGTGTCCCCGTATCCCCAACACCAGATTGCATAACCGTAAAGTTTCGGGAGTTTATAGGTGGGAATTCTAGTAGCTTATAGGATATCTTTCCGACAGATGTATGATTTGAGATTGGGGTCCAACGTTTAGTGGTCCGCCCATCCACGGTCGATTTACAGTGGTCGCGAGGCGTCTTAAAGAATCCTTGGCTATGCTGATTCGGGGACGTCTTGTTTGTCATTCGTGACGTCCGCTGTACGTCGTGCCCGTGTGGGCCCCACCACGAACACTTTGGGCGAAATCTCTATCATGTGTTTGTTTCGGCTTATTCTAGAAGCCAATCTTTTGTTTTGTTTTCAGTTGTGCTATTCGAGTTGTTTCAAAGGCAGATGATGATTCCATACCTTTATCTAAGTGGCTTCTCACCTTAATGGACGTGTGATGTTAGCTTTTGGAATTCATTCGTTCATCCTTGTTCGAATGTTTATTGTGAAGACTATATGTTGCAATTTCTATCCGTTGATTCAACTTGTCTATCTGTCTATCAAAGTGCTAACGGATGTCACCCTCTTCAGGATGGCTCCGCCAACGCGTCTGAATCCGGATCGCAATGATGAGAGTCAGTCGAACCCTCCACCTCCACCTCCGCCTCCGGAGGCCCGGCAAGCTATCATGGCAGCCACCAATGCCAATGCTCGAGATGATTTTGCAGCTCTTGCAAGAGCGTACTCAAGGGCAAGGCAGTCAAGGAAATCAAGGTCAAGGCAACAACCAGCCGCACTTTGCTACTCTCGATCGGTTCCTCGCTAATCAGCGAAGTCTTTCGGTTTACGTGTCGAGGCCACAGACGTCGACGATTGGCTTGTGGACATCTGCAAGCATTTTGAATGTAGCAATGTCAGACCTGAGGACTTTGTCAAGTTTGCATCGTTTCAACTCAAGGACCAAGCTGCTGAGTGGTTCCAGCAATACAAAGATTCCAGAGGAGTTCGTGTCATTACCTGGGATGAGTTCCGCCGAGACTTCAGAGCTCACCATATTCCAAAAAGTGTTGTTGAGAGCAAGCGTGAGGAGTTCCGCAATCTCAAGCAAGGCAACATGTCTGTGTATCAATACAATATCCAGTTCTGTAAACTCGCCGCTTCACTAAGCAAGACGCCCACGATGAAAAGAGTATGATCTATCAATTCAGAGGTGGTCTCGAGAGAAGATCTGCAATTAGCTCTTGTGCTTTTGAGCGAGATAAGTATGATGAATTCTACAACATGGCACTTTGAAGCAAGAAGCTGCCCAGCTCAAATGTGAGGCTTCTAAGAAGAGAATCAGGGATGCGATTCAGTCTTCTTCTTCCTCTCAAGTGGCAGCTAAGCGTGAAGTTCTACCTTCCTCCTCCTCCGTTCCGTCAGCCTTATCAGCAGAAGAACTCAGGTGGTCGTGGATCTTCCCACCCGCCCAACCCAGGCTATCAGAACAAGTCAAATTCTCAAGCTCCAAGGTCAAATGCTCCTTATCACCGTCCGCTCTCAGAGGTGACTTGCAACAAATGTCAGCAGAAAGGTCACTATGCGAACAAGTGCTTCAACCAAAGGCGCCTTCCGCCTCCTCCTGTGAAATCTTCCAGCAATGCAGTGGTCAAGCATAATCCCAAGTCTGCAAAGGTGAATATGATGAATGCAGCTCAAGCGGAGGAATCTCTTGATGTGATTATGGGTAATCTTCGATTAATGATATTCCTGCAAAAGTCTTATTTGATACTTGGTGCATCGCATTCTTTCATTTCAAGAAATTTTGCATCTAAACATGAGTTGGTTATTCAATATTTGCCTAAACCTTTATAGGTTGTCTCTCCGGGTAACTTCTTGCATGAAAGCTCCTTGGTTACTGATGTTTCTATCAAGATGGGCGATTATAGATTTCTGGCTAAACCAATTGTCCTTGGTGACTCGGATATTGATCTTATTCTCGGGATGGATCGGCTTTCAAAGACAAAGCTCAGCTTGATTGTGCTGTCGTGAAATTCAATTGACTCGCTTCTTCTAATGATGTGATCATCTATGCCGCTTCGTGATGAAACCATTCGGTTGTTTTCTCTCAATGAGAAGGGCGAATTGGATGCTATCTCTCGATTCCGATCGCTTGTGAGTACCAAGATGTCTTTCCGAAGAGCTACCAGGAATGCCTCCTCATCGCCAGCTTGAGTTCGTTATCGATCTTGAGCCCGCATCGAACTCCGCTTGCAAGCGCCCATACAAGCTTGGACCTGATGAGCTGAAGGAATTGAAGAAGCAGCTCGATGAACAAGAGCGTCTGGGTTTGATCGGACCGAGTTCATCTCCTTGGGGTTGTGGTGTCCTTTTTGTCGGAAGAAGGATGGCACGGACCGACGCTAAGGCCGATTACCGTCCATTGAATAAGAAGACTATCAAGAACAAGTATCCACTTCCCAACATCAATGAGCTTTTTGAGCAACTCAAAGGTGCTAAAGTGTTCTCCAAGCTTGACCTTCGTATGGGTTATCATCAGATTTGCATTCGTGAACAAGATATTCCCAAGACAAAGATTCGTAACAAGCTTTTGGTTCTTATGAATATACTGTCATGTCTTTCGCCTTGTCAATGCTCCTCCAACATTCTCTCGGATGATGAACTTCATCTTCAACCCCTACACCAATGAATTCGCCTTGGTCTAT
The DNA here is from genome assembly GCA_021605145.1 of Aegilops bicornis. Classification (NCBI taxonomy): domain Eukaryota; kingdom Viridiplantae; phylum Streptophyta; class Magnoliopsida; order Poales; family Poaceae; genus Aegilops; species Aegilops bicornis. The sequence continues at coordinate 256,802,130 of CM038670.1, read as the reverse complement.
CTTGATGATATTTTGGTCTTCTCCAAGAATAAGAAGGATCATGCCAAACATTTGCGATTGGTGCTAGACAAGCTCAGAGAGTATCAATTCTATGCGAAGTTCTCCAAATGTGAATTTTGGCTTGATGAAGTGCTTTATCTTGGTCATATCATCTCCGCCAAGGGCATTGCTGTTAATCCCGAGAAGGTGTCCGCAGTTGTGAATTGGGAACCTCCTCAGAATGTCAAGCAGCTTCGCAGTTTTCTTGGTCTTGCAAGCTATTGCCGAAGATTCGTTGAGAACTTCTCCAAGATTGCAAAGCCTCTTTCCAACCTCCTCCAGAAGCATGTGAAGTATGTCCGGTCTCCCGAGTGTGACGTTGCTTTCAATACTCTCAAAGAGAAACTCGTCACAGCTCCTGTATTGACTCCTCCTGATGAATCCAAGCCATTCGAAGTTTTCTGTGATGCTTCTCTTCAAGGTCTCTGTGCTGTGTTACTGCAAGAGAAGAGAGTTGTGGCCTATACCTCTCGTCACCGAAGCCCAACGAAAAGAACTACCCCACTCACGATCTTGAGTTGGCGGCGCTTGTCCATGCATTAATAACGTGGAGACATCTCTTGTTGGGAAGTAAAGTGGACATTTTCACCGATCACAAGAGCCTCAAGTATATCTTCACTCAGCCCAACCTCAACCTCAGTGCAGACTCGATGGGTGAAATGATTCAAGAGTACAACCCAAGTATTGAATATACTCCGGCAAGGCCAATGTCATTGCAGATGCTTTGAGCAGGAAGGCTTATCGCAACAGCTTTAATCCTCAAGCCCTTCCAACCGGATCTCCGTGAAGCTTTCCATAAGCTGAATCTTCAAGTTGTTCCTCAAGGCTTTCTTGCCAACCTCATAGTCTCTCCCACTTTGGAAGATCAGATTCGTGAGGCTCAACTTACGGATACCATGGTGAAAAAGGTGAAACGTGGTATCGACAAGGGCATTTCCAAGTATAAGTGCTTCCACGTTGATGACAAAGATACTCTTTTCTTTGAGGACTGGATTGTGGTTCCTAAGGGTGATCTACGTAAAGTCATTATGAACGAGGCACACAATTCGCTTCTATCCATTCATCCTGGAAGTACGAAGATGTACCATGACCTCAAGCAGTTTTATTGGTGGACTCGAATGAAGCGAGAAATTGCTCAATTCGTGAATGAGTGTGATGTCTGCAGAAGAGTGAAAGCAGAACACCAAAGACCAGCTGGTCTCCTCCAACCTCTTGCTATTCCAGAATGGAAGTTTGATCATATCGAGATGGACTTCGTGACTGGTTTTCCAAAGTCCAAGCGTGGAAATGATGCTATCTTCGTTGTCATTGACAAGCTTACTAAAGTGGCTCATTTTCTTCCAATCAAAGAATCTATCACAGCAGCTCAGTTGGCAGAGCTTTACACCTCCAGGATTGTCTCCTTGCACGGCATTCCACAAGTGATCTCTTCAGACCGTGGCAGCATTTTCACCTCCAAGTTTTGGGATTCTTTTCAGAAGGCCATGGGCACCAACATTCGCTTTCAAAGACAGCTTTCCACCCTCAAACAAGTGGCCAAGTCGAGCGAGTCAATCAAATCCTTGAAGATATGCTCGTGGCTTGTGTCATTTCCTTCGTATGAAGTGGGAAGATTGTCTTCCATATGCCGAAGTTCTCCTACAACAACAGCTTTCCAAGCGAGTTCGGCAAGGCCCCATTCGAAATTCTCTATGGCGTAAAGTGCCGTACTCCTCTCAATTGGTCCGAGATGAGAACGCCAACTTCTTGGCAATGACTTGATCACGAAGTCAAGAAATGTGCAAAGTCATTTGTGAGAATCTCAAAGCCGCGTTAATCGCGCGGAAGAGCTATTATGATGACAAGCACCGTGATGTGGCTTTTGAAATCGGAGACCATGTCTACCTCCGTGTCTCTCCAATGAAAGGCACTCGCCGCCCGGTATCAAAGGGAAGCTTGCCCCTAGATACGTGGGTCCTTTCAAGATCATTGGCAAAAGAGGCGATCTCGCCTATCAACTTGAGCTTCCTCCAACTTCGCAAACGCGTGCACGATGTGTTTCACGTGTCACAGCTTCGCAAGTGCTTCAAGACTCCTGAACGCACTATCAACTTCAAGAGATTGACCTCCAAGAAGATCTCTCTTATCATGAGCACCCCTGCTATTCTTGAAGAAACCGAGCGCAAGACTCGCAACAAGTCAATCAAATTCCTGAAAGTGCGGTGGTCACACCATTCCGACCGAGAAGCCACCGGGAGCGCGAGGATCACCTCCGTTCGAATATCCGGAGTTCTTTTTCAGTCCTAGATCTCGGACGAGATCCTCTTGTAGTGGTGGAGTGTTGTAACACCCCGGATGTAACTTTCCATATTTGTAACTCCAACTCTTGCCATTTTCGGCATTGTGATATGATATTCCCTCCGTGGTTGGGTTTTCTTCTTTTTGCATTTTGTCCGTGTTATGCATCTCATATCATGTCATCATGTGCATCGCATTTGCATACGTGTTCGTCTCATGATTCCGAGCATTTTCCCCGTTGTCCGTTTTGCAATCCGGCACTCCTATGTCCCCAGGCCCCTTTTACGTTTTTCCGTGAGCGGGTACTTAACTTTCTTGGAATGGACCGAGGTTTGTCAAGTGGCCTTGGTATACCATCGGTAGACCACCGGTCAAGTTTCGGGTCATTTGGAGCTCGTTTGGTACTCCAACGGTTAACCGTGACTCGCAAAGGCCTCTTTTAAGTTGCAGCCCAACACCCTTTCAAAACAGCCCAATAACCCATCTAAGTCACTTCCATGCTCTCCGTTGCTCGATCACGATCGTGTGGGTGAAAACTACACCTCATTTGGACTCTCCTAGCTCCTCTATGCCTATTTAAACACCTCCCCGTCCAAATCCGGGTCCAAACCCTAGCTCCTTCCTCCTCCCTTGACGGACCGTCCACCCGCCGCCGCAGACGTATCCGCCCGTCAGCCGCCGCCCGCGCCCAATCCCAGCGTGCCACGTGGGCGACCAGCGCCCAGCCGCCCGGACCCGCGAGGCCAGCGAAACCCTCGCGCCGCTCGGCCGATCGCGCCCGCCTCCTGGCGCGCCCGCCCGGCCGCTGCCCGCCGTCGCTGCCGGCCGCCCGGCCACCGGCGCCCAGCCGGCATCGTCGCCGTGCCCGGCGCCGCCTCCGCCGTCCGCGCCGCCCGGCCCGCCTCCTCTCCCTCCTCCGGCCTCGTCCGGCTCCGTGAGCCCGCCGCGCCGTCGCCTCGATCGGATCTGAGATCCATCCTCGAGGGGTTGACTTCTTCCCCCAAAAATCGCCAAAGTTTTATTTCGGTGATTAATTTGTGGCATTTTCAATGCATCATAACTTTGCACCTGTTGCTCCGTTTCGTGCATGTAATATGTGAAAATGTTAATCTCAAAGAGTAGATCATTTCATCTCATTGCATCATTTTCATTTGAGCTCATATTGATGTCCGAAATGCTGTTGGAAGAGGGCTATGTGATGTTAGTTTCTGTTTCTTAACAGAACATGCACTTTTGTTATTTTTTGCTATGATTGATGTGTGCACCCGATAAATTTGAGTCCTACATGTGTTTTGTAATATGCCATGCCATCTTTCCAGGGGTGTATGCTATGTATTTTTGTGATCTATGTGGTGACTAGCACAAGCATGCAAACTAGACTTCCTGAGGTTGCTGTTTTCAGCCATGTTTAGCTGATATTTTGATGCCATGTTAACTTGATGCTACCGAGAGATCTATGCATATTTTGAGATACTTCAGTAAGGATGTTTTGAACATATGGTTATGCTTTATCCATCCATGCCTTTGTTTGCAATTATGGAGTGCCATAGCTTGAGTCAATCGAGTTCTACTTTTGCTATAAAATGTTTCCTGGCAGATTGTTTACGTGTTATTCAATTTTGCCAAGGTTGTTGTGGTTGATCCGTGTATGCTATGATGTTGTTCTTGCCATGTATGTCTTCTATGCATGTCTTCTTGATTTATGTATGCTTAGTTTATCATGAGATGCTCTGTAGTGAGTGCATCGAGCTCTTAAACATGCCTACTTGTTATCTGTTTTTGTCATGCCCTGTTGCTGAATCTGTTAACGAAACTTGCCATGTTGACATGGGTAATATTGTATTTTCTGATCCTTTTTGGCTTATGGTCATTAAGGGACTTTTGTTCTATGCTTTGAGTAGATTCATGCCGTGCCTTGATTTGCTATTATAAGTTCCTGTAGAATCTTGTGTTCTTGCTCTGAACATTGCTACCTGATACTGTTTTTGCCATGTTCAGTAATTTCATTAAGTCTGTGAAGCTGATATGTTTTGCACTTTTGCCATGCTTGTTTGAACCTGTTATTTTGTGATTTAGCCGTAGCTCAGTGTTCATCTTTTGTCAAACATCTTGAGTACATCACTGCCATATACTTTATTGGTACGTTTGGGTGAAGTAGCTTAATTTCTTGTTGCTTTCTAAGTGGTATCATGCTGTTAATGGCAGATTTGTGCCAATCTTGTTTTGCTTGTCTTTTGCAAACCGTGCATCCGATTCCGGTGATCTTTATATCTATTTCAACCGAAATCATCTCATCTTTCCAGCGGCATACTTGGTTTGCCAAGTTGATGCCTGGTTCATCTTTTTTCCTTCCGAGCGCCGTGATACGCATTGCATATCACATCTCGCATATCATGTCGTTTTACATCATGTTGCTTGTGCATTGCACCGTGATTTATTGTGGTTCCTTTGTTTGTGTTCTTGCTTTGGGTAGAGCCGGAGACGAGTACGTGAACGAGGAACCTGTTGAGAACGCTTACGAGGATCAAGCTTTCGACAACTCGAGAACTTTGCGGTGCAAGATGACCATACCCTCGAAATCACTTCTATCTTTGCTATGTTAGATGCTCGCTCTTTTGCTATGCCTATGCTAAGATGCCTATCACTTGCTATATCATGCCACCCATATTGCCATGTCAAACCTCTAACCATCCTTTCCTAGCAAACCGTTGTTTGGCTATGTTACCGCTTTGCTCAGCCCCTCTTATAGCGCTGCTAGTTGCAGGTGAAGATGAAGTTTGTTCCTTATTGGAACATGGAGATGTTGTTCCTTGTTGGAACATGTTTACTTGTTGGGGATATCACAATATATCTGCTATAATTAATGCATCTATATACTTGGTAAAGGGTGGAAGACTTGGCCTTATGCCTGGTGTTTTGTTCCACTCTTGCCGCCCTAGTTTCCGTCATACCGGTGTTATGTTCCTTGATTTCGCGTTCCTTACACGGTTGGGTGATTTATGGGACCCCTTGACAGTTCGCTTTGAATAAGACTCCTCCAGCAAGGCCCAACTTTGGTTTTACCATTTGCCACCTAAGCCTTTTTCCCCCGGGTTTTCGCGAGCCCGAGGGTCATCTTTATTTTAACCCCCGGGCCAGTTCTCCTTCGAGTGCTGGTCCAATTTTAGCGATGTCCGGTGCCCCTTGAGCAATTATGGTCTATGCCAACCTGACGTCTGGCTCATCCGGTGTGCCCTGAGAACCAGATATGTGCAGCTCCTATCGGGATATGTCGGCACATTCGGGCGGCTTTGCTGGTCTTGTTTTATTGCTGTCGAAATGTCTTGTAGTCCGGGATTCCGAGATTGATCGGGTCTTCCCAAAGAGAAGGAATATCCTTCGTTGATCGTGAGAGCTTATAATGGGCTAAGTTGGGACACCCTGCAGGGTATTATCTTTCAAAGCCGTGCCCGCGGTTATGAGGCAGATGGGAATTTGTTAATGTCCGGTTGTAAAAACCCGAAGTTGACCTCAATTAAAATACACATCAAGGCGTGTAACCGTGATGGTCTCTTCTCGGCGGAGTCCGGAAGTGAACACGGTGTTGGAGTTATGTCTGACGTAAGTAGTTCAGGATCACTTCTTGATCGCTACTAGCTTCACGACCGTGCTTTGCTCCTCTTCTCGCTCTCTTTTGCGAATGTAGTCACCATATATGCTAGTCGCTTGCTGCAGCTCCACCTTACAACTATGTCCTTCCTATAAACTTAAATAGTCTTGATCTCGCGGGTGTGAGATTGCTGAGTCCCCGTGACTCACAGATTCTACCAAAACAGTTGCAGGTGCCGACGATTTATGCCGATGCAGGTGTGATTTAAACCGAGCTCAAGTGGGAGTTCGACGAGGAACGTGGTCGTTACTAAGTGTCTTTTCATCATGATCAGAGTGGTGCCCAGCTTGGGACGATCGGGGATCCGTGTAGCATTTGGGGTATCTTCTTTTATTTTGGTTCCGTGAGTCGGACCTTGAGTGTATTCTGGATGATGGATGTTTATTTATGTATTGTGTGAAGTGGCGATCGTAAGCCAACTATGTATCTCTTTCCCTTATGTATTACATGGGTTGTGTGAAGATTACCTCACTTGCGACATTGCTTTCAATGCGGTTATGCCTCTAAGTCGTGCTTCGACACGTGGGAGATATAACCGCATCGGGGGCGTTACACCTAATGATGTGATCCCGTTAATCAAATGACAATTCTTTGTCTATGGCTAGGAAACATAACCATCTTTGATTAACGAGCTAGTCAAGTAGAGGCATACTAGTGACACTCTATTGTCTATGTATTCACACATGTATTATGTTTCCGGTTAATACAATTCTAGCATGAATAATAAACATTTATCATGATATAAGGAAATAAATAATAACTTTATTATTGTCTCTATGGCATATTTCCTTCAGTCTCCCACTTGCACTAGAGTCAATAATATCTAGATTACACAGTAATGATTCTAACAACCATGGAGTCTTGGTGCTGATCATGTTTTGCTCGTGGAAGAGGCTTAGTCAATGTGTCTCGCAACATTCAGATCCGTATGTATCTTGCAAATCTCTATGTCTCCCACCTGGACTTGATCCCGGATGGAGTTCAAGCGTCTCTTGATGTGCTTGGTTCTCTTGTGAAATCTGGATTCCTTTGCCAAAGCAATTGCACCAGTATTGTCACAAAAGATTTTCATTGGGCCCGATGCACTAGGTATGACACCTAGATCGGATATGAACTCCTTCATCCGCATTCCTTCATTTGTCGCTTCAAGCAGCTATGTACTCCGCTTCACTTGTAGATCCCGCCACGACGCTTTGTTTAGAACTGCACCAACTAACAACTCCACCGTTTAATATAAACACGTATCCGGTTTGAGATTTAGAATCATCCGGATCAGTGTCAAAGCTTGCATCAACGTAACCATTTACGACGAGCTCTTTGTCACCTCCATAAATGAGAAACATATCCTTAGTCCTTCTCAAGTATTTCAGGATATTCTTAACCGCTGTCCAGTGATCCACTCCTGGATTACTTTGGTACCTCCCTGCTAAACTAATAGCAAGGCACACATCAGGTCTGGTACACAACATTGCCTACATGATAGAGCCTATGGCTGAAGCATAGGGAACATCTTTCATTTTCTCTCTATCTTCTGCAGTGGTCGGGCATTGGGTCTTACTCAACTTCACACCTTGTAACATAGGCAAGAAACCTTTCTTTGCTTGATCCATTTTGAACTTCTTCAAAACTTTGTCAAGGTATGTGCTTTGTGAAAGTCCTATTAAGCGTCTTGATCTATCTCTATAGATCTTGATGCCCAATATATAAGCAGCTTCACTAAGGTCCTTCATTGAAAAACTCTTATTCAAATATCCCTTTATGCTATCCAGAAATTCTATATCATTTCCAATCAATAATATGTCATCCACATATAATATCAGAAATGCTACAGAGCTCCCACTCACTTTCTTGTAAATACAGGCTTCTCCAAAAGTCTGTATAAAACCATATGATTTGACCACACTATCAAAACGTTTATTCCAACTCCGAGAGGTTTGCACCAGTCCATAAATGGATCGCTGGAGCTTGCACACTTTGTTAGCTCCCTTTGGATCGACAAAACCTTCCGGTTGCATCATATACAACTCTTCTTCCGTAAATCCGCTCAGAATGCAGTTTTGACATCCATTTGCCAAATTTCATAATCATAAAATGCGGCAATTGCTAACATGATTCAGACAGACTTAAGAATCACTACGGGTGAGAAAGTCTCATCGTAGTCAACCCCTTGAACTTGTCGAAAACCTTTTGCAACAAGTCGAGCTTTATAGACAGTAACATTACCGTCAACGTCAGTCTTCTTCTTGAAGATCCATTTATTCTCGTTGGCCTGCCGATCATCGGTCAAGTCAACCAAAGTCCACACTTTGTTCTCATACATGGATCCCATCTCAGATTTCATGGCCTCAAGCCATTTTTCAGAATCTGGGCTCACCATCGCTTCTTCATAGTTCGTAGGTTCGTCATGGTCCAGTAACATAATCTCCAGAACAGGATTATCGTACCACTCTGGTGCGGATCTTACTTTGGTTGACCTACGAGGTTCAGTAACAACTTGATCTGAAGTTTCATGATCATCATCATTAACTACCTCATTAATTGGTATAGACGTCACAGGAACCGGTTTCTGTGATGAACTACTTTCCAATAAGGGAGCAGGTACAATTACCTCATCAAGTTCTACTTTCCTCCCACTCACTTCTTTCGAGAGAAACTCCTTCTCCAGAAAGGATCCATTCTTGGCAACGAATGTCTTGCCTTCAGATCTGTGATAGAAGGTGTACCCAATAGTTTCCTTTGGGTATCCTATGAAGACACATTTCTCCGACTTGGGTTCGAGCTTATCAGGTTGAAGCTTTTTCACATAAGCATCGCTGCCCCAAACTTTAAGAAACGACAACTTTGGTTTCTTGCCAAACCACAGTTCATAAGGCGCCGCCTCAACGGATTTTGATGGTGCCCTATTTAACGAGAATGCGGCCGGCTCTAAAGCATAACCCCAAAATGATAGTGGTAAATCAGTAAGAGACATCATAGATCGCACCATATCTAGTAAAGTACGATTACGATGTTCGGACACACACCATTAGGCTGTGGTGTTCCGGGTGGCGTGAGTTGCGAAACTATTCCGCATTGTTTCAAATGTAGACCAAACTCGTAACTCAAATATTCTTCTCCACGATCAGATCATAGAAACTTTATTTTCTTGTTACGATGATTTTCAACTTCACTCTGAAATTTTTTGAACTTTTCAAATGTTTCAGACTTATGTTTCATTAAGTAGATATACCCATATCTGCTTAAATCATCTGTGAAGGTGAGAAAATGACGATACCCACTGCGAGCCTCAACATTCATTGGACCACACACATCAGTATGTATGATCTCCAATAAATCAGTTGCTCGCTCCATAGTTCCGGAGAACGACGTTTTAGTCATCTTGCCCATGAGGCATGGTTTGCAAGTACCAAGTGATTCATAATCAACAGATTCCAAAAGTCCATCAGTATGGAGTTTCTTCATGCGCTTTACACCAATATGACCCAAACGGCAGCGCAACAAATAAGTTGCACTATCATTATCAACTCTGCATCTTTTGGCTTCAACATTATGAATATGTGTATCACTACTATCGAGATTCATAAAAAATAGACCACTCTTCAAGGGTGCATGACCATAAAAGATATTACTCATATAAATAGAACAACAATTCTTCTCTGATTTAAATGAATAACCGTCTTGCATCAAACAAGATCCAGATATAATGTTCATGCTCAACGCTGGCACCAAATAACAATTATTTAGGTCTAATACTAATCCCGAAGGTAGATGTAGAGGTAGCGTGCCGACGACGATCACATCGACTTTGGAACCGCTCCCCACGCGCATCGTCACCTCGTCCTTAGCGATTGTCCGCTTAATCTGTAGTCCCTGCTTTGAGTTGCAAATATTAGCAACAGAACCAGTATCAAATACCTGTGCTACTACGAGCTCGTAAGGTACACACCAATAACATGTATATCACATATACCTTTGTTCATCTTGCCATCCTTCTTATCCGCCAAATACTTGGGGTAGTTCCGCTCAAAGGACCACTCGCTTGCGATTAGAAGAACTTCGATCTCGTGCTTAGGTCCAGACTTGGGTTTCTTCTCCTGAGCAGCAACTTTTTGGTTGTTCTTCTTGAAGTTCCCCTTCTTCTTCCCTTTGCCCTTTTTCTTGAAACTGGTGGTCTTATTGACCATCAACACTTGATGCTCTTTCTTGATTTCTACCTCCGCAGCCTTTAGCATTGTGAAGAGCTTGAGAATCGTCTTATCCATCCCTTGCATGTTATAGTTCATCACAAAGCTCTTGTAGCTTGGTGGCAGTGATTGAAGAATTCTGTAAATGATACTATCATCCGAAAGATTAACTCCCAGTTGAATCAAGTGATTGTTATACCGGACATTACGAGTATATGCTCACCGATTGTAACTATTCTCCTCCATCTTGCAGCTGTAGAACTTATTGGAGACTTCATATCTCTCAATCTGGGCATTTGCTTGAAATATTAACTTCAACTCCTGGAACATCTCATATGCTCCATGACGTTCAAAACGTCGTTGAGGTCCCGGTTCTATGCCGTAAAGCATGGCACAATGAACTATCGAGTAATCATCAGCTTTGCTCTGCCAGACGTTCATAACATCTGGTGTTGCTCCTGCAGCAGGTTTGGCAACTAGCGGTGCTTCCAGGACGTAATTCTTCTATGCAGCAATGAGGATAATCCTCAAGTTACGGACCCAGTCCGTGTAATCGCTACCATCATCTTTCAACTTTGCTTTCTCAAGGAACACATTAAAATTCAATGGAATAACAGCACGAGCCATCTATCTACAACAAACATAGACATGCAAAATACTATTAGGTACTAAGTTCATGATAAATTTAAGTTCAATTAATCATATTACTTAAGAACTCCCACATAGATAGAAATCCCTCTAATCATCTAAGTGATCACGTGATCCAAATCAACTAAACCATAACCGATCATCACGTGAAATGGAGTAGTTTTCAATGGTGCACATCACTATGTTGATCATATCTACTATATGATTCACGTTCGACCTTTCGGTCTCAGTGTTCCCAGGCCATATCTGCATATGCTAGGCTCGTCAAGTTTAACGTGAGTATTCTGTGTGTGCAAAAATGGCTTGCACCCGTTGTAGATGAACGTAGAGCTTATCACACCCGATTATCACGTGGTGTCTGGGCTGAACGAACTTTGGCAACGGTGCATACTCAGGGAGAACACTTTTATCTTGAAATTTAGTGAGAGGTCATCTTATAATGCTACCGTCAATCAAAGCAAGATAAGATGCATAAAAGATAAACATCACATGCAATCAATATAAGTGATATGATATGGCCATCATCATCTTGTGCTTGTGATCTCCATCTCCGAAGCACCATCATGATCACCATCATCACCGGCGCGACACCTTGATCTCCATCGTAGCATCGTTATCGTCTCACCAACTATTGCTTCTACGACTATCGCTACCGCTTAGTGATAAAGTAAAGCAATTACAATGCGATTGCATTGCATACAATAAAGCGACAACATATGGCTCCTGCCAGTTGCCGATAACTCGGTTACAAAATATGATCATCTCATACAATAAAATATAGCATCATGCCTCGACCATATCACATCACAACATGCCCCGCAAAAACAAGTTAGACGTCCTCTACTTTGTTGTTGCAAGTTTTACGTGGCTGCTATGGGCTGAGCAAGAACCATTCTTACCTACGCATCAAAACCACAACGATAGTTCGTCAAGTTAGTGATGTTTTAACCTTCTCAAGGACCGTGCGTAGCCACACTCGGTTCAACTAAAGTTGGAGAAATTGACACCCACCAGCCACCTGCGTGCAAAGAACGTCGGTAGAACCAGTCTCGCGTAAGCGTACGCGTAATGTTGGTCCAGGCCGCTTCATCCAACAATACCGCCGAACCAAAGTATGACATGCTGGTAAGCAGTATGACTTGTATCGCCCACAACTCACTTGTGTTATACTCGTGCATATAACATCAACGCATAAAACCTGGCTCAGACGCCACTGTTGGGGAACGTAGTAATTTCAAAAAAAATCCTACGCACCTGCAAGATCATGGTGATGCATAGCAACGAGAGGGGAGAGTATGTCCACATACCCTCGTAGACCGAAAGCTGAAGCGTTAGCACAACGCGGTTGATGTAGTCGTACGTCTTCATGATCCGACCGATCAATTACCGAACGTACGGCACCTCCGAGTTCAGCACACGTTCAGCTCGATGACGTCCCTCGAACTCCGATCCAGCCGAGCTTTGAGGGAGAGTTCCGTCAGCACGACGGTGTGGTGACGATGATGATGTTTTACCGACGCAGGGCTTCGCCTATGCACCGCTACAATATTATCGAGGTGGATTATGGTTGAGGGGGGCACTGCACACGGCTAAGAGATCAAGAGATCAATTGTTGTGTCTATGGGGTGCCCCCCTCCTACGTATATAAAGGGGGAGGAGGAGAGGGTTGGCCAAGGGGGTGGCGCGCCATAGGAGGGTGAAACCTATTCCAAGTAGGTTTGCCCCTCACTTTCCTAGTCCAAGAAGGAGGGAGAAGGAAGGAGTGGGAGAGGGGAAAGGCAAGGGGGGCGCCGCCCCCCTTCCTTGTCCTATTCGGACTCAAGGGGAGGGGTGTGCCTCTTGCCTTGGCCGGCCCCTCTCTCTCCACTAGGGCCCAACAAGGCCCATTAGTTCCCGGGGGGGGGGGGGGGTTCCGGTAACCCCCGATATTCGGATAAATGTCTGAAACCTTCCGGAACCTTTCTGGTGCCAAACATAGTCGTCCAATATATCGATCTTTACGTATCGACCATTTCGAGACTCCTCGTCATGTCCGTGATCACATCCAGGACTCCGAAAAACCTTCGGTACGTCAAAACACATAAACTCATAATATAACCGTCATCGAACTTTAAGCATGCGGACCCTATGGGTTCGAGAACTATGTAGACATGACCGAGACACGTCTCCGGTCAATAGCCAATAGCGGAACCTGGATGCTCATATTGGCTCCTACATATTCTACGAAGATCTTTATCGGTCAAACCGCATAACAACATACGTTGTTCCCTTTGTCATCGGTATGTTACTTGCCCGAGATTCGATCGTCGGTATCTCAATACCTAGTTCAATCTCGTTACCGTCAAGTCTCTTTACTCGTTCCGTAATACATCATCCCGCAACTAACTCATTAGTTGCAATGCTTGCAAGGCTTAAGTGATGTGCATTACTGAGTGGGCCCAGAGATACCTCTCCGACAATCGGAGTGACAAATCCTAATCTCAAATACGCCAACCCAACAAGTACCTTCGAGACACCAGAGAGCACCTTTATAATCACCCGATTGCTAGACGTTTGGTAGCACACAAAGTGTTCCTCCGGTAAACGGGAGTTGCATAATCTCATAGTCATAGGAACATGTATAAGTCATGAAGAAAGCAATAGCAACATACTAAACGATCAAGTGCTAAGATAACAGAATGGGTCAAGTGTATCACATCATTCTCCTAATGATGTGATCCCGTTAATCAAATGACAACTCTTTGTCTATGGCTAGGAAACATAGCCATATTTGATTAACGAGCTAGTCAAGTAGAGGCATACTAGTGACACTCTGTTTGTCTATGTATTCACACATGTATTATGTTTCCGGTTAATACAATTCTAGCATGAAAAATTAACATTTATCATGATATGAGGAAATAAATAATAACTTTATTATTGACTCTAGGGCATATTTCCTTCAGATCTTGCATGTGCGTAGGATTTTTTTTAAATCACTACGTTCCCCAACTATGGTATCAGAGCCTGGTTTTATGTGTAGATGTTATATGCACGAGTAGAACACAAGTGAGTTGTGGGCGATACAAGTCATACTGCTTACTAGCATGTCATACTTTGGTTTGGCGATATTGTTGGATGAAGCGGCCTGCACCGACATTACGTACGCCACGCCGAGACTGGTTCTACCGACGTGCTTTGCACACAGGTGGCTGGCGGGTGTCAGTTTCTCCAACTTTAGTTGAACCGAGTGTGGCTACGCCCGGTCCTTCAGAAGGTTAAAACATCACTAACTTGACGAACTATCGTTGTGGTTTTGATGCGTAGGTAAGAATGGTTCTTGCTCAGCCCATAGCAGCCACGTAAAACTTTTAACAACAAAGTAGAGGACGTCTAACTTGTTTTTGCAGGGCATGTTGTGATGTGATATGGTCAAGACATGATGCTATATTTTATTGTATGAGATGACCATGTTTTGTAACCGAGTTATCGGCAACTGGCAGGAGCCATATGGTTGTCGCTTTATTGTATGCAATTCAATCGCCCTGTAATGCTTTACTTTATCACTAAGCGGTAGCGATAGTCGTAGAAGCAATATTTGGCGAGACGACAACGACGCTACGATGGAGATCAAGGTGTCACGCCGGTGACGATGGTGATCATGACGGTGCTTCGGAGATGGAGGTCACAAGGACAAGATGATGATGGCCATATCATATCACTTATATTGATTGCATGTGATGTTTATCTTTTATGCGTCTGATTTTTCTTAGATCGACGGTAGCATTATAAGATGATCTCTCACTAAATTTCAAGGTATAAGTGTTCTCCCTGAGTATGCACCATTGCGAAAGTTCTTCGTGCTGAGACACCACGTGATGATCGGGTGTGATAAGCTCTACGTTCAAATACAATGGGTGCAAGACAGTTTTGCACACGCGGAATAGTCAGGTTAAACTTGACGAGCCTAGTGATACGTCTCCAACGTATCTATAGTTTTTGATTGCTCCAAGCTACTTTATCTATTGTTTTGGACTATAATGGGCTTTATTTTCCACTTTTATATTACTTTTGGGACTAACCTATTAACCGGAGGCCCAGCCTAGAATTGCTGTTTTTTGCCTTTTTCAGTGTTTCGAAGAAACAGAATATCAAACGGAGGCCAAACGGAATGAAACCTTCGGAAACGTGATTTTCTCACCGAACGTGATCCAGAAGACTTGGACCCTACGCCAAGGAACCAGAGAGGCGGTCACAAGGGTGGGGGGCACCCCCCCTAGGGCGCGCCCCCTGCCTCGTGGGCCCCCTGTTGCTCCACCGACGTACTCCTTCCTCCTATATATACCTCACGCACTTCAAACGATCGTAACAGCAGCCAAAATCCTAATTCCACCGCCGCAACTTTCAGATCCACGAGATCCCATCTTGGGGCCTGTTCGGAGCTCACGGAGGGGGCATCCACCACGGAGGGCTTCTACATCAACACCATAGCCTCTCCGATGAAGTGTGAGTAGTTTACTTCAGACCTTCGGGTCCATAGCTAGTAGCTAGATGGCTTCTTCTCTCTTTTTGGATCTCAATACAATGTTCTCCCCCTCTCTCGTGGAGATCTATTCGATGTAATCTTCTTTTTGCAGTGTGTTTGTTGAGACCGATGAATTGTGGGTTTATGATCTAGCTTATCTATGAATAATATTTGAATCTTCTCTGAATTCTTTTATGTATGATTGAGTTATCTTTGCAAGTCTCTTTGAATTATCCGTTTGGTTTGGCCAACTAGATTGGTAGTTCTTGCAATGGGAGAAGTGCATGGCTTTGGGTTCAATCTTATGTGTCCTTACCCAAAGGATGTAAAGGGTTGCAAGGCACGTATTGTATTGTTGCCATCGAGGATAACAAGATGGGTTATTTATCATATTGCATGAATTTATTCCTCTACATCATGTCATCTTGCTTACATGCTACTCTATTTTTAACTTAATACTCTAGATGCATGTTGGATAGCGGTCGATGAGTGGAGTAATAGTAGTAGATGCAGAATCGTTTCGATCTACTTGTCTTAGACGTGATGCCTATATACATGAGCATACCTAGATATACTCATAACTATGCTCAATTCTGTCAATTGCTCAACAGTAATTTGTCCACCCACCGTAGAATACTTATGCACTTGAGAGAAGCCTCTAGTGAAACCTATGGCCCCCGGGTCTATTCTCATCATATCAATCTCCATCAAATTTATATTTGCTTTGTTTTTACTTTGCCTTTACTTTTCACTTTGCATCTTTATACCAAAAATACCAAAAATATTATCTCTATCAGATCTCACTCTCGTAAGTGACCGTGAAGGGATTGACAACCCCTAATCGCGTTGGTTAAGTAGTAGCTATCATTTTGTGCATGTACGAGGGACTTGTGCGTGGCCTCCTCTTGGATTGATACATTGGTTCTCAAAAACTGAGGGAAATACTTACGCTTATTGTGCTGCATCATCCTCTCCTCTTCGGGAAAACCAACGCAGTGAAGATGTAGCAAGAAGGATTTAGGCGCCCGTTGCTGTGTAGTCTACGCAAAAGTCAACATACCAAGTACCCATCACAATCCCTATCTCTCTCATTACATTATTTGCCATTTGCCTCTCGTTTTCCTCTCCCCCACTTCACCCTTGCCGTTTTATTAGGCCTCTCTTTTGCGTTTGCCTTCTTCCCGTATGTATCTTTGTTTGTGTTTCCTTGTGCCTTCTATATGCTTGCATCTTTGATTGCTAAAAATCTATTGATATGGATCCACTTAAAGTGTTCTACTTGGATCATCTTAGATCCTTATGCGCTCGTGCTAAAACCTCAACTAGCCTAGTTGATGGGAAATCTTTAGATGAGCATGCTCATTTTGTGCGTCATCGTTTGTCTGAAAAAGGGAGACTCTTATGGTATCATATAAATAGTTTTCTATGCTATGCTTGGAATCTTTGTGAAATGTGTGATTTTACTTGTTGCTCTAAGAACCCTAAAAAACACCTTCCCTACCTATGTGAGTTCAATGATAATGAAATCTTATCTTCTTATGCAAGCGGTGTTTATAGTTACTATGACATCGAACAAATTGAAGAATTTGTCGTTTTAAGGGTGCTCATGAAGTTGCTTCTTTGATTGAAAAGTATGATTTTACTCTCAACAAATCTGAAAATTCCGTCATACTTAAATATTGCAATGAAAACCTTGCTCATAATTTCTATGTCCAAGAATTTATTGAAAGAATGACCGTAGCTTTGGAAGAAAATAATGATATGCATGAATCTATAGATAATGATGATTCTGATGATTTGATTGAAATATCCCTTGATGAACATGATGCTTGCTATTCTTGTGGCCATGAAGCCAATATTTATGAAGACGAATTTGCTATAGTTCCTTATGTTAAAAATGAGATCGTTGCTATTGCACCCATGCTTGATAGCTCCCTCAACGAAAAGCATGATTTAAATGATTTTACTATAAATTATCTTGATGTCAATTGTGCTTATAATATGCAAAACCCTAAGCTTGGGCATGCTAGTTTTGCTATGTCTACTACTTGTTGCAATGATCATGATTGGGGTGATTCTTCTTATGATCCTGAAAATTTATTTAATCCCCATGATGAATATGAGATTGATAATATTGTTTGTAATAATATTGAAAGTGGGTTTGGAAGAGTGTCAACTTTAGATCCCACATATTTGGAGAATATTCAATCTTATGAAATTTTTGATAAAAGTGGGTTTGGAGAGGTCATGACTTTAGTTAATGTTAATCCCACTATTTCGAAAGAGTGTCAACTTTGCATGCATGTGGATCGTGTTGAAAATATGTTATGTGATAGCTATATTGTTGAATTTTCTTATGATCCTACATGTAATTATTATGAGAGAGGAAAATATGGTTATAGAAATTTTCATGTTACTAAATTACCTCTCGTTATGTTAAGATTGCTATTGTTCCTTTCCGCTTCCTTGCATATGCTAGTTTTTCCTTGCTACGATAATTTGTTTGCCTATAACATGCCTATGCATAGGAAGTATTTTAGACTTAAGTGTGTTTGTCACATGTTTTATGATTCTCTCTTTGTGCCTCAATTCTTGTCTTTCTTGTGAGCATCATTGAAATCTCAATGCCTAGCTAGGGGCATTAAACGATAGCGCTAGTTGGGAGGCAACTCAATTTTCTTTATGTTTTTTGTTTTTGCTTCTGTTTAGGAATAAATAATCCATCTAGCCTCTGTTTAGATGTGGTTTTATCTTTTAATTAGTATTTGTTCCAAGTTAAACCTATTGGATCTTCTTGGATGATAGTTATTTGATCTTGCTGTAATTTCCAGAAACTTTGTGCTCAGTGCCCGAATTGTTCAAAATCACAAGAATGAGATAAAATATTGATTACAATTGCTGATGATCAATAAACAAATTTTCCAGGTCGTCTAATTTTGGTAGAATTTTTTGAGTTCCAGAAGTTTGCGTTAGTTACAGATTACTAAAGACTGTTCTGTTTTTGACAGATTCTGTTTTGCGTGTGTTGTTTGCTTATTTTGATGAATCTATGGCTAGTAAAATAGTTTATGATCCATAGAGAAGTTGGAATACAGTAGGTTTAACACCAATATAAATAAAGAATGAGTTAATTACAGTACCTTAAAGTAGTCTTTTGTTTTCTTTCTCTAACGGAGCCCACGAGATTTCTATTGAGTTTTGTGTTGTGAAGTTTTCAAGTTTTGGGTGAATTATTTTGATGGATTATGGAACAAGGAGTGGCAAGAGCTTAAGCTTGGGGATGCCCATGGCACCCCCAATATAATCCAAGGACACCAAAAAGTCAAAGCTTGGGGATGCCCAGGAAGGCATCCCCTCTTTCGTCCACTTCCATCGGTAATTTACTTGGAGCTATATTTTTATTCACCACATGATATGTGTTTTGCTTGGAGCGTCTTATATTATTTGCGTCTTTGCTTGTTAGTTTACCACAATCATCCTTGCTGTACACACATTTTGAGAGAGCCATACATGAATTGGAATTTGATAGAATACTCTATGTGCTTCACTTATATCTTTTGAGCTTGATAGTTTTGCTCATAGTGCTTCACTTATATCTTTTGAGCGTGATAATTTTTGCTCTAGTGCTTCACTTAGATATTTTAGCGCATGGTGGTGGATTTTTTTAAAGAAACTTGATCTCTCATGCTTCACTTAGATTATTTTGAGAGTCGTTAATAGCATGGTAATTTGCTTAGTGTTAATATACTTGGTATTCAAGATATGTGAAACTTTCTTTTGAGTGCGTTGAATACTAAGATAAGTTTGATTCTTGATAATTGTTTTGAGATATGAAGATAGTGATATTAGAGTCATGCTAGTTGATTAGTTGTGAATTTAAAGAATACTTGTGTTGAAGTTTGTGATTCCCGTAGCATGCACGTATGGTGAACCGTTATGTGATGAACCTGGAGCATGATTTATTTATTGATTGTCTTCCTTATGAGTGGCGGTCGGGGACGAGCGATGGTCTTTTCCTACCAATCTGTCCCCCTAGGAGCATGCGCGTAATACTTTGCTTTGATAACTTCTAGAATTTTGCAATAAGTATATGAGTTCTTTATGACTATTGTTTAGTCCATGGACTATACACACTTTTTCCCATCCTTCCAACGTTGCTAGCCTCTCTAATACCGCGCACCTTTCACCGGTATCATACACCCACCATATACCTTCCTCAAAACAGCCACCATACCTACCTATCATGGCATTACAATAGCCATTCCGAGATATATTGCCATGCAACTTTCCACCGTTCCGTTTATTATGACACGCTCCATCATTGTCATATTTCTAGCATGATCATGTAGTTGACATCGTATTTGTGGCAAAGCCACCTTTCATAGTTCTTTCATACATGTCACTCATGTTTCATTGCATATCCTGCACACCACCGGAGGCATTCATATAGAGTCATATTTTGTTCTAAGTATCGAGTTGTAATTGTTGAGTTGTAAGAAAAATAAAAGTGTGATGATCATCATTATTAGAGCATTGTCCCAAGTGAGGAAAGGATGATGGAGACTATGATTCCCCCACAAGTCAGGATGAGACTCCGGACGAAAAAAAAGAGGCCATAAAAAAAAGGGAAAGGCCCAAATAAAACAAATAAAAAATGAGAGAAAAAGAGAGAAGGGACAATGTTACTATCCTTTTACCACACTTGTGCTTCAAAGTA
Source organism: Aegilops bicornis (assembly GCA_021605145.1). Classification (NCBI taxonomy): domain Eukaryota; kingdom Viridiplantae; phylum Streptophyta; class Magnoliopsida; order Poales; family Poaceae; genus Aegilops; species Aegilops bicornis. The sequence continues at coordinate 256,782,112 of CM038670.1, read as the reverse complement.
GCACCATGATCTTCATGATAGAGAGTCTCTCATTTTGTCACTTTCATATACTAGTGGGAATTTTTCATTATAGAACTTGGCTTGTATATTCCAATGATGGGCTTCCTCAAATGCCCTAGGTCTTCGTGAGCAAGCGAGTTGGATGCACACCCACTTAGTTTCTTTTGTTGAGCTTTCATATACTTATACCTCTAGTGCATCCGTTGCATGGAAATCCCTACTCACTCACATTGACATCTATTAATGGGCATCTCCATAGCCCGTTCATACGCCTAGTTGATGTGAGACTATCTTCCCTCTTTTTGTCTTCTCCACAACCACCATTCTATTCCACCTATAGTGTTATATCCATGGCTCACGCTCATGTATTGCGTGAAGATTGAAAAAGTTTTGAAAATGTTAAAGTATGAAACAATTGCTTGGCTTGTCATCGGGGTTGTGCATGATTTAAATACTTTGTGTGGGGAAGATGGAGCATAGCCAGACTATATGATTTTGTAGAGATAACTTTCTTTGGCCATGTTATTTTGAGAAGACATAATTGCTTAGTTAGTATGCTTGAAGTATTATTATTTTTATGTCAATATGAACTTTTGTCTTGAATGTTTCGAATCTGAATATTCATACCATGATTAAGAAGATTTACATTGAAATTATGCCAAAGTATCACTCCGCATCAAAAATTCTCTTTTTATCATTTACCTACTCGAGGACGAGCAGGAATTAAGCTTGGGGATGCCTGATACGTCTCCAACGTATCTATAATTTTTGATTGCTCGATGCTACTTTATCTATTGTTTTGGACTATAATGGGCTTTATTTTCCACTTTTATATTACTTTTGGGACTAACCTATTAACCGGAGGCCCAACCTGTAATTGTCGTTTTTTTGCCTTTTTTCGGTGTTTCAAGAAATGAATATCAAACGGAGTCCAAACGGAATGAAACCTTCGGAAACGTGATTTTCTCACCAAACGTGATCCAGGAGACTAGGACCCTACGCCAAGGAACCAGAGAGGCGGTCACGAGGGTGGGGGGCGCGCCCCCGCTGCCTCGTGGGCCCCCTGTTGCTCCACCGACGTACTCCTTCCTCCTATATATACCTACGTACGACCAAACGATCAGAACAGGAGCCAAAAATCTAATTCCACCGCGGCAACTTCCTGTATCCACGAGATCCCATCTTGGGGCCTGTTCTGGAGCTCCACTGGAGGGGGCATCCACCATGGAGGGCTTCTACATCAACACCATAGCCTCTCCGATGAAGTGTGAGTAATTTACTTCAGACCTTCGGTCCATAGCTAGTAGCTAGATGGCTTATTCTCTCTTTTTGGATCTCAATATAATGTTCTCCCCTCTCTCGTGGAGATCTATTTGATGTAATCTTCTTTTTGCGGTGTGTTTGTTGAGATCGATGAATTGTGGGTTTATGATCCAGCTTATCTATGAATAATATTTGAATCTTCTCTGAATTCTTTCATGTATGATTGAGTTATCTTTGCAAGTCTCTTGAATTATCCGCTTGGTTTGGCCAACTAGATTGGTAGTTCTTGCAATGGGAGAAGTGCATGGCTTTGGGTTCAATCTTGCGGTGTCCTTACCCAAAGGATGTAAAGGGTTGCAAGGCACGTATTATATTGTTGCCATCGAGGATAACAAGATGGGGTATTTATCATATTGCAAGAATTTTTCCTCTACATCATGTCATCTTGCTTAAGGCGTTACTCTATTTTTAACTTAATACTCTAGATGCATGCTGGATAGCGGTTGATGAGTGGAGTAATAGTAGTAGATGCAGAATCGTTTCGATCTACTTGTCTTAGACGTGATGCCTATATACATGAGCATACATAGATATACTCATAACTATGCTCAATTTTGTCAATTGCTCAACAGTAATTTGTCCACCCACCGTAGAATACTTATGCTCTTGAGAGAAGCCTCTAGTGAAACCTATGGCCCCCGGGTCTATTCTCATCATATCACTCTCCATGAAATTTATACTTGGTTTGTTTTTACTTTGCCTTTACTTTTCACTTTGCATCTTTATACCAAAAATACCAAAATATTATATCTATCAGATCTCACTCTCGTAAGTGACCGTGAAGGGATTGACAACCCCTAATCGCGTTGGTTGCGAGTAGCTATCGTTTTGTGCAGGTACGAGGGACTTGTGCGTGGCTTCCTACTGGATTGATACCTTGGTTCTCAAAAACTGAGGGAAATACTTACGCTACTGTGCTGCATCATCCTCTCCTCTTCGGGGAAAACCAACGCAAGCTCAAGACGTAGCACCTAGCATATGCAGATATGGCCTCGGAACACTAAGACCAAAAGGTCGAGCGTGAATCATATAAAATATATGATCAACATAGTGATGTTCACCATTGAAAGCTACTCCATCTCACATGATGATCGGACATGGTTTAGTTGATTTGGATCACGTGATCACTTAGATGATTAGAGGGATGTCTATCTAAGTGGGAGTTCTTAAGTAATATGAATAATTGAACTTTAATTTATCATGAACTTAATCCTGGTAGTATTAGCATATCTATGTTGTAGATCAATAGCTCGCGTTTAACTCCCCTGTTTATTTTGATATGTTCCTAGAGAAAACTAAGTTGAATGATGTTTATAGCAATGATGCAGATTGGATCCGTGATCTGAGGATTATCCTCATTGTTGCACAGAAGAATCATGTCCTCGATGCACCGCTAGGTGAAAAACCAATTGCAGGAGCAGATGCAGACATCATGAACGTTTGGCAAGCTCGATATGATGACTACTTGATAGTTCAGTGCACCATGCTTTACGGCTTAGAACCGGGACTTCAAAAATGTTTTGAATGCCATGAAGCATATAAGATGTTCCAAGAGTTGAAATTGGTATTTCATACTCATGCCCGTGTCGAGAGGTATGAGACCTCTGACATTACTTTGCCTACAAGATGGAGGAGAATAGCTCAACCAGTAAGCATGTGCTCAGATTATCTGAGTACTACAATCACTTGAATCAAGTGGGAGTTAATCTTCCAGATAAGATAGTGATTGACAGAGTTCTCTAGTCACTATCACCAAGTTGCTAGAACTTCGTGATGAACTATAATATGCAAGGGATAACGGAAACGATTCCCAAGCTCTTCGTGATGCTGAAATCGACGAAGGTAGAAATTAAGGAAAACATCAAGTGTTGATGGTTAAGAAGACCACTAGTTTCAAGAAAAGGGCAAAGTGAAGAAGGGGAACTTCAAGAAGAACGGAAAGCAAGTTGCTGCTCAAGTGAAGAAGCCCAAGTCTGGACCTAAGCCTGAGACTAAGTGCTTCTACTGCAAAGGGGTCACTGGAAGCGGAACTGCCCCAAGTATTTGGTGGATAAGAAAGATGGCAAAATGAACAAAGGTATATTTGATATACATGTTATTGATGTGTACTTTACTAGTGTTTATAGCAACCCCGCGGTATTTGATACTAGTTCAGTTGCTAAGATTAGTAACTCAAAACGGGAGTTGCAGAATGAATAGAGACTAGTTAAGCATGAAGTGATGATGTGTGTTGGAATTAATTCCAAGATTGATATGATCATCATCGCATACTCCCTATACTTTCGGGATTAATGTTGAACCTAAATAAGTGTTATTTGGTGTTTGCGTTGAGCATGAATATGATTTGATCATGTTTATTGCAATACAGTTATTCATTTAAGTTAGAGAATAATTGTTGTTCTGTTTACATGAATAAAACCTTCTATGGTCATACACCCAATGAAAATGGTTTGTTGGATCTCGATCGTAGTGATACACATATTCATAATATTGAAGCCAAAAGATGCAAATTTAATAATGATAGTGCAACTTATTTGTGGCACTGCCGTTTAGGTCATATTGGTGCAAAGCACATGAAGAAACTCCATGTTGATGGGTTTTTGGAATCACTTGATGCTTGCGAACCATGCCTCATGGGCAAGATGACTAAGACTCTGTTCTCCGGAACAATGGAGTGAGCAACTGACTTATTGGAAATAATACATACTGATGTATGCGGTCCGGTGAGTGTTGAGGCTCGCGGCGGGTATCGTTATTTCCTGACCTTCACAGATGATTTGAGCAGATATGGGTATATCTACTTGATGAAACATAAGTCTGAAACATTTGAAAAGTTCAAAGAATTTCAGAGTGAAGCAGAAAATCATCATGACAAGAAAATAAAGTTTCTACGATCTGATCACGGAGACAAATATTTGGGTTACAAGTTTGGTCTTCAAATTAAACAATGTGGAATAGTTTCACAAATTTGTGCCACCTGGAACACCACAGCATAATGATATGTCCGAATGTCATAACCGTACTTTATTGGATATAGTGCAATCTATGATGTTTCTTACCGATTTACCACTATAGTTTTGGGGTTATGCATTAGAGACAACTGCATTCACGTTAAAAGGGCACCATCTAAATACGTTGAGACGACACTGTATGAACTGTGGTTTGGCAAGAAATCAAAGTTGTCGTTTCTTAAAGTTTGGGGTTGCGATAAGAAAAAGTTTCATCCTGATAAGCGCAAACCAAAATCGGAGAAATGTGTCTTCATAGGATACCCAAAGGAGACAGTTGGGTATACCTTCTATCAAAGATCCAAAGGCAAGATATTCGTTGCTAAGATTGGATCCTTTCTAGAGAAGGAGTTTCTCTCGAAAGAAGTGAGTGGGAGGAAAGTAGAACTTGATGAGGTAACTGTACCTGCTCCCTTATTGGAAAGTAGTTCCTCACAGAAATCTATTCCAGTGACTACTACACCAACTAGTGAGGAAGCTAATGATGATGATCATGTAACTTCAGATCAAGTTACTACCGAACCTCGTAGGTAAACCAGAATGAGATCCGCACCAGAGTGGTACGGTAATCCTGTTCTGGAGGTCATGTTACTTTACCATGACGAACCTACGAACTATGAGGAAGCGATGATGAGCCCAGAATCCGCAAAATGGCTTGAGGCCGTGAAATCTGGGATGGGATCCATGTATGAGAACAAAGTGTGGACTTTGGTTGACTTGCTCGATGATCGGCAAGCCATAGAAAATAAATGGATCTTCAAGAGGAAGACGGACGCTGATAGTAGTGTTACTATCTACAAAGCTAGACTTGTAAAAAAAAAGGTTTTTGACAAAGTTCAAGCTGTTGACTACGATGAGATTTTCTAACTCGTAGCGATGCTTAAGTCTGTCCGAATCATGTTAGCAAATTGCCACATTTTATGAGATCTGGCAAATGTATGTCAAAACTACATTTCTTAATGGATTTCTTAAAGAAGAGTTGTATATGATACAACCAGAAGGTTTTGTCGATCCTAAAGGTGCTAACAAAATGTGCAAGTGTCGGTGTACAAAGAGAGGGGTGCACTTTTTGTACCCCTATAACTGTGCACGGGCAGTCTGAGCAGGGGCACCACCGCACTGAGCAAGGCAAGGGAGGTGAGCCAAGGTAAGGCCGAAGCTCGAGAGGAACAGAACAACGCCAAGACCAAGACCACAAAGAGCAAAGGGGACAAAGCGGAATCCCCCGGCAAGACCCTTGCCGGGAGGCGGTTTTAGCAAACCCGGCAAGACCCTTGCTGTGGCAGCTCGTCCCACACCTACGGAGCGAATCACCCTTGAGTCCACTGCCCCCATGGGGCAAGGATTCGGGAGACATCCCGTGCAGGTGGCATGCAGATCTTTGTGAAGACATTCAAGATCAGATACACACTATAGAAGATAACGACCCTTGGCGGGATCCCAGCCAAGGAGGACCACAAGGCCCCCGGCAAGAGCCTTGCCGGGGATAACAGCAGGCGCCACGGCAAGACACTTGCCGGGGCTACGGCGAGGCCCTTGCCAAGGACACCCGTAGGGCCACCATCGGGCCCACACAAATCAAACCTTCACCGCCGTTCGCATGCAGCTGCCGACCCAACCAGTTGGGCAAGCACCTGCGTGGCGGCAAGCGGATCTTCGTGGAGACCCACCATTGCGCCACCTCAGCTGCCTGCCTGCCTACATGGCACCGTGGGCACCGCTGGCCAGGGCGCGTGTCAACACGAGAGGGAGCGGCGACGGACGAGACAGGGCTCTCCCCCGTCCCCGATAAAGCAAGGACACCTAAGCAAGACGCATTTAAGGCGCCTTGTCATGTAATGCGAGGGATAGACTCGCATCACTGTACCCTTTCCACCTCCTGTGTGCCACTGTGGCAACCCCTTTCCCTATAAAAGGAGGCCCAAGGCGACCAGGAGGAGGATTCGGCTTTTTGGAGCTCCTCACGCCCCATTGCTAGTTCAAGAACACCAGATAAACAAACCACCAAAGCAGGAGTAGGGTTTTACGCATCCTCGCGGCCTGAACCTGGATAAAGAGACCGTGTGCTATCTGTTTGATCCGCTCTTCTCACGACCCTGCGCCCCGCAACCATAGTAGGGATTCATGTGATCCCATAGGTGTCGTTCCTACACCGACATCTTTGGCGCGCCAGGTAGGGGCGGCGCAGTTGTGAGAATCAGCTCTAGCAGTTAGTTCGACGCTTCTTCATCGTCATGGCGCCCTAGAAGAAGACGACGGTGGCGGTTGGCCCGTCGGAAACCGTACATCCTGTCCCGACGCGGGCGAGCAGCGGACCGGTCGCAGAAAGGACCCGGGGCGCCGCTCGCGAGCACCAACACCGTCCCAGCAGCCGAAGTTTGGGAGGCGGCGATGTTCGTGCGCCTGGAAACGGGCCGCACGCCGCCAAATCCAAAGACGGAGCCAGGCCCTCCGCAGGTGGTGCGGGGCCTTCCAAGATCGCTTCCACCCCGCTCGCAGGTGACGCGAGGCTTCCAAGACTCCCACGCCGGCGCCAACGGCGCGCTCTTCTCAAGCGGCATGCGATGAACGGCGTAATCACGCCGAGGACCTCGAGCGTCGCCGCGGAAAGAGCCCCGAGCGCCACTCCCGGGATTTAGAAGACCTGGCCGCTCGTCGAGGCGCTGGTGAAGATGGCATGCGACCGCGGGGTCGTGATAGAGATCCTTCCGACGCGTGGTCAAGTCGGCGTCCGCGATCCGTGCAGGTTTCGGTGCCACTAACGCCAGAAGCTCGGGCGCTGCAGCTGTTCCTTGATTTTCCTCCCACTACGGGGAAACTCGACGAATGGAGAGCCACTATCCGAAGCCTTGTTGCGGTGGCCAACATAGACGAACCGAGTCCGGTGGAGCCCCCGGGTCGACACTCCGACGGAGTCCCACGCACCAGTGGCAGGAGAGCCGGCGGCGCCGCAACCATGGTGCACTCGCCTCCTCCTCGCCGGCATCACGGACGCCAAATTGCCGCGATGTTACGGGTGACGCAGATCTCCGTAGCATCGTCCGACCCGCTGGGCCCATCGTGACCAGCGCCAAGTTCTTCGAACGAGAACATGAAGACGCTCGAACCACTATCGAGCGCCGGGCGCCGAGCGCCGCCACCAATCGGGACAGCAAGTAGGGCCTGCTGTGAGCCACCCGACACCGGGGAGCCCTGGAGGCCTACCTTACGAGGTAGGCTGTCCGGCTTTTACCCGTGAGCTGTGGTAGTTCCAGTGGCCACTCACCGCACCTTCAAACCCGACGTGGGCGAAAATTACAGTGGCAAGACCCACCCGTCCGAGTTCCTCAGCGTCTACACCATCGCGATGGAAGCTGCCGGAGCCCGTGACGATAAGGTTCTTGCGAATTACTTACCGTTGGCTCTTAAACCCAACGCCATGTCATGGTTGATGCACTTGCCGGTAGACTCTATTTCCTCCTGGTCGGATTTGTGCCATGAGTTCGTGGGCGCCTTTACTGGAGGCCACCAAGCCCATGGCCAAGCAAGCGACATGCACGTCATTCCCCAGAAGGGAGGCGAGAGTCTCCGCAAGTATATACAGATGTTCAGCCGAGTACAGTACAATATCCCTGATGTTCACCCTGCTGCCATCATCAGCGCGTTCCATTAGAACATGTGTAATCGCAAGATGCACGAAGAGCTGGCAATGAACAAGGTGAGAGATGTAGCAGAACTCTATGTTCTTGCTGACAAATGCGCCCGAGCTGAAGAGGCAAGAAGCGTGACGGCCAGGCGGGCCATCGCGGCAAGGATAAGCAACAAGAGAGGCCCGCCAGTACGCGTGACGTAAAGCCGTAAGACGCATTTATCACGAAGAGGACGATTTAATTCGGCGACCAAGAGTTTCGAAAAGCTACAGAGGTAAGGCCGTCGTCGGCGGCGCCGCTGCATACTTCTTAACGCCGGCTTAAACAAAGTGGGCGCGAGAGATTACAGCGGCAGAGCCGCTTGATGCCCAAAGGTCATCAAGTGGTCCAAAGACACCTATCATTTTTACACTTAGGACCACCCCGATCGCAGACTATCATGTCGGTGCTCTTGCCATTGTTGGTTTCACCAACAATACGCAACCTCAAGGTGATGAAGATGCTAGTCGATGGCGGGCCGGTCTGAACTTGATCTTGCCTCGCCGTGATCGAGAAACCGCAGATTCCTGATGGAGACCTCAAGAGACGGGCACGCTTCGTGGGTCAACCCGGAAGAAGCTAACCCATGGGAAAGGTCACGCTGCCCGTGACTTTGAAGCTTAATTCGAACTTCGTGACGGAGAGGATCATGTTCCATGTTGGCAAGATCCTTGCCTCTACAACGGGATCCTTGTCAGCCAAATACCGCCAAGTTCATGGCGGCGTCACATTACGCCTACAACACCCTGAAGATGCCAGGACCTGTGACGATCATCACCATCCCCTCCGACAAGAAAGATGCGCTGATTTGTGCTGACCAACTATACCAGCAAGCAGTTGCAGTAGCTGCCGCCGCTAGGGCACTTGCTCCTGCCAGTGGGACCCCGGGAGGGAAGAAGAAGAAGAAGACCGGTGAGACCTCGGACACCCACTCCGGCAAGCGCACCTCTTCGGAGTGTGGAGCTACCGTCGAGGACGTGCCAGAGAGCTCCACCGGCGGAAACAAGAAGCCCAGGCCATCATGGCCGGGAACCAAGAAGGTTTCACACTAATGAGGGCGGCATGGGAGGAGCTTTTACCATAAGCTCCACCCTTGACGACAAATAGGAAGACGCGCTCGTCACCTTCCTCATGGCGAATGTCGATGTGTTTGCATGGCAAGCCCGACATCCCGGTGTTCCTGTGGAGGTGATTGAGCACCACCTTGCCTGCCTCGCGCGCCTTGCTGCCAAGGTAAGGTCGAAGCAAGCTTTGGAATGACAAGAGTTCATCATGAAGAGATCCGAAACTGGAAGCAACGGGTTTGGTAAGAGGAGTGCTCCATCCAACGTGGTTGGCCAATCCGGTCGTGGTGCGCAAGGCAAATGGGAAGTGGAGGCTGTGTATTGATTACACAGATATCAATAAGGCTTGTCCTAAAGACCCCTTCCCGTTGCCGCGCATCGACCAGATTGTTGACTCCACGGCTGGGTGTGATCTGTTGTCATTCCTCGACGCCTACTCCGACTACCACCAGATCTTCATGACAAGAGAAGACAAAGAGAAAACAGCATTCATCACCCCATGTGGTACGTATTGTTTCATGCGGATGCCTTTCGGGTTGAAGAGTGTTGGTTCGACGTTTGCAAGGGCGGTCCAGATTGGTTTTGAACCCCAGCTCCATAGAAATATGGAAGCTTATTTGGACGACATAGTGGTCAAAACCAAGGACAGGGAAACCCTCATACCATATTTGCAAGAAACATTTGCGAACCTGTGCAAGATCAATCTCAAGCTGAACCCTGAGAAGTGCGTCTTTGGCGTCCGGTCCGGCAAGCTTCTCGGGTTCTTGGTGTCACAGCGTGGGATAGAGGCCAATCCGGACAAAATCAAAGCTATAGACCAGATTGAAGAACCTAAGCGAATCAAGGATGTGCGTCGGCTTGCTGGTTGCGTCGCCGCCATGGGCAGGTTCATCTCCAAGTCTGCCGAGCGCGCCCTTCCCTTTTTCAAGATCCTGAAAAAGGCGGGCCCAATGGAGTGGGCGCCAAAAGCCGAAGCAGCATTGCAAGGTTTGAAGAAATACCTCTCTTCCGCGCCAATACTAGTTGCGCCTAGGCCACAGGAGCCGTTGCTGCTATACATGGCGGCAACGGACCAGGTGGTCAGCGCCGCACTGGTGGCACAGAGAGAGGTTGACGACGAGGTTATGGCAGCGGCAGAGCCCGACACCACCAATGCAGAGACGACATACCATTGACGTGCCGCCAAAGAAGAAAATGATGCAAGACACCGGTCTACTTTGTTAGTTCCCTCCTGCAGGGGCTAGATCAAGGTACTCCAGCGTAAACTGCTCTTCGCCTTCTTATGGCCTCGAGGAAGCTGCGTCACTACTTCCAAGCACACGAGATCACTGTCGTTACTCGCTTCCTCTCGCAGAACGGATATTGCACAATCCGGATGCGACGGGAAGAATTGTGGAATGGGCAATCGGAGCTGTCCAGCTTTGGCCTCAAGTTTGAAAGTACTTCGACGATTCAGAGTCGAGTCCTAGCGGAGTTCATTGCGAGAATCGGACCGCTAACGCTCGACGGCAGCCCAAGAGACCGCTCTCCCGGCAAGGAGGCAAGTTGTGATTGGATCATGTACTTTGATGGGGCTTTCTCCTTACAAGGCGTCGGTCATGGCGTCGCTTTGTCGCTACCACCAGAGAGCACCTCAAGCACGTGATCGGATGCATTTCGTGGAAGTGTAAACAAACAATACGGCAGAGAATGAAGGGCTGCTTCGGTCTTAGGATCGCGGGCGGACCTCGGAATCAAGAAACTCATCGTCGGGGGACTCGCAGCTTGTCGTCAAGCAAGTCAACAAGGATTACCGTAACCCGCTGATGAAGGCCTACGCCGATGAAGTGAGAAAGCTGGAAGAGCGTTTGACGGTATCTGCGTGAACACGTTCTCGAGCGGAGAACGATATCGCCGACACTGTCGAAACGCTGCTGCCTCAAGCTACCCGTGGAACCAGTACCTTTGTGCTTCAATTTAACTCAGCCATCCGTTGATCCGCCAACAGAGCAGAATAAGAGGAGGAAATCAGGGCCCGGCAAGTACTTTTCCGCTGAGCTCCAAGGAGCCGCCGACAAGGATGTTGCCGGGATACCGAGCCCGCCACGGACGACTGCCCGGCGGAGCGTCAAGCTCTTGCCGTCGAGGCAGCCGCTCCTATAGCGGAGGAGATGCCTTTAGTCCTCGCCGTCGATCCCGAGGCTCCAGCGTGGGCACAGCATACCGTCCGATTCCTCCAAACAGGGGAACTTCCTGAGGAGCAGGAAGAAGCGGAAAAAGTAGCCCGTTGCTCTACCATGTACCAGTTCGTCGATGACGTCCTGTACAGAAAGAGGCCGAACAGTGTGAAATTGAAGTGTAACCCTTGAGAGGAAGGACTGGAGCTGTTGGCAGAGATACACGGAGGCATATGTGGATCCCACATTGGGTCAAGGGCCCTTGCCGGCAAGGCTTTTTCTGGCCCATCGCCCTCCAGGATGCGACGACACTAGTCACCAGGTGTGAAGCGTGTCAGTTCCATTCAAAGAAGCTTCATCAGCCAGCTCAAGCCCTTCAAACCATTCCTCTCTCCCTCGCCCTTTCTCGGTCCTGGGGCTCGACATATCGGGCCTTTTCCCTCTGCCACGGGGCTTTGAGTACTTGTACGCGTTGCCATCGACAAGTTCACAAAGTGGCCGGAGGTGGAGGCAGTGAGGAAGGTCACAGCTCGATCGACCGTCAAGTTCTTCAGGACTAGTGTGCCGCTTTGGCGCATCCAACAGGGTTATCACCGACAACGGCACACAGTTCACAAGCCGCACATTCATGCAATATACCCAAGACCTCGGCAAAGAAAGTCTGTTTCGCTTCCGCTGCTCACCCGTGAAGCAATGGTCAAGCCGAGAGGGCAAATGCTTTGAAGTGCTGCGAGGATTAAGGACCAAGACCTTTGACAAAGGCTGCACAAGAGTGGAAGGCATCGGATTGATGAGTTGTCGACGGTTCTTTGGTCGATCAGACGACGCCAAATCGAGCCACCGCCGTACACCTTTTGCTCTGGTATACGGGCGTAAGCAGTTCTCCCAATCGAACTCATATACGGGTCACCTCGAGTGCTCGCTTATAATGAGCTTGAGCAAGAGCAATCAAGCGGCAAGATGACGCAATGCTCCTTGAGGAAGATCGTCTTGAGGCGGTTGTGAGAGCAGCGACGCTAACAAAGAAGCCTTGCGCTGCTACCATAGCCGCAAGGTTCGTGCCCAAGCCTTGAGGAAGGCGACCTTGTCCTTCGGGCGTTCAATCGGCCAAGAATTCCAACATGTTGACGCTGAAGTGGGAAGGCCCTTATCGGGTAATACGAGTCACGAACTGCCCGCGATCCGCCTGGAGACCGAAGATGCTGTTTCGGTGAGTAACTCCTGGAACATTGAGCATCTTTGCAAGTTTTACCCGTAAGGCGCGGCTTGTCGGGCCCCCCGGCAAGCCACCTTTTGTACAAGCATTGCCGATGGTGCATGTAACCCTTTGTACAAAGCCAGGCGCAGACCCTGAGCATAAATAAATGAAGGGCCGCGCCTAAGTCATAGCATGCATGCTAGGTCGAGTCTCGTCCTTGGTTAGGGTTGATAGTGCTTAGCGGCAACTAACCCCTAGCTTAGAGGTCGAGTGTGCGTATCTTTGCCGTTCTTTTGTCTTCTTTGGTTCGCAGGACTCACAAATATCCTTGCCGGATCACTTGAGGACGAAAAAGAGAAGTGGGACAGACCGGCATCTAGACCCCGGCAAACCAGTATTGCCGGGGGCTGCAAGTACAAAGATTCACCCACGGCAAACCAGAGTTGCTTGGGCTACAGCCTTCGAGCAAGTTCTTCATCCCTTATTATGCATTCTCTTATGGACTGAGGTATGTGAAACCTCGTTTTTTCCCAAAGCTACCGTGCTCCCTAAACTCTAGGCCCTAGGGCTCGTTCCTAGGGCCAGGTTTCTAATCGTATTCAAGGCAGCAAAAGGATGAAACGAGGGGCTGAACCCACCTCATCCCTGCCTCCGCCAAAAGCGTGAGAAAGGTCGAAAGTGGGAAGACGGCAGGGCCTGTTGCGGCAAGGAAATGTTTATCTTAAGGTTATCAAGGATTTACTCCTTGTCGTGGGTTCTACCCGCAAACAAATGACCCGGCAAGCATCCCTTTTTCATTAAAAACATTCCACTCAGGTACAGCCCATGGGGAATGAAAAACATGAACGATGGGATTAGAAGTTCTAAATTCAGCTAAGGCCCAAAGGCTTACAAACTAAAAAAATATAAGGTGCCCGTAATCCCTTTCTTGTCCCTCTCCTCGGGAGGCAGGTCAAGGAGGCGAAAAGGGCAAAAGGGGCGCCTAGGCAAGCTACGGGTGGCAGGAGGCACCAAGAGAACATCTCGGTGGCCGTCCAAAGGCTGGATGGAGATGGCGGCGCCGGAAGCAGAGCTCGAAGACGAGGCGGCAGGACGCGTCGGCAGGCGTCAAGGCGCCGGTGCCTCCGATTCTGATTTGGCCTTGCCGCCCGCCCTCTTCCTCTTCCGCAGCCCCTCAACGCCAGCCGCCCAAGGAGACGACCCCGAGAAGTTCAGGAAGCCGGCGACGCGGATGATGGGATCGCCGGTGCCGCATGGAGCGGCTCTCGACATCTAGTCAGACCCGTTGTCCTGCCGCCTGCTTCCCTCGTCGTCGCTGCCGCTGTCCTCCTCGCCACTCCCGCTCGAGGAGGAGTCTTCGCTATCAGAAGAGCTCTCCACGCAGCACCTTGCCCGAGTCCCGAAGCACCCGAAGACCTTGACGGAGAGGAGGCCGCCCTCCATCAGCTTGAAAAGAAGAGTGAGCCCCGCCGTCAAGCGGTGGTTACGGGCGAACGTCTTCCATCCTCGACAAAGATACATCACATGAAGGGCTGAGAAGTCGACGCGAACTCGCGTACCGCTGATCCAACAGCCCCTCACGTGCAGCCGCAATGACTCCGGCGGATCCAGCTCCATCTCGCTCGCGAATGGAGTCGGGAGACGAAGGCGACGGCGAGGCGGCCGACGCAGCCTGACGAAGAACTCGCGAGGGTAATCCCCAACATGGCCCTCCATGGGGGGCTCCTGTCGGTGTACAAAGAGAGGGGTGCACTTTTTGCACCCCTATAACTGTGCACGGGCAGTCTGAGCCGCGGGCACCACCGCACTAAGCAAGGCAAGGGAGGTGAGCCAAGGTAAGGCCGAAGCTCGAGAGGAACAGAACAACGCCAAGACCAAGACCACAAAGAGAAAAGGGGACGAAGCGGACTCCCCCGGCAAGACCCTTGCCGGGAGGCGGTTTTAGCAAACCCGCAAGACCCTTGCCGTGGCAGCTCGTCCCACACCTATGGAAGCGAATCACCCTTGAGTCCACCGCCCCATGGGGCAAGGATTCGAGAGACATCCCCTGGTGGCATGCAGATCTTTGTGAAGACATTCAAGATCAGATACACACTATAGAAGATGACGACCCTTGGCGGGATCCCAGCCAAGGAGGACCATTAAGGCCCGGCAAGAGCCTTGCCGGGATGACAAGAAGCGCCACGGCAAGCAAGACCCTTGCCGGGGCTACGGCGAGGCCCTTGCCAAGGACACCCGTAGGGCCACCATCGGGCCCACGCCAATCAAACCTTCACCGCTATTCGCATGCAGCTGCCGACCCAACCAGTTGGGCAGGCACTTGCATGGCGGCAAGCGGATCTTCGTGGAGACCCACCATTGCGCCACCTCACCGCTTTGCACGCCTACATGGCAATCATGGGCACTGGCCGGTATGCCGTGTCAACACGAGAGGGAGCGGCGACGGACGAGACATGGCTCTCCCCCGTCCCCGATAAAGCAAGGACACCTAAGCAAGATGCATTTAAGGCGCCTTGTCATGTAATGCGAGGGATAGACTCGCATCATCAGTACTTTCCACCTTGTGTCTCGCCATCTGTGGCAACCCCTTTCCCTATGAAAGGAGGCCCAAGGCGACGGGAGGAGGATTCGGCTTTTTGGAGCTCCTCACGCCCCATTGCTATTTCAAGAACATAGATAAACAAACCACCAAAGCAGGAGTAGGGTTTTACGCATCCTCGCGGCCCGAACCTGGATAAAGAGACCGTGTGCTATCTGTTTGATCCGCTCTTCTCACGACCCCGCGCCCCGCAACCGTAGTAGGGATTCATGTGATCCCATAGGTGTCATTCCTACACCTACATCTTTGCTCCAGCGGTCCATCTATGGACACGTGCAAGCATCTCGGAGTTGGAATATACGCTTTGATGAGTTGATCAAAGCATATAGTTTTATATAGACTTGCGGTGAAGCCTGTATTTACAAGAAAGTGAGTGGGAGCACTACAACATTTCTGATAAATATATATGAATGTCATATTGTTGACCGGAAATTATGTAGAATTTTCTGGAAAGCATAAAGGAGTATTTAAAAGGATTTTTTCAAAGAAAGACCTCGGTGAAGCTGCTTACATATTGAGCATCAAGATCTATAGAGATAAATCAAGATGCTTGATAAGTTTTTTCAATGAGTACATACCTTGACAAGATTTTGAAATAGTTCAAAATGGAAATACCAAAGAAAGAGTTCTTGCCTGTGTTACAAGGTGTGAAATTGAGTAAGACCCAAAGCCCGACCATGGCAGAAGATAGAAAGAGAATGAAAGTCATTCCCTATGCCTCAGCCATAGGTTCTATAAAGTATGCCATGCTGTGTACCAGATCTATTATATACCCTACCACTGAGTTTGGCAAGGAAGCACAATAGTGATCTAGGAGTAGATCACTGGACATCGGTCAAAATTATCCTTAGTGGAATAAGGATATGTTTCTCGATTATGGAGGTGACAAAAGGTTCGTCGTAAAGTTTTACGTCGATGCAAGTTTTTGACACTGATCTAGATGATTCTAAGTCTCAATCTGGATACATATTGAAAGTGGGAGCTATTAGCTAGAGTAGCTCCGTGCAGAGCATTGTAGACATAGAGATTTGCAAAATACTTACGGATCTGAATTTTGGCAGACCCGTTGACTAAACTTCTCTCACAAGCAAAACATGATCACACCTTAGTACTCTTTGGGTGTTAATCACATAGTGATGTGAACTAGATTACTGACTCTAGTAAACCCTTTGAGTGTTGGTCACATGGCGATGTGAACTATGGGTGTTAATCACATAGTGATGTGAACTAGAGTATTGACTCTATTGCAAGTGGGAGACTGAAGGAAATATGCCCTAGAGGCAATAATAAAGTTATTATTTATTTCCTCATATCGTGATAAATGTTAAGTATTCATGCTAGAATTGTATTAACCGGAAACATAATACATGTGTGAATACATAGACAAACATAGTGTCACTAGTATGCCTCTACTTGACTAGCTCGTTGATCAAAAGATGGCTATGTTTCCTAGCCATAGACATGAGTTGTCATTTGATTAACGGGATCACATCATTAGGAGAATGATGTGATTGACTTGACCCATTCCGTTAGCTTAGCACTTGATCGTTTAGTATGTTGCTATTGCTTTCTTCATGACTTATACATGTTCCTATGACTATGAGATTATGCAACTCCCGTTTATCGGAGGAACACTTTGTGTGCTACCAAACGTCACAACATAACTAGGTGATTATAAAGGTGCTCTACAGGTGTCTCCGAAGGTACATGTTGGGTTGGCGTATTTCGAGATTAGGATTTGTCACTCCTATTATCGGAGAGGTATCTCTGGGCCCACTCGGTAATGCACATCACTATAAGCCTGGCAAGCATTGTAACTAATGAGTTAGTTCCGGGATGATGTATTACGAAACGAGTAAAGAGACATGCCGGTAACGAGATTGAACTAGGTATTGGGATACCGACGATGGAATCTCGGGAAGTAACATACCGATGACAAAGGGAATAACGTATGTTGTTATGCGGTTTGACCGATAAAGATCTTCGTAGAATATGTAGGAGCCAATATGAGCATCCAGGTTCCGCTATTCGTTATTGGCCAGAGACGTGTCTCGGTCATGTCTACATAGTTCTCGAACCCGTAGGCTCCGCACGCTTAAAGTTTCAGTGATGATTGTATTATGAGTTTATGTGATTTGATGTACCGAAGGTAGTTCGGAGTTCGAGATGAGATCGGGGACAGGACGACGAGTCTCGAAATGGTCGAGACGTAAAGATCGATATATTGGACGACTATATTCGGACATCGGAAAGGTTCTGAGTGATTCGGGTATTTTCAGAGTACCAGGGAGTTACGAGAATTCACCGGGAGAAGTATTGGGCCTTATTGGGCCATAAGGGAATAGAGGAGAGAGGCCAAAAGGAAGGAGGCGCGTGCCCCCCCTCTGGTCCGAATTGGAGAAGGGGTGCAGCCCCCTTTTCCTTCTCCCGCTCCCCCTCTTTCCTTCTCTCCTACTCCGGAAAGGAAAGGGGAATCCTACTAGGACTTGGGAGTCCTAGTAGGACTCTCCACACTTGGCGCGCCCTCTCTAGGGCCGGCCTCTCCCTTGCTCCTTTATATACAGGGGCAGGGGGGCACCCTGTAGACACAACAATTGATCTCTTGATCTCTTAGCCATGTGCGGTGCCCCCGTCCACCATAATCCACCTCGATCATATCGTAGCAGTGCTTTGGCGAAGCCCTGCGTCGGTAGCATCATCATCACCGTCATCATGCCGTCAGGTTGATTTTAACTCTCCCTCGAAGCTCTGCTGGATCGGAGTTCGTGGGATGTCATCGAGCTGAACGTGTGCTGAACTCGGAGGTGCCGTGCATTCGGTACTTGATCGGTCGGATCATGAAGACGTACAACTACATCAACCGCGTTGTGCTAACGCTTCCGCTTTCGGTCTACGAGGGTACGTGGACACACTCTCCCCTCTCGTTGCTATGCATCACCATGATCTTGCGTGTGCGTAGGAATTTTTTTGAAATTACTATGTTCCCCAACATCTGGACAAGCCCGAAACCTACCTTTGTAACTACCCAGTCATGGAGTAGCATTTGGTTGGCCTAAAGCATGTCTGTCACCATCCCGAGTAAACGCGCCTGCTCAGGTCTTAGGACATAGAACGTATGTTGTACTAGAGACTCACAAATGACATATCGCTGCGTCTCATAGGTGGGTCTGTCCGACTTGGACCTTATCTAGACTCGGATCCGACTACGTCGAATCCGACCAGATCCTTCCGAGTCCATATTATCTTGTTAGCATCCAATGCTCCATGGCTAGTGAGACCGAGCCATCCACTGTGTCATATGCTAGTCTAGTCGGCTGCGCGTCCACACAACCCTTTCGACTAGGGACCTTTTAGGACAGTCATCATACAATGCATAGTCCCACAAATAAGTCACGTACTTGTTCACACACATCATTGATAATGTCCAAGGACTATCTTTATTCATGAACATATGGGAAATCATCATACATGATTTCCTGTAGGGCATATCTCCAACAAGTATCCCCGGCGGAATCACTCCGCCGAAGAGTGAGAGTGCTCACCTTTCGTGTTACGCCTCGAGACAGCGGTGCTTCTTCCCGAAAGTCTTCTCTTATTTTTTTCTAGGGAAAATGCTTCATATAGCAGAAGGAGGGGTTAAAGGCATCTTTGTGGGACCCACAAGGCATCAGGGCACACCCTGTTGCCTTGTGAGCAGCAGGTGGCCTCCCTCTAGTATTTCTTCGCTCTAGTTTTTTTATATTCAATAAAAAAACCTCCATAAAGTTTCAGGTCATTTGGAGCTCCATAGAATAGCTATCTTTGCTATAGCTCTTTTAGGTCCAGAATTCCAGTTGCCGGTAATTTCCTTCTCCATGTAGATCTTGCAAATTAAGAGAGAAAATGCATTATAATTGCAGCATAAAGTGAAATAATGAGCAAAAACATTATCAATAACAGTAGGATAACATGATGCAAAATGGACGTATCAACTCCCCCAAGCTTAGACCTCGCTTGTCCTCAAGTGAAAAGCCGAACTCAATAATCATGACCATATCACTACAAAAAAACACTTCCGTGATGATTCGTGTTTGTCACAGTAGGTCACGTTTTCTGTCATGCATGTACATCCATGACAATTTAATGATAGAATCAAGATAGTCATACTTGTGCTATTGTAGAAGTGTTCCATGACAATACCAAAATTATCATCACGGAAGTGTCCACTTCCATGACGATAAATCATGCGTCATGGAAGTGTTTTCGTCAAGGGTAACCGACACGTGGCATCCACCGTAACGGGTCATCCTTAAGCTATCGGGTTCCAGTTTGGATCCGATAACCCGTTAATAGCCCTGACCAGTGGGGATTTTCCACGTGTAAAATTCTCATTCACTGGAGTATCCACGTGTCATCTCAGTGCTGGGACAGATGTCATCCAGCGAATGGACGGGACGCGCCTATGATACGTCGACACGTGGCATGGCCCAACAGTGGCCCCTTCAGGTCAAAAGGCCGTCCTGTTTGACTTAGTCAAAAGGTAGCGGCCCGACCCACAGAAGGCACGTTGACGGCCTCTTCGCATATAGCTCATTTACAGCTCGCTAACTCATGACCCGTTATAGCCTATCTGAATTAGGCCCAGTAGCGCCATATGGTTGTCCAATTAATTCCAGCATGTTGTAACTTCTAGCCCATGTATTGCCCATGACGTCATTCGGCCCATATGAGGCCCTTTGTAAATATTGGCCCATAAATGGCCCGTGGTGAAACTGGCCCATAATGAACAGTATATCACTTTATACCCATTAACGACCCATTATTCCATTGGGCCGTTTCATGCCGTGTTATCTTTTGGCCTTCTAAGGGCCCATTTATTATTGGGCTCATTTTCGGCATTCGGTTACTTATGGTCCATTACTGGCCTGTTCCGCTTGTGGGCCAAATTTAGCCCGTGGTTAAAGTCGGCCCGTCTATGGCCCTTTAATCCGATGGGCCGTTTTCATAGCGTCATCGAATATGGCCCATTAACGACCCGTTATGCCTGCCGCTGGAATTAAGCCTGTTGTACACATAGGCATGTTAACAGCCCCTTATGGTTGGCCCATAAACAGACGATTCCCATTATAGCCCGTTTACGGCCCACATTGCGGTCCATTAATTGTGCCCGAATGTACGACCCATGTTTGGCCAATTGATCATACGGCTCGTAAAAGTCCCATTGAATCTACGACCCGTATGAGGCCCATGGATCATACAGACCTTAGGAGGCCTACTACAGCAGGCAGCAGGACCATGGTTACAACGGTCAGTATGTTGCCCATGGTTATTGTGGCCTAGTTCTAAATAAAAGGTTACCGCGGAAAAAGAATTGCAGCGACTACCAACAACAAGAATAAACAAGACAACAAGGAAATAAATAAGGAAGCAACTTACGCTAGGCTATTACGACTATTACAAATATTACATCCACAAGGCATCAAAGTTCCCCACCAGTGCAAATATAGTGAATAAAGCAGCATATTACATACACTGGGCGTCTAAATTGGCCACCAGTGAAAATAAACACGGCAGCAAAACAAGTCCAGAACTGAAACCACTTCAAAAGAGCTCAAGATACGATATCCTGGATACCTACCATGCTGGCAAGAAGCTTAGCAAGCTTATTATTTTTCTCTTGTTTGGCGCTAAAATCATCCAGCGCTTGCTGTTGCACCAGAAAGTATGCATCTGAATTCTGCAGGGACTTCCTCAATCCTTCGGCTTCTTGCCGCGTACGATGATCGATGCCTTTCAGCTTGTAGCTGAGGCGAAGAAGTCAAGTGATTCAGCAAAGGAGTTCAAGAGCTTGTGCCAGTGGTAGTGACTAGTAACTTGAACACTACATCAACGCAGGACTTTGGGGTTGTCTCACTGTCTACAAGATAGTTTTTATTACCTTTCTTTGAGACCAACAGGGTTGTCTCACTATCTTGAACCTTATCTACATTACTTTCTCTACCATTGCATAATGGGGTGCTTTTCTCCAATATTCTGTTTGCATTCTACAAGAGAAACAAGCAGACACATCACATGTTTAGCATGTAGTATATGGAACTCATTTTGGTAAACTGGTTCAGTAGTAAGGTGGACATGATAACATCATGAAACAAACATATATCTATGTACTATGGTCACTGTATTGTCCATATCGTTCTAGTTTATGTTGCCAAATCAAGATAGAGACACGGTTCAAATCATATATTTCTAAGACACACCATCATAGACAAAATATAAGTGTGGGAACTACACAACACTGGCAACACTTGTAATGTGCATGCCATGAGAACATAACTGTTTATACAACTGAAACTAAAATCAACATAGAGCAAGAAGTTAGAACAACAATCCAGTTAAAGAAATAGGTTTAAAACATACCTATTGCACCATTGGAGTTTCAATTGGATCCTTAAAATTCAAAATTAGTTGGTATGAGTAAATACAGTGATGTAAGAGAAAAAGAGTATGGACCATAGCTACGGAATCTGACCTGAGAATAGTTGCTCTTCTGCTTTAAACGTGGAGTTTGGGTTCGCTGTGGTGGTCTTTGTGCTTTAGCACTGCTGCAGTTGCTTCTGACCGCTGCTCATGTGGGGGTACTCCGTGTTGGACATGGTGCTGTGTCAACTAGAAGTGGGTTACTATCGACTGGGGTTGGGGTTAGATGGGGTGTAGCTGGTTCTCTGTCCAACGGTGTAAGTGTACAATCTGGAAAATGGATTATTCCATGAATTCCTCAAAGCGAGGCTCATCAAAATGAAAAATCTAAGACTACTATAAGACTACTAAAAAAATAATAAAACAAGAAAAAAATTTGAACGATTAAATTACTGCTCCCGAATATTCAACTGACCGATTAATTTCTTATAACGTACTCTATTTTTCTTTGCCAAATAAGCCAGCAAACGTCGACGTTTTCCCAAAAGTCTTCGTAGACCTCTTTCCGATGAAAAATCTTTTTTGTGTAATTCCAAATGTGAAGCAAGTCTTCGTATCTTATTGGTGAAACTAAATACTTGAAATTCAACAGAACCCCTATTTTCTTCTTTTTCTTCTTTAACCATAAATCCAAAAAAAATTCTACCTCCTTTCTTTTTCATGTATTTTTTTGAGAGTCTCGATTATGTGTGGTGGGGCTAGTTCGTGGGCCAGTACAACCATGGTTCCATCTGTCGGATCACGGGCTCTGGCAAAATCCTCAAGGTTCGAACATTGGGGTGCGCACGAAGATCTCCCCCTACTGATCCATGTTCTAGCTTCGCTAAGATCTCAAGGTCTAACTCTACGAACTCGCAACACAAGGGACACAAGATTTATACTGGTTCGGGCCACCGTTGTGGTGTAATACCCTACTCTAGTGTGGTGGTGGTGGATTGCCTCTCGGGATGAGGTTGAACAGTTACAAGGGGAAGAACAGCCTCCTGAGGTTGAGGTGTTCTTGTGCTCGGTGTGTGGCTAAGGATTGGCGAAAGATCAGATGCCTCCTACTGTGGTGGCTAGTCCTATTTATAGAGGCCCTGTTCCTCTCCCCAAATATTGAGCGGGAAGGGATCCAACAACGGCCAATTTGAAAGGTGACAGCTAGTACAACTTATCCTGACAAAAGCAGTCTTCGCCTGCAAAAGGCTCGGGTGGTGACGCCGCCTTGGGCTCCATGGTGACCTCCGTCTTGCCATCCTGCTGGTCTTGGTCTTGTTGGACTGATATGGAAACCTTTGCTTGATGCCTCGGTACTCCGCACCTACGCTTGCCTCCTTAGCACCAAAGAGGAAACAAGTACACTGTGCTCACTGGCACCCGTCTGGTCTCAATCGTCATGGCTCACGTCACGAGAACCTCGCGAGGTTTGCCTTGCCTTGAACTCTCCGCCCCTCGCGAGCCAGCCTGGTGAGGCCGCTCCTGAGGAGGTCTTGTGTCGTCTGCCTCGCGAGGCTTGGCCCCTCGCGAGGGTCTTGAGTGCCTGTTGGTGAAGATGGGCCGTACGGGCCCACTCATAGAGCCACGCCGTGGGCCACGGGCAGGAAAGTCTGGGAACCCCCGTTCCCAGAACGCCGACAGTAGCCCCCGGGCCCAAGGCGCGCTCGAGCTTGGCTTTGAGGCGAAGCCAAAGGTCAAGTGCGGAGCGCCGCGGGCCCCAATAGCCTGTGGCCTTGGTCGACCCGTGGCGGTTGATTAGACGTGGGCGTCTCCGCTTCCCCACGCCGCCTCGGCAACTGCCCGACTTGACAAGTCCCTGCGACATGCAAGGG
Source organism: Aegilops bicornis (assembly GCA_021605145.1). Lineage (NCBI taxonomy): Eukaryota > Viridiplantae > Streptophyta > Magnoliopsida > Poales > Poaceae > Aegilops > Aegilops bicornis. The sequence continues at coordinate 256,758,829 of CM038670.1, read as the reverse complement.
AAAACCATCATTACCTGTGATCGTGGGGGACCCTGGTTGGCTTTCTCCTGCTATAAATGAGGGGGGCGAAGCCCCCGTCGCCCATCTCTTCCCATCCGTTTGCTTCTTCTCCTCTGCTCTATCACCGACATCAATGGCGCCATCGAAGAGGTTCTCGGCCGCGGAGAAGGGGAAGGCTCCTCGCGAGGGGCCCGGCTCCCCGGCGCCCAAGCATGGATGTGACCGTCCCCGCAAGCACCCTGCGACCCCCGCCGCGGCCCCTCGTTCCTGCGGTGGCGCCGCTGCGCGTGGCAGGGGTCGTTCCAGTCGTGGCATCCCTGTTGATGAAAGGAGACATGCCATGGTTGCACGGCCTCCCCTGCCGCGCTTCCACTCGGCAGAGGTGTGCCGGAGTTCATTGTCTAGTCGGAGAACCCAGTCGGCAACTGGCTTCAGCTCCCGCGCTTCTTTGCCGATGAGCTGCCAGCCTCCGGTCCAGGTGGGCTCTAGTTGTAGGCGGACGGTTGCTGCAGTAGGGATTCTTGGGTTGCAGTCGAGGTCTCCGTCGCAGGCAACATAGCTCTGGCCCGCGGTTGGCAGACATTCGCCTGCGCGCATGGCCTGGGCAGGCGGTGCACCCTCCATTTCAAGTATGATGGTGATGCGACCCTCTACGTGAGGGTGTATGGGGAAGATGGTCGCCGCGCCGGGTGCTGCCCCGAGGTGAACGACGACAAGGAGGTGCTCGGTCTTGGCGACGGTCGAGACGAGGATGAGGGCGAACCCGCCTTTGGTGCCGACCGCGTCTCGTCCAGCTATGGTGGCTCTTCCCCCGGTGACAGCTCTAGCAGTGGTGGCTACGACCAGCCGCCACGCCGCCGCGCCCGCTTCGAAGGTGGCAACGGGTCGTCTTGTCGCCACGCCTCCGTGAAGCACGAGGAGGGGGTCTGGCTGAGCCCAAGACGACGCCAAGAGCCCACCACCGTGAACCGCTGCAGGGACAGGTGCCGCTTTTATCTTGTTCTTCCTTTCCTTCCTGTATCAAAAAAGAAACCGGTATGGGCCCCAGAGGGGCGTGTATCGAACCATGATTCCTTAATCACTATGTTATGCTTATCGTTTTTGTGATGTGCTGTTGTTTTGTGTAGAGACAACTTCGCTTGGCACGTTCGGGGTAGCCTCCTCTTCACGAGGCACTTGTTTCCAGGTGCCTGTCAAGGCCTTCCTTGACTTAGTGGGCGCTTAGGAACTGCAAAAAATTCGTTAGGAAGCTCGCTAGGAGGCTTATCGTTCACTCGAGCTTTGACCCAGCGCTTCATATCGCGGTACCCGAGGGGCACGGATTAGGAGAGATGCGCCAGCTTGTGGGCTCGAACGAGGGTGCCTCGTGAAAAAACAGACGGAAGGCAGAGAAAAGGAAAAACGCTCGCGAGGGCAAAAAACGCTCGCGAGGGCACCTGCCTAGCCCCCTCGTGAGGAATGTGTGTGAGAGAGAGAACATGTTAAACTGGAGTCAGAAATAGCGGCAAAAGGCGACGGAACCAAATCAGCAAGGAACACCAAAAGCAAATTTCAATTAAAAGGAGACGAGCCAACTACGGAAAGCAAATGAAAAGCTGTGTCTTCAAGTCTTCTCACCAGCGCGGAGCTAAGTGCTGCCACTAGGACGTGGGAGGGAGCCCCCGAGGCCCGAGGGCGGCACTCCTGAGACTCCGGGGCATGTACAACCCCACTCGTTATTACGTGAGAGTGTCATGGGCGGCGATCTTCACAGGCACTGGGCCTTCTTCACACGCACTGGGCCTTTCTTCATGGGTAGAACTTCCGGAGGTGCTGGTTGTTCCAGGCGTTCTGGATGGGTACCCGCCCGTGTCTCAGCGGCGCGCAGACACTGAGAGACATGGACGACCTTGAACGGGCCCTCCCACATGGGTGAGAGCTTATGTAGCCCTTCCCTGGAGAGGACCCGTGTCACATCCCTAGTTTTGGTCTGCTCTGGGTTAGCTAGTCTTGTGTTGCATCATGTCTAAATTTCTTTGAAAGTTGAAATGGGGATTGTTGAAACCCTAACACCAAATGAATTCAACTAGGTTCAATAAAAATATCTTCAATGAACCCAAATGCCCTTTAGAAAAGTTCATGATTTTTTTAAAGGTGAAAACCTCTGCCAAAAATGATGCACATATTTCTAGGCCATTCTGGACTTTTGAATTAAATCTTATTGTATTTGACTTTGGGCATTTAAATACTATAAATATTTTAAATGTTCAAATAATGTTGGAACTATTTTTGGGCCACTGAAATAATTCAGCAAGTGTCCATGAATATTTTTAGGATTTTAGGAAATGCTTTGGTATTTTTCCTAAGCTCAAAACAGAGGCAAATAATTAGAAAAACAAAAACTAATTAGAAAGCAGAAGAGAGGGAGAGCTTACCTGGCCTCACCTGAGCAACCCACCTGCCTATGTGGCCGAGCACTACAGCTGGCCGGCCCAGCCCACCACCGCGACCCCTCTGTCGTCTTCCTCCCAAGCGCCAAGAGGGCGAGGAGTGTGGTCGAGCCACATGAGCTCCTGCTTCCACCGCGACGCCCCGATTCTTCTGAGAGCGCCACGGAGACACCTCGAAGCCCCTGTCCCCTCTCCCTCACTCGTTGCTCTCTCTCCCCCCTCCTCTGCCTCTCCTGCGCGCAGCCAGCGAACGGAGCCACCGCCACCATCGCCGTTCGCCGCTGCCACCGGCCCTCCCTCGCCCGTCCAACGTGTGCGAGAGATCCGCCACGCCATCCCCGTCAACTCCACCGTGCTACGTGAGCTGGGAAGCACCACAACGCCCTCGACGTCGTCGTCTTCTACCTCGGGCCACCGAGATCGCCGGCGCCGATTCGCGCCAACCGGGTCGTCCCCAGCCCCGCCGTGTACACCCTTCACCTCCCTTTCCCCCTTCTTCCCTTGTCGTCCGCGTGTCGTAGTGCAGTACCCCGCGAGCTCCGGCGCCGCCGTCCGCCGTGGACGGCAGGCCCGTGCTCCTGAGCTCTTCCGCTCATAGCCGAGCATAGCAACGCTCGGTAGCGTCTCCGGAGGCCGTAGCACCCACTGTATTCGCCCATTGCGTCTCCCACAAGACCATTCCCAACCTCGCCCGAACTCCGGCCGCCGTGGATGACCTCGCCGCGCTCAATTCCGGCCACCCCAGCCACTAACTCCGGTCCCATTGGATGCGGAAGAGTGACAGCTACACGTAGAGCCTCTCCGCCGCTCGTTTGGCCACCGGAGACGTAATCCCGTAGCCCGCCGCCGTGTCTGGCCTCGCCGGCGTCGAGTCGCCGGCGAGTTGGACCTGTTCGACCCGGGGTTTGACCTCCCTGGGGTCAACACACGTGGGCCCCACCCCTGACTAGATTAGTTTAGGACTAATTACCCCTCGACAGCGACAAGTGGGCCCAGGCCCCAGCTAATCCTATTTTAGTTTTAACTGAGTTTAATTATCTCCACTGACATTTCTAGTTAGTAGTAGTTTAACACTAATTAATTTAGATTAGTTAGTTCGTCACTGACCAGTGGGTCCCAGCGTCAGGTTTGACCTGGGCTGACGCTGTTGACCTGATGACGTCAGGCTGACGCAGTAATGCTTTTCTGGATTTTAAATAAATCTATTTGATTTATTTATTTCCAGAAAATAGCCAAAACTTCTAAAAATCATATAAAATCAACCGTAGCTCAGAATGAAATAATTTATATATGAAAAATGACCAGAAAAATCCAATCTATCCATCTGTACCATTTTCATGCATGATAGAACAACTTAGGGCTGCTTTTTGGGCCAAATATTATAATAGCATTTAAACCTTTACATATGGAGTTTGAATTTGAACCTAGGGTTTAAACCAACTTCATTTAACCTGCTGCTAGTTGCATCAGCCCAAAACACATTCATATTGCCATGTCATAGCATGCATCATATTGTCGCATTGCATTGATTGTGTCCTTCTGTGTTTGCTTAAGAATGGCCCCTCTCGATGAGATTTATGTTCGACGACGAGATCGATGACACCAATGAAGAACTATATTATCTTCAAAAGTGCCAAGCAAGCAAAACCCCCTTGTTCATTCCGATACAATCCCACTCTCTCGCTCCTGCTCTCTTTTACTGCATTAGGACAACAACGACATATTTGTTACTTGTTGCGGTAGTTGAACCCCTTTCCTCTGCATGACCTGTCATTGCCACAGTAAATAGATGAAACCCACTAGCATGAGTAGGAGTTGTTTGAGCCTGATGTCCCTACTCATTCATGCTTGTTTGTCATGCCTGCTATTGCTTAGAGTTGTGTCAGTCCGATTCATCGAGGATGAATTGGAGGTGTGTGAACATGTCCTCTTGTGTGTGAGCTAAGTGTGTGAACACGATTTGGTAAAGGTAACGGTGAGAGGCCATGTAGGAGTACATGGTGGGTTTTCTCATTGCAGCCGTCCTCGAGGCGGGAGTTACGTGTTTGTGATCCATGAACAGTTACTACCACACATTGGGTTCCGGTAACTCGGCCCCTCTCGGCTTATTAATCAACTTGATCTCTGTCTAGGAGTTGCAACTAGTTTCTGGTGTTGTAGGTAGTGTTAGTAGTCTACCAAGTGGCACCCGGTACAGGTGGGCTTGGGACAGACTAGGCACCGTGGCACGGTGTACCAAGCGTAGAACCACCCGTCGAGGTGGGCTTGGGAACCCTGCTCACATCGTTTGGGGCCGTGAGCGACACCCCGGCCGGATCTCCTTGCGGATGGAACCCGAATAGGCGATAAACCTGGACGAGAGACTTGTGTCGCTAGTTAGGTCGTGGCCGACTCCCTCGCCTGGCTTCCGCTTGAAGGTTGCCGAGATACACGTCGTGTACATGGTGGTAAGTGGCGAGAGCGTGTGTGAAAAAGTACACCCCTGCAGGGTTAATATGATCTATTCGAACAACCGTGTCTGCGGTAAAGGTCTTCTGGGTTGCCTGTACAGTTCATAGACAAGTGAAAGTGGATACTCTAAAATGCACAAGATAAGCGTGAGTGCTATGGATGGCGTTCTCGTAGGGAGACGGGAACGGATCCATAGTGGTGTATTGATATGGTGAATATGTGGACTCGTGTGCGCCACCTCAAAAGAGTTACTTGCAGTCGTAGTTCAGGATAGCCACTGAGTCAAAGCTGGCTTGCTGTAGTCAAACTCCACCACCCCTTTATTGATACCGATGCATATGTAGATAGTTTTGATGTAAGTCTTGCCGGATACATATGTACTCACGTTTGTTTAATTTATGTTTTTGTAGAGAGACTCCCGTCTCGCTAGTAGTTCCGCGTGGACTTCGACGTTTAGCTTGTTACCTCAGCTACGATCTTGTGCCCTCGGCAGGATCTGGTAGTTAGTCAGGCTTATCAGCCTTTTTCATTTGTAGATGTCTGTACTTTCGGACATGTTAAGCTTCCGCTTGTGCCTTGACTTGTATGCTCTGTATGTTGGGTCATGAGACCCATGTTTGTAATATCTCGCTCCTCGGAGCCTAATGAATAAATACTTGAGTCGTAGAGTTATGTTGTGATGCCATGTTGTATTTACACATATCGAGCATATTGTGTGTATGATTGAAATGCTTGCTATGTGTGGGATCCGACAATCTAGTTGTTTATCCTTGGTAGCCTCTCTTATGGGGAAATGTAGTCTTGTGCTTCCAGGAGCCATAGTAGTCCGCAACAACCCGGTTCACCGGAGTCCTGCTAGCCCAGCACTACTGCTCCGGAACACTTGACTGGCCGACATGTGTTTCACTTCGTTCCTCATGGTTCTGTCCCTTCGGGAAATGTCACGCTGGTGACATCCGGAGTCCCGCTGAGCTCAAGCATGCTCGAAGTTCCCGAGTCCTGTTAGCCTAGTGCTACAGCCCGGATTCACACGCTGTCAATCGACATGCTCGAAGTTGATTCATGTATGCCTGTCCCCATGGGTTAGTGCCGCTTTGGGTTCACGACTAGCCATGTCGGTCCGGGTTCTCTGTCATATGGATGCTAGCGACACTATCATATACGTGAGCCAAAAGGCGCAAACGGTCCCGGGCCATGGTAAGGCGACACCCGTGGGAATACCGTGCGTGAGGCCGCAAAGTGATATGAGGTCTTACCGGCTAGATTGATGTGACTTGGAATCGGGGTCCTGACAGCTTTGGTATCAGAGCCTGACTGCCTATAGGATTACCAAGCCAAACTGGTCAAAGTCGAGTCTAGAAATTCTTTAGTTATATAAGGGAATTGATTGTGGGATGGAACGTAAGGCTCTTTTTACTCCTTATACCTTATGCCTTCTGATCTGAGTCATCTTATCTTTCCTACGCGGTTAAGGAACTAGGCTTTTTCCTCTTTCTATCAGGATCACGTGTTACTACTCTGTAGACTTGTAAGATTGTTGAATTCAAGCCCCAGTTCAGTCCCTACTATTTCTATATGTTAACTGTTGATCTTGAAACCTTGATATGATGTTGTTCAGTGGTTATGCCACCATTCTGCATGATGTCTCAAATCTTTTTGAGCATTTACAGCCGTTATCTTGTCCGAAGTCATCGAGTGTTTCGAACTATCTAATGCATTCGCAAATTCTTCCTTCCTGTTCACGGTGTCCTTTTGGTCAGAATGAGCACACTAATCGTCTGTTGAGGTACTCCTTGCCTTGACATATATGTTGGAACTAGTATTATGACCCTAGGCATCTTAGAGGATCACCTGGTAATATGGCCATGTTTTTGTGTTCCCAATGTGATGATTCTGGCCGTCATTCTCGAAAGCATCCCGTGATGCCCTTTAGTAGTAGGTATTCTACTCCAGGGTTCTTGAACCCGAGATTCACCCTACTTACCTCCTGTTGATAGTGTTTGCTAGTTCCTTTAGGATATTAGTAACCTTTGCGATAGTCCTCGAGGTCCGTGGTATTTCCTTCTTCCAAATACCATGAACCATTAAGGCAGAAGTTCTTTGAACCAAAACACCACAATCAGAGTACTCTTGAGGAGTTCTCCATTCATAATTGTGATTCTGCCAGTTCTACCTTTCTGCATGGTTTATCCGGAAGAAATGTTGAGCTTCGCTCGACATACTAATCTATGCATCCACCACTCAGAAAATCGTGTGTTCCTTGAGTTGTTCCCATTGTAGTTGTATTCCGATCCCCGTCTATCAGTTGATAGTCAGGAGTAGTCGTGCACTCGTGCTCCTCGATGCCCATTATTCTTGTGGTCCGTCAAGCCATTCTATTCCGGAATGACTAGGAGAAACAAACTCCAGTACCTCATCCATATCCAGGATTGGATCAAAGCAGTTGTGTTCCGCAGATCAAAATGCTAATCTAGCTCTTGTTCTGTTCTACCCTGGAGTATTACCATATTTATATCAAGAATATCATGGGAATTGCACACCATTCTATGAAATCTTGATACAGTGATACTTCTCGCCCTCATTATTCATTTCCCGGCTCCTGTGTTGTTGCAACCGGAATGCCGACAAGTGAACCATGATGTGTGAAATCAATACTTCTAGCAACCCCATTGCTTGGTAGTTAAAGGACAATAATTTCATTCTTAGTGTGTTGGTTCTTGTTTCCGGTGCACTCTCCGATCAATGAGTTAGGATTGAGTCAATCCCTCGCTCCTTGATCATATCGTCTTGCCCTGAAAAGCAAGACTGTTCTCGAGCTTAATAACATATCGGTGGTTCGTGATTTTCCGAATATCTTCTCGGAGGTATCACCAGGTTGTCACCTGACCGCTATGTTGAGTTCGTGATCAAGTTGGTTCCTTGTAACCACCCCCTTCTCCAAGAATCTGTGTTGGATACCCCTGAGCTAGTTGGTTAAGCTAAACAACAACTTGGAGAGTTGGAAGATGAAAGCTTATCCGACTTAGTTCATTCTAAGGGATATCTTGTATGTGTGTTGAATAAAGGTGATGACTTCATTGATTGATCCTCGCGATCAATTGTTGGACCTATCATCCTAACCAAAACTTTGAGTTGAGTATGGGCTATCACCAAATCCAATCAGTACCATCGATGTTCGTAATGTTGTCTTACTCGTGGTTGATCCCTCGAGCATACACCATTACATCTTTTGGTCTGACCAATGCTATCACCGTGTTCACATGATGGTGGAAGTCCAGTGATATGGAAATTCCGATGAGTTGTTGTTGGGCCCATCAGCAGCATTTTGTATCCTCCATGATTCATCTTGAACATTGAGCTAGTGTTGGAAACTTTGTAAACATTGTGCCGTGTCCCGCTCATGAAGCATATGTTGGATGAAAGAAGTGACTTTCTCTCGATTCACGTGCATTTGATGCAAGTTGCCGCGTGAGTCCGAGAAAGGTTTGTTTTGTTTCCTCTGGAATCATCCCAAGTTAGTCATGCCCATGTGCGAAGTACTCTATGGTTTGATAGGTTGGCCGCCTCCAATCCATATGTGTTCCCTAGCACACCAAGCCACTGATTGACTTGTTCAAGGAGAAGAAGTTCCTTCTTAAGAGTATACCTTATGCAAGGACTTCGATATCCTCGATGATGATTCCCCACTAGAAATCGGTAGTGTTTTATTATAAGACTACCATGTGATCATGTTTGTTTGAGACAACATGTTCACATGTGTGTAGCAGAACCAGCTCATGTTTTGGAGCTTGCTATCGTAGTTCATTTCCCGAGAATCTTGCAACGTCATCTCGTCGGTTTGTGTTGCAAACTTCCATTTTTCTTTCTAGACTTGATGAGTATGGAATATCATGTTACCAACCAGATCTGAATCTCAGGCAGATATGATGGTTGGAACCTTTCCAAGATCTATGATGTAGGTCCCGACAAGGTTGATGTTCTGGCCGATACACCTAGCCGGAAGATCTATCATTGTAGTATCTTGATTGAGCAAATCGACCATCGTCTTCATGAGGATTTTGAGTGATTTATTTAGAAGTTGTTCCTTATGGATCCTTTGTTCTCCCGAAGCCAGACCTTTACTTGATGTTCCAAATACCGACTGATATTGGGTCAAATTGGTACACCAAGGATAACATTAGAAGCGGAGTGCTAAATGTCTCTCGGTCGATCATCCAGATTTGCTTCTTTGGCATTGCTAAGGAAAATTCTGAGAAAGTGATGTCTTCTTTTGCATCTGCATCGTCCATCACTATTCATCATGGTAGTATGATGTGTTGCTGGGATCTTTGGCATGGATGTTGGTAAAACCTTGATGAATATGGAAATGCTCAAGTTCTTGAGAGCACACTTTCGATCACTAGGTTATATCCTCGGTATCAATTGGAATGTGCCTCCCGTTTGCCGAGTTGTTCTATAACCATAGTTTCCTTTCCGAATCGAGTATGCCATTTCCCGAACCCCTTTCAAACGATCGTTAGAATTGCCTTAGCCTCGTTGTTTGCCGGTGTACAAAAGAGGGGTACACTTTACGTACCCCTATAAGCTGTCTGCACGGGCGATCTGAGCCCTTGGCACCACCTTGAGCAAGCCAAGGGAGGTAAGCAAAGGTAAGGCGAAGCTTCGAGAGGAACAGAGCGACGCCAAGACCAAGACCACAAAGAGCAAAGGGGAAAGCGGACTCTCCGGCAAGTCCTTGCTTGGGAGGCGGTTTTAGCAAACCCGGCAAGACCCTTGCCGTGGCAGCTCGTCCCACACCTACGGAGATAATCACCCTTGAGTCCACTGCGCCCATGGGGCAATGATTCGGGAGACATCCCTGTGGTGGCATGCAGATATTTGTGAAGACATTCAAGATCAGATACACACTATAGAAGATGACGACCCTTGGCGGGATCCCAGCCAAGGAGGACCACAAGGCCCCCGGCAAGACCCTTGCCGGGGATGACAGCAGGCGCCACGGCAAGACCCTTCACCGCCGTTCGCATGCAGCTGCCGACCCAACCAGTTGGGCAGGCCCCTGCGTGGCGGCAAGCGGACCTTCGTGGAGACCCACCATTGCGCCACCTCAGTTGCCTGCCTGCCTACATGGCACCGCGGGCAGCACTGGCCAGGGCACTTGTCAACACGAGAGGGAGCGGCGATGGACGAGACAGGGCTCTCCCCCGTCCCCGATAAAGCAAGGACACCTAAGCAAGACGCATTTAAGGCGCCTTGTCATGTAATGCGAGGGATAGACTCGCATCAACATGCCCTTTCCACCTCCTGTGTGCCCTTTGTGGCAACCCCTTTCCCTATAAAAGGAGGCCCAAGGCGACCAGGAGGAAGATTCAGCTTTTTGGAGCTCCTCACGCCCCATTGCTAGTTCAAGAACACCAGATAAACAAACCACCAAAGCAGGAGTAGGATTTTACGCATCCTCGCGGCCCGAACCTGGATAAATAGACCGTGTGCTATCTATTTGATCCGCTCTTCTCACAACCCCGGGCCCCGCAACCGTAGTAGGGATTCATGTGATCCCATAGGTGTCGTTCCTACACCGACATATTTGGCGCGCCAGGTAGGGGGGCGCAGTTGTGAGAATCGGCTTTAGCAGTTAGCCCAGCACTCTTTCATCTTCGTGACCCTTGAAGAAGAAAGGAGGCCAGAAGATTGACACTCGAGCGATCGCAAATAGAAGCTAAGTTGCACTGAACCCTTATTTGTGCCACCCTTCTTATTTGAGGTTATCCCCCCCGGAGATGTCGCGTCTTTGTATGAGAAACCTGCACGCCAGGGGGCTCTCCCACGATCGCAACGCCCTTGCCCTGTTTCGAGTCCGCTCAACAGCTCAAGCGGCTGCGTCGAGAATGGCAGAGTAACCTTCCGGGATCGACAACGCCCTCGATTCTGACTCGAGTCAAGCTCAACAGTTCGAGTGGCCGCGTTCGGAACGGAAAGGTGGCTCGTCCGGCAGCATGTGTACCAGGCAGGCCCTGGGGATCCGTCCCCAAAACGCCGCTAGGGGCTTTCGCGCCGGCAAGCCTACCCGATCGACGAGGGGCACACATACAAAGAGGAATTGAACGGGGAAATAACATGCATGAAAATTAAGAGTACTTCAAAGTTATATTACATCACGTCATAGCTGCGGTTCTAACTAAAGATAAAATTTGTCTTGGTCGGGAACCCGCAGCGGCGAAGATGAACGGGATGCCTAATCTCGGTGCTGGCCTTCCACCCTCTTAATTTCGTCGATGTCGTCGGTGATGGGCTTGATGCGCTCCTTGAGCACCGTGAGGTCAACACCATCCAGCAAGCTCTTCATCGCAGCCGCGAAGTCAAGGTCGGGATTCCAGTGCGCCACCTTGGTGAGGACCTTGGTCACGACCCTCCGGCAAAGTCGCCGGGCCTCTTCGGCCAGCGTGGCCGTCCTGGTGGAGTGAAGATAGGCCAAGGCTCCGAGGACGCCCTCGAAGAACTGGGTCAGCTTGGCGTTGACGGTCCCGCTGCGCTCGGGGGCATACCTCACGTTTGGCAACCCCATGGTGGCCAATTGCGAGGTGACCCTGCCGGCGACGACCTCCAGATGGCTGATCCACCTGTTCTCACCCACCAAGTATTCCTGGTGGGAGGCGGCCTCGTTTGCCCGCAGCTGCTTCTCCTCCTCGAGGCTCCTGGTCAAGGTCTCCTCCCGAGCCACCGCTCTCCGACAGCATCTTCTCGAGACCCTCTAGCTTCAGCTTGAGGTCTCGATGGAGTTCTGCGCGGCCGGAGAGCTCCCGATCCCCGGCTGATGACTGCTCCTTGCGCCTCTACCAAGGCGCGGTTGAGCGTGTTCTTCTCGCCGGACAACTTGAGGGCTTGCTCCTTCAGCTTGTCCCGCTCTGCTTCCAGCTCCATCACCTTGCCGGCATGGGCCATAGCTTGGGCATCAAGTGCCTCTTTGTGCCTCTGCTCCAGCTCGCGAGTCCGTCGCGCGACAAGGGCCTCGAGCTCCTCATTCTTGCCGCGGAGCGTTGCGCTAAGCTTAGCTTCACACGCGGAGAGGTCCTCTTCCTGAGAATCCAAGGTGGCTTGATGCTGGTTCCGGGCGGCTTCGGCCGCGGCGGCCAAGTTCGCCGCCTCTTCCTGGGCCTTCTCGACGTCGGCCATTTTCATGGTGAGCTCCACATCGCGCTTGGCCAATTCCTCTGAAAGGCCCTCTGCTCCTCGCGAGTGCAGGTGGAACCAAGTCTGCGTCTCAGCCGACGCTACGCCTTGCAGTCCACCTCCGCGTTGTCCACCGATGCCATCCTGGACTTGACCTTGTCCAGGCGGGCACGGTAGAGTGATTGGAGCTTACGGAAGTCGGCCCCCATGGCGCGGAAAAGCTGCTCTTCTGGAGAATCATCGCCGCCAACGCTCGGCTCATCAACCACCTCAAGCCCGGTGGCGGCAAGCACCTCGCCGTCAAAGGCTTCCCCTTCGACGGGCGCTCGGCTTGACGCCCCTGGAAGATGGACGAAAAGATCGTCGCCCACCTTCAGATATCTGCCGGGGCCCGAGGTTGAGGAGGAGGAGGGCTGGTCACCCGCCACCTCTTCCTCGGCGGAGGCCTTGCCAGCCTCACCGGCAGGTCCATCGCTGGTGCCCTCGGCAGAAGCCTCGCCGGTCGCCTTGGCGGCCCCCGCAGCGGCGTCCTCAGTAGCACCCTTGGCGGCTTTCACCGTGGCGGCCTCATCAGCATCTTTGGCGGCCTCCTCGGCGGCAATCCTGCTGGCCTCCGCTGCGGCATCCTCAGCAATGTCTCCCACAACAGTGTCCACGTCCTCCATGTCTCTTGAAGGAGGGCCTGGGCAGCAATGGGGGCGATGAAGCCAAGAAAAGAATAAGGGAAAAACAGAGAGGAAGGACAGGCGACTCACCAGTGCCAGGCTGTGAAGCAGAAGTCCCCTCTCCGCCAACATTTGGCGCCGCGGCAGAGTCACCAGCACCCAAGTTCCCCTCTTCCTCCGTGGGTGTAGGCTCCATGCCTGATGCCCTTGCCGAGGACGCCCCCCGCGGCGGCGTAGTCGATGGGGGTGGTGTATTAGGAGCAGCCCTCTGTGGCTCCTCCTGCTGCCGCTCCCCTCCTGCAAACCCGGCAAGGACAACATCATAGCATCGAGCGCCTACCACATGTCGAGTAAGAAGAGGGTGACGAACTTACGCTGGGGGCTGCTGTCCGGGCTGCTCAGCACCACCAGAGGTGTCTCTGAAGCCCCAGCCGGGGACTAACCGCTCGCCAAGGTCCTCGCCCTCTTCGCCCTCTGGGCCAATGTCTCCGTCTCCTTGCAAAAGCAAAAATGGATCAAGACACGCGACCCGATTCGGGGAAGTGGAAATGACAAGAAGGAATGAGTACTTACTACTGCCGTCCGCCTCCTCCTCTTCCACCAGTTTCCTTTTCCTCTTCGGGTTGAGAGACCCGAGATCAAAAGGAGCTCCACATCATCATCGAATCAACGCCTTTGAGGAGGTGAAGAAGGCGGCGGGGTTTGTGCAGCGCTGGATGAGAAAGGGGCTGTCACCTTCTTCTTCTCTTGACGCCGTCGGCCCTTCTCCGCCGTGCCCTCGTGTGGCGCCCGGACCCCTCCAGGGTTAATTGAGGCCGCGTAGCCCTGCCGGGCCGGACCGGCTCGCCGGAGCCAGCCCGCCGCAGGACTCGCCCTTTTCCCCTGATTGGCGTCGAGCCCGCCGCCACGCCTCCTCCTACGATGACTCGTCGGCCGCGTCCTCGACAAGCGGAGCTCCAGCGTCGACGCTGCTGACCTCCCCGGTGGCCGCCGCCCACAGGGTGAACTGCTCCTCCTCCACAGCCGTCGCGGCCTTGTCCTCCACACCCCCGGCGCTGCCGGCCTCCATGGCAAGCTGTGCCTCCCTCGCCCTGGTGGCGATGTAGTCCAGCTCCGCCTGGGTGGTGTCCATGACAAGCCACATATCGACGTCAGCATTGACGTATACCTCGATCAAGGAGTCGAAGAATTGCTGCACATCAGCATCCGTCGGCTCCTGCCAGCTCGGGACAGGGCCGTGCCCGTTGCAGTCCGGCATCATAGCAATGATCTCGGACCGGCATGAGTTATTGCACAACGGGACTACCCCCGCTGGCAACTTGAAGAACGACCCCTTGACGACCTTGCCAACTTTTGCGGCAGTCCTCGCGGCCTTGCCGGTCTGTTCAATCTTGCCGTCGCGACCCACATTGAGCTGGAAAAGCCGCTGACAGAAGTGGGCATGCGCCATCACCGTGAAGTTGTGGTCGAGGCCAGGGTGTAGCCGCATAATGTCAGCCGGGTTCGTAAAAAGCCAGGCTGGCCTCCCCTTGTTATGTAACGGGGCGATCCGACGGCGAATGAAGTCCGCCCCGATCATCTCCAGCGTGAGCCCAGCCCGGGTCAGCCGGAGGATCCTGGTGGTGGCGACAGTAAGCCTCCCGTCGGCAGCATCGACATCACCCCAGTCGCTACTGCGGACCAGTGGTGTTCGATGGACCTTGCAGAATTCCGGCGGGTCTTCGTCTTCAATCAAGCACCACCAGCCACGCCATTCATCCCACCTCTCCTTCATGGCACCGTCCGGGTACGCCCCCTTGGATCTTGAGATCCAGGCGACGCATCCAGAGACGGCGCCTCGGGCTGGATTCGAGGAGAAATAATGGCGAAAGAGTGTCGTGTTGGGCTGCACTCCGGCAAAGCCTTCGCAAAGATCTTGTGAAGAGAGCCAAGCACGCCACCGCATTCAGAGTGAAATCCAAGAGGCGAAAGCCGAAGGTGTGCATGATGTCGCAGAAGAAATCGGAAAAAGGGGGGCATAACCCGCAAGAAAGGTAATCGACAAAAAAGGGATACCAATTTGGGGCAGGATCGGCGCAGCGCGGGAATGATCTTGGCGTCGCCGGGTGCCCCGAATTCTCTCCCCCCGTCTTCACTCCCCATAAGGGCTTGAAGGAGGCCAGGAGGTCATGAACACCAATCAACGAGGGGAAGAAGAAGGCGGACTTCGTCCGGTCCCCGACAATGGCAGCTCTCCGTGACTCCACGGTCCCAGAGCTCTTAGCCACCCCCTTGCCCTTGGCGGATTTGGGCGCCATGGCGACCGAGAAGTCCAGAGGATTGAGGAAGAGGGGTGGCGAAGCAGCGACGGCGGGCGACGGCGAAAGCGTAGGAGGGAAGGAAGAGAAGAAACGGCGGCTCTGAGATTGGAAAAGGTACGAGAGAGGAGGAGAAAGTGAGCAGCGCGCCCACGGTTATTCCTTCTTATGAGGGAAAATGCGGGCCGCCTCCTTTCATATTTACTACCACGCGACGCATGCGCGCAGAGCTCAGCCCCACGCATGCCGCCCACGTCACGCACGCCTCCCCAAGCCGAGCCACGCGCGGGAGGCATGGGAAGCGCAGGGCGCGAAGAGATTTACCGCGGTAAAAACTACCCCGCCTGCCCGCGCACCGTCTTTGGGCCTAGCCCAACGACGCGATTGCGCCACGTGTGGCCCAGACCACTGGGGCTCTGCCGGTGTACAAAGAGGGGTACACTTTTGTACCCCTATAATCAGGCACGGCAGCCGAGCCGCATGCACCACCGCACTGAGCAAGGCAAGGGAGGTGAGCCAGGTAAGGCCGAAGCTCGAGAGGAACAGAACGACGCCAAGACCAAGACCACAAAGAGCAAAGGGGACGAAGCGGTCTCTCCCGGCAAGTCCCTTGCCGGGAGGCGGTTTTAGCAAACCCGGCAAGACCCTTGCCGTGGCAGCTCGTCCCACACCTACGGAGAGAATCACCCTTGAGTCCACTGCCCCCATGGGGCAAGGATTCGGGAGACATCCCCATGGTGGCATGCAGATCTTTGTGAAGACATTCAAGATCAGATACACACTATAGAAGATGAAGACCCTTGGCGGGATCCCAGCCAAGGAGGACCACAAGGCCCCTGGCAAGAGCCTTGCCGGGGATGACAACAGGCGCCACGGCAAGACCCTTGCCGGGGCCCCGGCAAGACCCTTGTCGGGGCTACGGCGAGGCCCTTGCCAAGGACACCCGTAGGGCCACCATCAGGCCCATGCCAATCAAACCTTCAACGCCGTTCGCATGCAACTGCCGACCCAACCAGTTGGGCAGGCACTTGCGTGGCGGCAAGCGGATCTTCGTGGAGACCCACCATTGCGCCACCTCAGCTGCCTGCCTGCCTACATGGCACCGCGGGTACCGCTGGCCAGGGCGCGTGTCAACACGAGAGGGAGGCGGCGACAGACGAGACAGGGCTCTCCCCGTCCCGATAAAGCAAGGACACCTAAGCAAGACGCATTTAGGCGCCTTGTCATGTAATGCGAGGGATAGACTCGCATCACTGTACCCTTTCCACCTCCTGTGTGCCACTGTGGCAACCCCTTTCCCTATAAAAGGAGGCCCAAGGCGACCAGGAGGAGGATTCGGCTTTTTGGAGCTCCTCATGGCCCATTGCTAGTTCAAGAACACCAGATAAACAAACCACCAAAGCAGGAGTAGGGTTTTACGCATCCTCGCGGCCCGAACCTGAATAAAGAGACCGTGTGCTATCTGTTTGATCCGCTCTTCTCACGACCCCGCGCCCCGCAACCGTAGTAGGGATTCATGTGATCCCATAGGTGTCGTTCCTACACCGACACTGGTATGGAGAGTTTCAATGATCCTTTCCGATAGAGTTTCTTTCTAACGTCATTGAGTTGGATGAAGATCTAGAAAGCAAAGACGTCAAGATCAATATGAAGCAATGAATCAACATCTTGAGAAGGACAGTTGGATCGTGAAGATCGTGTTAGCTTGTGACCCCTCTGACTTCTTACCTCACGACTTGAATCTCGAGACGAGATTCTTGTTTAGTAGGGGTGAGCTGTCACATCCCTAGTTCTGGTCTGCTCTGGGTTAGCTAGTCTTGTGTTGCATCATGTCTAAATTTCTTTGAAAGTTGAAATGGGGATTGTTGAAACCCTAACACCAAATGAATTCAACTAGGTACAATAAAAATATATTCAATGAACCCAAATGCCCTTTAGAAAAGTTCATGATTTTTGTTAAAGGTGAAAACCTCTGCCAAAAATGATGCACATATTTCTATGCCATTCTGGATTTTTGAATTAAATCTTATTGCATTTGACTTTGGGCATTTAAATACTATAAATAATTTAAATGTTCAAATAATGTTGGAACTATTTTTCGGCCACTGAAATGATTCAGCAAGTGTCCATGAATATTTTCAGGATTTTAGGAAATGCTTTGGTATTTTTCCTAAGCTCAAAATAGAGGCCAATAATTAGAAAAACAAAAACTAATTAGAAAACAGAAGAGAGGGAGAGCTTACCTGGCCTCACCTGAGCATCCCACCTGCATGTGCGGCCCAGCACCGCAGCTGGCCGGCCCAGCCCACCACCGCGACCCCTCTGTCGTCTTCCTCCCCGCGCCAGTAGGCAGGGAGTGTGGTCGCCACGCGCGCGCCAGCTCCTGCTTCCACCGCGACGCCCCGATTCTTCCAAGAGCGCCACGGAGACACCTCGAAGCCCCTCTCCACTCTCACTCACTCGTTGTTCTCTCTCCCCCCTCCTCTGCCTCTCCTGCGTGCAGCCACCGAGCGGAGCCGCCGCCACCGTCGCCGTTCGCGGCTGCCACCGGCCCTCCCTCGCCCATCCAACGTGCTCGAGAGATCCGCGACGCCGTCCCCGTCAACTCCACCGTGCTACGTGAGCTGAGAAGCACCACAACGCCCTCGACGTTGTCGTCTTCTACCTCGGGCCATCGAGATCGCCGGCGCCGATTCGCGCCAACCGGGTCGTCCCCAGCCTCGCCGTCTGCACCCTTCACCTCGCCGTGAGCCCTGGTCCCTTTCCCCCTTCTTCCCTCGTCGTTCGCGTGTCGTAGCCCAGTACCCCGCGAGCTCCCGCACCGCCGTCCGCCATGGCCGGCAGGCCCATGCTCCTGAGCTCTTTGCTCACAGCCGAGCATAACAGCAGCGCTTCAGTAGCGTCTGCAGGTGGCCGTAGCACCCAGCTGTTCGCCTCGCCGTGCCCCACAGCACCATTCCCAACCTTGCCCGAACTCCGGCCGCCGCGGATGACCTCGACGCGCTCAACTCCGGCCACCCCAGCCGTTAACTCCGATCCCATTGGATGCGGAAGAGTGACAGCTACACGTAGAGCCTCTCTGCCGCTCGTTTGGCTGCCGGAGACGCAATCCCGCAGCCCGCCGTCGTGTCTGGCCTCGCCGGCGTTGAGTCGCCGGCGAGTTTGACCTGTTCGACCCGGTGTTATACCTCCCTGGGGTCAACACACATGGGCCCCACCCCTGACTAGATTAGTTTAGGACTAATTACCCCTGCTGACACTGACAAGTGGGCCCAGGCCCTAGCTAATCCTATTTTAGTTTTAACTAAGTTTAATTATCTCCACTGACATTTCTAGTTAGTAGTAGTTTAACACTAATTAATTTATATTAGTTAGTTAATCATCGACGATGGGTCCCAGTCGAGTTTGACCTGGGCTGACGCTGTTGACCTGATGACGTCATTCTGACGTTAGGCTGACGTAGTAATGCTTTTCTGGATTTTAGATAAATCTATTTGATTTATTTATTTCCAGAAAATAGCCAAAACTTCTAAAAATCATATAAATTCAACCGTAGCTCAGAATGAAATAATTTATATATAAAAAATGATCAGAAAAATCCAATCTATCCATCTGTACCATTTTCGTGCATGATAGAACAACTTAGGGCTGCTGTTTAGGCCAAATATTTTAATGGCATTTAAACCTTTACATATGGAGTTTGAATTTGAACCTCGGGTTCAAACCAACTTCATTTAACCTGCTGCTAGTTGCATCAGCCCAAAACACATTCATATTGCCATGTCATAGCATGCATCATATTGGTGCATTGCATTGATTGTGTCCTTCTGTGTTTGCCGGTAACCGTCCCCTCTCGATGAGCGATGTTCTGACGACGAGATCGATGACACCAATGAAGAACTATATTATCTTCAAAAGTGCCAGGCAAGCGAAACCCCCTTGTTCATTCCGATACAATCCCACTCTATCACTCCTGCTCTCTTTTACTGCATTAGGACAACAACGACATATTTGTTACTTGCCGCGGTAGCTGAACCCTTTTCCTCTGCATGACCTGTCATTGCCACAGTAAATAGATGAAACCCACTAGCATGAGTAGGAGTTGTTTGAGCACTGATGTGCCTACTCATTCATTCTTGTTTGTCATGCCTGCTATTGTTTAGAGTTTTGTCAGGTCTGATTCATCAGGGATGAATTGGAGGTGTGTGAACATGTCCTACTGTGTGTGATCTAAGTGTGTGAACACGATTTGGTAAAGGTAACGGTGAGAGGCCATTTAGGAGTACATGGTGGGTTGTCTCATTGCAGCCGTCCTCAGGAACTGAGTTCTGTGTTTGTGATCCATGAACAGTTACTACCACACATTGGGTTCCGGTAACTCGGCCCCTCTCAGCTTATTAATCAACTTGATCTCTGTCCAGGAGTTGCAACTAGTTTCTGGTGTTGTAGGTAGTGTTAGTAGTCTACCAAGTGGCACCCGGTACAGGTGGATTTGGGACAGACTAGGCACCGTGGCACGGTGTACCAAGCATAGAACCACCCGTCGAGGTGGGCTTGGGAACCCTGCTCACATCGTTTGGGGCCGTGAGCGACACCCCGGCCGGATCTCCTTGCGGATGGAACCCGAATAGGCGATAAACCTGGACGAGAGACATGTGTCGCTAGTCAGGTCGTGGCCGACTCCCTCGCCAGGCTTTCGCTTGAAGGTTGCCGAGATACACGTCGTGTACATGGTGGTAAGTGGCGAGAGCGTGTGTGAAGAAGTACACCCCTGCAGGGTTAGTATGATCTATTCGAACAGCCGTGTCTGCGGTAAAGGACTTCTGGGTTGCCTGTACAGTTCATAGACAAGTGAAAGTGGATACTCTAAAATGCGCAAGATAAGCGTGAGTGCTATGGATGGCGTTCTCGTAGGGAGACGGGAGCGGATCCATAGTGGTGTATTGGTATGGTGAATATGTGGACTCGTGTGTGCCACCTCAAAAGAGTTACTTGCAGTCGTAGTTCGGGATAGCCATCGAGTCAAAGCTGGCTTGCTGCAGTCAAACTCCACCACCCCTTTATTGATACCGATGCATATGTAGATAGTTCTGATGTAAGTCTTGCTGGGTACATTTGTACTCACGTTTGCTTAATTTATGTTTTTGCAGATAGACTTCCGTCTCGCTAGTAGTTCCGCGTGGACTTCGACATTTAGCTTGTTACCTCAGCTATGATCTTGTGCCCTCGGCAGGATCTGGTAGTTAGTCAGGCTTATTAGCCTTTTTCATTTGTAGATGTCTGTACTCAGACATGTTAAGCTTCCGCTTGTGCCTTGACTTGTATGCTCTGTATGTTGGGTCATGAGACCCATGTTTGTAATATCTCGCTCCTCGGAGCCTAATGAATAAATACTTGAGTCGTAGAGTTATGTTGTGATGCCATGTTGTATTTACACATATATTGTGTGTATGATTGAAATGCTTGCTATGTGTGGGATCCGACAATCTAGTTGTTTATCCTTGGTAGCCTCTCTTATGGGGAAATGTAGTCTTGTGCTTCCATGAGCCATAGTAGTCCGCTACAACCCGGTTCACCGGAGTCCTGCTAGCGCAGCACTACTGCTCCGGAACACTTCACTGACCGGCATGTGATTCACTACGTTCTTGTGTCTGTCCCTTCGGGGAAATGTCACGCGGTGACATCCGGAGTCCTGCCTAGCCTGTTACAGCCCGGGTTCCCGGAGTCTTGTTAGCCCAGTGCTACAGCCCGGATTCACACGCTGATGACCGACATGCTCGAAGTTGATTCATGTATGCCTGTCCCCATGGGTTAGTGCCGCTTTGGGTTCACGACTAGCCATGTCGGTCCGGGTTCTCTGTCATATGGATGCTAGAGACACTATCATATACGTGAGCCAAAAGGCGCAAACGATCCCGGGCCATGGCAAGGCGACACCCATGGGAATACCGTGCGTGAGGCCGCAAAGTGATATGAGGTGTTACCGGCTAGATCGATGTGACTTGGAATCGGGGTCCTGACAACCCGCCTCAGGACGAGGTCACCCGCCCCGAGCGTCCTGGAGCGGATGTTGCGGCAGTTGTATCGCTGCAGCGCCTGCTGATACCTTGCCACCTGCAGTGCGGCTTCGGGGCGACGTTCCTCCCCCAGCAGGAGGTCCATCCCCCGCGTGGCGTCCTGTTGCACTTCATCAAATGCCAGGACCCATGCGGAGCGATGCTTGACCTCGTGAGGGAGGACCGCTTCTACTCTATACACGAGGAAGAACGGGGTCTCGCCCGTTGGCTTGGTGGCGATGGTGCGGATGGACCACAGCATGGACTGGAGCTCGTCGTACCGGCCCCTGCCGCAGGCCTCGAGCTTCTTCTTGAAGGTCCTGGTCTTGAGGCACCTCAGGACCTCTGCGTTGGTGCGTTCGGCCTGACCATTGCTCCTGGGGTGCGCCACCGAAGCGTAGCAGATCTGCGTTCCAAGGTTAGCACAGTATGTCTTGAAGAGATTACTAGTGAACTGCGAGCCATTATCAGTGATGATGCGGTTGGGGACCCCGAAATGGCTCACGAGACCCTTGATGAACTTGACCGCAGAGCTCGCTGAGATGGTGCAGACGACTTCCACCTCCGTCCACTTGGTGAACTTGTCAATGGCGACGTAGAGGTAGCGGTAGCCCCCAGGCACTCGAGGGAACGGGCCCAAGATATCCAGCCCCCAGTCCATGAACGGTCATGCGAGTGGGATGGTATAGAGGCCCTGACTCGGCTGATGGATCTGCTTGGCGTGGAACTGGCAGGCTTCACAGGACTTCACCAGCTCGGTTGCATCGTTGAGCGACGTGGGCCAGTAGAATCCGCTGCGGAATGCCTTGCCGACAAGGGTCCATGATGACGAGTGGTGCCCGCAATCCCCAGCGTGTATGTCAGATAGCAACTCCTGGGGTAGGTGCCAATCAAGTAGGCGATAGTCATAGGTAGATTAAAGCATGGAAAGCATACTAGCTTAAGTAAATGCAGGGAAGATACATGCCACTGGGTCAGGCCCGAGCGGCTTGGGGATGATGCAGCCCGAGGGGCGCCCCCAACAAGGTAAGCTAAATACATGAAAAGGGATACATGCCACAGGGACGGACCCATGTGGCCTAGGAATGATGCAGCCCGGGGGGTGCTCCCAGCTAAATAAACTTGGAAGACGTCACCTGGTTCTGTTGATGAAGGGATGTTGGGGCAGCTGAAGGTACGCGGCGAAGCGGTCGCTCCTCACGAGCCACCGGGGCCCTGAGCCTCGGGAGGATCTGTGGGTCCAGGCGGTTCCTTGAGGAATGTCTCCATCTCCGTCAGGACAGCGTGGTGCCTGGCCTCCTGAGTCGCCAGAGTGCGCCGCAAGTTGCGCTGATAGGCGGACGCCATGCTCGGCAGGCCAAAAGGCATGCGAACATAGCTGTGCGGTGGACCCTCGCAGCGTCCCACGCGCGAAGGCCAGAAGAGCTCGTGAGATGCGGACCTGTTGAGCCCTGGGACGTCTATGCAGATGCGCAGCCCGGCATCCTCGCCCGGATGGGGAGCTGCGCCTGGTGACCGGCAGTCGCCACGCATGGCCCTTACGTCTTGCGGTTCCTGAGTGGTCCTGGTGATGAACTCTTGAGTGGTGGGCGCTCCTCGCCCTGTGTTCTCCCGAGGGAAACGTGCCGTGAAGCACGCCTCCAAGTGGTGCCCGAGCGCCTCCCTCGTGATGTTGGTAAGGTCTGAGGCCCTCCAGAAGAGAGCCCCCGAGCCCTGCCCAAGAAGGGCGCCGGGCGCGCTTTCCTATGCGATGGAGGGAGGCGCCCAGGTGTGGGCGCTAATCCTGATGAGATTCCACTTGCGACGCCATCCTCTTGAGGTCCTGCACGGAGCAGCTTCTTCTTCTTCTTGGGGGTGGCCTCAGGAGGGCACTCGCCCTTCCTGTCGGGGTCGTCGATTGCTGCAGCTTGGAAGGCACGCTCGAGGGAGCACACCGCGTCTCTTTCTTCGCACGGGACTGTGATGATTCCGCCGCTTCCTGGCATCTTGAGGACATTGTAGCCGTGATGGGTCATGGCCATGAACTTGGCCTGGGCTTGATACCCGAGGATGGCATTGTACGGCAGACGAATGTGTGCGACGTCGAAGTCGATGAGCTCGGTGCGGTAGTTGTTGCATTCTCCGAAGGTGATGGGAAGGCGGCCCTGCCCGATCAGGGTAGTGGAGCCGTCGATCACTCCTGAGAAAGGCTTGTTGGGCTGAAGCTGGTCATACGGCACTTGGAGGTTGTCGAACATGTAAACGGACAAGATGTTGAGCCCGCGCCACCATCGATGAGGGTCTTGGTGACTTGCACGTTGCTGATGACTTGTGAACAAGGCATCAGGAGGGCGCCAGCGGTAGCCACGCACTTGAGCTGATCTGCCGAGCTGAACGTGATGGCGCACTTGGACCTCCTGAGCGGGCGCGTGGCCTCGAGCTTGGGGAGGCTGCATTCACTTCGCGATCAAACTGTTTGAAGATACGCCGCGAGGCTGGGCCCTGAGCTCCACCCAAGATGCAGGCGATAGCACGCAGCTCCTGGAAGCCCCCAGCCCCCTCGTCCTGATGGTGGTCGTCATTCCTTCTTGGTGGTGGCGGTAGTGGAGGAAGACCGGCGTTGCCCTGAGGACGATCTTCATGAGGCTGATCCCTCCAGGCGCCCTCGCGAGGCTGATCCTGCCAGCGGTCCTCATGAGGCTGGTCGTGCCACTCCTGGCGTGGGCCGCGGTCATCCCAGCGTCCGCCACCACGTCCTCCTCCTCGGCCGTAGCCCCGATCATTGCGCTCGGGGCGTCGACCGAAGCGTCCTTCTCAAATGGCTCTAAGCTCTTGAGATTCGCTGGTGTTGTGGCTATGCAGGTTATGAAAGGCGCAGAACGGTCGGCTGCTCTTGGATGACTCGGGCTGGTCTCTGCCGCGCTTAGTGTGTGGCTCCACCGCGAGAACGGCTACTACCTTTCGCTTCACGTCCTTGGCCTTGGCTTTCTTCTCCTCCGGGTCCACAGCCGGGAGCTCGAGGAGGGAGAGGCGCCCCTCCTCAGCTCTTGCGCACTTGGTCGCCAGGTTGAACAGCTCCAGGGACGTGCGCAGCTCCTCGTGGATGGCGAGCTCCTCCTTCATCTTGACGTCGCGGACCCCATCAGAGAACGCGGAGATGATGGCCTCATCCGTCACCTTGGGGATCTTGAGGCGAACGTTGTTGAAGCGCCGGATGTACTTCTGGAGGGTCTCTCCTGGTTGTTGCTTGATGCGGCGCAGGTCACCCGCGGCCGGTGGGCGGTCGTGAGTGCCCTGGAAGTTAGCAACGAAACGGTCGTGCATCTCGTTCCAGGAGGAGATCGAGCATGGAGCCAGGTTCAGGAGCCAGGAGCAGGCACCATCCTTGAGAGCCATGGGGAACCAGTTCGCCATGACTTTCTCGTCGCTGTTGGCCGCCTCAATCCTCAGCTCGTAGAGCTGCAGGAACTCCGCGGGGTCGGGGGTGCCGTCATAGCAAGGAGGCAGGTCCGGCTTAAACTTGCCCGGCCAGGCGACGCTGCGCAGCTCGGGGGTGAAGGCGCAGCAGCCGGCCATGGTCACCGGGGTCCGTCTTGGAGGTGGGGCTTGGTCTTGGCGCCCGTGCGCCGCCACGGCAAGCGGCGCAGGGCCCTGCCGCAGCAAGCGATCCTGGCGTGGCGGTGCAGGGAGTGGTGGAGCGTTCTCTTGTGGTCGAGGGACTTCTTGACAGCTTCTTTCTTCACGCGCGAGTGCTGGACGCAGTGGGTCATGCCGCGGAGCCGCACGCCTTTGTGCCAGGGCGCCGTCTTGGTGCAGAGGCGGTGGAGGTGCTCCGTGAGCTACGTTGCCCGTAGTTGGCGGTGGATGAGGCAACGAGAGGGACGGTGCAGGGGAGCCCCCTACGGCGCTAACGAGCTCGGCGATACGGTCCTGCCAGTCCTCGTAGAGGTCGTCGACTGGGTGGTAGCGTAGGAGCTCGTGCGCCATGAGGAGCGCGGCCCGCGCGTCCGTGGGAGCGCGACGAGCGTGGGACGACGAACCAGCGGGAGTCGGTGACGGAGTGGCGGTGCGGCCGTCCTGCCGCACCGAGGGGTGCAACGAGGATGCTTGCTGCTCGTTCCCTGCCTGGCCGGTGGCAGCGTTGGCAGCGGGCGACGGGGAATGACGGGGCGGCCCGCTGACGGGAGCCGACTGAGCAACGCAGGTGGCGAGGGCAGCCCGCCGCTCGGCGCGAGCGCGGCGTGCGTCCACCATGGAGACGATGAAGCGACGGGACGCTGAGCGACGCAAGGGAAGCTTCGATGCACCCCTACCTGGCGCGCCAAATGTCGGATCACGGGTTCCAGCAAAACCCTCAAGGTTTGAACACTGGGGTGCGCACGAAGATCTCCCCCTACCGATCCATGTCCTAGCTTCGCTAAGATCTCAAGGGCTCTCTACAAACTCGCAACACAAGGGACACAAGATTTATACTGGTTCGGGCCACCGTTGTGGTGTAATACCCTACTCCAGTGTGGTGGTGGTGGATTGCCTCTCAGGCTGAGGATGAACAGTTACAAGGGGAAGAAAAGCCTCCTGAGGTTGAGGTGTTCTTGTTCTTGGTGTGTGGCTAAGTATTGTCTAAACATCAGATGCCTCCTACTGTGGTGGCTAGTCCTATTTATAGAGGCCCTAGTCCTCTCCCCAAATTTTATGCGGGAAGGGAGCCAACAACGGCCAATTCGAAAGGGGACAGCTAGTACAGCGTATCCTGACAAAAGCAATCTTCGCCTGCAAAAGGCTCGGGTGGTGACTCCGCCTTGGGCTCCATGGTGACCTCCGTCTTGCCGTCCTGCTGGTCTTGATCTCATTGCACTGATATGGAAACCTTTGCTTGACGCCTCGGTACTCCGCGCCTACGCTTGCCTCCTTAGCACCAAAGAGGGAACAAGTACACTGTGCTCGCTGGCGCATGCCTGGCGCCCGCCTGGTCTCGATCGTCATGGCTCATGTCACGAGAACCTCGCGAGGTTTGCCTTGCCTTGAACTCTCTGCCCCTCGTGAGCTAGCCTGGTGAGGCTGCTCCCGAGGAGGTCTTGTGTCGTCCGCCTCGCGAGGCTTGGCCCCTCGCGAGGGTCTTGAGTGCTTGTTGGTGAAGATGGACCGTACAGGCCCGCTCGCAGAGCCACGCCGTGGGCCACTGGCAGGCAAGTCTGGGGACCCCGTTCCCAGAACGCCGACACCATCCGCATCGACAGGTAGCACCGTCTTTTGCGAAGAACGGGTTTTACTCCCTTAGATACTGCCATCACAACCTCCATTTCAAATGGATGATAAACAAGAAAAGAAATTGAACGTACATACATTGTATGATAGACATATGTGGTAACTCACATATATGTTGTCTAACCAAATAGGACAGCATGACACAATTTCACATATACGATGGCTAACTAAACAGGATAGCATGACACAGTTTCAGATATATGATGGATAACTTAACATGATATAATGGCATAATTCATCGTATGATGAGTATCTAAACAGGATGGCATGACAAAACTATATGATGTCTTTCGAAAATAGGTTGGGATGAAATAATTCACATACATGTTGTCTAAGTATACAGGATAGCATGATATAATTCACATTTGATTCATATACTAAGCAGCTGGCACTCGCATGTATGATCTCTAAACTAAGCAGATGGCATTGAATATTGCGTATATGATGTCTAAACTAAGCAATGCAAAGCACCATATGCATGATATGAGAAATATAAACATTGCAAGTTAGAGCATACACCTCAGGTGTGATATAGGACTGGTCATCTATCTCTGAATCCTCCTCTGAGGAGCTACCTGTAACCATCGAGATATATGCTTCAACAGATACCATTGCCTGCTCTGAAGACCTTGTTTTCACTCTAGATTTTTCCATAACCGGCCCAAATGGCTGATACACATGAAGAGTAGTTCAATATACACAGATTGTCGACAAATGGAATACGTGATGAAAAAAGGATGGCATGAGATAATTCACATATATGATGCCTAGCTACACAGGATGGTGGTGCATAATTCACATGTATGATAACTAGCTAAAAACATGGCATTGCATAATCACATATCCGATATAGAAAGCAAACATGAGGCATTCACACAACACATGTCTAATCTAAGAAGATGGCATGGCAATGCAAGACACCATATGCATGATATGAGCAATATAACCATGCCAAGTTAGAGCATACACCGGGATCTGTTGGTCATCTGTCTCTGAATCCTCCTCTGAGGAGCTATCTGTAAACAACAAGAAATCTACATCGACAGGTAGCACTGACTGCTCAGAAGACCTTGTTTTCACTCCAGATTTTCCCATGACTGACTCAAATGGCTGATGCATAGGAAGAGTAGATGAATGTATAAACATTGTTGACAAATACAATACATTATGAAAAAAATAGTATGGCACGATACAATCCACATATACGATGACTGGCTAAACAGGTTGGCATTGCATGATTCACGTATATGATGCATGGCTAAAGAAGATGGCATTGCATAATTCACATATACTACCTCTGTTCCTAAATATTTGTCTTTTTATAGATTTCAAATTGACTACCACATACGTATGTATATAGACATATTTTAGAGTGTAGATTCACTCATTTTTCTCCGTATGTTGTCACTTGTTGAAATCTCTAAGAAGACAAATATTTAGGAACGGTGGGAGTATGATATAGAAACCAAACATGTGGCATTCACACAAAGCAAATCTAAACTAAGCTGATGACATATAAGATGTATAAAGTAAGCAACGTGAGGCGCCATATGCATGATATGACCAACATTAGCATGCCAGGTTAGAGAAAACACCTCAGGGGGTAAATAGGAGTGGTCGGCTTCCTCTGAATCCCTCTCTGAACAGTTATCTTCCTCTGGAATACAATATGAAATGGGAAGAAGGGGGCCCACTTCACCCACCATAGAGTGGCGTCTGCATGACATTATATTCCCACGCAACGGTCTTATCTTTTTCTCTACATGTTCAGTACGATTGTGTACAATAACTGTTAGAAGGGAGAAAAAGCATTGGTGGAATAGTTGATTTTATTGCTTGAGCCTCGTGGGCATATATATAGCGGTACCTGATCTACTTGGAGTACAAGGCAAGCCAGAATATTTCCTAGTTTAACCTATGTTTCCAATCTAATCAATATACTCAACATCCCCCCGCAGTCACAACGATAGAGACGCAGACGGTGAGACTAGAGAAGAATCCGAAGGCAAGCCGACAGACACCCCCCCCCCCCCACAGTCGTAATGGTCGATGCATTGCAGAGTCGTGGCTAGAGTGGCAACCAACGAGGTTGCTCAAACAACGCGGTAGCCCTTTCTGCCGTTGTCAAGGTAGCCGAGAGCGTGGGTGGTGTAGCCATGGTAGAGTTAGCCGTGCGAATAACGCCATGGTCGATGTCAAGTCGGGGTAGCCGGTGTCGAGGATGTCGTTGTGGACCGGGAAGATGAGCAGTGGCGGTGGACTGAGGAGGCGGCATCGGCGGCTAGGTTAGAAGCGCGGCGACGGTACTTGAACTAGGCGAGGAAGAACCCGACAGCGTGATGGAGACCGACGCGGACGGTGGCGTCCCCGCGCCTAGGGAGGCGGCGTGACGTATACCACGTAGAAGTCGACACGCGGCGACGGCAAAGTGGACCACGCGCCGTGATGCTACGGCCCGAAGAGGCGACGCGGCGGCAGCGCACGGGTCAGGGCGACGGTAGGAAGGCCTCAGGGCGGCGGCAGAGACCGCGTGCCACGCTCGCTACGGCCCGATGAGGCGACACAGCGGCAGCGCGAGGGTCCGTGGAACAACGGGGACGTCCTGGAGCGGACGACCTCAGGGAGGCGGTGGACCGCGGGCCGTGGTACTACGGCCCAAAGGGGCGACGCAGAGGCAGCGCGCGGGTTGGTGTAGCCTCGAAAAGAACCACGAGTAGTAGCAAGGACCGCATGCCACGCTCACTACGGTCCGATTGGGTGACGCAGCCGTAGAGCGAGGGTCGATGCAGCCATGGTAACGGCCTGAAGCGGATGGCCCTGGAGCGGCGATGGACCGCGGGCCGAGGCACTACGACCTGAAAGGACGGCGCAACAGCAACATGCGGGATTAGTGCAGCTGCGAAAAGAACCACCAGATGGCGACACTGCAATGGAAAGGCGACGCATCGCCAACCCATTGCTCAACGGTGAAGAGGCTCGCGTGCTCGGCGACGCGATCTGCGACTGCATTGGACGTGACAGATGATTGACCTGAAGGGGGCATGTGTTGTGCGGATCCGCACAAGTGCATGCATGGAGACCTGCACGGGGCGCAACACCATGCAAGTGGATCATGGGTCAATGCGGACGCCAGATCTTGCAGTAAACCACACCTATGCAGGAAGCACAAGGGGGCTACGCGTGTGTGACGACAGGCCAGCCCAGACTGCGCGAGCGGCCTAATGCGCTTGGCCGCGCGGATGACCGCCCACGCAGATGCTCCAGCAGCCAACTCAGTCGCGCGGGACGCGTGAGTTGCGAGGCGGCCAGCCCGATGGGTCAGCGTAGTACTACTCCGCAGTGACCGCCGGACCAGCGCACCCGATGCACGCACGGATGGTCCGAGACGTCGTGTGGCAACTGATCTGTCGGAGTCGATGAAGATGTCGACGAAGTAGAGCGCGTTGTAGATGACGAACGACGGTGGGCAACGTAAGCCGGTATATAGATTGGAGAACCAAAAAAGAAGCGCCGATCAAGACGACCGGTGTGAGAGAGAAAACTCGCATCAAAGATCGGGAAAAAGACTCTCTAGGGCAGTCGATCAACAAGATCGGCGGACGAACCCTAGGTACAGGCCGCGCGGCCCCCGGTGGCAGTCATGGAGATCGACCGCCCCGGGTGCGGCCAGAAGCGTGAAGCGGGCGGCGATGGCTGTGGTACGATCGATTAAGGCTGATACCATGTTAATTTGGGAGAGGGATTGGTGGAATAGTTTTTTGTATTGCTTGAGCCTCATGGGCGTTTATATATAGGAGCACATGATCTACTTGGAGTACAAGGCAAGCCAGAATATTTCCTACTCTAACCTATGTTTCCAATCTAATCAATATACTCAACAAAAACTGACATGCATAATAAAAAATAGTTAGATTATGTAAGGCCTTAGGGGTGCATGTAGAAATCAAGACTGATGGTAGCAAACGAGTGGATAGATCCAAAACTAATGATAGCAGGCAGATGATAGCTTCAGTTTAAAAAGATAGACGATGGATCATATACTATTTGTTGCCCACCCAACATGAACCACATAGAAGACTCGGATGAACCACATAGTAGACAGATACTATTCGTTGCTTCCTCAATATGTGCCCCACAGGCATTTTAAAACTCAAGTTTGAACATTAGTTTGGACCTGACTCGGAGTCTAAGAGGTGAACAGGACGATAAAGTAGTAGGTAATAATTACCGATGTATAACGTAAGCAGACACGAAAGACTGTGACCTCTCTTCCAGAACTGTGTAGTCCTCAGGTTCATCTGCTTAGTCGATGATTGTAATGTAGTTGGCGTGGCTGCCGGCAACGGGGAAGATGATCTGAGGTGGCGAAAGAAGGTCTGTAGGTGAATCTCTGCTGTAGTAAACACTTCTGTCGATGGTGAACCTCAAGTGGGGTGGATGATGGCATGGTAGGAGCGGGATAAAACTCACAGAGTTTTCTTTGACACCTATGTGAAAATGTAGTAAATCTATAAGGGCTCCTTAGAATTGGAGGATTCTAAAAACAAAGGACAAGAAATACACAGGAATAGGATAGGAATGCACGTGCAAAACAGAGCATTTGCAAACATAGGATTTATGTCAACCTGGGTGTTTGGTTCACATGAATTGGAAGAACACAGGAATGGAGAAACATGGTCAAATTAAACTCAAACCACATGAAAATGTAAAATAAGAATCTTATTATTCCAGTAATGCAATTAGTCTTCTTCTTCATGCATATTATTTGAAAAGGACGTCCAAGTGGATATTAAAATTCCTATGTTTTTTCTTTGAAAGATACACCAAAGGAAAAAATCCTCCAGTTTTGCTTTGCTCCATTCCTTCCAACCAAATGCATGAATAGTAGTACCATAGTAAAGTTTCCAATCCCCATGTTTTCCTTCACTTTTTCTTTGAACCAGTGGCGATTCTAGTAGACAGTCTTCAACAATTTGAAGCCTGCCCTCAAAATATTTGGTGAGCTTAGATTTGGTCCACATGAATATCATATAATGGCTATCTTGCTAAACCGATTCAAATTGTGGTTCAAAATAGCATTTAGTTTTCAACTTGTTAACTTTGTGACCACGATTCAATTATTTCTAGATTTGCAACTGCTTTGAACCAAACGATCCCTGAGGGGTCGACATGAATGTAGAGTAACAAAGTGATGCGACGAGTGTACAACCTCTTTGGCATAGCGTTGTCGACCTCAGCATCATTGGGTTGGAGATGGAGGATGGTGATGCTGGTGTGACTGTCGGAAGCGGGGAAGAAGATCTGAGGCCACTGGAGACGGCGCCGAGGGTACTGCTCCGCTGTGATACGACACTGTCTTCGGAGAAGAGGGTGTACAAGGGGAGGTCCAATCTTCATGGTGTAGGATCGATAATGGATGGGGATAACTAGCTGCAAGTAGTCAAAAACGGAAAATAAGAGATTATGACCCGACGAGGTGGATGCTCACCGAAGCTTGGAATTCGAACATTCGTCGATCCACAACCCGCAATACTACCCCACACGCCCACGCTCAAGTCGTGGAGCGCAGGATAGGTGCAACCCACAAGGGAAACCACGAACTCTAATCCACACAACACGATCTAATCACGGAGCATGAATTACGAGAAATTTCTCAAAGAATCACGAGAATAAGGATAACAAGAGCTCTCCAATTTCAGGAGGAGTCTATGTCTTTGGTCTTTGATAGAAATGGCAAAAGTCCCCAACGAAGGGAAGAGCTATCCTATTTATAATCGGGACAACCCCCTGGATAGATGTGAAAGAGAACCAGCTTTGGTTTGACTAAATTGCTTAGAGACTTAATGAGGTAGCTTCTGGAAAACTCTCGTTGGAGGTGGTTGGTAGTTTCCAACCAAACATTGTTTACTGGAGTCAAACAATGTTTCCTTCAGCAGCAAACTCGAGTTCTGGGAACCTTTCACAAGTCGAGATATCCAAACTCGTGCAAAACATTGTTTTGTTAGAATCGTAATAATGTTTCTTCAGCAGACATCTCATTTCTTCATGGATTCCTAACTTTGTTTCTTCACCATAAAACATTGTTTTGTGCAGACTGAAATGTGTTTGGCCTTCTTCGATATCGCACCTGAGTTCAACCAACAACAAAGGAGGTGAAGGTACAACCATGTTTTCAAGGTCAAAGGATAGACTTAAGTTAGCATTCACCTGATCATGTATTTGCATTGCGCGACTTCTTGTGATTTAACCGTTGATGATTGGTGGTGTGGTGCCCATGGTTGGGATATACTCATCATTCTCCCCCTCTTGAGAAGGAGTCGTCCTCGACTCTAAAGGCCCAAAGTACGGGGAAAGATCGGAGACGTTGAAGGTTGGGATAAAACCATATTCTTCTGGAAGATCAATCTTATAAGCATTATCAATGATCTTCTCAAGCACCGCAAATGGTCCATCACCGCATGGATGCACTTGCACTTGTGTTGCTAAGGAAAACGGTCCTTCCGAAGGTGTACCCATACCAAATCGCCTTACTCGAACACCAGCTTCTTCCTTGTCTTGTTTACCCGATTCGTATATCATTCAGTCATTTTCTCAATGTTCTCCTTTGGGTGGGCATGAAGTTTCTTGACGAAATCAGCATGCTTACTTGCATCAAGGCTGGTTTGTTCCTGTAGTGGCAAAGTCAAAAGATCGATGGGAGCAATAGGTTTGAATCCATAAACAAGTTCAAATGGGCAAAATTGAGTGGTCGAATGTACCGCCCTGTTATACGCGAACTCCACATGAGGTAGGCACTTTTCCCACATCTTCAAATTCTTCTTGAGGACTGCTCGTAGCATCATGGACAATGTTCGGTTGACAACTTCAGTCTGCCCATGAGTTTGTGGGTGGCATGTCATGGAAAATAGGAGCTGGGTGCCAAGTTTTCCCCACATGGTCTTCCAAAAGTAGCTCAGAAATTGGGTGTCATGGTCTGACACAATCATGCGTGGTATTGCATGTAGCCACACAACTTCCCTGAAAAATATATCATCAATGTGTGAAGCATCATTGCTCTTATGACATGGGATAAAATGTGCCATTTTGCTAAAACGATCAACTACCACAAACACCGAGTCACCCCCCCCCCCTCTTAGTCCATGGTTAACCAAGAACAAAATCCATAGAAATATCTTCCCACGGAGTATTTGGAATATGTAAAGGAGTATATAAACCATGAGGATTCAAGCGGGACTTAGCTTTGTGAAAGTTCTCGCATCTCATCACGTAGCGTTCCACATCACGTCTCATTCGTGTCCAAAAGAAGTGATCAACAAGCACACTTTCCGTTTTCTTGGCTCCAAAATGTCCAATGAGACCACGAGCGTGAGCCTCCTGCAAGAGCAACAAACGAACAGAACAATCTGGGATGCACAATTTATTTAGCTCGAAATAGAAATCCATCATGCAAATGAAACTTCTCCCATCCCTTTCCCTTGTTACACTTTGAAAATGGTTCAGCAAAGTATGAGTCGTGAGCATACAATTCTTTGATGCTTTGTAAACCAAGGATTTTAACATCAAGTTGGGAAAGTAAAATGTGACGCCTAGAAAATGCGTCGGCAACAATGTTATCCTTCCCTTTCTTATACTTGACAATATAAGGAAAAGACTCTATGAAGTCACTCCATTTTGCATGTCTACGGTTCAGTTTGAGTTGGCCCTTTAGATGTTTTAAGATTCATGGTCAAAATGTATTACGAACTCTTTTGACCACAAGTAATGCTGCCATGTTTCCAAAGATCGAACAAGTGCATACAATTCTTTATCATAGACAAAATAATTAAGAGTTGGACCATTAAGCTTCTCACTAAAGTAGGCAATGGGTTTACCTTCTTGCATTAGAACTCCACCAATGCCAATACCACTTGCATCACATTCAATCTCAAATGTCTTACCAAAATAAGGAAGTGAAAGCAATGGGGCTGATGTCAATCTCATCTTCAGTTCTTGGAAGGACTTGTCTTGGGCATCACCCCATTGGAATGGAGTGTCTTTCTTCGTTAACTCATTCATGGGTGCAGCAATGGTGCTGAAATCCTTCACGAACCAGCGGTAGAAACCTGCAAGTCCGAGGAAGCTACGTACTTGGCTAACATTTTGTGGAGGCATCCACTCATGAATAGCCTTGATCTTCTCTTCATCGACCTCCACACCTTTTGCTGAAACAACAAAGCCAAGAAGCACAACCTTGTTTGTGCAAAATGTGCACTTTTCCATGTTAGCATACAACTTTTCCTCCCGTGGGACAGCAAGAACACATTTTATATGTTCAACATGATCCTCCAAAGTTTTGCTACAAATCAATATGTCATCAAAGTAAACCACTACAAACTGGGCAATGAAGGATCTAAGCACATGATTCATCAATCTCATGAAAGTACTAGGTGCATTCGTTAATCCAAAAGGCATAACCAACCATTCATACAAGCCAAATTTTGTCTTAAATGCAGTTTTACGTTTGTCACCCTCTTTCATTCTTATTTGGTGGTAATCACTTCGCAAATCAATTTTGGAAAATATGGTGGAGCCACAAAGTTCATCAAGGTCATCGAGCCTAGGAATAGGGTGCCGATATCTCACAGTTATGTTGTTAATGGATCTACAATAAGTGCACATGCGCATGGTACCGTCTTTCTTGGGAACTAAATGAATGGGAACAATACAAGGAGAAAGACTTTCCCTTACATACCCTTTGTTAAGAAGATCTTCTACTTGCCTCCTTCGTCTCCTCCGGGTTTGCTCGGTATGGTGGTCAGTTTAGTAGTGGGGCGCCCGGAACCAAGTTGATTTGGTGCTCAGTGCCCCGCTTCGGTGGCAAATCAGGTAGTACCTCCTTGGGAAACACATCCTCATACTCATGCAAAATATCAAAGACAACACTAGGAAGAGTTGAGGATAAGTCATTAGCAGCCAATAAAGTTTCCTTATACACGAGTACAAAGAATGGAGTATTAGGTTCTCTCAATTCCCGCATATCCCTTTTCCTAGCCATCATAACTAATCCCTGTTTTTTCCGGGGCTTGGTCATATTTGGCTGTGGAAACACTCCTCACTATGATGGTGGCTCACTCGTTGTGTATGATCACTTTCTCCCTTTTTCTTTCCTTTTGTTTTCATCTCATCAAGATAGACTTCCTCGGGAGACATGGGCAGCCAAGTGAACTTTTCTCTGCTATGGACAAAACATAAGCGATTCGCACGCCCGCTGATTTGCACATCATGATCATGCAACCACGGTCGTCCAAGAAGAGAGTGACAAGCGTGCATCGGCACCACATTACACTCAACATCATCCTGATATTTCCCTACTGAAATTGGTATTTGCACGCTGCTAATCACCATAATTGTGCCACAATCATTCAGCCATTGCATGTGGTACGGGTGTGGGTGACGTTTTGTTTGCAATTTAAGCTTCTCGACCATCTCCGTGCTTGCAATATTGTTGCAGCTGCCACTATCAACAATCACTTGACATATCTTTGAGTTGATAAGGCAATGGGTGTGGAAAAGATTATGCCACTGCCCCTTTTCCTCCTCCACAACCTGGGCATTAAGTGAACGACATACAACCAAAGCTTCTCCATCAAGTTCCTCATGAGATAAAATTGTTCCTCCTACTTCCCAATCTTGCTCCTCTTCCACTTCATCATTGCCACCTTCAGGGTCACTTTTAGACTCCCATTCACCTTGTGCATTGATGATCATAGTTCTTTTGCTTGGACATTCCGAAGAAATATGACCTCTTCCTTTGCACTTGTGGCATTGAATGTCGCTGTTGTGTGTAGAACTCTTTTCTAGAGGTGGGGCAGAGGATACTCCTGCTGTAGCTGATGACCTCTTATCTTGATTGCGAATAGCAGGTGAGGAAGCCGTCGAGGCATGTGGGTGTCTAGGTAGTGCACCCTCAAACTGAGAACCATATGGCTATTGTGTTTGCTGCCATGAGTGTGTGGTGGTGCGGCCTTGGAAAGCACGAGTACTACCATTACGTGAATTCTTCTTCTCAACTCTTATAGCTTGATGTACCACATCTTGTAATGTATCATAAGGAAACATCTCCACAAAATCTGATATTTCATCATTCAGCCCATGTAAAAATCTCACCATCTTCGCCTGAACACTTTCACGGGTTTTTGTCCGAATTTGCAGCACCTCCATCTCTTTATAGTACTCTTCAACAGTGCGGAAACCTTGAGCGAGCCCTTCAACCGCTTGTACAATTGCCTCTCATAGTATGATGGAACCAAACAGCGCCTCATGACTTACTTCATCAAATGCAGCCCACCCTCACAGGGGGCAGCAAAGTCGCCACGCCTTCGTTCAGCACAAACAACATGGGCGCCGTGGGCAGTAGCTCCTGCCGCTCTTCCACGACCAACGTGGTGATCGTCGTTTCCTTGACGTTACCGGTTGTCGGCGGCCAGCGAGGCAGCATGGCTGTGTTGATGTTGATCCCCATTACCTGTGATAGGAAGACCGCTGATGACCCACAAGTATAGGGGATCTATCATAGTCCTTTTGATAAGTAAGAGTGTTGAACCCAACGAGGAGCAGAAGGAAATGACAAGCAGTTTTCAGTAAGGTATTATCTGCAAGCACTGAAATTATCGGTAACAGATAGTTTTGTGATAAGGTAATTCGTAACGGGTAACAAGTAACAAAAGTAAACAAGGTGCAGCAAGGTGGCCCAATCCTTTTTGTAGCAAAGTACAAGCCTGCACAAACTCTTATATAAAGGAAAGTGCTCCTGAGGACACACGGGAATTATCGTCAAGCTAGTTTCATCATGCTCATATGATTCGCGTTCGTTACTTTGATAATTTGATATGTGGGTGGACCGGTGCTTGGGTACTGCCCTTCCTTGGACAAGTATACCACTTATGATTAACCCCGTTCGCAAGCATCCGCAACTACGAAACAAGAATTAAGGTAAACCTAACCATAGCATGAAACATATGGATCCAAATCAGCCCCTTACGAAGCAACACATAAACTGGGGTTTAAGCTTCTGTCACTCTAGCAACCCATCATCTACTTATTACTTGCCAATGCCTTCCCCTAGTCCCAAACAATGGTGAAGTGTCATGTAGTCGATGTTCACATAACACCACTAGAGGAAAGACAACATACATCTCATCAAAATATCAAACGAATACCAAATTCACATGACTACTTATAACAAGACTTCTCCCATGTCCTCAGGAACAAACGTAACTACTCACAAATCATATTCATGTTCATAATCAGAGGGTTGTTAATATGCATAAAGGATCTGAACATATAATCTTCCACCGAATAAACCAACTTGCATCAACTACAAGGAGTAATCAACACTACTAGCAACCCACAGCTACCAATCTGAGGTTTTGTGACAAAGATCGGATACAAGAGATAAACTAGGGTTTGAGAGGAGATGGTGCTTGTGAAGATGTTGATGCATATTGACCCCCTCCCGATGAGAGGATCGATGGTGAGGATGATGGTGATGATTTCCCTCTCCCGAAGGGATGTTTCCCTGGCAGAACAGCTCCGCCGGAGCCCTAGATTGGTTCCACCAAGGTTCCACCTCGAGACGGCGGCGCTTCGTCCCGAAAACTTCCTTCTAATTTTTTTCCAGGGCAAAAGACACCTTGTACCAGAAGATGGGCATCGGGGGGCTTCTAGGTGGCCCACGAGGCATGGGGCGCGCCCTCCACCCTCGTGGATAGTGGGTGGCCCCCCTCTGGTGCTTTCTTCACCCAATATTTTTATTATATTCCAAAACTGACTTTCGTGGAGTTTCAGGACTTTTGGAGTTGTGCAGAATAGGTCTATAATATTTTCTCCTTTTTCAGCCCAGAATTCCAGCTGCCGGCATTCTCCCTCTTCATGTAAACCTTGTAAAGTAAGAGAGAAAAGGCATAAGTATTGTGACATAATGTGTAATAACAGCCCATAATGCAATAAATATCGATATAAAAGCATGATGCAAAATGGACGTATCAACTCCCCCAAGTTTGGACCTCGCTTGTGCTCAAGCGGAAGCCGATATCGAAAAATATGTCCACATGTTTAGAGATAGAGGTGTCGATAAAATAAAATACGAACATGAGGGCATCATGATCATTCTTAGAATAGCAACATATATATATTGTCATATGATTTCTTATGCTAAAGTAACAATCTATTCACAATGTCAAGTATGAATCAAAAGCTTCATTGAAAAACTAGCAAACTATAATCTCAGTCATTGAAGCAATTGCAATTTATCATAACATCAGAAAGAGTCAATATATGAGCTTTTAGCAAGTCCACATACTCAACTATCATTTAGTATTTCGCAATTGCTAACACTCACCCAATACTTATGGGTATGAAGTTTTAATCGGACACAGAGAAAGATAGGGGCTTATAGTTTTGCCTCCCAACCTTTTACCTCAAGGGTAAAGTCAACAATAATGCTTTATGAAAACCCACATCCAATTGGATATATATATATATATATCAGGATCTTTCCAACACATAGTGCTTGCCAAAGGATAAAGTGTAAAAAGGAAAGGTGAAGATCACCATGACTCTTCTATAAGGTATAAGACAAAAATAAAAGATAGTCCCTTCGCAGAGGGAAGCAAAGGTTGTCATGTGATTTTATAGTTGGATGCACAACATCTTAATGCAAAAGAACGTCACTTTATATTGCCACTTGTGATAGGGACCTTTATTATGTAGTACGTCGCTTTTATTTCTTCCATATCACAAGCTCGTATAAAGCTTATTTTCTCCACACTAATAGATCATACATATTTAGAGAGCAATTTTTATTGCTTGCAGCAATGACAACTTACTTGAAGGATCTTACTCAATCCATAGGTAGATATGGTGGACTCTCATGGCAAAACTGGGTTTAAGGATATTTAGAAGCACAAGTAGTATCTCTACTTGGTGCAAAGAATTTGGCTAGCATGAGGGGGAAAGGCAAGCTCAACCCGTTGGATGATCCATGACAATATAGTTTATTTCTGATATAAGAAAACACAACCCATTACGTTGTCTTCCTTGTCCAACATCAACTTTTTAGCATGTCATATTTTAATGAGTGCTCACAATCATAAAAGATGTCCAAGATAGTATATTTATATGTGAAAACCTCTCTTTATTTATTACTTCCTATTAATTGCAACGATGACCAAAATTATGTTTGTCAACTCTCAACAACTTTATTCATCATACTATTTATATGTCAAGTCATTACTCTCCATAAGATCAATATGATCTCTTTATTTCTTTTTATTCTTTCTTTTTTCTTTTCTTTTATTCCCTCAAGATCATAGAAAGATAACCAAGCCCTCGACTCAAGACTAATCTTTATTATATATAGCTCACGAACTCGATTACATAGATAAGGATCAATACAAAAACTCAAAGCAAGATCATACTAAACTTTATTCTACTAGATCAATATATAACCAAAAGGATCGAACTAAGAAAAACCGTAAAGATAGAAGTGTGATGGTGATACGATACCGGGGCACCTCCCCCAAGCTTGGCAGTTGCCAAGGGGAGTGTCCATACCCATGTATTTATGTCTCTTTCTTCGGAGGTGGTGATGATGTAGGCTTGTTCCTTAATTTGCGCTTGAGGGTAGAATTTTTCTCCCTTAGGTCATCGATCTCCTGCTCAAGGCTTAATATCTTTTTGCATAATTCCTGTTTGTTCTCCTGCAAGAGGCGAAAAGGGATAAACTCGATCTTAGGTTTCTTTGCCCTATCAGGGAGGCTTGACTTTTTGAACTCAACATGGATGTCCCCAGGTTGAGATAATGGGACTTCATCTTCATCTGAGCTCGTCTCCTCCTTTCCCCTAGGCTCATAGTCTTCTTCTTCCTTCTTTGTCCAACCACAATGCTCCAAGTCCCCGTAGACCTTAGGGTCTGCAAAGTAATCAGCCACATAGCTTTCTCCCTTCGAATCCTGGGATGACATATTGCTCTAATCTGCGGTAGAAACAACTCAAAACAAAAACACAGGGTTGTGTCGTGGTACGGGTCAAAACCTTTGTGAGATTATATAATGATTTTTTACCGACCAAAAGAAGTATCATGCAAGAAAACAGAGTCCGGAGGGCACACGAGGTGCCCACGAGGCAAGGGGCCGCCTAGGGGGGTAGGGCGTACCCTCCACCCTCATGGATGCCTCGTGTCCCTTTCGGGCTGCTTCTTATTTTCCTATTTTCTTAAATATTCCAAAACCGAGAAAAATTGCTATTAGAACTGTTTTGGAGTCGGTTTACTTACCGTACCACATACCTATTCCTTTTCGGAGTCTGAAACGTCTTGGAAAGTGTCCCTTATGTCTCCTCCGGGGTTATGGTATCAATAACATTGGTTTCAACATTTATGGGATTACCTGAGATATAATGTTTGATTCTTTGACCGTTCACCACCTTCGGATTTGTGCCTTCGAAGTTGTTGATTTTTATCGTACCGGAGCAATAGACCTCCTCGATAACGTAAGGACTGATGGTGTCCTGGACTAGGGGGTACTCACCAAGTCATCTCCCGATCGGTTAGATTGGGCGAGGACCCCCATGGCCGTATACTCATGGGCCAGTCCGGACAGCTGCCGCATACAAGGAAGATTCCACAAGACTTGGCGATCAAGACAAGGACTCCTCCCCCACCGGCGTATTCGACTAGGGCTCTTGTTATCCTAGGCCTCTGGTGCATTATATAAACCGAGGCCAGGCTAGTCGATAGGACAACAATCATACCATAGGATAGCTTCTAGGGTTTAGTCTCTCTGATCTCGTGGTAGATCTACTCTTGTACTACCCATATCATCAATATTAATCAAGCAGGAGTAGGGTTTTACCTCCATCGAGAGGGTCGAACACAGGTAAAACAGAGTGTCCCTTGTCTCCTGTTACCATCCGCCTAGAGGCACAGTTCGGGACCCCCTACCCGATATCCGCCGGTTTTGACACCGACATTGGTGCTTTCATTGAGAGTTCCGTTGTGTGTTCGACAAAAGGTCGATGGCTCGCCCGCAGATCAACTGCGGCCTCGGCATCTTCGTCACCAGCTCAACTGGTCACCTTGGTTCAACCAAGGACTGCGCCCTACCTCCGATCGTCATGTTCGGATGAGGGCCTTCATCAACATCAGCTCCGATCTCTATCAAGATCATGGAGGAATCATCCAGGGAGCCCGGGGGCTCAACGTCAACATTGCCCTCGGGCGACTGTGCTGTTTTTCTGGACAGCAAACTTGTATCCGCCGTCACCGCCTCCTCGAGCGTCGGTTTGACGATTGCTTTGGTGGAATAGTGTGGAATTATCTCTACAACAGCCACGCTAAATTTCGTCGAGTTCCGATGGAGGAATCTCCGACAATCTACGATATACCGGAGCCATGTCAAATCTGGACGAGAATCTGGACGAGTTTAGGGCGTGGTGTCCAGCTTCTAGCTCAGACCTCCTTTGGAAGATCCAACCGTTGATCGACTGCGGAATTCCTATATCTACCACTCCTCAAAATTTCAGCTCGAGCCGACCGTCCAAACTCCGGGAACCTTTCGATTAGTGCATCACTTTTCGGATCTTTTTTCTGCGCGAAAACAAATCCGACCCGAGGTCGTCCTTTTTACAAACGGGATTTCGGACATCCTTTTTGAAGGAAGTTTTGTATGGGGTATTGTGTTTTGTTCCCGAACACATCCCACTAACTTTAAAATCTTTTGAACATGATCTTCAACATCATGCTGGTGTCAAACCAGTCCGGCAATATTGCTCCACGGCCGACTGCGCTAGACACGTCGTCACTTTGTTGAGCCAAGCTCAACTTCTTCGGATCATCATCTCGGCAAGCCGAACAAGAGTCCGGCATCGCGAAGGACAAATCATCACCAACATCACCGCCCCACGGATTACACGGAGCGGGCATACCGGCATCGCCGCACGGTCGCTTCATCAAGCGGGCATCGACCATGTCACGACCTGCATCGACATTGACTTCGGCGCCAGGCCATATTTCTTTTATTACTCACTTTGCATAAATTATTTATTATGCAACGATTTTTTATCATCTCCGGTTTGCACCATTTTTTGTGCACATGAAAATGATCCGGGGACTTCAGCGTCACCCTGCCGGTCTGCATTGACCGTGCTATGTCACCACTTCGGCGTGTCAAGCTCTCCGCTCCGCCACCTCGGGACCGGCTTGGGGGATGGAACCTTGTCCCGTATCAAGATCGGACCGCGTCATCAATACCAAACACATTAACCAGCTAAGTCGCTTTTATGCTCAAAGTTTTAATTTCTAACTTGTGTTCGGTTCGACCAAGCATTATACTTTTTTGAAAAAATGTTGCTTGTAATTTTTTTTCTTGTCCAAACTTTGTTTGTGACGCATAAATTCAAATACCCAATTCATTTGGGGGCTTCCTTCATGAAGCTTTTCCTCTTGCATATGATTATACTTGTAACCGTTCCTTGTTCGTGTATTATGCCACAATATGCACCATATTGACTTAAGTGATTTGCAAGCTGGGTTGCCTCGCTCCTGTGTTTACCCCTACATTCCCGATTGTTCGGCTAGGGAGTAAAGGGAGCACCTCTGCGATTGTCACGATCGGGTCATCCGAGCCGGACCTCGGTAGGTGAAGCCGAAAGCTAGCGCTCTTATAGTTTTCAATGATGGTTGGCACACAACGGAACTCATGAGTACAAAAAATCTATTGCACAAGTCTCATAATAACAATGAGCACCGAAGAAAGGTATCGGTGGGGTACTGTTTTCTTCGAAGATGCTTCTTACACGTCGCGATAATATAGCATAAGTTCCTCGAGCGCTTTATGCATTCTGACCTTATGGCACGATTGCTCGGTTATTGGAAACACCGTCGATATTCTCGACAGATGGAGTACATAACACTTTTCGGTCCTTGACCGAAGAGGGAGAAGCCGACGGTCGGTTAAGACGCATATAAAGTTCGGTTGAACATAGATATGATATAAGTACTTCGGTACATGCAATCATTCTTTTACCCAAGTCACTTGGGGGGCTCTTAAATTTATATGAGCCGTTTTGTGATAAGTGTTCTTCTTCTTAGTCGTTGCAAAGTTTTATTATTATTATTATCTATCACTCCTTTTTTCGACACGAGCGTGTGGTCACTAGCCGGGGAGCCTAATTTCTCTCTCAAAGCCGCTAGAGTTTAGTTTGCTAAACTGGCCGAATGAGAAGTACTCCGCCGTCGGGATAGGAGGTTGAAGCCCTAGGCTGACCCGCTTGAAATCTTGAGATAGGATGTATCATGTTAAAGCACGACAGAAGCACTTCTTTTTCGGATTGGCACCGAACACTTGATCTCGTTCGGACGTCAAGTTTTTACTGACGTTTTTTGGTTTTCCAAGCTTATGGCACTTTTTAAATTATTTGTGTGTTTTCAGCACAAGTGTCGCAGTGCAACGCCGGACACCTTTAGAGATTCGGCAAAAACATTCTCGGATATTGCTATATATGCATCAGTTTCTAATTGTGTCTTCGGTCAATAGTTGGGTTGCCCGGCTCCTGCGCTTGCCTCCTACGTTCCGCTTTGTTCGGCTAGGTGTGCAAAGGGAGAACCACTGCGATTGTGCTTCCATCTCACATGGTTAAGCACCTCAGTGGAGAAAGCCGAAAACTGACTGCCACAATAAGCATAAACTGGTCAGCGATCCGATGACGGTGTTAAACGACGGGCCATTCATAACAATGGCCGAAGTGTTTATGACTTGACCTTGGTATGTCGCCGAACACTACCGGGGGCTGTTAACTGGCCTCCCAACCTAAATCCTCGATATTTTGCTCTTACATTGGAGCTGAGGTTTCATGATCATGCTTAGCATGACAACCCAAAGAAAGGAACAGATATCGGGACTATTTTCTTTGGAAGACATTTCTTCTGTTAAACAGTAATATAACATATCTCTCTGTGTACCTTTGTTTATAAAACCGTATGGCGAGATTGCCTTGTTTGTTGTAAATCTTTGCCCTCATAAAGGCTTTATAAAGTAGGACAAACACTCCTCGGCTATTGGCCGAGGAGGTGGAAGCCGATGGTCGGTCAACAAAGTTTTGTACAATGCGGATCCGAGCATTAATGACGTAAAGTACTTGGATACATAGGGTCATTACACATAATTTGTGATTTTACTATGGATATCAATCCTTAATTCGACCACCCATGCCCGCATTAAGGCTCGGGGGCTACTGGGCTTCCGGCTTATTATTCACAAATATTAAAGGGGCACATCGATCCCCTGATCGGGTGTTGCCACCCGACCCGATGTCTCGGGGCTCTTGCATTGCCTGTCCAATGCGAGAAAATTTTAAGTGTAATACTGATCTCGAGGAGATTTTGATCCTCGGGTTGGTCGGCCGCACCCAACCTGAGTCTTGAGGATCGAAACACGCCGCTTTTGTGTCCCAAGTATTACGCGAAGCTAGGACTTGATCCTCGGACCGATTTTGCAAATCAACTTTGAGTCTCGGCGTCTCTGAGGATCAGCGGTCTTATGTCATCCTTCATGTGCATCTCGGGTTTTAGACCGATACCCACCTTGAGGGCTCTTG
Source organism: Aegilops bicornis (assembly GCA_021605145.1). Lineage (NCBI taxonomy): Eukaryota > Viridiplantae > Streptophyta > Magnoliopsida > Poales > Poaceae > Aegilops > Aegilops bicornis. The sequence goes on along the minus strand of CM038670.1, from coordinate 256,713,884 downwards.
TCTATGTATCTGGCAGAGAATAAATTGCACCAATCAAAAATATTGACAAAAATCGCCCACATTCGGGTGGTGCATCACCTCGGAAGCAATCCGACATAAAGCTCGAATGCAAGTGGCTAGCTCCATAGAGGGCATTTCCGGCATTAAGCTCAGCTAAACTCCTTCAACTTTTTTGAACCAAGGTGATCTATGACACCTCGAGATCTGATCTGGCGTTGGAGCTCGGATACATAGTCCGGCGTTGGAGCTCGAATCTGATCCGGCGTTGGAGCTCGGATACATAGTCCGGCGTTGGAGCTCGAGATCTGATCCGGCGTTGGAGCCGGATACATAGTCCGGCGTTGGAGCTCAGATACATTCCAGCGTTAGAGCTGGAAGCGGTCCGGCGTTGGTGCTCGGTACGCAAAATATACCTCGAATGCAGTCCGGCGTTGGAGCTCGGACGCAAGAGGACGCCGCTGGGAACAACTTCAAACCCGAGGTATGGCATAAAAATAACACGGCATTGATAAAGGCCGGAAACTTAAAGGGCTCCTCGGATACCCGGCGTGTAAACTCGTCGAATGCATTTCAGCGATCCTCAAGATCGAAGATGAGAAGATTTGTTGAACCAGTTTTCAAGACCGACGACTGAAGATGAAGAACGGTTCGGAAGAATCGAGGAGCGTCCCTAAACTTGAAGACCGGTTCAGGGGCTCTTGGCGGTGTCACGGACTAGGGGTACTCACCACGTCATCTCCCGGTCTGTTAGATTGGGCCGAGGACCCCCATGGCCATATACTCATGGGCCAGTCCGGACAACTGCCGCATACAAGGAAGATTCCACAAGACTTGGCGATCAAGACAAGGACTCCTCCCCCAAGGGTGTATTCGGCTAGGCCTCTTGTTATCCTAGGCCTCTGGTGCATTATATAAACCGAGGCCAGGCTAGTCGATAGGACAACAATCATACCATAGGCTAGCTTCTAGGGTTTAGCCTCTCTGATCTCGTGGTAGATCTACTCTTGTACTACCCATATCATCAATATTAATCAAGCAGGAGTAGGGTTTTACCTCCATCGAGAGAGCCCGAACCTGGGTAAAAACAACGTGTCCCTTGTCTCCTGTTACCATCCGCCTAGACGCACAGTTCGGGACCCCCTACCCGAGATCCACCGGTTTTGACACCGACAAGGACCTTCCCATTTAGAGAGGATTTTTCCTGCAAAAAATCTTAAACGAGAGTTGTATAACAATACATAATCACCTACATTCAACTCACGCTTTTGTATCCTTTTGTCATGCCATCTTTTAACTTCTTCTTTAAACAGTTTGGCATTCTCATAGGCCTAGGTTCTCCACTCATCAAGTGAGCTAATGTCAAATAGTCTCTTCTCACTGGGAAGTTTGAAATCATAATAGAGCTATTTAATGGCCCAATATGCCTTATGTTCTAGTTCGAGAGGTAAGTGACATGCTTTTCCATTAACCATTTTATACGGAGACATACCCATAGGATTCTTATATGCAGTACTATAGGCCCATAATGCATCATCAAGTTTCCTGGACCAATTCTTTCTAGATCTACTAAGAGTATTTTGCAAAATTAATTTAACCTCCCTATTACTCAGTTCTACTTGACCACTAGACTATGGGTGGTATGGAGATGCAATTCTATGATTAACATCATACTTAGCAAGCATTTTACGAAAAGCACCATGAATAAAATGTGAACCACCATCAGTCTTTAAGTATCTAGGGACTCCAAACCTCGGAAAAATAACTTCTTTAAGCATCTTAATAGAGGTGTTATGATCAGCACTACTAGTTGGAATAGCTTCTGCCCACTTAGTAACATAATCAACAGCAACTAAAATATGTGTATACCCATTAGAGGAAGGAAACGGTCCCATATAATCAAATCCCCAAACATCAAATGGTTCAATAACAAGTGAATAGTTCATAGGAATTTCTTGATGTCTACTAATATTACCAACTCTTTGACATTCGTCACAAGACAAGACAAACTTACGGGCATCTTTGAGAAGAGTATGCCAATAAAAACTGGATTGTAATACCTTATGTGCAGTTCTATCTCCAGCATGGTGTCCTCCATAAGCCTTTGAGTGACACTTGCGCAGGATCTATTCCTGTTCATCCTCAGGTACACAACTTCCAATAACACCATCTACTCTTTCTTTATAAAGGTGTGGGTCATCCCAGAAGTAATGTATTAAATCATAGATTCTTTTTTTCTTTTGCTGGTATGTGAAACTAGGTGGTATACATTTAGCAACAATGTAATTAGCATAATCAGCATACCATGGAGCAGTACAAGAAGCATTTATGACAGCTCATTGTTCATCAGGAAAACTATCATCAATAGGTAGTGGGTCATCAAGAACATTCTCTAACCTAGATAAGTTGTCCGCAACGGGGTTCTCTGCTCCCTTTCTATCAATAATATGCAAATCAAATTCTTGTAGCAAGAGAACCCATCTAATAAGTCTATGTTTAGCATGTTTCTTTTCCATAAGATATTTAATAGCAGCATGATCCGTGTGAACAGTTACTTTGGAATCAACAATATAAGGTCTGAACTTATCACAAGCAAATACAACTGCTAAAAATTCTTTTTCAGTAGTAGCATAATTTCTTTGGGCACTGTCTAGAGTTTTAGTAGCATATTGGATAACATTTAATTTCTTATCAACTCTTTGTCCTAGAACAACACCTACAACATAATCACTAGCATCACACATAATTTCAAAGGGTAAATTCTAATCAGGTGGCTGAACAATAGGTGCATAAATCAAGGCTTTCTTAAGTATTTCAAATGCTTCTACACAATCATCATCAAAGACAAAAGGAACATCTTTTTGTAAGAGATTAGTGAGAGGCCTAGAAATTTTTGAGAAGTCTTTACTGAACCTTCTATAAAAACCGGCATGACCAAGGAAACTTCTTATACCTTTAATGTCCTTAGGACACGGCATCTTTCAATAGCAGCAACTGTAGCTTTATCAACTTCAATACCTCTTTCAGAAATTTTATGCCCCAAGACAATACCTTCATTAACCATAAAGTGGCACTTCTCCCAATTCAAAACAAGATTAGTTTCTTCACATCTTGCAAAACTTGATCAAGGTTGCTTAAGCAATCATCAAAATAAGTTCCATACACGGAGAAATCATCCATAAAAACCTCAACAATCTTTTCACAAAAGTCAGAGAATATAGCAGTCATGCATCTTTGAAAGGTAGCACGTGCATTACATAAACCAAAAGGCATACGTCTATAAGCAAAGGTACCGAAAGGGCAAGTAAAAGTGGTCTTTTCCTGATCCTCTTTTGACACAGGTATTTGAGAGAAACCAGAATAGACGTCTAGAAAGTAGAATGGTGTATGTTTGGATAATCTTTCTAGCATTTGATCAATAAAAGGTAAAGGGTAATGATCCTTTCTAGTAGCTTTATTTAATTTGCGGAAGTCAATTACCATTCTATAACCTGTAACAATTCTTTGTGGGATCAATTCATCTTTATCATTAGGAACAACAATAATACCTCCCTTTTTAGGGACACAATGGACAGGACTTGCCCACTGACTATTAGCAACGTGATAAATTATACCGGCCTCCAGAAGCTTTAGTATTTCATTTCTTACCACTTCTTTCATCTTAGGATTTAACCGTTGTTGGTGATCAACAACCGATTTAGCGTCTTTCTCCAATTTTATTTTGTGTTGGCATAGAGTGGGACTAATGCCCTTAAGATCATCAAGGGTATATCCAATAGCAGCATGGTGCTTCTTCAGAGTTTTCAATAATTTCTCTTCTTCCTGCTCTGAAAGTTTAGCACTAATAATAAAAGGATATATCTTCTTTCCATCAAGATAAGCATATTTAAGAGTATCAAGTAATGGTTTAAGCTCAAACACGGGATCACCCTTGGGTGGAGGAGGATCCCCTAGAATTTCAACAGGCAAGTTGTGTTTCAAAATAGGTCCCTGTTTAAACAATACTTCATCAATTTCCCTTCTTTCATTCATAAACATATCATTTTCATGGTCTAGCAAATATTTTTCTAAAGGATCATTAGGAGGCATGACAATAGAAGCAAGACCAATAATTTCATCTTTACTAGGAAATTCTTTATCATGGGGTTGTCTACGAAATTTAGCAAAACTCAAAATCATGAGACATATCCCCCTAAACCAACGGTAGCAATATCCTTTTCGTAGTCTATCTTAGCATTAAGAGTATTCAAGAAGGGTCTACCAATTATCAAAAGTCATCTTGTGGGGAAGCAAGAACAGGAAAATCAGTAGGATATTTAACTTTCCCACACAAGACTTCAACATCTCTAACAATCCCAATTGGTGAAATAGTATCTCTATTGGCAAGCTTAATTGTAACATCAATATCTTCTATCTTAGTAGGTGCAATATATGCATAATTTCTTCGTATAAGGAATGAGGTATTGCACTCGCACTAGCACCCATATCACATAAGCCATGATAAATGACCTCCTATTTTAACAGAAACAACAGGCATGCCAACAATAGGTCTATGTTTATTTTTAGTATTGGGTCTAGCAATTCTAGCAGCTTCATCATAGAAGTAAATAACATTCCCATCAATATTATCGACCAAGAGATCCTTAAACATAGCAATACTAGGTTAAACTTTAATTTGCTCAAAGGGTGTAGGTGTTCTAGCATTACTCTTATGAACCATAGTTGAAGCTTTAGCATGATCCTTTATTCTCACAGGGAAAGGTGGTTTCTCAATATAAGCGGTAGGAACAATAGGATCAACATTATAAGTGATAGTCATTTCTTAAAATTTAATAGGTTCAACTACTTTTACTTCAATGGGAGGATGATATTTAAACCACTTCTCCTTAGGGAGATCAACATGAGTAGCAAATGATTCACAGAAAGAAGCTACTATCTCAGAGTCAAGTCCATATTTAGTGCTAAATTCACGAAAAGCTTCGGTATCCATAAAAGATTTAACACAATCAAACTTAGGTGTTATACCTAACTCCTTACCTTCGTCGAGTTCCCAATCTTCAGAGTTGTGTTTAATTCTTTCCAATAAATCCCATCTGAATTCAATAGTCTTCATCATAAAAGAACCAGTACAAGAAGTATCGAGCATGGAGCGATTATTGAGAGAAAGCCGAGCATAAAATTTTTGAATAATAATTTCTCTTGAGAGCTCATGATTTGGGCATGAATATAACATTGAATTAAGCCTCCCCCAAGCTTGAGCGATACTTTCTCCTTCGCAAGGCCAAAAATTATATATATATAATTATGATCACAATGTACCAGATGCATAGTATAAAACTTCTGATGAAATTCCAATTTCAATCGGTTGTAGTTCCATGATCCAATATCATCACATAGCCTAAACCATGTCAATGCCTTTCCCTTCAAAGATAAAGGGAATACCTTCTTCCGGATAACATCCTAGGGCATACATGTAAGCTTAAATAATCCGCAAACTTCATCCACATAGATTAGGTGCATATCGGGATGTAATGTTCCATCTCCTGTAAAAGGATTATCTAGCAGTTTCCCTATCATACCCGAAGGAATTTCAAAGTAAACATTTTAAGTAGGTTGAGGAGCAACTCTTTTATCTACAGGTCGGGGTGAAGATACCCCGAACAAGCCCCTCAAAGGATTATTTTCCATAGTAACAAGTGAGAGTAAATTTCAGCACACTATATAAATTTTTCCTTACCAAATTCCACCTACCAAAGGCACTTCACTCCCCAGCAACAGTGCCAGAAAAGAGTCTTGATGACCCACAAGTATAGGGGATCTATCATAGTCCTTTCGATAAGTAAGAGTGTCGAACCCAACGAGGAGCAGAAGGAAATGACAAGCAGTTTTCAGTAAGGTATTCTCTGCAAGCACTGAAATTATCGGTAACAGATAGTTTTGTGATAAGGTAATTCATAAAGGGTAACAAGTAACAAAAGTAAACAAGGCTCAGCAAGGTGGCCCAATCCTTTTTGTAGCAAAGGACAAGCCTGGACAAACTCTTATATAAAGGAAAGCGCTCCCGAGGACACATGGGAATTATCGTCCAGCTAGTTTTCATCATGCTCATATGATTTGCTTTCGTTACTTTGATAATTTGATATGTGGGTGGACCGGTGCTTGGGTACTTCCCTTCCTTGGACAAGCATCCCACTTATGATTAACCCCCTTCGCAAGCATCCGCAACTACGAAAGAAGAATTACGGTAAACCTAACCATAGCATGAAACATATGGATCCAAATCAGCCCCTTACGTAACAACGCATAAACTAGTGTTTAAGCTTCTGTCACTCTAGCAACCCATCATCTACTTATTACTTCCCAATGCCTTCCCCTAGGCCCAAACAATGGTGAAGTGTCATGTAGTTGACATTCACATAACACCACTAGAGGAAAGACAACATACATCTCATCAAAATATCGAACGCTACTTATAACAAGACTTCTCCCGTGTCCCCGGGAACAAATGTAACTACTCACAAATCATATTCATGTTCATAATCAGAGGGGTATTAATATGCATAAAGGATCTGAACATATAATCTTCCACCGAATAAACCAACTAGCATCAACTACAAGGAGTAATCAACACTACTAGCAACCCATAGGTACCAATCGAGGTTTTGAGACAAAGATCGGATACAAGAGATGAACTAGGGTTTGAGAGGAGATGGTGTTGGTGAAGATGTTGATGGAGATTGACCCCCTCCCGATGAGAGGATCGATGGTGATGACGATGGTGACGATTTCCCCCTCCCGGAGGGATGTTTTCCCGGTAGAACAGCTCCGCCGAAGCCCTAGATTGGTTCTGCCAAGGTTCCGCCTCGAGACGGCGGCGCTTCATCCCGAAAGCTTCCTTCTAAGTTTTTCCAGGGCAAAAGACACCTTATACTAGAAGATGGGCATCGGGGGGCTTCCAGGTGGCCCACGAGGCAGGGGCGCGCCCAGGGGGGTAGGGCGCACCCTGAACCCTCGTGGACAGTGGGTGGCCCACCTCTGGTGCTTTCTTCGCCCAATATTTTTAATATATTCCAAAACCGACTTTCGTGGAGTTTCAGGACTTTTGGAATTGTGCAAAATAGGTCTCTAATATTTGCTCCTTTTCCAGCCCAGAATTCCAGCTACCGGCATCCTCCCTCTTCATGTAAACCTTGTAAAATAAGAGAGAAAAGGCATAAGTATTTTGACATAATGTGTAATAACAACCCATAATGCAATAAATATCGATATAAAAGCATGATGCAAAATGGACGTATCAACGGGCTCCCAACATCCTTCGCATAGCTGCAGTTATACTCTCCTCGATCATTTCACCAAGTGCCGCACGAGTTTTTGGGAGATCATCATCCACATGTTGATGTCCATGTACACTCGATTGGATCCTGTCACATTAACTCTCGGAAACAAGTGGACAAAAGAAATATATATGTGGAAGACACTAAGCTCACTTTCTTGCTTACCCAAATTCTAATGATTCCTTGGCGGCTGTGCGGTGGTAGAAAATCAAGAGTGGATGGACGAATGAAAGGAAGGAAGTTGACGGTTTCTAGGTGGATCTGGGTGGGGTAAAATGAGGAGGGCTAGTACTGAGATCCAATCGATGGAAACCAAATGAACAAGAAAAATTTGTAGATCCTCTCACCACATTTGAGCTGCAACACTTGCCACTTCAACTTCTGAAATTTCTCACCAAACTGAATATGATTGCACACTTGCTCAACACTTTCTCTTCTCTCCTTTTTTTATCTCTTTGTTTGCTTCTTTTTTTTTCACTCTTTTTTTGCTTTTCTCTCTCTCTTTTTTGCAACACAATAGATCCAACAACAAGACTCCAAGGAAGACAACAACAACTTCGGATAGAACTTGGTGCAAGCACAAAGAGGAAAGCAAACAACTAGATCTCAGCAAACAAAGGCTTTGATTTTTTTGGCTTTTTGGCTTTGGACTCTAGGATGGGGAAAAAGCAAACTAAAAAGGATAGATCTAGCAACAAAGATATAGATCCTACCGTGTAAACCTTGCTCTGAATACCAGAGGATACAACACCGTCTTCGGAGAAGAGGGTGTACAAGGGGAGGTCCGATCTTCACGACGTCAGATCGATAATGGATGGGGATAACTAACTGCAAGCAGCCGGAAACAGAAAATAAGATATTATGACCCGACGAGGAGGATGCTCACCGCAGCTTGCAATTCGAACATTCGCCGATCCACAACCCGCAATACTACCCCATACAACCACTTACAAGTCGTGGAGCACGGGATAGGTGCAATCTGCAAGGGAAACCACGAACTCTAACCGCCACAACACGATCTAGTCGTGGAGCACGAATTAGGAGCAATTTCTCAAGAAATCACGAGAATAAGGATAACAAGAGCTCTCCAATCTCAGGAGGAGTCTATGTCTTTGGTCTTTGATAGAAATGGCAAAAGTCCCCAACGAAGGGAAGAGTTATCCTATTTATAATCGGGACAACCACCGGATAGGTGTGAAAAAGAACCAGCTTTGGTTTGACTAAATTGCTTAGAGACTTAATGAGGTAGCTTCTGGAAAAATCTCATTGGAGGTGGTTGGTAGTTCCCGACCAAACATTGTTCACTGGAGTCGAACAATGTTTCGTTCAGTAGCAAACTCGGGTTCTGGGAACCTTCTGCAAGTTGGAATATCCAACTCGTGCAAAACATTGTTTTGTCAGAATCGGAACAATGTTTCTTCAGTAGACAACTCATTTCTTCATGAATTCCTAACTTTGTTTCTTCTCCATAAAACATTGTTTTGCACGGACTGAAATGTGTTTGTCCTTCTTCGATATCGCACCTAAGTTCAACCAACAACAAAGGAGGTGAAGGTACAACCATGTTTTCAAGGTTAAAGGATAGACTTAAGTTAGCATTCACTTGATCATGTGTTTGCATTGCATGACTTCTTGTGATTGAACTGTTGATGATTGGTGGTGTGGTGCCCATGGTTGGGAAGTCCATGTTGTGATGGACGGTTTCATCGTTGGAGCATCTTCGGTGAGGTGTACGACGGCGAGGCTAAAGCAGGACAAGATAGACAACGTTAATCTGAAGTGGGAGTCCAATAGCATCTGCAATAGATGATGTAAAATACATCACGAAAAAGTGCTAGATGTAAAATGCATCAGCCGCGCCACGACCGCTTCGACAGATGTTGTAAATACCGTTGACTCTGAACTTAACTGAAGAAACTGAACTTTATAGTCAAAACTGAATTTCACTATCGAAACTGAATTTTACTGACGAAACTGATTGAACTAGTAGCAGAGCACTGCAATAGAATTTTAGGGCGTTCGAGCACTGGTAGCAGAGAAGCAATGATCTAAGTCAGCAGCCACCCGAGCAGGGAGCGCACTAGCAGAGAGCAGCTCGTGCAACAACACCATGAGCGAGTGCTAAAGCAGCAACTCCTGTAGCTGCCACAGGTCATGCAGCAGCAGAAGTGCGAGCGAGCGAGAGCAAGAGCAGAGCAGTAGCACAAACGAGAGAAAGAGCGGAGCAGCAACACAAACGAGAGCAAGACTGGAGCAGCAGCGCAACCGACAACAATAGCAGAGCAAAGCAGCAGCATGAACGAAAGCAAGAGCAGTGCAACAGTGTGACCAAGAACAAGAACAGAGCCAGAGAAGCAGCAGCACCAGTGTGAGTGAGAGCCAGAGCAACAACAACTAGTGCTAGTGTGGAAGTAGCCGCCGAGGAAGCAACGACATGGGGGAGAGACGCCGTGGAGGAAGTGGCCGGTGACGGCACCGTCGATGGAGACCCGCCATGGCTGCTCGGTATCGAGCACCGGCAGCCCCGTGAGATCGAATAAAAGGTAAAATGCAGTGATGAGTGTAGAACCTCCTTGGTGGCACCGAGTAGGCCTCGGCTTCATCAGAGGATTTGGTGTGGGTGCTGCAGTTTCGGTGGATCAGGTCAAGACGACGTTGTGGGGATGGAGGTGGCGCGATAGACGAGGCAAATGTCGGGGCAGCTCCTTGGAGGTGGAGGATGGGGCGGCTGATCCGGCGGAACGACATGATCGATGATGGATCCTCATCCTGTGCGGTTGATGAGGGATGTCGAGCTGTTGCTGTGGACGACGTCGTCGGGGAAGAGTCTCCAGCCGGGCGGCGGTTGGGAGGCCAACGTAGGAGCGTGGGGTTTCGTGGGTTTTGGCGGCCTCAGTGTACGAATGGGGGGACGGCGAAGGGGAAGGTAGAGGGGAGCCATTGCTTAGGGACGCGATTGTCCAAAATGTGGGGTAAGTTACGAACGTACCATCATCGGTTTTGACCACGCAACGTCAAGGCGGCATTTCCGGCTGAGTGGTAGAAGGGGGATTTCGTGTGTCTGGGCCACGGGACCGATTTCGGATGAGGAGGGAGTTTTCACGCGCGTTGAAATTTCGGGATAACAAGGCGCGGTGCGGGTTGAAGCGGTGGGAGTTTCACAGCAGAAGAGACAAAAGATTCTCGAGCTTGAAAATTTCAGGATAACAAGGCACGGATTCCATGTTCGGCAGAACAAACTTAACATGTACAAAAAAAGACAATTCATACAATACACAAGAGAGTCATCTCCCCTTTTACTATATTGCTATAAATTCCATTGAAAAAAGTACAAGAAAAATGTAAAAAAATCAGGAGAACAAGATTAGCCTAGACAGTACCAAATCAATTCGCACTTCCCTCAACAACAACAAAAAACAAATCAATTCCCACCACAAGAAAGAATCATGTCCCTTTTTATATGATTACAAACGCCAGGATCTCAAATTTCAAATTTTGAATCCACGTTATGTTGAATTCAAATATATCGTTAGGTGATCTAGTGGTTTATAATGGATGTAGTCCTACATTTTGATCTTCCATCTTATATGAACATTTTACTCCACCCTATGAATATATATATATATAGATATATTATCGTTTACAATATGGACTAAATTTGAATCAATTTTCCTTATTTGAATACAACTGTTGTTAGGTTATACCATCATTTAAATATTACCTTGATAACAGAAAACATGCATATAGTAGTAATCATATTTCAATATGAACTACATGTACCATACGATCTCCAATTCAAATATTTGTATTCATTTTATGTTGAATTCAAATCACTGTACATTGGTCTAGGTAGCGAGATGATCAGGATAACCTAAACCCTGTTTACACATGTATAAATTTTGCCCGAATTGGGACAAGTTTTGGTAGAAGCTTCTTGCAAACCGGAGCTTCTCTCAAGAAGCCTCGTGGTTCCGAGAGGGAAGGTGTCACCTTTGTGTGTGAAATGATATACGCTGCCTGCCCCCTGATTTTGTTTACATAGGCAACATAGAACTATATGAGTGCCCTGTTAAATTTTGGAATTATTCCGGGTTCATTTGGCCTTTTTATACATTAATTGAGTTTCTGGTAATTTAATGTGCATTATTCAAATTTGAACTGCAAGCACATGCTCCGGTGCACCAAAGTTGGTTGAAAAGTCACATGTCTGTCCTTGGGTGAATTTCGAGGTCCCATGGAAGAAATGGGAATGAAATTCAAACATATGGGCTTGTGGCTCAGCCGAGAACATTGAGAAACTTGGTTTTTAAATTCCTGTAAATCCAAAACTCGCCTGAAAATCATGAAACTTGGCATGGTGTCATGTCATGGCACTAACATGCTGTGGTGAAAATTTTGGCCAAATTGGAAAAAGTTTTGGTACAAGCTTCTTGCAAACCGGAGCTTCTCTCTAGAAGGCTCGTGCTTCTGAGAGGGAACGTCTCACCTTTGTGTGCGAAATGATATACGCTGCCCCCCTTGATTTTCCTATAGAGGCAACATAGAACTATATGAGTGCCGTGTTAAATTTTGGAATTATTCCGGGTTCATTTGGCCTTTTTTATACATTAATTGAGTTTTTGGTCATTTAATGTGCATAATTCAAATTTGAACTACAAGCACATGCTCCAGTGCACCAAAGTTGGTTGAAAAAAATAACATGTGTATTCTCGGGTGAATTTCGAGGTCACATTCAAGAAATGGGAATGAAATTCAAACATCTGAGCGTCGTGGCTCAACCGAGAACATTGAGAAACTTGGTTTTTTTAATTCTTGTAAATCCAAAACACTACTGAAAATCATGAAACTTGGCATGGTGTCATGTCATGGCACTAACATGCTGTGGTAAAAAAATTGGCCGAGTTGGAACAAGTTTTGGTACAAGCTTCTTGCAAACCGGAGCTTCTCTCAAGAAGGTTCGTCCTTCTGAGAGGGGACGTGTCACCTTTGTGTGCGAAACGATATATGTTGCCCCCTGATTTTCTTTACAGAGGCAACATAGAACTATATGAGTGTCGTTTAAATTTTGGAATTATTCCGGTTCGTTTGGCCTTTTTATACATTAATTGAGTTTCGGTCATTTAATGTGTATAATTCAAATTTGAACTACAAGCACATGCTCCAGTGCACCAAAGTTGGTTGAAAAATCACATGTGTGTCCTCTGGTGAATTTCTAGGTCCCATGCAAGAAATGGGAATGAAATTCAAACATCTGGGTGTCGTGGCTCGGCCGGAAACATTGAGAAACTTGGTCTTTTAATTCCTATAAATCCAAAACACGGATGAAAATCATGAAACTTGGCTTGGTGTCATGACATGGCACCAACATGTTGTGGTAATTTTGTTGTGCGATTCACGAAGGCGCGCACATTAACAATCTACAAAATCATGTTGGAACAAGTGCTGTCACGTTACAATCAGAAACACAAGTATTATTAAAACTGTGGGCGTTCTAGTTACCATTTATGTGCCTTCATGCGTCCCCTTTTTTTATTGGCTAGGAGGCGTCACGCGGGGTAGCTATTTGAGTACAGGAGGTGTGCGATCAGACCCCTGCGCGTGCTTATCGGGAGGAGAGCCCTTTGACCTCCATCTGCCGCCCACCTCTCTCCCAAGGTCTCCGTTAATGGCGCCCGAGCCCCTGTTTAATGGCGTGGCTATGTCTCACTCGACCGAGATTTAAGAGAGAGAAAAGAAAATTTTGCACGGATCTTGATGTAAGATCTGACGGACCTATATAGCATCTAATGTTACTTATAGCAAGACTGGTGAATATATAAGGATGACGACAGTGGATAATAATTGTCTTGCATATTTAGGAAGATAATTAAAAAGCCACATGTGGCTACGCCCGAAATACACAAGGGCAAAAGAAGAAGGAAGACACATACAACGATTTGGCTCGCTGATCTCTACTTTCTTGATGCGCTGCAGGTCGCAGAGACTAGTTCTCGCAGCGAGCAGCGATGATATCTTTCATCGGCTTCATGTCCTTAATACACTGCTTGGCCGCATCCACGGATTCCTCCACCAGCCTTTCGCGCTCGAAGCGGATCATGGCATTCTCGTCCGTAAGTTATGTGATGATGATGCCCATCCTCTTCAACAAGGAAGCGATCTCCTCCGCATGCTTCGCCCTTTCGGCGATCTTCATCCTCAACAGGTCGCGCTCGGTACGGAGCTTCGCCTTATCCTCCCCTAGTCCCAGGATGACGGCGGTAGCATTTTCAAACAAGGCATTCATCTTGTCCTGCAGCTTCATCCAGCCGGAGATCCGAACCATCAGGCCATCGAGCATAGCATGCATGTGCCTGTGGGAGTCCTGCCTACCCGCGAGACATTTTCCCAGGCCTCCGCAGCGTGGGAGGACCTCCCTGCTGCATTCGCGGCGCGATGGGACATCTCTGCTGCTTCCGCGGCATGACCGGACCAGTCTGCTGCATCAACAGCGCGGTGGGACCTCTGCACTGCTTCGGCGGCGCGGCAGGACCTCTATGCTGCAACAGCGACGTGGAGGGACATGTTGCCTGCTTTCGCGGTGAGGAGGGACATCTCTCGTGCTTCCTCTTCCATGATTGCCTCTCCCTGGTAGTAATCTCTCGACCCAGAACTCATGCGGTCCATGGCAGACGCAAGGGAACGACGATGAAAGACTTGTTTGTTTTTGTGGATGAGGAGTTGAGGAGGAATGCTCAGTCATCTTGGAGTAGGTACTATTTATAACCAAGTACTAATCCGCTCCTAAGTGGGAAACCGTTTAGGTTTTGATCGGTGTGAACAAGTTTGCAATTAAATATAGCGTGGTAGTAATTTGGAATGTGACGGGATGCAAGCTCAAATTTATTGACGATTCTAGGGGTTGTTTGGTTTTAGGCCCAGCAATGCCACACTTTGCCATCCAATGTTGCCAAACTTTCCTAAGGTTAGTTCTTCAAAATGAGAGCGAGAAGTTGGCAAGCCTAAGGGAATCTTGCCACATTTTGTGTGTTATGTCATGTGGGGCACTAGTTTGGCTTCCCTAAGGTGTGGCTTGAACCAAACACTCACCTAAGTTGGTCAAACTTGCCTAACCTTAGGTGTGGCAACCTTTGGCAATCCTAGTCACAAACCAGCACTATTCCCGGATGGCGTAACATGGGCACACGTTTTCGGCCGCGTATATGGCGTTTGCACCATAGGGTGCACCGCAATAGGCGATGTTAGCACACCTCTTGTTCCATCAACTGTGTGCGCTCGTTATTACCATCGCGCATGCTTCTTTTACTTAGAATGTGTGCCTGTCCTCCTCCGCGAATAGCAAGCACCGCGGCTCCGACACCAGCACCTGCAGCTGGAGAACCTTGATGTACTAGATCATGTGCACGGGCATGGGATGCACAGTGCTGACGTGGTGGGCGAGCGCCGGCGGTGGGCCTTCGTAGCCGCAGATGGGCATAGGGCATTTGCAGGGCGCGAGCGGACACACGCTCTGGTGGTCGGCGAGCTTGTGGTAAGTGAAGTCGAGCCCACAGCCTTTGTGCGGGCACTCCGCCCTCACCGAGGAGAGGACAGCGTCCATTGCCGTATTGTGCACGTGGAAGCCACCGCCACGCTCGTACTTCTGGCACTGCTGCTGGTTCCCAGTGTGCTCGCCGCGACAGTTCGCATAGGCCATGTGCCCTTCCTTGCACTGCACAAATCAATCGAACATCACATCAATCAAGAAACCTGCACCTTGCTTGATCAGCCGAACGAATGAGGTGTATTCAAACCTCGTACGCTCGGGGCTTCAAGGGGTGGAGGCACAAGGGGCAGTGGAGCAATTTGAGGTCCATAGAGACCTCCGTTGTCCGGTCCTATTCCGTCGGCATGATCTCGCCCTCCTCATGCACCACCATATCTCGCTTTAGGGCCGGGGCATTAGAAAGTTTTACCATCACATGTTCATACTTCAAGGCGCATTAAGTCAACACATGCAAGTATCAAAAGGAAAGTGACCACAAGAATGCAGGTGTTGTAATTAATGCATCGATAAATGCAAATTATTGAAATATATCGAGTGCACTGCTTTGATGTGTCACGTCAACTCGTACAACAAGGAGAAGCTTGGTTATGACGCCCTCTCCCTCCTCCATGAGCATGGTGGCTCGCAGGACTAGGAGAAGCTTTCGCTACATGCTCTCCCTCCCGCGCGTGGTGGACATGCAGCAGTTCATTCGGTGTCAAATGGCTAGAAGCATACTGTAGTAGTACCATCAAGTTCGACTTCTCGAAGAGCCGAAGAGCCAAGCACAACCCGAACGCTCGTGTGGCAGTTTCATGTGTAGGGGAGGTAGTAGTAACTAGTCTAGGATAGCGTGTATGTACCATGGCTCTAAGCTTAATGCTGGGCATAGTGGGAGTAACATAACCGGCATCGTGCACTTGGGACTAGTAAACATGCTTATGTGGCAGGTAATTAAAGAAGAGAGAGAGGTTTAGAGTAATAACATAGGTATATACCGTATCATGCTTGGCAATAAATATGATAATCTATGTTACTACGCTATGATACTACGTACTATGGAGGTGGTATCATACACTAGTATCATATGCATGATACTAGTATATGATACTCTCTCCACATAATATTTGGAGTCGGCTCCATGCTATGAGGCCGTCTCGAAGCATTTTTTGATTAAAATAATCTTCTGAACCTATCTGTTATCCTGGCAATTGTAGTTTGCACGCTGATCTGGTCATGAGAGGAATATATATTTTAATTTGTGGTGGGGTAAATGTTAGAGGTTGCAGCAAATATTGTTCACTGCGGGTCTTTTAGCCAAGTTTAGAGGCAAGCATGTGGGGCCAGTGCTATGATGTGTCGCGTCAACTCGTACAACAAGGAGAAGCTTGATTACTACTAGTACACCCTCTCCCTCGCCCATGTGCATGGTGGCTCACAGACGAGGAGACGCTTTTGCTTACTACAACAAGCTATCCCCCCCCCCCCGTACGCAATGGACGGACATGCAACAGTTGATTCGATACTGTACAAGTAGTAACATCATTGTTCGACTTCTAGAATAGGCGAAGAGCCAAGCGCAACCCGAACGTGGCAGTTGCGAACACTCGCGTGGCAGTCTTTTGTGTAGGGGTGGGGCGTGGTGTGGCAGTTTTGTGGCAATTCTTTTCTATTGTTGTTTGCGTCCAATAGGTGCACCGTCTGATGCAGATCTTACGGCTATTGTGGCGATTGCTAGTTATAGTCATGTTATGAAAATCAAATAATCGCAAAACAAACCCGACCACGTTTCTTGTTTGTAGACATGAATAGGAATCAACCAATGAGATACGTGGGATGTAGTACCTAGCACGGCATGCAGCGGTCAGTTCATTGCA
The DNA here is from genome assembly GCA_021605145.1 of Aegilops bicornis. Lineage (NCBI taxonomy): Eukaryota > Viridiplantae > Streptophyta > Magnoliopsida > Poales > Poaceae > Aegilops > Aegilops bicornis. Next base: position 256,697,154 of record CM038670.1, on the reverse strand, counting down.
TGCAATGGTATTACTAATTAGCAAATACTCCCTCTGTTCCTAAATATTTGTCTTTATAGAGATTTCAACAAGTGACTACACCGTAAATGAGTACATACGGAGCAAAATGAGTGAATCTACACCATAAAAATTTAGGAACGGAGGGAGTACTCCCTCCGTCTAGGTGTATAAGTCACCTTACGAAAACTAAATAATCCCAAAACACTTAGGCACGGTACATTAACTCCCACCTTGTTTCTTGGTTCGTGATATATCAACCAATAAGAGATGTGGGCCATGCATGCTTTCAATGAACTGAGACTACCAAACACGACATGCAGTGGCTAGTTCATTGCATGCAACGCTATTAATTAGCAAAAAAATAAGTTCTCTCGTTTTCCGCTCCGCCTTAGTCGTGGTGCACAACCTAAGATGACTTATACACCTAGACGGAGGGAGTATGAAGTTCTCTATCGGGGAGGCTGATCGTACCCACGGACACCTATGGGGCCGGCGGACCAGGCCCCTTGTGGTTCGGAGGGGGGCGGAGATCGCACGAAGAGCGGATCGAGGCGAGGCACACGAGCAGTTTACCCAGCTTCGGAGCTCTCCGGAGATATAAAACTCCTACTGCTGCTTGTTTGATGTATTGTGTTCTTGCTAGGGAGCAATGCGAGCTACAAAACCTAGCGTGGGTGTATCTGGTCTCGAGAGAGTCGAATGAACCGAACTAACCGAACCCACTCTACGCTATGCATGGGCCTCCTTTTATATGCTCAAGGGGTCTCGGCGGTGGCAACATAGATGAGGGTACAAATGTAAAAACAGGAGTTGGTACACCTACTAACAAAGGTACAAGGTAAAAATACCTAACTCTGACGGCAAGGGACAAAAGCATTAAATGCCCGTCGGTGTCGCCCGAACAGTGCAACAGAGGCCGTCAGGTGCGCCTCCGCTCGCCATGATGGCAAGCTTGTCAGCGCCTCTTATCGCTGCTCTCCACTGGCTGCACAGCCGCTCGACACGCGCGCATGGAACGGTCCCATGGCGACACCTCGCTGGATGAGCTGGAGCGGAGACGGAGAGAAGTTGCATGCCGCGGCCGAATCCTTGTCGCGCCCGGAGGCTTGTCGCGCTCCGAGCCTTCCCGGCAAGCTCCTCTTGCCGGGGCCTTGTCTTCTGCATGCCTTGAGCGGCCTTCCCGGCAAGCTCCTCTTGTCGGGGCCTTGTCTTCTCAATCTAATACTTTGTTCTTGAATGGCTCCAAAGGAGCCACGGATGATCTTGGCGGGTGACGAGGCAAACCTTGCCACAAGACGCTGCAATCGTCTGCACGTAGCACGGGATACTAGGGTACCCCTACTCTAGTACACCGACAGAGCCCCGGCCTGGGCATTACACGGTGCCGAAGCGGTTGTCGGGCCAGGCCCAAAATCGTGCGGACACGCTGCGTGGCCTCGACCACGCCGCAACTTCGCCCGGACCTACCACGATCCCCACTAACGGCACGCACCGGACGTGGCGTCGGCGAGATCGTGGGCGCGATCGTGGGGTTTCTTTATTAGTATAAGCGAACGTCCGCCCCTCCCCTCTTTATAAGCGGAGGAACAGAGGCAGGCCGTCCACTCTGCCATTGCCGTCTTGTCAAGAAAACCACCGCCGCCCCCTTCTTCTTCTCTGGTGCGAAGAGAGCAGTGTCCCGCCCCCTTTCGCCACAAGCACGCTCACCGCCGTCGGCCTCCTCCGCCCCCCTCGCCATGGCTCCGAAAGCCGACAAGGAGAAGGGCGTCAAGTCAGCCGAGGCGCAGCGGATCGCGGCGCTGCGCAAGGAGCGAGCCATCTTCCCCCCGCAGCTCGGCGCAAGGGAGCTGCGGACGCCTTTCTACCTCTTCCGTCGACGGAGACGCGTGCGCATCCGCGACGAGGGTTCTCCCGCCTCGCCGCTGATTTGGCCCCAACAGGTACCCCTTTTTCGCCCTTTTCTTCTATTGCGGGCTTTGCCCGCCTTTTTCCGGAAGTTCTTTTGCGACATCATGAACACGTTTAGCCTCGCCTCCTTGATTGCACCCCAACGCCGTCTTGACCATGGCGGTTTTCGCGCATTGTGCGAAAACTTTGTCGGAGTCCACCCGAACGTGGCACTCTTCCGCCATTTCTTCGCTCCCAGCGCCGAGAGAGGAGAGCCAGCTTCGGAGGGATAGCTCGGGTCTCTAGGATCGGCAAGAAAGAGGCCTACCTAGAGGGAGAGTTCCGCAACAAGTGGGAGGAGTGGAGAGCCAACTGGTGCTGGGTCGAGAGGAGAACCCGCAGCCCTTCACCGCTGCGGCGCCAAACCCCAATAGTGCGCGGCAGAGATTGGAGTAACTTACGCCGGAGGATGCGGTCGAAGATAGCTGTGACCGAATTCTACGCCTCGGCTTGCCGGTTAATCAGAGGCTAGCTTGGCGCAGACTTCCTTCGCCAGACGCTTCCCTTGCGAGAAAGGAGGAGGCCTGCTTGGGAGTTCCAAAACGCGGCAGATATTATGAGGCTGCGCCTGTGCTTGAACCGGAACTTCACCGTCATGGAGTTGGATTGATCTGCTCGAGCTGTTCAAGAACGACCCGACCATCCAGAGTGGTTTAGGTTGCCGCGGGGTCGCCCCATTGTGCGACAACTCGGCGCCGACCCCATCCGCGCCATGATGCCACTGCGGCGACTCCCACGGATCGCCCCAACTGGCAGGAGCCCCGACGAGGTCGTGCAGCAATTCTTCGACGATTTGCAAGAAGTGCCGATCCGCTCCGACGAAAGCGTAAAGGCTTACCCGCGACACCACCGACCGTGAGATGGCGCGGATTGCCACCAGGGTGGAGGCGGCAGCAGCCGCTGCCGCTGGAGCCTTCGGGTTCACCATGGAGGAGGCGGACGCGGCGAAGGCGGCAAGCCTTGCCGAGCGAGGGGAGGTCGCCGGTGAGGACGAGCTCGTCGAGCCCAAGGCCGGGTCGAGTGGACCCGCCGAGGGCGCTTCTTCTCCACCGCCAAGCGACTTGCCGCCAGCGGAGCCCCCGGCTCCGCCGAAGAGGCGTCTCCGCAAGGTTGGAGACGAGTCGGGCGGCAGACCGGCCCACAAGAAGAAGCATTGCGCGACGCTTCCACCGCTGCAAGCGAGGTTGCAAGGGAGCGCCCACACCGCAGCGGCTAACCGGGCGGAATCTTCTCAGGCCACCGCCGACGCCTCCGCCAAGCGGCCAAGAGAGCCCACTCCCCCGCCTCGTCGCACCGGAGGCGAGCCGTAGTTTGACTTCTCTGCGCTCAGCTCCGAGGAAGAAGGCGAAGAGTAAGCCCCTGGAGATTTGTGCTTGTATTTCTTCAATTTTATTGCTTCATCTTGAATCTGATTTGCTTGCTCGGACTCTTTCCTTTTCGTGACGCTGGCCCGAGAGCGGCGAAGAGGGCCAAGATCCCGACGGTCGCCGTTGAGGACGATTCTCCCGTGGCAACAGGGGACGCGGCCCGAGACCGCCTTTGCCGGACCCGACAACCCTTCCTCAAAGCAGCCCCAAAGACAGCCCCTGCAGTAAGTGTGCAGTTTTCTCCTTACTATTAGGTGTGCAGGGGTGCTCCTTCTTCGTTGATATCTGATTGTGTGTTTGTGTAGGAGCAGAGCAGCCTCATCAGGAGGGCTCGGAAGCCGCCTCCGAGATCCTGCCCGCTGCCACTACGCCGCCAAGGGAGAATTCCCCGGCAAGGGAGCGCCCTCCGACAAGGGAGGCCACTCCGGCAAGGGAGGCTACCCCGGCAAGGGACAGCGCCAGTGACCCTCCAGTGGTCGAGGCCATGGCTGCGGACCCCGTTGGAGGTAATTCCCTTACACGAACATTTCCCTTGGGCTTGCTTTCTTTTGTTTCTCTTTTTGAACATTTGCTTGACTGCTCTTTCTTCGTCTAACGCAGAGCCGATGGAGGTCGAGGCCGCCGGCGAGGAGGAAGCGCGTGGCGACATCGACGAGGCCGCCGTCGAGGAAGAAGAGGTCGTCGTCGTGGAAGAAGAGGCCGCCACCGACGAGCCTGTTGGCGAGGAGGCAGCCGAGGCTGCCGACGCAGAGGCCGGCGAGGGGTCGGGCGATCGTACTGACGGCCCTGAGGCCGCAGGAGCGACAAGTGCTACACCGACAGCCGACTCCCCCGCCGTTGCCGCGGTGTCAGGCTCCGACGAGCCCCAGCCCGGTGCCTACCTGAAGGCCGGCGAAGGCGTCTTCATCAAGCTCCCCTGGGAACCGAGCTCCAGGGCGCCGGTCGAAGGGGAGACCTTCGACGGCGAGCTACTCGCCTCCGCTGGCCTGACGCTGGTGGACGCGCCAAGCAGCAGCAGCGGCGAGTCTGAGGAGGAGGAGCTGCTGAAGAAGCTGCAGTCGCTCTACCGCGCCCGGCAGGCCAAGTTGTAGACCCGGGAAGCGCTTGTCGCGAGGGCGGGAGCGGACATGGAGAAGCGCGCAGAGGAGCTCCGGAGTGCCAACAAAGAAGCCCTCCGCGACGTAGCAGAAGCGCGGGGGTACCTTGCAGAAGAGTGCACGGCCTTCATCCTTGAGAAGGCCGCGGCTGAGGAGGAGCAGCGGCTGGCTGCCGAGAAGCTCGCCGCGCAGGAAAGTGAGCTGGCGCAGCGGAAGGTCAACCTGGACAGCCATGAAGAAGACCTTGCCGCGCGCGAGGAGTCACTTGGCGGGGCGCTCAAGGAAGCGAAGGATGCCGCCGCAGCCGCCGAGGCCGCCAAGGAGGAGTTGAAGGCGAAGGTGGCACAGCTGGAGGCCACCCTCAAGAAGAGCGGCGAAGAGCTTGCCGTGCTCAATCGTGAGCGAGAAGGACGCTTACACTGGGGCGAGCTGCAGAGTCATCTCGCTGATAGAGGCAAGGAGCTCGACACCGCCAAGGATTCCAAGGCGGATCTTGAGCTGAAGCTGACCACTCTGACGCAGACGTTGGATGGCGCCAGAGAGTGGGAGGTGGGCTTGTTGGAGGCGATCAAGGCAAAAGACGAGCTGCTAGCGAATGCTGCCTCCATCCAGAACACCTTGAGGGAGAGCGTGGAGCACTGGACTGAAGGTCTCGTGGACACTGCCGCCGACATCCACAACGAGCTGATGGAGCTGGGGATGGCGGACCTTGCATACTCCTCCGACGAGCATCTCCAACCCAGCGCCAAGCTCAGCTTATTCTTCAAAGGCGCAGACGGGCCTCCAAAGAACTCCGGGAAGAGGTCCCAAAGCAGCTGGCCGAGGAATCACGCCAGTCTGTGCAGGAGCCCTCGAGAAGGTGTTGATCAAGGTGGCCTTCCGCAATCCGGGCCTCAACCTTAACGGCGTCCTCGGATCCCCGCCGCCCGATGCCAACATGGAGGAGCTTCAAAGCCCTTGTCGCACCCATGGTGGACAAGGTGAACAAGATCAAGCGGATTGAGGGCGACCGTGTAGACTAGGCCGCTAACTTTATCTTTCCTTGTCGCTGCCGATCATGTTTAGAACACTTTGTTAGATCAATGACAAGTTATTTTGTAATATACTCTATCTTAGGCGATCAATGCAACGTTATTTCCTCTACTTGATTCCTTCTTTTGCATGTTTCGCTTTACGCATTTAGGGGGACTTGTCGGCGCTGGCACTTTTGTCATGAAGCGCCGAGTGAACGTCGGTGCCCGCCGGCAATGCCGCCTCTCCGACAAACCTTGTCGCGACTAGCCGCAGCTCACTTAAGTTGTTGAGCGGACTCGAAACAAAGTAAGGGCGCGACTAGCCGAAGTTGGTTCCTCTGCGCATGGGTTTTCCATACAAAGTACTATCGTTCGAGGAAGATAACTTGAAAATTTAAAAATTGATTGCTCAAACTTTGGCAACTTAGCTTTTCTGTCTCTTGCTTCCCGATGAGGTGAAACTTCCTCGAGCGGTGCCTGGTCCATAGTATTATCTCCTCCTCCCCCCTGGTTAACTTGTGCGCGAGGGAGCCTTCCTTTCTTTGAGAAAAGAAAAAGAAGAGGAAATAACGTTATGGAGCCCAGCGGCTCGATTTTGCTTACCGGGTGTGGTTGCTGCACAAAGTGTTAGTCAAAACATGAAATAAATTGATGAAAGCATGAACTTGACAAGTTGTGTGCAACACATGAGCTTTACTGGTGCACGGGGTCTGCGCCCGGCTTTGTACAAAGGATTACATGCAACAGCGGCAAGACTTGCACAAAAGGTGGTTGCCGGAACGGGTTCCGACAACCGCGCCCTATGGATAAAACTTACGAAGATGCTCAATGTTCCAGGAGTTGCTCACCGGAATGCCATCTTCGGTCTCAAGGCGGACAGCGCCAGGCCTAGTGTCTCGTTTCACCCGAGAAGGGCCTTCCCACTTTGGCGTCAACTTGTTTGAATTCTTGGCGGACTGAATGCGCCGAAGAACAAGGTCGCCTTCCTCGAGACTTCTAGCACTAACTTTGCGGCTATGGTAGCGACGCAAAGCTTGTCAGAAGCGAGCGGCTCGCAGACAATGCCTGAAGACGATCCTCCTCAAGGAGCAGCGCGTCATCTTGTCGCAGCTTGCTCTTGCTCGAGCTCATCATAAGCGAGCACTCGAGGCGATCCGTATCACGAAGTTCCGTGGGGAGAACTGCCTGCCGCCCATAGACTAGAGCAAAAGGTGTCCGCCGGTGGCTCGATTTGGTGTCGCCTGATCGACCAAAGAACCACCGGCAGCTCCTCAATCCAGTTTCTTCCGCACTTGTGCAGCCTGTCGAAAGTTCTGGTCTTGAGCCCGCTGCAGACTTCAGCATTTGCCCTCTCGCTTGACCGCTGCTTCTCGGGTGAGCCACCGAAGCAAAGCAGACCTTGGCGCCAAGATCTTGGGTGTACTGCATGAAGGTGCGACTCGTGAATTGTGTGCCGTTGTCGGTGATGATCCTATTAGGGATTCTGAAACGGCAAACAATCGACCTGAAGAACTTGATCGGCCGATCGCCGGCCACCTTCCTCATCGCTTCCACTTCCGCCACTTTGTGAACTTGTCGATGGCGGCGCACAAGTACTCAAAGCCCCGACAGCTTCGGGGAAGGGGCCGAGGATGTCGAGCCCCGCACCGAAAAATGGCCAGGATAAAGGGATCGTCTGAAGAGCTTGAGCTGGCTGGTGTATCTGTTTGGAATGGAACTGGCACGCTTCACACTTGGTTACTTGTGCAGTTGCATCCTGGAGGGCTGTCGGTCAGAAGAAACCTTGCCGGAAAGCTTTGCCGGCAAGTTCCCTTGGCGCCAATGTGGTGACCACATGTGCCTCCATGTATCTCTGCCAACAGCTTCTGTCCATCTTCCCTGGCAATACACTTCAATTTCACACCGTTGAGTCTTCTTACATGCAGTATGCCGTCGACAAACCGGTACATACTTGACCGCCGGGCTAATCTTTCCGCTTCTTCTTGCTCTTCGGGAAGTTCTCCGTCTCAAGGAAATGGACAATCTGTTGCGCCCATGTTGGAGCTTGCGGCTCGACAACAAGGACTAAAGGCACATCTGGCTGCTGCGGGAACATCAGCTTCCACGGCAGAACTGCGTTCGCCGGAGCTTGATGCTCCCCGACGAGCTTGCCGGAGCAAGACTTGTCGGGAGCGTCTGCTTCAATGAAACAAACCCTAGGGCCTGTCAGAGCAAACTGCTCCTCAGCACTGTTGGTGTTGATCTTAGGGACCTTTGCAACGACGGCTTCGGGAAGCTCTGTCGGAAAGTAGTCACCAGAGGCCAACTTCCTCTTCTTGCTTTGTCCAGTTGATGGTGTTACGGTTGGCTGAGTCGACTTGAGCACGAAAATCCCTGGTTCCATTGTAACTTGAGTGCGGCACACTTTGACAAAGCCGTCAGAATATCATTCTGAGCTCTTGGAACATGTTCCATTTGCAGGCCGTCAAAGTGCTCTTCTAGCTTCCTCACTTCATCAACGTAGGCTTCCATCAACGGACTCTGGTAATCTTTGTTGACTTGGCGGACGACGAGTTGTGAGTCTCCCCTGACAATAAGCTTTTTGATCCCAAGGTCCACGGCGATCCTGAGACCGGCAAGCAAACCTTCATACTGCAGTATTGTTTGTCGCTTGCTCCTTGGGAAAGTGCATCCGACGACGACGATTTGAGGTGCTCTCCGGTGGGTGCGATAAGCAAAGACGCCAAGCACCGGGCGCCTTTGCGGCGAGAAGGCACCATCAAAGTACATCAGCCACTCTTTGCTTGCTTCTTCGACGGGAATGCTCGTCTCCGGAATCTCTTCATCCGGTGTTGGCGCCCATTCGCTATGAATTCTGCCAAGGCTCGCTTTGGATAGTTGATGTGCTTTCAAACTTGAGACCAAAGCTTGACAGTTCCAACGCCCACTCGACAATCCCGCCTGCTGCTTCGGATTCTCGCAGATCCTCTTCAGCGGAAAGCGAGTGACAACTGTGATCTCATGTGCTTGGAAGTAATGGCGAGCTTTCGAGGCCATGAGGAGGCCGAAAAGCAATTTCTGCACACCAGAGTACCTTGACCTAGCCTCGCAGAGGGTAATCGACAAAGTAGACTGGCACTGCACCATCCTTTTCTCGTGATCTGTTCATGTGTTCGCTGGATTCGGCCCTTGTCGGACGAGAGCTTGTCGTGAAGCCCCCTGCTTGTCGCCGGATGTGCTTGCCGTGGTCGCTGGCTCGTCATCCGCCTCCCTCTCCGCTACTAACGCAGCACTAACCACTTGATTGGTTGCCGCTATATATAGCAGCAACTTCTCTTGTGGTTTAGGTGCGACAAGTGATGGAGTGGAGGACAGTACCTCTTCAAGTCTCGCAGCAAGCAGCCTCCGCTTCGAGTCCATTTCATTGGACCTGCCTTTTTCAAAATTTTGAAAACGACAGGCTGCGTTCAGCAGAACACGGAAATAAACCTGCCGAGAGCAGCCACGCAACCGCAAGTCTTCGTGACATCCTTGACGCGCTTTGGTGCTTCAATCTGCTCAATGGCCTTGATCTTGTCGGGATTAACTTCAATCCTCGCCGAGACGAAGAACCCGAGAAGCTTGCGGAAGGGACTCCAAACACGCACTTCTCGGGGTTGAGCTTAAGGTTGATCTTGCGCAGATTTGCAAAGGTCTCGCCCAAATCTTGAACCAGAGTTGCTTTGTCCTTGCTTTTGACCACTATGTCATCCATGTAGGCTTCTACATTTACATGCATTTGCGGCTCAAAAGCGTCATGGACTACCCTTGCAAATGTTGAACCAGCATTCTTCAAACCGAAAGGCATCCGTATGAAACAAAGATGTGCCACATGGTGTAATGAATGCGGTCTTCTCTTCATCTTCTTCAGCCATGAAGATCCGATGATATCTCGAGTATGCATCAAGAAACGAAAGCAAATCACATCCAGCCGTGGAGTCGACAATCTGGTCAATGCGCCGCAAGGGAAATGGATCTTTGGGACAAGCTTTATTAACATCCGTGAAGTCAATACAAAGTCTCCATTTTCCGCTTGCTTTGGCGCACGACTACTGGATTGGCCAACCACGTTGGATGGAGCACTCCTCGACAAGGCTGCCGCTTCCAGCTTTCTTGATCTCTTCGCTATGAATTCTTGGCGCCCACCGCTTGCTTCACGACTTTTTGCTTGACGGGCCGTGCATGAGGACAAACGGCCAGACGGTGCTCAATCACTTTCCTGGGAACACCGGGGATGTCAGACGGTTGCCATGCAAACACGTCGACATTCGCCCGCAGGAAAGCAACGAGCGCGCCTTCCTATTTAGGGTCGAGAGAGGCACTGATGGTAAAGGTACCACCAGTGCCGTCCTCCTTGGCGAGCACCTTCTTGGTCTTTGGCGGAGCCACCATCTTCTTGCACTTGCCGGTGGAGCTCGATGGTGCGTCCTCAACGGTAGCGCAGCACTCCGAAGAGGTGCGCTTGCCGGAGTGAGCATCAGAGCCCTTGCCGGACTTCCAAAGATGTCGGGGAGGCTGATCGTACCCACGGACACCTATGGGGCCGGCGGACCAGGCCCCTTGTGGTTCGGAGGGGGGCGGAGATCGCACGAAGAGCGGATCGAGGCGAGGCACACGGCAGTTTACTCCAGCCGGAGCTCTCCTGAGAGATAAAACTCATCTGCTGCTTGTTTGATGTATTGTGTTCTTGCTAGGGAGCAATGCGAGCTACAAAACCTAGCGTGGGTGTATCTGGTCTCGAGAGAGTCGAATGAACCGAACTAACCGAACCCACTCTACGTTGCGCATGGGCCTCCTTTTATATGCTCAAGGGGTCTCCGACAGGTGGCAACATAGATGAGGGTACAAATGTAAAAACAGGAGTTGGTACACCTACTCAACAAAGGTATGCTGCAAAATACCTAACTCGACGGCAAGGGACAAAAGCATTAAATGCCCATCGGTGTCGCCTTAACAGGCAACAGAGGCCGTCAGGTGCGCCCGCCGCCACGATGGCAAGCTTGTCAGGCGCCGCTTATCGCTGCTCTCCGCTGACGGCCGCCGACACGCCGCACGCATGGAACGGTCCCATGGCGACACGCCGCTGGATGAGCTGGAGCGGAGACGGAGAGAAGTTGCATGCCGCTGCAAGCGCCTTGCCGCGGCCGAATCCTTGTCGCTTGCCGCGGCAGAATAGGTGTCGCGCCAGGAGGCTTGTCGCGCTCCGATCCTTCCCGGCAAGCTCCTCTTGCCGGGGCCTTGTCTTCTGCATGCCTTGAGCGGCCTTCCCGACAAGCTCCTCTTGTCGGGGCCTTGTCTTCTCAATCTAATACTTTGTTCTTGAATGGCTCCAAAGGAGCCACGGATGATCTTGGCGGTGACGAGGCAAACCTTGCCGCTGGCGTCAGAATCGTCTGGCACGATGCACGGGATACTAGGGTACCCCTACTCTAGTACACCGACATTCTCTCGTTTTTCGCTCCGCCTTAGTCGTGGTGCACAACCTAAGATGACTTATACACCTAGACGGAGGGAGTATTAAGTTCTCTTGTTTTCCTCTCCGCCTTGGTCGCAGTGCACAATATTGATACTACTACTAACTAGTCTCTTTTTGACACGCATTTACGCTGATACGGCTTGAATGCCAACTAGGGAGAGGGTAGAGGTTCCCGAAACATTGAACGTTCAATGATGCCTCCTCATTCAATTAACATGCAGAGGTAAGTAATTGGAGAAGCAGAATGGAGCCAGCACGATGTGAATGCAACGCAGTTTGGACACTCATATAAAGGCACCCCACCACTCCAATCCATCTACTCATAGTCTTTGCGCAACACTACTCACTCCAATCCAAGAACAAGACCAAGCGACCAGAAGCCACAAGCACCCATGGCGTCGATGGACGCGAGCGGCAGTCGGCTATGCCAAATCTTCCAAGACTCTGGCCTGCGGCCCAGAACCGCGCAACATTTGCAGACGGTGCTGGAGACCACCGGCGTCAAAGAACTCGTCGACACCGGCTTCGCCTCTCGCATGTGCAACATGATGGTCCGCTCCATCCGCAAGTTCACCACCGTCACGAAGCGCACGGACGACCTTGCCGTACTCCTCCAGCCCACGCGCCCAGGCTCTTTGTTGCCTGCCACCCTCATCAGCCTCCAAGGTGATGAACTCTTTGAAGTACGGGGTCGGGTGAAGAATGTGTGCCGTGCAGCGCCTCACCATGCAAGAAACTGTCGACCTGCACATCCACGTCTATGAGGAAATTGTCTACATAGGCCACCACAAGGCCAGCAAGGACAGAAAGATGTTGGCCTTCTTCCATCGGCTGCAATCTTTGGACGCCATTGTTCGGAAGCACGTTAACCTGGCCACGAAAGCCGCTGCTACTTAGCCGCCGTTCGGTGTGCCAGCGCCCTGAGTCAAGGAGGAGGAGGTCGTCGATGGATGCATCTTTCTTCTTGCCTCCTGTAACCAGCACTGCATCGCCTCGTGGCCTTAATGTGTTAACGTATGGCATTTTCATTCCAGTCGTAAATGACATGTGTGATCCCTTGCTCTTATTTGGCGTTAATTATATGTAGTAATCACTGTCTTCGTCTTAGTTGACTACCTACGTCCTTGTTTATTAGTCCCTTTTGTAACTTGTGCTAAATTTGGACCAAAGATTTAACTGACAAAATGTTAGTGCATGTCAACAAAATTTATATCCTTGGATTCATATTTGAACATACTTTCAGTGATATAATTTTGGTGACATGCTTGAACATTTTTTTAGTCAAATTTATGGTCAAAATTTGGCATAGATTATGATGGGGACCAATAAACCAGGACGGAGGTAGACTGGTCACCATCGCTTGTTGTGCCAAATTTTGACTTCAACTTTACTCCCTCCGTACGGTGAAGAGTGTATATTTTTGGTAAAAAATATACACGCACCCCTCTCCACATTTGTAGATAAGGCCTTCTCTCGTTCATCTTTGTCTCGCACAAGATAAACAACTCGTATAAATGCATCTTGATGTTCCATGCAACGCATGGGCCTCTTGCTAGTTTGTCACAAAAGAGTGTACTTCTATATTTCCACTGCATTTAAAATAGGGAACAGTTGTTGTCTTAGCAATTTCACTGTCAGGTGGGGCCATAGTTGAGCAAACCGACTATCGGCAAATCCCCACCCCGCCCACCGCGCGTCAGCTGAGTTAGAATTAGAAGAGAGAAACGAGGGAGAAGAGCTAGCTGTAGCACTAACACCGTTGTCAGATGGGAGTCATGTTGATAGAATAGGAGTACTGAGTACTCGTACGTCTAGTACCACTAGTTGGGTGTGTGCGACCTATACCTGTCATCACTTTAGGTCTCCTCTTTGAACTGCAGCTACGCTTCATAGTACATAATTTTTCACACATTTTTCCTCCTATATTTACTCCTAGGCTATTTCCACGTGCTTCCTTTCGCCGACATGTGGGACATAGAGTGTCGGGGAGGCTGATCGTACCCACGGACACCTATGGGGCCGGCGGAGCAGGCCCCTTGTGGTTCGGAGGGGGGCGGAGGTCGCATGAAGAGCGGATCGAGGCGATGCACACAAGCGGTTTACCCAGCTTCGGAGCTCTCCGGAAGATAAAACTCCTACTGCTGCTTGTTTGATCTATTGTGTTCTTGCTAGGGAGCAACGAGGGCTACAAAACCTAGCGTGAGTCTATCTGGCCTCGAGTGGGTCGAATGAACCCAACGAGACGAACCTGGCCAACTGAACTGAACGGAACCGAACGGAACCGAACCCCTTCTACGTTGCACTCGGGCCTCCTTTTATATGCTCAAGGGTCTCCGACAGTGGCAACATAGGCGAGGGTACAAATGTAAAACAGGAGTTGGTACACCTACTTGAACAGTGTACGATGCAAAATACCTAACTCGACGGCAAGGGACAAAAGCAATAAATGCCCGTCGTTGTCGCCCAAACAGTGTAACAGAGACCGTCAGTGCGCCCGCCGCCACGATGGCGAAACTGTCGGCGCCGCTTATCGCTGCTCTCCGCTGGCTGCTGACCGCCGACACGCAGCCCATGGAACGGTCCCATGGCGACATCGCCGCTGGGTGAGCTGGAGCGAGACGGAGAGAACTTGCATGCAGCGGCAAGCGCCTTTGCCGTGGCGAATCCTTGTCGCTTTCGGAGACTCGTCGCGCCCGAGCCTTCCCAAAGAAGCTCCTCGTGCCGGGGCCTTGTCTTCTGCGTGCCTGGAGTGGCCTTCCCGACAAGCTCCTCTTGTCGGGACCTTGTCTTCTCAATCTAATACTTTGTTCTTGAATGGCTCCAAGGGAGCCACGGAGGAGATTGGCGGTGACGAGGCAAACCTTGCCGCTGGTGCAATCTGTCTGCGGCACGAGCACGGGATACTAGGGTACCCCTACTCTAGTACACCGACAGAGCCCCGGCCTGGGCTGCACGTGCCGAGCGCTTGTCGGGCCAGGCCCAGAATCGCAGACGGACACGCCGCTGCCTCGACCACGCCGCAACCCGCCCGGACCCACCACGATCCCCACTAAGCACGCACCGGACGTGGCGTCAGGCGAGAGATCGTGGCGGCGGTCGTGGGAGTTCTTTATTAATATAAGCGAACGCCCCCTCCTCCCTTTATAAGCGGAGGAAACAGAGGCAGGCCGACCACTCCTCGCCATTGCCGCCTTGTCAAGAAACCACCGCCGCTCCCAAGCCTTTTCCGGTGCGAAGAGAGCAGCCCGCCACTTCTTCGCCGCAAGCACACTCACCGCCGTCGACCTCCCCGCCTCGCCATGGCTCCAAAAGCCGATAAGGAGAGGGGCGCTGTCGCCGAGGCGCAGCTGCTCACGGCGCTGCGCAAGGAGCGAGCCATCTTCCCCGCAGCTCGGCGCACGGAGCCGCGGACGTCTTCCGCCTTTTTCGTCGACGGAGACTCGTGCGCATCCGCGCACGAGGGTGCTCCCCGCCTCCGCCGCTGATCTGGCCCCAACAGGGTACCCTTTCTTCGCCCTTTTCTTATATTGCGGTCTCTGTCCGCCGTTTTCCGAGTTCTTTTGCGACATAATGAACACCTTCAGCCTCCACCTCCTTGATTTCACCCCCAACGCCATCTTGACCATGGCCGTTTTCGCACATTTGTGCGAAAACATTGTCGGGTCCACCAACGTGGCACTCTTCCGCCATTTCTTTGTTCCCCGCCGAGAGAGGAGAGCCACTTGCCGGAGGAATAGCACAGGTCTCTAGGATCGGCAAGAAGGAGGCCTACCTAGAGGGGGAATTCGGAACAAGTGGGAGGGAGAGAGCCAACTGGTGCCGGTCGTGGAGGAGAACCCAGCCCTTCACCGCCAGGCGCCAAACCCCAATTGCGCGCTGCAAGGATTGGAGTAACTTGGCGCCGGAGGATGCGAAGTGAAGATAGCTGTGACCAATTCTGCGCCTCGGGCTTAGGGTTCGATGGGGAGCAGTTGGCGCAGACTTCATTCGCCGCCAGACGCTTCCCTTGCAGGAAAGGAGGAGGCCTGCTTGGGAGTTCCAGAATCGCGGCGGACATCATGCGAGGCTGCGCCCGGGCCTGAATTGGAACTTCACCGTCATGGAGCTGGATTCGGTCGCTCGAGCTGTTCAAGAACGACCCGAACATCCCGAGTGGTTCAGGTTGCCGCGGGGTCGTCCGTTGTGCAACAACTCGGCGCCGACCGCATCCGCGCCATGATGCCACTGGCGACTCCACGGGATCGTCCCCGACTGGCAGGAGCCCCGACGCAGGTCGTGCAGCAATTTTTCGACGACTTGCAAGAGGTGTCGATCCGCCCGACGAAAGCGTAAGAGGCTCACCCGAGACACTACCGAAAGGTGAGATGGCGCGGATTGCCACCAGGTGGAGGAGGCGGCAGCAGCCGCCACTGGAGCCTTCGGTTCACCGTGGAGGAGGCGGAGGCGGCGGCGGCAAGCCTTGCCGAGCGAGGGGAGGTCGCGGCGAGGACGAGCTTGTCGGGACCGAGGCCGGGTCGAGTGGACTCCGCCGAGGGCGCTTCTTCTCCTCCGCTAAGCGACTTGCCGCTGAGCCCGGCTCCGCCGAGGAGGCGTCTCCGCAGGTTGGAGACGAGTCGGGCGGCAGACCGCCCACACTGCAGCGCCGACGCGCTCCACCGCGGCAAGCGAGGTTGCAGCGGAGCGCTAAACTGCAGCGACAAGCTGGGCGGAATCTTCTCAAAGCCGCCGCCGATGCCTCCATAAGCGGCCAAGAGAGCCCACTCCCCCGCCTCATCGCACCGGAGGCGGGCCGGAGTTTGATTTCTCCGCGCTCAGCTCCGAGGAGGAAGGCAAAGAGTAAGCTTCTCGCGATTGTTCTTGTATTTCTTCAATTTTTATTGCTTCATCTTGAATCTGATTTGCTTTGTTCTGGACTCTTTCCTTTTCAGGACGCTGGCCCAGAGAGCGGCAAAGAGGGCCAAGATCCCGACAGTCGCCGCCGAGGACGATTCTCCTGCGTGGCGACGGGGACGCGTCTGAGACCGCCTTTGCTGCACCCGGCAACCCTTCCTCAGAGCAGCCCCCAAAGACAGCCCCTGCAGTAAGTGCGCAGTTTTTCTCCCCATCGCTAGGTGTGCAGGGGTGCCCTTTCTTCGTTGATTGATCGCTTGTTTGTGTAGGAGCGGAGCAGCCTCTTGAGGAGGGCTCAAGCCGCCTCGAGATCCTGCTCACTGTCACTACGCCGCCAAGGGAGAACTCCCGGCAAGGAGCTCCCTCCAACAAGGGAGGCCACCCCGACAAGGGAGGCCACTCCGGCAGGAGGCTACCCCGCAAGGGACGGCGCCCGGCGACCCTCCGGTGGTCGAGGCCATGGCTGCGGATCCTGCAGGTGTAACTCCCTTACATGGAATTTTCCCTTGGGCTTGCTTTCTTTTGTTTCTCTTTTGAACATCTGCTTGATCGCCCTTCTTCGTCCGACGCACCCCGATGGAGGTCGAGGCCGCCGGCGAGGAGGAAACGTGGCGGCAACACAGACGAGGCTGGCCGAGGAAGAAGAGGTCATCGTCGTGGAGGAAGAGGCCGCCGACGAGCAGCCTGTTGGCGAGGAGGCCACCGAGGCTGCCGATGCAGAGGCCGGCGAGGGGTCGGGCGGTCGTACTGACGGCCCTGAGGCCGCAGGAGCGGCAAGCGCTACACCGACAGCCGATTCCCCCGCCGCTGCCGCGGCGTCAGGCTCCGAGGAGCCCCAGCCCGGCGCCTACACGAAGGCCGGCGGCGTCTTCATCAAGCTCATTGGGAACCGAGTTCCAGGGCGCCGGTCGAGGGCGAGACCTTCGACGGCGAGCTACTCACGTCCGCTGGGCTGACGCTGGTGGATGCGCCAAGCAGCAGCAGCGGCGAGTCCGAGGAGGAGCAGCTGCTGAAGAAGCTGCTATCTCTCTACCGCACCCGTCAGGCCAAGTTAGAGACCCGGGAAGCCCTTGTCGCGAGGGCCGGAGCGGACATGGAGAAGCGCGCCGAGGAGCTCCGGAGCGCCAACAAAGAAGCCCTCCGCGACGTGGCGGAAGCGCTGGGCAACTTCGCAGAAGAGCGCACGGCCTTCATCCTTGAGAAGGCCGCGGTGATGAGGAGCAGCGTCTGCTGCCGAGAAGCTCGCCGCAGAAAGCAAGTTGGCGCAGCGGAAGGTCAACCTGGACAGCCACGAGGAGGACCTTGCCGCGTGAGGAGTCGCTTGGGCGGGCGCCAGAAGCGGAGGACGCCGCCGCAGCCGAGGCCGCCAAGGAAGAGCTGAAGGCGAAGGTGGCGCAGCTGGAGGCCACCCTCAAGAAGAGCGGCGAAGAGCTTGCCGTGCTCAAGCGTGAGCGCGAGAAGGACGCCCACACTCTTGGCGAGCTGCAGGTCCGTCTCGCTGACAGGGCCAAGGAGCTCGACGCCGCCAAGGACTCCAAGGCGGACTCGAGGCTGAAATCGACCTCTCGACGCAGACGTTGGATGGTGCGGAGAGCGGGAGGCGGGCTTGTTGGAGGCGATCAAGGACAAGGAGGAGCTGGCGAATGCTGCCTCCGCCCGTAACACCTTGAGGGAGAGCGTGGAGCACTGGACGAAGGTCTTGTGGACACCGCCGCCGACATCCACAACGAGCTGATGGAGCTGGGGATGGCGGACCTCGCGTACTCCTCCGACGAACATCTCCAACCCAGCGTCAAGCTCAGCCTGTTCTTCAAAGGCGTGGTGACGGGTCTCCGGCGACTCCGGGAGGAGGTCCCGAAGCATCTTGCCGAGGAATCTCGCCAGGTTTGTGCAGGGGCCCTCGAGAAGGTGTTGATGAAGGTGGCCTTCCGCAACCCGGGCCTCAACCTTAACTGCATCCTCAGATCCTTGCCGTCCGAAGCCAACGTGGAGGAGCTCAAAGCCTTGATCGCACCCATCGTGGACAAGGTGAACAAGATTAAGCGGATCGAGGGCGACCGCGTGGACTAGGCCGCCAACCTTATCTTTCCCTTGTCGCTGCTGATCATGTTTAGAAAACTTTGTTAGATCAGCGACAAGTTATTCTGTAATATACTCTATCTTAGGTGAATTGATCAATGCAACGTTATTTCCTCTACTTGATTCCTTCCTTTGTACGTTTCTGCCTTACGCATCCAGGGGACTTGTAGGTGCAGGCACCCTTGCCTTGGCGCCGAAAAGTGCGGAACTTCAGCAGCTTCTTTGGGGTCGCTACCGACAAGCAACCTTGTCGCGGACTAGCCGCAACTCACTTAAGTTGTTGAGCGGACTCGAAACAAAGTAAGGGCGCGACCAGTCACGATTTGGTTCCTCTGCGCACAGGTTTTCCATACAAAGTACTATCGTTCGAGGAAGATAACGAAAATTTAAAAACTGATTGCTCAAACTTTGGCAACTTAGCTTTTCTGTTTCTTGCTTCCCGATGAGGTGAAAACTTCCTCGAGCTGTGCCTGGTCCATAGTATTATCTCCTCCTCCCCCCTGGTTAACTTGTGCGCGAGGGAGCCTTCCTTTCTTTGAGGGAAGAAAAAGAAGAGGAAATAACGTTATGGAGCCTAGCGGCTCGATTCTGCTTACCGGGTGTGGTTGCTGCACAAAGTGTTAGCCAAAGCATGCAATAAATTGATGAAAGCATGAACTTGACAAGTAGTGCGCAACACACGAGCTTTACTGATGCACGGGGTCTACGCCCGGCTTTGTACGAAGGATTACATGCAACAGCGGCAAGACTTGTAACAAAGGTGGTTGCCGGAACGGATTCCGACAACCGCGCCCTATGGGTAAAACTTACGAAGATGCTCAATGTTCCAGGAGTTGCTCACCGGAATGCCATCTTCGGTCTCAAGGCGACAGCGCCAGCCTTGTGACTCGCTTTCACCCGATAAGGGCCTTCCCACTTCAAGCGCCAACTTGTTTGAATTCTTGGCGGATCGAACGCTACCAAGAACTAGGTCGCCTTCCTCGAGACTGGCACTAACCCTGCGGCTATGGTAGCGGCGCGGGGCTTGTCAGAAGCGAGCGGCTCGACAAATGACGAAGACGATCCTCCTCGAGGAGCGGTAGCGTCATCTTGTCGCAGCCTGCTCTTGCTCAAGCTCATCATAAGCGAGTACTCGAGGCGATCCAGACACGAGTTCCATGGGGAGAACTGCCTGCTCCATAGACTAGAGCAAAGGGTGCCCGGTGGCTCGATTTGGCGTCGTCCCGATCGACCAAAGAACCACCGGCAGCTCCTCGATCCAGTTTCTTCCGCGACTTGTGCAGCCCGTCGAAAGTTACGGTCTTGAGCCCGCGCAACACTTCAACATTTGCCCTCTTCGCTTGACCGTTGCTTCTCGGGTGAGCAACGGAAGCGGCACCTTGGCGCCAAGGTCTTGGACGTCTGCATGAAGGTGCGACCAGAAATTGTGTGCCGTTGTCGGTGATGATCCCGTTAGGGATTTCAAACGGCAAACAATCGACCTGAAAGAACTTGATTGCTGGCTGTGCCGCCACCTTCCTCATCGCTTCCACTTCGGCCACTTTGTGAACTTGTCGATGGCGACGTACAAGTACTCAAAGCCCCCGGCTACCGGGGAAGGGGCCGAGGATGTCGAGCCCCCAGACCGAAAATGGCCAGGATAAAGGGATCGTCTGGAGAGCTTGAGCTGGCTGGTGTATCTGTTTGGAATGGAACTGGCGCGCCAGAGATGTCGGGGAGGCTGATCGTACCCACGGACACCTATGGGGCCGGCGGAGCAGGCCCCATGTGGTTCGGAGGGGGGCGGAGGTCGCACGAAGAGCGGATCGAGGCGATGCACACAAGCGGTTTACCCAGATTCGGAGCTCTCCGGAGAGATAAAACTCCTACTGCTGCTTGTTTGATCTATTGTGTTCTTGCTAGGGAGCAACGAGGGCTACAAAACCTAGCGTGAGTCTATCTGGCCTCGAGTGGGTCGAATGAACCCAACGAGACGAACTCGCCAATCGAACTGAACGGAACCGAACGGAACCGAACCCCTTTCTACGTTGCACTCGGGCCTCCTTTTATATGCTCAAGGGGTCTCCGAGGTGGCAACATAGGCGAGGGTACAAATGTAAAACAGGAGTTGGTACACCTACTTGAGCGATTATGCAGTGCAAAATACCTAACTCGACGGCAGGGACAAAGCAATAAATGCCCGTCGTTGTCGCCCAAACAAAGGTAACAGAGACCGTCAGTGCGCCTCCGCCGCCACGATGGCGAGCCTGTCAGCGCCGCTTATCGCTGCTCTCCGCTGGCTGCACACCGCCGACACGCCGCCCATGGAACGGTCCCATGGCGACACGCCGCTGGGTGAGCTGGAGCGAGACGGAGAGAAGTTGCATGCCGCAAGCGCCTTTGCCGCGGCTGAATCCTTGTCGCGCTTCGGAGACTCGTCGGCGTCCTGAGCCTTCCGGCAAGCTCCTCTTGCCGGGCCTTGTCTTCTGCGTGCTCGAGGTGGCCTTCCCGACAAGCTCCTCTTGTCGGGACCTTGTCTTCTCAATCTAATACTTTGTTCTTGAATGGCTCCAAGGGAGCCACGGAGGAGATTGGCGGTGACGAGGCAAACCTTGCCGCTGGTGGTCAAGAATCGTCTGCACGAGGACGGGATACTAGGGTACCCCTACTCTAGTACACCGACATAGAGGATCTGGGTCGTAGTGTGAAAGGATCGAGAAGAGGTGTCTAGAGGGGGGGGGTGAATAGACTCTTAACAAAGAAAAGTTGCAGTTTTTATTTTCTTCAAGTTAAGGTAGAGTTTTAACACAAGTTTAAACATTCACAATACATTTCAAGCAAGCATGGCAAGAGTATATGAGCAGCGGAAAGTAAAGCATGCAAGTTACAAGAATGTAAAGGGATGGGATTGGAGTGTTCAAACGCAATTGGAGACATGAAGATTTTTTCCGTGGTTCCGATAGGTGGTGCTATCGTAAATCCACATTGGTGGAGACTTCAACCCACGAATGGTAACGGTTGCGCGAGTCCACGGAGGGCTCCACCCACGAAGGGTCCACGAAGAAGCAACCTTGTCTATCCCACCATGGCCATCGCCCACGAAGGACTGGCCTCAGTAGGGTAGATCTTCACGAAGTAGGCGATCTCCTTGCCCGTACAAACTCCTTGGTTCAACTCCACAATCTTGACGGAGGCTCCCAAGTGACACCTAACCAATCTAGGAGACTGTAGCGACCCGACCCGAATGGGTCAAGTTTACAGGCTTAAGTGTCATCCCTGGATCGGTATGCTGACACACACAATACTCGAGGATTTATAACAGAGGTAAATCACATGTATAAAGTAGCGTAAATACTATTACCTCAATCCAAAAATATAGCGGAAGCAACAAGGTTGTGGATTCCCATCAACACCAACGGCAAAGTTGAGTGTAGAAATCGTAACCCTAACGTATCACTTACTCCGTCGTTGCGAAAAGTGCGCAACATGAAAAGTTGCAGCCCGAAAACAGTCGACACATGGAATATGCCGCAATGTAACACATAGAGAGTAATGAAAGAATAAGCTATACTACATGCATATATGGCTGGTGGAAAGCTCTATGGTTACAGCTTTTATGTAAAAGCCAATTTTCCCTACTACAAAGGAATAAATTATAATTTTAACTATCATGGTGGTTGAAACATCATTGAGAAGGTATAACCCCAACTCAATCCCAATTATAATAATTAACATCCCAGCAATATTAATATAGAGTGATGAGATACATGTGAATACTCAAGTACTAGATACTCAGAATTGTCCATAACCGGGGACACGGCTAACCATGATTAGATTGTACACTCTGCAAAGGTTTGCGCACTTTTCCCACAAGACTCGATCGCCTCCGTTGATTTCTCGCACTACATGGTGTTTGAGAAACGGATGACCGAGACACGATCTTCGTAAACATTAACTCTTTACTCCGGGTAGATAATACCAAACCTACAAAACCCACTACCTGCTGATCTACCTCTTCAAGAGCTTCACGTAACTTACTCAACTATGCTAGAGCCCATAATAGCTTGTGGCTGCACACGGAAGTTTCTAGCATGAATAATCTCAGTTCCCTTTGAGCACGGGTGGCGGTCCATAGGAAGATCACACGGGTACCGGGATTTCCAAAAAAGCAGACAACACTGGGTTCCCCAGTGCCTCAATCCACCCAGATGTGTATTAAAGTTGCCACCTTAAGTTAACCATTAATTAACAATCTCACATACATCATGAATAACTCTCAAACCCAACCACGTCTCTGAGCATAGCATAGCAATATAAGCAACACGTAGAAGTAACTCCCAAGGGTTTGATAGTAACAGGCAATAGGTTCCTACCTCATCATCTACTTCCCAACCCACAAATTAATGACATCCTAACCATGCAATGTGCGAGGGTTGAAACTAATGCATAAAAACTGGGTATGAAAAGAGTATGATCAAAGTGTTACTTGCTTGCAATGTTGATGAAGATGATTCGCACTCAAAACTCTTGATAGTTCTAATCGTCACACTCCGGTCAATCTATCGTAAGCAATCAATAGTAACCACACATAAGCAGTCACTCAGAAGATTAGAAAGAACGGAGAAGACGATTTGAAAAACATCAAAACCAAGAAAATAACTCTTGCAACATAAAACAATTTCTAACAGTACCAAAATTATGTGAATTTGGCCTTATCAGAAAGTTTAGGTCAAGAGCTTCGATTTGCAAAAAGAATCAACTCAAATGGAGTTATAAAACTCAAGTTATGATCAAACAAAGTTTGAATACAAATCTGATCTAATTCCAATTTTAAATTTCCCAAAAGCATGTTTGAGTTGGATTACTGGATAGAGGGGATCATAACGAAGAAGTGGGCGTTGGTTTCATCTAATTCCGACTAACGAGCAAAAAGTTACGGGGTTTTGAAAATCAGGGGCTAAACTGTAAGAAAACTAATTGCGAAAAGGTCCCCGGGTAAAAATAACAGAAAAAGAAAAATCTAAATACCGAACGTTCATTTATCTGAGCTAAACAACGGATGTTCGCTGTATAATAAAACCAAAAAAACATATCTAAGGTTTTTTTTAACAAAACCGAACTAAAAAAAGAACCGGATCGAATCCCATGGTTTTATACCGTCGGTTTTGTCGAAATCCGGCGGGGCTCGGCGTCGTGGCGGCGAAGTCCGCGGCAGACTCATGGGCTCCAAAGGGGACGGCGGCGAAAAGTGCGGAGCGAGGGCGGCGGAGTCGGGGTTGCAAGGCGGCGACGGTGTTCTGGCCGAGCCTCGACGGGGAGATGCGGTCGAGGGCGGCGCGAGGCGAGAGAGAGAGGGGTCCGGCGGCGGTTTTTGTAGGAGGGGGGGAGGCGGTGGCGTGGAGGAGGGGCCAAGCGCGGGCGAGGCCGGGTCGGGCACGGCGGCGGCGATGCGTGCTCGCTCGGGACTCCTTCCCGAGCTGGAAGACGAGGCGGTGGGCCGGCTGGGCCATGGCTTGGCTGGGAGCTGGGCCAGCCCGATTCGGTCCATGAGGAAGTTTTTTTTAAATGCACAAACAAAAATAAAAACCAAAAAAATAAATAGAAATATTATATAGGCATATAATATATCAAAATTTTCAGAAAAAGATTTCCAACAACATGGACATTTTTGCATGGTCAAATAAAATCCACACAAATTTAAATAAAACAAAGTATTAATTTCTCTCCAATTTTCTGATGTAGGGAATCATGTTACCCTATTTTCCATATATTTTATTTTTGGAGAAAAATAATTTGAATAAAACTCAAATAACTCCAAATTGAAAATAAATTCAAAAGAACTTTGAATTTGATTATTTGAAACTCCCAACTCATATTTCATATATTTTGAAGAAGTCATTTTATCTTCGCTCGTGAAAATCATTGAGTTGCATAAAGTTTCAGAATTGGAAATATTTCCAAATGAAATTCAAATATTTTCAACAACCCTTGTCATTTAAATAAATGGAAGAAGTCATGTCATCTTCTCTCCAGGGTTTTGTGATGAAAAGAATTTGAATTCCCGGAGATCATAAAAGCAAAATGAAAGTTTGGGAAAGTCCTTTTATTCCCTCTCATTTAACTTTCACAAAGTTTCAAACTTCACTCACTTTCAGTCAATCAATCAAACAAACAATCAAATCTATCTATTTATTATAACATTCCAAAATTTAGAATTTTGGGATGTTACAAAACTACCACCCTTAAAATGAATCTCGTCCTCGAGATTCGGAGAGGCTAGAAAGAAAAAGGTTGGGTTTGGGGGTCTTCAAAATCCAACGTTCGTCTCCGGGGTCTTGGGTGCTACCACCCTTAGAAGCATGGTTACGGTTCCATCAAAACTCATATACTCCATCCTTATTGTTGGCAGTGTCGATCTTCTCAGATCGTAAGGATAATTCCTTCTCTGGGCTCTTCCGGTAGTGGCATAACCTTTTCCTCAATTCTTTTGTCCTTTCCTCTTGGTAAGGTTATCCCGAAACTGGGTCCTCTTAGCTGACGGGTCTGGCGCCAAGTCTAAACAACTAGCGATATCTCATGGTGGTCATCAATTTATGGTTTCTCCTGCAGGAAATGGGTCTAGGTTGATCCTCACCGTATATCCTACGATTGGCATCAGCTGCCGTGTACAAGGGAAAAAACCTATACCATTCTAAGGTTTAAACAAGGTTTAATATCGTCGTCTCTCTGCTATAGGTAAGTCACTCAGATTTACCATCCCATATAGCAAAGCGAATAATAAGAGTAAGTCGGTATGGTGATCAATCCATCCCGCACCCAAATCATTACCATTGTACATGGTTTAGCGAATCTCGCATTCTAACACTCGGTCATTCTCACAAGCATTGCAGAATTTCTCTTGTCGACGAACCAAATTTGGAAAATCCATTTATTCTGCAAGCCAAACAAACATCTATCGTTCCTTAACAACTGTCAGGTTTTGCGTAAACTCCTATAGAATCGTCTGTCGATAAAATGGTAACTCTTACCAGGGTTTTGCCTTCAGCAAGAGCGTGCTTGCTTCTTGGCAGGTCCTGGGGCCTGTGGGTTATGGCCCATCTCATCACTTATAATCCTTGAACACATCATCTGGGCAACTGATCATTATCCCAACATCCAACTTCATAGCATACTTAATTCTATCCAATTGTACCGTCTTCCTTCCTTCTATTTGCACCAAACTGAGACATGATTACTCAGACTCATCATGGAATTTCCATTGATCCATATTTCCAACATCATACCTCCTTTATATCCAATAGTAAGTCATATCTTCATCCTCGTGGGATATCCCACCTACCAAGATAAAAACTTATACTTATGAAGTCCATACTCCACTTCGTGGGACATCATTATCCTTTCCAGGGTCAAGCGTCCTTACAGGGGAACATTGGGCATCTCTGCATGGCACTTCTTCAACTGGGAAATGTGAAACACATCATGAACTCCTGACAGTCCTTCGGGTGACTCCAACTTGTTGGCCACTTCTCCCATACGCTCCAAAACTCAGTATGGTCCTACAAATCTCGGGGCTAACTTTCCCTTAACTCCAAATCGTTTAACTCCTCGCAGAGGGGACACATGAAGACATGCTCTATCTCCAATTTCATAGACTACCTCCTTGCGGTTTTTTTAGTCTGCATAACTCTTCTGCCTGGATTGAGCTACCTTCAGTCTATCTCGAATCATCTTAACATTCTCTTCTGACTCCTTGATCACATTTGGTCCAAACAACTGACGGTCTCCAACTTCATCCCACATCAACGGTGTCTGGCTTCTTCTCCCATACAAAGCTTAAAAAGGGGCCATCTTCAAACTGGCTGGGTAACTGTTGTTGTATGAGAACTCCGCGTAAGGTAGATTATCATCACTACTAGATCTATAATCTAGCGCACATGCTCTCAACATGTCCTTCAGAATCTGATTTACTCTCTCAGTCTGTCCATCTGTCTGCGGATGAAAGGTTCTACTGAACTCTAGCCTAGTACCCAAAGTCTGGTGCAGCTGATTCCAAAACTTTGAGGTAAACTGTGTTCCTCTATCTAATATGATGGTCCTCGGAACTCCATGAAGACATACGATCCTGGTCAAATATATCTTGGCCAACTTCTCACTTGTATAGGTGGTTTTCACTGGGATAAAGTGAGCCACTTTGGTCAAGCAAATCAACTACTACCCGATAGAATCATGTCCCATTCGGGTTCTGCGAAATACGGTAATGAAATCCATGCTAAGCTTATCCTACTTCCATTCGGTTATTGGCATAGGCCGTAGTAATCCTGCTGGCTTCTGATGTTCTGCTTTTAATCTCTCTGGCATACATCACCTATGACTACATACTTATCCTTCTTCATACCAATCCACCAGAAACGCTCCTTCAAATTCAAATACATCTTGATGTTTCCAGGGCGAATCGAGTATGGTGAGTCATGAGCCTCCGGAAGTATTAACTTCCCGATCTTTGCATTATTAGGCACTTATACACGATCCTTGAACCATAGGGTGTCGTGCCCATCCTTACGAAAACCTTTGGCCTTTCCTTTGCTCATTCTCTCTTTTATCTCAGCAATTTCTTTGTCGTACTTCTGAGCTTCTCGAATCATTCCCAACAATGTAGACTGAACTTCCGTTGCTGCAACAAAACCTTTGGGAACAATCTCCAACCGAAGTTCCCTGAAAAATCCTCGGCTAACTCCTTTGATAATCCTCCGATTATGAGGGTATTCGTCCTTGTTTTCTTTATGGTTGTATCCTATTTCTCCACAAAGCTTGTATGCACAAGGTTTCTTCATATCCTTTCCATAAGGCATCAACTTCTGGGACACAAGACGAGACTTTAGCAGAGTCTACTTAAATACTTTCCAAGTGGTTACTCCTTGCAATCCATTGATGGTTTGGTACATCCTCCACCAAGTAGCAGCACCTCTTTCAAAGCACTGAAGAGCATGCTGGTTCATATACTTTCCAGCTATAGTGTTATTCTTCATGTGATCCTCCATGTTCTGAATCCATCGGTCTGTATCCAATTGACTCAACGGTCCAGAAAATACAAGCTCATCTCCATTCATCATCTATTGGGTCCAGGGTTTTTGGGGTGAGATAAGAGAGATAGACAGGGAGGGATACACACAGTGCAAACAATAGTTTTGAAAAGACGGGTTTTATTGTGGCTGTCGGAAAAAACATCAAACAAATGACAGCTTACAATCGTCGCATCTAACGCAGGTATAAACATGGTTTTGGTCTTCTAAAGGTCTATAGATCTCAACGTCATCAAACTCTTCAAGTCTTGGTCATGTCTCCGATGGCTCCTTCTGATCATGCTTGTCCTTCTCAAGTTCATTTGCCAGATCATCTCTGTTGATGCGAAGTCTCTCGTGGCGTCCTTTAATATTCTGGAGTTGCATTCCAAACTTCTGGTTTCAACTTCCTTGACATGAACCATGATCCTACTGTCCTTGATCCCCGATTTAATCTCCGGTATCTCGAGGTTTTGTTCCTCCAGTTTGGTTACTTGACCGGTTCCTGAGTTCTTCACCAATTGCCTTCTTGTCAAATATTGCTTCTTGTAGGTCCATCTTAACTTCCTGATGTAACACTCCAGATCCTGGTGATACACCAGCTAAGATTTAAAATTGCATCTTTTGCTGACAGATGCTCCATCAGCCTTCTACCATCCATCCTTCCATGTATCTGCATACTTAACTCCGCACGGTGACAATAGAATAAGCAGGCGATAACATCATGGATAGCGTGTTTCTGCTCTTGTCATTTCCATGAGCTAGCATTCCATAGTTGATATCTCCTGCCTTAGGGTTTTCCTTGATGTAACTTTGAATTCTAATGCTCCATGTTCCAGTCTTTCTCTGATACACCTTGATCTAGGAATTCTTCAGAGCCTTCAAATTCTCCTAGTCTTCGGAGTCTTCAACAGTTGTAGTTTCCATTTACACGGTAAAATCCTCTTCATTCCAAATGGTCATAGTTGTCCGATATCTTATACTTCTTGGAGTGGTCTCATCAGCCGAATCTTCGAGTGGTCAAAAGGGAAAAGGGGTATGGTCTCACTAAAAGGGAATATTTGAATAAGCTCAGAAGAGAAGAGAGGTAAAAGATCTTTTTGAAAATGAAGTAGTAGAGAAAAATATTTCCTATGGGCTTGTCAGTTTCTAGAGTCACGTCCTACAGTCAACATGTGCTATGATACCATCTTGTAGCGACCCGACCCGAATGGGTCAAGTCTCTGTGCTTAAGTGTCATCCCTGGATCGATATGCTGACACACACAATACTCGAGGATTTATAACAAAGGTAAATCACATGTATAAAGTAGCGTAAATACTATTACCTCAATCCAAAAATATAGCGGAAGCAACAAGGTTGTGGATTCCCATCAACACCAACGGCAAAGTTGAGTGTAGAAATCGTAACCCTAACGTATCACTTACTCGTAAATGCGAAAAAGTGCGCAACATGAAAAGTTGCAGCCCAAAACGGGTCACACATGGAATATGCTGGCAATGTAACACATAGAGAGTAATGAAAGAATAAGCTATACTACATGCATATATGGCTGGTGGAAAGCTCTATGGTTACAGTTTTTGCGAAAAGCCAATTTTTCCCTACTACAAAGGAATAAATTTTAATTTTAACTATCATGGTGGTTGAAACATCATTGAGAAGGTATAACCCCAACTCAATCCCAATTAAAATAATTAACATCCCAGCAATATTAATTTAGAGTGATGAGATACATGTGAATACTCAAGTCCTAGATACTCGAATTGTCCATAACCGGGGACACGGCTAACCATGATTAGATTGTACACTCTGCAGAGGTTTGCGACTTTTCCCACAAGACTCGATCGCCTCCGTTGATTTCTCGCACTACATGGTGTTTGAGAAGCGGATGACCGAGACACGATCTTCGTAAACATTAACTCTTTACTCCGTAGATCATACCAAACCTACAAAACCCACTACCAGCTGATCAACCTCTACAAGAGCTTCACGTAACTTACTCAACTATGCTAGAGACCATAATAGCTTGTGGCTGCACACGCAAGTTTCTAGCATGAATAATCTCAGCCCCTTTGAGCCTGGGTGGCGGTCCATAGGAAGATCACACGGGTACCCCGGATTTCAAAAAACAGACAACACTGGGTTCCTGTGTGCCTCAATCCACCCAGATGTGTATTAAAGTTGCCACCTTAAGTTAACCATTAATTAACAATCTCACATCTGTCATGAATAACTCTCAAACCCAACCACGTCTCACGAGCATAGCATAGCAATATAAGCAACACGTAGAAGTAACTCCCAAGGGTTTGATAGTAACAGGCAATAGGTTCCTACCTCATCATCTACTTCCCAACCCACAAATTAATGACATCCTAACCATGCAATGTGCGAGGGTTGAAACTAATGCATAAAAACTGGGTATGAAAAGAGTATGATCAAAGTGTTACTTGCCTGCAATGTTGATGAAGATGATTCGCACTCAAAACTCTTGATAGTTCTACTCGTCACACTCCGATCAATCTATTGTAAGCAATCAATAGTAACCACACATAAGCAGTCACTCAAAAGATCAGAAAGAACGGAGAAGACGATTTGAAAAACATCAAAACCAAGCAAATAAATCTTGCAACATAAAACAATTTCTAACAGTACCAAAATTATGTGAATTTGGCCTTATCAGATTGTTTAGGTCAAGAGCTTCGATTTGCAAAAAGAATCAACTCAAACGGAGTTATAAAACTCAAGTTATGATCAAACAAAGTTTGAATACAAATCTGATCTAATTCCAATTTTAAATTTTTCAAAAGCATGTTTGAGTTGGATTGCTGGATATAGGGGATCATAACGAAGAAGTGGGTGTTGGTTTCATCTAATTCCGACTAACGAGCAAAAAGTTACGGGGTTTTGAAAATCAGGGGCTAAATTGTAAGAAAACTAATTGCGAAAAGGTCCCCGGGTAAAAATTACAGAAAAATAAAAATCTAAATACCGAACGTTCATTTATCTGAGCTAAACAATGGATGTTCGCTGTATAATAAAACCAAAAAAACAGATCTAAGATTTTTTTTAACAAAACCGAACTAAAAAAAGAACCGGATCGAACCGACGGTTTTATACCGTCGGCGGTTTTGTCGAAATCCGGCGGGGCTCGGCGTCGGCGGCGAGTCCGGCGACAGCTGCGAGCTTCAAAGGGACGGCGGCGAAAAGTGAGCGAGCGAGGCGAGTTTGGGTGCGAAGGGCGACAGTGTGGGGCCGAGCTCGTCGGCAACGGTGGCGAGATGCGGTCGAGGGCGGCGCAAAGCGAGAGAGAGAGGGCCTGGCGGCGCCTTTATTTGAGAGGAGGAGGCGGTGGCGTGGAGGAGGGGCCAAGCAGGCGAGGCCGGGTCTGCACGGGCGGCGGCGATCGTCTTCGCTCGGACTCCTTCCCGAAATTTGGAAGATTTAGGCAGGGTGGGCCATGGCTTGGCTGGGAGCTGGGCCGGCCCAGTTCGGTCCGCGAGGAAGTTTTTTTTTAAACAGACAAACAAAAATAAAAACCAAAAAAATAAATAGAAATATTATATAGGCATATAATATATCAAAATTTCCAGAAAAAGATTTCCAACAACATGGACATTTTTGCATGGTCAAATAAAATCCACACAAATTTAAATAAAACAAAGAGTGCTACTGCCCTACTAAAATCCAATAAAATCATTTTAAAAAATACCAAAATGATTTCAAATTAATTTCTCTCCAATTTTCTGATGTAGGGAATCATGTTACCCTATTTTCCATATATTTTATTTTTGGAGAAAAATAATTTGAATAAAACTCAAATAACTCCAAATTGAAAATAAATTCAAAAGAACTTTGAATTTGATTATTTGAAACTCCCAACTCATATTTCATATGTTTTGAACAAGTCATTTTATCTTCGCTCGTGAAAATCATTGAGTTGCATAAATTTCAGAATTGGAAATATTTCCAAATGAAATTCAAATATTTTCAACAACCCTTGTCATTTAAATAAATGGAAGAAGTCATGTCATCTTCTCTCCAGGGTTTTGTGATGAAAAGAATTTGAATTCCCGAAGATCATAAAAGCAAAATGAAAGTTTGGGAAAGTCCTTTTATTCCCTCTCATTTAACTTTCAAAAAGTTTCAAACTTCACTCACTTTCAGTCAATCAATCAAACAAACAATCAAATCTATCTATTTATTATAACATTCCAAAATTTAGAATTTTGGGATGTTACAGAGACACCACTCTCCAAAAGGTATTAGATGGTGTGTTGATGATGAACTCCTTGCTCTCGTGCTTCAAATGATAGTCTCCCCAACACTCAACTCTCTCTCGCAGATTTGGATTTGGTGGAAAGATGATTTGAGTGGAAAGCAACTTGGGGAAGGCTAGAGATCAAGATTTATGTGGTTGGAATGGAATATGTTGACCTCAACACATGAATAGGTGGTTCTCTCTCAGAAAAGCGTTATCTTTGGAAGTGTAGGCATGTTCTGATGGCTTTCCTCACGAATGAAGGAAGGGTGGAGGGATATATATAGCCTCCACACAAAATCTAACTGTTACACACAATTTACAAACTCGGTAGGACCGAATCAGAAAACTCGGTCAAACCGATTCAGTTCATAATGTGACCGTTAGGCATTTAGACCGATATGATCAACTCGGTGGGACCGATGTGCTAGGGTTAGGGTAAAACCTCATCTCGGTTTGACCGATTACACAAACTCGGTGGGACCGATTTTGGTAAAGGGCTAACCAGAGAGTTGGTCAAGCAAACTAGGTGAGACGATTACTAATCTCGGTGAGGCCGAAATAAATGCAACAGGCACCAGAGAGTTTGCAAGCCCATCTCGGTGAGACCGGGATCCCATCGGTGAGACCGAATTGATTAGGGTTTTTGGCGGTGGCTATGTCAAATGAACTCGGTGGCGCCGGATAGATCAAATCGGTAGGGCCGAGTTTGACTTTTGGTTTGGGACATATGTGGATATGAGAAAGTGGTTGAGGGCTTTGGAGCATATCACTAAGCATTTTGAGCAAGCAAGCCATTAAGCAACACCTCATCCCCTTTTAATAGTATTGGCTTTCCTATGGACTCAATGTGATCTTGGATCACTAAAATCAAAATGTAGAGTCTTGAGCTTTTGAGCTTTTGCCAATCTTCTATCCTTAGCATCTAGTAGGGGTTCCACATCCTCTTGTCCACACCACTCCATTTGTTGAACTTGTCTGAAATATGCTAGATAGAACCATTAGTCCAACAAGAGATATGTTGACATTAATTATCAAAACCACCCAGGGAGCACTTGTGCTTTTAATCTCCCCCTTTTTGGTAATTGATGACAACATACATCAAAGCCTTAGATAATGATATAAGGAATAGCAGGTAATGCTTTGGGAAGACATGTAACATGCATAGGCTCCCCCTACATGTATGCAATCATGTAAATAGAAATGTAAGAGCATGTGAATGCATAAACATGACAGAGCAAGCAATGTGTTACATGTATCTTGGCTATATGCATTAGAGCAAATGATGTGAATATAGAAATTGTACCTTCATGTTCATGAGTCCTTCTTGCAAACAATATGTACATCAGCAAGAGATCATTATGTACATGAATGTGATGCATATACTTACTTGTGGTCTTGAGATGGCTTTGGAAGAGATGAACCTGAGTAAACAAGGTTAGATAACACAGATACATCTACTAAACAGAGCAAGAACTGCAAACCACAAGAGTACCAAGATTGGGATGACATGTAGAGAATGAGTATGATAACCCACAAGTATAGGGGATCAATTGTAGCCTCTTTCGATAAATAAGAGTGTCGAACCCAACGAGGAGCTAAAGGTAGAACAAATATTCCCTCAAGTTCTATCGACCACCGTTACAACTTTACGCACGCTTGACGTTCGCTTTACCTAGAACAAGTATGAAACTAAAAGTACTTTGTAGGTATTGTTGGATAAGTTTGCAAGATAATAAAGAGTGCATAAATAAAAAATAGGGGCTTTTTAGATAAAGAAATAAATAAGTTAGTTTTAGTAGAGAGCTTTTTGTCACGAGAAAGTTATTTGTCCCTAGGAAATCGATAACTAGACCGGTAATCTTTATTGCAATTTTATTTGAGGGAGAGGCATAAGCTAACATACTTTCTCTTCTTGGATCATATGCACTTATGATTGGAACTCTAGCAAGCATCCACAACTACTAAAGATCATTAAGGTAAAACCCAACCAAGCATTAAAGCATCAAGTCCTCTTTATCCCATACGCAGCAACCCCCTTACTCGGGTTTATGCTTCTGTCACTCAAGCAACCCACTATAAGCGAATCATGAACGTATTGCAACACCCTACAGTGGGAATCCCTCATGCTTGCGCGACACGGAGAGCACCATAGGACAGCACCAATAATAAAACATGCAACTCAAACCAATCATGATCATCAATTAACCTATAGGACAAAACGGATCTACTCAAACATCATTGGATGGCCATACATCATTGGGAAATAATATATAGGTTGAGCACCATGTTTAAGTAGAGATTACAGCGGGTAAAAGAGGGGTTACACTGCTGCATAGAGGGGGGAAGAGTTGGTGATGAGGGCGGTGAAGTTGTTGGTGTAGATTGCGGTGATGATGATGGCCCCGGCGTATGCTCCGGGCCACCGAAGAGAGGGGAGAGGGCCCCCTTCTTCTTCTTCCTTGACCTTCTCCCTAGATGGGAGAAGGGTTTCCCCTCTGGTCCTTGGTCTCCATGGCATGGGAGGGGCGAGAGCCCCTCCGAGATTGGATCTGTCTCTTTGTCTCTCTCTGTTTCTGCGCTCCCTGATTCTGGCCTTTCACCGTTTCTTTTCTTATATTCCCGGAGATCCGTAACTCCGATTGGTTTGAAATTTGAACATGATTTTTATCCGGATATTAGCTTTCTTGCGGTGAAAGGAGGGCAACAACCGCCTTACGGGGTGTCCACGAGGGTCAGGGGCGCGCCCCCTGCCTCGTGGCCCCCTCGGGCATCGTCTCGTGTTGATTCCACTTCCCAAAATTCACATATATTCCAAAAAAAATCTCCGTCAGTTTTTATCCCGTTTGGACTCCGCTTGATATGGATTTTCTGCGAAACAAAAAACATGCAACAAACAGGAACTGGCACTGGGCACTGCATCAATATGTTAGTCCCAAAAATAGTATAAAAAGTTGCCAAAAGTATGTAAAGGTTGTAGAATATTGGCATGGAACAATCAAAAATTGTAGATACGACGGAGACGTATCAGCATCTCCAAGCTTAATTCCTGCTTGTCCTCGAGTAGGTAAATGATAAAAAATATATTTTTTGATGTGGAATGCTACCTAGCATAATCTTGATCACATAATCTAATCATGGCATGAATATTAAGACACGAGTGATTCAAAGCAATAGTCTATCATTTGACATTAAGATAATAATACTTCAAGCATACTAATAAAGCAATCATGTCTTTTCAAAATAACATAGCCAAAGAAAGTTATCCCTACAAAATCTATAGTCTGGCTATGCTTCATCTTCACCACACAAAATATTCAAATCATGCACAACCCCGATGACAAGCCAAGCAATTGTTTCATACTTTTGACGTTCTCAAACCTTTTCAACTTTCACGCAATACATGAGAATGAGCCATGGACATAGCACTATAGGTGGAATAGAATATGATGGTGGAGGTTGTGTGGAGAAGACATAAATGAGAAAGTCTCACTTCGACGCGGCTAATCAACGGGCTATGAAGATGCCCATCAATTGAAGTCAATGCGAGGAGTAGGGATAGCCATGCAATGGATGCACTAAGAGCTATAAGTGTATGAAAGCTCAAACTGAAAACTAAGTGGGTGTGCATCCAACTTGCTTGCTCATGAAGACGTAGGGCATTTGAGGAAGCCCATCGTTGGAATATACAAGCCAAGTTCTATAATGAAAATTCCCACTAGTATATAAAAGTGATAACTCAAGAGACTCTCTATATGAAGAACATGGTGCTACTTTGAAGCACAAGTGTGGTAAAAGGATAGTAACATTGCCCCCCTTCTTCTTCTTTTTTCTTTTTTTTTGCGCGCTTCTTTGGCGCCCCCCTTTTTTTAGGCTTCTTTGGCCTCTCTTTTTTCTTTTCTTTTTTTTCATGGGGCAATGCTCTAATAATGATGATCATCACACTTTTATTTACTTACAACTCAATATTACAACTCGATACTAGAACAAAGATATGACTCTATATGAATGCCTCCGGTGGTGTACCGGGATGTGCAATGATCTAGCGTAGCAATGATATCGAAAAAACAGGCAAGCCATGAAAACATCATGCTAGCTATCTTACGATCATGCAAAGCAATATGAAAATAAATGCTCAAGTCATGTATATGATGATGATGGAAGTTGCATGGCAATATATCTCGGAATGGCTATGGAAATGCCATGATAGGTAGGTATGGTGGCTGTCTTGAGGAAGATATAAGGAGGCTTATGTGTGATAGAGCGTATCGTATCACGGGGTTTGGATGCACCGGCGAAGTTTGCACCAACTCTTGAGGTGAGAGAGGGAAATGCACGGTACCGAAGAAGCTAGCAATGATGGAAGGGTGAGAGTGCGTATAATCCATGGACTCAACATTAGTCATAAAGAACTCACATACTTATTGAAAAAATCTATTATTCATCAAAACAAAGTACTACGTGCATGCTCCTAGGGGGATAGATTGGTAGGAAAATACCATCGCTCGTCCCCGACCGCCACTCATAAGGAAGACAATCAATAAATACCTCATGCTCCGACTTCATCACATAACGGTTCACCATACGTGCATGCTATGGGAATCACAAACTTCAACACAAGTATTTATAAAATTCACAACTACCCACTAGCATGATTCTAATATCACCATCTTTATATTGCAAAACTATTGCAAGGAATCAAACATATCATATTTAGTGATCTACAAGTTTTATGTAGGATTTTATGACTAACCTATGAATGACCAATTCCTGTCAACTCTCCAAATAGATATAAGTGAAGCAAGAGAGTTTAATTCTTTCTACAAAAGATATGCCCACGCTCGAACAAATATAAGTGAAGCAAAAGAGCATTCTACAAATGGCGGTTTTCTATGTGAAGAGAAACAGGCAATCCAAACTTCAAATGATATAAGTGAAGTACATGAAGCATTCTATAAAGCCATACTCAAAGAATATAAGTGAAGTGCAATGAGCATTCTATAAATCAACCAGGGACTATATCATACCAGAATGGTGCATAAAATAAAAGTGAAAACTAAATGCAAAAGACTCTCCAAGATTTGCACATTTCGCATGAACGAAACGAATCCGAAAACATACCGATACTTGTTGAATAAAGATGGGATGCCTTCCGGGGCATCCCCAAGCTTAGATGCTTGAGTCTCCTTGAATATTTACTTGGGGTGCCTTGGGCATCCCCAAACTTGATCTCTTGCCTCTCCTTCTTCTCCTCTCATCGAGACATCCTCGATCTTCGAACACTTCATCCACACAAAACTCAACAGAAAGCTCGGTAAGATCCGTTAGTATAATAAAGCAAATCACTACTCTAGGTACTGTTGCAAACCAATTCATATTTCGTTTTTGCATTGTAGCTACTTTAATATAACTTTTCCATGGCTTAATCCACTGATATAAATTGATAGTTTCATCAAAAACAAGCAAACTATGCATCAAAAACAGAATCTGTCTGAAACAGGACAGTCTAGAGTAATCTAAACATTCACCATACTTCTGGTACTCCAAAAATTCTGAAATAAATAGGAAAAATAAACATTTTTTATAGAAATACAGTGCAAACATTTTCAGAACCGTTTGACGTTCCAGTAAAAAATGTAAAATCGCGCACTACAGCCAAAGTTTCTGTCTTGCACCGCACAAACCAACATGCAATCTAAACATCCTAAAGGAAAACCTTGGCACATTATTTTTATAATACAATGGAATTGTACAAGGGGATAATTATTTTTGTTGAAAAGTTTCTGTAATCAAGATTCATAAAGTTTCCGTGAGCATGAACAAAGTTCAAGGAGCTCCCCCACTTCAACAATGCTTGTCTCTCTCACTTTCACTTTCATTTTTGAAAAAGTTTTGGGTTCCCCTCTTTATTTTTGTTTTGGTTTTAAACTATATAAAAGCAATCAACATAAATAAATGACTCTCTAAAACTTCTGGGTTGTCTCCCTGGCAGCGCTTTCTTTAAAGCCATTAAGCTAGGCATATAGTGCTCAAGTAGTGAATCCACCCGGATCCCAAGGTATATCAAAGCCAATTTTAATTAACAATGATTTGTAATTTAGTAGTGAGCACAAAGTAACATATATCATGTAATGACGAAGTCTAACTCTCTTCCTATGCATCGGCATGTCATACAAGAACAATTCATGCACATCAAGTAAAGGCCAATGCATAGCATAAGCAGTTTCTTGCAATTCTATCGTATTGGAAACATAAAGAGGCAGAGATGTAGTTCCTCTCTCATAATAATTGCAAGTAGGAGCAGCAAGCACATGAATATTTGAAAGCACAAGTGCTCCCTGGGTGATTTTGGTAATTATTGTCAACATATCTCTTGTTGGACTAATGCTTCTACCTAGTATGTTTCAGATAAGTTCAACAATGGAGTGACATGGACTAGAGGATGTTGAACCCCTTCAAGATGTTGAGGACAAAGGATTGGCTCAAGCTCAAAGCTCAGGAATCTACATTTTCTATTTTAGTGATCCAAGATCACATTGAGTCCATAGGAAAGCCAATACTATTAAGAGGGGATGAGGTGTTTCTTAATGGCTTGCTTGCTTAAAGTGCTTAGTGATATGCTCCAAAGCCCTCAACCACTATCTCACATCCACATATGTCCCAAATCAAAAGTCAAACTCGCCCCCTCCCCCCCGAAACTTTCTATCCGGCGCCATCGAGTTCTCTTGACATAGCCACTGCCAGAAACCCTAATCAATTCGGTCTCACCGATGGGATCTCGTCTCATCGAGATGGGCTTGCAAACTCTCTGTTGCCTATTGCAATAATTTCGATCCCACCGAGGTATGCAATCGGTCCCACCGAGTTTGCTTGGCCAACTCTCTGTTTTTCTTATTACCCAAATCGGTCCCACCGAGTTTGTGTAATCGGTCAAACCGAGTTGAGGCTTTATCCTAACTCTAGCACATCGGTCCTACCGAGTTGATCATATCGGTCCCACCGAAATGCCTAACGGTCACATTATGAACTAAATCGGTCTGACCGAGTTCTCTGAATCGGTCCCACCGAGTTTGGTGATTTGTGTGTAACGGTTAGATTTTGTGTGGAGGCTATATATACCCCTCCACCCACTCTTCATTCATGGAGAGAGCCATCAGAACATGCCTACACTTCCAACATACATTTTCTGAGAGAGAACCACCTACACGTGTGTTGAGGTCAAGATATTCCATTCCAACCACATGAGTCTTGATCTCTAGCCTTCCCCAAGTTGCTTTCCACTCAAATCTTCTTTCCACCAAATCCAAATCCTGTGAGAGAGAGTTGAGTGTTGGGGAGACTATCATTTGAAGCACAAGAGCAAGGAGTTCATCATCAACACACTATTTGTTACCTCTTGGAGAGTGGTGTCTCCTAGATTGGCTAGGTGTCACTTAGGAGCCTCCGTCAAGATTGTGGAGTTGAACCAAGGAGTTTGTAAGGGCAAGGAGATCGCCTACTTCGTGAAGATCTACCCGAGTGAGGCAAGTCCTTCGTGGGCGACGGCCATGGTGGGATAGACAAGGTTGCTTCTTCATGGACCCTTTCGTGGGTGGAGCCCTCTGTGGACTCGCGTAACTGTTACCCTTCGTGGGTTGAAGTC
Organism: Aegilops bicornis; assembly: GCA_021605145.1. NCBI lineage: Eukaryota > Viridiplantae > Streptophyta > Magnoliopsida > Poales > Poaceae > Aegilops > Aegilops bicornis. Next base: position 256,658,329 of record CM038670.1, on the reverse strand, counting down.
TCTATCAACGTGGATGTACGATAGCACCACCTATCGGAACCATGGATAAAAAATCTCCGTGTCTCCAAATTACGTTTGCACACTCCAATCCCATCCCTTTACATTCTTGCAACTTGCATGCTTTACTTTCCGCTGCTCATATACTCTTGTCATGCTTGCTTGATATGTATTGTGAATGTTTAAACTTGTGCCAAAACTCCACTTCAACTTAAAGAAATTAAAAACTACGACTTTTCTTACTTAGAGTCTATTGGTATCAGAGCTTTGGTCTCCATTGCTTTGGTTTAATCACCATTGGAGGAAGATGGATGAGTCTACGTTGGGGAGTATTAGACGTAGAGTGCCTATTCTTGATGGAGAGTTCTTTCATGAGTGGAAAAAATGAGATTCTTGAGATTTTCAATGAATATCATTTGTACAAGTACATTACTAGCCATTGTGCACCTCATGTTGATCCTTTGCATCCTACCCTTGATGAGTCTATTGACATGATCCGCAACCTTAGAACTGTTAATCTTATCACTAGAGGCTTGCCTAGAAACTTGATTGGATGTTTGCCTACACTTGATTGTGCCTACACTATATGGAGATTTCTTGAGGAAAGATTTCCAAACTATTCCTTGCAAAACTTAGATGAAATTCTTCATAAGTCTATTGCCTTGAGTAAGATGAATTCTAGTGATCTTAAGTATGGTGATTGTCTATTTGAGCTTACCAATCTCATGCGTGCCAAAGGAGATGTTGGAATCATTAGCAATATCATATTTGAAGCTACTAGAATTCATCAAGGTGACCATTGTGATGATCATTTATAAAATGAATTACCCTCTCTAGGAATTGATCAAATACAAGACGATGTTGAACATGGATACTATGATGAGGATGATGATAGTGACTATGATCTTGACGATGCGATGAGACACTTTGGTCTTATGGCTAATCTTCGCGGCTACATGGCTGGAGGAAAGGAATGGGTCCTTGATAGTGGATGTACTGATCATATGGCCGGAGACAAAGATATGTTTCGTGAGCTTGCTAAAAACGATGGCCCTTGAAAGTATGTCACTTTTGGTGATAACTCAAAGGGTAAGGTGGTTGGCCTCGATAAGGTGGCCATCTCACATGATAGCTCCATACAAAACATCATGCTCGTTGAATCTCTTGGGTACAATTTACTTTCAGTATCTAGACTTGCTGATTTCAGTTTCAATGTCCTATTTACCGAACTAGATTGCCAAGTGTTTCAAAGAGACAATCATAAAATGGTCTTTACCGGTATATGTAGAGGTGATCTTTACATTGTTGATTTCACCAAAAAGGCTCAACCTAGAACTTGCTTAATTGCTAAATCTTCTAAAGGCTGGTTGTGGCATAGAAGGCTAGGTCATGTGGGCATGCGAAATCTTGATAAGCTTATTAAAGGTGATTATATCCTTGGAGTAAAAGATGTTATATTTGACAAGGATAGACTTTGTAGTGCTTGTCAAGCAGGAAAACAAGTTGGAGGGAGTCACCCCATGAAGAACATCATGACCACGAGAAGACTACTCGAGCTACTTCACATGGATCTCTTTGGTCCCAATGCCTACAAGAGTCTCGGTGGTAACTCATTTGGTCTAGTCATAGTCGATGATTTTTCAAGATTTACGTGGGTGTTCTTTCTTGATGATAAATCGCAGGTCCAAAAGATCTTCAAAAACTTCGCTAGGAAGGCCCAAAATCAATTTGAACTGAAGATCAAGAAGGTTCGGAGCGACAACGGAACGGAGTTCAAGAACGCAAATGTGGATACCTTTCTTGACGAAGAGGGGATTTCACACGAGTTCTCGGCTACGTACACACCTCAACAAAATGGAGTTGTTGAGAGGAAGAACCGGACTCTTATCGAGATGGCAAGAACGATGTTTGATGAGTACAAGACTCCAAAACACTTTTGGGCGGAAGCGGTTGAGACAGCTTGTCATGCAACAAATCGCTTGTATCTTCACAAGCTACTCGGCAAGACGGCATACGAGCTCCTCACCGGTAACAAATCCCAAGTTTGATACTTTCGAGTATTCTGCTCAAAGTGCTACATTCTTGATAAGCATCGTCGTTCTAAATTTGCTCCTAAATCTCATGAAGGTTTCCTACTTGGTTATGGCTCAAACTCTCACACTTATCGTTTCTACAACAATTTCACCCGAAAGGTGGAAGAGACGGCAGATGTGAAGTTTGATGAATCTAACGGCTCGCAAGTAGAGCAATTGCCAATTGATGTAGGAGACAAAGACCCTTTAGAAGTGATCCAAGACTTGTCTATTGGCAAGATTCGTCCAACGGAGGTGAAGGAGAGTACCTCGTCCGTCCAAGTGGAAGCTTCCACCTCACGACAAGGTGATCCAAGAGTTGATATGGAAGCATCCACAAGTGGGACACACCAAGACAAAGAAAATGAGGAAGTACACAAAGATGAACATCAACAACCTCCTTCTCCACCACGACAAGAGAACGACAACGTCAACAATTAAGAAGGCCAAGAAGAAGAACAAGATGAAGAGGATGTTCCACTCCGAGCCAAGCAAAAGCTCCCACGAGTTTGAGCAAGAATCGCCAAAGACCATCCCATCGAGCAAATCTACAATGATATCCAAACCGGGAGAATCACTTGCTTTAAAACTCGTTTGGCTAACTTTTGTGAACATTATTTATTCATCTCTAGAATTTAACCTATGAAGGTTGAAGAAGCATTGGAAGATCCGGATTGGATAAACGCCATGCATGAAGAGATACACAACTTTGAGAGAAATCAAATGTGGTCATTGGTCGAGAAGTCCGACAACAACCACAACATCATTGGTACCAAATGGGTGTTTCGCAACAAGCAAGATGAACATGGACAAGTAGTCCGCAACAAAGCACGTCTCATCGCCCAAGGCTACACTCAAGTCAAAGGTATGGACTACGGTGAGACATATGCCCCCGTTGCTAGACTTGAGTCCATCCGCATCTTACTTGCCTATGCTAATCACCATGATATCACTTTATACCAAATGGACATTAAAAGTGCTTTTCTAAACGGTGAAATTGAGGAGGAAGTTTATGTTAAACAACCTCCCGGCTTTGTCAATCCTAAGAAACCTATCGGGGATATACCCCACGGTATGACCCGGCCGGAATTGGCGACTCACTGGTGACCCGCCCGGAGCTTGGCGATTCATAGATAACCTGCCCGATCTTGGCGACTCATTAGTAACCCGGCGGGCGGGTTAGATGGACAACAAGGCCTAAAGCCCAGAAGGCCGGCTCACATTATGATGGGCCGGATTAAGAGGAAAGGGATGACGAATGTTTCCTTTACGAGGAAGCAAGATCCGGACTTGTAATCAACTTGTAAGAGAAGATAGACTAGTCCTAGTCCTACCAGGACTCCACATGTAAACCCGCCCCTCTAACTTATATAAGGAGGGGCAAGGCTCCCCACAGAAGGACAAACAAAAAGAAACAATATCTAGGGCTAGACACAAAGAGCCGGCTTACCGGCGACTCCCTCATGATCATAATGAGACCTAGCCACAAACAGCATGTAGGGAAATTCCGGATGATGTTTCCTGGGGCCCGAAGCTGTCTAAATCTTTGTCTTGTGCCGCGTCTCTCGATTCTGCCCAACCCCTCTCAAGCTACCACAATAGATGCGTTGGCCTCACGACTAAGTCCTCACGCTAAGGACATCTGCCGTGACAATTCCACGACAGTTGGCGCCCACCGTGGGGCACGCGCACGGTAGTGTTGAGTTCTTGATGGGCTCCCCAAGGATCGAGAAGCTCGTGATTGGCTGGCTGAAGAAGAACCGACGTAAGACAATCACGCAGGATTTACTTTGGATCTGGAAGTATGAGATTTGAGTTGAAGAGAAATTAGGGTTGTAAGATGCGTGCCGCCGCAACCGGGTGACCCGACGAAATCTGATCAATTTTCACTATGTCGGTGGTAAAGGCCGAGACGGACAGAAGTTGTCGCTGCAATACCTCCAACCCGGCGAAATCAGATCAATTTTAATCTGCGATTAGCAAGTCACTACAAATCATATCATCGTTATTTATTTTTGGAAGAAAACTAGTACGTGTGGAACAGATCGCAACCAGGGCAACTGACGTATACTGGCTGGCTTCAAATTCCGAGGGCGGAAGCAAAAGTGCTATTTTCCATCTTGGCTGCTGTGTGGGAACGAAGAAGTGATTACACCCAACCAACACACGGACATGGAGGCCCAAAAGCAACGACCCATGGCTGGTCTGAACTCTGCCTCCGCCTTCAACCCATCTTTGATGGTCACAGCCACTGGATGTGAGCCGCCGCCCTCGAGCACCTCGCCTTCAAGCTGCGGCCTTGCCTCCTCCAAAACCGTCGTCGCACCCGTTCGTTTCCTCCAAGCCGATGGCCACCTGTGCTTGACCCCGACGTGTCCGTGTGCTGCAGCCGGGTCAACAGCGCACCTCAAGCCGTCGCCGCACTCGAAGGAAAACACGGACGAGGTCTTCATCGAACTGACAGCGACTCGGACTTGGGCTGCAACCTCTGCCTCCGATCCACCACCAAGTCACCTCCGATGAGCGGCCCTCGGCCCCAGTTTCGCTGCGCCACGCCCTAGCCTCGAAGTGGCCACCGTCGGCTACTGCCACGGGTCCTACGCCTGCCGAAGGAAAACACGGTGAGCCGCCAACCAGCGGTCCCCGTCGCCACGGCCTCTGCTTCAACCCACCGTCGCGCGTTGGCCCGGGCTGCTACCACTGCGGCTTCACACCAACCCGCGGCCTTACACTTATGTGGTTACAGTCTTGTCCATCACTGAAAAGAAAGAGGAAAAGAGAGAGACAGAATAAATAGCCACGCATGGGACATCCACTAGCGGCACAGCCCCCAACAACCATTGATTTCCAAGGCATCTCACGTGAAAAAGTGCTACCACAGGTTGCCATTCTTAAAAAACGTGAGGTTATACTAATCCATCATTACTAGTACTCGTACTCCTCCAGACATTTTTTAGTCTGCGTATGGATCATTTGTCCAATGGACATCTGACGAACCATGGCACACAGATCATCTACCGTCCAGATCATCAGGTGATATCCATCTAGTTTACTTTGATCAGTACTTATTAATTTTCTGAAAACAACCAATCTGCACCATAGTCTTGTTATATACAGCCGACACCCCTGCGGTCCGGGCTAAATCAACGTGCCAGCCGGCTCTCTCGTCCGCGTCGGCTTACAAAACGCCACGGACGACTTGCCCGTCTGCCCTCACGGCCGGTTCACGCGTCCGCACCAGCTTACAACACAGAGGACAACTTGATCATCCGCACCGGTTTACAATGCCTCGGCCGACTCATTTGACTGCTCTCACGGCCGACTCGGTCGTGATTGGTTTTAGCGTCACCGAGGTGATCATCAACTCTGCGACGGATAATTTCTGGCCTAACATATCAGGTGAAATCCATCTAGTATATTTTTATATATTATATATTGTTTTCTTTAAAAGAGCAATTACTCTGGCTTGCAAGTTTTCCAATGCAGGACAAATTGTCCACTAAAAAAAGGGATTATTATATCACTGAGCTATTGGATAACTCATGCCGGTTTATATCACGGTTAAATATAGAGAATCTCAAGCCAACTCCTCGAGTCGTCTTGAGACTCGGGGGCTACAATGACATGACTCGGGAACTCCGGGCCATTGGAGGGAAGGATAACCCGGTTCCGGAGGCCACCGCCATATTGATGAAAATTTAAAGGCCGTCAGAAAATTGCCGGTTCAAATTAAAGATTTCGGTTTAAAATCCGGCTCAAGAGACATCTTTCTCCCGCAAAGCTTTGAAGCTCTCAAATCCGGCTCAACATCCGGCTCAAGGTAAATCTGTCTCTTACAAAGCTTTGAAGCTCTCAAATCCGGTTTAAAGTTCTAGTTCAAAAATAATTAATTTCTCGCAAGTTCGAGTTCTCAAACAAATTAAGGGTTGCCAAAAGAGAACTTGTTGCCATGATGCGCGGTTCAAACATGGGTATCCTGCCTTATGGCCTATCTTATTATGGTCACTTGGGGGCTTCCTGTTCAAACATAGTTCGTATTCGAACCAAAGAGAACATAGCTGTTGAAACCCTTTGATCGGCACGCTGCCAAACTCACTAGGGGGCTTCTTGATCGTATCCGAATCATAGCTCAACCCCTTTGGGTCTGACGTGGATCGTTTTCGAATCAGCGTCATTAAACAACTTTAAAGGTCATTTGGGGGCTTCCTGTTCAAACATAGGTCGTATTCGAACCAAAGATAACATAGCTGTCGGTACCGTCTTAATCGGCATCGCCAAAGCCACTGGGGGCTATATGATCGTATTCGAATCTTAGCTTAACCCCTTTGGAACGGTTTACTGATCGTATCCGAATCAGAAGCCTAAAAAAGTTTTATTCTGTCTCTGGTAAAGTTTATTGCAGCCACAATTACTTAACTTGAGACCTTTTTGGGATCATATCTCAAATTTATATGAGTGGTTTATGCTTAACACGGTTTGCCTTTTTGACTATAAGTAGCCAGCTTATGATAATCATCATCTATGTGGAAGCATTGGCTTCTAAAGATTGGGTTATCACCCTTCGCATGAGTCATGTAAACCGGCAAGACAAATTCAATATCACAATGGTTATATGTGAGGTATTATGACCATACTCAAGGCAAACCGTCAAGGGTTCTTGTGATCTACTTGTGTGTAGGGTAAGACTACATTTGGGTGGTTACCCGCCCTGGATCTTGACGTTAAGCCGCCAGGGCATATGTTGTTTAAACTCTGTGCAGGATTTGCAGACCTGTGACTTATATAAATGCTTTAGTCCAAGCTCATAACTGAAATTGGTGTCTCAAAAGGGTTATCAATTATTGATTTTCTCAAGGGCTATAGGCCACCGGTTACAAAAATTCCGGCTTACAATGAATGCGCATTAAGTCGTCATCGGCCAAGAGCCGCCAGGTATTTAAACTCCGGATTTACTTGTCAACCGATGAGGTATTCAAATCTTTAATAGCCAAAACTGGCTGGATTTTCATGATGATATTGAATGATTGAGGTTTTCATACCGGATTATATTATTCAAATCTTGAATAGCCAACATGGCTGGATTTCTATTGTGATTATCAATAACCGGTGTTATGATTGAGGTTTTCAAAGTCGCTTTAGCGCAACGCGGCTATTATTTTTATCAATGGGCATGATTTATTTTACAATGGATTTAATAGTCCCGAGTCACGCAGCTTACTACGACTCGGCACTTGGGGGCTACATTGTTCAAATCGAGATTACATCAAATATACAAGTATCATGTCACTGCCAGCATTCACCATGGCACTTGGGGGCTAATGCAAAGTCATTTTTTGCACAACTTATTGAAGACCCGACTGATCCCATTGTAATGAGCCGGCCCTTGGGGGCTACTGATTGCTCATGTCAACAATTCAAGGTACACAAAGTCTTAATCCATTATATTAAAGGATCCACTGCTCAGTTGGTAAAGCACAAAGCTCTTAACCTTGTGGATGTGGGTTCAAGCCCCACGATGGAGGTTACATCATATGATGCTATTTTCAATGAAGTATATATATAAAGTCCCAGCTCAATATTATCTTACTGAGCCGGCCCTTGGGGGCTACATGTTGCTGTTCAAGTCTACATGATCATATTTACAAAGTCCCTGCTCATTATTGCATAATGACCCAACCCTTGGGGCTACGCTGGTTGAAGTTTTTATTAGCATAAGGCAATTTCAAGTCCCAGGTGGCTGCAAGCATGACAACCCGGCACTTGGGGGCTACAGGTGATATACATATAAAGGGGAAAATCTTCAAATTCTCAGTTTTGAGCAGATCAAATTGACCCGGTGTTTGTAACAATCATGACCCGGTGTCACCAATAACTATGACCCGGCGTCGGCTACAGTTATGACCCGGTGCTATCAATATTTAAAGCCGACAATTTTGGTTATGATAAACCAGCAAGTTTTACCTCTTCAAGCCGGATGAAAGTCAGATGAGTATTTCAAGACCAATATGTTTTAAGTCGGCGCTTTGGAAGCCGATTCAAGTGGATTATTATTTTTACAATATTTCTCTACAAGAGACCAATGCCAGCAAATTGATTCTGAAGCTGGCCTATTGACCCGGATTTCTCAAAAGAAGTATCTGGATTTTTTGCATTCACAATGTTTGAACATATCTACTAAAGGAGATTTGTTATGAGTTCATGGGCATGTATCAAGAAGGAAATGACAAGGATTTAAAGATGATCAGGTGCCGACTTACAAAAATTTAACCCGGAGTACAACCTATCAAGTTTGTTATTGTGAGACATATGTCCCCGTTGCTAGACTTGAGTCCATCCGCATCTTACTTGCCTATGCTAATCACCATGATATCACTTTAGACCAAATGGACATTAAAAGTGCTTTTCTAAACGGTGAAATTGAGGAGGAAGTTTATGTTAAACAACCTCCCGGCTTTGTCAATCCTAAGAAACCTGTCGGGGATATACCCCACGGTATGACCCGGCCAGAATTAGCGACTCACTGGTGACCCGCCCGGAGCTTGGCGATTCATAGATAACCTGCCCGATCTTGGCGACTCATTAGTAACCCGGCGGGCGGGTTAGATGGACAACAAGGTCCAAAGCCCAGAAGGTCGGCTCATGTTATGATGGACCGGATTAAGAGGAAAGGGATGACGAATGTTTCCTTTACGAGGAAGCAAGACCCAGACTTGTAATCAACTTGTAAGAGAAGATAGACTAGTCCTAGTCCTACTAGGACTCCACATGTAAACCCGCCCCTCTAACTTATATAAGGAGGGGCAGGGCTCCCCACAGAAGGACAGGCAACAATCTCTAGGGCTAGACACAAAGAGTCGGCTTACCGGCGACTCCCTCATGATCATAATGAGACCTAGCCACAAACAGCATGTAGGGCTATTCCGGATGATGTTTCCTGGGGCCCGAAGCTGTCTAAATCTTTGTCTTGTGTTGCGTCTCTCAATTCCGCCCAACCCCTCTCAAGCTACCACAATAGATGCATTGGCCTCACGACTAAGTCCTCACGCTAAGGACACCTGCCGTTACAATTCCACGACAAAACCCGATCATGTTTACAAACTTCACAAAGCTCTTTATGGTCTTAAACAAGCTCCTAGAACGTGGTATAAATGCTTGACCAAGTTCCTTATTGAAAAAGGCTTTGAAATTGGAAAAATAGATTCTACTCTTTTTACTAAAAGGGTTAATGGAGAACTATGTTTGTGCCAAATCTATGTTGATGATATTATATTTGGTTCGACTAACCCTCACTTTAGTGAGAAGTTTGTAAAGCTAATATCAGAGAAGTTTGAGATGTCTATGATGAGTGAACTCAAATTCTTTCTCAGTTTGCAAATCAAGCAAACTAAGGAAGGTACCTTTGTCTCTCAAACAAAGTGCACCAAGGACTAATTCAAGAAGTTCAATATGCAAGAATGCGAAGGTATGACTACACACATGCCTACTAGTGGACATCTTAATTTGACCAAAGATGGTGAACCGGTTGATCGAAAGGTTTACCGCTCCATGATTGGTTCATTGTTATATCTATGTGCCTCTCATCCCGATATTATGCTAAGTGAGTGCATGTGCGCACGATATCAAGTGGCCCCTAAAGAATGTCATCTTAAGGCTGTGAAAAGGATAGTGAGATACTTAATACACACACCAAAGTTTGGAATTTGGTATCCTAAGAGGTCTTCTTTCGATCTTGTTGGTTACTCCGATTCGGACTATGTTGGAGACAAGGTTGATAGAAAGTCCACTTCGGGTACTTGTCAATTTCTTGGTAGATCTCTTGTGTCTTGGTCCTCCAAGAAACAAAACTCGGTATCCTTATCCATCGCCAAAGCGGAATACATTGCCGCTGGTTCATGTTGTGCTTAGTTACTTTGGATGACCCAAACTCTCAACGACTATGGGACATATGTGAAACATGTTCCATTGCTTTGTGACAATGAAAGTGCTATCAAGATTGCTCACAATCCCGTGCAACATTCTCGAACTAAGCATATTGAAGTTCGTCATCATTTCATTTGAGATCACCTTGCCAAAGGGGACATTGATCTTAAGCATGTTCACACCGATAAGCAATTGGCGGATATATTCACCAAACCGCTTGATGAGAAGGTCTTTTGCCGTTTGAGAGGTGAATTGAACATCATTGATGCTTCAAACTTGGAGTAGGAACTCCATTTGGATACATGCAAGGCATGATCCTTTGATTAATCCTTGATATTTCTTTCATGTTGCTACTTATATGTCTTGGATATATTTGCACCCTTGCATGCTATCTAACCCTTGTAGGTACTTGGATGAATCTAAATCGATGAGATTGCAACCCACTCACATCTTGAGCAATTTCTACATCACCAAGTCTCTACACAATTGTGGTTGAAGACAAGGAAGCACGAAACCCTTCAAACATATCCTTTGACAAATTCTATATTAAGTTTTATGATTGTCATTTTGGATACACAAGTGCTCTTCCTTGCAAGACTAACCCATGTAGGTAGATGAACTCAAATTCCAAGTGGTGCTCCCAACTCTTGATGAGCTACATCAACCTTGAGCAACCCACACAAGTTCAACTACATGATCAAGATCAACACCACCACCCAAGGTATGTTATTCCATCTTAGAGAAGCTTTACTCCAAGTCATGGTTCAAAAGAAACTCAACAAGATGTGAATACATCAAGATGCTTAAACGAAAAATGGTAACCCCATTTTGAGCTTAAAACTATGAGTATGACCTATGATCAAGTGATCTCACTTGACTCCTTAGTCAATATACTCTAACATAGGTGACATTGTCGACGACCAATTCTAGATGAAGTTCTCTTGTGTTTTTCTGTGCTCTTGCATTTGTCTCATGCATATTTGTTTCCCCTTTCAAAAAAAACTTCATCTAGATTTCTTTTCTGGTTAATTCTATTCTGCATTCCCCGCATCCAATTCATTGCAAATCTTTCAGCCAATTCCCTGCAAAACCTTGTGAGATCTTACCTGCCTAGTGAGCTGAGGTGACAAGTGTTTTCACTATGATGAACTCGGTCACACCGGTTTGTTTCCTTCGGTCCAACCGAATTCTTTCGGTGCCACCGAAGCACACAACTCGGTGCCACCGATTTCACTGCAGGAAAGACAACTTGCCACTTGTTCCGGCATTCTTTTTGCTCCAACTCCACTCAATGATTCTTGTCCTCTACCAGCATCACATTCGACTTGCTGCTTTGTTCTGTGACTCAAGGACCAAACCCATTTGTAACAAAAATCCAGAAGAACCCTTCTTGGAAATTGATGTCAAAGGGGGAGAGAGAGATCACATCAAAGCTTAATCATTTGTATAGGGGGAGAGTGATCTTCAACAAGGAGAAAGAAATCCCAGATGCTTGGTGTTCAAGAGGAGAGAAGTCACATGTCTTTAAGAGGGGAAAGACATGTTCATATTTGATTGTTTGCATTAGCTCTGTTTCTTTTCTTTGCTCTAATTTTCTGTTCCCTATCTTCTCCCAGTATCCCATGCTAGATTCAGGGGGAGCAAGACATCTAAGGGAAGGAAATCCTTGAATTCATTGCACATCTTCACCTTTGGGGACATGTCTATATCCAATGGGGTACTCAGTACTCACTCTCTACATGTCATCCCAGTCTTGGTACTCTTGTGGTTTCTTTTGTTTGCTCTGGCTAGTAGGTGTATCTGTGTTATCTAACCTTGTTTACTCAGGTTCATTCCTTCCTAAGCCAACTCAAGACCACAAGGTAAGTATATGCATCACAGTCATGTGTATGAGGATTTCTTGATGATGTACATCTTTGTTTGCAAGAAGGACTCATGAGCATGAAGGTACATTTCCTATATTCACATCATTTGCTCTGATGCATATAGCCAAGATACATGTAACACATTGCTTACTCTGTCATGCTTATGCATTCACATGCTCCTATATTCCATATTTACATGATTGCATACATGTAGGGGGAGCCTATGCATGTTACATGTCTTTCCAAAGCTTTACTTATTATTCTCTATATCTTTATCTAAAGCTTTGATGTATGTTGTCATCAATTACCAAAAAGGTGGAGATTGAAAGCACAAGTGCTCCCTGGGTGATTTTGGTAATTAATGTCAACATATCTCTTGTTGGACTAATGCTGCTACCTAGTATGTTTCAGATAAGTTCAACAATGGAGTGGCATGGACTAGAGGATGTGGAACGCCTTCAAGATGCTGAGGACAAAGGATTGGCTCAAGCTCAAAGCTCAGGGCTCTAGATTTTCTATTTTAGTGATCCAAGATCACATTGAGTCCATAGGAAAGCCAATACTATTAAGAGGGGATGAGGTGTTGATTAATGGCTTGCTTTCTCAAAGTTCTTAGTGATATGCTCCAAAGCCCTCAATCACTTTCTCACATCCACATATGTCCCAAACCAAAAGTCAAACTCGGCCCCACCGAAACTTTCTATCCGGTGCCACCGAGTTCTCTTGACATAGCCACTGCCAGAAACCCTAATCAATTCGGTCTCACCGATGGGATCTCGGTCTCACCGAGATGGGCTTGCAAACTCTCTGTTGCCTATTGCAATAGTTTTGGTGCCACCGAGGTATGCAATCGGTCCCATCGAGTTTGCTTGGCCAACTCTCTGTTTCACTTATTACCCAAATCGGTCCCACCGAGTTTGTGTAATCGGTCAAACCGAGTTGAGGCTTTACCCTAACCCTAGCACATCGGTCCTACCGAGTTGGTCATATCGGTCCCACTGAAATGTCTAACGGTCACATTATGAACTAAATCGGTCTGACCGAGTTCTGTGAATCGGACCCACTGAGTTTGGTGATTTGTGTGTAATGGTTAGATTTTGTGTGGAGGCTATATATACCCCTCCACCCACTCTTAATTCGTGGAGAGAGCCATCGGAACATGCCTACACTTCCAACATACATTTTCTGAGAGAGAACCACCTACACTTGTGTTGATGTCAAGATATTCCATTCCAACCACATAAGTCTTGATCTCTAGCCTTCCCCAAGTGGCTTACCACTCAAATCTTCTTTCCACCAAATCCAAATCCTGTGAGAGAGATTTGAGTGTTGGGGAGACTATCATTTGTAGCACAAGAGCAAGGAGTTCATCATCAACACACCATTTGTTACCTCTTGGAGAGTGGTGTCTCCTAGATTGGCTAGGTGTCACTTGGGAGCCTCCGTCAAGATTGTGGAGTTGAACCAAGGAGTTTGTAAGGGCAAGGAGATCGCCTACTTCCTGAAGATCTACCCAAGTGAGGCAAGTCCTTCGTGAGCGACGACCATGGTGGGATATACAAGGTTGCTTCTTCGTGGACCCTTCGTGGGTGGAGCCCTCCGTGGACTCCCGCAACCGGTACCCTTCGTGGGTTGAAGTCTCCATCAACGTGGATGTACGATAGCGCCACCTATCGGAACCACGGATAAAAAATCTCTGTGTCTCCAAATTGTGTTTGCACACTCCAATCCCATCCCTTTACATTCTTGCAACTTGCATGCTTTACTTTCCGCTGGTCATATACTCTTGTCATGCTTTCTTGATATGTATTGTGAATGTTTAAACTTGTGCCAAAACTCCACTTCAACTTAAAGAAATTGAAAACTGTGACTTTTCTTACTTAGAGTCTATTCACCCCCTCTAGACACCTCTTCTCGATCCTTTCAATATTATATCTATCAAAATCATCATGTGTAGTAGTAAAACGCAGCCCATCAATATAATCCTTACTAAGGGAAAACTTCTCCGATATAGTGTTGTCGGGAGAATTCAAGAAGATAATAGGACTATCATGCATGGGTGCAATAGCAACAATTTCATGTTTAACATAAGGAACTATAGCAAGTTCATCTCCATAAGCATAATTCATATTGGCATCTTGGCCACAAGCATAACAAGCATCATCAAAAAGGGATATTTCAAAAGAATCAACGGGATCATTACAATCATCATAGTAATCATCCTTTGGTAAGCACGAAGGGAAGTTAAACAATGTATGAGTTGAAGAGTTACTCTCTTTAGAAGGTGGGCATGGGTGATCAATCCGCTCTTCCTCCTTTTGTTCTTCTCTCTCCTCCTCATCTTTTTCATCCAATGAGCTCACACTGTCATTAATTTCTTCTTCCATAGACTCCTGCAAAATATTAGTCTCTTCTTGGACAGCGGAGACTCTCTCAATAAAATCATCAATATCAGAATTGAATTCATAATTCTCATAGAAATATTTAAGTATAGCAAAATTTTCAGGTCTATAAACTGAATCATCAAAATCTTCAAAGTCTTTAAACAAAGATTCAATTTCATAAGCACCCATAAAAGCAACGAATTCTTCTATTTGTTCCACATCATAGTAATCATATATACCATTAGCATAAGAAGCTAAGGTTTCATTATCATTAAATTCACATGAAAAGGGAAGGTGTGGAGCCTTCATCCTAGAGCAACAAGTATAATCATATCTCAAGCATAGTTGCCGAGTGAGGGAGTCCTGGACTAGGGGGTGTCCGGATAGCCGAACTATCATCTTTGGCTGGACTCCAAGACTATGAAGATACAAGATTGAAGACTTCGTCCCTTGTCCGGATGGGACTTTCCTTGGCGTGGAAGGCAAGCTTGGCGATACGGATATGTAGATTTCCTACCATTGTAACCGACTCTGTGTAACCCTAACACTATTCAAAGGTTCTATATAAACCGAAGGGTTTTAGTCCGTGGGGACGAACAACAATCATACCATAGGCTAGCTTCTAGGGTTTAGCCTCTACGATCTCATGGTAGATCTACTCTTGTACTACCCATATCATCAATATTAATCAAGCGGGAGTAGGGTATTACCTCCATCGAGAGGGCCCGAACCTGGGTAAAAACATTACGTCCCTTGTCTCCTGTTACCATCCGCCTAGACGCCTTGCGATTCGGGACCCCCTACCGAGATCCACCGGTTTTGACACCGACATTGGTGCTTTCATTGAGAGTTAAATGCGTATGCGTCACCTATAGGCCCGATGGCTCCTTCGATCGTCAACAACGACCACGATCAGGTGAGACTTTTCTCCCCGGACAGATCTTCATATTCGGCGGCTTTGCATTGCGGGCCAATTCGCTTGGCCATCTGGAGCAAATCGAAAGCTACGCCCCTGGCCATCAGGTCAGATTTGGGAGTTTGAACTATACGGCCGATGTCCGCGGAGACTTGATCTTCGACGGATTCGAGCCACAACCAAGCGCCCGCCTTGTCTCGATGGAGTGCGATCTAGCTACGTCAGCGAGCGGTGCCACGGAGAGCGCACCGATGCCGCTCCGACCCTTAATCCGGAGCGGTTTTGCCGGCAAGGACGGTTGGTTGGACACCGCCTCGGGGCTACGATCTCAACGGGCGATTGAGCGAACTCCATCCCTGTCGCTGCGAAGCCCGTGACTCCAAGGTGCCGGACTCCTCTCCGGGCTCCGAACCTTCCGCGCCCCTGCCAATCGAATCCGATCGGGCGCCGATCATGGAGTTTGCCGCCGCGGACATCTTTCAGTACTCGCCCTTCGGCGACATTCTAAATTCACTAAGGTCTCTCTCTTTATCGGAGAACCTGGCGGACTACGGTCGGGAAGGTTGGGATGCGGACGACGAAGAAATTCAACGCCCACCCACCACCCAATTTGTAGCCACCGCCGATGATTTAACCGACATGCTCGACTTTGACTCAAGACATCGACGGTATGGACGGCGATGCGGAGGCGACAAGGACCCGGCACCTACGAGGTAATCGGAAGGCCACCTCGTCATATGACATATACATGGTGGACATCCCAAAAGATGGGAATGGCGATGGAACGGCGGAGGATGACCCCTCCAAGAAACAACCCAAGCGTCGACGTCAGCGGCGCCGTTCTAAATCCCGCCACAGTAAAAACGGTGATTCCCGCACGGGAGACAATAATACCGGACGGTGCGAAGGCGACCCCCTCGGCAGGACTCAGCGAGGAGGAGGAGAAGCAAGACCGCCTGACGATCTGGCAGAAAAGAGAGGTAGAGTACGATAATTATGCGCCCCCCCTCCGAAGATGAGGCAAGCCTCCACGGCAAATTTGTCGTGCACGAGGATCCTGCCGAACAGGAGGCGTTTCAAACGCAGGGCTTATGGCCACGGCAAGCAGCCTCAAGAAAAAACAGCAGCAGCTTAGAGCTGACCAAGACTTGCTAACTGACAAATGGACTGAAGTCCTTGCAGCCGAAGAGTATGAACTCGAACGCCCCTCCAAGAGATACCCCAAACGCAGGCTGCTACCCCAATTAGATGAAGCAGCACCGAAACCTACATCACCAGCGCATGATGCGGCCGACCGGCCACCCCATGGTCGCGACAGAGAGGCCTCTAGACCCTCCATTCAAGCAGCACTCCGGCGTCGCTCGAAAAGTACCAAGGCACGGGGAAACGCGCCAGACCTGCGAGACATATTGGAGGACAAGGCAAGGCAAACAAGATCGATCTACGGATCGCGTGGGCGCCCCACGACACGTGACGATAACCGTCACGCCGGATACAGTAATTCCGGCCGGGCCGAACACAGTAGACAAAGCTCATATGAGCTACGTCGTGATATAGCCCAATCTGAGGCGCCAAGACACCCACTATGCTTCACAGACGAAGTAATGGATCATCAAATACCCGAGGGTTTCAAACCCGTAAACATCGAATCATACGATGGTACAACAGATCCTGTGGTCTGGATCGAGGACTACCTCCTCCATATCCACATGGCCCTGGCGATGATCTACACGCCATCAAATACCTCCCACTCAAGCTTAAAGGACCAGCTCGGCATTGGCTTAACAGCTTGCGGCCAGAATCAATTGGTTGTTGGGAGGACCTGGAAGCCGCATTCCTTGATAACTTCCAGGGCACATATGTGCGATCACCAGACGCCGATGACCTCAGCCACATAATTCAGCAGCCAGAAGAATCGACCAGAAAATTCTGGACACGGTTCCTAACCAAGAAAAATCACATTGTCGACTGTCCGGATGCAGAGGCCCTTGCATCCTTTAAACATAACATCCGCGACGAGTGGCTTTCCCGGCACCTAGGACAGGAAAAGCCGAAATCCATGGCAGCCCTCACCACACTCATGACCCGCTTTTGCACGGGGGAGGGCAGCTGGCTAGCTCGAAGCAACAACTTGGCCAAACACCCTGATAGTTCGGATACCAAGGACAGCAATGGCAGGTCGCGTCGCAACAAGCATAAACGCCGCGTGCGGTGATAATGCTGAAGATACGGCGATAAAATGCCGGATTCAGAGGCTCTAAACCCGGTCAGCGGAAGAAGCCATTCAAAAGAAATACCCAGGGCCCGTCCAACTTGGACCGAATACTCGATCACTTGTGCCAGATACATGGCACCCCCGAAAAACCAGCCAAGCACACCAACAGGGATTGTTGGGTGTTCAAGCAAGCTGGCAAGCTAAGTGCCGAACTCAATGACAAGGGGCTGCATAGCAATGACGAGGAAGAGCCCTGGCCGCCGAACAATAGAGGATGAAGGGCTTCCCCCACAAGTGCGGACGGTGAACATGATATACGCAACCCACATACCCAAAAGGGAGCGGAAGCGTGCACTAAAGGGCGTATATGCGATGGAGCGATCGCCCAAGTTCAGCCCATGGTCCTCTGCCCGATCACCTTTGATCGAAGGACCACCCACTAGCATCCGTCACGGCGGATTCGCCGCATTGGTTCTTGACCTAATCATCGACGGATTTCACCTCACTAGAGTCCCGATGGACGGCGGTAGCAACCTGAACCTGCTTTATCAGGATACAGTGCGCAAAATGGGCATAGACCCTTCAAGGATTAAACCCACAAACACGACCTTTACAGGCGTCATACCAGGTGTAGAGGCCAATTGTACAGGCTCAGTTCCACTCGAAGTGGTCTTCGGATCCCCGGATAACTTCCGTAGCGAAGAGTTAATCTTCGACATAGTTCCGTTTCGCAGCGGCTATCATGCACTGCTTGGACGAATCGCATTTGTAAAGTTCAATGCGGTGCCGCACTACGCATACCTCAAGCTCAAGATGCCAGGCCCTCGAGGAGTAATCACGGTCAATGGAAACACCGAACGCTCTCTCGAGCGGAGGAGCACACGGCGGCCCTCATGGCGGAGGTGCAAAGCAGCCTCTCACAACAATTCTCGAGTCCGGCCACTAAATGTCCGGACACTGTCAAACGCGCCCGGAGTAACCTACAACAAGACCGCCTGGCACGATCCAAGCACGCATAGCAATCTGGCCCCAACCCCAGCCCTCGCGAAATTGCGAAGCCAGTACTACGCGTACATAACTATGCTCTGAAGATACCATGGGAATAAGGGGAGGGGCACGACCACGGCACGCCCAGAATGCGGCTCAACCGCACCAGGGGCTCCCGATTGTGTCATTCTTTTTTTTCTTTTTTTCTTACTTTCAGGACTCTGTTCTCCAGAAGCCCTGTCCGGCATTCGCGCCGAACTCACGATGCAACAGCCAGGGAAACAGAAAGCTACGTCGAGTGTCCAGGTGGTCTCTACTACGAGCATTATACCTGTTTTACATACCATCCCATGACTTACCCTCGGAGGGGACATGTTAAATAGTCCCATCCCTTGCTTATCGCACAATTTGTATCGTTCTGCTTTTATTTGCAGTTTCTTTTTAATAACCAATATATAGCTCTTGCGTATTATTGCATTCTTTATCTACATATATGTTCATTTCATGACATGTTGCACCCGTACAATTTGGTACGGCCAATACACCAGGGGCTTAAGTACCCCAAAAGTATGGTGTGATAAGTCCGAACACTTTCACAAGTGCGGCACCCCGAACTTATAGCATTATATGCATCGGCTCAGAATCATGTCTTGGGTCAATAGTTGGGTTTGCCCGGCTCCCATGCTTTGGTACCTTACGTTCCGTTATATCGGCTAAGGTAGCGTTGGGAGAACCACTGCAATTGTGCCCCGGTTGAGTTGGGTTGAGCACCTCAGTGGAGAAAGCTAAAACTGACCGTCATGATAGGGCGAGAGCCGGTCGCTGTTCGAGAGATTTTTTGGGGTCCCTAAAGACTTATGCCGCTTAGAGCGAGGAGTCGGCATTGTCTGACCAAGGCATGGATAGTGCCCCGAACTCGGTCTTCCGAATACTAGGGGCTTCGCCGAAATTTAAAATTATAGAATTCTATGGCTAAGTGAGAGTGTTCAAGCACTATAAGTCCTGTTGCCTTGTTCGTTGCGTTGAGCGCCTCCCTTGATGGACCCAAGAATGGGAACAAGAGCGCTCAAGTTTATCCCGAACACCCCAGCACTCGTGGCATGGGGGCTGAAGCCAACGACTTTCCATCTCTCAAATTTGATAAACGGCCGCACAGAAGGTAAATATTTTAAATTAACAAGCGTTGCTTAGCGCATATGAACAAGTTTTCAGCGTACAGGATAATAAATGCGAGTCTATTCAAAAATTACATCTTTGGAGCACTCATCTGCTATACGGCGGGCACCCTTCAGGACGCCATCATAGTACATTTCGGGCTTGCGATGCTCCTTGCCCTTGATTGGCCGTCCGTCACAAGCTTCTCCGCATCTAGCCTGCCCAGTGCACTTTAGCACGGGCAAGGGCCCGACAGGCACCTTCAATGCAGACGGGCGCTTGATGACTTCAATCCATGGACGGCGTCCACCGGCCGCAGACTAGCCCAAAGTAGCTCCTGTGCATGGCTTCCAATGGCCACAACCGAACTATGAGGCCCTTCATGGCACATTCGGTGACCTTGTGGAGCTCGACCAGCTGCTTCAATTTGGTCGCTCGGGCACCGGACGTTCGACCTCGGCATCTTGAGACCAGAACACCTTCTCCGTCGAGCTCCCTCCTTGGCGCGGTAGAGCAGCGGCAGCATCAGACACACTACGGGGCAGATCTGCGAATGCTCCTGGAGAGCTCTGAATCCGGGTAAGTAATAGGTAATTCACTTTTACATTCTTGCTCTGCATAAAGAATGCCTTACCCGCCGCGATCTTTTTTATTGCCTCAATCTCCTGGAGGGCTTTTTGGGCCTCGGCCTTAGCAACTTTGGCACTCTCAAGAGCCGAGGCAAGCTCGGACTCTCGGGTCTTGAGTCACGCTCCAAACCCTCGTGTTTTTTCACGAGAGCCTGGAGCTCTTGCCGTACCTCCGCCAGCTGCGCCTCCCCCTTCTCTCGCTCGGTGCGCTCCGTGGCCGCTTTGTTTTCGGCCACGGACACCGCCTCCTTCAGGGTCGCCACCTCGCTCGTGGCCCCTGCAGTACCCATGTTATTCCTGTTATCTTTTGCAACCGAATCCTTTCTATAAGGTATTTCTTTAATAAGGTATTTCTTACCTTCCCTGTCCTCGAACTGCTTCTTGGCAAGGCCGAGCTCGTTCTCAGACCGCTCGAGGCTCTTCTTCATAGCATTGACCTCCAAGGTCGGTCTGCAGAGGTCGGCGCAGCCTTTGCATTCGCATATTGACATACTTATGTTAGACTCCTGCGTATATCTTTTAGATCCTTAGACCGGCTTTTCTTTCCGAACACGAACCAAGCATCGGGGTCTCTTGTCTATGCGGTAATATTTTTACATATTCTAAACTTACATCAAAGCCTGTTAGAAGGCTGATGCAGGCTTCGATCGGCTGCTCTTGGCGGGTGAACTTTTCGGATCACCGCACTCATGATAGTGCGGTGCTCCTTGTCGATGGGCGCTGTTAAGTGCCTCCAACAAACTATCCGGTGCCTCCGGTTGGGCCGGAGGTCACCGGTGTCGCAATCTTCCCCTCTTACGAAGGGCACTTTGCGGTCTTGGAACCACTGTTGGTTCGATGCAGTCGACAGGCGGACTTAGAGCCCTCTGGGGTTTTGCCCTCTTGCGCCGGAGTGCAGGAGGTCGCCTTGCGGCGCCTCCAGGACCACCTCCTCCTGGTTGGGCCCCTTTTGGGACTCCACCGCGGTGTCATCTGCGTCACGAGTGGAGGAGGCGGTCGGAAGCGAAGTGCCATTCACATCCGACGTGTCCAGGGAGCCGCTCGACGAAGCGGCAAGCTCGTCCTTGGGCGGGCTACACGGTTATATTCGGCGTTAGAAGACACTATGCGACAAATGAAAATCCATGAGTTATTCTGGACACTTACGATCTCGCCAGGGGCTTGGCCCTTGGTGGCCACTCCTCCTCGTCGTTGTCGGTGTTGGTGGACAAGTCCGGATGAAGGGTCCTTCCTTTCTTGGACCCTCCAGCCTCCCCAGTCGGGGCGGCCTTCCTTTTCTTCTCTTCCCCCGCTAGGGGAGAGGATTCTTTTTCCTTCTCCTTGTTCTCAGGAGAGGATTCTGTTTAAGAATCTGACAGCGCTCGGCGCCGGGAGCTTCTTCGAGTTCCCGTGGCCTCCTTCTTGGCCTTCTTCTCCGTCACCACGTGAGGTACCGGAGCTAGCAGCCCCGTCAATCGGGCGTCCGTTGGGTCTTCTGGCAAAGGGGCCGGACAGTTAATCTGTCCGGATGCCTTCAGCTAGTCCTGTCAAAGGTTAGGGTGTTTTAGATCCCGCATAGAGTCAAACTATGAAAAAAGAGTCCCATAAAGGGTAAAATAACTTACTTCGCTGGCTTGACGCTGCGAGCTGAATCCGCGATCTTGATGGCGGATGCGGGGCTTCAGCGCCCTTGAACATCACCTTCCGGGCATCTTAAATGCGTAGTGTCGAAGAGCGGCTCAAATCCGGTCTTGTGCGGATCAAACTCCCACAAATTGAAGGCCCGTTCTTTGGCATGGGAGAATCCGGCGGATGAGCATAACTGGACTACGTTGGCAAGCTTGAGCTTCTTGTCCACCAGGTTTCGGACACATGTTTGGAGTCCGGTCAGCTCTTCCGAATCACCCACGTCAGGCCCGTCTCTTTCCATGATGTGAGCCGTGTGGGGGAGCCAGATCTGAATTCGGGGGCCGCTGCCCATTTGGAGTCGCGCGGCTCGGTGATGTAGAAGCACCCCGATTGCCACCCCTTTATTGTCTCCACGAAGGAGCCCTCGAGCCATAGAACATTGGGCATCCTGCCCGCCATGGCGCCTCCGCACTCCGCCTGTTGGCCGCCCACTATCTTCGGCTTGACGCTAAAGGTCTTCAACCATAAACCGAAGTGGGGTTGGATGCAGAGGAAAGCCTCGCACACGACGATAACCGTCGAGATATTGAGGATGAAGTTTGGGGCCAGATCATGGAAATCTAGGCCGTAGTAGAACATGAGCCCCCGGACAAATGGGTGAATTGGAAAACCTAGTCCGTGGAGGAAGTGGGTGAGGAACACCACCCTCTCATGGGGCCTGGGGGTGGGGATGAGCTGCCCCTTGTTGGGGAGCCGACACGGATGTCGCCGAACAAGTATCCGGCCTCCCGCAGCTTTGTGATGTGCCCCTCCGTGACGGAGGAGGCCATCCACCTGCCTCCCGCTCCGGACATAGTTGGAGAAGGTTGAGGTGGGGTGTGCGGACTTGGGTCTGGAGCTCGAGTCTTGTGAAATGGATGAGCAAAGGAGGAAGAAGGTGTGGGTGAAGAGGTGGATCCTTATCCCCTTATATGGACGGACGAAGCTATGCGTCCCCCACCAGCCTGGTAAAACTCGCTTATCTCCCAAGCGCCATAATCAATGGCGCGGATGGGTTACCCACGTCCGTATTGATGAGAAACCTGGAATAAGGGGGCACGATCTCCGCTTTGATAAGACGTGCCAAGGAAACCGCCTCGCTAAACGCGATGAGGTGGAACAGTAAAAACGATTCGTATAAAGGCCTGGCCGTGGTGTGATGTCGCGCTGCGGAATACGTCAACAGATCTGTGCAAAACATATTCTCTCTATGGTGGTATGTGGAACTTGTTTTGCAGAGCCGGACACTATCCTTGTGTTCAAAACCTTCTATGAAGTATTCGGAGGAGGAACCCGCCTTGCAATGCCGAAGACAATATGCGCGCCGGACTCATCGTCATTGAAGCCTGGTTCAGAGACTCTTGAGGAGTCTGGACTAGGGGTGTCCGGATAGCGAACTATCATCTTTGGCGGACTCCAAGACTATGAAGATACAAGCTTGAAGACTTCATCCCTTGTCCGGATGGGACATTCCTTGGCGTGGAAGGCAAGCTTGGCGTCTGAGATATGTAGATTTCCTACCATTGTAACCGACTGTGTAACCCTAACCCTATTCGGTGTCTATATAAACCGAAGGGTTTTAGTCCGTAGGGACGAACAACAATCATACCATAGGCTAGCTTCTAGGTTTTAGCCTCTCTGATCTCGTGGTAGATCTACTATTGTACTACCCATATCATCAATATTAATCAAGCAGGAGTAGGGTATTACCTCCATCGAGAGGGCCCAAACCTGGGTAAAAACATCGCGTCCCTTGTCTCCTGTTACCATCCGCCTAGACGCATAGTTCGGGACCCCCTACCCGAGATCCGCCGGTTTTGACACCGACACCGAGCATACTAATGCAACATATAAATTTGATCCCATAATAGTTTCCCTTTTTGAGTCAAGCGATAATCCCTAAAGTATTCACGTTGATCCAACGTGTCTCCCATTACAAAGTTGAATGGGGTTTTCTCAGGATTATGAAAGTAGTACATAATATCTTTCACATAATGAGCATCGAGGGTTTTAGGAGGTTCCCCATCTCCATGAGTAGCAAGCACACATAATTTTTTTGGTATTTCGTGTTCCATATCCATAACTAAAGATAGAGAACAACTTAAAATAGCAAATAAAAATTACTTAGTGATAAAGCAAACAAGCACACACGAGAATATTCACCCCATGCTATGAC
The DNA here is from genome assembly GCA_021605145.1 of Aegilops bicornis. NCBI lineage: Eukaryota > Viridiplantae > Streptophyta > Magnoliopsida > Poales > Poaceae > Aegilops > Aegilops bicornis. The sequence continues at coordinate 256,634,366 of CM038670.1, read as the reverse complement.
TCCCCGGCAACGGCGCCAGAAAAAGGTCTTGATAACCCACAAGTATAAGGGATCAATTGTAGCCTCTTTCGATAAGTAAGAGTGTCGAACCCAAGAGGAGCTAAAGGTAGAACAAATATTCCCTCAAGTTCTATTGACCACCGATACAACTCTACGCACGCTTGACGTTCGCTTTACCTAGAACAAGTATGAAACTAAAAGTACTTTGTAGGTGTTGTTGGATAAGATTTCAAGATAATAAAGAGCGCGTAAATAAAACTAGGGGTTGTTTAGATAAATAAATAAATAAGTTAGCTTTAGTAGAGAGCTTTTTGTCACGAGAAAGTTATTTGTCCCTAGGCAATCGATAACTAGACCGGTAATCATTATTGCAATTTTATTTGAGGGAGAGGCATAAGCTAACATACTTTCTCTTCTTGGATCATATGCACTTATGATTGGAACCGTAGCAAGCATCCGCAACTACTAAAGATCATTAAGATAAAACCCAACCATAGAATTAAATCATCAAGTCCTCTTTATCCCATACGCAGCAACCCCCTTACTCGGGTTTATGCTTCTGTCACTCAAGCAACCCACTATAAGCGAATCATGAACGTATTGCAACAGCCTACAGCGAGAATCCCTCATGCTTGCGCGACACAGAGAGCACCATAGGACAGGACCAATAATAAAACATGCAACTCCAACCAATCACGATCATCAATTAACCCATAGGACAGAACAGATCTAATCAAACATCATAGGATAGTCATACATCATTGGGAAATAATATATAGCGTTGAGCACCATGTTTAAGTAGAGATTACAGCGGGTAAAAGAGGGGTTACACCACTGCATAGAGGGGGGAAGAGTTGGTGATGAGGGCGGTGAAGTTGTTGGTGTAGATTGCGGTGATGATGATGGCCCCGGCAGCGTTCCGGCGCCACCGGAAGAGAGGGGGAGAGGGCCCCCCTTCTTCTTCTTCTTCCTTGACCTTCTCCCTAGATGGGATAATGGTTTCCCCTCCGGTCCTTGGTCTCCGTGGCATGGGAGGGGCGAGAGCCCCTCCAAGATTGGATCTGTCTCTCTGTCTCTCTCTGTTTCTTTGCTCCCTGATTCTGGCCTTTGACCGTTTCTTATATTCCCGGAGATCCATAACTCCGATTGGATTGAAATTTGAACATGATTTTTAACCGGATATTAGCTTTCTTGCAGCGAAAGAAGGGCAACAACCGCCTTACGGGGTGTCCACGAGGGTCAGGGGCGCGCCCCCTGCCTCGTGGGCCCCTCAGGCATCGTCTCGCATTGATTCCACTTCCCAAAATTCAGATATATTCCAAAAAAATCTCCGTCAGTTTTTATCCCGTTTGGACTCCGTTTGCTATGGATTTTCTGCGAAACAAAAAACATGCAACAAACAGGAACTGGCACTGGGCACTGGATGAATATGTTAGTCCCAAAAATAGTATAAAAAGTTGCCAAAAGTGTATGAAAGTAGTATAATATTGGCATGGAACAATAAAAAATTATAGATACGACGGAGACGTATCTGAGTACTAGGTACTCCTATTGGATATAGACATGTCCCCAAAGGTAAAGATTTGCAATGAATTCAAGTTTTCCTTCCCTTATGTCTTTCTCCCCCTGAATCTTATATTAGATATTGGGAGAATATAGGGAACAGAAGATCAGAGCAAAACAGATCAGAGCACAAAAACATAACACAAACTAACATGTCTTTCCCCTCTAAAGACATGTGACTTCTCTCCTCTTGAACACCAAGCATCTATGGTCTCTCTCTCCGTCTGAGCATTCTCCCCTTTTGAAGTGATTAAGGTTTGATGTGATCTCTCTCTCCCCCTTTGACATCAATTTCCAAGAAGGGAACTTCTGGATTGTGAGTCATACGTTTGGTCCTTGAGTCATAAAGAAAAGCAGCATATAGAATATGATGCTGGTAGAGGACAAGAATCATTGAGTGGAGCTGGAACAAATATGAAGGATGCAAATGGCAAAATTTCTTCTCAGCACTGAAATCAGTAGCACCATGTTGTTTTCTTCGGCGGCACCGAAAGGGTTCGGTTGGACCGAAAGTGACAAACCGATGTGTCCGGGTTGAACACGGAGAGAACATTTTGTCATCTCAACTCACTAGGCAAATAGGATCTCACAAAGATTTGCAAGGAATTAGCTAAAGGATTTGCAATGAATTGGATGTAGGGAATGCGGAACAAAAATAGAAAAGAAATCTAGATGAAGTTTTTTTTTGAAAAAGAAGGGGAACAAATATGCAAGAACATAGAGAAACACTAAAGAACTTCATCTAGAATTGGTCGGGGACAAAGTCACCTATTTTAGAGTATATTGACTTAGGAGTCAAGTGAGAACACTTGATCATAGGTCATACTCATCGTTTAAGCTCAAAACAGGGTTACCATTTTTCGTTTAAGCATTTTGATGTATTCGCATCTTGGTGAGTTGCTTTGACCCATATCTTAGGATAAAGCTTCTCTAAGATGGAATTACATACCTTGGGTGGTGTTGTTGTACTTGATCATTGTCGGTGTACTAGAGTAGGGGTACCTTAGTATCCCGAACTTGTGCACGGGCAGTTGCAGCCCTCCGCGGCAAGGCTTACCAGGTGACCGCCAAAGTCCTCCGTGGTTCCTTTGGAGCCATTCAAGAACAAAGTATTCAAGCCTAGGAGACAAGACCCCGGCAAGAGGAGCTTGCCGGGAAGGCCACCCAAGGCACCTAGGAGGCAAGGCCCGGCAAGAGGAGCTTGCGGGAAGGCCCGATGAGCAACAAGCTTCGGCGCGACAAGACAACAATCATGACAAGGCGCTTGCATGGCAGACCACCATGTTGTACCTGCGCTCCGGCACATCCACTAATGTGTCGCCATACAGGACCTTTCGGTAGCGTGGCGAGAGGCCGTGCGGCCAGTGAGCGATGGCAAGCGGCCTTGAACATGCAGCCATCATGGCAAGCGGTGGCGCCCGACGGTCCCTCGTTTGCACCGTTAGGCGGCGTGAAGACGGGCATTTAATGCCTTTGTCCCCTGCCGTCGAGGTTAGGTATGATACAACAGCCTGCGTACCTTTGTACAAGTAGCTGTACCAACCACTCCTTTTCCATTTTACCCTTGTCTACGTTGCCACCTGTCGGAGACCCTTTAGCATATAAAAGGAGGCCCATGCATAGCGTGGGGGGGTTCGAAGGTTGAAGCGGAGAACATCCATGCTCGGTCTCGTTAGCATGCTTGTGTGCACTGTAGCACTCAGCGCTCCTGAGCAAGAACTCAATATACTTAGACATGCAGCAGTAGGAGTGTTATCTCTCCGGAGAGCTCCGAAGCTGGGTAAACCGCTTCGTGCTTAACCGCCTCGATCTGCTCTTCATGCGACCTCCGCCCGAACCAAACGGGGCTCGGTCCGCCGGTCCCATAGGTGTTCGTGGGTCAGACCAGCCTCCCCGACATCTTTGGCGCGCCAGGTAGGGGGGCGTCGAGATTGTGTGAACCTGATCCGGCGCCCACGCGAGCTAGATCTTCATCATCTTCATCGACATGCCACCGAATAAGAAGGCTTGGCGGCAGATGTTCCGTCCGCGTCGAACCCACCACCACCGGAGCAAGCGGGTGGTGGGGTGAAACGCCGGTGGAAGAATGGACGTCGGCAGGGAGCCCACGGTGCTGCCAAGTCCAAGGACAAGGCTGCGCAAACCTCGGCGTCCGTACATGCACCGCGCCCGTCTCAGGAGGCGCGGGACCGACAGCGTCATGGTATTCACAACGCCATACGCTCGTTGGACCAAGATCGAGCTGGTGGATCTCGGGATGCTCAAGACCAGCATGCGCGCCAACATCTTGCCGACGCGAAGCGAGGCACCGATCGCTGGGCGGGATACGCTCCTTCTAACATAGTTAGAAGTCCGAGCATATCCCGCTCCTCGCGCTGTTCGCCATCGCCACCCACCACTCCAGCGAAGCTCTGGCGAGCTCAAGCGCTCTGGATTACCCTCAACAGCCGACAAGGTCGATGAATGGAGGGCCACCATTCGAGAGTCTCATCGGCTTTGCCAGCAGCGGCGCTCCATGACACCGAGTGCATCGCTGCGCGACAGGACTGCCAAACACGAGCGGTGGCGGCGAAACTGGTGGGGTGCAACCACCATGCACTCTCCGCCCGAAGGCCAAGATCGCCCGACTTCGCCGGATCCACCTCGGCAGCGACTCCACCGCATCGCCGGATCCACGAGCTCGTCGCGATCGGCGCCAAGTTCTTCACGAGCAGCGACAAAGAAGAAGACGCTCGAACTTCGCATCGGCGCCAAGAGAAGCGGCGTCAATCCGACAAGCGCCTTGGTCCCTCTATGGACATGCATGCGCCCGAAGAACCAGGCGACTTGTCGTCTGTGATGAGTTGCCCTGCGTTCACTTTCGTGAGCTGCGGCAAGTCGATGGCCCGGCAAGAAGAATTTCAAGCGAGCGTGCGAGAGAAATACGGCGGCAAGACGCATCCGTCGGAGTTCCTCGGCATCTACACCATCGCGGTGCAAGCTGCGGGGCGAGACGACAAGATCTGGCCAACTACTTCCGGCTGGTGCTCAAGCCCAATGTCGAGATCTGGCTCATGCACTTGCGGACAACTCCATATCCTCTTGGGCAGATCTATGCCATCGGTTTATCGGCGCCTTCTTTACAGTGACCACAAGCCCCATGGCCAAGAAAGCGACCTTCATCTGCTGCGCCCGGATGGAAGGAGAGCCCTAACGCAAGTACATTCAGAGATTCAGCCCGTCTGACAGCACAACATCGGATGTCCACCCTGCTGATGTCGGTAGCGTTCCATCGAGCGTGCGAAACCGCGAGATGCGGGAGGAGATGGCGATGTGCAAGATCGAGAGGCGTCGATGAGCTATATGCCACGGCCGACAAGTGTACGCGTGTTGAGGAAGGGAGGAGACTCCACGGAGAGAATCTTTGAGGCGGGAGGATCGATAGTGAGGAGACCGCCCCGGCAAAGAAAAAACGGCGACGGAGCAACAGGAAGAAGAAAGGCAAAGATGTGCTAGTTGTTGAGCAGTCCGGCAACGGAGGTTGCGCCAAGAAAGCCAAGGCTGGTAGCTCCGGCAAGGAGGTTGCCGCTAGCACCAATTGCCAGGCTGTGGCGGTCGCCGACAAGCAGGACGGCTCCAACAAACAGTACTGCAAGATTCACCGCACCAAGGGTCATGACCTCCAGAGCTGCAAAAAGGTCGAGCAGCTTGTCGAGCAGCGAAGGCTGAATCTGACGACGCGACAAGGAGAAGGCCCGGAAGGTGCCGGAGGAGCTAGCAAGAAAGCGTCCCGACCGGGGAGGGGCCGCGGCAAGGCCAAGCGGCGGCAAGGAGACAGCCTCCCAGCGGCGCGACAAGGATGAAGGCGGCGGCGATGATGAAGACATGGATGATGACGAGACCGATGAGCAGGAGTTCGAGAAAGCCACAGAGGTCGTGCGTTGGCGGTGGTGCTTCTCTGCATACTTCACACCGCCCGGCTCAAGCGGTGGATGCGGGAAGTCAATGCGGCGTAACCATCCGTCGAGTCGGGCAAGCCTCACGAAATGGTCCAAAGACGCCTATCATCTTTGATATTGAGGACCACCACGATCGGCGTAGCGTGGTCGGGTGCTTGCCGATGTTGGTTTCACCAACTATCCGCAACCTCAAGGTCACTAAGATGCTAGTTGACGGCGGGGCCGGCTTGAACCTGATCTCCTCGCGGTGCTCCGAAACTCGGATCCACGATGGCGAGCTTGAAGAGACCGGCACATTCAAGGAATTAATCCGGGAAGAAGCAAGCGAAGGAAAGATCACGTTCCGGTGACATTTGGCGTGAAGTTGAACTTCAGGGCTGAGAGGGTCACTTTTGGCGTTACGACTTTCCATTGCCTTACAATGGGATACTTGGCCGTCCAGCACTCGCCAAATTCATGGCAACCTCTCCCTATGCATACAACATGCTAAAGATGCCAGGCCCGATAAGTGTCATCTTTGTCCCTGGCGACAAGAAGGATGCTCTTATCTGCGCCGACAAGATCTACCGGGAAGCAGCAGCTGCAACAGATTGCAAGCCACTTGCCGCTGAAGCTCCCGGGGCGAAGAAGAAGACCAAGTCCGGCAAGAGCTCGGATGCCCACTCCGGCAAGCGCACCTCTTGGTGCTGCGCTACCGTCGAGGACGCACCATCGAGCTCCACCGGCAAGTGTAAGAAAGGCGATGGCAGCTCCACGGAGACCAAGAAGGTGTCCGCCAAGGAGGGCGGCGGTGGTACCTTCACCATCGGTGCCACTCTCGACCCTAAATAGGAAAGGCGCTCATTGCTTTCCTGCGGGCGACGTCGGCGTGTTTCGCGTGGCAACCGTCGACATCCCGGTGTTCCTGTGAAAGTAATTGAGCACCATCTTGCCGTTTGTCCTCATGCGCCCGTCAAGCGAAGAAAGTCGAGGAAGCGAGCGTTGGGCGCCAAGAGTTCATCGCAGAAGAAATCAAGAAATTGGAAGCAGCATGCCTTGTCGGAGGAGTGCTCCATCCTATGTGGTTGGCCAATCACAGTGGTTATGCATAAAGGCAAGCGGAAATGGAGGCTTTGTATCGACTTTACCGATGTCAATAAAGCTTGTCCCAAAGACCCATTTCCTTGCCACGCATCGACCAGATTGTTGACTCCACGGCCGGATGTGATTTGCTTTCATTTACGGATGCATACTTAGGATATCATCGGATCTTCATGGCGAGAAGAGGATGAGGAGAAGACCGCATTCATCACCCCATGTGGCACATCTTTGTTTAAATGCGGATGCCTTTCGGATTAAAGAATGCTTTGGTTCAACATTTGCAAGAGTAGTCCATGACGCTTTTGAGCCGCAAATGCACAGAAATGTGGCAGCCTACATGGATGACATAGTGGTGAAAAAGCAAGGACAAGGAGACCACGATTCAAGATTTAGACGAGACCTTTGCAAATCTGCGCAAGATCAACCTCAAGCTCAACCACGAGAAGTGTGTGTTTGGAGTCCCCTCCGCAAGCTTCTCGGGTTCTTCGTGTCTCGGCGGGGAATTGAAGCCAATCCCGACAAGATCAAGGCCATTGAACAGATTGAAGCACCAAAGCGGCGTCAAGGATGTACGAAGACTTGCGGTTGCGTAGCTGCTCTCGGCGAGTTTATCTCTGGAGTCTGCTGGCGCGCCTGCCATTTTCAAAATTTTGAAAAGGCAGGTCCGATGAAATGGACTCCGGAAGCGGAGGCTGCGCTGCAGGACTTGAAGAGATACCTATCCTCCACTCCAACACTTGTCGCACCTAAGCCACAAGAGAAGTTGCTGCTATATATAGCGGCAACCAATCAAGTGGTTAGTGCTGCGTTAGTAGCGGAGAGGGAGGCAGATGATGAGCTAGCAACCATGACGGATGCATCCGGCTGACGGCGGGGGCTTCACCGGCAAGCTCTGGTCCCGACAAGGATGGATCTGCCTTGACGCATGAGAAGATCACGAAAAAGAATGGTGCAGTGCCGGTTTACTTTGTCAGTTCCCTTCTGCGAGGGGCTAGGTCAAGGTACTCTGGTGTGCATAAATTGCTTTCGGCCTCCTCATGGCCTCGAGAAAGCTGCGCCATTACTTCCGTGCACATGAGATCACGATCGTCCTCGTTTTCGGCTGAAGAGGATCTTGCAAAATCCGAGAGGCAACAGGCGGGGATTGTCGAAAGAACCTTTGGGCTGTCAAGCTTTAGCCTCAAGTTTGAGAGCACTTCAACTATCCAAAAGCGAGCATTGGCGGAGTTCATAGCAGAATGGACGCCAACACAAGATGAAGAAATTCGAAGCGAGCATCCCGTCAAGGAGGCAAGCAAAGAGTGGCTGATGTACTTTGATGGTGCCTTCTCGCTGCAAAGGCGCCCGATGCGGCGTGCTACTTGTTGCACCCACGGAGAGCACCTCAAGTACGTAGTCGGATGCACTTTCCCAAGGAGCAAGCAACAAACAATACCGCAGAGTATGAAGGTTTGCTTGCCGGTCTCGAGATCACATGAGACCTTGGGATCAAGAAGCTCATTGTCGGGGGTGACTCACGACTTGTCATCCGCCAAGTGAACAAGAGTTATCGAGTCCGTTGATGGAAGCTTTTGTTGATGTAGTGAGATTGCTAGAAGAGCACTTTGTCGGCCAATGATGGAATATATTCCAAGAGCTCGAGCGACATTCTTGATGGTCGAAGTCGCCGCGCCTTAAGTTACACAATGGAACCGAGGATCTTTGTGCTCAAGCTGACTCAACCGTCTGTAACACCATCAACCGGACAGAGCAAGAAGAGGAAGTTGATTTACGGTGACTATTTTCGGCAGAGCTTCAAGCCGCCGCCAAGAAGGTCCTCAAGATCAACACCAGCGGTCTTTGAGGAAGCGATGCGCTCGACAAGCCCTAGGGTTTGTTTACGTTGAAGCGAGCGCTCCCGACAAGTTTTGCTCGGTAAGCTTGCCGGGAGCGTCAAGCTCTGGTGAGCCGCAGAGTTCTCGCCAGTGAAGCGGATGTTCCCGCAGCAGCAGATGTGCCTTTAGTCCTTGTTGTCGAGCCGCATAGCTCCAGCATGGGCACAGCAGATTGTCCATTTCCTTGAGACGGGAGAACTTCCCAAGAGCAAGAAGAAGCGAAGAGTAGCCCGGCGGTCAAGTATGTACCAGTTTGTCGACAACACACCTGCATGAAGAAGACTCAACGGTGTGAAATTGAAGTGTATTCACCGGGAAGACGGACAAAAGCTGTTGGCGAGAGATACATGGAGGCATATGTGGTCACCACATTGGTGCGAGCACTTGCCGCAAAGCATTCCGGCAAGGTTTCTTTTGGCCGACAGCCCTCCGGGATGCAACTGCACAAGTAACCAAGTGTGAAGCGTGCCGATTCCATTCCAAGCAGATACACCAGCCAGCTCAAGCTCTCCAGACGATCCCTTTATCCACGGCCATTTTTGGTGCAGGGGCTCTACATCCTCGGCCCCTTCCCCGAAGTTGTCGGGGCTTTGAGTACTTATGCGTTGCAATCGACAAGTTCACAAAGTGGCCGAAGTGGAAGCGATGAGGAAGGTGACAACAGTCGTGATCAAGTTCTTTAGGTCGATTGTTTGCCGTTTGGAATCCCTAACAGGATCATCACCGACAACGGCACACAATTCACGAGCCGCACCTTCATGCAAGACGTCCAAGATCTTGGCGCCAAGGTGCCGCTTCGCATTGCTCATCCGAGAAGTAATGGTCAAGCGGAGAGGGCAAATCTTTGAAGTGCTGCGGGGCCCAAGACCAGAACTTTCGGCGAAATTGCGCAAAGTCTGGAAGAAAGCTGGATTGAGGAGCTGCCGGTGGTTCTTTGGTCGATCAGACGACGCCAAATCGAGCCACCGCCGACACCTTTCGCTCTAGTCTATGGAGCAGAGGCAGTTCTCCCCACGAACTTCGTATCACGGATCACCTCGAGTGCTCGCTTATGATGAGCTTGAGCAAGAGCAGCGATTGCGACAAGATGACGTGATGCTCCTTGAGGAGGATCGTCTTCGAGCTCTTTGACGAGCTGCTCGATACCAGCAAGCTTTGCGCCGCTACCATAGCCGCAAAGTTAATGCCGAAGTCTCGAGGAAGACGACCTTGTTCTTCGGTAGCGTTCAGTCCGCCAAGAATTCCAACAAGTTGACGCTGAAGTGGGAAGGCCCTTACCGGGTGAAACGAGTCACTAGGCCTGGCCTCGTCGCCTTGAGACCGAAGATGGCATTCGGTGAGCAACTCCTGGAACATTGACAATCTTCGTAAGTTTTACTCAGAAGGCGCGGTTGTCGGAACCTGTTAAGCAACCACCTTTTGTACAAGTCTTGCCGATGTTGCATGTAATCCTTTGTACAAAGCCGGGCGCAGACCCGTGCATAAGTAAAGCTAGCGTGCCGCACATCTTGTCAATTTCATGCTTTTACTTCTATTTTGCATGCGTTATCGACACTCTGTGCAGCACCTACCCCGTAAGCAATAACGAGCCATAAGGCTCCATATCTTTATTTTCTCTTCTTTCTCTTTCTCAAAGAAAGGAAGGTTCCCTCGCCCACAAGTTTGCTGTGGGAAAGGAGAAGATAATGATGTGGACCAAACGTCGCTCAAGGAAGTCTAGCCTTACTGGAAGCAAACAACGAGAAAAGCTAAGTTGCTAAAGTTTGAGCAATCAGTTTTAAAATTTTTAAGTTATCTTCCTCGAACGACCGTACTTTGTATGGAAAAACCTGTGCGGCGGAGGAACCAACTCGTAGCTAGTTGCGCCCTTACTTTGTTTGAGTCCGCTCAACAACTTAAGTGAACTGCGACTAGTTGCGACAAGGTTATTTGTCGGAAGCGGCACCGCCAAAGGCTCTTGACGTCTCACTTTTCGGCGCCATGACCCAGTGCCTGCGCCGACGAGTTCCCTAAAAGCGTAGGGCAAAAAACATACAAAGGAAGGAATCAAGTAAAGGAAATAACATAGCAATTGCTACCCGAAATAGAGTTATATTACAAGATAGCTTGTCGCAGCTCTAATAGATTGTTCTCATAACATGATCAGCAGCGGCAAGAAAAAGAGAAAGCGGGCGGCCTAATCTACGCGATCGCCCTCAACCCTCTTGATCCCGCTCACCCTGTCCACGATGGGTGCGCCAAGGGTCTTGAGCGCCTCCACGTCAGCATCCGGCGACAAGGACTTGAGGACGTTGGTGAGGGTGAGGCCTGGGTTGCGGAAGGCCACCTTCATCAGCACCTTTTGAAGAGCTCCCGCGCAGATCTGGCGCGACTCCTCGGCCAGACTGCTTTGGGACTTCTTCCCGAGTCGCTGGAGGGCCGTCCACCACGCCCTTTGAAGAACAAGCTGAGCTTGGCGCTGGGTTGGAGGTGCTCGTCGGAGGAATATCCAAGATCCACCATCCCAGCTCTGCCAGCTCCACAGCCGATGGCTGCAGCAACATCCACGAGACCCTCGGTCCAAAGTGCTCCACATTCTCCCTCAAGGCATTACAGGTGGCGGACTTCGCCAGCAGCGCCTCGTCGGCCTTGATCTTCTCCTTCAAGGCCACCTCCTGCTCCCTGGCGCCGTCAGCGCCTGAGTCAAGGTGGTCAGCTTCAACTCACGATCTGCGTTGGAGTCCTTGGCGGCGCTGAGCTCCTTGCTCCTCTCGGCGAGACGGCCCTGCAGCTCGCCAAGAGTGTAGGCGTCCTTCTCGCTCGTGCTTGAGTGCAGCAAGCTCCTCACCGCTCTCCTTGAGATTGGCCTCCAAGCTGCGCCACCTTCATCTCCAGCTCCTTCTTGGCGGCCTCGGCCTGCTGGCGGCATCCTTTGCTTCCTTGAGAGCCCCGCCAAATGTTTGCTCGCGCATAGAAAGATCCTCCTCGTGGCTGTCAAGATTAACCTTCTGCTGCGCCAACTCGCCTTCCTGCGCAGACAGCTTCTCGGCAGCAAGCCGCTGTTCCTCTTCAGCTTCAGCCTTCTCGAGGAGGAAGGTTTTGCGCTCTTCGGCGAGTCGCTCCCGCTCCGCTGCCAAGGACCGGAGAGCTTCCTGGTTAAGGCCCCGGAGCTCCTCCGCGCGCTTCTCGATGTGTGCTCCTGCCTTCGCGACAAGCGCTTCCCGGGATTCCAGCTTGTCTTGTCGGGCGCGGTAGAGCGGCAGCGGCTTCGCAGCATTGCTCCTCCTCGACTTCGCGCTGCTGCTGCTCGGCGGGTCGACCAGCGTTAGTCCAGCGGAGGCGAGCAGCTCTTCATCGAAAGTTTCTCCTTCGACCGGCGCCCTGGAGCTCGACGCCCATGGGAGCTTGATGAAGACGCCATCGCTGGCCTTCAAATAGGCGTCGGGCTGGGGCTCTTGAACGGCCAGCTGCCGCAGCGGAGGGATCGGCGGTCGGCGTGGCGCTGGCGCTCCTGCGCCTCGAAGTCGTCGGTGCGATCGCGGACCCCTCGCCGACTTCTGCGGCGGCAGCTTTGGCGACCTCTTCACGCGGACTCGTCGGCCTTGACTTCTTCTTCGATGGCAGCGGCGTCGTCAAGATTGCAGCGTCCTCCTCGCCATGGCCTCGATCTCCATTGGCTCATGGCGGATGGATCTGACGACCGGGAAATGAAGAAAAGTCAAGCAAATATTCAAAAAGAAAACCAGAAGAAGAACACAAGGAAAGTTTTCAAGCAAGAGGATTACCTTCTACAGTCATGGTCTCCGCCGCCAAGGGATCGCTGATGATGTCCCTTGCCGGAGAGCTATCCCTTGTCGGAGAACGCTCCCTTGTCGGGGAATCCTCCCTTGGTGGTGTAGTCGAAGCAGAAGGCATGTCAGGAGTGGCTTCAGGGCACTCCTGGTAAGGCTGCTCTGCTCCTACACAAATCAGCAGTCAGATATCAGCAAAGAAAGAGCATCCATGCGCGCCTAACAGCAGGAAGTAAACCATATACTTACGCTGGGGGCTGCGCTGGGGGCTGCTTTGAGGAAGAGTTGACGCGCCCGGCAAGGTGGTCTCGGACGCGCCTCCTGCTGTCGCGGTGGGTTCGTCCTCGATGTCAATCACCGGGGCCTTGGCTCTCTTCGACGCTCTACGGGCGGCGTCACGAAAAGGAATGGGTTCAGAGTGAAGCAAATCAGATACAAGACAAATCAACAAGCCGAAGAACTACAAATGCTGCAAAGAATCTTACTCTTCTTCTTCCTCGTCGGAGCTGAGTGCGGAGAGATAGAATTCTGGCCCGCCTCCAGTACGAAGAGGCGGAGGAGTAGTTTCCCTTGGCCGCTTGGCGGGAGCAGAAGCGGTGGTCTGCGAGGGCTCCGCTCCAGTTGCCGCAGCGGCGTGAGGTGCTCCAGCAACAGTGCTTGCCGCGTGGAAGCAGCGTCATGCGCGGCAGCTGTCTGCCCGTCTGCCGCCCGCTACATCCCCGCCTTTGAAGACGCCTTCTTGGTGGAGCTGGGCTCCGCCATGCAAGCTGTTTGAAGGTGGGAGGAGGCGCCCTCGGCTGGCTCGCCGACTTCGGCTTGAGCTCGGCAAGCTCCTCCTCGCCGACAAACTCCCTTCGCTCGACAAGGCTTGCCGCCTCTGCGCCTCTGCCTCCTCCACGGTGAATCCGAACTTCGCCCATGACGCATTGCTGCCGCCTCTTCCAGCTGGTGGCGATCGGCGCATCTCATCATCGGTGGTGTCGCGGGTGAGGCTCTTCTGCTCGTCGGGGCGGATCGGCACTTCTACCAGACTGTCAAAGAACTACCACATGGCGTCATCTGCAGGCTCTTGCCAAGTTGGGACAATTCCATGCGAGTCGCACAACGACATCATTGCACGGATGCGGTCAAGCGAGGAATTGTTGCACAGCGGAACGACGCCCCTCGGCAACCTAAACATTTATGGATGATCAGGATCGGGCTTGAACAGCTCCAAGAGCATCGCGTCAAGTTCCAAGACGGTGAAGTTGAAGTTGAGGCCTGGGCGCAGCCTCATAATATCTGTCGCGTTCTCGAAACTCCCAGGCGGGTCTCCTGCTCTCCCGCAAGGGGCGCGTCTGGCGAAGAAAGTCTGCGCCAACGGTGCCTACAGTGAGCCCGGCAAGTCTAAGGCGAAGGATTCGGGTGACTGCAATCTTTAGCCTAGCATCTTCCGGGGCCACGTTGCTCCAATCGTTGCCGCGCACTATTGGGGTTTGGCGCTGGGCGGTAAACGGCTGCGGGTTCTCCTCGACAATCCAGCACCAATCCGCCCTCCACTCCTCCCACTTGCTGCGGAGCTCTCCCTCCAGATAAGCTTCCTTCTTGCCAATCCTTGAGATCCAAGCGATTCCGCCGGCAAGAGGCTCCCCTCTCTCAACTCGGGGCATAAAGAAGTGGCGGAAAAGGGCTACGTTTGGATGGACTCCGACAAAGTTTTCGCAGAGATGTGCAAAAACTGCCATGGTCAGAACAGCATTGGGGGTGAAATCAAGGAGGCGGAACCCGTAGGTGTTCATGATGTCACAGAAAAATTCAGAGAAAGGCGGGCAGAGCCCGCAGTAGAAGAAGAGCGCGAAGAAGGGATATCCGTTCGGAGCTAGTTCCGAAGCAGCGGCTGGAAGTACCTTCGTCTTGGATGCGCTCGCGTCTCCGTCGACCAGAAGAGGTAGTAGTTCTCCCTCGGCTCCCTCGCGCGAGCTGGGGAGATCTCCGCTCCTTCCGGCACCGCAAGCCGCGCCTCGGCCGACTTCACGGCCTTCCCTTGTCGGCTTCGGAGCCATGGCGGAGGCGGTGAGGGAGATCGACGGCGTTGGTGATGGTGGCGATGAAGTGAGCGCTCTCTCTTGACCTTGGGAAGAAGGGGGAGGCAGCGGGTTTTTTCGAGATTGGACAGCAATCGGCGAGATGGGCGGACTGCCCTGCTTCCCCGCTTATAAAGAGGAGGGGGCGGACGTTCCGCTTTTCGAATAAAGAAACCACCCACGATCTCTCACACGACGCGCATTCGACGCGGCTGCTCGTGGAGGGCGTGGTGGGTCCGGGGTAAGTTACGGCGTAACCCAGCCGCGTGCGATGCCCTGCTTTTTGGGCCTGGCCCAACAACGCTTCGACGCAGTGTGTGGCCCAGGGGGCTCTGCCGGTGTACTAGAGTAGGGGTACCCTAGTATCCCGAACTTGTGCACGGGCAGTTGCAGCCCTCCGCGGCAAGGCTTACCGGGTGACCGCCAAAGTCCTCCGTGGTTCCTTTGGAGCCATTCAAGAACAAAGTATTCAAGCCTAGGAGACAAGACCCCGGCAAGAGGAGCTTGCCTGGAAGGCCACCCAAGGCACCTAGGAGGCAAGGCCCTGCAAGAGGAGCTTGCCGAAGGCCCGATGAGCGACAAGCTTCCGGGCGACAAAGACAACAACCGCGACAAGGCGCTTGCCGCCAGACCACCATGTTGTACTGCGCTCCATCACATCCACTAATGTGTCATACAGGACCTTTCGGTACAGCGTGGCGAGAGGCCGTGGCGGCGGTGAGCTGGTGGCAAGCGGCGCAGACATGCAGCCATCGTGGCAAGCGGTGGCGCCCCTGACGGTCCCTGTTTGCACTGTTAGGGCGACGTAGACGGGCATTTAATGCCTTTTTCCCCTGCCGTCAGGGTTAGGTATGATACATTGTACATCGTACAATCGTACAAGTAGCTGTACCAACCACTCCTTTTCCATTTTACCCTTGTCTACGTTGCCACACCGTCGGAGACCCCTTTAGCATATAAAAGGAAGCCCATGCGCAACGTAGAGGGGGGGTTCAGAAGGTTCGAAGCCAGAGAACATCCACGCTCGGTCTCGTTAGCATGCTTGTGTGCAACGTAGCACTCAGCGCTCCTGAGCAAGAACTCAATATACTCAGACATGCAGCAGTAAGAGTGTTATCTCTCCGGAGAGCTCCGAAGCTGGGTAAACCGCTCGTGTGCTTCGCCTCGATCTGCTCTTCGTGCGACCTCCGCCCCCCGCCGAACCAAAAGGGGCTCGGTCCGCCGGTCCCATAGGTGTTCGTGGGTCAGATCAGCCTCCCCGACAATCATGCAGTCGAATTTGTGTGGGATGCTCAAGGTTGATGTGGTTCATCAAGGATTTGGAGCACCCCTTGGATTTGAGTTCATCTACCTACATGGGTTAGTCTTGCAAGGAAGGGCACTTGTGTATCCAAAATGACAATCATGAGATTTGATACCAAATGGAATTTCATATATAGAATTTGTCAAAGGATATGTTGAAGGGTTTTTATGCTTCCTTGTCTTCAACCACCATGTTGTAGAGATTTGGTGATGTAGAGATTGCTCAAGTTGTGAGTGAGTTGCAATCCCATGGGTTTGGATTCACCCAAGTACCTACAAGGGTTAGATAGCATGCAAGGGTGCAAATATATCCAATACACATGATCATCACCATAAGAGAAATATCAAGGATTAGTCATAGGCTCATGCCTTGCATGTATCCAAATGGAGTATCTACACCAAGTTTGAAGCATCAATGATGTTCAATTCACCTCTCAAACGGCAAAATACTTTCTCATCAAGCGGTTTTGTAGCGACCCGGCCTCAAAGGGTCAAGTCTCTGTGCTTCAGTGTCATCCCTAGATCGGTAATGCTGACACACACAGTACTCGAAGGATTTATAACAGAGTAGCAATCACACACTTATTACATTGAATGTCTCAATAGAGCAATAAATATGGCTCAAGGCCATCTAATATGATAACAACAGAAGACTTGGAAGATAAAGTGAGTCCATCAACTCCAACGGCATAGCTGAGTGCATGACAACGGCCTATCGAACCTTACTCCTCGTCTGGAAAGTCTGCAACATAATACGTTGCAGCCCGAAAACGGGTCAGCACATGGAATATGCTGGCAATATAACACAGTAGAGCAATGAATAGATAAATGCTATCACTACATGCATATATGGCTGGTGGAGGCTCTATGGTTATATGTTTTTGCGAAAGGCCAATTTTTTCCTACAACAAAGGAATAAATTTTATTTAACTATCATGGTAGTTGAAACATCATTGAGAAGGTTCCTCCAACTCAATCCCAATTAAAGGTAATTATCAACCCAACAAATTAAATTAGAGTGATGAGATACAATAGGATAATCCAAGTACTAGGTACTCAACATGTCCATAACCGGGGACATGGCTAACCATGATTAGTTTATACACTCTGCAGAGGTTTGCACACTTTTCCTCACAAGACTCGATCTCCTCCGTTGGATTTCTCGCACTACATGGTGTTTGAGAAACGGATGACCGAGACAAAGTCTTTCAGAAGCATTAACTCTTTACTCCGGGTGGACAGTTACACCTACTTTCCCTCTACATCTGCTAGCCCACCACTGAAAGAGGTCACACAACATACTCAACTATGCCAGAGCCCATAATGGCTTGTGGCTGCACACGGAAGTTTCTAGCATGAAATATCTCACGATCCCTTTGAGCCTGGGTGGCGGACCGTAGGAGGATCACACGGTATATCCCCGGGATCTCCTAGGACAACACTGGTATATCCCCAGGTGCCCAAACAAGCAATCCACCCAGATGTGTATTAAAGTTTCCACCTTAAGTTGAACCATTAATTAAAAACTCACATCTGTCATGGATACACTCAACCCCAATCCACGTCTATGAGCATAGCATGGCAATATAAGCATAACGTAGAAGTAACTCCCAAGGGTTTGATAATAAAACTTGGTAATAGGTTCTACCTCATCATCTACTTCCCAATACCCACAAATTAATCACATCCTAATCATGCAGTGTTTGAGGATTGGAACTAATGCATAAAAACTGGGTATGAAAAGAGTATGATCAATGTGTTATTTGCCTTGCTGACGATCCGCAAAACCTAGAGACTCGTAGTAGCACGCTTTGCACTCCGGGAATTCTAACGCAAACAAACAATAACGCACATAAGCAATCAAGCAAAATGCACGGGTAAAACTCAAATAAGATGATCTAACCAGAAAGTTCAACTTAAGAACTCCGGTTTGCAAAAAGAATCAAATCAAACGGAGCAACGAACTCAAACTGCGAACGAAACAAGATCCGATTACTAATATGGAATAAAGTCAATTTACAGTACCAAAATCTTTTTCAAGTTGGTTAAATAGAAAGAGGGCTTCGTGACGAAAATCTAGGCGCTTGAATCGCCTGATTCCGATAAACGAGCGAAAAGTTACGCTAGAACGAAATTCGGATCAGAAATCGCGATCGAAAATAATCGCGAAAAACCCGAGAAAAAGAAAACTGACGAGCAGGCTAATGAACGAACGTTCGCTGTCTGTGACTAACGGACGAAAACCGTTCGTTAAAACAAACGTACGGACGAACGTTCGCTATATAACCGAACCGAAAAAAAAACCGAAACAAAACTCGATCTAATAAAAAAACGAAAACTAGGGTTTATAAAAAAACTAACGGTTTTTCTGGGAAAACCGACGAACGGCGAGGCAGCGGCGGCTACCTCCGGCGGGATCGGCGGGCGTGACTCCGGCAAAAGCGCGGCGGGCGAGGCGGATCCGGCGGCGGGAGGCGCGGCGGCGGCTAGGGTTTGGGGAGGCGCGGCGCTAGGTGGGCTGCGGGGTGGCGGCGGCTCGGCTTATAAGGGCCGGCCCGAGGTGTCCTGGCCGGGTACGGCCCGGAGTCTATTAACTTTTTTTTAATAAATCTGACGTACAGAAAACGAAAGAAAAGAAATACTAAACGGACTCCAAATATCCTGAAATAAATTTTCCCCGTCCTCTAAAAATATGCCGGACAAGGAGAACATTTATTTAGGACTCTAATGCAATTTTGAGAAACGCATATTTTTCCTATGCAAATAAAATAGCAATAAAATCCCAAAAAAATATTTATTTGTTTTTAATATTTTTCCTCCAATATTTCATTCATTTTGGAGAAATCAGATTATCTCCTCTCTTATATTTTAATATGAAATATTTTCGGAGAGAAAAATAATAAAACAAATAATTCTCGTTTCGATATTTATAAAAAAAATTCAAATATGAAAACGGTGAAATCCCCAACTCTCTCCGAGGGTCCTTGAGTTGCTTAGAATTTCGAGGATCGCAAATCGAAATGCAATAAAATATGCTATGCATGAATGATCTATGTATAACATTCCAAATTGAAAATTTGGGATGTTACAAACCTACCCTCCTTAAGATGAATCTCGCCCTCGAGATTCGGGTTGGCTAGAAAATAGGTGCGAGTGGTCTTTGCATAGATCATCCTCTCGTTCCCAGGTGGCTTCATCCTCGGTATGGTGGCTCCACTGAACTTCGCAAAACTTGATAACCTTGCTGCGAGTAACCCGGCTGGCAAACTATAGAATCTTGACAGGCTTCTCCTCATATGTCAAATCACTGTCCAACTGGATCGCTTCCAGTGGCACTGTATCCCTTAGAGGGATATCAACCATCTCTGCGTGGCACTTCTTCAACTGGGAAACGTGAAACACATCATGTACTCCTGACAGTCCTTCGGGTAACTCCAACTTGTAGGCAACCTCTCCCATGAGTTCCAAAACACGGTACGGTCCCACAAATCTCGGGGCTAACTTTCCTTTAACTCCAAAATGCTTAACTCCTCGCAAGGGTGACACTCGCAGATATGCTCGGTCTCCGATTTCATAGACTACCTTCTTGCGTTTTGAATCTGCATAACTCTTCTGTAGGGACTGAGCTACCTTCAGTCTATCTCGAATCAGCTTAACCTTCTCTTCGGACTCCTTAATCAAATCTGGTCCAAACAACTGTCGGTCTCCAACTTCATCCCACATCAACGGTGTTCGGCATCTTCTTCCATACAGGGCTTCGAACGGTGCCATCTTCAAACTGGCCTGGTAGTTGTTGTTGTATGAGAACTCCGCGTAGGGCAAGTTGTCATCCCAACTAGATCCGTAATCTAGCGCACAAGCTCTCAACATGTCCTCCAGAATCTGATTGACTCTCTCAGTCTGTCCATCTGTCTGCGGGTGAAAAGCTGTACTGAACTCTAGTCTGGTACCCAAGGTCTGGTGCAGCTGGTGCCAAAACTTTGAAGTAAACTGTGTTCCTCTATCTGATACGATGGTCCTCGAAACTCCATGCAAACATACGATCCTGGTCATATATATCTTGGCCAACTTCGCGCTTGTATAGGTGGTTTTCACTGGGATAAAGTGGTCTACTTTGGTCAAGCGATCCACTACTACCCAGATAGAATCATATCCTGATCGGGTCCTAGGCAATCCGGTGATAAAATCCATGCCAAGCATATCCCACTTCCATTCGGGTATCGGCATAGGTTGCAGTAATCCTGCTGGCTTCTGATGTTCTGCCTTCACTCTCTGACTTACATCACATACAGCTACATACTCGGCAATATCCCTCTTCATACCAGTACACCAGAAACACTCCTTCAAATCCAAATACATCTTGGTGTTTCCGGGGTGTATCGAGTATGGTGAGTCATGAGCTTCCTGTAGTATCAACTTCCTGATCTCTGTATTAATGTGCACATATATACGGTCCTCAAACCATAAGGTGTCGTGCTCATCCTCACGAAAACCTTTAGCTTTCCCTTCACTCATCTTCTCCTTTATCTCCGCAATCTCCTTGTCATCCTTCTGAGCTTCTCGAATTTTTCCCAACAATGTAGACTGAACTTCCATTGGTGCAACATAACCTCTAGGAAAAATCTCCAAACGTAGCTCCCTGAGATCCTCAGCTAACTCCTTTGCCATCCCTCCGCTTACGAGGGTGTTAACATAACTCTTACGGCTCAAAGCGTCTGCTACGACATTGGCCTTGCCTGGATGATAGTGCAGCTTCATGTCATAATCCTTTATGAGCTCCAACCATCTCCTCTGCCTGAGGTTAAGCTCCTTCTGTGTGAAGATGTACTTCAAACTCTTGTGATCTGTGTACACATCACAATGGTTTCCAATGAGAAAATGTCTCCAGGTCTTGAGCGCATGCACCACAACGGCTAACTCCAAATCATGCGTGGCATAATTCAACTCGTGCAGTTTCAGTTGTCGTGAGGCATACGAAACAACTCTCCCATCTTGCATCAGTACTCCTCCAAGTCCTAAGCGAGAGGCGTCGCAATACACTTGGAAATCATTGCGTATATCCAGCTGAATCAGCACTGGGGCTGTAGTCAGACATTTCTTCAACTCCTGGAAACTTGCTTCACATTCATCAGTCCAATGGAACTTAGTGTCCTTCTTCAACAATGCTGTCATAGGCTTTGCAATCTTAGAGAAATTCTCAATAAATCTCCGATAATATCCTCATGAGTCCAAGAAAATCATGGATCTCTCCAATCGAGGTGGGTGCCAACCACTCAAAGGATCGATCGGACCTTGGTGGTATCCACTGCTATACCTTCTCCTGATATAACATGTCCAAGAAATACAACTTCCGTCAACCAAAACTCACATTTGCTGAACTTGGCATACAACTGATGTTCCCTGAGCTTCTCGAGAACCAAACGCAAATGTTCCTTGTGCTCCTCTTTATTCTTTGAGTATACCAAGATATCATCTATAAACACCACGACAAACTTATCCAAGAACTCCATGAACACTTTGTTCATCATACTCATGAAATAGGCAGGGGCGTTAGTCAATCCATATGACATAACTGTATACTCATACAGCTCGTACCTTGTGGTGAAAGCTGTTTTAGGTATATCCTTCTCCCGAATCTTCAGTTGGTGATATCCTGATAGCAGATCGATCTTCGAAAACACTGTAGCTCCTGTCAACTGGTCAAATAAATCATTGATCATCGGCAGTGGGTACTGTTCTTGATCGTCACTTCATTCAACGCATGATAATCAACAACCATCCTTAAGGATCCATCCTTCTTCTCAACCAAGAGCACTAGGGCTCCCCAAGGTGATGAACTTCGTCGGATGTAACCTTTCTCCAATAACTCCTTAATCTGCTTCTTGATCTCTTCTAGATCATTTGCGGGCATCCAGTATGGTCTCTTTGATATTGGCCCAAAGGTCGCAATAGCTCTATCGTAAACTTCGATGTCTCGATCCGGCGGCATGCCCGGTAACTCCTCCGAAAAACATCCGGGTAATCCTTCACTCTGAGCACTTCCTCCTGAACAACTCCCGTGAGAGAATTTACTTGGGTCCTCCTCGGCGCATGCCTGGATACATACTTGATCCTTTTTCCCTCCGGGGTGGTGAGTAAAATTGACTTATTCGTGCAATCGATGTTTCCTCCATACATTGACAGCCAATCCATCCCTAGTATCGAATCCAAACCTCGTGACTCCAAAATTATCAGGTATGAGGGGAAAACATGGCTTCCAATGGTCAATGGCATATGAAAACATCCTTGTCTTGCCATATACTCCGCTCCTGGCGAACTTACTAACATAGATGTCCTAAGTACCTTAGTGGGCATCTTATACTTATCCATGGATCCCCTTGATATGTTTGAATGCGATGCACCAGTATCCAAAAGAACAATTGTAGTAAAAGACTTAACCAAAAACTTACCGACAACTGCATTAGGCTGCTCCTCAACCTCCTCCATGTTCACGTGGTTCACTTGTCCCCTATTGAAAGGGTTGGGCTTCTTCCCAGCGCTTCCATCGCCATTGGCGTTCTTCAATTCCGGACAATCGTTGGCGTAGTGCCCAGTCTTCCCGCACTTGAAACAAGTAATGTGACTTTGATCCTTCTTGGCGGGTGTGGCTGGGTTAGAGCGATTCTGATTGCTGCCTGCTCCATTCCCATTTCCATTCTTGGGGCCATTGTGGTTATGGGAACTTCCTCGGTTGTGGGTGTGGCTCCATGGTTATGGACAAGTCCTCCTGAGTTCAGAAATGAGGCTTCTGCTGAGCTCCATAATTATACTTTCCTTGTCCATACTTCCTCTTGCAGCTCTCAATCTGCTGCTGCTTCCCTTCAATCATAAGGGCCTTGTCTACCAACCCCTGGTAGTTGTTGTGATTGTTACCAAAGAATCGCATGCTCATCTCATCATTTAGCCCTTCCATAAACTTCTCACCGCTTGGCATCTGTGGCCACATCATCAGGGGCATAACGAGATAGCTTGCTAAACTCATCTACGTACTGAGCCACAGTACGATTTCCCTGGCATAAGTTGCGAAACTCATGCTTCTTCATGCTCATAGCTCCAGTTGAGACATGGGTTGTGCGGAATGCTTGCCAAAACTGATCCCAAGTGACATTTGATATGGGAAAAGTGGCTATGTAATTCTCCCACCATGAGGCTGCTGGTCCGTCCAACTGGTGTGCGGCAAAACGCACCTTCTCAAAGATTCAAGAACCGGCGGTGGTCAACTCCCTTCCAATCCTGCGTAGCCAGTCATCCGCAACTATTGGCTCGGTGCTACTGGAAAACACCGGCGGCTGTAACCTCAGAAAATGGGATAAGTTGTCCACTAGAGGAGGGTTGTTGTTGTTGTTGCCTTGGTTCTGGACTAATATCTGCATCAAGGCATTCTGCTGCTGGATCAACTGGGTGATCTTCGGTGGGGAAACAAATCCGGTGTCACGTCTCGGAGGCATCTGATGGGTTTAGAGGGGAGAGATTAGAATAGAAAAGAGGTCTAGTGAGAAAGCACTACCCATATGCACATGAGACAAACACAATCATATCACTCAATCAAGCAAGCAAGGGCATACAAACGGTCTAGAACTATCGTTATAGTGCTCCGACTACTACTATATACATGGGGGGAAATACTACTGATCATATGGTGGCCTGCTAGAAATTTTGATCGGTGGAAGACTCCATGATATCCGCTCTAACTTCGTCTTCAAAATCATCATCAGTATCGTCAGGGTCGGAATCGGTGTCGTCGATGATGATGTAGTTCTCCGGACAAGTGGAATCGTCGCCCTCCTCCTGGCGCAGGGTCTCCCATGAACACTCCGATCTTGTTAATCAGGTCGTCGTTCTTCTCCAGTAGTATTGCGATTTCCTCCTCATGCCCATCGCTTGTTGATAACCCACAAGTGTAGGGGATCGCAACAGCTTTCGAGGGTAGAGTATTCAACCCAAATTTATTGATTCGACACAAGGGGAGCCAAAGAATATTCTCAAGTATTAGCAGCTGAGTTGTCAATTCAAACACACCTGGATAACTTAATATCTGCAGCAAAGTATTTAGTAGCAAAGTAATATGATAGTAGTGGTAACGGCGGTAAAAGAGTAATGAAAGCAAAAGTAATATTTTTGGTGTTTTGTAGTGATTGTATCAATAGCAACGGGAAAGTAAATAAGCGTAAACCAGTATATGGAAAACTCGTAGGCATTGGACCGGTGATGGATAATTATGCCGGATGCGGTTCATCATGTAACAATCATAACATAGGGTGACACAGAACTAGCTCCAATTCATCAATATAATGTAGGCACGTATTCTGAATATAGTCATACGTGCTTATGAAAAAGAACTTGCATGACATCTTTTGTCCTACCCTCCCGTGGCAGCAGGGTCCTAATGGAAACTAAGGGATATTAAGGCATCCTTTTAATAGAGAACCGGAACAAAGCATTAGCACATAGTGAATACACGAACTCCTCAAACTATGGTCATCACCGGGAGTGGTCCGGATTATTGTCACTTCGGGGTTGCCGGATCATAATACATAGTAGGTGACCATAGACTTGCAAGATAGGATCAAGAACTCACATATATTCATGAAAACATAATAGGTTCAGATCTGAAATCATGGCACTCGGGCCCTAGTGCCAAGCATTAAGCATAGCAAAGTCATAGCAACATAAATCTCAGAACATAGTGGATACTAGGGATCAAACCCTAACAAAACTAACTCGATTACATGATAGATCTCATCCAACCCATCACCATCCAGCAAGCCTATGATGGAATTACTCATGCACGGTGGTGAGCATCATGAAATTGGTGATGGAGGATGGTTGACGATGACGAGGGCGACGAATCCGCCTCTCCGGAGCCCCGAACGGACTCTAGATCAGCCCTCCCGAGAGCTTTTAGGGCTTGGCGGCGGCTCCGCATCGTAAAACGTGATGATTTCTTCTTCTTTATTTTTTCTCTCCGAAAGAAAATATATAGAGTTGGAGTTGGCGTCGGAAGGTCTCTAGGGGGCCCACAAGGTAGGGGGCGCGCCCTAGGGGGGGCGCCCCCACCCTCGTGGACAGGGTGTGGGCCCCCTGGTCTTCATCTTTGGCAACGATTTTTTATTATTTTTTCTAAGATGTTCCGTGGAGTTTCAGGTCATTCTGAGAACTTTTGTTTTCTGCACATAAACAACATCATGGCAATTCTGCTGAAAACAGCGTCAGTCCGGGTTAGTTCCATTCAAATCGTACAAGTTAGAGTCCAAAACAAGGGCAAAAGTGTTTGGAAAATTAGATACATCAGAGACGTATCAACTCCCCCAAGCTTAAACCCTTGCTTGTCCTCAAGCAATTCAGTTGACAAACTGAAAGAGATAAAGAAAAACTTTTACAAACTCTGTTTGCTCTTGTTGTCGTAAATATGTCAAGCCAGCATTCAAGTTTTCAGCAAAGATTATAACTAACCACATTTGCAATAATTCTCAGGACTCATCATTACTTATATCAATAGCATAATCAACTAGCGAGCGATAATAATAAATCTCAGATGACAACACTTTCTCAAAACAATCATAATATGACATGACAGGATGGTATTGATACGTCCATTTTGCATCATGCTTTTATATCGATATTTATTGCTTTATGGGCTGTTATTTCACGTTATGTCACAATACTTATGGCTATTCTCTCTTATTTTACAAGGTTTACATGAAGAGGGAGAATGCCGCACCGGAGTTCGGGCTAGAAAAGGAGCAAATATTGGAGACCTATTACATGCAACTCCAAAAGTCCCGAAACTCCACGGAATATCTTAAAATAAATAAAGAAAAATCGCCGCCAAAGATGAAGGCCGGGGCCCACACCCTGCTCACGAGGGTGGGCGCCCGGGCGCGCGCCTCACCTCATGGGCCCCTGGTGGCTCTCTCGATGCCCATCTTCTCCTATATGAAGTCTTTCGATGAGAAAAAAACCAGAAGCAACCTTTCGGGATGAGACTCCGCCGCCATGAGGCGGAACCTTGGCGGAACCAATCTAGGGCTTCGGCGGAGCTGTTCTGTCGGGGACACTTCCCTCCGGGAGGGGGAAATCATCGCCATCATCATCGCCAACGCTCCTCTCATCGGGAGAGGGCAATCTCCATCAACATCTTCAGCAGCACCATCTCATCTCCAAACCCTAGTTCATCTCTTGTATCCAATTCTTGTCTCCAAGTCCGGGATTGGTGCTAGTAGGTTGCTAGTAGTGTTGATTACTCCTTGTAGTTGATGCTAGTTGGTTTACTTGGTGGAAGATCATATGTTCAGATCCTTTATGCATATTATTACCCCTCCGATTATGAACATGTATATGCTTTGTGAGTAGTTACGTTTGTTCCCGAGGACACGGGAGAAGTCTTGCTATTAGTAGTCATGTGAATTTGGTATTCGTTCGATATTTTGATGAGATGTATGTTGTCTAGCCTCTAGTGGTGTTATGTGAACGTCGACTACATAACACTTCACCATTATTTGGGCCTAGAGGAAGGCATTGGGAAGTAATAAGTAGATGATGGGTTGCTAGAGTGATGTAAGCTTAAACCCTAGTTTATGTGTTGCTTCGTAAGGGCTGTTTTGGATCCATATGTTTCATGCTATGGTTAGGTTTACCTTAATACTTTTGTTGTAGTTGCGGATGTTTGCAATAGAGGTTAATCATAAGTGGGATGCTTGTTCAAGTAAGAACAGCACCCAAGCACTGATCCACCCACATATCAAATTATCAAAGTACCGAACGCGAATCATATGAACGTGATGAAAACTAGCTTGACGATAATCCCATGTGTCCTCGGGAGCGCTTTTCCTATTATAGGAGTTTGCTCCGGCTTGTCTTTTGCTACAAAAAGGATTGGGCCACCTTGCTGCACTTTATTCACTCTTGTTACGTGTTGCTCGTTACAATTTACCTTATCACAAAACTATCTGTTACCACTTATTTCAAGATTGCAGAGAATACCTTGCTGAAAACTGCTTATCATTTCCTTCGCTCCTCGTTGGGTTCGACACTCTTACTTATCGAAAGGACTACGATAGATCCCCTATACTTGTGGGTCATCAAGACTCTTTTCCGCACCGTTCCCGGGAGTGTAGCGCCTTTGGTAAGTGGAATTTTGTAAGGAAAAATTTATATAGTGTGCTGAAATTTGTCATCACTTGTTACTATGGAAAGTAATTCTCTGAGGGGCTTGTTCGGGGTATCTTCACCCCGCCCAGTAGAGCAAAGAGTTGCTCCTCAACCTACTGAACCTATTGAAAATGAAACTCCTTTTGAAGTTCCTTCGGGTATGATGGAAAAACTGCTGGCTAATACTTTTACAGGAGATGGAACAAAGCATCCTGATGAACATCTACTCTATGTGGATGAAGTTTGTGGATTATTTAAGCTTGCAGGTATACCCGATGATGTTGTTAAGAAGAAGGTCTTCCCTTTATTTTTGAAGGAAGATGCATTGACATGGTATAGGCTATGTGATGATACGGGATCATGGAACTATAAAAGATTGAAATTGGAATTTCATCAAAAGTATTACCCTATGCATCTTGTTCATCGTGCTCGCAATTATATATATAATTTTTGGCCTCGCGAAGGAGAAAGCATCGCTCAAGCTTGGGGGAGGCTTAAATCAATGTTATATTCATGCCCCAATCATGAGCTATCAAGAGTGACAATTCTTCAGAATTTTTATGCTCGGCTTTCTAATAACAACCGCACCATGCTCGATACTTCTTGTGCTGGCTCTTTTATGATGAAGACTATTGAATTTAAATGGAATTTATTGGATAGAATTAAACGCAACTCTGAAGATTGGGACCTCGATGAAGGTAAGGAGTCAGGTATGACACCTAAGTTTGATTGTGTTAAATCTTTTATGGATACCGATATTTTCCATAAGTTTAGCACTAAATATGGACTTGACTCTGAGATAGTAGCTTCTTTCTGTGAATCTTTTGCTACTTATGTTGATCTCCCTAAGGAGAAGTGGTTTAAATAGCATCCTCCCATAGAAGTAAAAGTAGCTACACCTATTAAAGTTGAAGAAAAGACTGTCACTTATAATGATCCTATTGTTCCCACCTCTTATGTTGAGAAACCACCTTTCCCTGTTAGAGTAAAGGATCATGCTAAAGCTTCAACTGTTGTTCGTAAAAGAAATATTAGAACTTATACACCTCCTGAGCAATTTAAAGTAGAACCTAATATTGCTATTTTTAAAGATCTCTTGTCTGATAATATTGATGGGCATGTAATTCAATTCTGTGGTGAAACTGCTAGAATTGCTAAACCTTATGCTAAAGATAAACATAGACCTGTGGTAGGCGTGCCTGTTATTTCTGTTAAAATAGGAGATCATTGTTATCATGGCTTATGTGATATGGGCGCTAGTGCTAGTGCAATACCCATTGAATTATACAAAGAAATTATGCATGATATTGCACCTATTGAGTTAGAATAAATTGATGTCACAATTAAGCTTGCCAATAGAGATACTATTTCACCAGTGGGAATTGTTAGAGATGTTGAAGTCTTGTGTGGGAAAACTAAATATCCTGTTGATTTTCTTGTTCTTGGTTCTCCACGAGATAGCTTTTGTCCCATTATATTTGGTAGACCCTTCTTGAATACTGTTAATCCTAAGATAGACTGCGAAAAGAATGTTGTTACTATTGGCTTGGATGATATGGTTCATGAGTTTAATTTCTCTAAATTTAGTAAACAACATCGTGAGGAATAATTGCCTAGTAAGGATGAAATTATTGGTCTTGCTTCTATTGCCGTACCTCCTAGTGATCCTTTAGAACACTATTTGCTAGACCATGAAAATGATATGTTCATGCATGAAAGAAGGGAAATAGATGACGTATTCTTTAAACAGGAACCTATTCTGCAACACAATTTGCCCGTTGAAATCCTAGGGGATCCTCCTCCACCCAAGGGTGATCCCGTGTTTGAGCTTACATCGTTGCCTGATAATCTTAAATATGCTTATCTTGATGAAAAGAAAATATATCCTGTTATTATTAGTGCTAACCTTTCAGAGCATGAAGAAGAAAGATTATTGAAAACTCTGAAAAAGCACCGTGCCGCTATTGGATATACTCTTGATGATCTTAAGGGCATTAGTCCCACTCTATGTCAAAGATAAAATAAATTTGGAAGCGGATGCCAAACCAGTTAGTGATCCTCAACGACGTTTGAATCCTAAAATGAAAGAAGTGGTAAGAAAAGAAATACTCAAGCTTCTGGAGGCAGGTATAATTTATCCCGTTGCTGATAGTCAGCGGGTAAGTCCTGTCCATTGTGTCCCTAAGAAGGGAGGTATTACTATTGTCCCTAATGATAAAGATGAATTGATTCCACAAAGAATTATCATAGGTTATAGGATGGTAATTGATTTCCGCAAATTAAATAAAGCTACTAAGAAAGATCATTACCCCTTACCTTTTATTGATCAAATGCTAGAAAGATTATGCAAACATACACATTATTGCTTTCTAGATGGTTATTCTGGTTTCTCTCAAATACCTATGTCGGCTAAAGATCAATCAAAGACTACTTTTACATGCCCTTTTGGTACTTTTTGCTTATAGACGTATGCCTTTTGGTTTATGTAATGCACCTGCTACCTTTCAAAGATGCATGATGGCTATATTCTCTGATTTTTGTGAAAAGATTTGTGAGGTTTTCATGGACAACTTTTCCGTCCTATGGTTCCTCTTTTGATGATTGCTTGAGCAATCTTGATCGAGTTTTGCAGAGATGTGAAGAAACTAATCTTGTCTTGAATTGGGAAAAGTGCCACTTTATGGTTAATGAAGGTATTGTCTTGGGGCACAAAGTTTCTGAAAGAGGTATTGAAGTTGATAAAGCCAAGGTTGATGCTATTGAAAAGATGCCATGTCCCAAGGACATCAAAGGTATAAGAAGTTTTCTTGGTCACGCCAGATTTCATAGGAGGTTCATTAAGGACTTCTCAAAAATTTCTCGGCCTCTGACTAATTTATTACAAAAAGATGTACCATTTGTCTTTGATGATGATTGTGTGGAAGCATTTGAAATACTTAAGAAAGCATTAGTCTCGCACCTGTTGTTCAGCCACCGATTGAATTTACCCTTTGAAATTATGCGTGATGCTAGTGATTATGTCAGTAGGTGCTGTTCTAGGGCAAAGAGTTGATAAGAAGTTAAATGTTATCCATTATGCTAGTAAGACTCTAGACAATGCCCAAAGAAATTATGCTACTACCGAAAAGGAACTTTTAGCAGTTGTATTTGCTTGTGATAAATTCAGACACTATATTGTTGATTCTAAAGTAACTATTCACACCGATCATGCTGCTATTAAATATCTTATGGAAAAGAAAGATGCTAAACCTAGACTTATTAGATGGGTTCTCTTGCTGCAAGAATTTTATTTGCATATTGTTGATAGAAAAGGAGCTGAGAACCCCGTTGCAGATAACTTATCTAGGTTAGAGAATGTTCTTGATAACCCCCTACCTATTGATGATAGCTTTCCTGATGAACAATTAAATGTCATAAGTTCTTTTATGATTTGCGACATTACTTTTGGGATGACCCACATCTTTATAAAGAAGGAGTAGATGGTGTTATTAGACGTTGTGTACCTGAGCATGAACAGGAGCAGATCCTACGCAAGTGTCACTCCGAAGCTTATGGAGGGCATCACGCTGGAGATAGAACTGCACATAAGGTATTGCAATCCGGGTTTTACTGGCCTACTCTCTTCAAGGATGCTCGTAAGTTTGTCTTGTCTTGTGATGAATGCCAAAGAATTGGTAATATTAGTAGACGTCAAGAAATGCCTATGAATTATTCACTTGTTATTGAACCATTTGATGTTTGGGCTTTGATTATATGGGACATTTTCCTGCCTCTAATGGATATACACATATTTTAGTTGCTGTTGATTATGTTACTAAGTGGGTAGAAGCTATTCCAACTAGTAGTGCTGATCATAACACTTCTATTAAAATGCTTAAGGAAGTTATTTTTCCGAGGTTTGGAGTCCCTAGATATTTAATGACCGATGGTGGTTCACACTTTATTCATGCCGCTTTCAGTAAAATGCTTGCTAAATATGATGTTAGTCATAGAATTGCGTCTCCTTATCACCCGCAGTCTAGTGGTCAAGTAGAATTGAGTAATAGAGAGCTCAAATTAATTTTGCAAAAGATCGTTAATAGGTCTAGAAAGAATTGGTCCAAGAAACATGATGATGCATTATGGGCCTATAGAACTGCATATAAGAATCCTATGGGTATGTCTCCGTATAAAATGGTTTATGGAAAAGCATGTCACTTACCTCTCGAACTAGAACATAAGGCTTATTGGGCTATCAAAGAGCTCAACTATGATTTCAAACTTGCCGGTGAGAAGAGGTTATTTGATATTAGCTCACTTGATGAATGGAGAACCCAAGCCTGTGAAAATGCCAAGTTGTTTAAAGCACAAGTTAAAAGATGGCATGACAAAAGGATACAAAAGCGTGAGTTTAATGTAGGTGATTATGTATTGTTATACAACACTCGTTTAAGATTTTTTGCAGGAAAACTTCTCTCTAAATGGGAAGGTCCCGACATTATCGAGGAGGTCTATCGTTCCGGTGCCATAAAAATCAACAACTTCGAAGGCACAAATCGGAAGGTGGTAAACGGTCAAAGAATCAAACATTATATCTCAGGTAATCCCATAAATGTTGAAACCAATATTATTGAAACCGTAACCCGGAGGAATACATAAGGGACACTTTCTGCACCATTTCGGACTCAAAAAGGAATAGGTATGTGGTACGTTAAGTAAACCGACTCCAAAACAATTTTAAGGCAATATTTCTCCGCTTTGGTATATTTAGAAAAATAGAAAAATAAGTAGCAGTCCGGGAAGGACACGAGGGCCCCACGAGGGTGGTGGGCGCCCGACCCCCCTGGGCGCGCCCCTACCTCGTGAGCACCTCGTGTGCCCTCCGGACTCTGTTTTCTTGCACGATACGTATTTTGGTCGGTAAAAATTCATTATATATTCTCCCGAAGGTTCTGTCTCTCATATCATGCAATTATCCTATGTTCTTGTTTCGAGCTGTTTTTCTGACAGATCTAGATCATCATGACGTCCCCAAGTGCTTCCAAGGACAAGTTCTTCGAGAAGGTGATCAACCCTTACCTCGCGGAGGTGCTGCGACACCCTCAAACCATTGAGATGCGTGATGGGTTGCTGCACATCCGCTGATGTTGAGGGACCAAAGGGAACCGGAAGCGTGGAGGCGAGGCTCGAAGCAATGGAGCAACAAGTTTTCAAGTGTCAGGGGATGGTGGAGCGTGGAATTAACGCTAGCCACAAGATGCTTGCGGAGTTCACCAACAACTACGAGCCGGATGCTAAGAACACCGAGGAGGCCATCTTCAAGCTTCATGAGAAGATCGAGCACCTCCAAGCCCAAATCTATGATCTGCAAAATCAAAACTGTGAGTATGAATATAGATTCAAAAGGATGAGTTTGGCTGCAGATTTGAGGATTTCGGAGACTCGATCATCCTTCTATGATGGAGAGCCTATGCCATGGAAGGTGGACGACAAGCCTGCATCATCAACAACACCTCCACCTTCACCAACAAAGAAGGAGATATAATCACATGGGTATGGGCACTCCCCTTGGCAACTGCCAAGCTTGGGGGAGGTGCCTCGGTATCGTATCACCATCACAACTCCTATCTTTACCATTTTTCTTAGTTCGATCCTATTAGTAGCATCTTGATTTAGTAGAATAAAAGTCATGGCATGATCTAGTTTTGAGTTTTGTTTTATGATCCCTCTATGTAATCGAGTCCGTGAGCTATATATATAATAAAGATTAGTGTTGAGTCAAGGGCTTGATTATTTTGCCATGATCTTGGGTGAATAAAAGAAAAATAGTAAAAAGAAACAAAGAGTTCATATTGATCTTATTGAAAGTAATGACTTCACATAGAAAGAGTATGATGATTAAAAGTTGTTGGGAGTTGGCAAATATAGCTTTGGTCATCGTTGCAATTAATAGGAAGTAATAAGGAAAGAGAGGTTTCACATATATATATATATATATATATATATATATATATATTATCATTGACATCTTTTATGATTGGGAGCACTCATTAAAATACAACATGCTAAAGAGTTGATGTTTGACAAGGAAGACAACATAATGAGTTATGTTTTCTTATATCTGAGATAAAGTATGTTGTTATGGATCCTCTAACATGTTGAGCTTGCCTTTCCCCTCATGTTAGCTAAATTCTCAGCACCAAGTAGAGATACTACTTGTGCTTCCAAATACCCTTAAACCAGTTTACCATGAGAGTCCACCATATCTACCTATGGATTGAGTAAGATCCTTCAAGTAAGTTGTCATCGGTGCAAGCAATAAAAATTGCTCTCTAAATATGCATGACTTATTAGTGCAGAGAAATATGCTTTGTACGAACTTGTTATGGAAGTAATAAAAGCGACGGACTGCATAATAAAGTTCCACATACAAGGGGCAATATAAAGTGACGTTCTTTTGCATTAAGATTTTGTGCATCCAACCATAAAAGCGCATGGCAACCTCTGCTTCCCTCTGCGAAGGGCCTATCTTTTATTATTATCTTCTACCTTATGCAAGAGTCACCGTGATCTTCACCTTTCCTTTTCATTTTATCCTTTGGCAAGCCCAAAGATGTTGGAAAGAACATGATATATATATATATATATATATATATATATATAATTGGATGTAGGGGAGCATGAATTGTTATTGTTGACATTACCCTTCAGGTAAAAGGGTGTGGGCAAAACTATAAGCCCCTATCTTTCTCTGTGTCCGATTAAAACTCCATAACCACAAGTATTGCGTGAGTGCTAGCAATTATGAAGGACTAAATGATAGTTGAGTATGTGGACTTGCTTTTAAGCTCTGACATAGACTCTTTCCGATGTTATGATAAATTGCAATTGCTTCAATGACTGAGGTTATAATTTGTTGGTGTCCAATAAGGTTTCTGATTCATACTTTTGCATTGTGAAAAGATCATCACTTGAACATAAGTAATCATATGACAAAATCTATATATGTGTTGTTATGAGATTAATCATGATGCCTTCACGTCCGTATTTTATTTTTTTATACGTCCATTTTGCATCCATTTTGCATCATGCTTTTATATCGATATTTATTGCTTTACGGGCTGTTATTTCATGTTATATCACAATACTTATGGCTATTCTCTCTTATTTTACAAGGTTTACATGAAGAGGGGGAATGCCGACAGCTGGAATCCTCGCTGGAAAAGGAGCAAATATTGGAGACCTATTATGTGCAACTCCAAAAGTCCTGAAACTCCACGGAATATCTTAAAATAAATAAAGAAAAATCATCGCCAAAGATGAAGGCCAGGGGCCCACACCACTGCTCACGGTGGGGGCGCCTCGGGCGCGCCCCTACCTCGTGGGCCCCTCGGTGGCTCTCCGATGCCCATCTTCTCCTATATGAAGTCTTACGATGAGAAAAAACTAGAAGCAACCTTTCGACGAGACTCACGCCACGAGGCGGAACCTTGGCGGAACTAATATAGGGCTCCGTGAGCTGTTCTGCCGGGGACACTTCCCTCGGGAGGGGGAAATCATCGCCAACGCCTCCTCTCATCGGGAGAGGGCAATCTCCGTCCACATCTTCACCAGCACCATCTCATCTCCACACCCTAGTTCATCTCTTGTATCCAATTCTTGTCTCCAAGTCCGTGATTGGTGCTAGTAGGTTGCTAGTAGTGTTGATTACTCCTTGTAGTTGATGCTAGTTGGTTTACTTGGTGGAAGATCATATGTTCATATCCTTTATGCATATTATTACCCCTCTGATTATGAACATGAATATGCTTTGTGAGTAGTTACGTTTGTTCCTGAGGACACGGGAGAAGTCTTGCTATTAGTAGTCATGTGAATTTGGTATTCGTTCGATATTTTGATGAGATGTATGTTGCCTTTCCTCTAGTGGTGTTATGTGAACGTCGACTACATGACACTTAACCATTGTTTGGGCATAGGGGAAGGCATTGGGAAGTAATAGTAGATGATGGGTTGCTAGAGTGACAGAAGCATAAACCCTAGTTTATGCGTTGCTTCGTAAGGGGCTGTTTTGGATCCATATGTTTCATGTTATGGTTAGGTTTACCTTAATACTTTTGTTGTAGTTGCGGATGCTTGAAATATAGGTTAATCATAAGTAGGATGCTTGTTCAAGTAAGAACAGCACCCAAGCACTGATCCACCCACATATCAAATTATCAAAGTACCGAACATGAATCATATGAATGTGATGAAAACTAGCTTGACGATAATCCCATGTGTCCTCGGGAGCGCTTTTCCTATTATAAGAGTTTGCTCCGGCTTGTCCTTTGATACAAAAAGGATTGGGCCACCTTGCTGCACTTTATTCACTCTTGTTACTTGTTGCTCGTTAGAATTTACCTTATCACAAAACTATCTGTTACCACTTATTTCAGTACTTGCAGAGA
Organism: Aegilops bicornis; assembly: GCA_021605145.1. Classification (NCBI taxonomy): domain Eukaryota; kingdom Viridiplantae; phylum Streptophyta; class Magnoliopsida; order Poales; family Poaceae; genus Aegilops; species Aegilops bicornis. The sequence goes on along the minus strand of CM038670.1, from coordinate 256,599,160 downwards.
ATACCTTGCTTAAAACTACTTATCATTTCCTTCTGCTCCTCGTTGGGTTTGACACTCTTACATATCGAAAGGACTACGATAGATCCCCTATACTTGTGGGTCATCAGGTATCTCGCTAGCCCTTTCTGAGACCGCAAAACATAAATGCAAAGCACCTTTAAAGATCAAGGACTGACTAGACATTGTAATTCATGGTAAAAGAGATCCAGTCATAGTCATACCCAATATAAATTAAAAGTAATGGATGCAAATGACAGTTGCGCTCTCCAGCTAGTGCTTTTCAATAAGAGGGTGATGACTCAACATAAAAGTAAATAGATAGGCCCTTCGCAAAGGGAAGCAGGGATTTGTAGAGGTGCCAGAGCTCAGTTTTGAAATAGAGATAAATAATATTTTGAGCGGTATACTTTCATTGTCAACATAACAACTAAGAGATGGCGATATCTTCCATGCTACTCACATTATAGGCGGTTCCCAAACAGAATGGTAAAGTTTATACTCCCCCTCCACCAACAAGCATCAATCCATGGCTTGCTCGAAACAACGAGTGCCTCCAACTAACAACAGTCCTGGGGGAGTTTTGTTTGCAATTAATTTGATTTAGTTTGCATAAAGCATGGGACTAGGCATCCCGGTGACCAGCCATTTTCTCGTGAGTGAGGAGCGGAGTCCACTCCTCTTGAGAATAACCCGCCTAACATGGAAGATAAGGGCAGCACTAGTTGATACATGAGTTGTTCGAGCATACAAAACAGAATGTTTATTTGAAGGTTTAGAATTTGGCACATACAAATTTACTTGGAACGGCAGGTAAATACCGCATATAGGAAGGTATAGTGGACTCATATGGAATAACTTTGGGATTTAAGGGATTGGATGCACAAGCAGTATTCCCGCTTAGTACAGGTGAAGGCTAGCAAAAGACTGGGAAGCGACCAACTAGAGAGCGACAACAGCCATGCACGTGCAATTAAAATTAACAAACATTGGATGCAAGCATGAGTAGGATATAATCCACCATGAACAAAAATATCGTGAAGGCTATGTTGATTTGTTTCAACTAAATGTCTGAACACGTGACAAGTCAAGTCACTTAAATCATTCAAAGGAGGATACCACCCCACTATACCACATCATAACCATTTCAATAGCATGTTGGCACGCAAGGTAAACCATTATAACTCATAGCTAATCAAGCATGGCACAAGCAACTATGATCTCTAATTGTCATTGCAAACATGTTTATTCATAATAAGTTGAATCAGGGACGATGAACTCATCATATTTACAAAAACAAAAGAGGTCGAGTTCATACCAGCTTTTCGCATCTCAGTTAGTCCATCATATATCATCATAATTGCCTTTCACTTGCACGACCGAACGATGTGAATAATAATGAGAGTGCACGTGCATTGGACTAAGCTGGAATCTGCAAGCATTCAATAAACAGGAGAAGACAAGGCAACATGGGCTCTTGGTTAGATCAACAATAATGCATAATAGAGCCACTTCAACAATTTAATCATGATCTTCTCCTAGCGAACCCCAAAGAAAAGAAAAGAAATAAAACTATTTACACGGGAAAGCTCCCAACAAGAAAAAGAAGAATGGGAAATATTTTTGGTTTTTTCTTTTTAATTATTACTACTACAGCGAGAAAGTAAACTACTACTAATTTTTTTTGGTTTTTCGTAAGGTTTAACAAACACACAAGAAGAAATCAGGAAAAAGAAAAATTAACTAACATGGATATTACAATGAAAAAGTATGAGCACCGACATCTAGCAATGAGTGTGTGTGAACATAAATGTAATGTCGGTGGGAAATACGTACTCCCCCAAGCTTAGGCTTTTGGCCTAAGTTGGTTTATTGCCAGGGATGGCCTGGCGGATATCCGTAGGTGTAGCTGGGGTCGTATTGTGACGCAGCGTTTATCTCCTCCTGAGCTGCAGCGTGGCGTCGAGTTGCCTCTGCTCTCCTCTCATACTCATCTGCCTCCTCTCTGGTAATAACATATCTTCCTTTTGTCTGAAAATCAAAGAAGGCAAGAGCAGGGAGAGTAATACGGACAACACGTCGTTTATCAAAGATTAGTCGATATAAGAGAGGTGATTCAGGCCTCTCGACAAATCAAAAGCGAAGCCATAGAGTTATAATCTAAATATGCGGGAGGCAACTCCATATCACCCTCACGAACGTCTACCTTAAGAAAATTAGCTAAGCGTGTTGCATAAATTCCTCCAAAGAAATCTCCATTATATCTATTATGATGCAACCTGCGTGCTACAATGGCTCCCATATGATAAGATTGGTCTCCCAACACAGCACTCCTAAGAATGCTAGGGTCAGGGACACACATGTGACATGCTTCATCCTTACCAGTTATGCATCTACTTCTGAAGAGAGCAAAATAATGTATAGCAGGAAAGTGAATGCTCCCTATGGTAGCTTGTGTTACATCTCTAGATTCTCCCACGGTTATACTAGCAAGAAAGTTTCTAAATTCAGATTTACGTGGATCAATAGTACTACCCCATTGTGGAAGTTTGCAAGAAAAAGTAAAATCCTCTAAATCCATAGTATAAGATTTGTCATAAAGATCAAACATGACAGAAGGAGAATTACGCGAAGATGAAAATTCAAACCTCCTCACAAATGAGCTTGTGAGATCATGATACTGTGGGCATTTATCTGCCTCAAAGTCCACGAGATCGGCGTTATGCAAATATGCGTTAAATTCCTCTTTGATTCCTGCACGGTCCATAAAATTTTCCGAAGGCCACTCACAAGGCCGCACTAGAGCATCTCTTGGTGGTTCCTCGTCAGCATCACGCATAGCAAGCCTGGGACCTTGCTTCGTTGAAGAACCACCTTGGAACATCTTCCTAAGCATATTGTTTTCTCTGAAAATTTCTGAAATTTTTAGTAACTTCAAACAAAAGTGAACCAACTTCAATAAAATTGATAGCAACTACTCCTACAAGTGCCTAGAGCCTATATCAAGCATTAGAACTACTTGGAACCATATAAATTTGACATGCAAGCTCAAGAACATAGTCACCTATGCAACACAAATTGCAATGAATAAAGCACTAGAACAAAAACTAGTTGGACCAATGGAGGAGTCACATACCAAGGAAGAATCTCCGCAAGCAGTTTTGTGAGAGGTGCTTTGAGCAAGGAGATCGAAAATCACAGCAAAGAGAGCTAGAACTCGTGCTTGAGCTGGTTATTCGTGTTTGTGGGAGGAAGAAGAAGAGGATGGGTGCAGGAATAAGTGGAGGAGGTCCACCATGGGTCCACGAGGCAGGGGGCGCGCCCTGGGGGGTAGGGCGCGCCCTCCACCCTCGTGGCCAGGTGGCAGCTCCCCCCGCGGTAATTTTTGCACCATAAATCCTCAAATATTCCCGAAAAAATCATATTAAATTGGCATGGCATTTGGAGGACTTTTATTTTCGGGATATTTTTATATTGCACGGATAAATCAGGAAACAGACAGAAAAATACTAATTTTACTTTATTTCAACTAAATAATAGCAAGTATAAAGAGGGTACAGAAGGTTTTGCTTCTAGTTTCATCCGTCTCATGCTCATAAAAAAGAATCCACTAACAAGGTTGATCAGGTCTTGTTAATAAACTCATTCTGAATAATCATGAAGCCGGAGCTCCAATTTTTTCATCCGTTCACCATTAAAAGATTTTTTTCCTACCAAGGTGGTACTAAACTTTTTTCGTCGTCTATTAGCAAAGGAAAAACGATTTCTGCAAAATTACGTGTGTGGGCCGCGCGAGCTATTGCCCAGTAAAGTTAGCCCAGTTTTCCCTGCCCACGCAGCAATAAGAAATCATATTTCCCGCGTAGTGCGACAAATAGTTCAGTTACGCACAGGGCGCCCAAGACTCGGCGGCCCATTTCTGTTTGTGTTCAGTTTCAATTTTTTTTTCTGTTTCTTTCTCTTTGTAGTTCCTGTTTCTTTTTTATTTTTCCCATTCTATGTCTACTTTTCACTTTTTCTCCGAAATTCAAAATTTTCAAAAAAAAATTACAATTTCAATTTTTATTCAAAATTTCGTAAAATGTTAAGAATTAAAAAATGTGTTCCTATTCTAAAAAATGCTTGGATTTCTTTTGTCATGCCAATAATTGTTCAAAATTTGAAAAATACTCCCATTTTTCTAGAAAAATGTTCTTATTTTTGAAAAAGCAAGATTAAAAAATCATTTGACAAATGTTCCAAATTCGAAAAATATTTTGTTTTAGCGATATGTGCAAAAAATGAAAATAATGTTTGCATTAAAGAAACACATTTTTCAAAATTCTTCTGAATTTTCAAAACATCTTCCCATTTTCAAAAATTGTTCACAACTTAAAAATAATCGTATTTTTTTGTAAAGGTTCTTGTTTTAAGAAATTTATGTGAATTTCCGGAAATGTTCCGTTCAAATTTTTTGTTCTATCTTTGTCTTAAAATCTATGGAATTTTCAAAAAAATTGTTCATAATTTGGAAGATTTTTCACATTGCGAATTATATACGGTAATTCATGTTATGAATTCCAAAATTGTGTTCATTATAAAAAGTGTTTACAATTTTAAATTTTTTATCATTCCGAATTTTAAAAATTATTCCAGTTTTTTGAAAAAATATTTGTGTTTTTACCGAATTTGTTGAAGATTTAGAAAATGTTAAAAATTTGAAAAGTATTCTTCTTTTAGTGATATGTTGAGAAAGTTGAAAATGTTTTTTGCATTAAAAGACACATTTTCTAAATTTCTTCTATATGTTCAAAATATGTTCCCATTTTCCCAAATTGTAAAAAAATTAAAAAAAATATCATACTTTATAAAATCTTCATGCTTTTAAGAAAGTTTGTGAATTTCAACAAATGTTCCGTTCAAAATTTGTTTCGTGTTTTTTAAAATGTACGGAATTTTCAAAAAAAAATGTTCGTAATTTGGAAAATTGTTCATGTTGCCAAGTATATTTGGCAGCTGATAGTAATCAATGTCTAAAAAGATTAAAAATAAATAAAAATGTTTTGAAGCGGACGTTGCATTATATTCTTTAATGTTCACGCTGACCATAGCAGGACGTGTTTGTTTGAGTTGCTAGCAACATGTGGTCGGGTCTTTAAGGTCGTGAGTTCAATCACTCCCATCCTGGGTCTGCTCCGCATCTGGCACATCGAGCTAAGTCGGCTTGTTCAGAATAAGGGGTGCCATAAATTATTAACGGTGATAGCTTCCATATGCCAATAAAAAAAGAATATGCAGGTTCATTGTAATTCAAAGAAATTGTGGGCACATGCCAATACAACAAAATCTACTGGTTTGGCTCTAATTAAAGGGTGCCATGCTGAACTAGAGAATATGGTCATGTGGGGGTCTTGATCCATTCTTATATTGAGCTAGAGGCATGTAATTTTATTATCCCGTTGCAACGCATGGGCATGTGTGCTAGTTTCGAATAACACTAAGTTACCTCAACGGGGATATGCACATCCCCTATAATAAGAATATCATATTTCTTCTTGCCAGTAGGAAGAGGAAATTCAAAACCTCCAAATATAATCGATGGAATTTTTCCAATAGAGTTGATACTATAAACTTGAGGTTGTTTCCTCGGAAAGTGTACCGTATGCTCATTACCATTAGCATGAAAAGTGACATTGCCTTTGTTGCAATCGATAACAACCCCTGCAATATTCAGAAAAGGTCTTCCAAGAATAATAGACATACTATCGTCCTTAGGAATATCAAGAATAACAAAGTCCGTTAAAATAGTAACGTTTGCAACCACAACAGGCACATCCTCACAAATACCGACAGGTATAGCAGTTGATTTATCAGCCATTTGCAAAAATATTTCAGTAGGTGTCAACTTATTCAAATCAAGTCTAATATAAAGAGAGAGGCATAACACTAACACCGGCTCCAAGATCACATAAAGCAGTTTTAACATAATTTCTTTTAATGGAGCATGGTATAGTGGGTACTCCTGGATCTCCAAGTTTCTTTGGTATTCCACCCTTTAAAGTATAATTAGCAAGCATGGTGGAAATTTCAGCTTCCGGTATCTTTCTTTTATTAGTGATGATATCTTTCATATACTTAGCATAAGGATTTGTTTTGAGCACATCAGTTAATCGCATACGCAAAAAGATAGGTCTAATCATTTTAGCAAAGCGCTCAAAATCCTCATCATCCTTTTTCTTAGATGGTTTGGGAGGAAAAGGCATGGGTTTCTGAACCCAAGGTTCCCTTTCTTTACCATGTTTCCTAGCAACAAAATCTCTCTTATCATAACGTTGATTCTTTCTACATCATTGTTATTATTTTCACTAGGTTCATGTTCATTACCAGATTGTGTTTCAGCATCAGAAATAGATATATCATTTGGATTCTCGGTGGTTCGGCAATAGGTTCACTAGAATTTTGCAAAGTCCTATCATATTTCTTTTCTTCCTTTTAGAAGAACTAGGTGTATCAATATTATTTATCTGAGAATCTTGCTCAATTCTCTTAGGGTGGTCTTCAGGATACAGAGGTTCCTGAGTCATTCTACCAATTCTAGTAGCCACTCTAGCAGCATAATCATTTTTCTTACTATTCATTTCATTGAGCAAATCATTTTGAGCTTTAAGTACTTGTTCTACTTGAGTGGTAACCATAGAAGCATGTTTGCTAACAAGCTTAAGTTCACTTCTAATATTAGCCATATAATCACCCAAGTGTTTAATCATATAGGCATTTTGTTTTAATTGTCTACCAAAATAAGCATTGAAGTCTTCTTGCTTAAACATAAAGTTATCAAACTCATCCAAGCATTGACTAGCAATTTTAGTAGGGGGGACTTCAGCCTTATCATATGTATAGAGAGAATTTACCTTTACTACCTATGTCGGGTTATCAAGACCTGGAGGTTCTTTAATAGGTAATGGATCAAGATCATATGTTTCTTCAACAGGCGGTAAATTAAGACCATGTATTTCTTCAATAGGAGGTAAATTCTTAACATCTTCAGAATACCTTTTTCTTTCATAGATTTCTTTGCCTCTTGCATATATTCGGGACTGAGAAATAGAACACCTCTCTTCTTCGGAGTTGGTTTAGGAATAGGCTCAGTAATTGGTGCAGGAGCTGGCCTGTGTGGTTCCCAATTATTTTCATTTTTCAACATATTATTCAATAGAATTTTTGCTTCATCCGTGTTCTTTCCACGAAAAGAGAACCAGCACAACTATCCGGTAATCTCTGGAAGCATCGGTTGGTCCATTATAAAAGATATCAAGTATTTCATTTTTCTTAAGAGGATGATCAGGCAAAGCATTAAGTAACTTGAGAAGCCTCCCCCAAGCTTATGGGAGACTCTCTTCTTCAATTTGCACAAAGTTGCATATTTCCTTTAAAGCAGCTTGTTTCTTATGAGCAGGGAAATATTTAGTAGAGAAGTAGTAAATCATATCACCTGGGACAACGCACACAACCAGGATCAAGAGAATTAAACCATATCTTAGCATCACCCTTTAATGAGAACGGAAATATTTTGAGGATATAAAAGTAGCGAGATCTCTCATCATTAGTGAACAGGGTGGCTATATCATTTAATTTAGTAAGATGTGCCACAACAGTTCCAGATTCATAGCCATGAAAAGGATCAGATTCAACCAAAGTTATTATATCAGGATCAACAGAGAATTCATAATCCTTATCGGGAACACAAATAGGTGAAGTAGCAAAAGCAGGGTCAGGTTTCATTTTATCTTTAAGAGATTCTTTGTTCCATTTAGCTAATAACCTCTTGAGCTCATATCTATCTTTGCAAGCTAAAATAGCGGCGTAAGATTCCATATCAAAACATAACCCTCGTGAATAAAAGGCATATCTTCATCATCACTTTCATCATTATAATCAGATTCAATAATATCTTTCTCTCTAGCCCTAGCAATTTGTTCATCAAGAAATTCACTAAGGGGCATGTAGTATCGTGCATAGAAGTAGTTTCATCATAAGTATCATGCATAGCAGAAGTGGCATCATCAATAACATGCGACATATCGTAATCTAATAGCAGAAGCAGGTTTAGGTATCGCAAGCTTACTCATAACAGAAGGTGAATCAAGTGCAGAGCTAGATGGCAGTTCCTTACCTCCCCTCGTAGTTGAGGGATAAATTTTGTCTTAGCGTCTTTCAAGTTCTTCATAGTGTCCAGCAGATATAAATCCCAAGTAACTCAAAGAATAGAGTTATGCTCCACGGCAACGGTGCCAGAAATTAGTATTGATAACCCACAAGTGTAGGGGATCGCAACAGCTTTCGAGGGTAGAGTATTCAACCCAAATTTATTAATTCGACACAAGGGGAGCCAAAGAATATTCTCAAGTATTAGCAGCTGAGTTGTCAATTCAACCACACCTGGATAACTTAATATCTGCAGCAAAGTATTTAGTAGCAAAGTAATATGATAATAGTGGTAACGGTAGTAAAAGAGTAATGAAAGCAAAAGTAATATTTTTGGTGTTTTGTAGTGATTGTAACAATAGCAACGGGAAAGTAAATAAGCGTAAACCAGTATATGGAAAATTCGTAGGCATTGGACCGGTGATGGATAATTATGCAGGATGCGGTTCATCATGTAACAATCATAACATAGGGTGACACAGAACTAGCTCCAATTCATCAATATAATGTAGGCATGTATTCCGAATATAGTCATATGTGCTTATGAAAAAGAACTTGCATGACATCTTTTGTCCTACCCTCCCGTGGCAGCGGGGTCCTAATGGAAACTAAGGGATATTAAGGCCTCCTTTTAATAGAGAACCGGAACAAAGCATTAGCACATGGTGAATACACGAACTCCTCAAACTATGGTCATCCCCGGGAGTGGTCCCGATTATTGTCACTTCGGGGTTGCCGGATCATAACACATAGACTTGCAAGATAGGATCAAGAACTCACATATATTCATGAAAACATAATAGGTTCAGATCTGAAATCATGGCACTCGGGCCCTAGTGACAAGCATTAAGCATAGCAAAGTCATAGCAACATCAATCTCGTAACATAGTGGATACTAGGGATCAAACCCTAACAAAACTAACTCGATTACATGATAGATCTCATCCAACCCATCACCGTCCAGCAAGCCTACGATGGAATTACTCACGCACGGCGGTGAGCATCATGAAATTGGTGATGGAGGATGGTTGATGATGACGAGGGCAACGAATCCCCCTCTCCGGAGCCTCGAACGGACTCCAGATCAGCCCTCCCGAGAGCTTTTAGGGCTTGGTGGCGGCTCCGTATCATAAAACGTGATGATTTCTTCTTCTTTATTTTTTCTCTCCGAAAGAAAATATATAGAGTTGGAGTTGGCGTCGGAAGGTCTCCTGGGGGCCCACGAGGTAGGGGGGCGCGCCCTGTGGGGGGCGCCCCCCACCCTCGTGGATGGGGTGTGGGCCCCCTGGTCTTCATCTTTGGCGAGGATTTTTTATTATTTTTTCTAAGATGTTTCGTGGAGTTTCAGGTCATTCCGAGAACTTTTGTTTTCTGCACATAAAACAACATCATGGCAATTCTGCTGAAAACAGCGTCAGTCCGGGTTAGTTTCATTCAAATCATACAAGTTAGAGTCCAAAACAAGGGCAAAAGTGTGTGGAAAAGTAGATACGACGGAGACGTATCACGTGTAGACTTGAGTTCCTCTTCTTGCTAGGTGATCCTTGTCATCACCTTCTTCAAATCAATCATGCATGCGCACATCTGGTTCTCCTGGCGTCGAATGTGCTGGTTTAACTCCTGGATGAATGCTGCAATGGACCTGTCCTTCCTGGTAAATAGTATCCTTGAGATCCTTGTGGTAAACTTCGCTGATGCGTCCCATGGCGATGTGAGCTGCCATGCTCTTCCCCAGACTCCAGGTTGGGGCATCAAAGGAAAACTCTATGGGCTCCGTGACTGGCATGAACGTCCTTCCTGGAACATGAACTTGAATCATCCAGCGCTCCTCTTCTGGTAATGTGGCGTTGTAGGTCCTAGTGAAGCTTGGTATTCCGATGTTCAAGTATCTAGTAACTTCCTTCAAGTGTCGCCCAAAAGGTGTATCTTCATCCGGTTGTGCAAACTTGTTCCTCGATTCCGCCATCCTAAAGAGTAGAAAATGGAGAGGAGTCAGAAATGAGTAGAGAAGAGTGACCTATGGCTTTCTTAGTAGTCGTGTCCTACATTCAGCGTGTGCTCTGATACCATCTTATAGCGACCCGACCTCAAACGGTCAAGTCTCTGTGCTTCAGTGTCATCCCTGGATCGATAATGCTGACACACACAGTACTCGAAGGATTTATAATAGAGTAGCAATCACACACTTATTACATCGAATGTCTCAAAAGAGAACTTATTACAATAAATATGGCTTAAGGCCATCTAATATGATAACAACAGAAGACTTGGAAGATAAAGTGGTCCATCAACTCCAATGGCATAGCTAAGTGCATGACAATGGCCTAGCGAGCCTTACTCCTCGTCTGAAAAGTCTGCAACATAATACGTTGCAGCCCGAAAATGGGTCAGCACATGGAATATCTCGGCAATATAACACAAGAGAGCAATGAGCATGATAAATGCTATCACTACATGCATATATGGCTGGGGAGGCTCTATGGTTATATGTTTTTATAAAAGCCAATTTTTCCCTACAACAAAGGAATAAATTTTATTTAACTATCATGGTAGTTGAAACATCATTGAGAAGGTTCCTCCAACTCAATCCCAATTAAAGGTAATTATCAACCCAAAATTAGAGTGATGAGATACAATAGGATAATCCAAGTACTAGATACTCAAGATGTCCATAACCGGGGACACAGCTAACCATGATTAGTTTATACACTCTGCAGAGGTTTACACACTTTTCCCCACAAGACTCGATCTCCTCCATTGGATTTCTCGCACTACATGGTGTTTGAGAAACGGATGACCGAGACACAGTCTTTCAGAAGCATTAACTCTTTACTCCGGGTGGATAGTTACACCTACTTTCCCTCTACATCTGCTAGCCCATCACTGAAAGAGGTCACACAACATACTCAACTATGCCAGAGCCCATAATGTCTTGTGGCTGCACACGGAAGTTTCTAGCATGAAATATCTCACGATCCCTTTGAGCCTGGGTGGCGGACCGTAGGAGGATCACACGGAATATCCCCAGGATCTCCTAGGACAACACTGGTATATCCCTAGGTGCCCAAACAAGCAATCCACCCAGATGTGTATTAAAGTTGCCACCTTAAGTTGAACCATTAATAAACAACTCACATCTGTCATGGATACACTCAACCCCAATCCACGTCTACGAGCATAGCATGGCAATATAAGCATAACGTAGAAGTAACTCCCAAGGGTTTGATAATAAAACCGGTAATAGGTTCTACCTCATCATCTACTTCCCAATACCCACAAATTAATCACATCCTAATCATGCAGTGTTTGAGGATTGGAACTAATGCATAAAAACTGGGTATGAAAAGAGTATGATCAATGTGTTACTTGCCTTGCTGCGATCCGCAAAACCTAGAGACTCGTAGTAGCACGCTTCGCACTCCGGGAATTCTATCGCAAACAAACAATAACGCACATAAGCAATCAAGCAAAATGCACAGGTAAAACTCAAATAAGAAGATCTAACCAGAAAGTTCAACTTAAGAACTCCGGTTTGCAAAAAGAATCAAATCAAACAGAGCAACGAACTCAAACTGCGAACGAAACAAGATCCGATTACTAATCTGGACTCAAGTCAATTTTTACAATACCAAAATCTTGTTCAAGTTGGTTAAACAAAAAGAGGGCTTCGAGATGAAAATCTAGGCGCTTGAATCACCTGATTCCGATAAACGAGCGAAAAGTTACGCTAGAACGAAAATCGGATCAGAAATCGTGATAAAAAATAATAGCGAAAAACCCGAGAAAAATAAAACTGACGAACAGGCTAACGAACGAACATTCGCTGTCTGTGACTAACGGACGAAAACCGTTCGTTAAAACGAACGTATGGATGAACGTCCAGTATATAACCGAACTGAAAAAAAACCGAAACAAAACTCGATCTAATAAAAAATGAAACTAGGGTTTATAAAACAACAAACGGTTTTTCTGGGAAAACCGACGAACGGCGAGGTGGCGGCGGCTACCTCCGGCGGGATTGGCGGGGCGGCGGGGTGGCGGCTCCGGCGGCAAAACGCAGCTGCGGCGAGGCGGATCCGGTGGCGGGCGGCGAGGCACGGCAAGGCGGCGGCTACTAGCGGCGGTGGCTAGGGTTTGGGGAGGCGCGACGCTGGGTGGGCTGCGGGGTGGCGGCGGCTCGGCTTATAAGGGCCGGCCCGAGGTGTCCTGGTCGGGTACGGCCCGGAGTCGGTTAACTTTTTTTAAAATAAATCTGACATGCAAAAAATGAAAGAAAAGAAATACTAGATGGCCTCCAAAAATCCTGAAATAAATTTTCGCCATCCTCTAAATATACGCCGGACAAGGTGAACATTTAATTAGGACTCTAATGCAATTTTGAAAAACGCATATTTTCTTATGCAAATAAAATAGCAATAATATTCCAAAAATATATTTATTTGTGTTTAATATTTTCCTCCAATATTTCATTCATTTTGGAGAAGTCATATTATCTCCTCTCTTATATTTTAATACGAAATATTTTTGGAGAGAAAAATAATAAAACAAATGATCCTCGTTTCGGTATTTGATAAAAAAATTCAAATATGAAAACGGTGAAATCCCCAACTCTCTATGGGGGTCCTTGAGTTGCTTAGAATTTCGAGGATCGCAAATCGAAATGCAATAAAATATGCTATGCATGAATGATCTATGTATAACATTCCAAATTGAAAATTTGGGATGGTACAGGTTTGGTGAATATATCCGCCAATTGCTTATCGGTACGAACATGCTTAAGATCAATGTACTCTTTAGCAACATGATCTCGAATGAAATGATGAAGAACTTCAATATGCTTAGTTTGAGAATATTGCACGGGATTATGAGCAATATTACTAGCACTCTCATTGTCGCAAAGTAATGGAACATGTTTCGCATAGATCCCATAATCCTTAAGAGTTTGGGTCATCCAAAGTAATTGAGCACAACATGAACCGGCGGCAATGTATTCCGCTTCGGCGGTGGATAAGGATACTGAGTTTTGTTTCTTGGAGGACCAAGACACAAGATATCTACCAAGAAATTGACAAGTACCTGAAGTGGACTTTCTATCAACCTTGTCTCCGGCATAGTCCGAGTCAGAATAGCCAACTAGATCAAAAGAAGACATCTTAGGATACCAAATGCCAAAATTTGGTGTGTGAATTAAGTATCTCACTATCCTTTTCATAGCCTTAAGATGACATTCTTAAGGGGGCGCTTGATAACGTGCACACATGCACACGCTTAACATAATATCGGGACGAGAGGCACATAAATAAAACAATAAACCAATCATAGATCGGTAAACCTTTTGGTCAACCAATTTTCCATCCTTGGTCAAGTCATGATGTCCACTAGTAGTGTCGGATTTCGGGTTCCGACAGACCCTTAAGGTTTGAACTCTGGGGTGCGGGCGGAGATCCAACCCTCCACCGACTCGTACCTCGCCGAATCGCAGGGACCTAAACTACTAAGAAGAACAGCACAAGAGACACGAGATTTATACTAGTTCGGGCCACCGTTGTGGTGTAATACCCTACTCTAGTTTGTGACGTGGTGGATTGCCTCTGGGCTGATGAGGAATAAGATAGGGAAGAACAGCCTCGCGAGGGTCTGTTCTTGGTGGGTGTGATGAACTGCTAGGTGGTGTTCCGTCGCTCTAGCTTGAGGATCGGGTCTCTATCTCTCTCTGGATTCCAAGTGCCTGCCTTCTTCCTATCTGATCCTCTCTTCCCTACTCTGAGTGTGGCTACTCCTATTTATAGGCGAAGGCCCTGGGCCTCTTCCCAAATATTGAGCGGGAAGGGCGCCAGCAATTGGCCATTTTGAAGGGGAACATCGGGTACACTTATCCTGACTAAAGTTGGTCCTCGCCGCCAAAGGCTCTGGTGATGACGCCTTGCTTGGGCTCCACGATGACTCCCTTCCAGCCCGTTGGGGCCGGGTCCTGGTCTTGTTGCACCGAAACGGATGCCTTTGCTTGATGCTCTTGCTCGCGCTTGCTCCCTTTGCACCAAAGAGGAAAGGAGGAGCCATGCTGGCTGGCACCAGTGGCGCCCTTGGTCGCGTCATGGCTTGCGTCATGGGCACCTCACGAGGTACCCTGCCTTGAACTCTCCGCCTCCTCATGAGCCACCGACGAGGCCGTGCTCGAGGAAGCTCCTGGTCGTCCGTCTCATGAGGCTTGGCCTCGCGAGGGTCTTGAGCTTGTGTTGATGAAGATAGGCTGTCTGGGCCTCCTTTGAGCCACGCCGCAGCCGCAGGCAGTGCAAGTCTGGGGACCCCGTTCCCGAACACCGACAACAGCCCGGGCCCATGGCGCGCCGAACTTGGCCGAGCAGAGAGGCGAAGGGCAAGGCGAAGCGTCATGGCCCCTAACAGCCTTCTTGACCTTGGGCGACGCGTGGCGGTTGATTGACGTGGGCACTGTTCCCCCACGCCTCCTTATTTCGTGCCTTGCTAGGCGGACACGCTGCTGTACACATCCATTCTCGTCTCTGCTGCTTGTGCGCCCCTGTCCTTCCCTCTCTCGAACTCCAGCTTCCATTTTCAATCCAATCTCGAATCTCCCCCCCCCCCTTTCGATCGCCATGGCTCCAACGAAGAAGGGGAAAGGGAAGAAACCTGTGCCTCCGCCTCGCTCGCCGCCGCCGACGGCCTCCGCTGTCAACCCGTCAATCATACTCAATCTAGAGGGCTTGGGCAAGGTTAGTTCGGCTCTGGCTACCTCCTTCAACGAATGCGGAAGGACGACGGCTTGGCCCGCGTCCCACTTCTCCATCGACAGGATACCACCGAGGTCTGGTATTTTGTCGACGCCTGGGCGGGCTGGTTCCCCTTCTCCGATTTCTTCAATGCCGTGATTTCCCACCATCAGATCCACATAATGCATCCGGGTCCCGAGTCCATTACTCTCCCCTCGGTCTTCGCCTTTTCGCTTATGCGAGGCAATGATGGGCATCCTTCCCTCGGTTGCCTTGTTGCGCCACTTCTTCTCTCTGCGCCTTGTCGACCCCACTCAATGCTCGGCGTCGTGAGCTTCGTCCGCGCCCGAGACAGCGGGCCTCGGATCGACTTCAGCCTGCCTCCGCCCAAGGGCCGAAGTTCCGTGAGAGGTGGCAGTACGTGGATGTGGGGTGCCCAGCCACCGCTATCGGAGCCAACCTCGCTGCTGTCCCCAATTCAGTGGGGCAGGAGACACTTTCAAGCCCTCGGCTCATCTTTGTCTGGCGCCGCTTGGCGTTCCTCGAGGTCGCTTGGTAATAGCGCCCAAGGTGGTGAAGGAGTTCTGATCGCGCCGCATTGCTCCTCTCCAACGCCATTCCCACCGGATGTGGGCCTTCGGTGAACTGGCGATCGTATGAGGCTCCAGAAGAAGACCTGACGCTCAAGCGCTAAGGAAAGTGCTCCCGGTCTGTTGGCGACCCTAACCCCAGTGGCATCCGGCATCAAGGGGCCTTGTGTACCTCTGCCAGAACAGGGGTGATTTGGTGAACCAGATGCCTATCTTCGACGAATGGGGGCCGCGCCCCGCTGGTCTCTAGGGGCCTCGCGAGAATCCAGTGATGGTGACAGCCTTTCCAGTCAGCCAAGGCGGCTCCTCCTCGAGTGGCGGAGCAGGGAGGCACGAGCCGCCAGAGGCCGAAGGGACCCCCGTCAGGGTGACAGCGCCAGGCGAGGCTCATGAGGGGGCAGCTCCTGAGGCTCATGCCGCCGCGGCTGAGGGCGGCAGGTAGCCGCCCGCAGCGCGCCATGGATGGAGCCCCGAGGCCCTCTGCTTCTCTTGGTGAGGCGATCAGCAGCGTCAGCGGACGCCCACGACACGGGTCGCCTTGATGCTCCTCCCTCGCCAGCAGCTGACCCTGCACTCAAATTTTGGGTCGCCTGCAGTGTGAACTTTGAGGCCCTCAGGAAGAGAAGGGAGGCCTGGGCGATGATTACCCTTGTCGTCTTTGAAGCGCAGGAAGTACTTCGCCACCGATGAGTAAGCCTTCTCCTTCTCCAGCTCCTGATTCTTAGCTGCTTGTACCGATCCTTGCCCTGCAGCCCTTCTGCCGAGAGCTCACGGAGACGGGTGAGGAGCCGTCCCCGGCCGCCCCTTCCCGTCCTTGAGTGCTCCAAGCGGTGGAGCCCTCGTGGTGAGGGCGACCGGGAGGTGAACCGTCCCGAGGCGTCGTGGCCTCTGGCGCCTCGTGATCCTTCCTCACGAGCCTTCCTGGCATAGCTAGCCTGCCGTGGGCTTCTCGCCTGGTCGTGGACGGCGATTGGCCGAGGCGCTTGGCGCGCCTCGTCTGGGATGGGCTGGCTCCAGGCCGGGCTTCTGGCGCGGCGTGCCCGGCCGTCACGAGGGTGCCAGCCCCCAGCCCCCTGCCCGGAGGGGGAGTGCTGATTCGTGGCTCCCGGCGCCCGTATGGGGCGGTTGATGGTGTGGAGGACGTGCTCGAGCGCGCCCGGGAGCGCCGCGCCCTTCGCCAAGGATTTCTTCGAAGGGCGGCTGACGCGGTGAGCCTTCTTGGTGAAGAGCTTGATGATGAAGACGCTACGCCTTTGAGGCCGAGGCCTGCGCCGCCGCAGAGAGGAGTGAGCTGGAGGGCGCTGCCGCCCTTGCGCGCCACCAGCGCGATCTTGTTGATGAAGAAGCCAAGGCGTCGCTGGCAG
Organism: Aegilops bicornis; assembly: GCA_021605145.1. Taxonomy (NCBI): domain Eukaryota; kingdom Viridiplantae; phylum Streptophyta; class Magnoliopsida; order Poales; family Poaceae; genus Aegilops; species Aegilops bicornis. Next base: position 256,582,297 of record CM038670.1, on the reverse strand, counting down.
CCTCTCGGGAGGCCTGTTCTTGGGCCGTCGAGGAGGCCCAGGCAGCTAACAGGCGGCGAGAGGCGGCGGAAGAGCGGGTACGGGAACTCCTGGCCCGGTGCCACTCACTGGAGGAGCAAGTGGAGCTGCGCGAGGCAGCCCTCGCATCGATGAAGGTGGCCTCTCCGCCACCCGGCGGAGCTCCAAGCGTGAGGAGGCGATGGCGACGCTTGAAGCCGCGAACGCGCAGCAGTCTGGCGCTTGAGACGAGGGAGCGCTTGGCGGCGCGGCAAAGGATGAGGTCGCAAGACGGGAAGCCCGCGCCCCGAGGAGGTCGGACGCCGAGTGGCGGCGGCGCGCTTGAACCTTGAGCGCGAGTTTGAGGAGCGGCTGGGGTTGATCAAGGCCGAGGCTGAGGGCAGGACTGCTGCCTTGAGGGCCAAGCTGGAGGAGGCGACGCGGCAGGCCGATGCTCTTCGGGCCGCCCTCGAGGTGGCGCAGAGGGAGTCCACCACCTCTCAGGCCGAGGTGCTCCTTCTTCGCCAACGGGTGGAGGAGGCCGAGGCTGTCGCGCGCCAGAAAGCGGACGAGATGCGTCAGCGGCGAATCCTGGAGCATGAGCACCGTCCCATGCTCTCCATGCTCCGGGAAAGAGCCAACGCAGCCTTGGGTAATATCTGCGAGGCGGCAGTTGGCGAGCCGCACGCGGTTAACTACGCCGGCAACCTTCAGTTCTTCACCGACGTGGTGGCGCGGCTGGAGGCGCGGTCGGTCAGGGCCAACAGATTGGTGGAGGAGAGGAGTCGCGCGCTGCTTGGGCGCGCCTTTTCTCGTGTCTTCATCCATCTCCGGACATGGACCCCACTTCGATTTTGACGCAGTTATCGCTTCAGTTCCCTGTGCCGTCCGGGCGACTGGCGACCGGTGGAAGACAACATGGATGCCCTCGTCCGGGCCTTCGCTTCAGACGACGACGGCGTGGTCGTGGCCGCCGATGAGGGCGGCGTGGTGAACGGCCCAGACGCCGCCGACGAGCATGCAGACAGCGACGGCGAGGCCATCGACGCCAGCAACGGCTCGGGAGGTGCTCCTGAGGACGCATTGGGGAATTTATCCGACTGATTATGTATCATCCCTGTTCCGTTACCCTGCATGAATAGAACTCAGGTTTTGGCCCGATGGTTGTGAGAGCATTTTGGGAGGGGGAGCCCCTCATGTAAAACTTGTGTTCATCGTATTAGCAGGTGTTACATCGCCCATACGCCCGCGCCAAGTGGTTGGCTAAGCGACGTGCTAGTTGGCTGGTTTACCTTTGTTTCGTACGAGCCCCGAGATAGCCTGTGGGAGGCTGGGGTGATCTGAGTGTCCCCTGATCGAATCCATAGGACCTACAGTAAAACCCTCCGGAGAGGACGAGGCGGCGACAGGCTGGGCTGCGCGGAAGCCTGGCCTGGCCCGGCTCGCGAGGGGCTCGCGAGGGGAGGTAGCTGAGGCGGAGTTGTAAATCAAACGCGAGAGATTTGCTCGAACGAGACTAAGCACCCTTCCCGAACACACGCAAATCTCAAATTCGAATCCAATGTAAATCCAATGGGAAAGCGACAACCAAATGGAAGGCAAAGAGCGGAAGAAAAGCCGCGTCCGCACCTAGTCTAGTCTTGGGCGTCTTCTCACCAAAGACGGAGCTAAGTGCTGCCATTGGGCGTGGGAGGAGCCCAGGGCTCGAGGCCGGCACCTCGAGACTTCGGGCGTGTACAGCCCCTCATTATTATTACGTGAGAGTGTCACGGGGCGGCGAGCTTCATAGGCACTGGGCCTTCTTCACAGGTACCGGCCTTGCTTCATATCGCCAGACGAGGGCCCCGCCTTGCGCCACACTCTAGTGCCACCAACGACGACCGGAAACCCGGACGCCGCCGGTGGGGTAGAGCGGTCGCCAGCGGTTCCCCCGACGACCACAGGTCCTCCGCCAGGGGCAGGCCCTGAGGCGCCTCCCTAGCAGAGGGCCTACCTCCTGAGAACGCCTTTGCTCAACGCCATGGTGGTGATGTCGGATCTCTGCCCCTCTCCGGCAGCCCCTCGCGCCCTCCCAAGGGGTAGGAGGCTGCGGAGCGGGCAGCCGCCGTCGTGGCGACCTGTACCTCCTGCAACCTATGGTTAGCGTATGTTTGCTCTTGAGGAAGTAGCGGTACCCGATAATCGTCGCCCCCGGCGTGACCAGTGGGACCATCTCGAGGCTCCTGGAAGAGCGCGACTTCTGGCGCCTCATCCCCCCAGCTTGGGCTGAGGAGCGAGTCTTGTTCTCCCTCATGCGGGTGCCCTTGGTGCATCATGTGGGGCACGTATTCTTCCGGCGCCGTCATCCCGAAGGCCACGCCGTAGTGCTGAGCGTGCCTTGCTGCTCTGCTTGATGCGCCCGCCGTGGGGTGGTGGCCCGACGGTCCACCAGGGCCGTGAGTCGCGTCGAGTCCTTCTTCTCCGCGGGCCGGGCGGGGCAACCCGCCGCCACTGCCCGGTGCTAATAACCGCCCGGTGTTGGAGTAGCTTTGGAGCCAGCGAGCGCGTGGAGCCCGTCTGGGCGCCCTCGGCCGAGATGGAAGCTGGGTGCGAAGGGTGAGCCCCGAGGCGACGAAGCCTGTGAGCTCCGCCACTCGCTTCCAAGAAGACGTCGCGGCCGCTCTCCAGCAGCCTACACTGCAGCAGCTCGGCCACCGTGAGTGCGGCCCTCAAGTTCGCCGCCCCTGGGTGTACGGTGATGTGGTCGCGGCGTGATTGGAGGCTCTTTGCCGCCGCGCCGCCGCGGGCGTGAGAGCCGTCGAAGCTCGTCTGCCTCCTGCCGCAGCGCGCGGATCGCGAGCTGCCTGGGCACGGGTCGCCCGAGGCGGCGGCTCTGGGCGGGCCACGCCGCCAAGGATCTGGGTTGCTCGCTTGGTCGCCGGACATGGTGGTGGCGATGCGACGGGACACGAAGTGGCGGAAGGTGGATTCCGGCGCACTTTACCGGGCGCGCCAAATGTCGGATTTCAGGTTCCGGCAGACCCTTAAGGTTCGAACTCTGGGGTGCGCGCGGAGATCCAACCCTCCACCGACTCGTACCTCGATGAATCGTAGGGACCTAAACTACTAAGAAGAACAGCACAAGAGACACGAGATTTATACTAGTTCGGGCCACCATTGCGGTGTAATACCCTACTCTAGTTTGTGGCGTGGTGGATTGCCTCTGGGGCTGATGAGGAACAGTACAGGGAAGAACAGCCTCGCGAGGGTCTGTTCTTGGTGGGTGTGATGAACTGCTAGGTGGTGTTCCGTCGCTCTAGCTTGAGGATCGGGTCTCTATCTCTCTCTCTCTGGATTCCAAGTGCCCGCCTTCTTCCTATCTGATCCTCTCTTCCCTACTCTGAGTGTGGCTACTCCTATTTATAGGCGAAGGCCCTGGGCCTCTTCCCAAATATTGAGCGGGAAGGGCGCCAACAATTGGCCATTTTGAAGGGGAACAGCGGGTACACTTATCCTGACTAAAGTTGGTCCTCGCCGCCAAAGGCTCTGGTGATGACGCCTGCTTGGGCTCCACGATGACTCCCTTCCAGCCGTTGGGGCGGTCCTGGTCTTGTTGCAATCAAACGGATGCCTTTGCTTGATGCTCTTGCTCGCGCTTGCTCCCTTTGCACCAAAGAGGAAAGGAGGAGGCTGCGCGGGCTGGCACCCGGCTGGCGCCCTTGGTCGTCATGGCTTGCGTCATGGGCACCTCGCGAGGTACCCTGCCTTGAACTCTCCGCCTCCTCATGAGCCAGCCTGACGAGGCCGTGCCTGAGGAAGCTCCTGGTGGTCCGCCCCGCGAGGCTTGGCCCCTCGCGAGGGTCTTGAGCGTGTGTTGATGAAGATGGGCTGTCCTGGGCCTCCTTTGAGCCACGCCGCAGGCAGGCAAGTCTGGGGACCCCTGTTCCCAGAACGTCGATAAGTAGGCATGGGTGTTTTCATACCTTTGCTTTCTTGCATGTTGAAATTCTTAAATAAGTCCTTGGTATACTTTGTTTGAGAAACAAAGGTGCCTTCCTTTGTTTGCTTGATTTGCAAACCAAGAAAGAACTTGAGTTCACTCATCATAGACATCTCAAACTTCGCTGACATTAGCTTTCCAAAATTTTCACTAAAATGAGGGTTAGTTGAACCAAATATAATATCATCAACATAAATTTGTCGCACAAATAATTCATCATTAACCCTTTTAGTAAAAAGAGTAGAATCTATCTTTCCATCTCAAAGCCTTTCTCAATAAGGAACTTGGTCAAGCATTTATACCACGCTCTAGGAGCTTGTTTAAGACCAGAAAGAGCTTTGTGAAGTTTGTAAACATGATCTGGTTTCTTAGGATTGACAAAATCGGGAGGTTGTTTAACATAAAATTCCTCCTCTATTTCACCATTTAGAAAAGCACTTTTAATGCCCATTTGGTACAAGGTGATATCATGGTGATTAGCATAGGCAAGTAAGATGCGGATGGACTCAAGTCTAGCAACAAGGGCATATGTCTCACCGTAGTCCATACCTTCGACTTGAGTGTAGGCTTGGGTGACGAGACGTGCTTTGTTGCGAACAACTTGACCATCTTCGTCTTGCTTGTTGCAAAACACCCATTTGGTACCGATGATGTTGCGGTTGTTGTTGGGCTTTTCGACCAATGTCCACACTTGGTTTCTCTCAAAGTTGTGTAGCTCTTCATGCATGGCATTTATCCAATCCGGATCTTCCAATGCTTCTTCAACCTTCATAGGTTCAATGCTAGATATGAATGAATAATGTTCATAAAAATTAGCCAAACGAGTTTTAGAGCGAGTGATTCTCCTAGTTTGGATATGATTGAAGATTTGCTCGACGGGATGGTCTCTTTAAACTCTTGCTCAAACTCATGAGAGCTTTTGCTTGGGTCGGGGTGGAACATCTTCTTCATCATCTTGTTCTTCTTCTTGGCCTTCTTCATGAGAGCTTTTGCTTTTGCTTGGATGAATCTTGCCAATAGACAAGTCTTGGATTGCTTCCAAAGGATCTTTATCTCCTACATCAATTGGCAATTGCTCTACTTGCAAGCCATTAGATTCATCAAACTTCACATCTATCGTCTCTTCAACCTTTCGGGTGAAATTGTTGTAGACATGGTAAGTGTGAGAGTTTGAGCCATAACCAATTAGGAAACCTTCATGAGACTTAGGAGCAAATTTAGAACGACGATGCTTATCAAGAATGTATCACTTTGATCCGAATACTCGAAAGTATCCAACTTGGGGTTTGTTACCGGTGAGGAGCTCGTATGCCGTCTTGCCGAGTAGCTTGTGAAGATACAAGCGATTTGTTGCATGACAAGACGTCTCAACCGCTTCCGCCCAAAAGTGTTTTGGAGTCTTGTACTCATCAAGAATCATTCTCGCCATCTCAATAAGAGTCCGGTTCTTCCTCTGAACAACTCCATTTTGTTGAGGTGTGTACGTGGCCGAGAACTCATGTGAAATACCTTCTTCGTCAAGAAAGGTATCCACGTTTGTGTTCTTGAACTCCGTTCTGTTGTCGCTTCGAACCTTCTTAATATTCACTTCAAATTGATTTTGGGCCTTCCTAGCAAAGTTCTTGAAGATCTTTTGGACCTGCAATTTATCATCAAGAAAGAACACCCATGTAGATCTTGAAAAATCATTGACTATGACTAGACCAAATGAGTTACCACCGAGACTTTTATAGGCATTGGTACCAAAGAGATCCATATGAAGTAGCTCGAGCGGTCTTCTCGTGGTCATAATGTTCTTCACGGGGTGACGTCCTCCCACTTGTTTTCCTACTTGACAAGCACTACATAATCTATCCTTGTCAAATATAAAATCTTTTACTCCAAGGATATGACTACCTTTAATAAGCTTATCAAGATTTCGCATGGCCACATGACCTAATCTTCTATGCCACAACCAACCTTTAGAAGATTTAGCAATAAAGCAAGTTCTACGTTGAGCCCTTTTAGTGAAATCAACAATGTATAGATCACCTCTATGTATACCGGTAAAGACCATATTATGGTTATCTCTACGAAACACTTGGCAATCTACTTCAGTAAATAGGACATTGAAGCCAAAATCAACAAGTCTAGATACGGAAAGTAGATTATATCCAAGAGATTCAATGATCATAACATTTTGTATGGAGCTATCATGTGAGATGGCCACCTTACCAAGGCCAACCACCTTACCCTTTGAGTTATCACCAAAGGTGACACTTTCGAGGGCCGTCGTTTTCAGCAAGTGATACGTCTCCAACGTATCTATAAATTTTTATTGTTCCATGCTATATTATATTCTGTTTTGGATGTTTAATGGGCTTTATTATACACTTTTATATTATTTTGGGACTAACCTATTAACCGGAGGCCCAGCCCAAATTGCTGTTTTTTTGCCTATTTTAGTGTTTCGAAGGAAAAGGATATCAAACGGAGTCCAAACGGAATGAAACCTCCGGGAACGTGATTTTCGGAACAAACGTGATCCAGAGGACTTGGATTCTACGTAAAGCAATCAACGAGGAAGGCAGGGGCGCGCCTACCCCCCTGGGCGCGCCCTCCACCCTCGTGGGCCCCTCGTTGCTCCACCGACGTACTTCTTCCTCCTATATATACGCATATACTTTGGAAACATCATATACAGAGCCAAAAACCTATTTCCACCACCGCAACCTTCTGTACCCGTGAGATCCCATCCTGGGGCCTTTTCCGGCGCTCCGCCGGAGGGGGCATTGATCACGGAGGGCTTCTACATCAACACCATAGCCTCTCCGATGATGTGTGAGTAGCTTACCTCAGAACTTCGAGTCCATAGTTATTAGCTAGATGGCTTCTTCTCTCTCTTTGGATCTCAATACAAAGTTCTCCTCGATCTTCTTGGAGATCTATTCGATGTAATCTTCTTTTGCGGTGTGTTTGTCGAGATCCGATGAATTGTGGGTTTATGATCAAGATTATCTATGAACAATATTTGAATCTCCTCTGAATTCTTTTATGTATGATTGGTTATCTTTGCAAGTCTCTTGAATTATCAGTTTGGTTTGGCCTACTAGATTTATCTTTCTTGCAATGGGAGAAGTGCTTAGCTTTGGGTTCAATCTTGCGTGCTTTCGATCCCAAAGGATGTAAAGGGAAACGACACGTATTGTATTGTTGCCATCGAGGATAAAAAGATGGGGTTTATATCATATTGCATGAGTTTATCCCTCTACATCATGTCACCTTACTTAAATCATTACTCTGTTCTTATGAACTTAATACTCTAGATGCATGCTGGATAGCGGTCGATGTGTGGAGTAACAGTAGTAGATGCAGAATCGTTTCGGTCTACTTGTCACGGACGTGATGCCTATATACATGATCATACCTAGATATTCTCATAACTATGCTCAATTCTATCAATTGCTCGATAGTAATTCGTTTACCCACCATAATACTTATGCTCTTGAGAGAAGCCACTAGTGAAACCTATGGCCCCCGGGTCTATTTTCTATCATATTAATCTCCCGACAACAATCTATTTCTGGCGTCGTTTATTTTACTTTGCATCTTTATTTACTCTTTATCATAAAAATACAAAAAATATTATCTTATCATATCTATCAGATCTCACTCTCGTAAGTGACTGTCAAGGGATTGACAACCCCTTTATGGCGTTGGTTGCGAGGTTCTTATTTGTTTGTGTAGGTGCGTGGGACTCGAGCATGGTCTCCTACTGGATTGATACCTTGGTTCGGAAAAACTGAGGGAAATACTTATGCTACTTTACTGCATCATCCTTTCCTCTTCAAGGGAAAACCAACGCAGTGCTCAAGAGGTAGCAAGAAGGATTTCTGGCACTGTTGCTGGGGAGTCTACGCACAAGTCAAGACATACCAAGTACCCATCACAAACTCTTATCTCTCGCATTACATTATTTGCCAATTTGCCTCTCGTTTTCCTCTCCCCCACTTCACCATTGCTGTTTTATTCGCCCTCTATTTTTTCGTTCGCCTCTTTTTCGCTTGTTTCTTGTTTGCTTGTGTGTTGGATTGCTTGCTTGTCACGATGGCTCAAGATAATACTAAATTGTGTGACTTTGCCAATACCAACAACAATGATTTTCTTAGCACACCTATTGCTCCTCTTACCGAAGCTGAATCTTGTGAAATTAATGCTGCTTTGCTGAATCTTGTCATGAAAGATCAATTCGCCGGCCTTCCTAGTGAAGATGCCGCTACCCATCTAAATAGCTTCGTTGATTTGTGTGATATGCAAAAGAAGAAATATGTGGACAATGATATTGTTAAATTGAAGTTATTTCCTTTTTCGCTTAGAGATCGTGCTAAAGCTTGGTTTTCGTATTTGCCTAAAAATAGTATTGATTCTTGGAATAAGTGCAAAGATGCTTTTATCTCTAAGTATTTTCCTCCCGCTAAAATCATCTCTCTTAGAAACGATATCATGAATTTTAAGCAACTTGATCATGAACATGTTTCACAAGCTTGGGAGAGAATGAAATTAATGATACGTAATTGCCCTACACATGGTTTGAATCTTTGGATGATTATACAAAAAAATTATGCCGGATTGAATTTTGCTTCTGGAAATATTTTAGATTCGACCGCGGGCGGCACTTTTATGGAAATCACTTTAGGAGAAGCTACTAAACTCCTAGACAATATTATGGTTAATTATTCTCAATGGCACACAGAAAGATCTACTAGTAAAAAAGTGCATGCGATAGAAGAAATTAATGTTTTGAGTGGAAAGATGGATGAACTTATGAAATTGTTTGCTAATAAAAGTGTTTCCTCTGATCCTAATGATGTGCCTTTGTCTACCTTGATTGAGAATAATAATGAATCTATGGATGTGAATTTTGTTGGTAGGAATATAGAGGAAACTTTAATCCTAGGTCGTTCCCTAGTAATTCCTCTAATAGTTATCGTAATTCCTACAACAATTCTTATGCAAATTTTAATAAGATGCCCTCTGAATTTGAGACTAGTGTTAAGGAGTTTATGAATTCGCAAAAGAATTTCAATGGTTTTCTTGAAGAAAAATTGCTTAAGGTTGATGAATTGGCTAGGAACGTTGATAGAATTTCTCTTGATGTTGATTCTTTGAAACTTAGATCGATTCCACCTCAGCATGATATCAATGAGTCTCTCAAAGCCATGAGAATTTCCATTGATGAGTGCAAAGAAAGAACCGCTAGGATGCGTGCTAAGAAAGATTGCTTTGTGAAAGCGTGTTCTTCTAGTTTCTATGAAAATAAAGATGAAGATATAAAAGTTATTGATGTGTCTCCTATTAAATCTTTGTTTTGCAATATGAATCTTAGTAATGATGGGATTGGAGATGAGTCACCTTTACCTAGAAGGCGTCCCAAAAATTCGGAGTTTTTAGATCTTGATGCAAAAATTGGTAAAAGTGGGATTGAAGAGGTCAAAACTTTAGATATTAATGAACCCACTATTTTGGATTTCAAGGAATTTAATTATGATAATTTCTCTTTGATAGATTGTATTTCCTTGTTGCAATCCGTGCTAAATTCTCCTCATGCTTATAGTCAAAATAAAGCTTTTACTAAACATATCGTTGATGCTTTGATGCAATCTTATGAAGAAAAACTTGAGTTGGAAGTTTCTATCCCTAGAAAAATTTATGATGAGTGGGAACCTACTACTAAAATTAGAATTAAAGATCATTAATGCTATGCTTTGTGTGATTTGGGTGCTAGTGTTTACACGATACCAAAAACCTTGTGTGATTTGCTAGGACTTGATGATTGTTCTTTAAACTTGCACCTTGCGGATTCCACTATTAAGAAACCTATGGGAAGAATTAATGATTTTCTTATTGTTGCAAATAGAAACTATTTGCCCGTAGATTTCATTGTTCTTGACATAGATTGCAATCCTTCATGTCCTATTATTCTTGGTAGACCTTTCCTAAGAACGACTGGTGCAATTATTGATATGAAGGAAGGGAATATTATATTCCAATTTCCATTAAGGAAAGGTATGGAACACTTTCCTAGAAAGAAAATAAAATTAACATATGAATCTATTATGAGATCTACTTATGGATTGCCTACCAAAGATGGCAATACCTACATATATCCTTGTTTTTATTCCTAGCTAAGGGTGTTAAACGATAGTGCTTGTTGGGAGGCAACCCAATTTTATTTTAGTTTTTTGCTTTTTGCTTATGTTTAGGAATAAATATTTGATCTAGACTCTGGTTAGATTTGTTTTTATGTTTTAATTAGTTTTTGTGCCAAGTTAAACCTATAGGATCTTCTTGGATGATAGTTATTTGATCTTGCTGAAAATTCCAGAAACTTTCAGTTCACGAAAACAATTATTTCAAATCACCAGAAAGTGATAAAATATCGATTCCGATTGCAGTAGATCAATAAACAAATTGTCTAGGTCGTCCTATTTTGTTAGAATTTTTTGAGTTCCACAAGTTTGCGTTAGTTACAGATTACTACAGACTGTTCTGTTTTTGACAGATTCTGTTTTTCACGTGTTGTTTGCTTATTTTGATGAATCTATGGCTAGTAAAAGAGTTTATAAACCATATAGAAGTTGGAATATAGCAGGTTTAACACAAATATAAATAAAGAATGAGTTTTATACAGTACCTTGAAGTGGTGTTTTGTTTTCTTTCGCTAATGGAGCTCATGAGATTTTCTGTTGAGTTTTGTGTTGTGAAGTTTTCAAGTTTTGGGTAAAGATTTTATGGATTATGGAACAAGGAGTGGCAATAGACTAAGATTGGGGATGCCCATGGAACCCCAAGGTAATCTAAGGACACCAAAAAGCCAAAGCTTGGGGATGCCCCGAAAGGCATCCCCTCTTTCGTCTTCGTCCATCGGCAAATTTACTTGGGGCTATATTTTTATTCACCACATGATATGTGTTTTGCTTGGAGCGTCTTGTATGATTTGAGTCTTTGCTTTTTAGTTTACCACAATCATCCTTGATGTACACACGTTTTGAAAGAGACACACATGATTCGGAATTTATTAGAATACTCTATGTGCTTCACTTATATCTTTTGAGCTATATAGTTTTTGCTCTAGTGCTTCACTTATATCTTTTAGAGCATGGTGGTGGATTTGTTTTATAGAAACTATTGTTCTCTAATGCTTCACTTATATTATTTTGAGAGTCCTACAAAACAGCATGGTAATTTGCTTTAATCATAAAAATTAGTCCTAATATAATAGGCATCCAAGATTAGTAAAAAAATATGAGTGTATTGAATACTACGAGAAGTTTGATGCTTGATAATTGTTTTGAGATATGAAGATGGTGATATTAGAGTCATGCTAGTTGAGTGGTTATGAATTTGAGAAATACTTGTGTTAAAGTTTGTGATTCCCGTAGCATGCATGCACGTATGGTGAACCGTTATGTGATGAAGTCGGAGCATGATTTATTTATTGATTGTCTTCCTTATGAGTGGCGGTCGGGGACGAGCGATGGTATGCTCCTACCTATCTATCCCCGTAGGAGCATGCGCATATTACTTTGCTTTGATAACTTGTAGATTTTTGCAACAAGTATATGAGTTCTTTATGACTAATGTTGAGTCCATGGATTATACGCACTCTCATCCTTCCACCATTGCTAGCCTCTCTAATACCGCACACTTTTCACCGGTATCATACACCCACCATATACCTTCCTCAAAACAGCCACCATACCTACCTATCATGGGATTTCCATAGCCATTCCGAGATATATTGCCATGCAACTTACCACCGTTTCGTTTACTATGACACACTTCATCTTGTCATAATTGCTTTGCGTGATCATGCAGTTGATATCGTATTTGTGGCAAAGCCACCGTTCATGATTCTTTCATACATGTCACTCTTGATTCATTGCATATCCCAGTACACCGCCGGAGGCATTCACATAGAGTCATATTTTGTTCTAAGTATTGAGTTGTAAGTAAATAAAAGTGTGATGATCATCATTATAAGAGCATTTGTCCAGAGTGAGGAAAGGATGATGGAGACTATGATTCCCCCACAAGACGGGATGAGACTCCGGACAAAAAAAAAAGAAAGTCCATAAAAAAGAGAAGGCCCAAAAAAATGAGAGAAAAAGAGAGAAGGGACAATGCTACTATCCTTTTCCACACTTGTGCTTCAAAGTAGCACCATGATCTTCATGATAGAGAGTCTCCTATGATATCACTTTCATATACTAGTGGGAATTTTTCATTATAGAACTTGGCTTGTATATTCCAATGATGGGCTTCCTCAAAATGCCCTAGGTCTTCATGAGCAAGCGAGTTGGATGCACACCCAATTAGTTTCTTTTGTTGAGCTTTCATACACTTATAGCTCTAGTGCATCCGTTGCATGGCAATCCCTACTCACTCGCATTGATATCTATTAATGGGCATCTCCATAGCCCATTGATACGCCTAGTTGATGTGAGACTATCTTCTCATTTTTTTGTCTTCTCCACATCCACCATTCTATTCCACATATAGTGCTATGTCCATGGCTCACGCTCATGTATTGCGTGAAGATTGAAAAAGTTTGAGAACACCAAAAGTATGAAACAATTGCTTGGCTTGTCATCAGGGTTCTGCATGATTTAAATATTTTGTGTGGTGAAGATAGAGCATAGCCAGACTATATGATTTTGTAGGGATAACTTTCTTTGGCCATGTTATTTTGAGAAGACATAATTGCTTAGTTAGTCTGCTTGAAGTATTATTATTTTTATGTCAATATTAAACTTTTGTCTTGAATCTTTCAGATCTGAATATTCATACCACAAATAATAGAATTACATTGAAAATTATGGTAAGTAGCATTCCACATCAAAAATTCTGTTTTTATCATTTACCTACTCGAGGACGAGCAGGAATTAAGCTTGGGGATGCTTGATACGTCTCCAACGTATCTATAATTTTTGATTGTTCCATGCTATATTATATTCTATTTTGGATGTTTATTGGGCTTTATTATACACTTCTATATTATTTTTGGGACTAACCTATTAACCGGAGGCCCAGCCCAAATTGCTGTTTTTTTGCCTATTTCAGTGTTTCGAAGGAAAAGGATGTCAAACCCAAACGGAATGAAACCTTCAGGAACGTGATTTTCGGAAGAAACGTGATCCAGAGGACTTGGAGTCTATGTAAAGCAATCAACGAGGAAGGCACGAGGCAGGGGGGCGCGCCTACCCCCCTGGGCGCGCCCTCCACCCTCGTGGGCCCCTCGTTGCTCCACCGACGTACTTCTTCCTCCTATATATACCCATATACCCTGGAAACATCATATACGGAGCCAAAACCCTATTTCCAAAGACCGCAACCTTCATGTACCGTGAGATCCCATCTTGGGGCCTTTTCCAAGCGCTCCTCGGGAGGGAATTGATCATGGAGGGCTTCTACATCAACACCATAGCCTCTCCGATGATGTGTGAGTAGTTTACCTCAGACCTTCGGGTCCATAGTTATTAGCTAGATGGCTTCTTCTCTCTCTTTGGATCTCAATACAAAGTTCTCCTCGATCTTCTTGGATATCTATTCGATGTAATCTTCTTTTGCGGTGTGTTTGTCGAGATCCGATGAATTGTGGGTTTATGATCAAGATTATCTATGAACAACATTTGAATCTCCTCTGAATTCTTTTATGTATGATTGGTTATCTTTGCAAGTCTCTTTGAATTATCAGTTTGGTTTGGCCTACTAGATTGATCTTTCTTACAATGGGAGAAGTACTTAGCTTTGGGTTCAATCTTGCGGTGCTCGATCCCAGTGACAGAAAGGGATACGACACGTATTGTATTATTGCCATCGAGGATAAAAATATGGGGTTTATATCATATTGCATGAGTTTATCCCTCTACATCATGTCACCTTACTTAAATCATTACTCTGTTCTTATGAACTTAATACTCTAGATGCATGCTGGATAGCGGTCGATGTGTGGAGTAATAGTAGTAGATGTAGAATCGTTTCGGTCTACTTGTCACGGACGTGATGCCTATATACATGATCATACCTAGATATTCTCATAACTATGCTCAATTCTATCAATTGCTCGATAGTAATTCGTTTACCCACCATAATACTTATGCTCTTGAGAGAAGCCACTAGTGAAACCTATGGCCCCCGGGTCTATTTTCTATCATATTAATCTCCCGACAACAAGCTATTTCTGGCGCCATTTATTTTACTTTGCATCTTTATTTACTCTTTTCATAAAAATACCAATAATATTATCTTATCATATCTATCAGATCTCACTCTCGTAAGTGACCGTGAAGGGATTAACAACCCCTTTATCGCGTTGGTTGCGAGGTTCTTATTTGTTTGTGTAGGTGCGTGGGACTCGAGCGTGGTCTCCTACTGGATTGCTACCTTGGTTCTCAAAAACTGAGGGAAATACTTACGCTACTTTACTGCATCACCCTTTCCTCTTCATGGGAAAACCAACGCAGTGCTCAAGAGGTAGCTGTAAGCTCACGAAACATGTCCTTGTCTCCGTTCATATGATCGGTACATCCACTATCAAGGACCCATTCCTTTCCTCCAGCCATGTAGCCGTGAAGATTGGCCATAAGACCAAAGTGTCTCATCGACTCATCGAGGTCAAAGGCACTATCATCATCCTCATCATAGTATCCATGTTCAACATCATCTTGTGATGGATCAATTCCTAGAGAGGGTGATTCATTAGATTTATGACCATAACAGTGTGCATATTTATGGATTCTAATGACTTCAGAAATGATATTGCTAATGATTCCAACATCTCCTTTTGCACGCATAAGATCTCGAAGCTCAAAAAAACAATCACCATATTTAGGATCATGAGGACTCATCTTAGTCAAAGCAATAGAATTATGAAGAACCTCATCTAAGTTTTTCAAGGAATAATTTGGAAATCGTTCGTCAAGGAATCTCTATATAGTGTAGGCACAATCAAGAGTAAGCAAGCATCCAATCAAGTTTCTAGGCAAACCTCTAGTGATAAGATTAACAGTTCTAAGGTTGTGAATCATGTCAATAGATTCATCAAGGGTAGGATGCAAAGGATCAACATGAGGTGCACAGGAGCTAGTAATGTACTTGTTCAAATGATATTCATTGAAAATCACAAGCATCTCAATTTTCCACTCGTGAAAGAACTCTCCATCAAGAATAGGCACTCTACGTCTAAGACTCCCCAACGTAGACTCGTCCATCTTCCTCCAAAGGTGTTTAAACCAAAGCAATGTAGACCAAAGCTATGATACCAATTGAAAGGATCGAGAAGAGGTGTCTAGAGGGGGGGGTGAATAGACTCTTAACAAAGAAAGGTTGCAGTTTTTATTTTCTTTAAGTTAAGGTAGAGTTTTAACACAAGTTTAAACATTCACAATACATTTCAAGCAAGCATGGCAAGAGTATATGATCAGCAGAAAGTAGAGCATGCAAGTTGCAAGAATGTAAAGTGATGGGATTGGAGTGTGCAAATGCAATTGGAGACAGGAAGATTTTTTCCATGGTTCCAATAGGTGGTGTTATCGTACATCCACGTTGCTGGAGACTTCAACCCACGAAGGGTAACGGTTGCGCGAGTCCACGAAGGGCTCCACCCATGAAGGGTCCACGAAGAAGCAACCTTGTCTATCCCACCATGGCCATCGCCCATGAAGGACTTGCCTCACTAGGGTAGATCTTCACAGTAGGCGATCTCCTTGCCCGTACAAACTCCTTGGTTCAACTCCACAATCTTGACGGAGGCTCCCAAGTGACACCTAACCAATCTAGGAGACACCACTCTCCAAAAGGTAATAGATGGTGTGTTGATGATGAACTCCTTGCTCTTGTGCTTCAAATGATAGTCTCCCCAACACTCAACTCTCTCTCAAAGATTTGGATTTGGTGGAAAGATGTTTTGAGTGGAAAGCAACTTGGGGAAGGCTAGAGATCAAGATTAATGTGGTTGGAATGGAATATCTTGACCTCAACACATGAGTAGGTGGTTCTCTCTCAGAAAACGTATGCTGGAAGTGTAGGCATGTTCTAATGGCTTTCCTCATGAATGAAGGAAGGGTGGAGGGGTATATATAGCCTCCACACAAAATCTAACCGTTACACACAATTTACCAAACTCGATAGGACCGAATCAGGAAACTCGGTCAGACCGATTCAGTTCATAATGTGACCGTTAGGCATTTTGGTGGGACCGATATGATCAACTCGGTGGGACTCATGTGCTAGGGTTAGGGTAAAACCTCATCTCGGTTTGACTGATTACACAAACTCGGTGGGACCGATTTTGGTAAAGGGCTAACCAAAGTTATGGTCAAGCAAACTCGGTGAGACCGATTAGAAATCTCGGTGAGGCCAAAATAAATGCAATAGGCACCAGAGAGTTTGCAAGCCCATCTCGGTGAGACCGGGATCCAATCGGTGGGACCAAATTGATTAGGGTTTCTGGCAGTGGCTATGTCAAATGAACTCGGTGGCGTCGGATAGATCAAATCGGTAGGGCCGAGTTTGACTTTTTGTTTGGCACATATGTGGATATGAGAAAGTGGTTGAGAGCTTTGGAGCATATCACTAAGCATTTTGAGCAAGCAAGCCATTAATCAACACCTCATCCCCTTTTAATAATATTCGCTTTCCTATGGACTCAGTGTAATCTTGGATCGCTAAAATGAAAAAGTAGAGTCTTTGAGCTTTTGAGCTTTTGCCAATCTTCTATCCTTAGCATCTAGAAGGGGTTCCATATCCTCTTGTCCACGCCACTCCATTTGTTGAACTTGTCTGAAATATGCTAGATAAAACATTTAGTCCAACAAGAGATATGATGACATTAATTACCAAAACCACCCAGGGAGCACTTGTGCTTTCATAGTGCATGCACGACTCAGAGCATATGCAACCATGCCGACGTACTTTACATTTCAAACCTGATGAATTACATGCAAGCCTCCCAAAGGAGAATAAATAAATAAATGAATTACTACATGCAAACTGGTTTATTTTCATAGAAACTGGAGCACGTTCATTAAATTTTGGACGTAACACATTGGGAAAAAACGAGCGGACATAAACCAGTCTAAGGGCCTCTTTGATTCGCAGGATACTGAAAACACAGGATTGGGGAAAGTATGTGTGACAGCCTGGATTTTTGCCTTCTCGGTTTTGCCGGACTTGCCTTCTCTCTTTTTCCGGACTTGGTTTTCACCGTGGTTTTTGCCCTGATTTGACTTGGTTTTTGAATCACTTCATTTGGACTTTTCACTTGGGAATATCCTTGGCTTTCACCAAAGTGACCTATCTACATTATTCTTCCAAAAAATTCCCAAAATAATCAAATGAATATTTTTCCTAAAAGAAAAATATTCATTTCCCTCTCTGAAACTCACTTCAGAACCTTGTGCTCCAAAGCAACCTCAATTTTTCTTGCTCAGAAAAATCTGAGATAATTCATGAATATTCTTAGGACCCTGGCACACCTTCCCACGCAAAAAATATTGCATCACTTTTTGTAATATTTTTGCTGTAGAAAATCTTTTCACTTCTGGACCAGAAATGCACTTTGTACATCAAGTGCATTTTCCTTTGAGCTTTTGGCCTTGAGTTTTCTTGAGCTTAAACACCTTCCTAAGAAACCCTAAACCCCGGGAGATTAGCCATAATGGCCTTCTAGAAGGTGTCCAAACTTGGCAACCAAGTTTCTGACAAGAAACTTGCTAGCTTGGTAGAGTGACGTCTGGTCGGCCTGGGTATGATCCATCACCTATCCTAGACGTAACACTGCATGATTGAGCACGTAGACAAGGTTTGGATGCTCCTGGTCGTCGTTTTGACCATGCCAGTTGGTGACCGCGCGAGGACACGACACTTGGCAGCGTCTTGACGCGCTCTGGCTGGCGCTTTGCTCTCTGTTTCACGTGTGCTCGTTCCAGTGCTCGCCCCCGACTGTCGGACCGCGCCACAACCCTCGACCCATCAAGCTTGACCCCTCCCTGGCGTCCGCTGACGCTGGAGCCGCCACAGCAAGCATGGGCGCGTCGCGGCCAAAACGCCACAGTGCGCGCGTGTGCTTGTCTGCTTCCCCAACCGCCTCCTGTGCGCATCCACAAGCATGGGTAAGCCCCTGAGTCGACGCAGCACCTTGCCCCCTCGCGTTGGTACTTCTCGCCGACATTCGCCGCGTGTCCAGAACACTCCTACGGCGACACGTTCCCCCTCTCTTGCTCCGGCTATATAAGGCCACCCCGACTCGAATCCTGGCGACGCTCCACTCCACACAACCACCACGAACACGTAGAACGGCCGCAGTTTGGTCGGGCAGGCCTCTGGCTGTCGCCCCGACCTGAGGACTCCAGCGATCCCCGCAGGCCAGCTACCGCTCTCCAGGGCCTCTCGAGCTCAGGCAACTGCTTGGGCAGGGCCTTGGTGGTCTGTTGGTGCTGCCTGGAGGCCGCCAAGCCCTCGGAGCTGCCTCTAGCCGCCGTCTTCAACCTCTCCGGCGAACCCCTTCCGCTACTGAAGCTTGCGAGCTCAACCCCGAGCTTCTCCGTCCACCTCTCGCCAAGCCACGGGTACGGGCAGGTGTGCCGCGAGCCCCGCTTCCAATCTATCCCTCTAGCCTAGCCCAAACCCCCTCGTCACCGACGTGAGCTCCTGCGAAACGCCACCCCTCCTTTGATCTCGATCCCCTTCTCTCTCTCCTGACGGGTCGGGCCCAGTGTTGGCCTCACCACTCGCGTCCGAAACGGTACGAGTGGAGGCACACTCTCATTTTACGTCTTCGACGTCACCCCCGCCCCCCCAGGATTTTTTGTTTATTCAAATTTAATTCAGAAATTTGACTAAACTTTCACCAGCCACCATTTCTAAACCATAAGTCCAAATGAGTTGATTCTTTTTGCATTGTCTTTGCTACAAAAAGCTCTAATAGCACGCCAAAAGGTGGATTTTTCCTTGCTGTCTAGAATTTCTGGTGATTTTCAGAATGTGTTTTGACATTTATTTTTGTGGTTTGAAATTATTTTTCAGAAGGAGAAGCTTGTCTTGAAGCAAACCAAGAGGGGTGTGATCCTCCTCTACACTAAGGCAAGCCACACCAGCATTTGGATGGTGTTATTTCAATATCTATGATTTTCTACTTGAATATGAGTTCTTATTTGCATTTAAAATTTGGTAAATAATTTTGGTAAATTATTAGTTACTTTATTCTGTTAGAAATGCTTGTTTTAGTTACTGGTTGCATGCAATAAACTTGTTTGGTTAAGTAGAGTAAGATTTTGCACTATGCATATTGCTATGGAAATTAATGGTAGTAATTTTACTAAGTGATATTTTCATTTAAATAAAGAACTAATAAAAATGTTGCTTGCTGGTAAAAATGAGGTATAACCAGAAAGTTTGATCCTTAGTGTTGCAAGATAGTTGTGTGGTTAAGTTTGATCCATGAACATGAGTTGTTTGCTTTGCATGACGAGTAGTTGCATGATTTCCGGTATTTTGTCATGTTAGTAATAAAAAGTTTTCTTAAAGTTAAACCTA
Organism: Aegilops bicornis; assembly: GCA_021605145.1. Taxonomy (NCBI): domain Eukaryota; kingdom Viridiplantae; phylum Streptophyta; class Magnoliopsida; order Poales; family Poaceae; genus Aegilops; species Aegilops bicornis. The sequence goes on along the minus strand of CM038670.1, from coordinate 256,562,745 downwards.
ATTAAGTTCAACTTGAATATGATGTTATTCACATCATGGTGCCACTGAATCGGGTTTCTAATTCAGTGCGACCACATTTACCTAATGGGAAGGTCTTGATTCGGTCCTTTGTTGTGGCTCTCACCGGTGCCTCCCGCGAGGGAAGGTTATGGGCGTGCATACCCTGGCCTGGTAGGTAGACATAACCTTGTGTGCTCGTTTTTGTTTTTATGGTACCTTGTCCCTGTCTGGGACCGTTTTGCCACGACGGTGGCTGTTGGTGTCTTTGGTAGACACGGGGCCACCCAAGACCGAGCCCTAAGAGGGAGATGGTCGGAGTGGCCAGGGAGAGTGCATGACAAGGGAAGGGTTTCGTCGGAATATTTTGGTCCACCCAAATGGGAAAGCGAGGCCAGGTACTCCGTAGTGTGGGTAAAGTGCGCTACCTCTGCAGAGTGTATTTAATCTATCGATAGCCGCGCCCTCGGTTATGGGCAAGACTCGGGAGTAAGTCACACCATGGATCAAGTTTTATAATTAATCTTGCAAACTAAGCGATTGTTGTCATGCATTATTTCGTGGTGAACCTTGAACACCCGAGGTATGGATTTTGGTTTCAGGTGTGACCCCACTGTGGTCACCGTTTGGTTACGAGGTAACCGTCTGGTAAGCGAGTCCGCGTGACTCGGTGCACTGTTTGGCTGCACTGCATCTGTAGTATTTCTTGCATTAATTTTAACTTGCTTAATTATCATGATATTGTCTGTCATCGTGCTTATGTTTGTTGTGAGCTTCCAAGTACATTCAATGTACTGACCTGGCGTGTTGCCAACTTTCAGGCAATTCGATTCACATCGGAGTGCATCTCATGTCTAGCCGTGTCCACATCGGTGTCCCTGTGCTATGGAGTTCCGCTACGTCGTTCTTCCGCTGCCGCGTAGTTTCGTGTGATCGAGGCCCCAGCCATGTTCATTAAATAATGTACATACTGTCCAGCAGCACCGTGTGTGCCGCTTGGCCTCGCATCTCGATGTAATATCAGACCTATGTACCCCGCTAATATCAATAAAGCGGTTATTTCTGTACCATGTTGTTGTGTATTGCCAGAAGACTCGATCTCTGGGCTGGCAATGCAGGGTAAACCGGTTGCTCTGAGCCGGGGTGCCACAACGCTTGGTATCAGAGCCGCGCTGATTGTAGGACACGCTAGACCGGTAGTGCATTAGTAAAACGGTATATAGCTTCGTTTGAGTGCCGGTAGTCATAGAAATTGGTTGTTGCATTGCATGCATGTTTAATTGTTGTTATTACTAACAATATTGTTTGTGAGTGTAGATGGCACCAGTACCGATCTTGTACCATCCTGAGCCAGCTCCGTGCACATCGCCAAGACTCGCTTCGTAACGTCGCGACAACTCTATCCAGAGGGTGCTGATCCAGAGTATCGGGTGTATCGCGAGCATCTGGCCGGTGCATTGTATGAGTATTATGCTGAGGTCACTCTACACCACAGTTCCCCATCCGGTGCTTACACTCGTTCGTCTAAGGGTGGTCTTGCTTCTACGCCATCTCAGGAGGTTCAGTTGGCTGCTATCGAGGCTCTTGTAGACTTGCGCTACAATGAGGTTCGCATGCACACCCACCCTGGTCTTTTCTACTACCCATCTTTGCACGAGAATGGGACTATCCGCTTTCCTTTGATTAATCCGGCGTGCGATTGTCCCACTAGCCACCTTGCATGCTACATCATCGCTAGTTATCTCCTTAACTACGAGTTAGCTCGGGAGCTCTCACGCGCTCGCGTCGCTCCCGCTGCTGCTCATATAAGGAACCCTCTTCGAGCTGTCATCTACACTTCTGCTCCTCCCACCTCCATTCCTCCAACGACCTTGTAGGGTACCGTTAACCCTCTGACGCTGAACCCTCGCAGTGCTCCTGCTGCATGCTCTTCTCTTGTCGCTACTCCTGCCGCTCCTATGCTTAGATCCCATACCCCACCTGCCCCTGAGGGAGAGTCCTTGAGGCAGCGCCAGCGTACCTCTCTTCCCCCGGAGATCTCGACTATCAGTTCAGGATCTGGGTCTGGCTCAGGAGACGAGCCTGAAGCAGCACCATCCGAGCATGATGTATGGCTGTAACCGCACTTGTCATGATGCTTAGTTTCATGTACAAGGGTAGTAGACCCATTGTGATGTTTACTTTCATGTTGGGACTATGTATAATTATGTTGGACTCTTTTATTCGACTTGGTTTTCATTCGCTGTTTTCTTCCGGGATTTGTCATTTGTTTTCACACATTTTGGGATTTTCTCATCATGGTTGCTATGTATTGGGAAAACGAAAAATAGGATGCCGCGTGGAGGCAGCAGCAGTCAAGCTGGTGAGGATGTCCCTGCCCGTCGACCCGCAAGACAGGCAGGACATTCCCCTGAGCCATACCAGCCACCTCTGCCTCCACCGCCACAACCGCCGTCCATCGAGCAAATCCTGCGAATGTTTGAAGAAAGAAGGAGCAACGATCTGCTGGAAATACTGAAAAGTGTACCAGTTATGGTTGGGCAGAATGGACACCAGAATGGCCATCAGTCCAAGTCACGATTTTCAGAACCAAGCCTCCAGTTTTAGCCATTCTATCGATCCTTTGGACGCCGACGACTGGCTAAGGACTATTGAGAGAAAACTGGAAATTGCTCTCACAGATGAAGGAGACAAGGTTCCTTTTGCAACGCATTATCTCAAAGGAGCTGCCGCTATATGGTGGGATAATGCCAAAGAAATATGGCCTGCCGACGAGGAAATTACTTGGACAAAATTCAAGGATCATTTTTGCAAATATCGTATTCCCACCGGAGTCATGAAGATCAAGCAACGCGAATTTCTCGCTCTCACTCAAGGCAGCATGACCGTCGCTGAGTACCTAAATAAATTCGACCATCTGGCCCGTTATTCTCTCCACGATGTGGCCACAGAAGAGCGGAAGATCGACCGGTTCCTTGGAGACCTAAATCAGCATCTCAGGTGCACTCTCAGTATGTTTGACTTCCCGGACTTCCTAACTCTGGCGAACAAGGCCCTCATCACTGAGAGGGAACACAAGCTCCTGCACGACAACAAACCATCTGCTAATGACCACAAGCGCAAATTTGAGCCCAAGAAGGATATGCAACCAGTGCAAAAGGCTCGTACTTGGCAACATATTCAAGTGGAGTACAAACCCAATTGGCAGCAGAATGTCAACAAGACTACTACACAAGTCAAGAATGTCGTGACCAGCCCGTTGCGCAACGATTGTCAACAACAATTCGTGCTTCAGCTGTGGTCAAACCGGACACTACGCTGCTACCTCTTGAGCACTTTGTTGGATTTCCCCGAACAGGAGAGGATGATGCAGCAAAGTAGCGTAAGTATTTCCCTCAGTTTTTGAGAACCAAGGTATCAATCCAGTAGGAGGCCACGCGCGAGTCCCTCGTACCTACACAAAACAAATAGCTCAACGCAACTAACGCGATTAGGGGTTGTCAATCCCTTCACGGTTACTTACGAAAGTGAGATCTGATAGAGATGATAGATAATATTTTTGGTGTTTTTGATATAAAGATGCAAGGTAAAATAAAAGGCAAAGTAAAAATAAAAGCAATAATAAAGTGATTGAAGATTGATATGATGAGAATAGACCCGGGGGCCATAGATTTCACTAGTGGCTTCTCTCAAGAGCATAAGTATTTCTACGGTGGGTGAACAAATTACTGTTGAGCAATTGACATAATTGAGCATAGTTATGAGAGTATCTAGGTATGATCATGTATATAGGCATCACGTCCGAGACAAGTAGACTGACTCCTGCCTGCATCTACTACTATTACTCCACTCATCGACCGCTATCCAAAGCATGCATCTAGAGTATTAAGTTCAAGAAAATAGAGTAACGCCTTAAGCAAGATGACATGATGTAGAGGGATAAATTCATGCAATATGATAAAAACCCCATCTTGTTATCCTCGATGGCAACAATACAATATGTGCCTTGCTGCCCCTTCTGTCACTGGGAAAGGACACCGCAAGATTGAACCCAAAGCTAAGCACTTCTCCTATTGCAAGAAAAACCAATCTAGTAGGCCAAACCAAACTGATAATTCGAAGAGACTTGCAAAGATAACCAATCATACATAAAAGAATTCAGAGAAGATTCAAATATTGCTCATAGATAATCTTGATCATAAACCCACAATTCATCGATCTCTACAAACACACCGCAAAAAGAAGATTACATCGAATAGATCTCCACGAGAGAGGGGGAGAACACTGTATTGAGATCCAAAAAGAGAGAAGAAGCCATCTAGCTACTAACTATGGACCCGAAGGTCTGAGGTAAACTACTCACACTTCATCGGAGGGGATATGGTGATGATGTAGAAGCCCTCTGTGGTGGATTCCCCTTAAGTGAACTCCTAACAGGCCTCAAGATGGTTTCTCGTGGGTACAGAAGGTTGCGGCGGTGGAATTAGGTTTTTGGCTCCATCTCTGGTCGTTTGGGGGTACGTAGGTATATATAGGAGGAAGGAGTACGTCGGTGGAGCTTCGGGGGGCCCACGAGGCAGGGGGCGCGCCCTAGGGGGGGCGCCCTCCACCCTCGTGGCTGCCTCCCTCCTTTCTTGACGGGGGGTCCAAGTCTCCTGGATCATATCTGTTGAGAAAATCACGTTCCCGAAGGTTTCATTCCGTTTGGACTCCGTTTGATATTCCGCTTTCTTGAAACCGAAATAGGCAAAAAACAGCAATTCTGGGCCGGGCCATCGGTTAATAGGTTAGTCCCAAAAGTAATATAAAAGTGGAAAATAAAGCCCAATATGGTCCAAAACAGTAGATAATATAGCATGGAGCAATAAAAAATTATATATACGCTGGAGACGTATCAGGCACCCCCAAGCTTAATTCCTGCTCGTCCTTGAGTAGGTAAATGATAAAAAAAGAATTTTTGATGCGGAGTGCTACTTCGCATAATTTCAATGTAACTCTTCTTAATTGTGGTATGAATATTCGGATCCGAAAGATTCAAGACAAAAGTTCATATTGACATAAAAATAATAATACTTCAAGCATACTAACTAAGCAATTATGTTTTCTCAAAATAACATGGCCAAAGAAAGTTTATCCCTACAAAATCATATAGTTTAGTCATGCTCCATCTTTGTCACACAAGAATGCTCTCATCATGCACAACCCCGATGACAAGCCAAGCAATTGTTTCATACTTTAATAATCTCAAACTTATAAACCTTCACGCAATACATGAGCGTGAGCCATGGATATAGCACTATGGGTGGAAGATAATATGATGATGCGGGTTATGTGGAGAAGACAAAAAAGGAGAAGATCTCACATCAACAAGGCTAATCAATGGGCTATGGAGATGCCCATCGATTGATGTTAATGCATGGAGTAGGGATTGCCATGCAACGGATGCACTAGAGCTATAAATATATGAAAGCTCAACAAAAGAAACTAAGTGGGTGTGCATCCAACTTGCTTGCTCATGAAGACCTAGGGCACTTGAGGAAGCCCATTGTTGGAATATACAAGCCAAGTTCTATAATGAAAAATTCCCACTAGTATATGATAATGACAAAACAAGAGACTCTCTATCATGAAGATTATGGTTCTACTTTGAAGCACAAGTATGGAAAAAGGATAGTAGCATTGCCCCTTATTATTTTTTTGGGCCTTTTTTTTTCTTTGGCCTTTCTTTTTTTTGGGTCAATGCTCTATTGAATGATGATCATCACACTTCTATTTTACAACTCAATGATTACAACTCGATACTAGAACAAAGTATGACTCTATATGAATGCCTCCGGCGGTGTACCGGGATATGCAATGAATCAAGAGTGACATGTATGAAAGAATTATGAACGGTGGCTTTGCCACGAATACTATGTCAACTACATGATCATGCTAGCAATATGACAATGATTAATGTGTCATGATGAACGGAATGGTGGAAAGTTGCATGGCAATATATCTCGGAATGGCTATGGAAATGCCATAATAGGTAGGTATGGTGGCTGTTTTGAGGAAGATATAAGGAGGTTTATGTGTGAAAGAACGTATCATATCATGGGGTTTAGATGCACCGGCGAAGTTTGCACCAACTCTCAATGTGAGAAAGGGCAATGCACGGTACCTAAGAGGCTAGCAATGATGGAAGGGTGAGAGTGCGTATAATCCATGGACTCAACGTTAGTCATAAAGAACTCATATACTTATTGCAAAAATCTACAGGCCATCAAAAACCAAAGCACTACGCGCATGCTCCTAGGGGATAGATTGGTAGGAAAAGACCATCGCTCGTCCCCGACCGCCACTCATAAGGAGGACAATCAAATAACACCTCATGTTTCAAATTTGTTACATAACGTTTACCATACGTGCATGCTACGGGACTTGCAAACTTCAACACAAGCATTTCTCAAACTCACAACTACTCAACTAGCACGACTTTGATATTATCACCTACATATCTCAAAACAATTATCAAGCATCAAACTTCTCTTAGTATTCAACGCACTCAAAAGAAAGTTTTACAAATCTTGAATACCAAGCATATTAAGATTATTAAGCAAATTACCATGCTATTTAAGACTCTGAAAATAATCTAAGTGAAGCATGAGAGATCAATAGTTTCTATAAAATGGGTCCACCACCGTGCTCTAAAAGATATAAGTGAAGTACTAGAGCAAAAACTATAAAGCTCAAAAGGTATAAGTGAAGCACATAGAGCAAAACTATAAAGCTCAAAAGATATAAGTGAGGCACATAGAGTATTCTAATAAATTCCAATTCATGTGTGGCTCTCTCAAAAGGTGTGTACAGCAAGGATGATTGTGGTAAACTAAAAAGCAAAGACTCAAATCATACAAGACGCTCCAAGCAAAACACATATCATGTGGTGAATAAAAATATAGCTCCAAGTAAAGTTACCGATGGAAGTAGACGAAATAGGGGATGCCTTCCGGGGGCATTCCCAAGCTTTGACTTTTTGGTGTCCTTAGATTATATTGGGGGTGCCATGGGCATCCCCAATCTTAGGCTCTTGCCACTCCTTGTTCCATAATCCATCAAAAAATTTCACCCAAAACTTGAAAACTTCACAACACAAAACTCAACAGAAATCTCGTGAGCTCCGTTAGCGAAAGAAAACAAAAGACCACTTCAAGATACTGTAATGAAATTATTCTTTATTTATATTGGTGTTAAACCTACTGTATTCCGACTTCTCTATGGATTATAAACTATTCTACTAGCCATAGATTCATCAAAATAAGCAAACAACACACGAAAAACAGAATCTGTCAAAAACAGAACAGTCTGTAGTAATATGTAACTAGCGCAAACTTCTGGAACTCCAAAAAACTCAGCCAAAAGAGGACGACCTAGGAAATTTGTTTATTGATCAGAAGCAATTTGAATCACTATTTTATCACATTCTGGTGAATTTTAACAATTGTTTTCGTGAACCGAAAGTTTTTGGAAATTACAGCAAGATCAAATAACTATCATCCAAGAAGATCATATAGGTTTAACTTGGCACAAACACTAATTAAAAGATAAAACCACATCTAAACATAAGGTAGATGGATTATTTATTCCTAAACAGAAACAAAAAACAAAAAACTAAAATAAATTGGGTTGCCTCCCAACAAGCGCTATCGTTTAACGCCCCTAGCTAGGCATAAAAGCAAGGATAGATCTAGGTATTGCCATCTTTGGTAGGCAATCCATAAGTGGCTCTCATAATAGATTCATATGGTAATTTTATTTTCTTCCTCGGGAAGTGTTCCATGCCCTTTTTTAATGGAAATTGGAATCTAATATTCCCTTCCTTCATATCAATAATTGCACCAATCGTTCTAAGGAAAGGTCTACCAAGAATAATAGGACATAAAGAATTGCAATCTATATCAAGAATGATAAAATCTACGGGCACATAATTCCTATTTGCAACAATAATAATATCATTAATTCTTCCCATAGGTTTCTTAATAGTGGAATCCGCAAGGTGCAAGTTTAGAGAGCAATCATCAAAATCATGGAAATCTAGCAAATCACACAAGGTTTTGGGAATAGTGGAAACACTAGCACCCAAATCACATAAAGCATAAAATTCATGATCCTTAATCTTAAGTTTAATAGTTGGTTCCCACTCATCATAAATTTTTCTAGGGATAGAAACTTCCAACTCAAGTTTTTCTTCATAAGATTGCATCAAGGCATCAATGATATGTTTAATAAACGCTTTATTTTGACTATAACCATGGGAAGAATTTAGCACGGATTGCAACAAGGAAATGCAATCAATTAAAGAGCAAATTTCATAATTAAATTCCTTGAAATCCAATATAGTGGGTTTAGCAACATCTAGGGTTTTACTCTTTTCAATCCCACTTTTATCAATTTCATCATCAAGATCTAAAAACACCGAATTTTTGGAATGCCTTCTAGGTAAAGGTAGATCATATTCAGACTCATCAAGATTCATATTGCAAAACAAAGATTTAATAGGGGACACATCAATAAATTTTAGATCTTCATCTTGATTTTCAGAGGAATTGGAAGAACACGCTTTAATAAAGGCATCTTTCGTAGCACGCATCCTAGCGGTTCTTTCCTTGCACTCATCAATGGAAATTCTCATGGCTTTGAGAGACTCATTGATATCATGCTTAGGAGGAGTAGATCTAAGCTTTAAAGAATCAACATCAAGAGAAATTCTATCAACGTTCCTAGACAATTCATCAACTTTAAGCAATTTCTCTTCAAGCAAAGCATTGAAATTCTTTTGCGAATTCATAAAAACTTTAACACTAGTCTCAAATTCAAAGGGCATCTTATCAAAATTTCCATAAGAGTTGTTGTAGGAATTTCCATAATTATTACTCCCTCCGTTCCTTTATATAAGGTGTATTTGTTTTTTGATAAAATTTCAGAATGTAAGGTGCATTTCTTCTAATTCCTCCGAATTCCCTTGTTATCCTTCCAGAAAAATGGAAAGTATCTTTCTCCTGATTGTCTGTATCCCTCCTTGTAGCAAAAGAAGGAAATTATCTCTGTGTCGATTGCATGCATCTCTTACTTTTCTGAACTAATTGATTTACTTACTACTAATAAACAAATTTACCAAGGGTAATTTAGTCCTAATATGACTATAATTTTGTGTCTTGATCACTGTGCCAAAAATAATACACCTTATATAACGGAACGGAGGGAGTAGAAGGATTACTAGGATAAGGCCTAGGACTAAAGTTCCCTCTATACGCGTTGTTACCAAAATTATTCCTACCAACAAAATTCACATCCATAGATTCATTATTATTCTCAATCAAAGTAGACAAAGGCATATCATTAGGATCAGAAGAAACACTCTTAGTATGTAGCGACCCGACCCGAATGGATCAAGTCTCTGTGCTCAGGTGTCATCCCTGGATCAGTAATGCTGACACCACACAGTACTTCGAAGGATTTATAACAGAGTAGCAATCACACACTTATTACATCGTGGTCCAAAAGAGGACTTATTACAATAAATATGGCTTAAGGCCATCTAATAACGATAACAGCGGAAGACTTGGAAGATAAGTGAGTCCATCAACTCCATCGGCATCACTGAGTATAGAACCACGACCTAAACACCTTACTCATAAATGCGAAAAGTCCGCAACATTAAAGTTGCAGCCCGAAAACGGGTCACACATGGAATATCTTTGGCAATGTAACACATAGAGAGCAATGAAGCAATAAGCCTATACTACATGCATATATGGCTGGTGGTAAGGCTCTCTGATTCTGATTTTTGCATAAAGCTAGTTTTTCCCTATCGCAAAGGAATAAATTTGTTTAACTATCATGGTGGTTGTTAAACATTGAGAATGGTTGACAGCATCCTCAATTCCAATTAAAAGTACTCATTAAAAACCCAATAATATTAATTAGAGTAACATGTTGAGATTCACATGATATTCAAGTACTAGATACTCAAAATGTCCATAACCGGGGACACGGCTAATCATGATTAGTTTATACACTCTGCAGAGGTTTGCGCACTTTTCCCCACAAGACTCGATCGCCTCCGTTTGGTTTCTCGCACTACATGGTGTTTGAGAGACGGATGACCAAGACATAGTCTTTCAGAAGCGCTAGCACCTTACGATGGGTGGACCGATACACCTACATCCCCTACATCTGCTAGTCCACCACTATAAGAGTTCGCACGACTTATTCAACTATGCCAGAGCCCATAATGGCTTGTGGCTGCACACGGAAGTTTCTAGCATGAATGATCTTATGATCCCTTTGAGCCTCGGGTGGCGGTCCGAAGAAAACAGGCAAGTCCTGATAGAAACCAGGTGCCTCAATCCACCCAGATGTGTGTTTAAGTTGCCACTTAAATAAACCATTAATTAACAATCTCACATCTGTCATGGATATTCACTCACCCAATCCACGTCTACTAGCATAGCATGGCATAATGAGCAAACGTAGAAGTAACTCCCAAGGTTTCATAAGTAAAACAGGTAATAGGTACTACCTCATCTACTTCCCATCCCACAATTTAATTAGATCCTAACCATGCAAGTGTTTGAGGATTGATCTAATGCATAAAACTGGGTAGTAGAAAAGGTATGATCAAGTGTTACTTGCCTTGCTGACGATCCGTGAAACCTAGAGACTCAAGTAACAAGCAGCGCACTCCGGGTGATCTATCGCAGACAAACAACAAGCATACAATAAGTACTCATCTAATGCACGGGTAAATCTCGAATAAAAGATCTAACCAGAAAGTTCAACTTAAGAACCCTGGTTGCAAAAGAATCGAATCAAATAAAGCAATGAAAGTCAAACGTCGAAAGAAAACGACTCGGTTCTAGCAATTTGAAACTAGGTCAAATTTTACAGTAGCAAAACTTTGTTTAAGTGGATTAATCGGAACGGCGGTTTCAGAATGAAACTCCAGTGCGCTTGAATCACCTGATTCCGATAAACGAGCGAGAAGATAAACTAGAACGAAGATTGGATCTGAAATCGAGATCGGAAAATAACGGATTAAATCCGATTAAAAGAAAACGACGAACGGTTAAACGAACGGACGTTCGTTAACAGAAACTAACCGGTGAACACGTTCGTTAAAACGAACGGATCGGTGAACGTTCACTAAGTAACTAAACCGAAAAAAATAAAAATAAAACCGATCTAGTTTTTTTTAAAAACCGAACAACAAAAAGAAAAACCGGAACGATTTTTAAAACAAAACCGAACCGGGAAAGGGTGGCGCGGCGGCTACCTCCGGCGAGGTCGCCGGCGGGGCACCGGGCTCCGGCGGGGTCGGCGACTAGGGGCGGCGGGTTCGGGCTCAAGGCGGCACGGGCGGGCGGGCGGCTATGGCGGCTGGTTGGGCGGCGGCGGCGCGGGTTGGGGAGGAGAGGGGGGGGGGTTGGGGAGTATATAAAGGAGGGGGGGGTTGCTTGGGGAGGGGCAAGCGGGGAGGAGGAGGAGTCCTCCTCGGACTACTTCGCCCGGCGGCCCGGCGAGCAAGGTTACATGAGCGTCTTGAGGTTTTTAAAAATTAAATCTCGCGCAGAAAAACGAATAAAATAAAATCTAAACAAACTCCAAATTTAAATAAAATAATTTTTCCCCGACTCCTAAAAATGAGTCGAACAAAATGAACTTTAACACGGGGCCAAAAATGCAAAATTTTAAAATAGTCATTTTTTTCCCTAAAACAAATAAACTCCGAAAAATCCAAAATTTGGATTATTTCTTAAATATTCATTTTTCCTAAATTTTGGGAAAGTCATATTATTCCCTCTCTTATTTTTTTATTGGAAAAATAATTGAAGATAAAATAAATAAATCCAAATGATCCTATTTTCAAAATTTGAGAAAACTCAAATATGAAAATATTGAAATCTCCAACTCTCTCCGAGGGTCCTTGAGTTGCGTGAAATTTTCTTGGATCGGAAAAAATGCAAGAAAATATGATATGCATGATGACTTAATGTATAACATTCCAAATTGAAAATTTGGGATGTTACAAACCTACCCCCCTTAAGATGAATCTCGCCCTCGAGATTCGGGTTGGCTAGAAAATAGGTGAGGGTGATCCTTGAGCAAATCTTCTTCTCTTTCCCAGGTGGCTTCATCCTCAGTGTGGTGGCTCCAATGAACCTTGCAAAACTTGATAACCTTGCTGCGAGTAACTCTGCTGGCATAATCGAGAATCTTGACTGGTTTCTCCTCATATGTTAAATCATCCTTCAACTGAATTGCTCCAAGTGGCACTGTATCTCTTAGCGGTACTTCTGCCATCTCGGCGTGACATTTGTTCAGCTGAGAAACATGGAATACATCATGAACTCCTGACAGTCCCTCTGGAAATTCCAGCTTATAAGCAACTTCTCCCATGCATTGCAAAATCTTATACGGTCCAACGAAACGCGGTGCTAATTTTCCTTTAACTCCAAAACGCTTAACTCCTCGAAGCGGGGATACTCTAAGATAAACTCTGTCTCCAACGTCATATTCTATCGCCTATGCGTTTTGAATCCGCATAGCTTTTACATGCAGGACTGGGCTACCTTGAGCCTATCGCAAATCAACTTAACCTTATTCGAGACTCCTTAATCAAATCTGGTCCAAACAATCGACGGTCTCCGCCTTCGTCCCATGATAACGGTGTCCTGCACCTCCTTCCGTACAAAGCCTCGAAGGTGCCATCTTCAAGCTGGTTTGGTAGCTGTTGTTATAAGAAAACTCTGCATACGGCAAGTTATCATCCCAACTAGATCCATAATCTAGTGCACAAGCTCTCAAAGATATCCTCCAAAATCTGATTGACTCTCTCAGTCTGTCCATCTGTCTGTGGGTGAAAAGCTGTACTGAATTCCAGCCTAGTTCCCAATGTTTTGTGCAACTGATTCCAAAACTTTGAGGTAAATTGGGTTCCTCTATACGTCTGATACTCCTCGAATTCCGTGTAAACACACAATTCTGGTCATGTATATCTTTGCCAACTTAGCGCTGCTATAGGTAGTCTTGACTGGAATGAAATGAGGTACCTTCGTCAAGCGGTCGACTATAACCCAAATCGAGTCATAGCCAGAACGAGTCCTTGGCAATCCTGTGATGAAATCCATGCCTAGTTTATCCCACTTCCATTCGGGTATTGGCAATGGTTGCAACAATCCTGCTGACCCGATGCTCTGCCTTCACTCTCGACATACATCGCAAATCGCTACATACTCATAATATCCTTCTTCATTCCGGTCCACCGTAACGTTTCCTTCAAATCCAAATACATCTTGGTATTTCCTGGGTGAATTGAGTAGGGTGAATCATGGGCTTCTTGCAAAATCAACTTCACGATCTCCGGGTCATTGGGCACATAAACACGGTCCTCAAACCATAGGGTATCGTGCTCATCCTCACGAAATCCCTTAGCTTTTCCTTCGCTCATTTTCTCCTTTATAGAGGCAACTTCCTTATCTGCTTTTTGAGCTTCTCTGATTTTATCCATCAAAGTAGATTGAATCTCTAATGCTGCTACATAGCCTCTCGGAACTATTTCCAAACATAGCTCTCGAAGATCCTTGGCTAACTCCTTGGGTATCCCTCCCATCATTAGGGTATTGACGTGGCTCTTACGGCTCAATGCGTCTGCTAACGTTAGCCTTCCGGGGTGATAATGCAATCTCATATCATAATCCTTAATAAGCTCCAACCATCTCCTCTGTAAAGATTTATTTCCTTGCGTGAAAATGTATTTTAAACTCTTGTGATCCGTGTACACCTCACAATGATTTCCAATGAGAAAATGTCTCCATGTCTTCAATGCATGCACAACGGCTGCTAACTCCAAATCATGTGTGGTATAATTCAACTCATGAGGCTTAAGCTGTCGTGAAGCATACGAAACAACTCTTCCTTCCTGCATAAGCAATGCTCCAAGTCCTCGACGTGAAGCGTCGCAATACACCTCATAATCCTTGGTCTGATCCGCAAAATTAACACTTGGTGAGGTAACCAATCTTTTCTTCAACTCCTGAAAACTTGCCTCACAATCCTCGGTCCATATGAACTTGGTATCCTTCTTCAACAACTCTGTCATAGGCTTTGCAATCCTTGAGAAATTCTCAATGAATCTCCGGTAGTATCCTGCGAGTCCAAGGAAACTCCGGATCTCTCCAACTGTCGTTGGTGCTTCCCATTTGGTTACGGTCTCAACCTTTGTGGGGTCAACTGTTATCCCTTCTCCGGATATAACATGTCCAAGAAATCCAACTTCCTTTAGCCAAAACTCACATTTGCTGAACTTGGCATATAGCGATGTTCCCTTAGTTTCTCCAAAACCAATCGCAAATGTTCCTTATGTTCCTCTTCATTCTTCGAGAAAATCAAAATATCATCTATGAACACCACGACGAACTTATCCAAAAACTCCATAAACACTTTGTTCATCAGGTTCATGAAATAAGCTGGTGCGTTGGTCAGTCCAAATGACATAACGGTGTACTCATATAGTCCATATATCGTGGTAAATGCTGTCTTGGGTATGTCCTGCTCTCGAATCTTCAACTGATGGTACCCTGATCGCAAATCGATCTTGGAAAACACTTTAGCTCCTTGCAAACGATTAAACAGATCATTTATCATTGGTAGTGGGTACTTGTTCTTGATCGTTACTGCATTCAATCCACGATAATCAACAACCATCCTTAACGATCCATCCTTCTTCTCCACTAACAAGACGGGTGATCCCCAAGGCGAAGAACTTGGGCGTATAAAACCTTTATCCAATAGCTCCTTTATACGCTTCTTGATTTCCGCCAAATCACATGCGGGCATCCCGTATGGTCGCCGATATTGGGCCTGTTCACGGCAAAAGCTCAATCAAAAACTCAATGTCTCTATCCGGTGGCATTCGACAACTCTTAGGAAATACATCGTGGAAATCCTTCACCACCGGTACTTCTTCCCGCACAACTCCCCGATAAGCAATTTACATGAGCTCTCCTCGGCTCATGCCGTGATACATAGTTAATCCTTCTTCCTTGGTGTTGTGAGCAAAATCGTCTTACTTGGCGCATAATCGATGTTTCCTCCATACATCGACAGCCAATCCATACCGAGAATCACATCAAATCCTTGGGATTCCAAAATGATCAAATCCATCGGGAACACATGCCTTCCTATACTTAATGGTACTTGAAAACATCCTTGTCTGGCCATATACTCCGCTCCTGGTGAGCTTACTAGCAAAGGGGTTTTAAGAGTCCGCGTAGGTAGACTAAACTTCTCTACAAATCCCCTTGATATGTATGAATGCGATGCACCGGTATCGAAAAGAACTAGTGCAGTAAATGACTTCACCAAAAACTTACCGATTACTGCATCGGGCTGATCTTCAACCTCCTCTACATCAATGTGATTCACCTGTCCCCTGTTGAAAGGGTTTGGCTTCTTTCCAGAACTTCCATTTCCACCTTGGCATTCGGGACAGTCATTTATGTCTGGTCTTGGAACACTTGAAACAGGTGACATGGCTCAGGTCTTTCTTGGTTGGGGTTGATGGTGTGGTGCGGTTCTGTCCATTGCTTCCTCCATTCCCGTTCCCATTCTTGGTGCCATTATGGTTGTGCGAATTACCTCCTCCATGGGTAATGCTGAAACTGAACTCCCTGCTTAGGGGTATAACGGGCTTTTCTTTGGGTTCCAGAGTTATACTTCCCCTGTCCATACTTCCTCTTGCGGTTCTCAATTTGCTGCTGCTTTCCTTCAATCACGAGGGCACGGTCTACCAACTCCTGGTAGTTATTGAAACTTGCTACCATGAACTGCATGCTTAACTCATCATTCAGTCCTTCCAGAATGGATCAAGTCTCTGTGCTCAGGTGTCATCCCTGGATCAGTAATGCTGACACCACACAGTACTTCGAAGGATTTATAACAGAGTAGCAATCACACACTTATTACATCGTGGTCCAAAAGAGGACTTATTACAATAAATATGGCTTAAGGCCATCTAATAACGATAACAGCGGAAGACTTGGAAGATAAGTGAGTCCATCAACTCCATCGGCATCACTGAGTATAGAACCACGACCTAAACACCTTACTCTTTGTCTGAAAAGTCTGCAACATTAAAGTTGCAGCCAAAACGGGTCAGCACATGGAATATGCTGGCAATGTAACACATAGAGAGCAATGAAGCAATAAGCCTATACTACATGCATATATGGCTGGTGGTAAGGCTCTACGGTTACAGTTTTTGCATAAAGCCAGTTTTTTTCCTACTGCAAAGGAATAAATTTGTTTAACTATCATGGTGGTTGTTAAACATTGAGAATGGTTGACAGCATCCTCAATCCCAATTAAAAGTACTCATTAAAAACCCAATAATATTAATTAGAGTAACATGTTGAGATTCACATGATATTCAAGTACTAGATACTCAAAATGTCCATAACCGGGGACACGACTAATCATGATTAGTTTATACACTCTGCAGAGGTTTGCGCACTTTTCCCCACAAGACTCGATCGCCTCCGTTTGGTTTCTCGCACTACATGGTGTTTGAGAGGCGGATGACCGAGACATAGTCTTTCGTAAGCGCTAGCACCTTACGATGGGTGGACGGTACACCTACATCCCCTACATCTGCTAGTCCACCACTATAAGAGTTCTACGACTTACTCAACTATGCCAGAGCCCATAATGGCTTGTGGCTGCACACGGAAGTTTCTAGCATGAATGATCTTATGATCCCTTTGAGCACAGGTGGCGGTCCGAAGAAAACAGGCAAGTCCTCGATAGAAACCAGGTGCCTCAATCCACCCAGATGTGTGTTTAAGTTGCCACCTTAAATAAACCATTAATTAACAATCTCACATCTGTCATGGATATTCACTCACCCAATCCACGTCTACTAGCATAGCATGGCATAATGAGAAAACGTAGAAGTAACTCCCAAGGTTTCATAAGTAAAACAGGTAATAGGTACTACCTCATCTACTTCCCATCCCACAATTTAATTAGATCCTAACCATGCAAGTGTTTGAGGATTGATCTAATGCATAAAACTGGGTAGTAGAAAAGGTATGATCAAGTGTTACTTGCCTTGCTGACGATCCGTGAAACCTAGAGACTTCGAAGTAACAAGCGGCGCACTCCGGGTGATCTATCGCAGACAAACAACAAGCATACAATAAGTACTCATCTAATGCACGGGTAAATCTCGAATAAAAGATCTAACGGAAAGTTCAACTTAAGAACCCTGGTTGCAAAAGAATCGAATCAAATAAAGCAATGAAAGTCAAGCGTCGAAAAGAAAAGCGACTCGGTTCTAGCAATTTGAAACTAGGTCAAATTTTACAGTAGCAAAACTTTGTTTAAGTGGATTAATCGGAACGGCGGTTTCAGAATGCTTGAAACTCGGTAGCTTGAATCACCTGATTCCGATAAACGAGCGAGAAAATAAACTAGAACGAAGATTGGATCTGAAATCGAGATCGGAAAATAACGAATTAAATCCGATTAAAAGAAAAACAACGAATGGTTAAACGAACGGACATTCGTTAACAGAAACTAACCGGTGAACACGTTCGTTAAAACGAACGGATCGGTGAACGTTCACTAAGTAACTAAACCGAAAAAAAACCGATCTAGGTTTTTTTTAAAAAAAACCGAACAACAAAAAGAAAAACCGGAGCGGTTTTAAAACAAACCGAACCGGGAAGGGTGTGGCGCGGCTACCTCCGGTGAGGTCGCCAAGGGGCACCGGCTCCCGGGGTCGGCGATTAGGCGGCGGGGCACTGGCTCAATGGGCTCCGTGAGCGGGCACCGGGCGGTGGCGGCTATGGGGCGGCTTGGTTGGGGCGGGCGGGCGGCGCGGGTTGGGGAGGAGAGGGGTGGGGTGTATATAAAGGGGGTTGCTTGGGGAGGGGCAAGCGGGGAGGAGGAGGAGTCCTCCTCGGACTACGCCTCGCCCGGCCAGTGGCGGCTGTGAGGTTTTTTTAAATTAAATCTGGCGCAGAAAAACAAATAAAATAAAATCTAAACGAACTCCAAATTTAAATAAAATAAAATTTCCCCGACTCCTAAAAATGAGTCGAACAAAATGAACTTTAACACGGGGCCAAAAATGCAAATTTTTAAAATACTCATTTTTTTCCCTAAAACAAATAAACTCCGAAAAATCCAAAATTTGGATTATTTCTTAAATCTTCATTTTTCCTAAATTTTGGGAAAGTCATATTATTCCCTCTCTTATTTTTTTATTGGAAAAATAATTGAAGATAAAATAAATAAATCCAAATGATCCTATTTTCAAAATTTGAGAAAACTCAAATATGAAAATATTGAAATCTCCAACTCTCTCCGAGGGTCCTTGAGTTGCGTGAAATTTTCTAGGATCGTAAAAAATGCAAGAAAATATGATATGCATGATGACTTAATGTATAACATTCCAAATTGAAAATTTGGGATGTTACATAGTAGCAAATAATTTCATAAGTTCTTCCATCTTTCCACTCAAAACATTAATTTCTTCTATCAGATGCACTTTTTTATTAGTAGATCTTTCAGTGTGCTATTGAGAATAATTAACTATAATATTATCTAGGAGTTTAGTAGCATCTCCTAAAGTGATTTCCATAAAAGTTCCTCCCGCGGCCGAATCTAAAAGATTTCTAGAAGCAAAATTCAATCCGGCATAAAAAATTTGTATAATCATCCACAAATTCAAACCATGAGTAGGACAATTAGGTATCATTAATTTCATTCTCTCCCAAGCTTGTGCAACATGTTCATGATCAAGTTGCTTAAAA
Organism: Aegilops bicornis; assembly: GCA_021605145.1. NCBI lineage: Eukaryota > Viridiplantae > Streptophyta > Magnoliopsida > Poales > Poaceae > Aegilops > Aegilops bicornis. The sequence goes on along the minus strand of CM038670.1, from coordinate 256,543,888 downwards.
TTCATAATATCATTTCTAAGAGAGATGATCTTAGCGGGAGGAAAATACTTAGAGATAAAAGCATCTTTGCACTTATTCCACGAATCAATACTATTTTTAGGCAAAGACGAAAACCAAGCTTTAGCACGATCTCTAAGCGAAAAAGGAAATAGCTTCAATTTAACAATATCATTATCAACATCTTTTTTCTTTTGCATATCACATAAATCAACGAAGCTATTTAGATGAGTAGCGACATCTTCACTAGGAAGGCCGGCGAATTGATCTTTCATAACAAGATTCAACAAAGTAGTATTGATTTCACAAGATTCAATATTGGTAAGAGGAGCAATCGGAGTGCTAAGGAAATCATTATTGTTGGTGTTGGTAAAGTCACACAATTTGGTATTATCTTGAACCATCGTGACAAGCTAGCAATCCAACACACGAGCAAACAAAAAGCAAGCGAGAAAAAAGGCAAACGGAAAAGAGAGGGCGAATAAAACGGCAAGGGTGAAGTGGGGGAGAGGAAAACGAGAGGCAAATGGCAAATAATGTAATGCGAGAGATAGGGATTGTGATGGGTACTTGGTATATTGACTTTTGCGTAGACCCCCCGGCAATGGCGCTAGAAATTCTTCTTGCTACCTCTTGAGCACTGCGTTGGATTTCCCCGAAGAGGAGAGGATGATGCAGCAAAGTAGCGTAAGTATTTCCCTCAGTTTTTGAGAACCAAGGTATCAATCCAGTAGGAGGCCACGCGCGAGTCCCTCGTACCTACACAAAACAAATAGCTCAACGCAACCAACGCGGTTAGGGGTTGTCAATCCCTTCACGGTTACTTACTAAAGTGAGATCTGATAGAGATGATAGATAATATTTTTGGTGTTTTTGATATAAAGATGCAAGGTAAAATAAAAGGCAAAGTAAAAAGCAAAGCAATAATAAAGTGATTGAAGATTGATATGATGACAATAGACCCGGGGCCATAGATTTCACTAGTGGCTTCTCTCAAGAGCATAAGTATTTCTACGGTGGGTGAACAAATTACTGCTGAGCAATTGACAGAATTGAGCATAGTTATGAGAGTATCTAGGTATGATCATGTATATAGGCATCACGTCCGAGACAAGTAGACCGACTCCTGCCTGCATCTACTACTCTTACTCCACTCATCGACCGTTATCCAGCATGCATCTAGAGTATTAAGTTCAAGAAAACAAAGTAACGCCTTCAGCAAGATGACATGATGTAGAGGGATAAATTCATGCAATATGATAAAAACCCCATCTTGTTATCCTCGATAGCAACATTACAATACGTGCCTTGCTGCCCCTTCTGTCACTGGGAAAGGACACCGCAAGATTGAACCCAATGCTAAGGACTTCTCCTATTGCAAGGAAAACCAATCTAGTAGGCCAAACCAAACTGATAATTCGAAGAGACTTGCAAAGATAACCAATCATACATAAAAGAATTCAGAGAAGATTCAAATATTGCTCATAGATAATCTTCATCATAAAACCACAATTCATCGTTCTCAACAGACACACCGCAAAAACAAGATTACATCGAATAGATCTCCACGAGAGAGGGGGAGAACATTGTATTGAGATCCAAAAAGAGAGAAGAAGCCATCTAGCTACTAACTATGGACCCGAAGGTCTGAGGTAAACTACTCAGACTTCATCGGAGGGGCTATGGTGATGATGTGGAAGCCCTCCATGGTGGATTCCCCTTCCGGCGGAGCTCCGAAACAGGCCCCAAGATGGATCTCGTGGGTATAGAAGGTTGCGGCGGAGGAATTAGGTTTTTGGCTCCGTCTCTGGTCGTTTGGGGGTACGTAGGTATATATAGGAGGAAGGAGTACGTCGGTGGAGCTTCGGGGGGCCCACGAGGCAGGGGGCGCGCCCTCCACCCTCGTGGCCGCCTCCCTCCTTTCTTGACGGGGGGTCCAAGTCTCTTGGATCATATCTGTTTAGAAAATCAAGTTCCCGAAGGTTTCATTCCGTTTGGAATCCGTTTGATATTCCGTTTCTTCGAAACACCGAAATAGGCAAAAAACAGCAATTCTGGGCTGGGCCTCCGGTTAATAGGTTAGTCCCAAAAGTAATATAAAAGTGGAAAATAAAGCCAAATATGGTCCAAAACAGTAGATAATATAGCATGGAGCAATCAAAAATTATAGATACGTTGGAGACGTATCATACGCCCGACAGTGTCCGAAGAACACCAAGCACGTAGCTCCATATCAGCCGCAAGTCAACTACATGGAGCAGTATTCCGCCCCGATATAATCCAAGGGCAAATGCATCACATCTCCACAGACGAAGCCCAAGAGGACCTGGAAGTTGTCATTGGTATGTTCCTCGTTAACAACACACCCGCCGTAATTTTATTTGACTCTGGGGCTTCCCACTCTTTTATTTCGCGGGGTTTTGCTTCCCAAAACAATTTTCCTTGCTCAATTTTGGGAAAACACATGCTGGTACAATCCCCGGGATCCCTACTCAGAAGAAATCTCGTCTGCCGAAATTTGGAGATTGACATCAAGGGCGTCAAGTTTCCAACATCGTTGATAGTCATCGATTCCAACAAATTGGATGTCATTCTGGGCATGAATTGGTTAACCCAATACCAAGTTCGCATCACCGTATGCGACGGAGAAGTTACCCTAAAAAATATGGAAGGTCGCACTACCAGTTTTTATGCCCGCAAGCGCATCCCCACGAAAGATATGGTTTTCACAGCCGTGGCAGAAGAGGTGGAATTAATCCCAGTGGTCAGTGAGTATCCAGATGTATTTCCTGAAGAATTGCCCGGCATGCCACCAGACCGAGAATTAGAGTTTGCTATTGACCTGGTGCCTGGAACCACTCCGATACATAAGAAATATTATCGGATGCCTTCCTTAGAATTGGTGGAACTGAAGAAACAACAGGATGAGATGCTGCAAAAAGTATACATTCGTCCAAGCTCTTCACCATGGGGATCACCAGCAATCTTCATGGACAAAAAGGATGGCAGTCTACGAATTTGCGTAGACTACCGGCAACTGAATGATGTCACCATTAAAAACAAGTATCCACTACCAAGGATTGACGATCTGTTTGATCAACTCAGTGGAGCCCAAATGTTCTCAAAGATTGATTTGAGGACGGGATATCATCAACTCAAGATAAAGAAGGAAGACATTCCTAAGACCGCGTTCACCACCCGGTATGGTCTTTATGAATACACCGTCATGTCCTTCGGACTCACCAACCCTCCTGCATTCTTTATGCATATGATGAACAAGGTGTTTATGGATTTCCTGGACAAATTCGTGGTGGTGTTCATTGACGACATCCTCATTTACTCCAAGAGCAAGGACGAACATAAGGAGCATCTTGACGATTACGCAAAGGCTTCACGATCATCAACTGTATGCCAAATTCAGCAAATGTGAGTTTTGGCTCCAGCAAGTGGGATTCCTCGGACATATCCTCTCGGCAGAAGGAATCTCGATGGACCCAAGCAAGGTAAAAGATGTACTTGATTGGTCCGCACCCACCGCCATCTCAAAAATCCGGAGTTTCCTTGGACTGGCCGGATATTATCGCTGTTTTATTGAAGGATTTTCCAAGATCGCCAAGCCAATGACTGAGCTTCTCAAGAAGGATAATAAGTTCATATGGACGGAGGACTGAAAACGGAGCTTCAATGAGTCAAAAACCAGGCTGACATCGGCACCCGTATTAACTCTTCCAGACATCTACCGCAGTTTCAATGTTTACTATGACGCCTCCAGAAAAGGACTGGGGTGTGTACTCATGCAAGATGGCAAAGTGGTGGCCTATGCATCTCGCCAACTGCGGCAACATGAAGGAAACTATCCTACTGATGATTTGGAATTGGCCGCAATGGTGCATGCTTTGAAAATCTGGAGACATTATCTGATTGGAAAGAAGTGCCAGATATTCACCGACCATAAGAGTCTCAAGTATATATTCACTCAGCCCGACTTGAACCTTCGATAGCGAAGATGGATCGATTTGGTTAAGGACTACGACCTCGGAATAAATTATCACCGGGGCAAAGCTAATGTGGTGGCTGACACCCTCAGCCGCAAACCAGCCAACCTTAATGCTCTAATGGATTCCTTACCTCCAGAGCTTTATGAAGAAATATGCAGCTAAACTTGGTGATCACCGACGCCAGTCTTACCAATACCTTGGAAGTTGCCCCCACTCTCGAAGAAGAGGTCCGCAGTGCTCAGGAGGATGACAAGGTATTACAAATATATGTTCAGAGATCCGCATGCACCGGATTTTTCTATGGATCAGCAGCGTTCGCTAAAATTCCGAGTAAGACTTTGCATACCCAAGCAAGAAAGTCTGAAGAAGAAAATATTGGCGGAAGCACACGAAGCACCATACTCAATTCACCCCGGTGGTACCAAAATGTATGAGGATCTTCATCATATATTTTGGTGGGATGGAATGAAGAAAGACATCGAGTATTTTGTGGCCTATTGCGACATATGCAATTAGGTGAAGGCGGAACATCAAAAACCTGCCGGACTCCTCCAGCCTCTGCCGATATCCCAATGGAAATGGGATGATATTTGCATGGATTTCATCACTGGATTACCAAGGTCTCATCAAGGAAACGACGCAATATGGGTCATAGTGGACACCTTAACCAAGGTGGCACATTTCCTGCCTATCCGGACCACATACCGTGCAAATCAACTTGCACAGCTGTATGTATGAAGAATCATCAGTCTACATGGAGTACCCAAGACTATCACCTCCGACAGGGGATCTCTTTTCACCTCCGCATTTTGGTCCCGACTACATCAAGCCTTGGGGACCGCTCTGAAGTACAGCACGGCTTATCATCCTCAGACAGATGGGCAAACTAAGCGAGTAAATCAAATACTTGAGGATATGCTCCGGGCATGTATATTGGCCCAAGGAACCAAGTGGGAAGACTGTCTGCCCTACGCCGAGTTTTCCTACAACAACAGTTTCCAGGCCAGCTTGAAGATGTCACCCTATGAAGCCCTGTATGGCCGGAAATGCCGCACCCCATTGAATTGGTCTCAAACCGGAGACAGCTGTATTTTCGGGACCGATTTAATGCTTGAAGCAGAGAAGCAAGTCAAGTAAATCTGGGACAGATTGCAACTGTCCAAATCCCGACAGAAGAGCTACTATGATGCCAAACATCGTCAGATCAACTTTGAACCCGGAGAACACGTGTATCTCCGAGTCACCCCTATGAAAGGAGTCAAGAGATTTCAGACCCGGGGAAAATTGGCACCCCGATATATCGGTCCATTCCCCGTCATGGCCCGAGTCGGAACAGTTGCCTACCAGTTGGAATTGCCACCAGAATTATTAGAAGTACATAACGTGTTTCACATCTCACAGCTAAGGAGATGTATCTCGCCTCCGGAGAAAAGGACTGATATGGCAGAAATAGAATTGGCTAAGTATTTGACTTATGAGGAAAAGCCAATCAGAATATTGGATAAGACAGAAAGGGTCACTCGCAGCAAAGAGATCAGGTTTTACAAGGTTCAATGGGAGCATCACACCGAAGAAGAGCAACCTGGGAAAGAGAGGAATTTTCAAGGACTGCATACCCCGAATGGTTTTCCCAAGCAACCAAATCTCGAGGACGAGATTCATTCTAAGTGGGGGAGGTTTGTGACAGCCTGGATTTTTGCCTTCTCGCTTTTGCCGGACTTGCCTTCTCTCTTTTCCGGACTTGGTTTTCACCGTGGTTTTTGCCCTGATTTGACTTGGTTTTTGAATCACTTCATTTGGACTTGTCACTTGGGCATATACTTGGCTTTCACCCAAGTGACCTATCTACATTATTATTCCAACAAATTCCCAAAATAATCAAATGAATATTTTTCCTAAAAGAAAAATATTCATTTCCCTCTCTAAAACTCACTTCAGAACGTTGTGCTCCAAAGCAACCTCAATTTTTCTTGCTCACAAAAATCTGAGATAATTCATGAATATACTTAGGACCGTGTCACACCTTCCCATGTAAAAATATTGCATCACTTTTTGTAATATTTTGGCTGTAGAAAATCTTTTCACTTCTGAACCAGAAATGCACTTTGTACAACAAGTGCATTTTTCCTTGAGCTTTTGGCCTTGAGTTTTCTTGAGCTTAAACACCTTCCTAAGAATCCCTAAACCCCAGGAGATTAGCCCTAATGTCCTTCTAGAAGGTGGCCAAACTTGGCGACCGAGTTTCTGACCAGAAACTTGCCAGCTTGGTAGAGTCACGTTTGGTCGGCCTGGGTATGATCCATCACCTCTCCTAGACGTAACATTGCACGGTCGAGCGCGTAGACAAGGTTTGGCCGCTCCTGGCTATTGTTTTGACCATGCCAGCTTGGTGACCGCGCGAGGACACGGCGCCTGGCAGCGTCTCGGCAGCGCTTCTGGCGCTTTCTTTGTCTGTTCGCGTGTGCTCGTTCCAGCGCTCGCCTCCGACTGCCGCACCGCGCCACAACCCTCGACTCATCAAGCTTGACCCCTCCCTGGCGCTCGCCGACGCCGGAGCCGCCGCAGCAAGCACGGGCGCGTCGCGGCCAAAACGCCACAGTGCGCGCGTGTGCTTGTCTGCTTCCCCAACCGCCTCCTGTGCGCGTCCGCAAGCGTGGGCAAGCCCCTGAGTCGATGCAGCACCTTGCCCCCTCGCGTTGGAGCTTCTCGCCGACGTTCGCCGCGTGTCCAGAATGCTCCGGCGGCGACAAGTTCCCCCTCTCTTGCTCCGGCTATATAAAGCCACCCCGACTTGAATCCTGGCCACGCTCCACTCCACACAACCACTGCGAACACGTAGAACGGCCGTAATTTGGTCGGGTAGGCCTCTGGCCGTCGCCCCAACCCGAGGACTCCGACGATCGCCACAGGCCAGCTGCCGCTCTCCAGGGCCTCTCGAGCTCAGGCAACTGCTTGGGCAGGGCCTTGGTGGTTTGTTGGTGCTGCTTGGAGGCCGCCAAGCCTTCGGAGCTGCCTCTAGCCGCAATCTTTAACCTCTTCAGCAAACCCCTTCCGCCACCGAAGCTTGCGAGCTCAACCCCGAGCTGCTCCATCCACCTCTCGCCAAGCAATGAGGTATAACCAGAAAGTTTGATCCTTACTGTTGCAAGATAGTTGTGTGGTTAAATTTGATCCATGAACATGAGTTGTTTGCTTTGCATGACGAGTAGTTGCATGATTTCCGGTATTATGTCATGTTAGTAATAAAAAGTTTTCTTAAAGTTAAACCTGATTAAGTTCAACTTGAATATGATGTTGATCACATCATGGTGCCACTGAATCGGGTTTCTAATTCAGTGCGACCACATTTACCTAATGGGAAGGTCTTGATTCGGTCCTTTGTTGTGGCTCTCACCAGTGCCTCCCGCGAGGGAAGGTTATGGGCGTGCATACCCTGGCCCGGTAGGCAGACATAACCATGTGTGCTCATTTTTGTTTTTATGGTAACTTGTCCCCGTTTGGGACCGTTCTGCCACAACGGTGGCCGTTGGTGTCTTTGGTAGACACGGGGCCACCCAAGACCTAGCCCTGAGAGGGAGATGGTCGGAGTGACCGGGGAGAGTGCATGATAAGGGAAGGGTTTCGTCGGAATATTTTGGTCCACCCGAATGGGAAAGTGAGGCCAGGCACTCCGTAGTGTGGGTAAAGTGCGCTACCTCTGCAGAGTGTATTTAATCTATCGATAGCCGTGCCCTTGGTTATGGGAAAGACTCAGGAGTAAGTCACACCATGGATCAACTTTTATAATTAATCTTGCAAACTAAGCGATTGTTGTGATGCATTGTTTCGTGGTGAACCTTGAACACTCGAGGTGTTCATGGATTTTGGTTTCAGGTGTGACCCCGGTGTGGTCACCGTTTGGTTCTGAGGTAACCGTGCGGTAAGCGAGTCCAGCGTGACTCGGTGCCTTTGTTTGGCTTCTACTTGCATCTGTAGTATTTCTTGCATTAATTTTAACTTGCTTAATTATCATGATATTGTCTGTTATCGTGCTTATGTTTGTTGTGAGCTTGTAAGTACATTCAATGTACTGACCTGGCATGTTATGCCAGCTTTCAGGCAAGTTGATTCGCATCGGAGCACATCTTGTGTCTAGGCCGTGTCCACATCGGTCACCCTGTGCTATGGAGTTCCGCTATGTCGTTCTTCCGCTGCCGTGTAGTTTCGTGTGATCGAGGCCTCAGCCATGTTCATTAAATAATGTACATACTGTCCAGCAGCACCGTGTGTGCCGCTTGGCCTCGCATCTCGATGTAATATCATACCTATGTACCCCGCTAGTATCAATAAATCGGTTATTTCTGTACCATGTTGTTGTGTATTGCCAAAAGACTCGATCTCTGGGCTGGCAATGCAGGGTAAACCGGTTGCTCTGATCCGGGATGCCACAGTATGATGGCGATGAACCGAGAGGAGGAAGAGGAGTAGTACTGTACTACATCCGTCCTAGTTTATTGGTCCCCTTAGTATTATGTGCTAAATTTTGACCATAGATTTAAGTAAAATAATCCCCCGCAAAAAAAGGATTTAAATAAAATAATAATAATGCATGTCACCAAAAATTGTATCATTGGATTCGTATTTGAACATAGTTTGCAATGATATTATTTTTGGTTACATGCTTTAACATTTTATTAGTTAAATCAAAGGTCAAAACTTGGCGCAGAATGCAAAGGGGACTAATAAACTAGGATGGAGGTAGTACATGCTAGAGACTGGACTGTAGTACATTGTTTTATGGCCATATAACCACATTGTTTTCTATGGTCACCTTTGTAGTTTGTGCCAAATTTTGACCAAAGATTTAGCTAACAAAATTTTAATGCATGTCAACAAAAATTATGTTGTTGGATTGGTATTTGAACATAGTTTTGAGTGATATAATTTTTGGTAACATGCATGAACATTTTGTTAGTTCAATCTATAGTCAAATTTTCACACGAAATATAGTGGGGACCAATATAACACATGATTCTTTGATTCTTCTTACATCGCCGACATGTGGGAGAGCCAGCACCCCGGTCGACGTGTCATGCACGAGATTAGAGTGGGGAACGAAAGGGGGGCATCACCCCGGTCGTAGTGTCGCAGTAATAATGACTATAATGAGCAGTCATATCACAAGACCCCATCTTTCCAGTAGTAACGAGCCGTCAAATCACACTGCCCTGCCTTTCCAGCAGTAAGTTGAATCCGCTAGTCCCTCACCCTCCTCGCCCTCTCCGTCAAACCGGCTACGCGAAAACTGCCGCGCATACTGCCCGAGAAAAGCCCTGCCCTCAACTTTTAAGTACTCCTAGTATAATTTTGTATCGATGAATTGCGCCATGGAGCATAAAATCAAAAGAAAAAGGTGGTACATGTAAACAAATACAATTCAAGCTCTAGCTAGCGATTCGTAATGTAAATCATGCATGTGTCTATACGTATAGGTTACTTCAAAGTACTGAGTCCATTGATGCAATGTGGTCAAACTGTACCGTTGATATCTCAAAGCCAAAATAGTTCGAGCTTGTTCGTTCTATATAAATAGTACTAGTACTATATGTTTATTCACCCGTGGGGTTGCTCAATGAATGGAGGGCCGGGGAGCACAAGTGAACAATATACTACTAGTAGTACTAGTAAGTAGGAGTAGTATAGTATAGTACAAAGTGCGACGTGCAGTTAGTCATGTTAAATATAGAGTTTCTTTACTTTAATGCAGGAGCCTGAGCGCTTGCTTTACTAGAGTTGCTCTCTTCATTCTCTCATCCTCTCCAGATCCAAAAAAGATAGCGGTAGCGACTCTCTCTCTGCTCACTGCTGGTCATAGATCCGGTCAGATCCCTTCGGCCGGGGTGTGTAGGGGACTAGGCACATCGTTCACGCGGTCATCGGCAGGGAGGGAGGAAACCCACAGCTGCCGGCAGGTCCCGATCCTCTGCCCGTGATGTTCTCTTCGACACAGCGCTGGCTCGGGAGGTCCTCGGACCCCTTCTTCCTCCCTGCCGTATTGTGGGCAGATCCGACCTCCCGCCGCCCTGCTAGCCACATCTCGACGACCCTCAGGTATAAGTTCCTTCGAAAGCGGCCTTACTCTACTGCCCCGGCACCCCACGAGGCTGCATGTGGATCTTTTTCTACTTCCATCAGCTCTTCCAAAGCCACCTAAATTTTTAGTATTATTAGAGGTAAAGCTACTTCATGCAGTCGAATCTAGGACTTGGTTCAAACAACTAAGGGGGGAAAGTTGTAGCATGAATCTATGACTTCATTCAAAGAGGAAATAACAGGGGGAAAGTAGTAGAGACTGGATACCCAACCGGTCTCTTGGTTGAAAAGGGAAATAAAGGGAAAAGGCAGTACAAACTGGATAAGGAGCAGATCTATTATTGGTTGAAAAAAATGATAGAAAGTGCCGGCTGGTGGACAAGTCAACAATGTATGTCCAGGATTAGATTTGCTGCCCTCACATAGTAAAAGGTCTCCTGGATTATATTTGCTGCCCTCATGGAGTATGAACAAACTCAAAATCACCACTTTATGCCTCCTTGTAGGTACATTGTGCTGATGCGTCGACTGTCGCATGTCCTTATACCTACCTTTTGATGTTGTTAATGTAAGGGTGCATGTAAAATGAAGCAATCACACTGTACCGTAAGGACATGTCTAACCAATGTTATTGTTATCTAATGCCTCCAGTAATATGATGCAATTAAACTGTGTTACAAATGGTACTCCTGCTATATTTCCCAGTGTGATAAGTAAGGTCCTTCTCTACACTAATGAGTGTCCTTGTGTCCCCACTGTCCCATGCCCTTAAACCAACTCTTTAGCTGTTGTTGCTCTACTGTATCTGGTAAACAAGCAATGCCACCATTAAAGTAATCCCATATTTGATGAATGTCATTGTTGATCGTAATGTTTCCGGTAACATGAAGTAATGCTGTTGTTTTAAAATTTCTAGTGTCCTTGCGTGATTGCCATGAACATAATCAAGATGCTTCTTTTCATTTCGTGTATGCTTCGTATCTTGTTATTGACCAGTAACTGTTTTCTTTCTATCTTTTTGTGCGGATAGGCATATCCATTTCACCTCGTTGCTATTGTGACCTTTTGGTGAACTACACAAAACACTTTTTTGGTGTGCAGTTCAACTAAAATGTCACGTGGGCCACGGCTCTCTATTTTGGTGGAACTGCACAAAATGGTGATTGGAGTTTCCAACATCTCCGTAGAACTCTGCTGGTAATCTCGTGCAACATTTTATTAGGCTTTGCAAGATGAGCCGTTACTGTCACCACAATGGCACTTTATTTTAGTGGAACTACACAAAAGGATAAGCAAATTATAGTTGCACCTTGCATGAGTAGGACAACCAACCTTAATGTTGCTCAATTTTAGTGCAACTACTAAAGAAGAACCTCCCAGCTCATGAGAGCAAGTACTTCTTGCTAGCTAAATGATGCAATCTTTGCTTCATTTCAGGTGAACTGCAGAAAAAGTCACATGAATTGAATCATCGAGCGGATATTTAGGTTGACCACATCAAGTCGTGGCGGTGCAGGGGCCCCTCTCTCAGTTATGGTTCCCATGATCAGGTATGTTCCTTTTTGGTTGATTTTGACTCTGCATCTAGCTAGTGATCTTGTGCTACTGTTTAGGCACTACGATTGCCACTGATAAAATGAAGTAATAATACATTTAAAATAGAGCTACTGTCTTAGCTATGATTTCATTTCCAATGTAGATAACTTGCAGAAGACCTATCCGATAGAATCAAGTCCATGTGCACTGCATCAATCACATAGCTGCACTGAACTAGTTGAGTCCATCATGCCTACAATTGAGGTGGTGTGGGCCCCCTCTCTAACTGGCAGGCGCCATAATTTTAGTTGAACTGCACAAAAAAAGTTATTGAAATGAGTCGACGCTCCTCCTTCTACTGCCACACTGAGGTGTTAATGGATGTCAATGAATCACCTTCATGGCAAGATACGGGGACATGAAGAATAACTTGATCTCCCAAAGTCATCTCACAAAGATTAGTAATGTCCTTTATCAACATGATTGTGCTTTGTCATACTGTGCTAACGTTGTATTTTTTAAATAAAGCTATTCTATAGCAATCTTTTCTTGTTTTGGAAATAAAGTTTGCTTCAACTAGTGCCACTATTATAATATCATGCTCTTTCTTATCTGTGCAAACAGGAATAATCAACTACAGATGTTGTGATGGTCAAGAGCATTCGCCAAGTTCTGGGGTTGTATGACACAGCTAGCCATGATGAATTTAATCCCGAGATTCACTTTATCCAAAGGCTCTAATGGGTTGGTTCTGAATCTTGCAAGCCGGGAGTAAATGAGATGTGTAGGCATATTTGTTGTACTTATTATTTGAATCTTATTTGTTGGTTCTAAATCTTGCAACACTACTGCAGGTTGGTCCAAACGCGACAGTCCAATCAGAGACCCTTCGACGAAACTGTGTGTGATGCATTAATCACAAACAGTGATGTAATAAAACTGTCAAAAAGATGCAAAACATTTGCGATGGCGATGACATCAAACACGGTTCGGATTTTAGTTGTGTGTGCGATGCGGTGCATTCGGTTGATCCATATGAACTGTATGCGATGAGACAGAACAACAGAAACGGGCAGCCAAATCAAGGTGTGTGCGATATACAGCATACAGTTCACTAGGATGAACTGTGTGTGATTAGGCAACACAATAGAAACAGTCAGCCAGATCAAGGTGTGTGCAATGGAGGGCATAAAGTTCAGTCAGATGAACTGTTTGTGACGAGCCAACACAACAGAAACAGTTCAACTGAACAAGATGTGTGTGATAGGCGGCAAATAGGTCCGTAATCAGAAATGTGTGCGAAGACCAATAATAACACAGACGATTGCTGCTAATAAGCCGTGTGATTTACTCTATCTACAGAAGAATAACATATATATATATATATATATATAATTGAAATAAACATCCAATTACATAAGTGACTATACAAATCATTCGCACACAACTCAATAAACAATTGCATGCATTCTAAACTAGGAGAAACGATCTTCTAGTCATCTACTCCTTGTGACACTCCCGCCACTGCTCTGTGGCTCGATCCCTCATCTGGGGTAGGAAGAAGACACTAGGCGGGAGTAACAAGGCGGGGCTACTGAAAATTTGGATCAAGGGCGAGCAGATACTTTTGAGATTTCGAGGATGCAGAGGCGGGAGTAAAATGCAGACTCTTGAAAATTTGAATCAAGGGGCTGAAGCAGAGCAGAGTAATGAGACATCGCACACAGTCCGCACATAGTAATCGTGTGCTATCAAACATTAAAACCTTCCAAGCGGTAGATATTTTCGAGATTGCGAGGGATGCAGAGGCGGGAGTTTTGGGGGAGTGAGCTATTGTGCTTGACACGCCGGCTGTGGACTGTAGCCGACGCACCTTCTCGCATAAGCCATAGGCGTAGTATACACCGACGGTGCTCCAAGATATTTTGTACTACATCTCACACGGTTGGTGATAATAAATTATGTGGGATCTACTTGATTTGAATTACAAAATGGGGTCACAGCGGCAATGGACGTTGTTTGAATTGCTAGACCTTTTATCCATGGTGAACATTCAAATATTTGTGTGTCGTAAAAGAATTGGAATTATTCAGGGTTCATTTGGACATTTTATACAATAAACTGGTTTTCTAGCCATTTCACGTGCACAATTCAAAATTAAACTACATGCACATGCTCCGGTGCATACAAATTGGTTGAAAAATCATATTTGTGTCCTTCAGTGCATGCTTAGGTCCCATGGAAGAAATGGGAATGAATTTTTCGGGGTTCGTTTGGCCTTTTTTATACATTAACTGGGGTTTCTAGGCATTTTATGTGCATAATTCAAATTTGAACTACAAGCACATGCTCCAATGCACCAAAGTTGGTTGAAAAATCACATGTGTGTCCTTCGGTAAATTTCTACGTCGCATGCAAGAGATTGGAATGAATTTGAAACACCAGGGCACTATTGATAGCCTGAGATCTGGTTTTTAAATTCTAGTGAATCCAAAACTCGTCTGAAATTCATGAAACTTGGCATGCTATGATGGAGCGGCATCAACATGTCGTGCTGAAAATTTTGTCCCATTTGGGGCAGGTTTGGGTATAAGCTTCTCACAAACCAGAGGTTCTCACAACAAGCATGATGGTTTCGATAGGGAACGTACCACCTTTGGGGATGGGACGATATCCGTTGCCTCTTATTGCTTTCAAAAAATTTATAGTGTCAACATAGAACAACAAGAGTGTTGTGTTTAATCTTGGAATTTTTCGGGGTTCGTTTGGCCTTTTTTATACATTAATTGGGTTTTGTAGGCATTTTATGTGCATAATTCAAATTTGAACAACAGGCACATGCTCCAATGCACTAAAGTTGGTTGAAAAATCACATGTGTGTCCTTGGGTGAATTTCTAGTTCCCATGCAAGAGATTGGAATGAAAATTCAAACACCAGGGCACTGTTGATTGCCGGCAAAACATTGAGATGCCTAGTTTTTAAATTCTAGTAAATCCAAAACTTGTCTGAAATTCATGAAACTTGGCATGTTATCATGGAGCGGCATCAACATGCCGTGGTAAATTTTTTGTCCCATTTGGGGCAGGTTCGGGTATATGCTTCTCACAAACCAGAGCTTCTCACAACAAGCATGATGTTTCGATAGGGATGTCCCACCTTTGGGGACGAAACGATATCCATTGCCTCTTATTGCTTTCAAATTTTTTTCCCGTTTCAACATAGAACTACATGAGTGTTGTGTCAATTTTGGGATTTTTCGGGGTTGGTTTGGACATTTTTATGCATTAACTGAGTTTTCAATGCATTTATGTGCATAATTCAAATTTGAACTACATGCACATGCTCCAGTTCATACAAATTGGTTGAAAAATCAAATATGTGTCCTTGGGTGCATGCTTAGGTCCCATGCAAGAGACGGGAATGAATTTCAAACACCAGGGCACCGTTGATTGCCGGCAAAGCATTGAGATACCTGGTTTTTAAATTCTAGTAAATCCAAAACTCGTCTGAAATTCAAAAAACTTGGCATACTAACATGGAGCAGCATAAACAGGCCATGGTAAAAAAAATTGTCCCATTTGGGGCAGGTTTGGGTATATGCTTCTCACAAACCAGATCTTCTCACAACAAGCCTGATGGTTTCAGTAGGGAACGTACCACTTTTGGGGAAGGGACGATATCCGTTGCCTCTTATTGCTTTCAAAAAATTTCTAGTGTCAACATAGAACAACAGGAGTGTTGTGTTTAATCATGGAATTTTTCGGGGTTCATTTGGCCTTTTTTATACATTAATTGGGTTTTGTAGGCATTTTATGTGCATTTTTTAAATTTTAACTACAAGCACATGCTCTAATGCACCAAAGTTGGTTGAAAAATAACATGTGTGTCCTAGGGTGAATTTCTAGGTCCCATGCAAGAGATTGGAATGAAATTCAAACACCCGAGAACCTTTGTTTATTGCCTAAGCAAAATGTTGAGATGCCTGGTTTTTAAATTCTAGTAAATCCATAACTCGTCTAAAATTCATGAAACTTGGCATGCTATCATGGAGCGGCATCAACATGCCGTGGTAAAAAATTTGTCCCATTTGGGGCAGGTTCGGGTGTAAGCTTCTCACAAACCAGAGCTTCTCACAACAAGCATGATGGTTTCAATAGGGAACGTCCCACCTTTGGGGACGAAACAATATCCATTGCCTCTTATTGCTTTCAAATTTTTTCTTGTGTCAACATAGAACAACAGGAGTGTTGTGTCATTGTTTGTGATTTTTCAGCGTTCGTTTGGACACTTTTATGCATTAACTTGATTTTCTAGGCATTTTATGTGCATAATTCAAATTTGGACTACAAGCACATGCTCCAATGCACTAAAGTTGGTTGAAAAATCGAATCGGTGTCCTTGGGTGAATTTCTAGGTCCCATGCAAGAGATGAGAATGAAATTCAAACACCAGGGCACTGTTGATTGCCGGCAAAATGTTGAGATGCCTGGTTTTTAAATTCTAGTAAATCCAAAACTCGTCTGAAATTCATGAAACTTGGCATGCTATCATGGAGCGGCATCAACATGTCGTGGTAAAAAATTGTCCCATTCAGGGCAGGTTTGGGTATACGCTTCTCACAAGCCAGAGCTTCTCACAACTAGCATGATGGTTCCGGTAGGGAACGTCCCACCTTTGGGTACGAAACGATATCCATTGCCTCTTATTGCTTTCGTAAATTTTCTCGTGTCAAGATAGAACAACAGGAGTGTTGTGTCAATTTTTGGGATTTTTCGTGGTTCGTTTGGATATTTTTATGCATTTACTGAGTTTTCAATGCATTTATGTGCATAATTCAAATTTGAACTACATGCAAATGCTCCAGTGCAAATAAATTGGTTGAAAAATCAAATCTGTGTCCTTGCGTGCATGCTTAGGTCCCATGCAAGATATGGGAATGAATTTAAAACACCAGGGCACCATTGATTGCCGGCAAAACATTGAGATGCTTGGTTTTTAAATTCTAGTAAATCCAAAACTCGTCTGACATTCATGAAACTTGGCTTGCTATCATGGAATGGCACCCGACATGCTGTGGCAATTTTTGTGTCCATTTTGAGAGAAGGCGCACTCAAATAATGACAACCAACAAGGAATTTTGAAAAAATAGCCGCCACTTTAATATCTCAAATGTTTGTAGAATTCAAACCATGTGCGTTCTTTTAACCATTCAGGCGACGCCACGTGTCTTGGTTTTAATGGTTGTAGGAGGTGTCGTGCGGACAATTGCTTGACCATGACTGAACGGGAGGCGTGCGAGCGCAGTCTGGTGCGTAGGCTGACCGAGAGGCATGCAATCGGTCCTCCAATGCGCAGGCTCACTAGGAAGCGTGCAAGCTGTACGCTGCGCAGGCTCACTAGGAAGCGAGCCCTTTGACTTCCATGGCCGCCCGCCTTCCTCTCCACTAATGGCGCCCGAGCCGCTACTTAATACGGGCGGTCTTACTATTCGCCTCCCATTCCCCTCCCTCCCGCAGCCGAAGACCTCCACCAACGCCATACTGTAGAATGATCATCTGCCACTAGTCTTCAATTTTGGTGAAGTCGACTCCGAGCCGGAGGAGATAGAAAATAAGGAGGAATGGGGCCTCATGGACATGGCCCGAGCAGGCTGGCAGCGGTTGCTGCCCCCGCTCCCGTCCCTGCTCCCATCCCCGCGCCCGTGCCAGCGACCATCCCCGTAGCATTGACGGGCTGGCTGCCGAGCACTATCGTAGAGCTGGAAGCTGCGAGCGTCAGCGAGGTCTCCGTGGACCCGCGCAAGCTCGTGTACATGCCAGCGCCCGTGCCCGTGCCCGTGTGCGCCCCTCCGCCCACCATGGCGCCGGCCCCCGTGTGTTTGGCTGCACCCGCTGCGCCCGTGCCCGTGCACGCGCCCCCCTCAGCGGCATGGCACGCTGCCGTCGACCGCTACCTCTCAGCGGCGCTAGTTGTCGTCCTCCCGCGCCTCGCCCGTCGATCGCGAGACGACATGATGTTTGATTTACAAGTGAATAACATTTTGTGCTGCCTTGAAGACTTCAACAACGGCATCCCGGAGGACAACAACGACAACGACGGCGCGGCACGCCGCCTCTGCCGCCACCGGAAATAGTTGTTTTGGGGTTTAATACTGTATCTCGAATTCTCGATCATATGAATATAAATTCGCACTGTGACTGAATGAAAGATATGGTTTGAACGAACTTGCATTTTTCTCTCTTAATGTACAGACTTACCAAACGACTTTCTTTTGAAAAAACATCAATGGTTTTTAAATATAAAACACTCATCGCAAACATTTTAGTTAGAACACCCGGATGCAAACCGACAGCTTCCCCAGGAAGCCAAGGGAAAATGTACCGAGCAGGATTTCTGCATCCCTTCAACGCAAACGGTTGTTTTGCATGACCCGTGTGTAACCACGTAACAACAATTGGGCAAGATTTGCATATCTGTCATTTTGGGTATGTTGCCATTTGTCAAACTGGAAAGATTGACATTTGTTTATCTAGTAACATTGCCATTTGTCAACCTTGTAACATTGCGATTTGTCAAAATATGCAGCTAAAAATCACTAGCACTATCTAATTTTTGTAACTAAAATCGCTAGCGCTGTTCATATGGACACCACTAGCAGGCGTGAGTTGATGGACGCATATGCAAATGTACCATTGATTACGTACAACAAGTCATCAGCCCACAACTACAACGAGGATACACGTTGGCTTATAGATCATTTCCAACAAAACATTCTAGTAATTTTTTTCTCACACAACAAATAACAAAGCAATGAAATGAACTTCGGCTCAACCACTCGTCGGTGTTGGAAACGCTTGCTTTGAACCAGAAGTGATTCTCTGGGAAGGGCCAGCTACTGTCAATCTCGAGACCAACGGAGGACTGACCATCCAGGCTGAAGCGGCCTATGTCAGGACCCATATTGGGACGGCAGGGAAGCATAGCAATGTCCGATGTATAGATACAGTTGCTTCTCATAAATGGTAGTGACGTTGTGTCAGCGATCATTTGGATCGCCTTCCACCATCATTGGATAGTTTTGTCCAAGGAAGAGCGAGTTTCCTCCAAGACTTTCAATACTGAACCAGGGAGAAGGTGTTGGTGCTAGTACACTAGTAACCATCCCGAATACCTTGCAACGGATGTTGAAATAGGTCCGGAGAGTGCGACCATGCAAGACAACACCTGCTTCCTTAGTAACATCAGCAGTGCCCTGTATACAGACAAGAAGAAGAGGTGATCCATCGAAATAAGTTGCTAGGTGCCACTGAGTATATGGGTCCAGCTCGTCCTCATGCTCGTGATCATCAGCATCGTCATCTCCCCCTTGGTTATAAAAATTTAAAAGTATAGGTGGTGGAATGTTCACAGGACCTTGGAAACACAAGAAGGTTAATTAATTAGTAAAGGGAATCTAGCTAACCCGCATGCATGTGGATGAAACAATTATAATTACGATGGAAGATAAACGTACCGAAAGCATGATGGTTCCATGCAAAAACAGTGCCACGAGTGGTGGCAGCAAACACAAGACCCTCGTATTGAATTGCATCACAGTACTCATCCGTGTACAGAAATTGATTTTTGAGAAATATCCATAGAGGCGTGGAAGTAAGGAAGGAAAGAAGTTTGGCGAAGATAGCAATAACTGTTGGGGAACGTAGTAATTTCAAAAAAATTCCTTCGCACACGCAAGATCATGGTGATGCATAGCAACGAGAGGGGAAAGTGTGTTCACGTACCCTCGTAGACCGAAAGCGGAAGCGTTAGCACAACGCGGTTGATGTAGTCGTACGTCTTCACGATCCGACCGATCAAGTACCGAACGCACGACACCTCCCAGTTCAGCACACGTTCAACTCGATGACGTCCCTCGAACTCCGATCCGGTAGAGCTTTGAGGTAGAGTTCCAAAGACCTGACGGCGTGGTGACAATGGTGATGTTCTATCGACGCAGGGCTTCGCCTAAGCACCGCTACGATATTATCGAGGTGGATTATGGTGGAGGGGGCACCGCACACCGCTAAGAGATCCAAGGGATCAATTGTTGTGTCTATGGGGTGCCCCTGGCCATGTATATAAAGGAGTGGAGGAGGGGGAGAGGGTCGGCCCCTATGGCGCGCCCTGGAGGAGTCCTACTCCCACCGGGAGTAGGATTCCCCCCCTTCCAAGTAGTAGGAGTAGGAGTCAAGGCAAGGGAAGAGAGAAGAGAAGGAAGGAGGGGGCGCGTAGCCTCTCCTCTCTCTTTCCCCTAAAGCCCAATAAGGCCCATATACTCCCCGGCAAATTCCCATAACTCTCCGGTACTCCGAAAAATACCCGAATCACTTGGAACCTTTCCGATGTCCGAATATAGTCGTCCAATATATCGATCTTTACGTCTCGACCATTTCGAGACTCCTCGTCATGTCCCCGATCTCATACGGGACTCGAACTACCTTGGTACATCAATACACATAAACTCATAATATAACCGTCATCGAACTTTAAGCGTGCGGACCCTACGGGTTCGAGAACTATGTAGACATGACCGAGACACGTCTCCGGTCAATAACCAATAAGCGGAACCTGGATGCTCATATTGGCTCTACATATTCTACGAAGATCTTTATCGGTCAAACCGCATAACAACAAACGTTGTTCCCTTTGTCATCGGTATGTTACTTGCCTGAGATTCGATCGTCGGTATCTCAATACCTAGTTCAATCTCGTTACCAGCAAGTCTCTTTACTCATTTCGTAATACATCATCCCGCAACTAACTCATTAGTTACAATGCTTGCAAGGCTTATAATGATGTGCATTACCGAGTGGGCCCAGAGATACCTCTCCGACAATCGGAGTGACAAATCCTAATCTCGAAATACACCAACCCAACAAGTACCTTCGGAGACACCAGAGAGCACCTTTATAATCACCCGATTACGTTGTGGCGTTTGGTAGCACACAAAGTGTTCCTCCGGTAAATGGGAGTTGCATAATCTCATAGTCATAGGAACATGTATAAGTCATGAAGAAAGCAATAGCAACATACTAAACGATCAAGTGCTAAGCTAATGGAACGGGTTAAGTCAATCACTTCATTCTCCTAATGATGTGATCCCGTTAATCAAATGACAACTCATGTCTATGGTTAGGAAACTTAACCATCTTTGATTAACGAGCTAGTCAAGTAGAGGCATACTAGTGACACTATGTTTGTCTATGTATTCACACATGTATTATGTTTCCAGTTAATACAATTCTAGCATGAATAATAAACATTTATCATGAAATAAGGAAATAAATAATAACTTTATTATTGCCTCTAGGGCATATTTCCTTCAGTCTCCCACTTGCACTAGAGTCAATAATTTAGTTCACATCGTCATGTGATTTCACACCAATAGTTCACATCTTTATGTGATCAGTTCACATTGCTATGTGACTAAAACCCATAGGGTTTACTAGAGTCAATAATCTAGTTCACATCGCTATGTGATTAACACCCAACGAGTAATAATGTGTGATCATGTTTTGCTTATGAGAGAAGTTTAGTCAACGGGTCTGCCACATTTAGATACGTGTGTATTTTGCAAATTTCTATGCCTATAATGCTCTGCACGGAGCTACTTTAGCTAATTGCTCCCACTTTCAATATGTATCCATATTAAGACTTAGAGTCATCTGGATCAGTGTCAAATCTTGCATCAACATAACCCTTTACGACGAACCTTTTGTCACCTCCATAATCGAGAAACATATCCTCAATCCACTAAGGATAATTTTGTGATTGTCGATGATCTACTCCTAGATCACTATTGTACTTCCTTGCTAAACACAGTGTAGGGTATACAATAGATCTGGCACATAGCATGACATACTTTATAGAACCTATGGCTGAGCCATAGGGAATGACTTTCATTCTCTTTCTATCTTCTGCCGTGGTCGGGTTTTGAGTCTTACTCAATCTCACACCTTGTAACACAGGCAAGAACACTTTCTTTGACTGTTTCCATTTTGAACTACTTCAAAATCTTGTCAAGGTATGTACTCATTGAAAAAGCTTATCAAGCGTCTTGATCTATCTCTATAGATCTTTATGCTCAATATGTAAGCAGCTTCACTGAGGTCTTTCTTTGAAAAACTCCTTTCAAACACTCCTTTATGCTTTGCAGAATAATTCTACATTATTTCCGGTCAACAATATGTTATTCACATATACTTATCAGAAATGCTGTAGTGCTCCCACTCACTTTCTTGTAAATATAGGCTTCACCGTAAGTCTATTTTGATCAACTCATCAAAGCGTATATTCCAACTCCGAGATGCTTGCACCAGTCAATAGATGGATCGCTGGAGCTTGCATATTTTGTTAGCACCTTTAGGATTGACAAAACCTTCTGGTTGCATCATATACAACTCTTCTTTAATAAATCCATTAAGGAATGTAGTTTTGTTTATCCATTTGCCAGATTTCATAAAATGCGACAATTGCCAACATGATTCGGATATACTTAAGCATAGATACGAGTGAGAAACTCTCATCGTAGTCAACACCTTGAACTTGTCGAAAACCTTTTGCGACAATTCTAGCTTTGTAGATAGTAACACTACTATCAGCGTCCGTCTTCCTCTTGAAGATCCATTTAATCTCAATGGCTCACCAATCATCGGGCAAGTCAATCAATGTCCATACTTTGTTCTTATACATGGATCCCATCTCAGATTTCATGTCCTTAAACCATTTTGCGCAATCTGGGCTCATCATCGCTTCCTCATTGACGGTGTCCTGGACTAGGGGGTACTCACCACGTCGTCTCCCAATCAGTTGGATTGGGCCGAGGACCCCCATGGCTGTATACTCATGGGCCAGTCCGGACAGTTGCCGCATACAAGGAAGATTCCACAAGACTTGGCGATCAAGACAAGGACTCCTCCCCACCGGCGTATTCGGCTAGGACTCTTGTTATCCTAGGCCTCTGGTGCATTATATAAACCGAGGCCAGGCTAGTCGATAGACATAGACAACAATCATACCATAGGCTAGCTTCTAGGGTTTAGCCTCTTTGATCTCTTGGTAGATCTACTCTTGTACTACCCATATCATCAATATTAATCAAGCAGGAGTAGGGTATTACCTCCATCGAGAGGGCCCGAACACAGGTAAAAACATCGTGTCCCTTGTCTCCTGTTACCATCCGCCTAGACGCCTGATTCGGGACCCCCTACCCGAGATCCGCCAGTTTGACACCGACATTGGTGCTTTCATTGAGAGTTCACTGTGTGTTCGGCAAAAGGTCGATGGCTCTTCTGCAGATCAAGCTGCGACTTGACATCTTCGTCACCAGCTCGACTGGTCACCTTGGTTCGACCAAGGACGGCACCCTACCTCCGATCGTCATGTTCGGATGAGGGCCTTCATCAACATCAACTCCGATCTCTATCAAGATCATGGAGGAATCATCCAGGGAGCCCGGGGGCTCAACGTCAACATTGCCCTCGGGTGACCGTACTGTTTTTCTGGACAGCGGACTTGTGTCCGCCGCCACCGCCTCCTCAAGCGTCGTTTTAACGATTGCTTCGGTGGAATTGTGCGAAATTGAGTCTACAACAGCCCTGGAAAATTTCGTCGAGTTCCGATGGAGGAATCTCTGGCAATCTCCGATATACCGGAGTCGCATTGAATCTGGATGAGAATCTGGACGAGTTTAGGGCGTGGTGTCCAGATTCTAGCTCGGACTTCCTTTGGAAGATCCAACCGTTGATCGGCTGCGGAATTCCTATATCTACCACCCCTCAAAATTTCAGCTCGATCCAACCGTCCAAACTCCGGGAACCTTCCGATTAGTGCATCACTTTTTGGATCTGTTTTCTGCGTGAAAACGAATCCGACCCGAGTTCGTGTTTTTTATGAACGGGATTTCGGACATCCTTTTTGAAGGAAGTTTTGTACGGGGTATTGTGTTTTGTTCCCGAACACATCCCACTAACTTTAAAATGTTTTGAACATGATCTTCAATATCATCTTTGGTGTCAAACCAGTCGGCAATATTGCTCCACGGCTGCCGACCTACACTAGACACATCGTCACCTTGTTGAGCCGAGCTCAACTTCTTCGGATCATCATCTCGGCAAGCCGAACAAGAGTCCGGCATCGCGAAGGATAAATCATCACCAACGTCGCCGCCCCACGGATTACACGGAGCGGGCATACCGGCATCGCAGCACGGTCGCTTCATCAAGCCGGCATCGACCACGTCACGACCTGCATCGACATTGACTTCGGCGCTAGGCCATATTTCTTTTATTACTCACTTTGCATAAATTATTTATTATGCAACATTTTTTTAATTCTTATTATAACTATTATCCCCGGTCTGCACTATGAGTTGTGCACAGGAAAATGATCCAGCGGACTATATCCTTTAAGCGTCACCTCGGTACGGGCCGGGGGCTTCGTCAACACTTCATTACCCCATGCAGGGACTTGGCATCACTCTGCCGTCCTGCATTGACCGTGCTATGTCACCACTTTGGGCGTCGAGCTCTTTGCTCCGCCACCTCGGGATCGGCTTGGGGATGGAACCTTGTCCCGCATCAAGCTCGGACTGGCGTCGTCAATACCGAACACATTAACCAGCTAAGTTGCCTTCATGCTCAAAGTTTTAAATTTTTAACTTGTGTTCGGCTCGACCAAGCGTTATACTTTTTGGGAAAAAGTTGCTTGTAAAAATTTTCCTTGTCCAAACTGTGTTTGTGTGCATAAATTCAAATACCCCGTTTACTTGGGGGCTTCCTTCATGAAGTTTTTTCCTCTTGCACATGATTATACTTGTACGGCGTCATTCCTTGTTCGTGTATTACGCCACAATATGCACCATATTGACTTAAGTGATTTGCAAGCTAGGTTGCTTGGCTCCTGTGTTTACCCCTACGTTCCCCATTGTTCGGCTAGGGAGTAAAGGGAGCACCTCTGCGATTGTCATGATCGGGTCACCCGAGCCGGACCTCAGACTGGGTGAATCCGAAAGCTAGCACTCTTACTGTTTTCAATAATGGTCGGCACACAACGAAACTCATGAGTACAAAAAATCTATTGCACAAGTCTCATATTAACAATGAGCACCGAAGAAAGGTATCGGTGGGGTACTATTTTCTTCAAAGATGATTCTAACACTTTATCAGTAATATAACATAAGTTCCATGAGCAGCGCTTTGTCCGTTCTGACCTTATGACCTGATTGCTGGTTATTGGAAACACCGTCGATATTCTCGGCGGATGGAGTACATAACACTTTTCGGTCCTTGACCGAAGAGGGAGAAGCCTACTGTCGGTTAAGACGCGTTTAAAGTTAGGTTGAACATAGATATGATATAAGTACTTCGGTACGTACAATAATTCTTTTACACAAGTCAGTTGGGGGCTCTTATGTTTATTTGAGCCGTTTTATAATAAGTGTTTTTCTTCTGAGTCGTTGCAGAGTTTTTATTATTTATCACTCCTTTTCTCGACACGAGTGTGCGGTCACTAGCCGGGGAGCCTAATTTCTCTCTCAAAACCGCTAGAGTTTAGTTTTCTAAACTGGCCTAATGAGAAGTACTCCACCTTCGGGATGGGAGACTGAAGCCGTAGGCTGACCCGCTTGAAGTCTTGAGATAGGATGTGTCATGTTAAAGCACGACAGAAGCACTTTTTTCTAAAGTCCAATTTTCGGATTGGCACCGAACACTTGATCTTGTTCAGACGTCATGTTTTCTTGATGTTTTTTGGTTTTCCAAGCTTTTGGCACTTTTAAACTATTTGTGTGTTTTCGGTACAAGTCTCATGATTACAGCATGAGACACCTTTAGAGATTCGGCAAAAACATTCTCGGATATTGCTATATATGCATCAGTTTGAATTGTGTCTTGATCAATAGTTGGGTTGCCCGGCTCCTATGCTTGCCTCCTATGTTCCGCTTTGTTCGGCTAGGTGTGCAAAGGAGAACCAACTGCGATTGTGCTTCCATTTCATGGTCAAGCACCTCGATGGAGAAAGCCAAAACCTGTCACAATAGGTGTAAACTGGTCAGCGATCCGATGACTATATTAAATGACAGGCCATTCATAAAATTGGCGAAGTGTTTCAGCTTGACCTCGATCGCCGAACACTACCGGGGCTAGTAATCGGCCTCCCAAACTAAATCCTCAATACTTTGCTCTTACATTGGAGTTGAGGTTTCATGATCATGCTTAGCATGACAACCCAAAGAAAGGAACCGATAAGCGGGACTATTTTCTTTGGAAGACATTTCTTCATTAAACAGTAATATAACATATCTCTCACGTACCTTTGTTTATAAAACCGTATGGCCAGATTGCCTTGTTTGTTGTAAATCTTTGCCCTCATAAAGGCTTTATAAAGTAGGACAAACACTCCTCGGCTATTGGCCGAGGAGGTGGAAGCCGATGGTCGGTCAACAAAGTTTTGTACAATGCGGATCCGAGCATTAATGACATAAAAGTACTTGGATACATAGAGTCATTACACATAATTTGTGATTTTACTATGGATATCAATCCTTAATTGACCACCCGTGCCGCATTAAGGCTCGGTGGCCTCTTGGGCTTCGGGCTTATTATTTACAAATATTAAAGGGGCACATCGATCCCCGATGCGGTATTGCCACCGGCCGGTGTCTCGGGGGCTCTTGCATTACTGTCCAATGAAGAAAATTTTAAGTGTAATACAATCTCCGAGGAGATTTTGATCCTCGAGTTGGTCGGCCGCACCCAACCCGAGTCTTGAGGACTGAGCACGCCGCTTTTTTGTCCCAAAGTATTACGCCGAGCTAGGACTTGATCCACAGACCGATTTTGCAAATCAACTTTGAGTCTCGGTGACTCTGAGGATCAGCGGTCTTATGACATCCTTCATGTGCATCTCGGGTTTTAGACTGATACCCACCTTGAGGGCTACTGGCTATGTATCTCGATAGAGAATAAATTGCACCAATCAAAAATATTGACAAAAATCGGCCCACATTCGGGGTGGTGCACCACCTCGGAAGCAGTCCGACATAAAGCTCGGACGCTAGTGGCTGGCTCCATAGAGGGCATTTCCGGCATTAAGCTCGGCTAAACTCCTTCAAAATTCTTTGAACCAATGTGATTTACGACACCTCGGATACAGTCCGGCGTTGGAGCTCGGATACATAGTCTGGCGTTGGAGCTCGGATACCGTCCGGCGTTGGAGCTCGGATACAGAGTCGGGCGATAGAGCTGGGAAGCAGTCCGGCGTTGGTGCTCGGCTGCAAAAGATACCTCGAATGCAGTTAGGCGTTAGAGCTCGGACGCAAGAGGACACTGCCTCCCGGGAATAACTTCAAACCCGAGGTGTGGCATAAAAATAACAAGGCATTGATAAAGGCCGGAAACTTAAAGGGGCTCCTCGGATACCCGGCGTGTAAACTCGTCGAATGCATTTCGGCGATCCTCAAGATCGAAGATGAGAAGATTTGTTGAACCAGTTTTCAAGACCGACGACCGAAGATGAAGAACAGTTCGGAAAAATCGAGGAGCGTCCCTAACTTGAAGACCGATTCAGGGGGCTAGTGACGGTGTCCTGGACTAGGGGGTACTCACCACGTCGTCTCCCGATCAGTTGGATTGGGCCGAGGACCCCCATGGCTGTATACTCATGGGCCAGTCCGGACAGTTGCCGCATACAAGGAAGATTCCACAAGACTTGGCGATCAAGAAAAGGACTCCTCCCCACCGGCGTATTCGGCTAGGACTCTTGTTATCCTAGGCCTCTGGTGCATTATATAAACCGAGGCCAGGCTAGTCGATAGACATAGACAACAATCATACCATAGGCTAGCTTCTAGGGTTTAGCCTCTTTGATCTCGTGGTAGATCTACTCTTGTACTACCCATATCATCAATATTAATCAAGCAGGAGTAGGGTATTACCTCCATCGAGAGGGCCCGAACCTGGGTAAAAACATCGTGTCCCTTGTCTCCTGTTACCATCCGCCTAGACGCACAGTTCGGGACCCCCTACCCGAGATCCGCCGGTTTTGACACCGACACTCATAGTTCATAGGTTCGTCATGGTCAAGTAACATGACCTCCAGAACAGGATTACCGTACCACTCTGGTGCAGATCTTACTCTGGTTTACCTACGAGGTTTGGTAGTAACTTGACCTGAAGTTACATGATCATCATCATTAGCTTCCTCACTAATTGGTGTAGGAGTCACAGGAACAGATTTCTATGATAAACTACTTTCTAATAAGGGAGTAGGTACAGTTACCTAATCAAGTTCTACTTTCCTCCCACTCTCTTCTTTCGAGAGAAACTCCTTCTCTAGAAAGGATCCATTCTTAGCAACGAATATCTTGCCTTCAGATCTGTGATAGAAGGTGTACCCAACAGTTTCTTTTGGGTATCCTATGAAGATTCACTTCTCCGATTTGGGTCCGAGCTTATCATGTTGAAACCTTTTCACATAAGCATCGCAATCCCAAACTTTAAGAAACGATAGCTTAGGTTTGTCGCCAAACCACAGTTCATCTGATGTCATCTCCACAGTTTAGATGGTGCCCTATTTAACGTGAATGTAGCTGTCTCTAATGCATAACCCCAAAACGATAGTGGTAGATCGGTAAGAGACATCATAGATCGCACCATATCTAACAAAATACGGTTACGATGTTCGGACACACCATTACACTGTGGTGTTCCAGGTGGCGTGAGTAGTGAAACTATTTCACATTATTTTAACTGAAGGCCAAAATCGTAACTCAAATATTTTACCTCTGTGATCATATCGTAGAAACTCTTATTTTCTTGTTACGATGATTCTCCACTTCACTCTGAAATTCTTTGAACTTTTCAAATGTTTCAGACTTGTGTTTCATCAAGTAGATATACCCATATCTACTCAAATCATTTGTGAAGGTCAAAAAATAACGATACTTGCCGCAAGCTTTAACACTCATCGGACCTCATACATCAGTATGTATTATTTCCAATAAGTCAGCTGCTTGCTCCATTGTTCCGGAGAACGGAGTCTTAGTCATCTTGCCCATGAGGCATGGTTTGCAAGCATCAAGTGATTCATAATCAAGTGATTTCAAAAGTCCACCAGCATGGAGTTTCTTCATGCGCTTTACACCAATATGACCTAAACGGCAGTGCCACAAATAAGTTGCACTATTATTATTAACTTTGCATCTTTTGGCTTCACTATTATGAATATGTGTATCACTATGATCGAGATCCAATGAACCATTTTCATTGGGTGTATAACCATAGAAGGTTTTATTCATGTAAACAGAACAACAATTATTCTCTAACTTACATGAATAACCGTATTGCAATAAACATGATCAAATCATATTCATGCTCAACGCAAACACCAAATAACATTTATTTAGGTTCAACACTAATCCCGAAAGTATAGGGAGTGTGCGATGATGATCATATCAATCTTGGAACCACTTCCAACACACATCGTCACCTCGCCCTTAACTAGTCTCTGCTTATTTTGCAACTCCCGTTTCGAGTTACTACTCTTAGCAACCGAACTAGTATCAAATCTTTGAGGGTTCTTTGTAAACACTAGTAAAGTACACATCAATAACATGTATATCAAATATTGATTTGTTCACTTTGCCATCCTTCTTATCCACCAAATACTTGGGGCAGTTCCGCTTCCAGTGACCAGTCCTTTTGCAGTAGAAGCACTTAGTCTCATGCTTAGGTCCAGATTTGGGCTTCTTCACTTGAGCAACAACTTGCTTGTCGTTCTTCTTGAAGTTCCCCTTCTTCCCTTTGCTCTTTTCTTGAAACTAGTGGTCTTGTCAACCATCAACACTTGATGCTTTTCTTGATTTCTACCTTCGTTGATTTCATCATCATGAAAAGCTCGGGAATCATTTTCGTCATCCTTGCATACTATAGTTCATCACGAAGTTTTACTAACTTGGTGATGGTGACTAGAGGATTCTTTCAATCACTATTTTATCTGGAAGATTAACTCCCACTTGATTCAAGCGATTGTAGTACCCAGACAATCTGAGTACATGCTCACTGCTTGAGCTATTCTCCTCCATCTTTTAGCTATAGAACCTGTTGGAGACTTCATATCTCTCAACTCGTGTATTTGCTTGAAATATTAACTTCAACTCCTGGAACATCTCATATGGTCCATGACGTTCAAAACGTCTTTGAAGTCCCGATTCTAAGCCGTTAAGCATGGTGCACTAAACTATCAAGTAGTCATCATATTGAGCTAGCCACACGTTCATAATGTCTGCATCTGCTCCTGCAATAGGTCTGTCACCTAGCGGTGCATCAAGGACACAATTCTTCTGTGCAGCAATGAGGAAAATCCTCAGATCACGGACCAAGTCCGCATCATTGCTACTAACATCTTTCAACATAGTTTTCTCTAGGAACATATCAAAAATAAAACAGTGGAGCTAAACGCGAGCTATTGATCTACAACATAGATATGCTAATACTATCAGGACTAGGTTCATGATAAATTAAAGTTCAATTAATCATATTACTTAAGAACTCCCACTTAGATAGACATCCCTCTAATCCTCTAAGTGATCACGTGATCCAAATCAACTAAACCATGTCCGATCATCATGTGAGGTGGAGTAGTTTCAATGGTGAACATCACTATGCTGATCATATCTACTATATGATTCACGCTTGACCTTTCGGTCTCCGTGTTCCGAGGCCATATCACATTATATGCTAGGCTCGTCAAGTTTAACTCGAGTATTCAGCGTGTGCAACTGTTTTGCACCCGTTGTATTTGAACGTAGAGCCTATCACACCCGATCATCACGTGGTGTCTCAGCACGAAGAACTTTCACAACGGTGCATACTCAGGAGAACACTTATACCTTGATAATTTAGTGAGAGATCATCTTATAATGCTACCGTCAATCTAAGAAAAATAAGATGCATAAAAGATAAACATCACATGCAATCAATATAAGTGATATGATATGGCCATCATCTTGTGCTTGTGATCTCCATCTCCGAAGCACCGTCATGATCACCATCGTCACCGGCGCGACACCTTGATCTCCATCGTAGCATCATTGTCGTCTCGCCAACTTTTGCTTCTACGACTATCGCTACCGCTTAGTGATAAAGTAAAGAAATTACAGGGCGATTGCATTGCATAAAATAAAGCGACAACCATATGGCTCCTGCCAGTTGCCGATAACTCGGTTACAAAACATGATAATCTCATACAATAAAATATAGCATCATGTCTTGACCATATCACATCACAACATGCCCTGCAAAAACAAGTTAGACGTCCTCTACTTTGTTGTTGCAAGTTTTACGTGGCTGCTACGGCTGAGCAAGAACCGTTCTTACCTACGCATCAAAACCACAACAATAGTTCGTCAAGTTGGAGCTGTTTTAACCTTCACAAGGACCGGGCATAGCCACACTCGGTTCAACTAAAGTTGGAGAAACAGACACCCGCTAGTCACCTGTGTGCAAAGCACGGCGGTAAAACCAGTCTCGCGTAAGCGTACGCGCAATGTCGGTCCAAGCCGCTTCATCCGACAATACCGCCGAACCAAAGTATGACATGCTGGTAATCAGTATGACTTGTATCGCCCACAACTCACTTGTGTTCTACTCGTGCATATAACATCTACGCATAAAACCTGGCTCGGATGCCACTGTTGGGGAACGTAGTAATTTCAAAAAAATTCCTACCCACACGCAAGATCATGGTGATGCATCGCAACGAGAGGGGAGAGTGTGTCCACGTACCCTCATAGACCGAAAGCGAAAGCGTTAGCACAACGCGGTTGATGTAGTCGTACGTCTTCACGATCCGACCGATCAAGTACCGAACGCACGACACCTCCGAGTTCAGCAGACGTTCAACTCGACAACATCCCTCGAACTTCGATCCAGCCGAGCTTTGAGGGAGAGTTCCGTCAGCACGACGGCGTGGTGATGATGATGATGTTCTATCGACGCAGGGCTTCGCCTAAGCACCGCTACGATATTATCGAGGTGGATTATGGTGGAGGGGGGCACCGCACATGGCTAAGAGATCCAAGGGATCAATTGTTGTGTCTATGGGGTGCCCACTGGCCACGTATATAAAGGAGTAGAGGAGGGGGGAGAGGGTCGGCCCCTATGGCGTGCCCTGGAGGAGTCCTACTTCAACCGGGAGTAGGATTCCCCCCTTCCAAGTAGTAGGAGTAGGAGTCAAGGCAAGGGAAGAGAGAAGAGAAGGAAGGAGGGGGCGCAGCCCCTCCCCCTAGTCCAATTCGGACTAGGCCTTGGGGGGCGTGCAGCCTCTCCTCTCTCTTTCCCTAAAGCCCAATAAGGCCCATATACTCCCGGCGAATTCCGTAACTCTTGGTACTCGAAAAATACCGAATCACTCGGAACCTTTCCGATGTCCGAATATAGTCGTGCAATATATCGATATTTACGTCTCGACCATTTCGAGACTTCTCGTCATGTCCCCGATCTCATCCGGGACTCTGAACTACCTTCGGTACATCAATACACATAAACTCATAATATAACCGTCATCGAACTTTAAGCGTGCGGACCCTACGGGTTCGAGAACTATGTAGACATGACCGAGACACGTCTCCGGTCAATAACCAATAGCGGAACCTGGATGCTCATATTGGCTCCCACATATTCTACGAAGATCTTTATCGGTCAAAGCGCATAACAACATATGTTGTTCCCTTTGTCATCGGTTTGTTACTTGCCCGAGATTCGATCGTCGGTATCTCAATACCTAGTTCAATCTCGTTACCGACAAGTCTCTTTACTCATTCCGTAATACATCATCCCGCAACTAACTCATTAGTTACAATGCTTGCAAGGCTTATAATGATGTGTATTACCGAGTGGGCCCAGAGATACCTCTCCGACAATCGGAGTGACAAATCCTAATCTCGAAATACACCAACCCAACAAGTACCTTGGAGACACTGAGAGCACCTTTATAATCACCCGGTTACATTGTGACGTTTGGTAGCACACAAAGTGTTCCTCCGTAAACGGGAGTTGCATAATCTCATAGTCATAGGAACATGTATAAGTCATGAAGAAAGCAATAGCAACATACTAAACGATCAAGTGCTAAGCTAACGGAACGGGTCAAGTCAATCACATCATTATCCTAATGATGTGATCTCGTTAATCAAATGACAACTCATTTCTATGGTTAGGAAACTTAACCATATTTGATTAACGAGCTAGTCAAGTAGAGGCATACTAGTGACACTATGTTTGTCTATGTATTCACACATGTATTATGTTTCTGGTTAATACAATTCTAGCATGAATAATAAACATTTATCATGAAATAAGGAAATAAATAATAACTTTATTATTGCCTCTAGGGCATATTTCCTTCAATAAGTTCATAGTTCGAGTAATCCCAATAGCGGCTGGGAACTCGACAAATTGCTATCTTCCATATACGACAGTCACCATGATCGTATTTGAACTCATGTAGAATACCGGTGTACTCAACCTTTGGGCAATCGTCTGAGATTTTTGGAAGTGGAACCCGGTGATGAGTGTACACATTGACAAGTTCCCACTCGCAGTTGTACCCAATGTAAACAACCCAATCTCCATTTGCGCCTGCCCAAGCCTTGCCCTCAAGCGATTGCATCTTAACATCACACGTATCATTATCAAGCGACATCAACTTGCACAAGGCGAGGGTTCCCTCGTCCCCACGCCAGTCAGCAAGATCACGACGAAGAAGATAGGGGAGATCAAACCGCTCCTGGACCCTTGGGTTCCTTGTAATGATGTTATTAGTTGAGTCGAGAATGGTCTTGAGCGAACCTGCCATGCTAGCCGAGGTGATGACGTCGCACCGATCAATGAGTTCCTCCATCGCATCATCATTTAGATCGGGGCAAGAATAACGGGGTTGTTTCCGGCCTCTTCCCTCCATGGAGAAGATGATCGAACAATGGCAGAAGGAAGGGTGAAGGCGAATGGAGGAGGGAGGAAGAGCGTGCGATAGTAGTTTGAAATCGAGAGGGAAAGGCGAAGAGGCGGTGGACGGTTGCCACGGTACACGAAGAGGCGTCTAGGGAGCGAACGGTTACCGCAGAGGTCACACACTGACGACAAGGGACGAGTGAACCGCATGCGTATATCGCACACACCTTGATCTGGTTGGCCGTTTCTTTTGTGTTGCCTAATCACAAACAGTTCATCCGAGTGAACCGTATGCTGTATATCGCACACACCTTCATCTTGTTGACCATTTCTTTTGTGTTGCCTAATCACAAACAGTTCATCTGAGTGAACCGTATGCTGTGTATCGCACACGCCTTCATCTGGCTGCCCGTTTCTTTTTTTCCTCCTCATCGCAAACAGTTAATTGAACTAAACCGTATGCACTTCATCGCACACACAACTAAAACCTGAATCGTGTTTGATGCATCCGTCGTCGCAAATGTTTTATACATTTCTGACGGTTTTCATACAACACTGTTTGCGATTATTGCATCGCACACAGTTTCTTGAAGGGTCTCTGATCGTAGTGTCGCGTTAGCAACATCCTGTAGTAGTGCATGGTTGTTGCGTCGACTAGCAAACCAGGGAAAAAGAAGCCTCGGAAATAAATAAGCCCGAAACTAACGCTAGTCTATTAAGGCAATTGCACATATTACATCCACTGGGCATCAAAGGTCGCCACCAGTGCAAATATAGGGAACACCCTACACTATACAAAAATGGCTTGCTGTTTTCTTCATCCGGTGGCTGCACGTTAAGAACAAATTTTGTATCGCAACAAAATAAATTACAACTATAAAGAAAAAGGAAGGTTGGCATAAAAGTTAACGATGCGGCGAGATAAATGCACCACCGGAAGTTGAAGCTTCGATTCATTTGACCTGTTACGTTTTCATGATGTATTGTCCGATGGAGCACCATAACCTTCGCCTTCATTTCTCCTAGGCTCCTAAACAACATAGCGAATGTCTGATAGTCTGGTTTCAAAACCATGCATATCTTGATGACATCGAACAATGTCTGTCCTTGTTTCACAAAGGGTCTCTGTTAGGGAATGGACTTGTGTCTGGAGCGCAGATATAACATTGTTTTGAGCTTGCATATCTTGATCATGAGGAAGTTTGGACGAGATTGCCTTAACAACAACCCAGTATTATGCAGGAACGTGCTTTTGGCCTTTGTTAGTGGACAGTCTTGACCCAACTGCGACAAGTCTTGACATTGCGGTTATAGTTGCCTCGCTACCTTCAGAAGGTGGCGGTTCCACCATTTTTTCCATAGCTTGCTGAAAAGTTGAGTTTTTACATTAGTAGTACTAGAACAGAAGATATTAAGGAGGTAGCAAAACCAAACAAAATAGCTTTGGTCTATATACAAAACTTATTCTGGTGAACCCATGTAAAATATTAGTTGTATTTTACTGCAAAGTACATAATTAAACCAGGTTCCAAACATATGACCATGTACCATGGCTAATGTATTGTCTATTTCTTCACATTGTATTGACAGCTAAGGATAAAGAGACAAAGTTTATAATATGGTAAGCATAGTATGACATCATTTATATCACAAAACAACTGATAACAAACAAACATGCAATTGTAACATTGTGTGGGCAAGTCCAGCACGGAACTAGATTACAGGTCAAGATCAAAGGAACATCACTCCTCTCTTCTAAACCTTGTAAGGTGCAATGATACGCTAAGACAATTGTGTATAAAATTGAAAAGAGTAATAGACATTGGCTGCAAACCATGCAATTCAAGGCACAAGTCAGAGTAAGTAGTAGTTAAAAGGCATGAGGATTAAGGACTTAAAACAGCGGCTTTGACTGGTGTAGTCATGCCCTTCGTCTTCTTTGGTGTAGCGGGTCCTTGAAGATTTCCACAGCATTCGGTTCAGGTACTTTTTGGTCCTTGCGGGCTTTCCTCTGCATTTGGAACAAGTCAATATAGATCTGATAATATGGTACAAATAAAATAAAGGAAACAACGACTAATTACAAGAGCCTCACAGTGTGCAATATAGCTACGAGATCCCGTCGTCTATTGGAATTTCACTTTCGTACGGTTGGCCTTGTTCTTTGAATAGTTCACCTACAAGAAGATAGATTTGTGTGGCACATGTGTAAATAGGACTTCAACATGTGATATGATCACATATATATAATGTACCTGATACTTTGGATCAGACCAGTGTTTAACGAGGCCTCTCCAGTCTTCATCCAATATATTTTCCACTGGAGATGTTTGGGCAAGTTGACTGTTAGCCTTGCCTTCACAGTGAGTTTTCCTCAAGTTATACCGATACTATCGCAGAGCAGACTTGAAAACATGGGTGCAAGTTTGTCTGGTTGCATCATCTTGGCTATCCAACTTGAATCTCATCTGTTGAAAATTATGGGAGTATCATTATCAGCAACCTAGAAAGTATGGGATAGAGCAAGGCGATATTACTAGTTTCCATACATAACCATACTTACAAATAAATGGTTGAGGAAGGTGTTGAACTGGGTTTCGTCTTTGTCATTCCTGTACTCAATCCATGTTGGGAGGATATGTACATGACACCTAACGGCAACCGCAAGGCTCGATACTAACTTGGTGACTCTTGTAGCATCACGTGGCCTTTTTAAACCTGCCTCAAAATGGATCTCCATTCTTCCTCCTCTAGATTTAGTTAAGCTATCGAGCATTATCCCTGATGTGTGTTTCCTCTTGCGCCTAGGTGCTAGTCCAACAATGAACATAGGAAGTGTTAGTGTACATCAAAATGTGAGACTACATATAAAGAAGCATGCAACTGTTGTTGGGGAACGCAGTATTTCAATTTTTTTTACCTAAACGAGTGGGGAGAGTGTGTCCACGTACCCTCGTAGACCAAAAGCGGAAGCCTTTAGTAACGCGGCTGATGTAGTCGAACGTCTTCATGATCCAAGTACCGAACGTACGGCACCTCTGCGTTTAGCACACGTTCAGCTCGATGACATCCCTCGATCTCTTGATCCAGTTGAGGACGAGGGAGGGTTCCATCAGCACGACGGCGTGGCAACGGTGATGATGAAGTTACCGGCGCAGGGCTTCGCCTAAGCTCTATGACGATATGACCGAGGTGTGTAACTGTGGAGGGGGGGCACCACACACGGCTAAGACAATTGTCTGTTGTGTCTTTGGGGTGCCCCCTTGCCCCTGTATATAAAGGAGGGGAGGAGGAGGCCGGCCAACAAGTGGCGCGCCAGGGAGAGGGGAGTCCTAGTAGGATTCGTCCCCACCCTTTTTTCCATCTATAGGAGGGGGAAAATGGGAAGGAGAGGGAGTAGGAGAACGAAAGGGGGGTGGTGCCCCTTTCCCAAGTCCAATTCAGTCTCTTCCCTTGTGGGGGGTGCAGCAGCCCCTTGTGGGCTGGTTAGCCTCCCTCCTATGGCCCATAAGGCCCATATCTTTCCCCGGGGGGTTTTGGTAACCCCTCCGGTACTTTGGTATGTACCCGATACACTCCGGAACCCTTCCGGTGTCCGAATACTACCTTCCAATATATCAATCTTTACCTCTCGCCCATTTCGAGACTCCTCGTCATGTACGTGATCTCATCCGGGACTTTGAACAAACTTTGGTCATCAAATCACATAACTCATAATACAAATCGTCATCGAACGTTAAGTGTGTAGACCCTACGGGTTCGAGAACTATGTAGACATGACCGAGACACATCTCTAGTCAATAACCAATAGCGGAACCTGGATGCTCATATTGGCTCCTACATATTCTACGAAGATCTTTATCGGTCAAACTGCATAACAACATACGTTATTCCCTTTGCCATCAGTATGTTACTTACCCGAGGTTCGATCGTCGGTATCATCATACCTAGTTCAATCTCATTACCGGCAAGTCTCTTTACTCATTCCATACTACATCATCCCACAATTAACTCATTAGTCACATTGCTTGCAAGGCTTATAGTGATGAGCATTACCGAGAGGGCCCAGAGACACCTCTCCGATACACAGAGTGACAAATCCTAATCTCGATCTATGCCAACCCAACAAACACCTTCAGAGACACCTATAGAGAATCTTTATAATCACCCTGTTACGTTTTGACGTTTGATAGCACACAAGGTGTTCCTCCGGTATTCGGGAGTTGCATAATCTCATAGTCAGAGGAATTTGTATAAGTCATGAAGAAAGCAATAGCAATAAACTTAACGATCATTATGCTAAGCTAACGGATAGGTCTTGTCCATCACATCATTCTCTAATGATGTGATCCCGTTCATCAAATGACAACACATGTCTATGGTCAGGAAACTTAACCATCTTTGATTAACGAGCTAGTCTAGTAGAGGCATACTAGGGACACTTTGTTTTGTCTATGTATTGATACATGTATCAAGTTTCCGGTTAATACAATTCTAGCATGAATAATAAACATTTATCATGAAATAAGGAAATAAATAATAACTTTATTATTGCCTCTAGGGCATATTTCCTTCAACGGTAACTTGACTCCAGCAACTACCTTCTTGCTGTTGAAGCTCACAAAGTTCATCTGATCTTGCCAACTCATCTTGTGTCAAGAGTGCTTCGGAAGTAGTGTCAGGTGGCAAGGGAGCTTGGGAACGTGTTGCTAGCTAAGTTGACCAACGAGTAACTCGTGCAGCTGGTGGTACTGTGGAAGGTGTTGCAACAACTAGGGCTATCTCTGCTTGTTTGGTGGCAGCTATTTGTTTCAGTTTGGCTTGTTCTGCAGCTCGTGTAGCACGGGATACCCTGTTTGTACAATTTTCCGCTGGACTTTGACCTTCTATTGCACCATCGCATTAGCCAGAATCTCTGGATTCTTCCGCTTCCCTTTCCTTGCTTCCTCTTTCTCTGTGCCATGTTAAGTAAAGCCGACAAGAAAAACGAAGAACAATTTAGTTCTTCAGAACAAATTGATGCGTGATCTGCATTTAACTGAACTTTGATGTTAGACAACCACATGATAGGAGGATGTAATATGTATGAAAAACAGGACGGCACGAGATAACCAGAACTATGATGTGTAAACTAAGCAGAAGACATTTCACTAAATTAGAAGCAATGCAATGGAAGGTAGACACCATATGAAAGATGCTACAAATATTGCTTTGCCAAGTTAACAGTGTCTCATCATAAATGGCGTTTAAACAAATGTGAAGCAGTACAAGAAATAAATCATATGCAAGATGCAAACAACATCACGCTACCAAGTTAAAGGTCTCTCGTCATTAGTGCCATTGCATATTCACAACATTGCAAATTCACAGCTTATGATGTGTAAACTAAGGAGAAGGCATTTCAACAAATTAGAAGCAATGAAAGCTAGACACCATATGAAAGATGCAACGAATATCACTCTACCAAGTTAAAACTGTCTCGTCATAAGTGCCATTTCAACAAATTAGAATTATTAAAAGCTAGAAAAGAATGCGAGATGTAACCTATATCACACTCCCAAGTCAAACGTGTCTTATGATAAGTGATTGTTGCAGGTTACACAACAGTAGTACTTTGATGTAAGAACATGGTGTGATAGACATATATTGTATGTTCTATAAACAGGAACACGTGTCTTATTCACAAGTATAATGTCTAAAGTAAGCAGATGGAATTCAACAAAATTAGAAGCAATACAAGCTAGACATCATACATAAAATGTAACCACATATAACAGTGCCAAGTTAGAGGGAGCACCTGTGATAGTGCACTAGGGGAGACGTGCTCATCATCAACATAACTACGTTGAGTGTCTATGCATGTGTTGTACTGCAAATCATCTTGGGGGATGGAGGAGTAGAATCTGTAGAGGCCCTCCGTTTGGAAGGAGCACCTTTATCCGCTGCCTTGCTAACTTCCTTCCGCTTTATTGATTTTGAATTGTCAAGTAAAACCAATAAGAAAAAGCAATAAAATTAACTCTTCAGAACTCACTCGCGCATGATACTGACGATCACTACTTTGATGTAAGGCAAACACATGATACCAGGATGGAATATGTACGAAAATAGGACAACATGGCATATTCACAACTATTTGTGTAAACTAAGCATAAACCGTTCCAACAAATAAAAAGTAATGCAAGCTAGACACCAGATGAAAGATGCAACCAATATGACTCTGCCAAGTTAAAAGCGTCCCATCACAAATGGCATTTCAACAAATTAGAAGCAGCGCATGCTATAAATCATATGAAAGATGCAACTAATATCATGACTTGCATATACTAAAGGTGTCTCATCATATTGATTGATGCGAGATACAAAAAACAATAGTTTTATGTAAGGACATGCTTAATAGAGCGGATGTACTATGTACTAAAAACAGGAAGGCATGTCACATTACTTGGTATAATGTATAAACTAAGCGAATAGCACATGCAATTTAACCAGATTGGAAGAATTACAATCTAGAGACCATATGCAACATGCAACCACATATCACACCTTTGCCAAGTTAGAGAAAGCATCTGCGATCTTTGGTGTAGAAATGCGGTAATCAACTCTGAGCTACGTTCACTATCTTCGTCTAGCCTTGCTGTTTCTTGAGAATCATGTCGGGAGGCTGACGCTGCATTCTTTAAATGAGGATCTTTACTCACAGTAGTCCACTGGCCTGACTACCTCATCATAAGTGGTTGATGAGGGATACACAAGAATATTAGTTTGACGTAAGAATATGGTTAATAGATAGATGTACTAGTATGTACCAAAAAACATGAAGGCATGTCATATTCAAAGGTATAATGTGTAAGCTAAGTAGATGCGATTTAACCAAATTGGAAGATTACAAGCTAGACATCCGGCTGGAGTGTTGAGCATGATTATCTAGGACCTGAGAGCCTGGTGGGAGGCGGGCTGCTTTGCTACCACCGTGGCTTTTTAGTTGGCTTCCAGGTGATGCATGTCTATGCTTGGCTTGTCACTGGCTCGGCCAGTGCGCTGACTAGCTATTTGTCTTCTGGTGCTCAAGGGATGGTGGTTCATGTAAAAAATATCTTTCCTTACCTTAATAAAGACCGACTTAAGCCTTTCGAATACAAGCTAGATACCATATGCAACATGCAACCACATATGACACCGCGAAGTTAAAAGCAAGCACCTAGGATGGTGGTTTATTGCGAGCGAGGTCAACACCAGAGCTACGTTTACCGTCTCCATCTGTTGACACTGCACCCTTTATAAGGCTGAAACGTGTATGGCCTATCCACGTATGACGCTGGAGTGACTTCTCTCTTTTCTTTTCTGCTTCTCTCAAGGCAACAGAGTCTGAAATACCCTTGCATAAAAACACAATAATGAGAGTATGGGTGAAGTGTGTGAAGAACTAGTGCACTGTAAAAGTAGCAGATAGCAAGTGGCTGAAAAATAAATGACAGGAGACATATGATAGCTGTACAACATTGCATAGCAAACAAAATTAGATTCTACCACGTATGATTTTGTAATATATGAGCACTGGGATGGCTGGGAAATGCAGGTACTCCTCCAGCACACCACCACATGTGGTCCTATCAAGATAATAGTCGACTGAAAATAAATAGGTCAGTCGACTTTTTCATGAACCGTCCGATCTATAAGGAATGGGCAGATGGCCTTCGTCTACCTCCCGCCATTCACTGTTGACGATCTTTCTCGAACCGCCAGTGACCATCGGCCTAGACCCCTGCCTTCGTCGCCCCGCCCTCCCCTCGACCTCACACCACCACCATGCTTGGCAGCACCCCCAGGCCATCCCTTTAATCCTGGCCGACCTCCAGATCAGGTGCCAGCAGCTCTAGGCCCCACACGCCCCTAAGATAAACACCGAGGTGCTGCTTCCCCGGCGTAATAGGCGGACTAGCGCCTGTTACACCGGGGAATGCTTTCGTTAGTTGGGAATCAGTTGGCCAGGAGTTGAAATCCAGGGGGTGACAGACCTCTAGCTAAGGTGAAATAGTATATGAGGAGAAACCTTGTGCATCGCGAGTTACTAGGAACATCTAGTATCAAGAAGAATCTGTCAACTAGTGTCTTCTATGGGATGAATACCATGCAATCAGACACGTAAGAGTTGCACGAATAAGGTAAGAGGAGTACCATTTCCGGTTACTAGTGTGGTGTCCTCAATATGTCGCAGCGATCTTCTTCTTTTTGCCAGGGGAATCGATGTTTTGGAGGAGGGTGCAGCCTTGGACGAACCCATGGACAAATTGTTGACTGTGTTGCCGTGGCCGTATGTCGGCGGAGGGGAAGCAGATCCGAGGCGGCAAAGGATGGCATAGCAGGAACAACTTTGGTGCGGTGGATGGTGCCGAAGTCGGAGCGGCAGCGGTGAGGCGCAGGACGTCGTGGTTGAACTAGCTCGGGTACGGACGGCTCATCCTCGACTTCAACTACTAGTCGTGGAGGGCGTTGCGGTTGAGGTTGCGGTGGACGACGACGTCGGGGTATCGGCTCCGGCGTGATGGAGGAGGGCGGCGGTTGATGGGTGGGATGGGGTGGCAGACGGAGAACGCCGGGTTTTCGCGGGTGGTGGAGAGGTAGTTTTGGCGCCCACGGAGTACGAATGGGGAATTGGACAGGGGCGGCGGGGAGCTAAGGAGAACCATGTTTGATGCAGGATGCGCTTGTTTTTTGGCTTTTTGAACAGATGGGGCGCTTGTTTGAAATTTGGGGAAAGTACAAACTTTGCCCCCTCTTAAATTTCAAACCTCTTTGCTGGGTCGGGGTAGGATGGTAATCCCAGTGTGTCCCAAATGGTGAAATTTGGAGCAATTTGGTGACGCATGTGTGCTTAGGCGGCCATTGTGTATGAATGTTTTTCGGAGGCGGTTGTGTGGCGTCTAGATGAAGCTACAAACCTACCCTGGTTTAGACCTTTGGACGTCGGGCCGGTAGGTTTCACGGGTCGGAGTTAGAAAATTAATTTCCTTCTACTACCAAACATTGGTCTCACGCGGTTTCGAGCGAGTAGAGGCTCTTTTGGCGCTTCGTTCGAAATTTTGAAACAGAAGCATTCACATTTAGAGTACTCTTCAACTTTGAGGATTGACCTAAATAGAAAACAATAAATTTGACCTTGTATGTTTGAAAACCTCATTAAATTATCCGCTTCTTTTTGAAATTTTGACACTTGAAAATCCTATAACTACGATTATTTTGGATTGGAGGAGCTAAATTTGAATCTATTTTGTACACAACTATATATGCTAATGTACAAAATCAGAGCAAAGATTGGTGCCCCCATAATTTAGGTATGATTTACAAATGCCATGATATCGAATTCAAATAATTGAATGGACTTCATGTTGAATACGAATTTTTTAAACCACCTTAAGTTGAATTCACACTACTGCAGGATGCCGCTAACGCGACACTACGATCAGAGACCCTTTGATGAAACTGTGTGCGATGCATTAATCACAAATGGGGATGTAAA
Organism: Aegilops bicornis; assembly: GCA_021605145.1. Classification (NCBI taxonomy): domain Eukaryota; kingdom Viridiplantae; phylum Streptophyta; class Magnoliopsida; order Poales; family Poaceae; genus Aegilops; species Aegilops bicornis. The sequence goes on along the minus strand of CM038670.1, from coordinate 256,500,775 downwards.
AAAACCGTCAAAAAAGTTGCAAAACGTTTGCGATGGCGGAGCCATCAAACACGGTTCAGATTTTAGTTGCGTGTGCGATTCAGGCCACACAGTTAACCCGTTCGAACTGTTTGCAATGAGGCAGAACAACAGAAACGGGCAGCCATATCAATGTGTGCGTGATATACGGCATATAGTTCGCTCCGATGAACCGTTTGCTATTAGGGAGTGCAACATAAACGATTAGCCAGATCAAGGTGTGTGTGATACAGGGCACACGGTTCACTCAGACGAACTGTTTTCGATTAGCGAACGCAATAGAAACAGTTCAACCTAACAAGATGTGTGTGATAAATGGCAAACAGCCGACTTGGATGAACTGTTTGCGATGAGAAATTACAACACAAATGGTTAATACAGTTAGTTTGTGTGCGATTCTGTGTGTACAAAAAACTTTGAAAAATGCAAACTAGTTGCTTGCGGTGGGTAGGAGTATCGCACACAATGCGTCTGCGAGTACTCGTGTGCGATGATTAGTAAGTTACACATACACTTCCTTATGTTAACACTTGTGTGATAATTAACACATGGAACCAGATACGATATTCGGGTTGTGTGTGTACTCCACTTAGTCTTCCCGCTCTCCAGCGAATGCTTCCTGCGCTCCACATGGATGAATTGTAAAATCCACGCCTATTCCCTCACCGGTTTCCCACCACCAGCTAACGGCTTGCTGCATATAACCCAGGCGGCAACGCACCGCCGCGACACTCTGCGAATATCTAGTCCTCACCCATCTACCATTAGTTATTCCAAGCATGCCAGGCAACGACCAAAGCTTCGACGTCGACGCCTACCTGCGTTACATCTTCGGTGAGGAGAACGAGCCGGAGCAGGTCGGGGAGCAAGAGCTTCATCGGTCGGTGCAGGCACCATGGCCCATCGATAGCGATATCGGCGTCACAGTCCTTGGGAGCACAATCGACATATTGCAGAGGAGGTGTGATGAGCAGTTTGCCATCCACAGTGCAAAAGATCAAGAGCTGCTCGGCGGCATGATCGACGACCCACCCGAAAAGCCGCCGCCACCAGTGCTCATCGAGATCCAGATGCCCCGCAAGGAATGGGCAGAGGACCTCTGCAATTCAGTCAAGACAAAGGCAGCCTACGGCTTCATCATTGGCCACGACGGCCGTGTCAACCTCGATCCCGATGATGTGGTGGCCAGGCTCAAGCGCATCCTTGGCGGAGTTGAGGTCCCCGACAAAGTAGAACACTGCCAATGTGATATCTTGAGGATGAAGGTGATAGACGGAATTTGCTACCAGGCCAGAGACATGGAAATGGAGCGGTTCCGTGGAGTTGTCATGCACGCGATTGCACGCTGTCAAGCTCTTCTGGAAGAGGCCTAGCAGCCCCAAGAGCCTCCTAGCGCCAGCAGCTCCGTAGGCGGAGGCGGGTCGGGACACTCGGAGTGAACGGCCGCCACGGTGCTATGCTGATCATGGAGTCCGAGAAGACCATCGTGGGGAGGCCGCCAGCTCAGCCTTTTAGCTTATATTTTATTATAATTGTATGCATATGTAGGTCGTGAGTGTTCTGGGCCTTGCCGCATTTGGCATTTTAAATTATCTTGAATATGTAAGACAATTATTAAGAATTATTAACAGTTTCAATTGTAACATTGCCTCAACGGCGAGGAGAGCGCGCGCAGAGACGCCAGAGCGGAGCGCGCCGCGGCTACCTCAACAGCGAGCAACCATGTGGTCAACCTTCTGCCATCAATAAATTTTGACCTTGTTTCTCGTCACATTGCTGATTACAACGCAATAAGTATTGCAAATCTGTTCACACCTATCAAACTAATATGCGTTCACACTTAGCACCGGGCTATAAAAACTACCCACTCGAAAATTACTTCACAGTTCCTCTCCTCATCACCCACAAAACTGGTTTTTTTCTGTCAAGTCATTCCACCATGACCGGTAGGAGGAGTTTAGGGTGGACATATAACCAGGCAGCAAAGACCAAGGCCATGAAAGCACTAGAGAGGTCTCGCCACAAAGCCGCAGCCGCAGCAGAGATGTCCCGGCGCGCCACGGAGCCCTCGAACGAGATCTCACGAGCACGTGAGGGCTCTCACAAGCGCATTCGCGGCGTCGGCCATCATGATGAGCCGGCGTTCCTGAAGTCCTTCACCGCTGACGACGACATTCTCGCTGGCGTCACTACGCAGCAGGAGCTGGTCGACGGCTTGATGAAGCTGCTCAAGATCAGCGATGCCTCGGTTGACAAGGCGACCAGCCTTGTCGAGCAACTCATGGATGACAATTCGAAGCTCCTCAAGTTGGTTGTCGAGAAGGAGGAGGAGGCCGCCGGCTGCAAGATGCTGCATGAGCAGAGCAGTGCCTCGGAGATGACGCTGAAAGCGGTCGTTAAGGAACTGATGGGTGGCTTGAGGAAGCTCCAGATCAAGCGCGAGCAGGAGGTGGAGGAATCCGTGGCTGCTTTCAAGCAAAGTCGTGAGGAATTGAAGAAGGAGCTAGAGGAATTCGCCGCCCGGCGATCCATCGACGAGTAGAGATAGTAGCGACCCAGATCGTTGTCTGCAATTTCCTTCTTCTCTTGCCCCCGTGTCTTCCGGACTTTGCCCCATGTGGCATTTTAAATTATCCGGAATATGTAAGACAATTATTATCAGCGCCATTGTAAATTTGTCGTTGCATTATCCGTTGCCATTTTATTTGTGGTCGTATTATCTGTTGCCCTATGTGGAAATTTAAATTAGGGAGGAATATGAGTTGAAAACACAAACAAAGCAAATGCTGCCATGGGATCACAAGCAAACACCCTCTGTCCAGGTGCTTTAATTAACCCATTAATGGAGAAGTTGTGGCCAGGCGGGCGGCTGGTGCATGGAGGTCAAAGAGCTTGCTTCCCGGTGAGCATGGGTGGCCTTGCTGCCCGCATGTGTCCCGTCGAGCCTGCGAGGTGGACAGGATGCACGCGTCCCGTCGAGCCTGCGCGGTGGACTGCTCGCACGCATCCCGTCGAACCTGCACGGCGGACTTCTCGCGCTCGTCCCATCTAATCAAACAATTGCGCGCACGCCACTGAGTATGGTTAAATTTCGGCACGGTAAATATAATACAACCGTTTGCGATATTAACATGTCAACTTTTTGTTTCAAAAAGGACTTCGTTGGCTACTAATGTGTGCGCCTCTTCTCAAACTGGACGATTTTTTTTACCACGGCATATATGTGCCATGTCATGAAACCATGCCAAATTTCATGTTTTTTGGGTGACTTTTTCATTTACTGGGATTTAAAAACCGAGATTCTCATTGTTTCAGGACGACGACAAGTTTGTAGTTCATTCTCATTCCTTAAACGAGACCTAAACATGCACCCAATGACACATGTACGATTTCCCACCCATTTTGCTTCACTGGACCATGTGGTTGTAATTCAAATTTGAATTATGGACTACATTAAATAAATAGAAAACTTAGTAATTAGTAATATATATACAATGGCCAAACGAACCCTGAACAGTTTCAAATTTCTGCCCAACACTCCTGTTATTCTATGTTGCCTATAGAAAACAAAGTTCAAGGCGAGAAGAGGCATTGATTATCGTTTCGCCCACAAGAGGGGCATGTTTCCCTACCGAACCCATGAGGGTTGCGACAAGCTCCGGTTTGTAAAAGGCTTGTAATATAGCTTCGCCCAAATTGGACAATTATATATACCATGTAGTGACACCATTCCAAGTTTCATGATTTCCTGGTCAGTTTTCGATTTACAGACATTTAAAAACCGAGATTTGCAATGTTTGTGGCCAGGCCAGGACGGCGAGACGGTTGAATTCGTTCCCATTCGTTCCATGGGACCTAAACATGCACCCAAAGGAAACATGTACGTTTTTTAGCCATTTTGGTGCACTGGAGCATGTATTTGTAGTTCGGATTTGAATGATGGACATTAAATGCTTAGAAAACTCAATTAATGAATAAAAAAGGTCAAACGAACCCTGAATAATTTCAAAGTTCAGCTCGAATCTCCAGTTGTTCTGTGTCACGTGTGGAAGAAAATATGAGGCTAGAAGAGGGAGTGATTATCGTTTGGCCCACAAGGGGACACGTTTCCCTATCGAAACCACGAGGGTTCTTGCGACAGGCTCCGGTTTGTAAGAGGTTTGTCATAAAGCTTGGCCCAAATTGGCAATGTTTTTACCACGACATATATGTGCCATGACATGACACCATTCCACCTTTGATGACTTTCTGGTGAGTTTAGGATTTATGGGGACTTAAAAACCAAGATTCGAAATGTTTGAGGACGAGCCAGGACACCGGTACGGTTGTAATTCGTTCATGTTCCTGGCATGAGACCTAAACATGCACCCAAGGACACATGTATAATTTTTCTAGCCATTTTGGTGAACTGGAGCATCTATTTCTAGTTCAGATTTGAATTATGGACATTAAATGCCTAGGAAACTCAATTAGTGTATAAAAAGGCCAAAGGAACCATGAATAAGTTTAAATTTCAGCACGGATATCCTGTGGTTCCATGTTGCCCGTGGAAGAAAATACAAGGCAAAAAGAGGCAGTGATTACGTTTCGCCCACAAGGGGAACACCTTTCCCTATCAGAACCATGAGGCTTCTTTGAGAGAAGCTCCAGTTTTTGTAAGAGGTTCGTAATAAAGCTTGGCCCAAATTGGACAATGTTTTTACCACGACATATATGTGCCATGACGTGACACCATGCCACCTTTGATGACTTTTTAGTGAGTTTAGGATTTATGGGGACTTAAAAACCGAGATTCGAAATGTTTGAGTACGAGCCATGACACCGATAGCTTGTAATTCGTTCCCATTCCTGGCATGGGACCTAAACATGCACCCAAGGACACACGTATATTTTTTCTAGCCATTTTGGTGAACTGGAGCATGTATTTGTAGTTCGTATTTGAATTATGGACATTAAATGCCTAGGAAACTCAATTAGTGTATAAAAAGGCCAAACGAACCCTAAATAAGTTTAAATTTCTGCACGGATAATGTGTCGTTCCATGTTGCCCGTAGAAGAAAATAAAAGGTGAAAAGAGGCAGTGATTATGTTTTGCCCACATGGGGGACACGTTTCCCTATCGGAACCATGAGGCTTCTTTGAGAGAAGCTCCGGTTTGTAAGAGGCTTGTAATAAAACTTGCACCACAATGGGCGAAAAAAATTCCTCGACATATATGTGCGATGTCGTGACACCATGGCAGGTTTTACGATTTCAGCTTAGTTTTGGATTTACGGGGATTTAAAAACCGATATTCTTCTCACGAAATGTTTTCAAATAGCACAAAGTTCACGCACAAAAGCCGATATTCAATGAAAACTTTGTGGAAACCATATTTTAAAGTTTAATAAAAATCTAAAAAAATGTGGGATGTTAAGAAGGTGATGTTTTATTGCGACACAAAATTTCAAGTTGAAAAACATTATGAGATGTGAGCTATGAAAAAGAAAAATTCTGCCCTAAGTAGTGACATTACTATTTGGCACTATTCAACACTGATTTTGTCTTTTTCATAGCTCACATCACTTAATGTGTTTCAACTTGAAATTTTGTGTGCCAATAAAACATCATCCTCTTAACATCCCGCATTTTTTTGAAACTTCAAAACAACTTTTTCTCATGGTTTTCACCGGTTTCCACCGAATGTTGGTTTCCGTATGATATCCCCCCCAGCTGCGCGCGCGATCTGAATCTTGCGTTCTGACTGGCTAGAACCCAAACCCCACGGATCTTACATGTGCACCATTGGATGCTCCCAGATCGAACGACAACCCTCAGCCCTTTCGACAACAAATGCAGTACATGGGTAAGCACTGTGCGCATGCGTCGTGTAGCTAATGCTTCCTTCTCTACTAGGTTTTCATTCAAAACAGGCTACCGTTTCTCGCCACTCCTCTCATCGGTTTCCCGCCTCTTCTCCCAGATATGCATGATGTAGATGTTCATTTAATTCTTATAGTTCATCTCATCCAAAATCACTTAGTTTTATAAAAAACTATTTTAAGATCCATGGAATTGTGCATTGTAAAGGTAAAAACAAAATGTGACAATTCATTTAGAAAAAAAGGTTCGGGCAATTAAGATATGGAAGATTCTAGAGAACAAAGGAGAAGCGCTTGTGTTTTGAGGTTTGTGCATTATGCTTAAGTTCAACCATGGAGTATTCTAGATTGTACATGTGGCAGAATCTGGTGGAATGTAGATGATATCCAACGGCCAGTAGTGCTCGGATTTGCCATCTCTGTACCATCGGATTGGCTTCATCCAACGAGCAACTTTCATAGTTATTCGCACACTATATAGGTGTATAGATGTATAGATATATATAGATGTGTCCCATGCTAGACAAAATAAAGTTTGAATGCATGCGTGGGACGACCCCCCCCCCCCACTACCGCCTCGAAGTTGGGAAAGCTGACATCATAGGTATTGAACCGGGCTTGGAGTAAGATGCGGTGTTCGGTTTGTAATGTACTTGGCATGGCCCATCGAAGTTGTGCATTTGGGATTTAAACACATCATACACCACCGTACCCATACATATTTTCGGGCCGCATGTAGTGTATACGGAGTCTTCTGATCGACCACATCTCCCTTGTGCGGTTTTCTGTGACGACACGGATATCTGTGGGCCCCCCGAGTGTATATATATCATCCCTTTGATCTATAATGAGGGGTATGTGTTGGCCATGAATGGATTCCTCCTAGTTCATGTTAGGGCCGGTCACCGTCAAATGTCCGTCAACCAAAGCTTGAGCTCATGCGTTGTCAGGATTCCCTCCCAGATGCTCTCGGATTGCTGGGTTCGACCTACATCAAACCCTGCGGACGTATCTCATCCTTAACTACCTTGACTTCATGGTTGTTGTCTGTATCGAGAGGTAGGCACCACATCTAAATTGTACATTATTCTATATTGAAAACACACATCACCCCTTCCCAACGCACAGCATTTTGGGCCGCATGCAAGAGGTGCTGGTTTTGTGGCCCCTCTCGTGCAATGTTTATGATGGTTCAATCTATTGGCCCAAGCGGTTTATCAACAACAACAACTGTCATTTGACCAAACGAAAGATTCATTGGTCCTTCTTATGGTAGGTCATGGCGACATGCATGTATGACCAAAGTATCGATCATTACGTGCATCCGCCCCACTGACACGAAGTGGGAGGTGGTGGGCCAAGCATCCTAGCTAGGTACGACATTATGTCCTAGCTAGGTGGTTGTTAGTGTGCTTTCGGGTTTGTGAGGCAGGTGCCACCAAAGTTATGCATTGTGTATTTAAAGTTTTAAACATCCCCAATATTCGTACATATATTTAGCCACTTCCAGGTGGTTCTTGACTTCTGTCCCCTATCATCGATCTTCAATAACGCGCCCAACCATGGGCCAGCGGGGTCAAAGTTGTGCATTGGAATTTTGAACATCACATACCACCCTTTTCACTCATATATATTTGGGCCACATGCTGGTGTGGCTGTCTTTTGACCCTCCCTAACGTTATTTCTTGCTGCAAAGACTCTGATGGTCCTCAACGGACATGGGGTATAATATCTAAACCGTGTGCGATACAAGTGCGATGTGAATCACCACGACCGTGCAAGCACGAGCAAATTAAGGTGGAGGTACTGGCTCAACCGTGTGCGATGCAAGTGCGCTGAAATCACCACAACCGTGCAAGCGCGAGCAAAGGGTGGAGATACTGGCTCAACCGTGTGCGATGCAAGTGCGCTGAAATCACCATGACCTCACAAGCGCGAGCAGAGGGTGGAGGTACTGGCTCAACCGTGTGCGATGCAAGTGCATTGAAATTACCATGACCGCGCAAGCGCGAGCAAAGGGTGGAGGTACTAGCTTAACCGTGTGCGATGCAAGTGCGCTGTAAAACTACCACCCGTGGAAGCTAAAGGCGGGTAAGTTTATTTGGAAATTAGGACGAACCGTGTGTGATAGACCAGATAGCTAGAAATATAAAAAACAAACTACCCGCCTTGAGCGTTGCAAAAATAAACGGATCCGCGCCACCTTTCCTTATTATCATACACACATATTGTTATTGGACCATGAGCGATCTTGGGCACTCCCGCTCCACATCAATTCCTTTACCCAAATTTTAGTAGCCGCCATACTTCAACTGTCGCCCACACTCCTCCAGCACCGACCTTATAGTAAAATTACGATGGCGAGGCATTTGAACCGTCGCCCTCCCTCGTCCACCACCATCTCCACCCACCATTACTAAAGTTTTCGAGCCGTGGCGTATCCTCAAACACCACCACCCTCCCCTCCACAGTCCCCCACCCCCTCCCCCCTTCGAACCCTAGATCACGGCCGCCGCCGCCGCCAACCTGCTGGTCTGCCCATTCCTCCTAGCTTAGATAATAAAGTTCAGGTTACCCAGCGATTCCCATACCGCCGCCCCACTCCTCTGAGTTTTTAGGTGAGACCTGCGGTGTCCCTCCTCGCTAGGTCCACATCCCCTGCTCCAGAATGTCGCAGCCTAAGCTCGACCACGTATCCCGGGGAGCCCGACGAGCATTCGGCCAAGAAGAGGTTTATCATGGCCTCTCCGGCGGACGTTGGCGAGGTGGCCGCCGTTCGCCCCGACCCGTCGATCCCAGAGCAACACGTCGCCGTGGAAGCCGGCGAAGACGTTGACTACATTGCCATGTCAAAGGCTTCATGTCAGTGGGCTAGTGTATTACTGTATCTCGGGAAAGCTGGCTACGACATCAAGCTCGTCCACACCGACGGCTTCACGCGGGCCATGTCACAAGCTAAGTGGTACATCCCCAACCCCTCTGGTTCAACCGCCATCGATCTCTTCGACGGCCCTGCCGCTGATCTCCTCCGCCAAGCGGTCAAGGATTTGCGAGCTTTATACGCCATCGAGCCCATTTCGTCACTTCTGAAGGACACGTTCTACGGCGGTGGCTTGGGATCCTCAATTGCCAAGTCAGATCTCATCGACCACGACCACGACCACGAGGAGGGCACCCATGAAGGTTCTTCCAAGGTGAAACAGCCCATCTGTGACATCAGAGAGCGCACCATGGGTCTGTGCTCTTCCAACTGGAAGGATCCCGTCCATGAAATGTGAGGCAACATTCTATCGGCAAATATTACCTTTTCTAGCTTGCCAACCCGTACCCTTTGTTGTAGTAGCATTTGTCATGCGGTGATTTAACTGTGCCGTGTTTAATTATTTCAGTTATGCAAAAATGTATTGTTCAATGGGTCTATGTGATGTTTAAGTATGAATTGTCCACTTTAGTTTCACGAATGGCTATATTTGGTTGTTTATAGTGAGTAGATGCCTTGTTTATCTGTATTTGGTTGTTAGGTTGGTTGGAGTGAGCATTTTTTCAGTTATCGAGTAGATGCCTTGTTTATATGTATTTGGTTCTTAGTTTGGTTGCAGTGAGTATTTGTCCAGTTATCAAGCAGATGCCTTGTTTATCTGTATTTGGTTGTTAAGTTGCTTTTTTTAGCATTTGTGCAGTTATCAAGCAGATGCCTTGTTTATCTGTATTTGGTTGTTAGGTTGCTTTTTTTAGCATTTCTCCAGTTATCAAGAAGATGCCTTGTTTATCTTTATCTGCTTATTAGGTTGGTTGCAGTGAGGATTTGTCCAGTTTTCAAGCATATGCCCTATTTATCTGTATTTGCTTGTTAGGTTGGTTGAAGTGACACTCTGTCCAGTTTTCAATGGCTATATTTGGTTGTTATACTGGTCATTTATGCCTTGTTTATTTCAGTCATTCACAATGTGTTGTTCACTATGTGCAAGTCGAACTGCGCTCGACTACATCAATACCAGTTTGAACGGCTATATTTGGTTCGATTATTCTGGTGTAGTTAACATATGCCCTTTATTTCAGTTTTACACATTTATCCAAAGGTGATGTTTAAGCATTACCTACGTTCTATTCATTTTCAACAATACCAGTTTGAATTGCAATATTTGATGGCTGTTAAGCCTCCCCGCTCGATAACATTGCCTTCCATTTTATATCTGCTTTAACAGCATGTTGAAACCAACACATTCAAGCTATCATTTGGAGATGATGTTGTTTACCTTTGCTATATTTGTTTGATGTTAAGATTGTTGTACTTATCATGCCTTTCCACTACTTATGCAGGACAACAACGGGAGTGGCCACCATTTTCCGCCGAGGTTAGCGTCATCCCTTGGCTTGTACTCCCCCCGTGGTTCCATAATGTACTGCATATAGATCCAGGCCTGGACACTAGTTAGATTCTAATATTGACTTGTTGCTTGTAGGTACATATGCCCTTGGCAAGGATCCACGCATCAACCTTTTTTGCGTATGGGGCAATGAGATATTGATGAACAAGCATCAAGTGAGGAAACTGATAAGGATTATTAGCAAAAAGATACGAATGGTGGCAAGCAAATTATTTGTTTATGCTCTATCCAACACAACAGTGAGTTGTAGGATGGTAACTACAAACTCTGCAGCCTTCTCTTTTTACTGCCCATAATGAGTTGTTAGACAACAATGTACGAATCTTTTTCGTTCCCGATCGTTCAAGCAGTTCACTCAAGATGACCTCACAAAGTACATGATTGGTGGACACGCAATGAAGGTTAAAGTATTTCATCCAGACTACAATGAGCATCGAGAAGTCCTAATGAAGACAGTGAAGGATGGATGGGCAGCCATCACAAGGGGTTAGCCTAAAGTCGTGCGCGCCTTACGCATGGAGGAGGGCACAATATGGGCATTCCGCTTCACCTTCTCCAGCAACCAGAATGTCTTTCGCCTCTCTCTTTACAGTCTTTAGTACAAATGTGGTTCATCATTCTTTACTTAGTGCTTTTGTAGTTCTTTAGTATATGTACCTGTGCATTGAATTATGGGTTCGTGGTTGAACCAATATTTGTAATAAACATGGTTGGATATGAAATAAGTGATTGCCTACTTTCAAACTCATATCATGTGATTTTTAAATTAGGGATTAATTGGATTATTTATGGATTAAATAGGGATTACACTGCACACGGTTTGTGAAAGCGAAACGTCTACAATATACGTGGAGATCAGAAACGTTTCTAGGATCCACTACGTGTGCGATCAATCTCCACTGCACACACGACTTTGTCTTGAAAACTGTTTGCGTTAGGCCACCTTGCGCAAATGTTTATCACATAAAAAGTGTGTGTGATGGACAGCCTTTGCCACACAATTTCTTCTACGCACCATGTTGTGATGCATTCAATAACGAAAACGATAAAATTATTAATATTGTGTGCAATGGCAACGCTATCACAAACAGTTTAACGGGAAAAATTGTGTTTGATGTACCTGTGAACGGAAACGTTTTCCTTGGAGCGACTGTGTGGGATGTACATACGAATGGAAACGTTTAGCGGGGACTGACTGGGTGGGATGTACTTGCGACCGGAAACAATTTCGCCGTATAATTGTATTTTTTAGCTCTACTGTACGTATTTCCGTATTTGAGCGCTCGCCGGTCGCACATGACCTCATTTTGCCAAACATGTGTGCCAGGAGGGCATATCCCCGACGATTTCTGGGTCGTGTGGGAGGACCCCCCTATCGCCCACACTCACTTGGCGACGGTTCCAAATGCCAGCATGGAAAGGGGTTAAAAACTGTTTGTTTAGGACCGATGCGCACCAGTGTCAAATGTATGCTAGTTCATAGCTAGCTATTTATAATGTTCATTGTGTAACTTTCGTATGTATAATGTGCTTTACACACACAACATGAACTATACTCACGTTTATATTCAATTGCTAAAGTGATGCATTGTCTGGATTTCAAAATCCTAACTATGTGGATCAATTATGTCGAATAATAACATAGACATGCTCAAATTCGATAGAATCTAGATGTATGATGGATCAATGACCGTTCCTTACGCGAATTGCAAATATCATGATCCCATTCTAATATTTGGATACAATTTATATCTTTAATCAATGTGTACTTCAGTCTTTTACGTGTAGTTTCACTCTCCATCGATGGTCTCTCACACATGCTCACACTCTCTCTCCCGAGGTGTCTTTCTCGCAGACATGTTCTCGATATAACCCTCCCTCCCTCTCGTAACCATTTACGACTGTTTTCACTAACCTTTTATCACAAGCACTCTTCCTCTCCCAAGCATACACACGCACAATCCCCATCGACCCTTTCTATATACAAAGACATGCCTACGTGTCTCCTGTACGCACATTATCTTTAGGCCTGTCTCTCATGCATTTTCTCACACCTCTCTTCCTAATCAACGAGTATGATTCTAGTAGAGCATTTTGTAGGATGCCCCTTAGAGTTAGGTTGGATGAATAGTAATATCAGAGATAAGGGGTTACCTTAGTCCGAGGACCTAGGGTTACAAATCCTAGCCGGCTTTGTCAGTGGACACAGAGTCCTTCACGATTCTGCTATCTTTGTCTTGTACGACTAGTCATCCATGGGTCTCCCTAAATGCGTCACGGGTCGACCAATGTGGCGCAGGACGGAACCAAACCAAGGGCCTCACCTCGACCCACCGGACCTCACGCGGTGACACACCCTCTGCCCCCAGGTCTCGTTATCTTATCACACCCACACATACCAACACAAACACCACACAAACAAAATTCTCCTCGTGCCTCTATCCCCTCCCCCCTTGCATATAAACACTCAAGGGAATCTCTCGCCGTGACATCATATTCGTCTCTCTCTCTCTCTCTAGACCTCTCTCATTTCTCGTGCTATCTCTCCCACGCCCCCTCCCCCTGCCGGCCCCTCTATCCATGCCTCTCTCGAATACGTAATACACACACATACCTCTCTAGGCCCTTCCAAATACATCAACTACACATTCACACATGTTACATCATGTACCCCCTTGATCTAAAAAGCCCTCCCTTCACGTTCATTTCGCATACAACATTCCTTTTGAATAAAGTGTGGCCTAAAAATCATTTTAGAATTTCTACATATATACAACATTACAAAGTTATATGGAGGAGTATGAACGTTAATTTGCATTGCATGGTGCCCACAATGATATTTATTCCAAGACTATGAATTTTTATATTTTTATACTATATATAAAGTTAGTCATAATAAAGAGAAAGCGAAGAGCATCTTTCTCTCCATCGCATACACCCCCTCTACGCCCCTTTCACGTACGCACACAAACTATCTCCAGGTCCTCTAAAAGTAAGCCCCCAGCACATTCACGCATGTTTCATCTTTCTCTTGCGATATATACAGTGACGATCATTGTATTTGAAGTGAAAGCATGAAACGTACATTGGACTTCAGAATCCACTCATTACGGTCACCATTACGTTTTGTGGTTATTATACAGTCACGGGCTCACCGTACAACTCTGTATTTGTTGAAGACACGACTAGTTGACCAGTTAAATGCTCCACGTGGCACCTCTAGTGTTGCATCACATTATCTCATTACCATTGGGCCCACCTTTTGGCTTGTATCTACTCTACACTCTTATAAAAAACATAGTTGGTGATGATGGTCCTGCAATACAGGCCGTCCGATTTATATCTGACGGATAGGAAGGAAACTATGGCAATTTTGCAAAAAGGTACCCACACACCTCTCCACATTTGGAAATAAGGCCTTCCCTCGTTCATCCTTTTCTCTCACAAGATAAACTAGTAATATAAATGCATCTTGATGTTACGTGCAACGCACGGGCATCTTGCTAGTAAGAATGAAAACAAACGACAAAAAAATATTCGAGGGTGGTTCGAAGTCATGACCGCGGGCATAGTGGACAAGGTGGCCTTGTATTGGTATGCTGAGCCGTCTGTTTTAACACACATGAGCTGGTGTGATGATTATATACACACACACGCATGCGCACGAACTGCATGCACGCAACACTCACACGAATACATGCAGCCACACACGCATGCAACACTCACACGTACACACGCAACCATGCAGGCACACAACACTCACATGCACACAACACACGACCAACACACACTCTCACGCTCAAGTGCTCAACCTACATGTGCATGCGCACACATCAGGCCCTGACAAACACATACACAACCAGGTGATTCCCGTGCACGGGTTGGAGTCTTGTCGCGTCTGCGTAAATTTGTGTTTATCTGACCTTTTTTCCTATGCGAACTGACAGGTGGGACCCACAACGAACATGGTCAATTTACTAGTCAACATGGTGCTACGCAGACTATTTGGCCGGTCAACAGAGCAATCTGATGCTGAACGGTGAGCAAGTGACCGTATAATCACCGAAAAACATATATAGTAACCGTAATGAGCGTATTTTGAAGTTCGGTGACCGTATTACGCTTTCCTCTCTGTAGGCCCTCCAAAACTACATCTCTACACGTTCTCGCATGTTGAACAACTATGCAATACAGCACTACTACTACTACTACTACTACTACTACTACTACTACTACTACTACTACTACTACTACTACTACTACTACTACTACTACTACTACTACTACTACTACTACTACTACAACTACTACTACTAGTACACTCTAACACAATAAATCATATGTGTTTTTAGTTTTACTAGATATCATATTGTTATTTAATTATTCAGATGCATACATTAAAATTGCCTTTGAAATGTATGGCCAGTATCATCTATCGCGCGGGAAAAATCCTGCCCTTTCCTATTTAATCGGGTTTGTATCGATGGATCGTGCGAAACAACAAAACTATAGTACTATGCAGTACAAGTGACAGTTCACTGGGCCGCCGTGTCATGTACTCCTCCGTCGTAAGAGTGGAGCGCTCGCTTTCATAAATGTTCTAGTCCCTTTTGCCGACATGTGGGACATCAAGCTACCTGGTCCAAGTGCCATACCGAAATACAGTGCAGAGCAGCAGGGGTGAAGCACCCAAGTCATGGCGCCGGTGTAGTAATGAGCAATGAGGCATCAAATCACAAAGTTGCACCTTTACCGTAGTTAATTTGGAGGGACGAAGTAATAATGCTAAAAAAAGAAGCTGGAGGGACGAAGCAACCATCATTTCACTCGTTGTTGAATCCGCTTCTCCCTCATCTTCTTCAAGTTAACCACGTGTTGCTTCTGCCGTTGTTCTGCCTCATGTGGGACGCGGATCGGCTTGGTAAAGCACTGACACGTGGAACCGCATGTTTGCAAACCGCCAGGCCAACATCCTCTAAAAATAAGAAACCTCCCCCGCCATCCGCACAGCAAAATCACCTCCTTTTTACTAAACTTGAGATTTGTATAGATAGCACATAGGAGCAAAACCTAGTGGTACGGTTAAGGGCATCCACAATGTGTAGCCAAATGTGAAAATAGCTTTTGGCATCGATGGGAACCATTGTGGACGGTGCTGCCAAAGCCAAAAAGATGGAACCGAAGCTCCCTGATTGATTGATTGAAGGAATAGAAAAATGCAACGTCTCTCCTCTTTCTCCCGTGCTTGGACGCATGTACATTATAGAGCACATAGTCTACTCCCCAGTCCCTTCTATCAAAAATCACAAAGTAGTGAGGCGCCAAATCACAAAGCACAGACGAAGCAACCATCATTTCACTCTTCGCTGACTCCACTTCTCCATTGTCTTCTTCGAGAAACCACCTCACCGCACTAAGATGGACGGACGATGCTATTGTGTACTAGTAGTACTAGTACATTTACGCGTCCTTTGGTTCAATGGACTTCCTAGATGCAAATAAGGCAGTTGTCTCGGCTTGTAGGCGGCACTTGTGAACGACTTATCGTGGTCTCCCTCAATGGTGTTCTTCGTCAAATGCACTTCGCCAAACCACAACGTTCGAGATATCATCGACGTCACCGCAATGGGGAAGGAAGTCAAATAGTTACTACCTCCATTTTTTGTACACAAGGCCAGTATATCAAAATTACAATTTGCAAAAGGCCACTAACACTAATCAAGGCAAAATTGATGGGGTTTGCCTCCTACTAGCAACCAAGGACATTAATATACCCTTGCATGCATGCGGAAGTGAGAAGGTTGGTTTGCATGGCGCTGCATTGATCAAGCGATGATGAGTGAGATGGTTAGCTCTTTGGGCTTTGGAGAGAAAAATACGCATTAATTGACACGTCAAACAAGGATTTGTATCGATTAATCCCGCGAAGGAAAACCCCACCTTTCTTTTTTAACACTAGTACTCCTAAATGCGTGCATTACTTATTCTGTTTGGGTCTAGGCCTTGCATTGCCATACTTTGCCACACATTTTTGCCAAGCTTGCCTAAAGTTTTCAAAATGAAAAGGAGGTACACTTGCGCACGGCTGTCGCGGTCGCACCGCACCCTCACACGGCCGCTCCTGCATGCCGCGGTCGCACTGCACCCTCACACAGTCGCTCCTGCAAGCCGCAAACCCTACCAAGGGAACGCACGCTCACTGACACGTGCTACCGCATGTGAACAAACCAAACTCAGCCATCCTACCGCTGACAAATAATTTTTGTTCATACAATATGTTTATCCAACCACATGTTGGGGAGGATCCGTACGGCCCGTGCGGTGGTCTATTGGGGAAGAAGAAGAGGTGAGGAAGAAGGGTTAGGAGACGTAGGATATTCATCCAACCGCCTGAAATGGTAGACTGACCCAAATGATGAAAGTCAGGCGACTTGCATAACAATATATGTTTTTACACAGCAAAAGATCCCTAAAAACAACAACATAAATAGAAACTGTCACTACTCGCGGAATGAGACGTTCTCATCGTCTTTGGCTGTCGGCACGAACAAGCCATAGCTGCCGACGTGTGTCTCCACACCGTGGTTGTCCTTGGCCTCCAGCTACTCGTTCACGCAGAGTGTGCGGACGCTCTACAGGGACGAGAGCACCGCCCGGTTGAAGTCGAGCACGTCTGGTTCCGCCTGCAGGAGGGCCTCGATGGCAGCGGCATCCACGCGCTCCGCGTCGAGTTGAGCCTCCACCGCCCAGTTCAAATCCAGGACGTCTGGTTCTGCCTGCAGGAGGGCCTCGATGGCAGCGGCATCCGCGCGCTCCACATCGAGTTGAGCCTTCGCCGCCCGGTTCAAGTCCAGGACGTCCGGTTCCGCCTGTAGGAGGATCTCGATGGCAGCGGCATCCGCGTGCTCCGCCTCAAGTTGAGTCTCCGCCGCCCGGTTCACATCCACGACATCCGGTTCCGCCGGCAGGAGAGCCTAGATGGCAGTGGCATGCACGCTCTCCGCGTCGAGTTGAGCTTGTGCCTCCCGGTCCTCCTTTAGTATCGCCAGGTTGAACCGCTGGTCCGCCTGCACCATGGGGGACCCGGACGCCGGCACGAAGTCGACGTCCATTGTCTCATACCCATCGGGGGCCTTCTGTGCCGTGATCTCCGCCATGAACATTGGATCGGCTTCCTCCTCCTCGTAGCTTGGCTCCAGAGAACTCGGGGATTGGCCCGCCGCAAAGAGAGCTTGGGAACGGAGGTCTGTGGCACCGACCGCTACGCTGATTTCTGCACGGCGCTCTGGCGTCAGCATCTTGTAGTACGTGATCTTGCGGCGCACCATGGCTTTCCGGCGAACTAGGGGATGCTTGATGCGGGCGAGGGGATCGAAAGGTGGGGGAATGGGCTGCAGAGGAGGTGTGGTTTTGGGCGATGGCTAAGCGTGGCGGCAGCGAAGGTTCTGGTGTGAATAGTGGTTCCAGTGATGACCGGCCAATCGGTTTCGACTGTACATCGCTCCTGTCGCGTTCGCTTTGCACAACGGCACGTTGGACCCTCCACGCCGCTCACCGAATGGAATGCGCTTCATCTTGCATTTTCGCTCGCTTGTGGGACCGCAGTTGAGAGAAAACCGACATCCCTCCCCCTCCCCCGCCTGCGTCATTTATACTACCACTCCCTCCGTTTTATGCGGAGTACATAAAAACAAAGGGAGTATACTACAGATGAGGATCCCCTGACGTGGCCGAACCCATTGAGTAACTGACATGCGGGGCCTAGCAAGCATGGGGTCCGCCAGTAAGTGACCAAAAAGGAGGGTAAGGCAGGGATACCTATGTCAGAGGATCCACTTCCACTACTACTCCCTACTTCCATCTACAGGGCCTAATGTGTTTTTCGAGGCTAACTTTGATCAAATGTTAGAGTAATAATATATGACATGCAACTTACACAAAGCATACAGTCAAATTCATATGTGAAAGGAGCTTCCAATGATATAATTTTAACATTATACATCTCATGTACTATTAATGTAGCGACCGGACCCAAAATCGGTCAAATCTCTGTGTCTGTACCATCCCAAGATCATGCTGGTACTCACAGTACATTGATAAAGTAATCAAAGTTCAATCACACCTGAATTTTATTACAGGATTCTCATATAGAGTCTTTATTACAAGGGAATAAATTCGGCTCAAGGCCAACTCATGAGAAATAAACTACTAGTCTGCGGAAGCGTCGAGGTAAAGCGAGTCCATCCGACTCAAAGGGCAATCGCCAAGCGCGGGCGTAGCCTCACTCTGATCGGAATATATCTACGCAACATAATACGTTGCAGCCATGTAGGTCAGCTTTTGGAATAAGCTGGCAAGTCATGAAGAATAACAATAATAAAGTTACTACACTATATGCATTTTGGCTGTGGAGCTCTAAGTTTCATCAATTTGCGTAAATCCAATTTTATCCTACTACAGTGGACTTATTTGCAAATTACTACAAATTGTTGGTAGTTATTGAGATGGTTCCGCCAACCAAAATCTCGTTCCCAAATTATCAAGTCATAAACCCTCAAATTAATTCATTATTTTTAGTGTTGAGATATCCGAATACTTCCAAGTTCCAGAGGCTCAAATGTCCGTAACCGGGGACACGGCTAATCGATTAGGTTATAACTCTCTGCAGAGGTTTGCGCACTTTCCCATAAGAATCATTCCCTCCTTTAGAGTCTTCGCACTTCATGGTGTTTGAAGACGGACGAATGAAACAGGGTCTTCCAAAGAGTTCTTACGGCCCTTTGCGGTACCCATCCAATCCTACCGCTTCGTCTACTTCTCGTAGTACCGTCCGGCCAGCGTCACTACTAGGGTCAACCCAGCCAGAGCCCATAATGGCTTGCGGCTGCACGTAAGCTTCGGTCATGGGGCATCCATCCTTCTCTTCGTGGCTGGGTGAAGCTTTCCATGAGGATGTCATGGCGCTTCTCCATGCATCCCGCCACCACTTTGGGTGCTCCAGGTGCCCGTCAACCGTCCTCCACCCAAAGAGTGATTTTCCAAGTCCATCTTGATCATTGTAGTTCATGGGGTTATCATCATCATTGACTCTCACATCTTGCTTATGAATATCACTCATACCAAATCCGTCTCTGAGCATAGCAAAATAACTACTACGTCCCGGGGTCATGGTAACAAGGGATTGGTTCATCCTACCACATGATACTACTCAAGTTTAATGACTTCAAGATTTCACTACTGCATGCATGGTGGGGTGGTGACAACTACTAATGCACAAAAACATAGGTATAGAAATAACATGATCAAAACTTGCCTTCTTGATGATCCTCGTAAGCTAAAGAGTCGTAGTAGCAAGCTTCAGCACTCAGGAAACTCTACCGAGACAAACAATAACACAATAAGCACAAAGCAAGAGGATCACACAAGATAACAATAGTAACATAGCACAACAAAACAATCAAAACCAAATCCAAAAGAAAAACTCAAAGAAACCAATTCAAGGTTTTTTCCTACTCCAAACAATAACAAAAATAGTTTTTTTATATAACAAAAATTCCTTAATATAACCTAATCATGGTTTTAGGTTAACTTAACAGAAAAGGATTCACTAAGCAACTAGGAGCAAAAGGAATTAATTAAAAAGCTATTATAAAACTCATTCTAGGCCTAATCCAATTTCTATTAAGAAAATAATTTAAAACTTTTATTAATTATAAATAAAAGTTCATCTACTAGAATGACAGAACCTAACCTAGAATAACGAATCACAAGTTAAAAATAAATTAAATTACTAATTAATTAATTAGGAAAACAGGAACGAGTCAATTAATTAGGATTAATAGGATTCTGTCTAGAACTAATTATTTATTAATCCTAAAATACCAAAGTTACTTTCTAGGGTTTGGCAAAGTCAAAATAAAGTGGTGACAAAAAGAATCATGCAAAAATAATTTTTCTAACTAAAGTTATAGCAGATTTACTATTCTGGCTAAAACAATATTAAAGCATTTTTAATTATTTTTAACATAGCTAAATATATATTTTACAGAAACTACATAAAATTTGCAATCCAACAAAAAAAGAATCACTCAAAAATATTAAGCAGAATAAAAGATATACATTTTGAAAATTGAAACTATTCTGCTAAAACAGAAAATCAACTAAAAAGAAAAAGGCCTAATGGGCCTATACTGTGCCCTGTGCGTAACTTAGTCTAAACGGGCCTAGGGTTAACTAAAAATGAACCGGC
Source organism: Aegilops bicornis (assembly GCA_021605145.1). Lineage (NCBI taxonomy): Eukaryota > Viridiplantae > Streptophyta > Magnoliopsida > Poales > Poaceae > Aegilops > Aegilops bicornis. Next base: position 256,480,259 of record CM038670.1, on the reverse strand, counting down.
CTAAACAAATAAACCTAAACTAAAATAAACCGCGTGGAACCGACCGGTTTTATTAATAAAACCTACCCCTTCGGGGCTTCTAATCTAGGCCGCTCGATTGAGATCGGACGGGTGGGGATTGCGGTGACTTGGGACTCGGCTGACGGCGGGCGGCGAAAGTGCTCGGGGCTTCCGGACGTCGGCGAGCTCGGCGACTTCGTCGGGAAGGCAGCGCCTGACCTGAGGAGGGTTCGGTGGTGTTGGGAGGGTCGGGGTGGACTAGGGCGTCGTGGCGGCGACAATGGCGTGAGGAGAGCTCGGGACTCAGCGGCATAAGCAGGAAGAAGAGGGGTGCGGCGGGCTCTCGGGGAATGGGGTGGGGGGGCTCGGCCCTTTATAGCCCGGGGGTCGGGCTTGCCTCGGAAGGGCATCGGGGGCTGTCGGGGATCCCGGATCCTTCGGGATCCGGTCGATCTCCCATGAGGTCATGGCGAGGGGGAAGAAGAGGGCGGGTCCCACGAGTCAGTGAGAGAGAGAGAGGCGAGGGTCGGGTCGAGCGGGTGGCCGAGACGGAGGGTTTTGGCGAGGCGAGGCGGTCGGGCTGGGCTGGCCTGTTGGCCTAGTGGGCAGTGGCTTGGGCCAGCGCTGGGTCATGGAGGGTGCTTGGCTGGGCCTGGGGTGGCTTTGGCTGGCGCCCGGGGGATTTTTCTTTATTATTTTTTAAATAAAACAAAAACAGAAATAAAACAATATCTATAAATATTTTATATAGGGTATATATATACCAAAATGATCAGGAATATTCCCTTTCATTTGAACATTTTTCCAAAGGCAAAATCCAAACTTTATGAAAATCCATTTTTTTCAAATTCAAATAAAATTCAGTTTTGAATTCCAAAACTTTTGGCATTGTTTCCTCTGATATTTTTGGAGTGTCATGTTTGCTCCTCTCATACTTTTGATCAAGTATTTATCAGGCTTAGTTTTTGAATTGTTTCCCACATGCCAAAGTTTCAAATTCAAACTCAATTTGCTCAAACTTCAAATGACAATCAAATTCAAGCAGAATGCATAGGATGCTTATCTATAATTGTAAAACATTCCAAATAGGAAATTTGGGATGTTACAAACCTACCCACCTTAAGATGAATCTCGCCCTCGAGATTCGGGTTAACTAGCAAATAGGTGCGGATGGTCTCGACGAAGATCTTCTTCGCGTTCCCAGTGGCTTCTTCCTCGGTGTGGTGACTCCACGGCACCTTGCAAAACTTGATGACCTTGCTGCGGGTGACTCGCTTGCAGTCTCGAGAATCTTGACGGGTTTCTCCTTGTAAGTCAAATCCTTTGTCAAGCTGTATGGCCTCTAGGGGCACTGTGTCTCTCAACGGAACATCGGCCATGTCGGCATGACACTTCTTCAGCTGAGAAACATGGAAAACATCATGAACTCCGGACAATCCTTCCGGCAATTCCAATTTGTAAGCAACTTCTCCACGACGTTCGAGGATTTTGTAGGGGCCAATGAATCGGGGTGCTAACTTTCCTTGACTCCAAACCTCTTGATTCATCCAAGGTCTGGGTTTCCAACACTATGAGGTCCACGGAAATTTGTGGTTCCCGATGTTGAGGGTTGCATGACAGCTCACGCCGCCATCATTTCTCCTCTGCGGGCCCGACGCCGAAGGGGCTTCTAAGGGTTCTAGTGCGCAACCCGCATTTTTCCACAACTACCCTTGATATGAATGAATGTGTTGCACCGTAATCAAAGAGAACCAAAACTGAACGTGAATTCAATAAAAACTTACCAACCACGATTGTCTGGTTGATCATAGACGTCCTCCACGTCGATGTGGTTCACCTGAGCACGAGGGAACGGATTTGGCTTCTTCACTGAGCCTCCATTGCCATTTCCATTCCTCTGCTTTGCCTCAGGGCAGTCGGTGGCGTAGTGCCCTGTCTTCTGGCACTTGAAGCAGGTGATGTGGCTCAGGTCCTTCGGAGCCGGGGCAGAACGGTGCTGGTTGTCATTACCATTACCATTCCCATTGCCATTGCCATGGCCTGACTTGTTGTCCTGGCTGCGGTTGTTCCCATTTCCTCCATGGTTATGACCTCCATGGTTATGATGGGTGTGCCCTCCTGAGTACGGTGCATAGCGGGGCTTCGCTGAGCTCTGGGTTGTGCTTCCCTTGGCTGTACTTCCGCTATGGCTTTCTATCTGCCGCTGCTTGCCTTCAAGAATGATGGCCTTATCTACCAGCTCCTGGTAGTTGTTGAAGGTAGCCACAATAAGCTGCATGCTCAATTCATCATTGAGTCCCTCAAGGAACTTCTCCTGCTTGGCGGCATCTGTGGCCACATCATCAGGGGCATAGCGAGCAAGCTTGCTGAATTCATCCAATGCATCGTGCCACAAGACGATTCCCTCGGCGTAAGTTGCGGAACTCACGCTTCTTCGCACTCATGGCTCCGGTGAGACATGAGCGGTCGCGAAGGCTTGTCGGAATTGGTCCCATGTGATGCCACCCATGGGAAAAGTGGCGCAGTAGTTCTCCCACCAAGAAGCTGCAGGTCCATCCGGTTGATGCGGCAAAGCGCACCTTCTCAAAGATCGGTGCATCCAACGGTGACTAGCTCCCTTCCGATTTTATGGAGCCAATCATCGACCACAATTGGCTCGGTGCTACTAGAGAACACCGGCGGATTCAACCTCGTAAATCGAGTCAAGTTGTCCACGGTGGGTGGTGGCGGTGGATTGTTGGCGGTGTTGTTACGATTCTGAATAAGGAGTTGCATCGATTGCATTCTGCTGCCGGAGCATTTGGGTGAGCTCCGGCGGAAACCAAAGGTCACGTCTCGGAGGCATCCGGTGTTTTTGGAGTGGGTGAGAAAATTAGAATAGAACAATGGTCTATGAGAAATACACTACCCATATGAATGCACAATCATAACACACCAATCATTTATTCATTCCACTCAAACATGGTTCAAACTCGATTACAAAAGCTCATGACTAATCGAAGGAAAAACATCGGCCTAACTGATCGACGAAAAAGTAAAAGATAACATGGTGGTCGACTAAAAAGTCTTCATCGATGGCGCCTCCTCTTGGGGTTTCCTTGGTGGTACTCCCTTCAAAATCCTGATCATTGCTCACTAGGGGTGCTTCGTCTCCACTCGGGTAAAGGTCCTCTCCCAAGTCCATCTTTTCCTCTATCGCGGCAAGCTTCATCTTCAGGTCATCGACTATCTCCATGAAGTCCGTGATTTCTTCCTCATGGCCAAGGAAGTCTGCGCGTGCCTTCTCCTCCAGTTCCAGTTCGCGGAACAAAAGCTTCCGGTGTGTCTTGAAGTTACGGCGAGTCCGAATCTCCCGCTTCACGAGAAGACACTCCAAGTCTTGGATGTACGAGAGGGTGGAATCGTCCTCAATGGTACGGATGATATCTCCATTCCTTGCCTGCGAGAAACCATGGCGAGGTCCGAGTGATCGAGCTCGGCCTCAGTACTCCTCTCGGAGATGTCCAAGTGCTCGATAGATCGCCACGTCCCTTCCGATGATCCAGTTGAACTCGGTGAACTCAAAGTTGATAGGCTCCGTGTGTCCTCCAAAGGTTCTCCACAGGATGTGCACCTCAATCTCAGAGCGGTGTCCGTCGGAAGTGCATTAGTGGGTTTCCCAGTGATCGAGGGCAGAGCAATCTTCAGCAGCTTCACCATCTGGACCAGCTTCCTTCCGAAGGGCATCGTCTCATCGGGCTGGCAGAACTCCGGTAGCAAAACTGGGGTGAACTCGACGGCCATCTAGAATGTTGCAAAGGGGAGAAGAGTCAGAATAGAACAGGGAAGAATTATAGAATGAAAAGGGGTTCAAAGTAAATGGTCTCTGCTTATGGCTTTCCGATCCTAGGGGTTACGATCTCACGGTCGGGCGTGTGCTCGATACCATCTCAGAAGCGACCTGACCCAAAATCGGTCAAATCTTCCGTATCCGTACCATCCCAAGATCATCTTTGGTACTCACAAAGTACATTGATAAAGTAATCAAAGTTCAATCACACCTGAATTTTATTACACGATTCTCATATAGAGTCTTTATTACAAGGGAATAAATTCGCTCAAGGCCAACTCATGAGAAATAAACTACTAGTGCTGCGAAGCGCCGAGGTAAAGCGAGTCCATCCGACTCAAAGGGCTATCGCCAAGCGCTGAGCGTAGCCTCACTCCCCGATCGGAATATATCTCTCGCAACATAATACGTTGCAGCCATGTAGGTCAGCTTTTGGAATAAGTCGGCAAGTCATGAAGAATAACAATAATAAAGATACTAACACTATATGCATATTGGAGCTGGAGCTCTAAGTTTCATCAATTTGCGTAAATCCAATTTTATCCTACTACAGTGGACTTATTTGCAAATTACTACAAATTGTTGGTAGTTATTGAGATGGTTCCGCCAACCAAAATCTCGTTCCCAAATTATCAAGTCATAAACCCTCAAATTAATTCATTATTTTTAGTGTTGAGATATCCGAATACTTCCAAGTTCCAGAGGCTCAAATGTCCGTGAATCGGGGACACGGCTAATCGATTAGGTTATAACTCTCTGCAGAGGTTTATGCACTTTCCCGCAAGAATCATTCCCTCCTTTAGAGTCTTCGCACTTCATGGTGTTTGAAGACGGACGAATGAAACAGGTCTTCCAAAGAGTTCTTCCGCCAACGCCGGTACCCATCCAATCCTACCGTTCGTCTACTTCTCGTAGTACCGCCCAGCCACGTCACTACTAGGGTCAACCCAGCCAGAGCCCATAATGGCTTGCGGCTGCACAGTAAGCTTCGGTCATGGGGCATCCATCCTTCTCTTCGTGGCTGGGTGAAGCTTTCCGCAGGATGTCATGGCGCTTCTCCATGCATCCCGCCACCATCGGGTGCTCCAGGTGCCCACAACCGCCTCCACCCAAAGTAGTGATTTTCGAAGTCCATCTTGATCATTGTAGTTCATGGGGTTATCATCATCATTGACTCTCACATCTTGCTTATGAATATCACTCATACCAAATCCGTCTCACGAGCATAGCAAAATAACTACTACGTCCCGGGTCATGGTAACAAGGGATTGGTTCATCCTACCACATGATACTACTCAAGTTTAATGACTTCAAGATTTCACTACTGCATGCATGGTGGGGTGGTGACAACTACTAATGCACAAAAACATAGGTATAGAAATAACATGATCAAAACTTGCCTTGGCCGATGATCCTCGTAAGCTAAAGAGTCGTAGTAGCAAGCTTCAAGCACTTAAACTCTACCGAGACAAACAATAACACAATAAGCACAAAGCAAGAGGATCACACAAGATAACAATAGTAACATAGCACAACAAAACAATCAAAACCAAATCCAAAAGAAAAACTCAAAGAAACCAATTCAAGGTTTTTTCCTACTCCAAACAATAACAAAAATAGTTTTTTTATATAACAAAAATTCCTTAATATAACCTAATCATGGTTTTAGGTTAACTTAACAGAAAAGGATTCACTAAGCAACTAGGAGCAAAAGGAATTAATTAAAAAGCTATTATAAAACTCATTCTAGGCCTAATCCAATTTCTATTAAGAAAAATAATTTAAAACTTTTATTAATTATAAATAAAAGTTCATCTACTAGAATGACAGAAACTAACCTAGAATAACTAATCACAAGTTAAAAATAAATTAATTTACTAATTAATTAATTAGGAAAACAGGAACTAGTCAATTAATTAGGATTAATAGGATTCTGTCTAGAACTAATTATTTATTAATCCTAAAATACCAAAGTTAATTTCTAGGGTTTGGCAAAGTCAAAATAAAGTGGTGACAAAAAGAATCATGCAAAAATAATTTTTCTAACTAAAGTTATAGCAGATTTACTATTCTGGCTAAAACAATATTAAAGCATTTTTAATTATTTTTAACATAGCTAAATATATATTTTACAGAAACTACATAAAATTTGCAATCCAACAAAAAAAGAATCACTCAAAAATATTAAGCAGAATAAAAGATATACATTTTTGAAAATTGAAACTATTCGGCTAAAACAGAAAATCAAAATAAAAGAAAAAGGCCTAATGGGCCTAAACTGTGCACTAGGCGTAGTTTAGTCTAAACGGGCCTAGGGTTAACTAAAACGAACCGGCCTAAACAAATAAACCTAAACTAAAATAAACCGCGTGGAACCGACCGGTTTTATTAATAAAACCTACCCCTTGAGGGCTTCTAATCTAGGCCGCTCGATTGAGATCGGACGGTGGGGGATTGCGGTGACTTACGGACTCGGCGACGTGGCGGCGGCGGCGAAAGTGCTCCGGGGCTTCCGGACGTCGGCGAGCTCCGGCGACTCGTCGGGAAGACGCGCACGAGCACGAGGGAGGGTTCGGTGGTGTTGGGGAGGGTCGGGGTGGACTAGGGCGTCGGCGGCGGCGACAATGGCGGCGGGGAGAGCTCGGGACTCCGGCATAAGCAGGAAGAAGAGGGGTGCGGCGGGCTCGGGGGAATGGGGTGCGGGGGGCTCGGCCTTTATAGCCCTGGGTCGGGCTTGCCTCGGAAGGGCATCGGGGTGTCGGGATCCCGGATCGCCGGGATCCGGTCGATCTCCCATGAGGTCATGGGCGAGGGGGGAAGAAGAGGGGCGGGTCCCACGAGTCAGCGAGAGAGAGAGAGAGGCGAGGGGGTCGGGTCGAGCGGGTGGCCGAGACGGAGGGTTTTCGGGCGAGGGGCGAGGCCGGTCGGGGCTGGGCTGGCCTGTTGGCCTAGTGGGCCTACCGGCTTGGGCCAAAGCGGGTCATGGAGGGTGCGGGGCTGGGCCTGGGGTGGTTTGGCCGGGCGCCTGGGGTTTTTCTTTATTATTATTATTTTTTTAAATAAAAACAAAAACAGAAATAAAACAATATCTATAAATATTTTATATAGGGTATATATATACCAAAATGATCAGGGGAATATTCCCTTTCATTTGAACATTTTTCCAAAGGCAAAATCCAAACTTTATGAAAATCCATTTTTTTCAAATTCAAATAAAATTCAGTTTTGAATTCCAAAACTTTTGGCATTGTTTCCTCTGATATTTTTGGAGTGTCATGTTTGCTCCTCTCATACTTTTGATCAAGTATTTATCAGCTTAGTTTTTGAATTGTTTCCCACATGCCAAAGTTTCAAATTCAAACTCAATTTGCTCTGAAACTTCAAATGACAATCAAATTCAAACAGAATGCATAGGATGCTTATCTATAATTGTAAAACATTCCAAATAGGAAATTTGGGATGTTACAATTAATCTTGTCAATAGTCAAAGGCGGTTTTCAAAAATGCATTCGAGCATGGTTAATAATATAGCCAGCCTATGGCTATAAGGAACGGCCTTGTCATTTATAGCCATCATCTATATGCACTCATACAGTAGTGTGGGCTATAAGGTTGGCTATTTCCCGCAAAAAATAAGGTTGGCAATTGTATTAGTACTTTTTTCCATCTTCTCTCTATCTCTTTCTTCATATTTATTGTATTTAACTAGGAATGCATATATAGCTAGGCTCTTCCATGAGAGCTCACTCCCCTTACTTTTTCACATCTCTCTCCTCCACATAGGCCCTATATAAATGGAAGGAGGGAGTACTATGAGTACTTCATACTCTACTACAGATATTTTCAGTACTCCACTAGTACTATTGGACAGGGAGCTTAAAAAAGTTACTATTGGACTGGCTATACGTGGCAAAATCATAGTAGGAAGAGCATGCGCGAGAACAAGCACATTCACGTGGTTGAAAAAATTTGGAAACCATCTCTGTTTGAATACAAATCTAGGAGTACGTACGAATCCAACAATATTGATTGGGCGTTGTTGAATGTTGATACTTTTTTCTGTAAGTTTGATCAAAGTAGAGATACTTTGACTACACATAAAACTTATATGTAAACTAGAAACGATCAGAGGGAGTATATTGTACGTTCAAAAGCGAAAAGAACATTGAATACCCTTTATATATGATTTGTGGATGCTATGATCACCGGTTCAAAATTTTGAATCTACCTTAGGCATCACACATCCACCCACTTGTTCTCTCTCGATTTCATCTCGGGGTCCGGAGATCGATTGAAAGAGGACTAGGGTGGGTACAATACGTTTGTTTTGCTTATGAATGTACAATATACTCCCTCTGATCCCCACAGACCCCCCCTCCACGAGTCATTTCTATCATAGAAACATATCAAACCTTTATCTCCATGCACGACACGCAATTGATCTCTCAACATCAATCGATCTCGTCAAGATGTGTCAGGGCATGAACCGAATGGGATGTCAAAACTAAGACGGGAAGCGACACGTAGTGGAGGCAAAGGGAAACTTTAAACGAACCGTTTGTTTGTATGCATGTCGGACAAATTACAACATTGGAAACACAAGCATGGTCTAGGCCCACATGCGAATGATACTCGGTGGAATGTTCAAATGAGGCATGCGGGAGGATGGACTCGACCGGAGCGCGGCATGATCGATGGAGAAGAGGGTTGGGGAGGAATGAGAAATAAGCAACGCCACATGATTATATTTGAACGGCTCAAATAAACAATAAGTTGTCTCATTTTCCCTTCCGTCTTGGTCACGGAGTAGGATACTCAAATCTGCTTTTCATTTACTCTGCATATTAGGTTTGACTGAAGTCAAACTTCATAAAATTTGACCAAATTTATAGAAAACTAGCAAGATACCCATGCGTTGCACGGAACATCAAGATCTTGCGGGAGAAAAGGATGAACGAGGGAAGGCCTTATCTACAAATGTGGAGAGGAGTGCGGGTAAATTGTCATAGTTTCCTTCCTATCCATTAGATATAGATCAGACGACCTATATTGCAGGATGGCAGGCACACCATCATCACCAACTCTGCTTTTAACTACACTAGCAAGATGCCCGTGCATTGCATGGAACAACAAGATGCATTTATATGAGTAATTTATCTTGTGGGAGAAAAGGATGAATGAGGGAAGGCCTTATTTGCAAATGTGGAGAGGGGTGTGGGTATCTTTTTGCAAAATTGCCATAGTTTCCTTCCTACCCTTCAAATATAAATTGGACGGACTCTTATAAAAAATAGAGTTGATGATGATGGTGTGCCTGCCATCCTGCAATATGGGTCGTCTGATTTATATCTGACGGATAGGAAGGAAACTATGGCAATTTTGCAAAAAGATACCCACACACCTCTCCGCATTTGCAAATAAGGTCTTCCCTCGTTCATCCTTTTCTCTCACAAGATAAACTAGTCATACAAATGCATCTTGATATTACATGCAACGCACGGGCATCTTGCTAGTAAGAGTAGAAATATGAACATTTACAATAGCAAATCTATATGATGTGAAAGTATATTCAATAATGAATCTAATGGTATTGATTTGTTATTGTATATGTTATTATTTCTATCTATAAACTTTGTCAAAGTTTACAAAGTTTGACTTTGAGAAAAGCTAAAATGCGGAGTAAATAAAAACAGAGGGAGTACGCAGGGACTAGTATAGTTACTACTGTCGGAACATGGTAAGTTGGACCCCTAAATGTGGGCACGGACCGGGCACACCTCAGTTATTCTTTCGAACAGCCGGACACCTACATTTAGCACACCATCCGACTACTTAATCAAGTGTTATGCTTCACTACTTAAAAAGGAAAAGGGTGGTACCGTACCCAAAACCACCACACTTGGGGCTAGGTTAACAACTTGGTACTGTACCACATTTGAACCAGGGCACAAGAACCACTTGTTCTGCACCTAATGGGCAACGTGGAGCACTGACACTCGGATATGGCCAGGAAAACAGGAAAACCGATATGTGGGGCACACCTGTTGGGACAACGTGGCGCAGACTAGTCCAATGGAGGATCTGGCCCACGACCTCCTCGCCACCGGCTACCGTTCATGTGGGTCGTGGGGGCCAGCAACGTGGCGCAGCTCCAGCACCGCCTCTGGACACGGCGACTCCGGTGAGCAACACGCTCATTGTCGCTGGACACGGTCGGTTTCAGTGTGCCGAGGGTGGCGTTAGCGCTGTGGCACGACCAGCAGATCAACACCCAGCTCGTCGAGGATGCACGGGGCGCCGAAGTGCGGGCGCACCACGACGCGTCCGCGGAGTGGTGTAGCAAGGCCAACTGCATCCCCAGGACCTGAGACCATGTCGGGTCGTCTTGCTTTTTCATTGACATGTGGGGTTGCATGTGAGCAAAGGGCATCTCCAACGTTGCCACGACCGCAGCTGACTACCCTGGCACACCAATAACCCTCGTCCCTCGCACCGTCATGCGGTGTGTTCCCAGATGGTGCCAGCTGCCCGCATTCATGTTGTCCGTCCGTATGCTGTCGTTAAGAGGCTCGGTGCTCGAGGAACCAACTGCAGCGACTTAATGACACACCTGGACTCTTGGCCTCAGCAGAATGCGCTACTTAAAGAGGCAACGCCTAGCTAACCTCCACACAATAGCGCATCGTCCTGCTACCTGGCACCACATCCGCCATGACCGCGAACGCTCTGTTGGAGAGCTTGTCTTCGGGGATGAAGCTCGAGGTTGCCACCCTCTCTCAAGTCGCCGCTCGCGACGCAATATCGGCGTAACTGGACACGGACGCGACCGCACAAGCGGTGGCCACACTGGCGGCCGACGATGGGAGCACCGTCAGCCATGCGTCCTACTTGCCGTCGTCCAACGTCCGACACCGCCGAGGTCGGGGACTCCTCCGAGGATGAGTAGGGCATGGGAGGCGGCAGGGCATAGTGTGCCAACTGGCCGGTCCGTCTCCTGTGTTCTACTCTTCCTCACCGGAGACCGCACCTTCTCTTCACACGGAGATCACAGATGGAGCACGTCGGTCACCACTGTAGAATAGGTTTAGGGTCGGGTTTCTTTAATTTTTCTGTCCTATAAAAGTTCTAAATGTAATGAAAATCTGCCGTGTTTGCATTAATCTTGGCCGGTGTATATGATCTTTCACAATAATATAGTATATTGTAGGAGTACTAGCAAGATGCCCGTGCATTGCACGGAACATCAAGATCTTGTGGGAGAAAAGGATGAATGAGGGAAGGACTTATCTGCAAATGTGGAGAGGAGTGCGGGTAAATTGTCATAGTTTCCTTCCTATCCATTAGATATACATCGAACGACCTATATTGCAGGATGGCAGGCACACCATCATCACCAACTCTGCTTTTTATTGAACCGAGACAAAGCTAACATGTGAAGTAAATAAACACATAGGGTCTACATACACAATTTATCTTAGGCACTCCAATAGTACGTCCACTACACATTCATGCATTTCACATCTTTCTACATCTACGGGAACCTACGAAAGGGTTAACATAAATTGCCTCTCTCTCTCCTCCCTGATTTTCATGGGGTGGGCCCCTCCACTACAAAAAAAGACACATCCGTGACATTTTGGGCCGAACAAATTTTTTTCTGTCATACATATGACACTTCTATGACGATAATTGTGACAAAGCCCGGTATCATCATAGATGTGGTGGGCTCCTACTTCTATGACAAAAATCAGGACAGAAAATGGGCTTTTCGTCTGGGCGGGCCGGAGACGCAAATTGCATGACATTCTTTGGGCCGTCGATGACGGAAAAACCGTGGTAGAAGCGAGGGGAGGAAAATTTCGGGGAGTTCGATTATGGTGGGAGGCCGGGGCCGGCGATGCGCTGCTTTCTCGTGACACACGCACGCTGCAGTGTGTGTAGGGCGTTGGCTCTAATCGAACCCGAAGCGAGGCGTTGGGCTCTAATCGAACCCGGCGACAGACAGCAGTTACGCACATCGAACTCGAGCTATCGATCGATGGCTGTTAATTGAACCCGATCGGCGATTCCTTCACTCTGCCGCTAATCAAGCCGATCGATGCCGCCTGGGATGAGCAAAGGAGCGTTAGGGGGGGGGGTTGGATGAACAGTGAGCGGTGGCGTTGCCTCTGGATGAACAGGACCCCGTGGTGTGGTGGAGGGCTGGATGAACAGTAGACGGTGGAGGGGTGCCTGTGGAGGGGTGGTTGAACAGGAGCTCGGGGTGTGGAGGGCTAGATGAACAGTAGACGATGGAGGGGTGCCCATGGAGGGGTGGTTGAACAGGACCCCGTGGTGTGGAGGGCTGGATGAACAGTACACAGTGGAGGGGTGGTTGAACAATAGCCGATGGAGTAGCGCGCGGTGGAGGCTGGATGAACAGGAGCCCGTGGAGGCTGGAGGAGGTCGACGGTAGCCCGTGGAGGTTGGAGGAGGTCGACGATGGAGATGAACAATATCCCATGGAGTCCCGTTTTGCGGTACGCCACACCCCTCCCGATGAACAAGACCCCCGTTTCGACCGTATGAGGTCTGTTTCATCTGTTTTGCGGTACGCCACACCCCTCCCGATCAACAGGATCCCCGTTTCGACCGTAGAGGAGGCCTGCTTTCGTCTGCTTTTGCAAGACGCAAGACACCTCCCGATCATCAGGACCCTGTTCGACCGTAGGGAGGTCCGCTTTCGTCCGCTTTTGTGGTATGCCGCACCTCCCGATGAACAGGATCCCGTTTCGAATGTGGCCGGTCGAACACAAGGCCGTTTCCTCCGTTCTACGGTACGCTAGGCCTCGTTTCCATCGCATGTTCCATCCAAGCCCTCCCGATGAACACGACCACGCATTCCGTTCCGACCCAGCCGGTTGGCTCCCACACGTTCCGTTGCCTCCCGATGAACACGGCGCATTCCGTTGCCTCCCCATGAACACGACGCATTCCGTTGCCTCCCCATGAACACAATGCATTCCGTTGCCTCCGCACGAACACGATGACGACGTTGTTTCTCGTTCTGACCCAGCCATGTACATGAGCCCTGGCCATACATATGGGCGAGTAGGCGTTCGAGACCCCGCCCGTATGTACACATACGTGGCCGTGTTTTATTTCTTGCACCCTGGCCGCTGTACGTACGTGTACATGCTACGTGCACGCCTCTACTACGAAACGTGCGCGCCTCTACATCGACCAGTATGTATGTACACGTTCGCGACCAGAATGACAACGCCACGCACGCCGACCAGGTGGGTCCCGACCGCCGTGCACTTCCTTGCGTGCGAAGATGTAGCTGGTGGGTCCCAGCCGTGGGGAAACGTTTTTTCACGAAATACGGTGGCCCGTCCGTGGGTCCCGTTGTCGTGGAGGAATAATTATTTTGCGCGTAATAAGGAGGCACTTCCTTGCGCGGCCGTGGACCGGTATCGGTGTCTCCATGCATAGTACTCTTCCAATGGAAGTCGATCGTTGACAACATTGACCACGCCGGCCGAGAGCACCACGGCGGTGGGACGGCACGAGGCCTTGGAAGGGGCGACATGGAGGCAGGGAAGACTTCGGCGATTGTTTCCCATGCGGAGGGGAGTACGACTATACGAGGGTTTCTTGGTTCGTCTGCCGGTCGCCGGAGAATAACAAGAAAGTGGGTGGGTAGAGGGATTGCAAGTCCAGCGATGGGAGTACGGTGGGCGGTGAGGTCAGCGTGGCGGCCTGACCGGCATGAGGGGAGGAGGAAGCGAGCAGTCCCGCCGGCGCTTGTTTGAGCGGCCGGAGCAGGAAGAACAGAGATTGAAGAAGACGACGGCCGTTGGATGGACATCCAACGATCGGTTTAAAGGCCAACCTTTTTTAGGAAAGCCTCAAATCTGTGGAAAACAAAGATACAACCCATCCGCCATTATTTCTAATAATTTACAGCCCATTTTCTAATTCTTAAGGTTTTTTAGCCCATATTCTTTTGTTAGCATTACAACCCATATTGTGGCCACGGTTAAAAAATTATACTTAAATTTTGCATATTTCGGTCTTGGTCCGAACTGTTTTTAATCCCGAAATTTCGACTCACATTCAAACTGATTTTAAAAATAAATGTATATCAATGTAAAATCCAACAAATTCTCCACGCATAAAAATTAATGTAATTTAAAATCTTGAAATGAAAAAAAGATATTTGAAACTACTTGCCGGTTTGAGGTATTTTAAAAATGTACATCCCATTTCTCATTACTGATGGGCCATTTTCTCGGCCAGCCGAATGAAAGCTCTCCTTGTCTTGAAAGATTTGCAGCCCAACAGGCCTGACAAAGCGACTTACTTGGCAAATCACAAAAAACTGGGTTGTGGCCGTGGACCCAGCTGTCAGCCTCTCCACGTACAGTACTCTTCGGATGGAAGTCTTTCCTTGACCACGCCGCGCGGAGAGCACCACGGTGGTGGACGACAGCGAGGCCTAGGAAGGGGATGACGCGGAGTCGGGGAAGACGTGGCAGTGGAAACCCACGTGAAGAGGAGTACAAGGGTTCACTTGTTCGGCTGCGGTGTGAGGCTGCCGTCGCCGCAGGGCTTGGCCAACGGTGGGAATAGTAGGGGGCGGTGAGGCCTCTGCGGCAGCACAGCCAGCCACGGGAGGCAGGAGCATGCGGCACGACCGGTGCTGCTTTGGGCGGCTGGAGCAAGAAGACCAGAGGTTGAAGAAGCACTACGGCCGTTGGATGGACATTGTACGGTCATCGGAGCTAGAGTCGTTCATATTGACTAAGTTGACAAAGCCCTTCGTCCCCGTCAACTTAGTAGGCCCACAAGTCAGCCTCCCACCAAGGTGGGTCCTAGCTAGCCGGGGGAGTATTCATTTTTTTTGCGTAATAAGGAGGCACTTCCGGTGGGTCCGAGCTAACAGCGGGGGGAACGTTTTTTTTGCGAAATACGGTGGCCCGTCAAAGGGTCCCAAAGATCGTGGGAAACGATTTTTCGCAAAATACTGGTGGCCCGTCCGGTGGGTCCCGCCGCCAGTGGAGGAATAATTATTTTGCGTGTAATAAGAAGGCGGTTGCTTTATGGCCGTGGACCCAAATTGTCCGCCTCTCCACGTCTGATACTCTTGATGGAAGTCGGTCGTTGACCACATTGACCACGCCAAGGCCGAGAGCACCACAGCGGTGGACGATGGCGAGGCCTAGGAAGGGAGGTCATGAGCTGGGCAAGACGCGGTGGATGCCCACGCGGAGAGGAGTACGAAGCGTTCACTTGTTCGGGCAGTGCGAGGCTGCCGCCGCATGAATAACAGGGGTGTGGGTGAGTGGAGGGATGGCCTGGCCAGTGGTGGGAGTAGTATGGGGGCGGTGAGGCCTCCAGTAGCACAGCCCGCCACGGCAGGGAGCAGCAGCACGACCAAGCCTTTGCTTTAGGCGGCTGGAGCAAGAAGACTAGAGGTTGAAGAAGCACTATGGCCGTTGGATGGACATCATATGGTCACTGGAGTATTGACTAAGTTGACAAAGCCCTCCGTCCCCGTAAACTTAGTAGGCCCACAAGTCAGCCCAACAATATGGTGGGTCCCAGCCTAAGGTGGGGGTATTCATTTTTTTGGGCGTAATAAGGAGGCACTTCCTTGCGTGCGAAGATATAGCTGGTGGGTCCGACCTGTCAGCGGGGGGAACATTTTTTCACAAAATACAGAGGCCCTTCCTGTGGGTCCTAGCTGTTAGGTGGAGGAATCATTATTTTGCGCGCGTAATAAGGAGGCATTTCCGTGCGTGCGGCCATGGACCCAACTGTCAGCCTCTCCACGCACAGTCCACTTCCGATGGATGTCGTTCATTGATCATGTTGACCAGGCCGCACCGAGAGCACCAGGGTGGTGGACGACGGCGAGGCCTAGGAAGGGAACGACACAGAGCCAGGGAATACTCAACAATTGTTTCCCACGCGGAGGAGTACGAGGGTTTACTGGTTCGTCTGCCGTCGCCGGAGAATTACAACAAGTGTGGGTGAGTAGAGGGATGGCTAGGCCAGTGATGGGAGTACGGTGGGGCCGTGAGGCCTGCGCGGCAGCATAGCCGGCCGCGGGAGGAGGGAGCAGGCAGTCCCGCCGACGCTTGTTTGAGCGGCTTGTGCATGAAGAGCAGAGATTGAAGAAGCACGACAGCCGTTGGATGGACATCGAACAGTCACTGCTCTCATGTGTTGAATAAGTTGACAGGGCGTTGTGTGTGCGTCAACCTTTTTTTTATCAAAGCATACGCGTCAACCAGTAGTAGGCGCACAAGTCAGCCTCAAATCTGTGGAAAACAGCATACAACCCATCTGCCATTATTTCTAATAATGTACAACCCATTTGCTAATTCTTAAGAATTTTTTTGGAGCCCATCTTCTTTTTTTAGCATTACACCCCATATTGTGGCAACGGTTAAAAAGTATACGAAATTTTGCATATTTCAGTGCGGTCAACTGTTTTTAATCCAAAAATATCGATTCACATTCAAACTATTTTGAAAAATAATTTATATAAATATAAAATCCAAATAACTGTCCACGCATAAAAATCAATGGAATTTAAGATCTTGTAATGAAAAAATTGAAACTAATTCCCGGTTTGATGTGTTTTAAAAATGTACAGCCCATTTCTAGGCAAACCGAGTGAAACTCTCCTCGTCTTGAAAGATTTGCAGCCCACCAGGGCCGATAAAGCAAGTAGACCTTGTTTGGGTATTTCTTAAAAAAAATAGAACTGGGCTAGGCATTTTTAGCAAGAAAAAACACAACTGGGCTCATGATGTGGTAAACATAAATAAAACCCTGTCTAGACGGGCCACAGCCCCCGCACAGCCCCGTTGTTACCCTGATCGGTCGCTAAAACTAGTATAAATAACAACTGCTTGGTTCTAAAAAAACTGCGCGACTTGCTGGGTCCCTGGTGTCAGCCGCTCGTAGTGTAATTCTCTCATTTATTGACTACGTTGAAAATGGCGTGAGCCCCATATGTCCAACCATTAGGAGCAACCATATTTTTGGGCTTGTACTATAGAGGCACTTGCTTATGCATCGCCATGACGCCGGTGGGTCCCTACCGTCATCCTCTCCACGCACAATCATCTCCTTGTTCCTCTCGGTTGTTGACGACGCTATAACACAAGAGGGCGCGCATCAGCGCACAATGAAGCGAACCAAGGCCGCAAGGCGGAGGACGATGGCAAGGCCTCGGATGGAACGAAACAGAGCCGTTGAAGATGCGCCGTCCAGTCGCAAAGTGAGGGGAGTACGAGGTTGATCGTTCGGGCGCAGTGCGTGTTGGGGTTGACGTCGCCGGAGAATAACAGGACATGTGGGGGAATAGAGGGAGGGACTGGCCAACGTTAGAGGGTACGTACGGTAGGGCGGCGGAGGCGTAGCCAGCCATGGGAGGCGGGAGCAGGCGGAGCCGACGGGGTGGTTTGGTTTGGGCGGCTGGAGGAAGAAGAAGACAACAGATAGAAGATACACGACAAATGTTGGATGTCAATCCAACGACTGGTAGGCAGAACCGTTTGTTGACTGGCTAGTAAGTCGACACCACCTTGGATAGGCTATTTCCTCGCGGGTCCCAAATGTCAGAATCCAAATCTGTCACGGTCATGCAGCCTTTCCTATGAAAATTTACAGCCCATTTGATGTGCTAGTTCGAAATAAGTTTGTGGATGCTGGTGGGGGCTAATCGCTTGGCTTCTGTAATGCACACTGAGCTCAAGCAGCTGGCGAGAGTGATGTTATTTCCCTTGGTTGGGATTTGTTACAATATTTCACTCTAAATTACACGAATGGCAAGCCATTTGCCTTGTTTCAAAGAAAATATGACATACAACTGAGTTGAAAAGGGCAGGAACATCTAACTCCAGCTTACAAACTGCATAAAAGCACGAGGGTTAATTGTTCATCGGGTTTACAAAAAACAGATTGAAAAGGGCAACAACATCTAACTCCAAAGACTGCTTTGGCAAATACAAATCAAATGGATCGGTCAGGTCCATAGAATGAACATCCTGGGTCGTAAAATTTACTGGATTATGACCATAATATGTTGTAAATAGAAGCCCGACACGTTGAGAAGTTCTTTTGCCCACCCGAAACTCCTTTTTTTGCTCTTCGACATACCCATCCGTCAAAACCATGCTGCTAATAAACTTAAGCCGATGGACAATAGTAACCTTGCATTCAGCAGGAAGAATGTGACAAATCTTGTGTTTGCACGGTTGGCTACATATCGTTCTAGCGTTATTGTCTTCAATCGAATCTCATGAGAAGTGAGAAAATCCCGATGCTTACGAATCCACCGATTGGTTATAACTTTCTTACCCTATCATGTTGCCTAAATAGACATGAAGATTGAAAACAGTTAAGGACTAAAAGAAGAGTGTCGAAAGAGCAACAACTGAACGGTTAATTCTAGTACACTATATGCGGGCTTCCAATGTGCGTGAAATTATCACCTTTATATACAACTTCTCCAGACATGGAAAGCATTGTAGCAAGCCAATAATATTGTTTAGATCAAAACTATTCATTTGGATATATAAGATCTTGACAGAATCCAGCACCATTGATAGGCCATCCATGGAGAAACTCTTCATTGAGCATAGAACATAATATTAGTACAAAATGTGTACTCCAAGATGATATATAAATTATGCATAAAATTTAAAATGCAGCTTATTGTTACAAGTGTAGATGATAATATGAAGTACCTGAAGAACTGTGGAGCCAAACACCATATTGAAATGAGCACAGAGATCATGTATTACACCCAAGGTCTCCAGTTTAGGCGCAGAGAGGACGGTTATTTGCAATGGTGAATAACTAGAATCAAGGATCAACCTTTGAAGCGAAGGGGCATCTTGGATGATGAGCTGCCTTCCGTCAAAAGAAATTCCAATTCTTACAAGGTTAGGCGACTTTATTTGGAGACAACCGATTCTAACTATGAAAACAAGCACCAAGCACTCGAGCGCAGGGCAACTGGAGTGGATGATGATGTGCAATGAGGCCTCCGATATACAAACCCGCACAAGTGAAAGTTTCTTGAGAAATGGAAGTCGAAGGTTTAGTACCAGACTGTCTGGTAGGTAGCACTGCGCAAAGGTGGCGGTGTGGAGAGAGGACGAAAACCACAAAATGGACATTGGTGCTGAGGGCACAAGTTCATGGCGTTCGGTATGTGGTATGTGATTTCCAGGGGAATAGTAGAACTCAAGCAGCTGTAGTTCTGTGAATTCAGGGGATTTCAGCCAAAGGCCCACCATGCAGGGCATGGTATGCTTGCTCAGGTAGCATGATGGGATGCAGAGGCTGTGAACGGAGCCCTGGTGGGAGGAGATGATGGCTCTGGGGATTTCAAAATCATTGAAGAGAGATAGCTGACGATAGTCGAGACTAAGGGGCACGGCGCGCCATAGAGGGCGCCACCGAATTGAGAGGATTTGGGTGCGGCAGCAATCTTTGGTGGGGAGAAGCGAGATGATCTCCCCAAGGACGGCGTCCGGGAGATCACTGATGCGGTCCACCCGAGATTCTATGGGTTCCTGAGATCCGATGGGGGCGGGGTCGCCGCTTCTCCTCGCGCTGCCGGGTGCGGGATCTACAACAGGCATCACCGCTGGCGGGAGCCTCATCTTCTTGGCGCTGGGGTCAGCCGACTCCATTTTCCTCGAGGCGTGGCGTCAAGGCCACGGATTTGAGCAGAGTAACGTAATGACGAGCCTAGTTGTAGTGCGAAGAAGAAGGGAGCTGGGGTTTTCAGAGGAGTGTGGAAGAAGGGAGCTGGGGTTTTCAGAGAGTGAGGTGAGGAATTTGGGGGGTACGAGTGGCGCGCGCTGACGTGCGGTGGGTGGGAGCGCGGAGGAAGAAGAGCACCTTGGTTTTTTTGGGGGGTGTCTTTGAGTGTGGGTAGCGCCTCTCATTCAGTAAATATATGGGCTTTTGAATTGATTTTACTATTTACTAGTGTGGATGGGCTGTTTTGTCTTGGGCCCAGAGAAACAATTACTACTAGTACAGTGGAGACACTCTACAGCTACCAGAAAAAAATTTACTACTAGTACAGTGGAGACACTCTACCGCTTCTGGCTCCTCCTAGGTCATTGAAACGTCTCCCTCTACCGAATGCCCTTATAGTTTTGTTCACCGACATGTGGGCCATGCAGCGCGCGGGCCCAAATGCCATCCACCAAATTAGAAGGCATTATGCAGGCGGAGAGTCACCCGGTCGTAGCGCGGCATTAACGAGCCGTCGTATCACAAAACCCCACCTCCCCGCAGTCTAAGTTTGACGGACGAAGCAACCATCATTTCACTCTTCGCTGAATCCCCTTCTCCCTCACCGTCTTCAAGAAAGGCAACACTGTGATTCCGCCAATGTTCTTCTCTCCGAACAAAGGGAAGGTAAGCGGATCCGTGATGTTGGTATATTTTCGCCCGAGAAAAAAAAGAACTTTTGCAAAGCAAAGAATCGATCCTCACTCTCTTTTTGTTTCATTGTCACTGCGATTGTGTTTTCCTTTAAGTGGTCTCCTAGTATTCGCTGGGTTTCATGATGGACCAAGGAGAACTGTGCAAAGATCTGCCGATATTGGAGCAGACGCGGGAGGCTGATCCCCACGAGACAGAGAGCTCCGAGGCGACCCCAGATATGCTCATGGCCACTACTGAGATGGTCAACGCCCCGTTTGAGGTTAGAGCCCCCGTGGCACTGCAGGAGCAGTTTTCCCCCTTTGAGGATGTGTCGCCCCCACCCCCCGCCCCCCGCTGAGCTGCCCAAGGTGATTTCCTTCTTTGCCGATCTTGATTGTGGTTTTTCATCTAAGTATGTGGTGATTTTTTATAGAAAAGGAAGTATGTGGTGATTAATAATGCAAAATTTTATTAGCTTCGATGCCATGCTATACATAGTGGTTTAAATAACTTCTGTTTCTTATCTTTGAAAAGTAATTCAAAATTTGTTTCTGCTTTCAATTAGAGCCTGATGCAGACAAGGATTGTGTGGTTGTACATGTCACTCGCTATGAGGCGGACGACCTGAATATACACACTGGGAAAACAGAGTTTTTAGGCTGTTGGATCCTGGAAGCCATTTGCGGTTTAACCAATCAAGAGTTGTATTCCAGCCTCACTGTTGTCAGGCATGTTGTCCAGGGTGTACTGAAGCACAAGAAGTTCAAAGCTACTCCTACATTTGTGAGGAATACTGTTCTTGTCAAGCTTACGCGGGAAGATGACGTGGCATGCCTCCACAAACAAGTTTATCAGTGGCAAGGCCACAAGGTTGTCTTCATGAAGGTTCACAGGATTGAGCTTTTGCGGGACGTCCTCGATGATGTTCATGGCAAGGTCCGTCTTGTGTCCAGCCCAAATTAGATCGAGGCATGAAATAGTTGCTCCAGCTAGTGTTTAATAGTAGTTTGGATTGTGTCTAATTATCCGAACCTTGCGTGTTATCGAGCCCTCTGGGGCTAGTACTCTGTTTGAATCCGTCTATGGGAACTGCTGCTACTTCCGTGTGCCCGTGAATCATGTGAGAACCATCGTAATTGTTACCGAAACAGATGCGTCCTCACTAGTTTTTTCATAAATATTGCATGTTAAGACATAAGTTGTCACGATTTATCATACGAGCAGTGTGTGTTTTGATGAAATAGAGCACTCGTTCGAGAACCGTGCGCCGACGTATACATAAGTACTTGTAAACACTGTTGGTGCTACCCCACTTGTAAGCAGTTGTGCAAAACACGACACATTGGCTCAGCTCGCTTCAACACTAGGCTATCGACCAGCTAACAATCAACAATCTACTGTCTGTCATATAAGCAACTATGTATCTTGTTATAGTGGTTCATGCAGTTAATTGAGGCCACAATGTAATAAATTCCAAACGTTCACACGCTTAGTCCAGCTCATGTGGAACACTCACATTAAACTCGTCTTCATAAAAAACTTGAAAAGCATAAGTTAACTAATTTTATACATCTCAATGATTCATAGAACATAACAAACATATACTAGTTCACAGCAAAAGACAAAGTTGTGAGAAGGTTTACTAATCAGGAAAAAACAAGCAAGGCTTCTCTGAGCAAAAGATTCTCCTACAGTTTAAATTTCCTAGAGTTCACTCTGGTTTTTCTTGTTGCCACCATCCGTGGTTAGGTTCTCTCATTCCAGAATAACCAAATATAATTGTGGTCTCAGCTGTAATTCTGAACTGAACCATGCAAAGGTATCTTGACCAGCTGAAATGCTTGTGCATTCCACTAAATTTAAGCACCGCTATTTGCAGAAATAAGGCAGACCACAATGCCTCTTGTCCGCACCTGTCCAAAAAACCACCGTGCAGTCAAGGCCAGCCTAGTCCTCGGTCCATGGATGAACTAGTAGAAAGTGCATTCCGGACTAGGATGTAGTTGTTTTCGCTCGTCCCTGCGCTGCAATCAGGAAGTAAAACGTACGAATCAGCTTCTTTTAGATTGTGTTGGCCATTCTACCTTAGTTGTTGGAAATATGCCCTAGAGGCAATAATAAATTAGTTATTATTATTATATTTCCTTATTCATGATAATCGTTTATTATCCATGCTATAATTGTATTGATAGGAAACTCAGATACATGTGTGGGTACATAGACAACACCATGTCCCTAGTAAGCCTCTAGTTGACTAGCTCGTTGATCAATAGATGGTTACGGTTTCACGACCATGGACATTGGACGTCGTTGATAACGGGATCACATCATTAGGAGAATGATGTGATGGACAAGACCCAATCCTAAGCCTAGCACAAAGATCGTAGTAGTTCGTATGCTAAAGCTTTTCTAATGTTAAGTATCATTTCCTTAGACCATGAGATTGTGCAACTCCGGATACCGTAGGGAATGCTTTGGGTGTACCAAATGTCACAACGTAATTGGGTGGCTATAAAGGTGCACTACGGGTATATCCGAAAGTGTCTGTTGGGTTGGCACGAATCGAGACTGGGATTTGTCACTCCGAGTGACGGAGAGGTATCTCTGGGCCCACTCGGTAGGACATCATCATAATGTGCACAATGTGACCAAGGGGTTGATCACGGGATGATGTGTTACGAACGAGTAAAGAGACTTGCCGTAACGAGATTGAACAAGGTATCGGCATACCGACGATCGAATCTCGGGCAAGTACAATACCGCTAGACAAAGGGAATTGCATACGGGATTGCTTGAATCCTTGACATCGTGGTTCATGCGATGAGATCATCGTGGAACATGTGGGAGCCAACATGGGTATCCAGATCCTGCTGTTGGTTATTGACCGAAGAACGTCTCGGTCATGTCTGCATGGTTCCCGAACCCGTAGGGTCTACACACTTAAGGTTCGATGACGCTAGAGTTGTTATGGGAAATAGTATGTGGTTACCGAAGGTTGTTCGGAGTCCCGGATGAGATCCCGGACATGACGAGGAGCTCCGGAATGGTCCGGATGTGAAGATCGGTATATTGGACGAAGGGTATTGGAGTCCGGAATTGTTCCGGGGGTACCAGGTGATGACCAGCGTGTCCGAAAGGGGTTTCGGAGGCCCTGGCAAGCTTTGGGGGGCCTTATGGGCCAAGGGGAGAGGGCACATCAGCCCACTAAGGGGCTGAGCGCCCCTCCCACCCCATCTCACGTAACCTGGAGAGGTGGGGGCGCCACCCCTAGGGCAGCTGCCCCTCCCGGCTTGGGGGGCAAGTTTCCTAGGGGGTGGGGGCGCCAAAACCCATCTAGGGTTTCCCCTATGGCCGCCGCCCCTCCCCTAGGGAACCCTAGGGCGCCTCCCCCTCCTTGCTTCCCCCTATATATAGTGAGAGAGAGAGAGGGCAGCCGCACCCTTCCCGTGGCGCAGCCCTCTCCCTCCTCCAACACCTCCTCCTCCTCCGTAGTGCTTGGCGAAGCCCTGCCGGAGAACCACGAGCTCCATCACCACCACGCCGTCGTCTTTGTCGGAGTTCTCCTCAACTTCTCCTCTCCCTTGCTGGATCAAGAAGGAGGAGACGCCCCAGGCTGTACGTGTGTTGAACGTGGAGGCACCGTTGTTCGGTGCTTAGATCGGAATCAACCGCGATCTGAATCGGCTGCAGTACGACTCCTTCATCCGCGTTCTTGTAACGCTTCCGCTTAGCGATCTTCAAGGGTATGAAGATGCTCATCCTCTCCCTCTCTTGTTGCTAGAATCTCCATAGATTGTTCTTGGTGATGCGTATAAAATTTTGAATTTCTGCTACGTTCCCCAACAGTGGCATCATGAGCTAGGTCTATTGCGTAGATTCTATGCACGAGTACAACACAAGTTGTTGTGGGCGTTGATTTTGTTCAATATGCTTACCGTTACTAGTCCAATCTTGTTTCGACGGTATTGTGGGATGAAGCGGCCCAGACCGACCTTTCACGTACACTTATGTGAGACAGGTTCCACCGACTGACATGCACTTGTTGCATAAGGTGGCTAGCGGGTGCCAGTCTCTCCCACTTTAGTCGGATCGGATTTGATGAAAAGGGTCCTTATGAAGGGTAAATAGCAATTGACATATCACGTTGTGGTTTTGCGTAGGTAAGAAATGTTCTTGCTAGAAACCCATAGCAGCTATCAGAAACATGCAAACAACAATTAGAGGACGTCTAACTTGTTTTTGCAGGGTATGCTATGTGATGTGATATGGCCAAAAAGAATGTGGTGAATGATATGTGATGTATGAGATTGATCATGTTCTTGTAATAGGAATCACGACTTGCATGTCGATGAGTATGACAACCGGCAGGAGCCATAGGAGTTGTCTTTATTTATTGTATGACCTGCGTGTCACTGAATAACGCCATGTAATTACTTTACTTCATTGCTAAACCGTTAGCCATAGTAGTAGAAACAATAGTTGGCGAGACAACTTCATGGAGACACAATGATGAAGATCATGATGATGGAGATCATGGTGTCATGCCGGTGATGATGATGATCATGGAGCCCCGAGGATGGAGATCACAAGGAGCAAAATGATATTGGCCATATCATGTCACTTTTTGATTGCATGTGATGTTTATCATGTTTATTCATCTTATTTGCTTAGAACGACGGTAGTAAATAAGATGATCCCTCATTAAAATTTCAAGAAAGTGTTCCCCCTAACTATGCACCGCTACGAAAGTTCGTTGTTTCAAGCACCACGTGATGATCGGGTGTGATAGATTCTAACGTTCACATACAACGGGTGTAAGACAGATTTACACACGCCAAACACTTAGGTTGACTTAACGAGCCTAGCATGTACGGACATGGCCTCGGAACACAAGAGACCGAAAGGTCGAGCATGAGTCGTATGGTAGATACGATCAACATGAAGATGTTCACCGATGATGACTAGTCCGTCTCACGTGATGATCGGACACGGCCTAGTTGACTCGGATCATGTAATCACTTAGATGACTAAGAGGGATGTCTATCTAAGTGGGAGTTCATAAGATGAACTTAATTATCCTGAACATAGTCAAAAGGTCTTTGCTAATTATGTCGTAAGCTCGCGCTCTAGTCCTACTGTTTAGATATGTTCCTAGAGAAAATTCAGTTGAAAGATGATAGTAGCGATTATGCGGACTAAGTCCGTAAACTGTGGATTTCCTCGTTGCTTGGAAGAAGGCTTATGTCCTTAATGCACCGCTCAGTGTGCTGAACCTCGAACGTCGTCTATGGATGTTGTGAACATCTGACATACACGTTTTGATAACTACGTGATAGTTCGGTAATGTTAAATGGTTTAGAGTTAAGGCACCGAACACGATTTCAAAACGTCGCGAAACATCTGAGATGTTTCGAGGGCTGAAATTAGGATTTCAGGATCGTGCCCACGTCAAGAGGTATAAGACCTCCGACGAGCTTCTTGGCCTACAAACTAAGGGAGAAAAGCTCAATTGTTGAGCTTGTACTCAGATTGTCTGGGTACAACAATCACTTGAATCGAGTGGGAGTTAATCTTCCAGATGAGATAGTGATGTTTCTCCAAAGTCATTGCCACCAAGCTACTAGAGCTTCGTGATGAACTATAACATATCAGGGATAGATATGATGATCCTTGAAGTATTCGCAATGTTTGACACCGCGAAAGTAGAAGTCAAGTAGGAGCATCAATTGTTGATGGTTAGTAAAACCACTAGTTTCAAGAAGGGCAAGGGCAAGAAGGGATACTTCATGAAACGGCAAAATAGTTGCTGCTCGTTGAAAACCCAAGGTTGAACCCAAACCGAGACTAAGTGCTTCGTAATGAGAGGAACGGACACTAAAGCAGAACCACCCTAGATACTTGGTAGATAAGAAGGCAGGCAAGGTCCACGGAAGTATATTGGATATACATTATGTTAATGTGTACTTTACTAGTACTCCTAGTAGCACCAGGGTATTAGATACCGATTCGGTTGCTAAGTGCTAGTAAGTCGAAATAAAAGCTACGGAATAAAAGGAGACTAGCTAAAGGTGAGCTGACGATATGTGTTGGAAGTGTTTCCAAGGTTGATATGATCAAGCATCGCACGCCTCCCTCTACCTTGAGATTGGTGTTAAACCTAAATAATTGTTATTTGGTGTTTGCGTTGAGCATAGACATGATTGGATTATGTCTATCGCAATACGGTTATTCATTTAAGGAGAATAATGGTTACTCTGTTTATTTGAATAATACCTTCAATGGTCTTGCACCTAAAATGAATGGTTTATTAAATCTCGATCGTAGTGATACACATGTTCATGCCAAAAAATATAAGATAGTAATGATAGTACCACCTACTGTGGCACTGCCATGTAAGTCATATTGGTATAAAACGTATGAAGAAGCTCCATGTTGATGGATCTTTGGACTCACTCGTTTTTGAAAAGTTTGAGACATGTGAACCATGTCTATTGGTGTATATGCATGAAGAAACTCCATGTAGATGGACCGTTTGGACTCACTTGATTTTGAATCACTTGAGACATGCAAATCATACCATATGGGCAAGATGACTGAAAGCCTCGTTTTCGGTGAAATGGAGCAAGAAAGCAACTTGTTGGAAGTAATACATTTTGATGTGTGCAGTCCAATGAGTGCTGAGGCACGCAGTGGATATCGTTATGTTCTTACTTCACAGATGATTTGAGTAGATACTGAGTATATTTACGTGATGAAACACAAGTCTGAATTATTGAATATCTAAGTTACGAGTTTTGGCACGCAATTAAGACATTGTGGAAATTGTTTCACAATTAATACCGCCTGGAACACCACAGTGTGATGGTGTGTCCGAACATCATAGTTGCACCCTATTGGATATGGTGCGTACCATGATGTCTCTTATCGAATTACCACTATAGTTCATGGGTTAGGCATTAGAGACAACCGCACTCACTTTAAATAGGGCACCACGTAATTCCGTTGAGATGACACCGTATGAACTATGGTGTGGAGAAACCTAAGTTGTCGTTTCTTGAAAGCTTGGGGCTGCGACGCTTATGTGAAAAAGTTTCAGGTTGATAAGCTCGAACCCAAAGCGGATAAATGCATCTTCATAGGACACCCAAAAACAATTGGGTATACCTCCTATTTCGGACCCAAAAGCAAAAGTGATTGTTTCTAGAAATGGGTCCTTTCTCGAGAAAAAGTTTCTCTCGAAAGAATTGAGTGGGAGGATGGTGGAGACTTGATGAGGTTATTGAACCATCACTTCAACCAGTATGTAGCAGGGCACAGGAAGTTGTTCCTGTGGCACCTACATCAATTGAAGTGGAAGTTGATGATGGTGATCATGAAACTTCGGATCAAGTCACTACCGAACCTCGTAGGGTGACAAGGATGCGTACTACCAGAGTGGTACAAGAATCAAGTCTTGAAGGTCATGTTGCTAGACAACAATGAACCTACGAGCTATGGAGAAGCGATGGTGGGCCCGGATTCCGACAAATGGCTCGAGGCCATAAAATCCGAGAGAGGATCCATGTATGAAAACAAAGTGTAGACTTTGTAAGAACTTCTTGATGGTCGTGAGGTATTGGGTACAGATGGAGTTTAAAAGGAAGACCGACAATGATGGTAAGTATCACCATTAAGAAAGCTCGACTTGTCGTTAAGATGTTTTCCGACAAGATTCAAGGAGTTGACTACGGTGAGGCTTTCTCACTCATAGCGATGCTAAGAGTCTGTTGGAATTGGATTAGCAGTTACTGCATTATTTATGAAATCTTGCAGATAGGATGTCAAAACATTGTTTCCTCGACAATTTTCTTGAGGAAAGGTTGTATGTGATACAACCAGAAGGTTTTGACAATCCTGAAAGACGCTAACAAGTATGCAAAGCTCCAGCAATCCTTCTAAGGACTGGAGTAAGCATCTCGGAGTTGGAATGTACGCTTTGATGAGACGATCAAAGATTTTGGGTTTATACAAAGTTTATGAGAAACTTGTATTTCCAAAGAAGTGAGTGGGAGCACTATAGAATTTCTGATGAGTATATGTTGTTGACATATTGTTGATCGTAAATGATGTAGAATTCTGGAAAGCATATAGGGTTATTTGAAAAGTGTTTTCAATAGAAAACCTGGATTAAGCTGCTTGAACATTGAGCATCAAGATCTATGAGGATAGATCAAAAACCGCTAAATGGTACTTTCAAATGAGCACATACCTTGACATGATCTTGAAGGTGTTCAAGATGGATCACCAAAGAAGGAGTTCTTGCCCGAGTTGTAAGGTATGAAGTTAAGAGTTAAAGCTCGACCACGGCGTAAGAGAGAGAGCGAAGGACGAAGGTCGCCCCTATGCTTCGCATTTAGGCTCTATAGTATGCTATGTTGTGTACCGCATCGAAGTGTGCCTTGCCATGAGTCGGTCAAGGGTACAAGAATGATCCAGAATGGATCATTGGACATCGATCAAAATTGTCCTTGGAGTAAATAAGGACATGTTTCTCGATTATGGAGGTGATAAAGAGTTCGGCGTAAAGGGTTACGCCGATGCAAGCTTTAACACCTATCCGAGTGACTACGAGTAGCAAACCGGATACGTATAGTGGAGCAACCATTTGGAATAGCTTCAAGTGGAGCGTGGAAGCAGCATTTACAATATGACCTAGAGATTTGCGAAGTGCATACGGATCTGAATGTTGTCAATTCGCTGACTAAAAACCTCTCTCACAAGCAAAACATGATCAAACCCCGTAACTCATTGAGTCTTAATCACATGATGATGTGAACTAGTTTAGTGACACTAGTAACTCTTTGGATGTTGGTCACATGGCAATGTGACCTGTGAGTGTTAATCACATGGCGATGTGAACTAGATTATTGACTCTAGTGCAAGTGGGAGACTGTTGGAAATATGCCCTAGAGGCAATAATAAATTAGTTATTATTATTATATTTCCTTGTTCATGATAATCATTTATTATCCATGCTATAATTGTATTGATAGGAAACTCAGATACATGTGTGGGTACATAGACAACACCATGTCCCTAGTAAGCCTCTAGTTGACTAGCTCGTTGATCAATAGATGGTTACGGTTTCACGACCATGGACATTGGATGTCGTTGATAACGGGATCACATCATTAGGAGAATGATGTGATGGACAAGACCCAATCCTAAGCCTAGCACAAAGATCATGTAGTTCATATGCTAAAGCTTTTCTAATGTTAAGTATCATTTCCTTAGACCGTGAGATTGTGCAACTCCCGGATACCGTAGGAATGCTTTGGGTGTACCAAACGTCACAACGTAACAGGGTGGCTATAAAGGTGCACTACGGGTATCTCCGAAAGTGTCTGTTGGGTTGGCACGAATCGAGACTGGGATTTGTCACTCCGTGTGACAGAGAGGTATCTCTGGGCCCACTCGGTAGGACATCATCATAATGTGCACAATGTGACCAAGGGGTTGATCACGGGATGATGTATTACGGAACGAGTAAAGAGACTTGCCGGTAACGAGATTGAACAAGGTATCGGCATACCGACGATCGAATCTTGGGCAAGTACAATACCGCTAGACAAAGGGAATTGCATACGGGATTGCTTGAATCCTTGACATCGTGGTTGAAAGGATCGATATGGTTGACTAGAGGGGGGGGTGAATAGGCAACTAACAATTTTAATCTTTTCTTTACCAAATTTAAACTTTGCAATAATATAGATTGTCTAGATGTGCAACTATGAGAGCAACCTATATGATGCAATGACAACTAACACACAAGCAAGCAAGGATATAATACAAGAAGCTTGCAAAAGTAAAGGTACTAAATAACCAAGAGTGGAGCCGTGGAGACGAGGATGTGTTACGAAGTTCCTTCCTTTTAAAGGGAAGTACGTCTCAGTTAGAGCGGTGTGTGGGGGCACATTGCTCCTCAAGAAGCCACTAGGGCCATCAGATTCTCCTCACGCCCTCACACAATGCGAGATGCCGTGATTCCACTATTGGTGCCCTTGAAGGCGGCGATCGAACCTTTACAAGCAAGGTTGGGGCAATCTCCACAACAATTGAGGCTCCCAACAACACCACGAAGCTTCACCACAATGGAATATGGCTTCGAGGTGACCTCAACCGCCTAGGGTGCTCAACACCCAAGAGTAACAAGATCCGCTTAGGGATAAGTGGGGGAATCAAATTTCTCTTGGTGGAAGTGTAGACCGGGCCTTCTCAACCAATCCCGAGCAAATCAACAAGTTTGATTGGCTAGGGAGAGAGATCGGGCGAAAATGGAGCTTGGAGCAACAATGGAGCTTTTGGGGAAGAGGTAGGTCAACTTTGGGGAAGAAGACACCTATTTATAGTGGGGGAACCAATCCAACCGTTACCCACCAACCAGCCCCGCACAGAGCGGTACTTCATCATTAGCAGGGCGGCATTACCGCTTATAAGCGGTACTACCGCACCCTCCCAAATATCGCTGCTACCGACAAGGGAAACAGGCCTGTCTCGAGCGGTACTATCATGAAGTACAAGCGGTACTACCGCTTGGAGCGCTACTACCGCCCCTACTGCCGCAACTAGTACCGTAAAACCCGACACGAGAAAAAGCAGTCGAGAATCGAGGCGGTAGTAGCCCGGAACCACTGCGGTACTACGGCCGAAGCTCAAAAGCGGTACTACCGCTTGACGAGCTTCGGCGGTACTACCGCTGAGGACCGCGGTACTACCACTGGGACATGACAGGTGGGCACAGATAAAGGAAAGATAGCTCCAATGAAGCGGAAAAAGGCAACGGGTGTGATAGAGATGTGTACGTGTTGATTCCACCCTAGCCTAGCCAAAGCGGATCCCCTCTTGATAGTACGGTGACTCCTACGAAACTAGACCACTAGCATAGAAATGAAGGAGGTACACCGTCTTGAATAAAACACCGAGGGGAAGTAATCGTCTCGTGCCAAAGGATGAATCTATGAAAGAACTCAACGCACACGATTAGTCCGCAAAAGCATTGTCATCAATCACCAAAACATCTTGGGGATAAATATGCCCTTACAATCTCCCCCTTTTTGGTGGATTGATGACAATACGGGATTTGCACAAACATGAAAGATATAGGATCGACGCAAAGCCCCGCAGCCCTAAAATGTAGAAGGGCTCCCCCTGGATGTGTGCTGTCTAGATAAGTGCTTTGGACTGCACGGCACAGATATCAGGATCAACGCTCCCCCTACATTTTAGAGACCAACTACCTAAGCATGATATATGAGAGCAATACAGATAACAGGATAAGCATGCAACTCATAAGCTAGATAGACATAGATAAAGATATTCGAAAGAAAAGGTAGCATATGTCTCACACCATATGACTAGAACTTAGGTCTCACGACACAAACCAGGCACAAACCAAACCAGGAAAACGCGAGAAAACACAAACGACGCGAGGAAACACAAACGATGCGAGGAAACACAAACGACGCGAGGAAACACAAATCCCTAAACTCTCTCCCCCTTTGGCATCGAGACACCAGAAAGGAGAGGGAGTGAGGCTACGGCTCCAGGTGAGAGCAAGAGAATCAGATCTCCGCGGGAACGTCTACGCCACCATCGTCGGTCGGGAAGTGCTCGGCATCAGAATCGGTCCACGGGCAGTGCTGCTGAATCCATTCCTCCTCCTCAGTAAGCTGGTCCTCAGATCCACTGTTAACTATGGCACCCAACTGGCGCATGAGCTCCTTGTGACGACGACGGGCCTTCTTCTCACCCACATGAGTCATGTACTGACCGTGAGCCTCCATGCAGAACAACTTCATCTTGAGCTTGAGCTTCTTTGCCCAAGAGGGCTCGCCAGAAGGCACATAGTCATCATCATCCTCAGCCTCGGCCTCAGCCTCCTCGGTCTCCATGGCAAAGGGCGCATTTAAGGAACTCCAGATTTAGGGACCTGAAAGCCCCAGTTGTCCTTCTTCCTCAGACGCTTGATGTCGTGAGAAACCAACTCCCCGATCTCTAGCATCACCTTGGGATAGACACGACCCTAGGCCTGCTCAATAAGCAGCATGATGAATGGGCCATAAATCGGGCACTTGCGCTTGGAGATAGCAGATAACAGCTCAGACCACATAACATGAGAAATATCCAGGGACTCTCCGGTGTTTTGTTCCTTCTCACGCTGGCAGAAGAGAAGCATGTCCACGAGATAAGAGTGAACCATATCCAGATTCCCGATGCGAGGGAAAAGAGTCTCACGGAAGACACGGTGAAGAATGTCCAGAAAGGCAGGAAGCTCATATGTTTCCTTCTTCGTCTCAGGGTTGACCTTCAAAGTGCAGTAGGGCCATAGAGCTTGCTTGTGAGTGGCGGAGTTGTTGCGGTGTGGACGAAAGCCGACAGGAGACTCAAGCCCTCGATCTTCCACCCCAATCAAACCCATGAACGCCTTCCACTTGACTGAAAGCAACTTGCCATTGGTCAACCAAGTCAGTGTCCTGTCCTCATCAGTCCCGAGATGAACCGTGGCATAGAATTGGGCCACAATATCAGCATCATAATCTTTGTTGAATTGCATGACACCAAGAATGTTCAGCTGAGTGCACATCTGAAGTGCTTCACCAAAATAATCAGGATCCTTCTCCATATGGTCGGTGTCGATGGAGTGCACGTTAACATAGAGGTTCTTCTTGGCCTTGAGAACATCAAAGAAGATGGCAAACTGAAACCTGTTCCAGCAGGACGGTTGACCATAGTGGGATCTTGGTCAGCCTCATAGGGGTTGCGGCGACGTCGTGCCCAGAACTCCTTGGCTGGCATTTCTGGCACAGTTTTGCCTGGCTTCGGCTTGACACCAGGCGTCTTTTGGAGTTGGGGTGGAGGAGCAGCACTTGAGGAACCTCCTGCAGACTCAGTTGTACGGTACCGCTTGGACGTGGCATGACCGGGGTTGACACGCCGATCCTGATGCTTAGGAAGCTTATCACCTGGAACCACACACACGAACACACAAACAACCAGAAAGAACGAGCATAAGCCACCAAACAAAACTAAAACTGATCACTGATTAGTTGAAGTACGGTGGAAACTGGTAGAGGGCGGTAGTACCGCGACCTGAGAGCGATAGTACCGCTCCAAGTGGTAGTACCGCTCCAGGTGGAGCGGTAGTACCGCTTGGGACGGGAAACAGCAGTTTCCCACTGCCGTGGTCAGATCCGGCACTACCGTCCTACCAAATTCAAAAATACTCCTACCAAACACCAATCCAAACTGCCTAGAGGCCTTCTCCATCCTACTCAAGCCTAGATTTGGCCAAAAATCTAGAGATGCAACTACTATTGCCCCTAGGATGCTAGATTGGAAATCTAGACAAGAAGAAAGAGGGACCGAGGCAATACCGCATCCATGGCAAGAGGACAAGGTGGGGATCGACTCCAATCAAGGGAATGGAGAGGAGCGCCGAGAGGGAGATCCACGGAGCCCTCGGGCGCCGGCTGTCGGAGAGACGACGGGGGCGGCGAATGGGTATGGGGAGAAGAAAACTCCCCGCCCCGACATAACCCCCGCCTCGCAGCGGTAGTACCGCGTTGGTAGGCGGTAGTACCGCTTAGGGCGGTAGTACCGCGCACCACCAGTGGTAGTACCGCTCAGCAACCACATGCCTCTAAACACACGGCTTAAGCTCAAAGAAAACGGGAAAAACTCAGCCAAGAGAAAGTAAGAACCAACAAGGCTACAAACACACAAACAACGGACCAGAACACACCTCTTCAAAAGAGGGCGGTGGCCGAGGCCACCTATGTTTGAGTCAAGAGGTATGGCGTCGCGAAGATTTTAACCTTGGACCCATGACCAAAACTCGTCCTTGAAGCACTAGTACCATACAAAAATGGTTAAAGTGAAAGACTAGATCAATTTATGCATAATGGGGGGAGGGAGAGTTCATTGAGAGAACAACACTCCCCCTATGTCCATGCCTACATCTAAACTAGACAACAAGTTGAGTGTGGTGGGCGTTGCACGAGTTCAAGTCACATTGCTCAAATCAATGATATTTAGCTCATGCCTTAACTCACGAAATCTTGCTTCATCCAAGGGCTTCGTGAAAATATCTGCAAGGTTATCATGAGTGTTGACATACTTGAGCTCGATCTCCCTCGCCTAATGTGATCCCGGATGAAGTGATACGAATCTCAATGTGCTTCGTCTTGAAGTGCTGCACCGGGTTGAGAGAAATCTTGGCACTTTCATTATCACACCAAAGAGGCACTTTGTCACAAATGACACTGTACTCCTTTAAAGTTTGCCTCATCCATAGGAGTTGAGCACAACAACTACCGGCCGCCACATATTCCGCTTCGGTGGACGAGAGAGACACACAACTTTGCTTCTTGGAAGACCAACTTACCAAAGAGCACCCAAGAAATTGGCACCCTCCGGAGGTGGACTTCCTATCCACTTTGTCTCCCGCCCAATCGGAATCCATAAATCCTTCAAGCTTGAAGTTTGCCCCTCTTGGGTACCATAAGCCAAAGTTTGGGGTATGAGCCAAATATCGAAAGATTCGCTTGACCACCACATAGTGACTTTCCTTCAGTGCGGCTTGAAACCGTGCACACATTCCCACACTCAACATGATATCCGGTCTAGATGCACAAAGGTAAAGCAAGGAGCCAATCATGGAACGATATACCTTTTGATCCACCGCTTTACCATTGGGATCAATGTCAAGTTGGCACTTGGTAGGCATTGGTGTAGTAGCCGCTTGACATCACTTAGCTTGAATCTTTTGAGCATGTCTTGAGTGTATTTGGCTTGGTTGATGAAGGTTCCTTCTCTTCTTTGTTTGATATCAAAACCAAGGAAGAACTTCAACTCTCCATAGAAGATATCTTGAACTTGGAGGTCATGAGAGCGGCAAATTCCTCATTGAAAGCTTTGTTAGGGGAACCAAATATAATATCATCAACGTATAGTTGGCATACAAACAACTCCCCATTGACCTTCTTAGTAAAAAGAGTGGGATCGATTTGCCCCACCTCAAATCCACGATCTTGTAACAACTCGGTAAGGTGGTCATACCACGCACGTGGGGCTTGTTTAAGTCTATAGAGTTCCTTATCGAGTTGATACACATGATCCGGGAAGTAGGGGTCCTCGAACCCGGGGGGTTGCTTGACATAGACCAACTCATTAATAGGACCATTAAGAAAAGCACTTTTCACATCCATTTGTTGCAACTTAAAGTTGTGATGGGAAGCATAAGCAATCAACAAACGAATGGATTCAAGGCGAGCAACGGCAGAAAAGGTTTCACCGTAGTCAATACCCTCGACTTGGGAGTAGCCTTGTGCTACCAATCTCGCCTTGTTGCGAATGATGTTCCCATGAGCATCTTGCTTGTTCTTGAAGATCCACTTGGTTCCAATGACGTTGTGGTTACCCGATGGCCTTGGCACCAATCTCCACACCTTGTTGTACTCAAAGTTGTTGAGTTCTTCATGCATGGCATTGAGCCAATCCGAGTCTTCGAGCGCCTCATAGACCTTTTGGGGTTCAACACAAGAGACAAACGCGTGATGTTCACAATTGTTTGCCAATTGTCTACGAGTGCTTACACCTTTTCTTAGGCTTCCAACCACATTCTCCATGAGATGGCCTTTGGTGGTGAGTTTGGGCCTTAATCTTGGCGGCACGACGCTCTAATTCCTCCTCGGAGGTGAGATGAGGAGGGTCACTTGATCTTCTTGAGCGTCGCCTTGAGCATGTTCTTGATCTTGAGCATGCTCGGGAGAGAACTTGACCTTGGGCATCATTTGGTGTGTCACCATCGCCTTGAGCATGATCTTGCCCTTGGTCTTGTTCATGTGGTTGAGGGCCTTCACTTTGTTCTTGAGCGTGTGGGTCTTGAGTAGGTGATGGCTCCACTTGAGTGGAGCATTGTCCTTCTCCTTCGGCCACAAGGGGTTCCTCAATGGGTAGAATATGACCAATACCCATTCTTCTTATGGCTTGGGGAGGAATTTCATCACCTACATCACAAGTACCACTTTGCTCCACTTGGGAGCCGTTATTTCGCCAAACTCCACATTACATCGCCTCCTCAATGAGTCCGGAGGACTTGTTGAGAACACGGTAAGCATGAGAGTTTGTAGCATAACCAACAAATATGCCCTCATAAGCTCTAGCCTCAAATTTAGACAAACGAACACCTTTCTTGAGAATGAAACACTTACACCCGAACACCCGGAAGTACTTGAGATTGGGCTTGTTGCGGTGAGTATCTCATAAGGAGTCTTGTTCAAGCCTTTATGCGGAGATAGAGCCGATTGGATGCATGACATGCGGTGTTGATGGCTTCGCCAAAAGTTGTATGGAGACTTGAATTCCGCCATCATGGTCCTTGCCGCATCCATCAACGTCCGGTTCTTTCTCTCCGCAACACCATTTTGTTGAGGGGTATATGGTGCAGAATATTGATGCTTGATTCCCTCATCACTAAGAAACTCATCCAAGGTGTAGTTCTTGAACTCGGTGCCGTTGTCACTTATTATTTTCAAGATCTTTGCATTATGTTGACGTTGAGCTTCATTTGCAAAGTCGATGACGGTTTGTTGAGTCTCACTCTTCCTCTTGAAGAAGTATACCCAAGTGTATCTTGAATAGTCATCCACAATCACCAAGCAATACTTTCTACCCCCAAGACTATCAAAGGATGGAGGTCCAAATAGGTCCATGTGCAGGAGCTCCAAGGGTCTCTTCGAGTAGATGATAGTGTGGGAGGGTGAGCCGTTTCATGAAGCTTTCCTTCGATACAAGCACTGCAAGCACGATCTTTGGCAAAACTAACATTTGTTAGTCCACGGACATGGTCCCCCGTGAGAAGACTTTGCAAAGATCTCATATTGACGTGGGCTAACCAGCGATGCCAAAGCCATCCCACGTCAACTTTAGCCATTAGGCATGTCGCCGTCTTAGTGGGTCGCTCCGAAAAGTTTATCACATAGAGACCTTTCTCGACATGCCCAACAAAGGCTACTTTAAGAGTCTTGCTCCACAAGAGGGCCACGGTATCAATGTTAAAGAAGGTGGCAAAGCCCATGAGTGCAAGTTGACGAACAGAAAGCAAATTGTATGCAAGGGACTCAACAAGCATGACTTTCTCGATCGTTAGATCATGAGAAACGACAACCTTGCCAAGACCCAATACCTTAGAATGTGAGGCATCACCCCACTCGACATTGGTGGGCATAGATGGGATCTTTTGCACGTCCACCACCAAGTCCTTGCTCCCGGTCATATGATTTGTTGCTCCATTATCAAGCAAGCATGATCCCCCACCGGAAGCAAATACCTACAAGAGATCAATGCTTGGTTTTAGGTACCCATTTAGTAATGGGTCCTTTGATGTTAGTAACGAAGGTCTTAGGAACCCAAATAGACCATTCAATGTACTCATAAGAAGAGCCAACAAATTTAGCATAGACATGCCCATCACTAGCACGGCACAACACATAAGAGGGGTTAAAGTCGCCGACTTTGTTGGGAGAGATGGCTTTGCCCCTTTTGGCATCACCACTCTTCGCATTGTTCTTCTTCTCCTTAGGAGCACCCTCTCCTTCCTTCACAAAGGTTTGCTTGAGCGGGGGAGGTTGTTTGGTCTTGTTATTCTTCTTCTCATTCTTCTTCTTGTTCTTGGACTTGGGTGAGAACCCAACTCCCTTCTTGCACACAACTTCCTTTTGATTGCTCAAAAGGTCATTTAAGTTCTTATCACCTTGTATGCATGTCACAAGACCTTTCTCGAGTTGTTCCTTCAACTTGGCATTCTCCTCCACAAGATGCACATGCTCACAACACGGGTTAGTAGAATTTGCATTATCAATTAAGACCATGTGAGGAAATGTGGCCTTTTCCTTGGTTAGCTTGACTTGGATTTGAGCATGAGACTCCTTGAGGTTTGCATGAGCACCTTTCAAGACCTTATGTGCCTTGTCAAGTACATCAAACTCCTCCTTGAGTCTAGCATGATCAACCCCAAGTTTAGCCTTCTCGGAAGTTAGAACACGAGACACAACAAGAACATGATCAAGATCTTTCTTTAATTTGGCATGGTCATCGTTGTGTGACTCCTCAAGAGCCAAATGATGCCCACGCTCTTCCTCAAGAGCATTAGAGAGATCTGATATCTCATCGGCATAGTCACGACTATGACCTTCCATCTTAGAGATGGTTTCTTCGTGAGCCTCGATCATGTCATTGGCTTCACCAAGTTGTTCCAAGAGAGCAATGAAGTGCTTCTTGGATTTGCCCTTGAGCTTACTCATAAAGGTCTCAAACTCATTCTCCTCCACATTAGTCCCCTCATGTTCATCAATGCAATCCGTCAAAGAATAATGATTGATGATGGTAGTTTTGATGTTGGGGGTTACCTTGTTGGTGGCTTTAGCCATGAGGCACTTGGCGGTGATGCTTTCATTAGGTGAGTCGAAGAGAGACACCCGAGGAGTCGTCGCAATGGCAACGGAGGCCATGGAAACCGACTCACCATCTTCATCATCATCATCGTCCTCATTGTACTGTTCTTGAACCACCAAAGCTTTGTGAGGAGCCTTCTTGGTGAAGTTGCTCTTGTTGGGGAAAGACTTGGCCTTGTCCTTACGGATGAGCTTGCCACCATTGTCTTCCCTCTTCTCATATGGGCACTCCACAACAAAGTGACTCACATTGCCACAATTGAAACAAGTCCTCACTCGTTGCTTGCCCTTAGCGCCACTTGAGTTGCTCTTGTTGAAGTTGGGCCTTGAGTTCTTCTTGCTCCAAAATTGCCTTGAAGCAAGGGCCATGTGTTCATGATAGTCATATCAGATCTTCGAGGTTGCTCTCTTCTTCTTCCTCCTCTTCTTCTTCTTCGACACAAACCTTGGCCTTCAAAGCGAGGTTGGGCTTCTTTGCTCTTTGGGAGCGAAGCACCGCATTGTCGGCGGTCTTGTCCAATATGCTCATAGCCACAAACTCATCCAACACATCACTTGAGGACAGGGTGTGGAAGTCCGGCCTTTGACGGATGACGGAGGACATGGCTTTGTGGTAGGGCATCATTGCCTTGAGGAATTTGCCCTTGATCCAGTTGTCATCCGTGTCCATACTTCCATGATCCCGGAGGGAGACCGCGAGCTTGGTAACTCTCCGATAGAGCTCACGAGGTTCTTCATCTTCTTTCATTGCAAACTCATCGGCTTCATCTTGCACCACTTCATAGTTGGAACATTGAATGCTTGCGCTTCCTTGATAAAGGGAAACCACCTTGTGCCAAGCATCTTTGGCAAGGGAGTAGGGCCGGAGATGAGGGAGGTCTTCGGGAAGGATTGCTTCTTGGATGATGAAGAGAGCATTCTCATTGAATTGATGGTCCACGACTTCTCTAGGAGAGAAGTTGCTCGTGTCATGCAGATAGAAACCTTCTTCAATGATTCTCCAAAGGTTAGTGTTCACATGATTCAAATGACGCTTAAAACGATAAACCCAAGAATCAAAATCCTCCTTTTTATCAATCTTAGGAGGTGGACCGACATGATTCAAATGAGTAGAAGGAATCGGTCCAACATAAACGGGAGGAGGTTGCACATGGGCGAAGATGCCGGTGCCATTCTTACCACTAGACGATGGGGCTTTCTCACTAGTAGCTTCCCCCTTATCGGAGTTAGCATCCGTCCCCGTGTTGGCGGGATCACCCACTTTCACGGGTGTGGTGGAAAGTTTAAGCCCTTCTAGGAATTCCTTAAACATGTCCTTGACCTTGGTCGTCATGGAGGGTTTTTAATGTGTCCAACGCCACATTGAATTCCTCACGAGAGATCGATGTACCCCCATCTCCCGTAGATGATATCGGATTCGCACCGGAGTGCTCTCCCACATCATCTACGACGTCAACCATACTCTTCGGACGGTAAAGTACTTAAAAAGAGACGAGTCTCTGGTACCAATTGAAAGGATCGATATGGTTGACTAGAGGGGGGGGGGGTGAATAGGAAACTAACAATTTTAATCTTTTCTTTACCAAATTTAAACTTTGCAATAATATAGGTTGTCTAGATGTGCAACTATGAGAGCAACCTATATGATGCAATGACAACTAACACACAAGCAAGCAAGGATATAATACAAGAAGCTTGCAAAAGTAAAGGCACGAAATAACCAAGAGTGGAGCCGGTGGAGACGAGGATGTGTTACCGAAGTTCCTTCCTTTTAAAGGGAAGTACGTCTCCGTTAGAGCGGTGTGGAGGCACATTGCTCCCCAAGAAGCCACTAGGGCCACCGTAATCTCCTCACGCCATCACACAATGCGAGATGCCGTGATTCCACTATTGGTGCCCTTGAAGGCGGCGACCAAACCTTTACAAGCAAGATTGGGGCAATCTCCACAACAATTGAGGCTCCCAACAACACCAATAAGCTTCACCACAATGGAATATGGCTTCGAGGTGACCTCAACCGTCTAGGGTGCTCAACACCCAAGAGTAACAAGATCCGCTAGGGATAAGTGGGGGGAATCAAATTTCTCTTGGTGGAAGTGTAGATCGGGGCCTTCTCAACTAATCCCGAGAAAATTAACAAGTTTGATTGGCTAGGGAGAGAGATCGGGCGAAAATGGAGCTTGGAGCAACAATGGAGCTTTTGGGGGAAGAGGTAGGTCAACTTTGGGGAAGAAGACACCTATTTATAGTGGGGGAACCAATCCAACCGTTACCCACCAACCAGCCTCAAGACAGAAGCGGTACTACCGCTTGGGCAGGCGGTACCATCAAGACCTCCCTCGGTATCGCCGCTAACAAGGGAAACAGGCCTGTCCCCGAGCGGTACTATCATGAAGTTAAGCGGTACTACCGCTTGAGCGGTACTACCGCCTCATCGCCAAGAACTAGTACCATAAAACCCGACACGAGAAAAAGCAATCGAGAATCGAGGCGGTAGTAGCCCGGAACCATCATGCGGTACTACGGTCGAAGCTCACAGCGGTACTACCGCTCGGGAGCGGTACTACCGCTGATTGAGCTTGCGGTACTATCACCGAGGACCGCGGTACTATCGCTAAGACAGGACAGGTGGGCACAGATAAAGGAAAGATAGCTCCAATGAAGCGAAAAAAGGCAACGGGTGTGATAGGGATGTGTATGTGTTGATTCCACCCTAGCCTAGCCAAAGCAGATCCCCTCTTGATAGTACGGTGACTCCTACGAAACTAGACCACCAGCATAGAAACGAAGGATCTACACCGTCTTGAATAAAACACCGAGGGGAAGTAATCGTCTCGTGCCAAAGGATGAATCTCTGAAAGAACTCAACGCACACGATTAGTCCGCAAAAGCATTGTCATCAATCACCAAAACATCTTGGGGATAAATATGCCCTTACAGTGGTTCATCCGATGAGATCATCGTGGAACATGTGGGAGCCAACATGGGTATCCAGATCCCGCTGTTGGTTATTGACCGGAGAACGTCTCGGTCATGTCTGCATGGTTCCCGAACCCGTAGGGTCTACACACTTAAGGTTCGGTGACGCTAGAGTTGTTATGGGAAATAGTATGTGGTTACCGAAGGTTGTTCGGAGTCCCAGATGAGATCCCGGACATGACGAGGAGCTCTGGAATGGTCCGAGGTGAAGATCAGTATATTGGACGAAGGGTATTGGAGTCCGGAATTGTTCCGGGGGTACCAGGTGACGACCAGCGTGTCCGAAAGGGGTTTGAGTCCCGGCAAGCTTTGGGGGACTTATGGGCCAAGGGAGAGGGCACATCAGCCCACTAAGGGGCTGAGCGCCTCCCACCCCATCTCACGTAACTCGGAGAGGTGGGGCGCCACCCCTAGGGCAGCCGCCTCCCGGCTTGGGGGGCAAGTTTTCTAGGGGTGGGGTGCCAAAACCCATCTAGGGTTTCCCCTATGGCCGCCGCCTCCCCTAGGGAACCCTAGGGCGCCCCCTCCTCCCTTCCCCTATATATAGTGAGAGAGAGAGAGAGGGCAGCCGCACCTTCCCTGGCGCAGCCCTCTCCCTCCTCCAACACCTCCTCCTCCTCCGTAGTGCTTGGCGAGAAGCCTGGCGGAGAACCACGAGCTCCATCACCACCATGCCGTCAGGTTGCCGGAGTTCTCCCTCAACTTCTCCTCTCCCTTGCTGGATCAAGAAGGAGGAGACGTCCCGGGCTGTACGTGTGTTGAACACGGAGGCACCGTTGTTCGGTGCTTAGATCGGAATCAACCGCGATCTGAATCGCCAAGTAGTACGACTCCTTCATCCGCTGTTTGTAACGCTTCCGCTTAGCGATCTTCAAGGGTATGAAGATGCTCATCCTCTCCCTCTCTTGTTGCTAGAATCTCCATAGATTGTTCTTGGTGATGCGTAGAAAATTTTGAATTTCTGCTATGTTCCCCAACATTAGTTACTACCAATGTAGGGATACCTTGAAGACGGGAGGTTAGACGATGGCAATGAGGGATAGCCATCTCATTTTGCGCAGTTGTACTAAAATTGAGGTGTGTGCTTTTGATTGCGCGGATAGAAATGATCTGAGATGTACATCAAAACGATATGGAGACAGACATCCCTGTTTGTGCAAATATGAAATACAGTTATTTAAACAGTAACATATATTACTACTTTCCCCCGTTTCCTCTTACAACCAAGTCCTAGATTCATGCTACAGCTTTCCCACTTTCTTCCCTGTTTGAACCAACACTTTGAGTCGACTGTATGAACTAGCTTTACTTCTAATAATGGTAGAAGTCTAGGTGGCTTTGGAACAGCGGACGGAAGTAGAAAAGGATCCACATGAAGGGAGTCAGGCAAGAGAGCAAGGCAGGTTTCGAAGGAATATATACCTGAGGGTCGTCGGCATGTGGCAAAGACGGCGTCGGGAGGCC
The DNA here is from genome assembly GCA_021605145.1 of Aegilops bicornis. Lineage (NCBI taxonomy): Eukaryota > Viridiplantae > Streptophyta > Magnoliopsida > Poales > Poaceae > Aegilops > Aegilops bicornis. Next base: position 256,437,047 of record CM038670.1, on the reverse strand, counting down.
GCATCTTGGCCACAATACCGCAGGGAGGAAGAAGGGGTCGGAGGCCCTCCCGAGCCGGCGCTCTCTCAGAGAGAACGGCACGGCCGCTGATCGGGACGCGCGGGCAGCCGTTGGTCTCCTCCCTCGCCGCCGACGACAGCGTGAACGATGCACCTACACCCCTGCCCCGGTCGAGGTTGTCCGGCCGGATTTGTGACCAGCCGTGAGCTGAGAGAGAGTGTGGCCACCTATGTGTTGCTTAGATCTAGAGTGCATGAGAGAGTGAACGAGAGGAACCCTAGTAAAGCAAGCGCTAAGGCTCCTGCTTTTATATATAGTGGAGTGATTTTGTTGTACCAGCTTCAAAAAAATGTGCTCCTACGTGTACCCGCGAGTGGGTGTGAACTAGTGCGTGCGTGCACCGCTTCTCTTCGTGAGAGTACAATATACTATGCCCAAAGAACATTCACCACAAGAGTTATAGTATAAGTGTGTGACGTGTGAGCTAAAATAAAATGTGCGCGCCGTCTTTTGTTTTTTAGAAGTTCTAAGGGTAGGGTGTGCAGAGCACATATGTGCGTGACGTCTACCTGCAGATAGACGGTGGGTGCGACGTGCGAGTCTACGAGAGGACTCGGGAAAGTCGTGACTCATGAGGGTGTGCTTGAGAGAGAGGGGGCACGTATAAATGCAATGCATGTGTCCGTAAATCATTATCCGACAAACATTCGCCACAAGCCTTTTCCTGACGAACGCCGTAAGAACCGTTCGATCGGCATCCGACACTGTCAGTTTTGCCATGTCATTTAACAAAACAGCCACTCCTCCTACACACAAATCTTCCACGTGAATGTTAGCAACTGCCGTATGCCCCCTCCGTTCCGAAATGCAGTGCATATAGCTTTATTGAAAATTTGAACCTCGCAAACTTTTACCGAGTTTTCGTGTACCAAATTGCACATGTAGAATACCATGTATATATCATTTCATTCATCTTCGAGAGGTAACTATAAACATGGGTGATGAGTCTACAAAGAAAGACCATCGTATCACCCGCAGCAATTTCAAGCATCCTTTAGTGTCGAGGAATATCATAGGAATTCTATATGATATGATTTTTATAGGATTTTTTCCTTTAGAGCCAATTGGTTCATAGGAATAGATTCATATACTCCACATTTCAAAGGAAATAAACATGATATCATTTCTATAGCTTTAGAGCCACTTGGTTCATATGAATGGATTCCTATCCTCCCTTAATTTCAAAGTAAAATAAACATTAGCGTATATTCAATAGAAAAGTTCCTATGATATGAACCAAATTACATCTCTTTTCTAATCCCTCCTCAGAGGAATTGAGATACATGTCATCTCTAGAATCAATAGAAAAGTTCCTATGATGTGAACCAAATGACATCTCTTTTCCAATCCCTGCTCATAGGAATTGAGATGCTCCATGTCATCTCTTTCCCTACAACTTCCATGTATACATCTTCTATTCCTAAATAGATAGTACAACCCATTAGTAGCTTTTTTTCCAAAACATGCAACTATGGCACAAGAACTATATAGTGTGCCAATAACTTTGAAAGATGGTCGCTAGATGAAGCTAATCCGACAGTGCAGAGATAGGCAAATCTGAGCACTACTGGCCGTTGGATGTCATCAACATTAAACCAGATCTGCCACATGTACAATTTAGAAGACTCCATGGTTGAACTTAAGCATAATGCACAAAGCTCATAACACAAGCACTTCTCCTTTGTTCTAGAATCTTCTGTATCATAATTGATTATTATTTTCTAAATGAATTGCCATTATTTGTTTTTTACTTTATGATTTACAATGCACAACCCCATGAATCTTAACATTTTTATAAAACTGATTGATTTTGAATGAGATGAACTATAAGAACTAAACGAACATCTACATAATGCATATATGACTCAAAGCTTTACATGCTATAGTGTGTATTTATTCATAATTTGGTTTCGAAATCTCATGCGTTCAATACATGTGTACCTTACTAGTTTTGTGTAGAGTAGCAAATTTCACGCGGCCCCTGGTATATCAAAATGTAGGGCCCATGCATCATTGCCTTTCGGTCGAACCTACATCCACAATTTTTTGTACGTATTATATCTCCACTGGTCCCCGAACCCAAAATGCTGCCTCGTTCCCATAAAACCAAGCGGACCACACATATTTAAGGCGTCGACTCGAACCCATTTACTACAATGTGGCCCCGCACGCTGTAGTACTCCTACAAACCCTACCGCCACACTCATCATCGGTTTTCTTCAAAAGGACGAGGGAGAAGCCGATTTGTAGTGGAGGCGCTTTAAAAAAAGGATCTGTAGTGGAGATCCCTACCCTAGGGTGCCCTAGGTAGCTGTCGCACGCATCATTGTTTTCTCTTTTCTTTATGCTCTTGCGCCCTAGAGTGAAATTATGGTTGCTTCGTCCGTCCAGCTTAATGCGGGAAAGGTGGGGCTTTGTGATTTGACTCCTCATCGCTCATTTTCTACTACTGCGGCGCTACGACCGAGGTGCCTCCAATTCTAGCCGCTGCTTCGAACTGTAATTTGGTGCATCGCACGTGGAACAAGACGTTGGATGAGCCACATGTCGGCCAAAGGGGTCCTGTTAAGTGTGTCGTCATTTAGGTGCCGATCGACCTGCTTGAGTTGTTACGCCAACACGACATGTGAGCAGCCTACCACTTGGTTTTGCTCCTTGGTGAATCCCGACTATATTGATCTAAAAAGATACATCTTTGAACTACCCTCTCCGTCTTGGTTTTTTATTTTTAGGCGTCTCGGTTTATAGGGCCTGCACGTAGTTCTAGGTCATCCATTTGACTAACTAAATATGAGTTACTATGTCACAAAAAGTATATCATTGGATTCTTAAGCGGATGTAGTTGTATTTTAAAGTCGAGGGCGGGCTTTTCTGCTCATGGCCGGCAGTTCCACCTAGTCGGTACGACGTAGACGCAATAAAACGAGGGAGTAGGCTGCTCCAAACGAAGGGCTGTGTGATTTGACAGCGAGTTATCTTTGGACAGGTGGGGCCCCGTGATTTGACTTGCCATTATCATTTTAATCATGGCGCTATGACCGGGCGTGAGTCTCCTGATTCTGACCACCTCCATACAGGTGCCTCGCCCAATGCTCCACCATGTAGTAGAGGCTGGCTCTTGCATGAGAGCCCACTTCTCCACTTTTTCCTTGCCTCTCTTTCCTCCACATATGCAAAAATGCCATGTAAAGCGCACTATTGTACTTACTTTTACTTGCTCCTACAGGTGCTTAAGCTTGCCACATAGGCATAAAGTCTAATGTGGCAGGTTAATCAAGAAGAGAGAGAATAGTTTGTGACCCAAGGAAGAAAGTGCTAAGCGCGTGTACCTAGGTGAAAAGACAATTTTGAGTCTATAGCTAATTAAATGAAGCAAACTTAGCAACACCATTTCATTGGAAGAGGTCACTCCTTGGCAAATGCAATAAATACTAGTATTTTTATGTCCCATAATATAAGAACGTTTTTGGCACTACACTAGTGTCAAAAACGTTCTTATATTATGGGACGGAGGGAGTACGAAGAAAGAGAGAGAGAGAGAAGTAAAAAAAATACACTTATAGCCAACCTTATAGCCAAAACCTTGTTGTAGTATGAGTGACTAAGTGATGACTATGTATGACATGCCAACATCAGATAGCCTAACGCACCGTGTTAAATCTCCAAGGGCGCGACCACGCGAGCGACGCGACGGTCGTGGTAGGCGCGACCACGATACGGGCTGCTGGCAGCCCTTGGATCTGAGATCAAACGGTCGCATGCTAAGTTGCTGAAAATTTGTAGAATAACCCTCCAGGATAGGATATTCACCCATAGGTCTAGAATCACGCCATGCAATCATTCAATCTAGATCCAAGGGCTCTCGGAAGCCCGTATCATGGGAGAATGGAAAGCCACTACCCTGCCGTTCGCACGCTGGCAGTTCGCTCCTACTCGTCCCCGCACATCCTTCAATACTACGGCGGTTCTCCTAGTAGTCCCGTCCATTCACATCACGGCAGTTCCACTAATCCTAACCCTCCTCCCAAATCCATGGCGTCCCAAATCTCCACGATCGGCAGTGAGTACAAGGTTAGAACCATCACCGGTGATGTTCGACGTCATCTACACCCGTTCTTCCGCGACGGTGAAAGGATGCCTTTCTTGCTTCAGACGCATGTTCGAAAACTCAGATGATGAGTGGGTCGTTGGGCTAGATGTTGAGTACACCACAGTCCTGGGACGAGAGAAGGATCTAAAGGACGAAGAGAGGAAGAAGCCCGCCGTGATCCAGGTTTGCGTACATAACGTTTGCTTGGTCTACCACATATGCCATGCCGACGTTGAGTGCCAGGATTTTAAGAACTTCCTCAAGGACAAAACAGTGAAATTCATTACTGTAGACTTTAAGAACGACGAAGAACTCCTGGGTCGGATCGGCCACGTTGTAGGCAACCCCTTCGACCTCCAGAAGAATCGGCTAGTGCCCTCTCATCAACCTTCAATGCTGACCCTGGCAGGAGCCATGGTTCATCCCTCATACCGTAAACTGGATAAACCTCATTACACGTTTCATCGTCATGCATGGCAGCGGAATGTACTAGATATAGACCACATCCACTACGCTGCAATGGATGGCTACCTTTGTTGCAATATCTAAAAGGGTTGGATGAAGAGCAACAGCCAAGTGTGCGGTTCAAGCAAAGAAGTATCGGCCAAGAGGAAGAGGGACAAGGACGAAGTCGAGGACGTGGACGAGGACTCCGAGTAAGGTGGCAGTGTCGTTGCTCATGGTGGTTCTAAACTTCTAATGCAGTGTCTACCGGATTAGTTGCATAGTTTAATTTCAGGTGTGCTTAGTTTAATTTGAGGCTTGTGTTGTGCTGAGCCCTGCAGAACTATGTTATGTTTCTTCTAGTTACTTTAACTCTTCAAGATGTACATACTACTAGTATTTCTTTAATAGAATTTAGCACCCCAATTAAGCATGTACTAGCTTTTTTAATAGTACTATATGCATAATTTGGCCATTTAGCGCCTCTATATGTACCACCTTTTTTTAATTTCAATTTTTGCTCCATGGCGCAATCCATCGATAGTACTACTGCATAAAAGTATACATTTTTAAAAGGCTAGAGTACTATTCATCACATATATAGCCGATTAAATTCTCAACCTAGAACGACGTGCATGCCATGTAGTAAACCGATACGGAGGAAGTATAGTAAAAATGAGGTGATTTTACTGAGCGATCGGCGAGGGAGCATGGCCTGTCATGCGGTCCCATGTTTCATGATGTACCAAGGCGATGCGCGTGTCCCTCTTGAGGTAGAAACAATACTAGTACGTGCTTTGAGATGATGGCGAACCGAAGTGTGAAATAATGGTTGCTTCGTCCGTCTGGGAAGGTGCGGCATTGTGATTTGACGTCTCATTGCTCATTACTACTCGGGCGATACGAGTGGGTGCGCCCCCCTGCTGTTCTGCTTGTTATTTGGTGCTTGACACGTCGACCCGGTTGCTATATGTCCCACATGTCAGCGATAGGAAGTACAAAATTCATGAAAGGGAGCGTCGACGGAGGAGTATACTACAGAATTCATGAAAGGGAGCGACTTAGTTTTGGAAAAATCAGTTTTTACGAAGTACGTACCCACTAGGGTTTATAGGGCTCATCTAAAAAACATTCGTTTTTCCGTTTGATAAGTCTCAATTCTACTATACTAGTAGTAGTACCATTACATGTTGGATTTCAGGTGCGTTAGATCACCCGACGCAAGCAGTGTCAAGAGGAAACTAACCAATGCATGTACAAGTTCATGGAAATTTAGTGGTCATTCATGCATTCGTTCTAATTAATGCCTCGATAAACATAACTTCTTGAGAAAAACGAGCGTACTAATTACTTGTGCAAACTACGAAATTAATTCGACCACTCACCGTCTACCTTGGTTGGAGAGATTTTGAAATTGAGCCATAAACTAGAAAGGAGGGAGTAGTAACTTTTGTCTTGATTACTATTTGTGGCCTTGTATAGATGCAAAATGTATTTTTTTGTAGTGGCCTTTTATAAGTAAATGGAGGGAGTACTAACCAAAGTACGTAGTAGGGACGAGGAGTAAACGGAGGGAGTAGTAAAATTTTCTCCTCGTGCTGCGAGCCACCGCGCGCGTGGGCGAGGGAGCGGGCGTAAAGGCGTACAGTACTACTACTACTACTACTACTACTACTCGTAAGCAAGCTTCACCTCATCCTGCGAGCCACTGCGCCCGTGGGCGGGGAGACGACGTACTAAGCAAGCTTCTCCTCGTTCTACGAGTTGACGGAACACATCAAAAGTACTCCAGTGTATAGAGCCTTGCCTCTAAGGTAGGCCCCACCTGGTTTGCCTCTTTTTTTAATTTAATATAACGCGTCTAGTCGCAATTTGTTTGTTCACCCGTGGTAGACGATCCTCCCTCCACCAAGTGGACAACCAGTACACGTGCCAAATTACCACGTGGGCTGCCTTTTTCATACAGAAATGAGCTCCACCGTGTACCCGCGCGGGTGTGGTTGGGAAAGAGACGGGAGTACATGCACCATGCGTGCACCTCTTCTCTTCGTGCACGTCCCCCACCCACGTAGGTGAGTACAAACCTAGACATAATGCGCCGTCCATCCCCATGCCTCCGCCCAGTCCGACCACCAGTCACCACCACACCCCACTCCTCCTCACCTTATCTCTCATCTTTCTCCCTCCATTTTTATATACAAGGGGCCACTATCAAAATTACAATTTGCAGATATACAAGGCCACTAACACTAATCGATGCAATATTAATAGTGTTTGCCTCGTGGTACTAGCAAAGGAGGACATTAATTATCCCTTGCATGCATGCGGGAGTTTGTAAAAAATGCATCTTGATGTTCCGTGCAATGCACGGGCATCTTGCAAGTCCATGAAAACAACACATGGCAAAATTCCACGGCGAACGAGGGATTTGAATCTGTTGGGAGGGGCTGGTTGGATCTTGCCCGGGGTAGCCAAAATATTGGCGACCCTTTTGTGCACCGGTGCCTTTGCCACCGATGAATGAGGAATGGCTCGGGTGCTCATGTTGCCATGCATCCTCCAGCGCGCTGGTTGGAGACGAGCTCGCACGAGCTATGTTTTTTTGCCCCACAACGCCGCCCGAGCCGCCCGCAGACCAACCGGCGACCCGCAAATTACTCCATCCAACCGTAGCTGCACACATTATGACAGCAACTCAACCAACCGGACAAAATTCACGCAAACACGTAGACAAACTGATATTCCATATAAACAACGACGGAAATCATATAAAATACCAGATTTTCGTACAAACATGACGGATTTCATTACATTCAAATGAACTACGCGGTGCTAGTTACGGGCAAAGACAGGTATATAATACCTGGCCTAAATGGTCGCGCACCGATCGATTTGTGTTCCTCATGTCCGGCAACACGATCACCGGACTGCCGGGAGCCCTGGAGGTATATGCCTCAGTGCAAAGGACGGCTTGCTTCCCCACTGCCCAACTGATATCATTGGTTGGTGCCGAAGATGATGGTGGCCGACACCGGTTCGAGTTCATCACCGGCCACTACTTCGCCATGGTCGGCACCGGCTCGAGTTCATCCTAACATTCCCCTCTTCCGTGGAGCCAATGCGGGGTCGACAAAGGTCCTCGCAACAAAAGGATCCGGCAAGACACCTGCTGTGTACGCCGGCGTCGCCTCCGCGGTGGCCTTCATGGGACCCAAGCGGCGGCGGCGGCGGCTGATACGTCTCCAACGTATCTATAATTTTTGATTGTTCCATGCTATTATATTACCCCTTTTGGATGTTTATGGGCTTTATTTTACACATTTATATCATTTTTGGAACTAACCTACTAACCGGAGGCCCAGCCCATATTGCTGTTTTTTTGCCTATTTCAGTATCTCGAAGAAAAGGAATACCAAACGGAGTCCAAACGGAATGAAACCTTCAGGAGCGTGATTTTTGGAACAAACGTGATCTAGAGGACTTAGAGTGCAAGTCAAGAAGCAGCCGAGGCCTCCACGAGATAGGAGGGCGCGCCCCCTCCCCCACTATAGGGCGCGCCCCCTATCTCGTGGGCCCCTCGGGCGGCCACCGACGTACTTCTTCCTCCTATATATACCTACGTACCCCGAAAACATCCAGGGGCACCACGAAACACAATTTACACCACCGTAACCTTTTGTATCCGTGAGATCCCATCTTGGAGCCTTTGCCGGCACTCTGCCGGAGGGGGAATCAAGCACGGAGGGCCTCTACATCAACATCCTTGCCCCTCTGATGAGTTGTGAGTAGTTTACCACAGACCTACGGGTCCATAGTTATTAGCTAGATGGCTTATTCTCTCTTCTCGGATCTCAATACAATGTTCTCCCCTCTCTTGTGGAGATCTATTCGATGTAAACTCTTTTTGTGGTGTGTTTGTCCAGATCTGATGAATTGTGGGTTTATGATCAAGTTTATCTATGAATAATATTTGAATCTTCTCTGAATTCTTTTATGTATGATTAAGTTATCTTTGCAAGCCTCTTCGAATTATCAGTTTGGTTTGGCCTACTAGATTGATCTTTCTTGCCATGGGAGAAGTGCTTAGCTTTTGTTCAATCTTGTTGTGTCCTTACCCAGTGACAGAAAGGGTTGCAAGGCACGTATTGTATTGTTGCCATCGAGCATAACTAGATGGGGTTTATATCATATTGCATGAGTTTATCCGTCTACATCATGTCATCTTGCTTAATGCGTTACTCTGTTCTTATGAACTTAATACTCTAGGTGAATGCTGGATAGCGGTCGATGTGTGGAGTAATAGTAGTAGATGCAGGCAGGAGTTGGTCTACTTGTTATGGACGTGATGCCTATATACATGATCATGCCTAGATAATCTCATAACTATGCGCTTTTCTATCAATTGCTTTCGACAAGAATTTGTTCACCCACCGTAATACTTATGCTATCTTGAGAGAAGCCACTAGTGAAACCTATGGCCCCCGGGTCTATCTCTTATCATTTTTGCTTTCAATCTACTTTTATTTGCATCTTTACTTTTTGCATCTATATATAAAATACCAAAAATATATTTATCTTATCATACTATCTCTATTAGATCTCACTTTCGCAAGTGGCCGTGAAGGAATTGACAACCCCTTTATTGCGTTGGTTGCGAGTTCTCAGTTTGTTTGTGTAGGTGCGTGGGACTTTTGAGAAGCCTCCTACTGGATTGATACCTTGGTTCTCAAAACTGAGGGAAATACTTACGCTACACTTGCTGCATCACCCTCTCCTCTTCGAGGAAAACCAACGCAAGCTCAAGACGTAGCAGCGGCCTCCCATGTTCTACTTCCACTCGATGATGGCGGTGCACCCGGCTTCTGTCGCTGCTTGCATGGAGCGGCCGCCGGCATGGGAGTCTCGGCCACAGAAACAGGAGACGCGGTACGAGGCGGCGGCGTGGATGGCAGCAACGACGCCCGTGCGCCGCTCCTCGTCGAGCTGGCCTGGAGCGGCGAAGTTCTTGAATGCGTGCGGGCTTGGGGCGGCAAATCGCTCCGTCGGGCGAGGGAGGGAGGTGGATCGATGAGCTGCATAGCTCGTATATGGCGGGCTACCCAGCCGGCTTGGATGCGGAATAACTACTCTTCGTAAGCCATTGTAAGAGTGGACAAAATGGTGGAGGAGATAGGGGAACGGCGGAGGTGTGCGATTCTTGGCCGGCGTTTCGCCTTGTTTAAATAGGAGATTAAATAGACGGCGGGCGAGAGGAGCTTGGCTGGCGTTGCGTTTAACGCCGGCCCGGTCATGAACGGACGTGTGTCCAGAGTGGGTTTCTCGGCTTCCACACGGGCGGGTTTAATGGAGGCGTTTGAATGCGGCACGAAGGCGTGTTCAGCCGGGCGTGCTGCGAGTGGCGCCCTCGACTCTGACCTAGGACACTGCGTCGTTCTTCCACTGACGTGTGGGCTCTTTGGGTGCATGGCTTGCATGTCAGTGACCCAATGCAGGTAGCGCACACCAAAGGAACCTTTGGTGGGCCAGGGCGGTCAGAAGCAGGCATTTCATAAACCGATGATTGTTCATTGAGTGTGACGTCATCTTTTTAATGTAGATAAGCCTACTATGTTGATAGCCCGTTCGATACATTGTGATCCATAAAGACCGCTGCAAACATAAATGTTCTGCTTATCACAGATAAGATTGATTAATACCCATAACAATCCATGTCCTTAATAAAGGGTGCATGCACGTATAGGTTGAGTGTGTGTCTTGCGTCAGGTGTCCGTGTGCATGCGGCGTGTGAGTGTTGCGTGCGTGCAAAGTGCGTTTCAGTTGTTGCATGCATGGGTGTGTACGTGCGTGTGTTCGTGAGTGCATGTGTACGCAGCCGTGTTGCACGCCAAAGATGCCTGCGTGTGTGCGCAGGAGTGTTGCACGCCTACATGCGTGCGTGTCTATGCGGCGTGCATGTGTACGCGGGTGAGGCTACACGTCACCGACCGACTTTTTCATCTCTGGTCATTAGATTTTCCAGCCATTGGATACGAAATCAAGGGCCTCCAGTTTATCATCAAACTCCACCCCCCTGAGCCGCCAGCCACCACCGGCCGAACCGCCAGCCCCCGCCGACCGCGGCCAGCCAGCCCTCCCCAAAACCACTCCCCACCGCCGGTCCGCCGCCGCACTGGCCATCCCTCTAGCCCCCCCCCCCCCCCGCCGAGCTTTTTCTCTGGGGACCCCCACCCCACCGCCCAATGAACACCCCAACCGCCGGTGACTGCCAACCAGAGGTCTCACGACTTCGAGTAACCACCGACCACTAATTTATTACCATTTCTGTCCTTCATATACGTGCTGACGGGTGGGCCCTATGGTAATGTGCGCTGCTGAATGTGGACCGTTTGACTGGTCAATTGATCGTGTTATCAACAAATTACGGAGCTGTATGGTGAGCCAGTGACCGTATGATCACCCTAAAATGTACTCCTATTTTATTAACACAAAGATGCAGACTCAAACTACCATTCTTTCTTTCATATACGGGCTGACAGGTGGGCCCCACGGTTACGCGCCCCGATGGTGCAACACTAGTTGCGCCGCGTGGAACGTTTGACTGGTCAATTGATTGTGTCATCAACAAAATATGGAGTTGTACGGGTGAGCCACTGACCGTATAATCATGATATGTATTCGTTTAACATGGTACAGACGCAAGGGCTCATATATACGCACAAGCACTCACCGCTATAAGCGCACACACGCGAACCCTACCCCTATGAGCACCTTCGAGAGAGTGGGCCAACATATATGATGTTGAGATTTTACGAAGTCACCATAGGTGCCTCGTAGTCGAGTGGAACGTCTCCTCCCATTGAACGTACATTGCCGGAAAATACTGAAATTAACACAAGATAAATGCGAGCACCGGGACTTTAACCTTGGTGGGCTCGAGAAACCACTATCCTCTAACCATCCAATCACATGTTGGTTAGCACGACAAAATGTACCATGATGAGCTTATTCTGAAGTCCAGTGACCATATCGTGCTTTCGCTTCAAATACAATGGCCGTAAGTGTCGTCAATAAAATACGGAGCACGCATCAAATGCAAAGTCCGTCATTGTCATCAACAAAATATGGAGACGTATCGTGAGCTAGATACCGTTGTACTATTATATGTGCTTATTTTCTTAGTGGCCGATTGCGTGTGTGGTGTCGTGGGCACATCATTTCTAGTTGTGGTGGGTCAACATGAAGACTCATGGTCGGTTCCATCCTGCGCCACATATAGGTTGGACGGAGACGTGTTATATGAAGACCCATGTGGAGGACTCGGCGTACAACACGAAGCTACCAGAGTCGTGGAGGACTCTATTCCCACTGGTGATAAGCCGACTATATATGATTTGTAACCCTAGGCCCTTAGTATGTTATACAAGCTTGGGGGCTAGTTCGTCGATAGTATACACACACGCACAATCCCTGGTATTCACGTGTACTTTGTACACAACCTTATCACTAATATACAGTACCAGGAGTAGGCTCTTTCTTCAACTGCAAGGGTCCGATCCGAACTAGGGTAAAACTTTGCCTCGTATTACCATCCAGCCTAACAGCCAAGGATATCCTACCGAATGTTATGATGAAATCATAGCTGCCAACTACTAAGAGAGAGGTGTGTCGGGGGGGGGCAATGTGTGCGAGAGAGGCCTAAAGATAATGTGCGTGCGGGAGACACGTAGGCACATATATGTGCGTATAGAGGGCTAGTAGAGACCATGCATGTGTATATATGCATGTGAGAGAAATAGTGTTTTCCAACTGAGATTAGTGAAAAGAGTGGTACATAGTAGTCAGAAAGAGAGAGAGAGTGAGAGAGAGAGAGAGAGAAACAGAAAGAGCATGTGCGTGAGACACCCCGACACCCTGAGAGAGATTGTGAGCATGTGTGAAAGAGAAATGCCGATGCATATAAAGTGTGTGCACTTATGCGTTAGATAGAGAGATATGTAACGCGTTTGTGAGAACGGGGCGAGGCATAGTGCATCTACGTGTAAAAGGCGGTTCTACGCATTAAATTAAAATATATATGGCATTGTTATTTTTGGATGAGATCATGAATTTTGCAAATTGCGTATGGACGAAAATCGTTCTATCAGACACCCATACTCTATCAAGTTCTAGTATGTGCATGTGTTTATTTCATATTATCTATCCATAGAGTGAGAGCGGTTTGAAATACACGCAATGGATGCTTTTGCAATTCATATATAAACATTAATTAGTGCATTCCATGTTGTTAGTGTGAAGCACTTTATACATTTGTCACTTGCATGGATACATTCCAAATTGCTAGCTACTTAAATAGAATACATGTCGAATTCAACATAAAGGGGGTTTCAAGATTCAATTCATAGGAAGTGCATTCATCTATTTGAACCCGAGATAATGGCATTTGTAAATCAGATGTAAAAGGGCATCGATCTTTGTTGTGAGTTTGAACATGCTATATATATTCATACGCATATCTAACTTTTTTTGCAACCAAGGAGATTATATCCGGAACCATGCATGAAGTGAGGTAAGTTGCATATTTTTAATATATACTCGTGTACAATGTATATTCAAATGTACCTCCATTCCAAAATAATCGTAGCTTTAGGATTTTCAAGAGTAAAGATTTGTGAAGTTTGACAAATCCTGAAAGTTCAATTCAAGAGAACCGAAAACGTTAATGCTTATGCTCCCAAATATTGAACGAAGCGCCAAATAGGCCTCTGGTCACCCGAAACCGCGCGAGACTAATGTTTTGGTGGTAGGAAATTACTGTCCTGACTCTGGCCCGTGTAGCCTATCGGCCCGATGTCCAAAGGTCTAAACCAGGGTATGTTTGTAACTTCACCAAGATGCCAGTCTCAACCGCCTCCAAGAAGCATTCATACGCCGTGGGCGCCTACCAATGCGCTCGGCCGAAATCTATCCTGCCCACATTTGGGACACCTGACATGACTGTCCTACCCCCAACCCGCAATATGTCCGAAATTTTAGATGGGGCAAAGTTTGTAACTTTCCCCAAATTTCAAAAAAGCGCGTCTCAAACCGAAACATTGTTCCACCTTAGTTCCCCGCCTCCCTCCGTTTCCCCATTCATACTTCGTGGGCACGAAAATGCCCTCTCCACCAGCCACGAAACCCCAGCCTCCTCCGTCCTCCACCCCATAGTGGCCAATCCACCGCCGCCCTCCTCCATCATGCCGGAGCCGGTACCCCGACGTCGTTGTCCAATGCAACCGCAACCACAACACCCTCAAGGACTTAGCAGCTGAAGCCGAGGCAGAGCTGCCTCCACGACGCCGATGCCGACGCGGCGCCTGCATGTAATCCACTCCGACCACGCCGTTCTGCGCCTCACTCCTGCGGCTCCACTGTCGCAACCGTCCTCCGCACCGGAGCTGTTCCCGCTACACCGTCGTTCGCCGCCTCGGATCTGCTTCCCCGCCACCGACAGACGGCCACCGCACCACACTCAACAACTTGGCCATCGGTTCGTCCAAGGCTGCACCGTCCTCCACAACTTCTGGTTTCCGTGAACAACAAGAAGATCGTCGAAAAAATGAAGGAGGACACAACATCGCCAGCAGAAAGAGGTACTCCTCTTCCCTTATTCGTGCAAATCTTACGTCTCCGCCACACCGTATTCATCCCACGAAAGAAACTAGTTGAGTGCTTCATCGCATCTTCTTCGTGATACTAAATGCATAAGGTTTCCTCCCTTTACTATTTCACCTTTGCTAGAGGTCAAGAGCCGCCTGGATTTCAATTCAGTCGGTCGAGCCACAATTAAAAGAAGCAGCACCCGCTTAGGCGCGCGGAGCACCTAGTCCGCCTGTTCCCCGGGGAAGCGGCGCATCGGTGTCTATCATAGTGGTGTGGGGCACAGGAGCTGCTTGCGCCCGATCTGGAGGTCGGCAGAGCTTGAATGGATGGCCGGGGGGCGGTGCCAAGCACGGTGGTGCAGTGAGGTCGAGGGGAGGGCGCAGGCAGGGGAGGAATACTAGGCCGGTGGTCGATGGCGTTTCGAGGAAGATCGTCAACACTGACTGGCTGGAGGTAGATGAAGGCGATCTGCCCGTTCTTTGTACATCGGACGGTGCAGAAAAATGGGCTGACCTATTTGCTTTCAGTCGACTGTTATTTTCATAGAATCCTTTAGTAATTTAGTGTGCCATGCATGTTGTAGAGCTATCATATGTCTCCCGTCGTTTATTTCTCACCGACCTGCTATCTGTTACCTTTACACTGTACTAATTGTGCACACACTTCACCCATACTCACACTATTGTTTTCTTATGCATGGGTATTTTAGACTCCGACGCAGCGTTGATGAATGGAGAAAAGAAAAGACAGAAGTCGCTCCAGTGTAATTCGAAGATAAGCACTAAGCGTTTCAGCGGTCTAAAGGATGCAGTGTCAGCAGTTGGAGATAGTAAACATAGCTCTGCAGTTGATGATCTCAATTGCCACACACAACCATCCTAGGTGCTTGCCTTAACTTCGCACTGTCAAATGTGGTTGAATGTTGCATATGGTGTCTAGCTTGTATTGCTTCCAATTTGGTTAAATTGCATCTGCTTACTTTACACATTATACCTTTAATAATGACATACCTTCCTGTTTTTGATACATACTACATATGTCTATTAACCATGTTCGTACATCAAATTAATGCTCTTTTGTATCCCTCGTCAATCACTTATGATGAGACAGTCACCCGGGTGGGTTACTGTGAGACGCCATACTCGTTTAAAGAGTGCAGTGTCATCCTCCCCACATGATTCTCAAGAAACAATGAGGCTAAATGAAGATAGTCAACGTAGCTCTCTAGTTGATCACCGCAATTCCTCCACACCACCATCGCAGGTGCTTGCTCTTACTTGGCAGTGTGATATGTGGTTGCATGTTGCATATGGTGTATCCCCACATGATTCTAGCTTGCATCAATTCTAACAAGTTCAAGCACCTTGTGCTTAGTTTACACTTTATACATCAGACATGTCAATATGTCACGCCGTCCTGTTTTTCATACATATTCCATCCTCCTATCATGCAGCTGCCTTACATGAAAGTAGTGTTCACAAGATCATGCATCAATGAGTTCGAAGAGCAAATTTTATTCCTTTTCTTGTGGGTTTGACTTGACAAGACAAAATCAAGAAAGAGGAAGGAAAAGAGTAAGGAAGGTGATGATGGTGGTCCTCTGCAAAGAACATAAATGGAGCATCTCAGACCGATTCTCCTTGTACCGATAGTGCATTACATGGTCCAAGTCTCCGCTCCCCTACTCCACCATCCAAGGTGCTTGCTCTAACTTGGCAGTGTGATATCTGGTTGCATGTTGCATATGGTGTCTAGCTCATATTTCTCCTAATTAGTGTAAACTGCATCTGCTTAGCTTACACATGATACATGTGAATATGACACGCTTTCCTGTTTTTGGTACATACTATATCTGTCTATCACACCATGTTCTTACATGAAACTACTCTTCTTGTGTATCTGCATCACCACTTATGATGGGACACATTTAAGTTGGCAGTGTGATATTGGTTTGCGCCTTGAATATGATTTCTAGCATGTATTGCTTCTAGTTTGATGAACGCCACCTATGCCGAGACAGCTTTTAACTTGGCGTAGTGATATTGATTGCACCTTCCATATGGTGTATTGCAGTTGTTTCTAATTTTTGAAGTGCCTTCCGCTTAGTTACCACATCATAGGTGTGAATATGTCAAGCCGTCCATTTTTTTCATACATATTCGATCCTCGTATCATGACTTTGCCTTTCATCAGAGTAGTGTTCGTCAGTATCATGCATGAATGAGTTCTGAAGAGCAAATGATATTCCTTTTTCTTGTCGGTATGACCTCATAATGAAAAATCAATAAAGCTGAAGGAAATTGGCAAGGCCTTGGATGATGGTGGTCCTTCCGAGCAATCAAACGGAGGTTCTCTACAGATTCTACTCCGCCATCCTCCCAACAAGATTCGCAAGACAACGCAAGGCTAGATACCAACGTAGCTGTGTAGATGATGAGCACATCTCCCCTACTCAACCATCACAGGTGCTTGCTCTAACTTGGCACTATTATAAGTGGTTGCATGTTGCGTATGATGTCTAGCTTGTATTGCTTCTAATTTTCTTGAATTGCATCTGCTTACTTTACACATGATGCCTGTGAATATGACATGTGTTCCTGTTTCTACACCAGACTACTATTCTTGCATATCCCGCATCAGTCACTTATGATAAGGCACCTTTAAGTCGCCACTGTGATGTTGGTTGTGTCTTGCATTTGATTTCTAGCATGTACTGCTTCTAATTTGTTGAAACGCCATACAGTTTGAACTTGGCAGAGTGATATTGGTTGCATCTTTCATATGGTGTCTAGCTTGCAGTGCTTCTAATTTGTTGAAATGCCTTCTACTTAGTTACCACATCATAGGTGTGAATATGTCACACCATCCCGTTTTTCATACATATTCCATCCTCGCATCATGTGTTTGCCTTTCATCCGAGTAGTGTTCGTCAATATCATGAATGAATGAGTTCTGAAGAGCGAATTTTATTCCTTTTTCTTCTCGGTTTGACTTCACAATGCAAAATCATTACAGCTGAAGGAAATTAGTCCGGCAGTGGATGATGGTGGTCCTTCGGAGCAACTCACCTCTACAGTTTCTACTCCGCCATCCTCCCAACAAGATTCGCAAGACAACACAAGGCTGGACAATCAACGTAGCTGTGTAGATGATGAGCACATCTCCCCTACTCCACCATCACAGGTGCTTGCTCTAACTTGACACTATTAGATGTGGTTGCATGTTGCGTATGATGTCTAGCTTGTATTTCTTCTAACTTGAATTGCATCTGCTTACTTTACACATAATGCATGTGAATATGACACGTGTTCCTGTTTCTAGAACGTACGTGTACATGATGAGCACATCTCCCCTACTCCACCATCACAGGTGCTTGCTCTTACTTGGAACTGTTATACGTGGTTGCGTTTTCTGTATGATGTCTAGTTTGTATTGCTTCTGATTATGGTGAATTGCATCTGCGTAGCTTACAACTTATACCTGCAACGATCACTTACCCATAAGACACATTTAACTTGGGACTGTGATGTAGGTTGCATCTTGCATTGTCTTCTAGCTTGTACTACTTCTAATTTCTTGAAATGGCACTTGCGACGAGCCACTTTTTACCTGATAGAGTGATATTGGCTGCATGTTCATATGGTGCCTAGCTTTCATTTCTTTAATTTTGTTGAAATGCCTTCCGCTTACTTGTTTTTCATACATATTCC
Source organism: Aegilops bicornis (assembly GCA_021605145.1). Lineage (NCBI taxonomy): Eukaryota > Viridiplantae > Streptophyta > Magnoliopsida > Poales > Poaceae > Aegilops > Aegilops bicornis. Next base: position 256,419,101 of record CM038670.1, on the reverse strand, counting down.
ATCCTCCTATCATACGTGTGAATATGAAACGCTGTCTTTTTTAGTATATATTCCATCCTCCTATCTGCGCTTGCCTTACATCAAAGTAGTGTTCGTGTGTATCATGCATCAACCAGTTATGCAGAGCTAATTTTATTCATCTTCTTGTGGTTTTGACTTCATAAGGCAATATCAGAAAATAGGAAGGAAAAGAGTAAGTTAGGGGATGTTGGTGGTCCTCTGCACCGATGTAAACAGAGACTCTCTAGATTTGCCACTGCTACTGCTAATGAAGCTGAAGTCCCAAGTCTACATGATGAGTTCATCTCCCGTACTCCACCATCACAGGTGCTTGCTCTAAGTTGACAGTGTGATAATTGGTTTCATGTTGCATATGTTGTCTAGCCTGTATTTCTTATATTTTGATTAAATTGCACCTGCTGAGTTTATACGTTATACATGTGCATATGACATGGCTTTCTCGTGTCTAGAGTACAATCGCATCTATCTATCATACCATGTTCTTACATCAAAGTATCATTGTTGTGTATCCCAGATCACCACTCATGATTGGATGCTTTTAACATGGCGCTTTGATAGTGGTTGCATCTTGCATTGATTTCTACGTTGTAATCGCTTCTAATTTTTCGAATTGCCACTTATGACAAGACACTTTTAACTTGGCAAGAGTAATATTGGTTGCATCTTTCATATGGTGTCTAGCTTGCATTACTTCTATTTTCTTGAAAATCCTTCCGCTTAGTTTGCACATCTTAGCTGTGAATATGTCATGTCGTCTGTTTTTCTTACATATTCCATCCTCATACGGTTTTCTTACATCAAAGTATTGCTTGTCCAGATCATGCATCAATGAGTTACGAAGAGTGATTTTATTCTTTTGTGTTGTGGGTACAGCTTGACATGGCAAAGTCAAAAAGAGCAAGGAAAATAATATAGTAGGGAGTCTTGTTACTCAAATGGGTGAAAGCGGAAAAGGTTCTACCGTCGAGATTCTCTTGTACTTATAGTGCAAGAGAAGGTCCAAGTCCACCGGCTAAATCTACAAACACAAGATCACCGCTTCCACCAAATGTAGCATCCGCTTCAACTATACCAAAGATCTCAACCAGTTACTGCTCGTTTGCTCTAACCGCCGGTTCCCAAGCTGCCTTCACACCTAAAACTACTTCCAAAGCACTGCTGACACAATAGGACTTGGCAAGATCAGATGAACCTCATGAGCATCAACACCAAGACGGTACCTGACCGAGTCAAGTTGCAGTTGCATGCTCCTTTATATGTACTCTCACAGTTTGATGTACACTAACACTTTCCATATTCGTTGTTGAACTAGCACCACGGCGAAAGTGGAACCAGACATCAGGGATAATGCTTGACAGATTAACAAAATCTAAAGGAGGAAGAATGGAGATCCATTTTGAGGCAGGTTTAAAAAGGCCACGTGATGCTACAGAGTCAGCCAAGTTAGTATCAGAGGCAGCCATTGCCGTTAGGTGTCATGCACGTATCCTCCCAATGTGGATCCAATACAGGAATGAGAAAGACAATACCCAGTTTAACACCTTCCTTGACCATTTATCCGTAAGTAATGTTATTCATCGCAATTAGTAATATTGTCTTGCTCCGTCCCATACTTTCTAGCTTCCTCCTAATAAGACTCACATTCTTTTTCAACAGATGAGGTTCAAGTTGGATCCGGAAGATGATGCAACTAAACAAGCATGCACTCATGTTTTTCGATTACGCTCATGACAAAGATCGGTACCACCTTAGAAAATCTCACTTTGAAGGCAAGGCTAACAATGAAATCGCCCAAACATCTCCAAAGTGGAATATATTACGAGATGAAGACCGGACAGCCCTCGTTAAACACCGGGTCTCGATCCAAAGTATCGTGTAGGCTATATGTATTTGATCGCACCACATATTGAACTTGTATTTATATATGTGCCTTACAAGTTTATCTTCTTCTAGGCTAACTGTATGAAGAACAAAACCAACCGTTATAAAGGGAGATTCCAGCAGACAATGTGATCTCGTAGCTATATTGCACAATCGCGAGGCTCTTGTAAATAGTCGCTACTTCCTTCTTTTTTGTGCCATATTACCGTATCTATATTGACTTGTTCCAAATACAGAGGAAATCCCGTATGGACCAAAAAGAACCTGAACCGAATGCAGTGCAAATCTTTAAGGATTGCCACACCAAAGAAGATGAAGGGCATGAGCCCACCAGTTCAAGCCTGTTGTAAGTCCTTACTCCTCCTCGCCTTTGAACTGATTGGTACTGTGATGTGTTCATTTAACTACTTGGTTTGCGAGACAATGTCGATTACTCTGGTCACTTTTATTCACAGTTGTCTTAACGTATCATTTCACCTTACATGGTTTAAAAGAGATGAAGGATATTCTTTTGGTCTTGATCTGTAATCTAGTTGTTATGTTCACGTCGCACACAATGATAAAATAGCCTGTTTGTTTTATATCTGTTTGCCCATGGTATGAATGATGTCATACTATGTTCATCCTACTTTAAACCATGTCTCTTTATCCTTAGATGTCAACGAATGTGAGGAAATAGACAATACAAGAGGGCATGCTACATGGACATATGTTCAAAGTGATTTTATTATGTAGTTGGCACTACAATACATGCTAATGTATTACAATAGTTCACCAAAATAAGTTATGTATAAACGTTTAACCTACTTTGTTTGTTTTTGTCTCATTAATAACTTATCTGGTACACTAATCTACAAGTTCAAACTTTCAGGAAGCTATGGAAAAAATGATTGAATAGCCACAACCACCTGAAGGTGACGAGGCTACTATAGGCACAATGTCACCTCTTGCTACAAAGGCGTCAAGATCTCTCCACTAACAAAGTGCAAAAAGCACCTTCCTGCGTAACTGGGCTGGTTGTCAAGGTAACCTCGCCCAAATCTCCCATCGAACAAAAATCTTCCGCTAGACAGAGTGATATATCTCGTGCTCCAGACACAAGTCCAATCCCTAATGGACGTTGTTTCGGAAACAAGAATAGTGGTTGAGAAATGTCATCAAGATATGAATGGTTTTGAAACCAGACTATCAGACATTCGCTTCGTTGTTCGAGAGCAATGGCGAAAAAAGGTGGAGATCGTGATGCTCCATCAGATTCTACAGCCTGAAACATTAGCACTGTGTCAAATGATCCGTGCTTCTATACATCCGATGGTGCTTTTATCCGGAAGGATCAGAAACTTTATGCCAACAGGCCTTTTGTTGTATGGTTGGAATTTATTTTGTTGTGATACAACATTTATGATGCTGCCTCAGGCTGCAGTAATTACGGCGCTATTTTTTTATAGTGTAGGTTTATCTTAGTAATGTATTCGGCCGAAAGATTCGTAGGAGCCCAACATGCCAACATTCGTCGGGCCCATTACAATTGGGCTAAAAACGATTATCGGCCAAAATTGGCACGTAGCCCACTAAAAATATTTGGGCCTAAATCAGCATAAGCTTTCATATTTTTCTGGTAGGCCTGTGCCCATAGTGGGCCTTTAACAGGCCTAAACATAATTTGGGCCCTCAGTAAAAATATGCCGTTTACAGGTGTAAATATCTCGAGCCCATAAAAACATGGGCCTTTAATAGACCGAAAGTGAGATTGGGCCCCGACAGCTAAATAACCCAATCGGACTTAGCAGGCCGAAATGGTGGCCCATTTACGATGCGGATCTTTGACAGGCCGAAATTCGGATGGGCCATAAATGCGCCGACCTAATACACGGGCCTTTAACAGGCCGGAACTTCGGTCGGGCTAGATTATCGTCATTTTTATATGGGCCGTTAATGGACCCGATATGACATTGGGCCACATATGGCCCATGGTTTACATCCGGTGTTAACAGGCCGAAAATGACAACATGCCGAAAGTGGCCCAAAGCTATAGTGGGCCTCTAACAGGCCGAATGTCAGACATGGCCGAATATGACCCAAATCCTTCACGGTCATTTATGGGCCGAAAGTTTTGATGGCCTGTAAATCGGCCCAAATGAAGTCGGACCTTTAACAGGCCGGAAATACACCGGGCCGTAATTCGGCCCAACTACTTAGCGGACTGTTAACGGGCCAGAAGTGTGCATGGGCCGCGTTGATGACAAGTTTAGGACAGGTCGTTGACGGGCCGATTTGACAGAGAATGTTGGGCCTTTAGCTGGGCCGGCCCATTATGGTCTGCAGAATCTTGTGGGCCTTTAGCTGGGCCGGCCCATTGTGGTCCGTAAAATCTTGTGGGCCTTTAGCTGGGCCGGCCCATTATGGTTTGCAAAATCGTGTGGGCCTTTCGCTGGGCCGGCCCATTATGCTCCGCTAAATTTTGTGGGCCTTTAGCTGGGCTGGCCCATTATGGTCCGCTAAATCTTATGGGCCTTCGGTTGGGCCGGCCCATTTAAACTTTGTGGGCCACTTTTGGGCCGGTCCATGTGTCAACGCGGAGCTGACGCGTGGATCCGTCAGCCAATGAGAATTTTACACGTGGAAAATCGGCATTGGCCCTGGCTGTTAATGGGTTATCGGATCCAAAATCCGACCCGATAGCTTAATGGCGTTCCGTTACGGTGGATGCCACATGTCGGTCACCCTTGATGAAAGCACTTCTGTGACGCGCGATTTATCGTCATGGAAGTGGACACTTCCGTGATGATAATTTTGGAAATGTCATGGAACACTTCTACGACAAAGACAGTATGACTGTCTTGATTCTGTCATAAATTTGTCATGGATGTACATGCATGACAGAAAACGCGACCTACTGTGACAAACACGTATCATCACGGAAGTGTATTTTTTTTGTAGTGCTCCCTCCCCCCAATCTACAATCAACAGCTCACACGTTTCACATTATGTTAATTACGTAACTAGGATTACGTAGGTGTAGCATTACTCGTCCTAAAAACCCAACTAAGCCAACCTCCCAGCATATCACGCGGGAAAAAAGACCCGGTCGCGCCTTTTTAGTTGGGATTACCGGATTACTAGTAGTAGTATCGATGGATCGCGCGAAGCACCAAGTTATTTGAGGGGGCAAAGCACCTAGTTTAAAAGGAAAAAAGGCGGTACACTCACATCACCCCTGTCGCGGTCGCATTGCACCCCACACACGTTCGGTCTTGCATACGGCTCACGCAAACGGAACGCGCTTAGGCTTCCCTCTTCACTGACACGTGGGACTGCACTTGGAGAAACCGACCATGCGCCAAACTCCCCGCCCCATGAAAATCCCCCAAATTCCCCAAATCCCAAATTCAACCGCCTTCGCCAACTAGCCAATAATATTCCCCAACCCCCGCCCCCTCCACTCCATTCGCCCGCCAAAGCCGCCCTCCCCGCCGCGGCCGATACGTTGGCGCTTGCAGTTCATCAAGGGACGACGGCGATCCTCTCGCCCCATAGTACGCCTCAGAGATCGCCGTCCTTCTAGTCGCGCCGCCATCACCGGGCGACGTTCTTGTGGAGACGACGGTGGTCGGCCGCCGCCATCACCGGGCGACGTCCGTGTGGAGACGCACGATACCGCTTTCTCCCATGGTACGCCAGATTCTAGAATGAGGCCCGTGCATGTCGGTGTAGCGCTGAATGTTAGTTGATAGACGTTGTTAATCTCACCGCTTGTCAAGTAGTTTACAATCAATATGCTCTGCTTAAGAAGCTTCCTTGCCCTGTTCTGCACTCAATTTGCTTAGCTGAGATGGCATGCCAAGCCCGATTAGTTGCTAAAATATCCTGCCATATATTTATTGTGATGTAGATTACCATGGTCTAGTAGCCAATCTGTTAGGTGAAATAGCTGTACACCGTTTTATACTCGATCTTTGTTGCTGTGATGGCCTTCGATAGTTTGATGGTTGTGTGCTCGGCCTCATTGACTGCTGAAATAGCCTGCCATAATTTAGCACTCAAATCTGTTTGCTGAATTAGCTTTACATATATTTCGTTACTTAGATCTCCTCGTCCAAATATCTTCCCATAGCCTTAGACATCGACCTAGGTATTTTTTCTGGACTTCATAAAAAAGCATATATGTTTTCCCTACAATATCTAGTAGAAGAACTAATTTGTATGTCTAACAGATGGACATGACTTGGATAACTTCTGCTCGAAGATTCTCCGCTGCATATGTCGAGGGGGTTGAAAACTTCGTGAACTTTATTAGAGCTGAGTATGGTTGTTCAAAATCAGATGTGTTCTGCCCGTGTAGCAGTTGTATGAATTCAGTTGCAAGACCCCATTCAACTATGCAAAATCATCTACACTTGTATGGGATGTCGGTCACATATACCAGGTGGGTTCATCATGGTGAAGCTGTGAACGTCAATGTTACTGACTACGTGGAAGCAGCAGATCAGCATCTTGATGCACTCGATGCTCGTGTGGAAGAGGAGGAGGAGGTGGTGGTGGCGGAGCCAGTGAGTTTGACCAACATTGAAACAATGCTACGAAATGCATGTGCATTTCATGAACTTTCACCCTCAGAAGAAAAACGGTGGGCCCGCATGTTGGAACAATGCAACGTGGCTATCACCCCACGAAATAAGCTGTCAGTATTCTCAACTATGGTCACCTTTCTTCAAGTGAAGACATCTGAGTGGATGACCAAGAAATCATTCGATGCGATGTTGGCTGCTTTCCGCAAATCTTTCCCAGATGATCTGAGCTGCCACACACCTACAGTAAAATGAAGAATTTCCTTCGTGCAGTTGGAATTGGATATGATATGATCCGTGTTTGTAAGAATAATTGTGTTCTGTTCCGGAAGGATTATGCCAACTTTAGTGAATGCCCGAAATGCAAGTCATCAAGATGGAAAGATGGCGATGCTGTGAAGAGGATTCCTCATAATGTTCTGAGACATTTTCCAATTATACCAAGATTGCAGAGGTTGTTTCATGATGCTGAAACAAGAGAGGATGTACTGTGGCATTCTAGAAACCAGGAGTACAGAGATCAGAATGTAATGAGCCATCCATCTCATGGTAGTGAGTGGCAAAGCTTCTATCAGAAACACAAAAAGTTTGCTGCTGACCTGAGAAACATTAGACTTGGCTTAGCTTCAGATAGATTTAACCCATTTGGCCACCAGAGCGCCACATATAGCAAGTGTCCAGTTCTTGTTATCCCTTACAACATGCCTCCAAATGTCTATGCCAAAGAATCAAACTACATGATGGCCTTGCTCATCCCAGGTCCAAAAAGTCCTTGAAAGGATTTTGATTTGTTCATGGAGCCTCTTGTGGAGGAACTTCAACAACTATGGAGGGGTGTTCTCACTCGAGACCTATATAGCATCCCACTAGCTAATTTCTTTCTGCGTGTTGTTATAATTTGGTCCATCCATGATTATCCGGCTTTGAGAACTATGTCAGGGCAAACGACACATGGTTACAATGCATGTGTACGCTGTGGCAGGAATCCGCTGTCATACACAATACTTAGCAAGATCTGTTACATTGGACACTGCCATTTCCTTGCCAAGGACAAGCTGCGTCCTACAAAATACCAAAGACATGTGTTCAATGCGAAGCATGAAAACTATGATGCGCCAAAGAGGCTCACTGCCGATGAGTTGCAAGTGGAATTAGAGAAGGGCAAGCATATTACACCAGGAACCATCCTGGTAATGGTAGTGGGAAAAGGAAGGGTGTCAGGGCAGAAGAGAGATTATTGTTTACCCGCAGGTCCACTTTGTGGGACTTGGAGTATTGGAAAGATTTGAATCTGCGGCATAATCTTGATGTGATGCACATCGAGAAAAATATATGTGACAACATTATCGGCACACTTCTTAATATTGAAGGCAAGATGAAAGATGCCTTAAAATCTAGGATTGATATGACACACATGCGTATCAGAAAGGATTTGCAGGTGGAAGATGAAGGTAAACCACGGGATATGGCACCAGCTGTGTATGTCTTGTACAAGGTAAAAAGAAAAGAATTCTACGAGGTCCTGTCATGTGTGAGATTCCCACGTGGATTTGCTTCCAACCCTGAAAGGAGAGTCAGTGCATATGGAAACAAGGTACCAGGGTTGAAAACTCATGACTGCCACGTCCTACTTCAAAGGGTTTTACCTGTTATCCCTAGAGGATTGGGCCGCCCTGACTTATACAGAGCAGTTGTAGAGTTGGGACAATTCTTCAGGAACTCTGCAGTAGAAATATCCGGATAGATGCTTTGGAGCGTCTTAGAGACAAGATAGCAACTATCATATGTGACCTTGAGAAGATATACCCTCCAGCCTTCTTTGATGTGATGGTACATTTGGATGTTCATCTACCTGATGTGGCACTACTTAGAGGTCCAGTACAGTATGGCTGGATGTACCCTATTGAAAGGCAGCTAGGCACTTTCAAGAGCTATGTTAGGAATAGAGCTAGACCCGAGGGTTCGATTGCAGAGGCCTACATTGCTACAGAAGCGTTGACATTCTGCTCAAAATACATTGAAGCAACTGATCAACTTAGCAAAGAGGTGGGTGAAGACAATCCCGGGCTAATATTTTGGATTATTCTGTTCGAGTTATAGGGAAGAGTCGACAAGAGGACAAACCTAAAGATTTGGAGAAAATGGTTTGGTATGTGTTGAATAACTGTCCTGAGATACTACCTTATATCGAGTAAGTGCTAAGTACTGCAGCTTATACATCGTGATCTACTAAACTTGCAGCACATTCTTATATATTTAGATGTTTGACGTGATCACTATGTTGTGCAGCATCTACAAAAAGGAGTTACTGCCACAAAATCCAAGAAACATTGACAAACTAGTTATGGCAGGATTTGTGAAATGGTTCAAGAGCCATGTAAGCTTTTGAATTGCACTGTCAATTTTTTTAATATATTGAGTACATAAGATGATCAGCTTGTCTATTTTATAACCATAGGTTAAGAAGATGCGGGAGGATGCGCAGGAAGTTGATGATGCCCTTTACGCGCTAGCAATGGGTCCTGATACTCGGGTAAGACATTATGAATCTTGTGTTGTTGGAGATGTGCGCTACAACACCCTTGCACGCGACGAAGGCAGGAAGACACAAAATAGTGCCATCATGAGCACGGATATGTATGGCAGAGAGACAACTGAAATGTATGCTAACATAGCAGACATGTTCTGGTTCGGCCACCCTATGCAGTTCGGCCAGCTATTTTAGCTGATCGCTAAAGTGCACCAGATGTTCTGGTGCAAGGTATTGCGACCAAAACAGCTTCTCCATCGAGCTCCCCTCTTCGGCTCGGAAGAACTCCGCAGCTTCGGCAACACTGCACGTAAATGCGCAAACGCTCCTGGAGAACTCCAAATCCGGGTTAGTAAGAGATACCTCCTCTTCACATATTTGCTCTGCATAATGAAGGCCTTACCTGCCGTGATTTTTCTAGCCTCATCGATTTCCTAGAGGGCGCCCTGGGCTTCAAACCGGGCATGTTGTGCACTTTGGCGAGCCTTGGCAAGTTCAGTCCCTTGATCCTCAATATTGCGCTCCAAGGACTCGCATTTCTTCACGGCGTCCTGGAGCTCTTGCTGGACCTCATCAACTCTGGCCTCGTGTTTTTCATGGGCGGCTTGCCCTTTGCCGCTTTCTTTTGGGCCTCGGCCAACGCCTTCTTGAGGGTCTCCACCTTTGTCGCTGCTCCTACAAATATCATGGCACTCTTATCAACACAAACAATCCATATCTCTCTATATCTGAGTAGGTCATAATATACCTTGCTTATCCTCCAGCTGCTTTCTTGCTTGGCCGAGCTCCTCCTCGGCCCGCTCCAGCCTCTGCTTCAATCCGGAGACTTCGGGCAGCATGAGAGGTCGCAGCCAGCAATGACGCCTGCTTATTTCACATAGACATGTATGGTTATTCTCCTGTGAAAATACTTTGATCCTCAAACCAGATTTTCTTTCCGAACACCGGACAGAGTCTCAGGGGCTACTATCTATACTATGGCATTCTTTTTACATAAATTGCGCCACATACCTCAAAGCCTGTCAGAAGGCTGGTGCGAGCTTTTGGCCATCCGCTTTTAACGGATCGAACCCTCTCAACCACCGTACCCATAAGGATACAGTGTTCCTCAACAATGGAAGCGCCTTGCAGCGCTTCCACCAGATTATCCGGTGCCTCTGGATGGACAGAGGACACCAGCAGAATAGGCGCACCTCATCGTTTTGAAGGAGGCTGCTTTCCTGATTCCGGAGCCGTGTGGGTCTCCGGAATGGTATTCGGCTGGGGGCCGAATTGGATATGGCCCCCATCGCTAGTCTCCATGGGGATTTGATCCCCCATGTGTCCGGCGACCGAGGATTCACCCTCTGGTGCTGCCCTGACGGCCTCCTGCGTCTCTCCCTGGCCTGGGGTCCTTTGGGACAACACCTCGGTGTCATCCATGCCCTTGGAGGGACCCGTTGTCCATCACCTTCGGGTCCAGTGAATTCCCCAAGGAGGAAGATCGCCTAAGGTCGGAACGAGCCGGACTGCAGCGCATGATCCAATATGTTAAAACCATGAAGTAAAGGGGCTGGATATGTATGCTCGTCTTTGAGTACTTACGATTCGGCCAGGGGATATTTCCTGGGGCGCCACTCGGAGCTGCTATCGATGTCCCACACGGAGTTGTCTACGAGGGAAACCTTCCCCTTCTTGGACGCCTCTGCCTCCAGATGCGTGGAGGCCGCCCTTTTCTTCCTTCCCCCCTCAGGGGGAGAATTGCTTTCCTCCTCCTCGTGGTCATCCTCGGTGGGGGAGGAGTGGGTCTCGGCGTCTTCGGACGTCACGTCCGAAGCGCCCTTACGACGGAGGCCACTTCTGGTCTCCTTGGCCTTTTTCTTGGCCTTTTTCTCCGGCGCTTGGTAGGGCGCCGGAACCAGCATCTTCATTAGAAGCGGGATAGCTGGTTCCTCGGGCAGCGGAGCCAGACAAAGTGTCCGTTCCGCCCTATTTGTCCAGCCCTGAAAAAAACAAATGGGGAAGCTTAGACATCTTCCTTGAGTAAGCAAGTAAAGGATACCCATTGGAACATGAAAGACTTACCGGACTAGCGGGATGGGGTAGGTCGTGCCCGCGGTCCTCGGTCGTCTTCGGCCATGTCTCGTTGGCCTTAAAGAGCACCTTCTAGATGTCTTCGTGCGTAGTTCCAAACAACTGTTGCAAGGTCTGGTGCTCGGCCGGATCAAACTCCCACAAATGGCAAGTCCGGCTTTGGCATGGAAGGATCCGGCGAACTAGCATCACCTGGATCACATTGACGAGCTTGATGTTCTTGCCGACCATGCTCCTAATGCGCGTATGAAGCGCTGTCAGCTCGTCCGACGAAGACCAGTCCAGGCCCTTCTCTAGCCAGGAGGTGAGCCGCATCGGGGCTCCGGACTGGAATTCGAGAGTCGCGGCCCAGCTGGCGTCGCGAGGCTCTGTGACATAGAACCACTGCTGTTGCCACCCTTTGACGGTCTCCACGAAGGTACCTTTGGGCCATGTGACGTTGGGCATCTTGCTCACCATGGCGCCTCCGCACTCCGTGTGTTGGCCACCTACCACCTTCGGCTTCACATTGAAGATCTTTAGCCACAATCCAAAGTGGGTTGGGATGCGGAGGAAGGCCTCGCACACGACAATGAATGCTGAGATGTTGAGGAAGGAGTTGGGGGCCAGATCGTGGAAATCCACCCCGTAGTAGAACATGAGTCCGCGGACAAATGGGTGAAGAGGGAATCCCAACCCGCGGACGAAATGGGGGATGAACACTACCCTCTCATGGGGCTCCGGGGTGGGGACGATATGTCCCTTGGCCGAAGCCGGTGGGTGACTTCCTTGGCCAAATACCCGGCCTCCCGGAGCTTGGTGATGTCCTTCCCCTTGACAGAGGAAACCATCCACTTGCCCTGTGCTCCAGATCCGGACATGACTGGAGTGCTTTCTTGAGGCGGAAAGGATGAGAACTTGGGCGCTGGAGCTCGAGAATGGGTGGGCAGAGAGAGAGAAGGCGTGGGTGAAAGGGGTGAATCCTTATCTCCTTATAAAGGCAGCGAATATCAAGCGCCTCCCCAGTCGCCTTAAAACGCACCTATTCCCCAAGGGCCGTGTTGGCGGCACGGTTGGATTAACCACACCCATATTGATGAGAATCCCGCAATAAGGGGACACGATCTCTGCTTTGACAAGATGTGATAATAAAACAGTATCTCGAAATATGGAGCAGGAGGCTAAAAATTGGTTCGAAATAATGACCGGGCAGGGACGTGAGGTCACGCTACTAAAATTGTCAGCAGATTTGATTCATGAAATATTATACTCTCTGCGGTTGCGTGTGGTACTTGTTTTGCAGAGCCGGACACGTTTATGGTGTTCGAAGGATGCTTTGGAGTAATTGAAGGAGGAACCCGCCTTGCAATGCCGAAGACAATCTATGCGCCAGACACCTCGTCATTGAAGCCTGGTTCAGGGGCTACCGAGGGAGTCCTGGATTAACGGGTCCTCGGGCGTCCGACTTGTTGGACATGGGCTGGACTGATGGGCCATGAAGATACAAGACAGAAGACTCTCGCCCATGTCCGGGTGGGACTCTCCTTGGCGTGGATGGCAAGCTTGGCGTTCGGATATGAAGATTCCTTTCTCTGTAACTGACTTTGTACAACCCAAGTCCCCTCCGATGTCTATATAAACTGGAGGGTTTAGTCCGTAGAGGCAATCAGAATCATACCGGCTAGACTTTTAGGGTTTTAGACATTACAATCTCGTGGTAGATCAACTCTTGGAATACTCATATTCATGAAGATCAATCAAGCAGGAAGTAGAGTATTACCTCCATAGAGAGGGCCCGAACCTGGGTAAACATCGTATCCCCTGTCTCCTGTTACCATCGACCTTAGACGCATAGTTCGGGACCCCCTACCCAAGATCCGTCGGTTTTGACACCGACACCGACCACCCACCGTAACCAGGAACTCCCAGATATTTTCCTCGCCCTCGCTTCTACCACGGTTTTTTCTGTCATGGATGGCCCAAAGAATGTCATGCAGCTGTGTCTCAGGCCCGCCCAGGAAGAAAAGCCCATTTTACTGTCATGATTTTTTGTCATAGAAGTAGGAGCCCGCCACATCTATGATGATACCGGGTTTTGTCACAATTATCGTCATAGAAGTGTCATAAGCATGACAGGAAAAAAAATCGTTTAGCCTAAAATGTCACGGATGTGTCATTTTTTTGTAGTGTCACCCGCTCCGCCACTACCGCCCAAAGGCGGGAGGCGGAAGTGGAGGCCCACACGTGCGTCAGTGACCTTGCGGGCTACATCGAGTTCCTGCGGGAGAAGGAGGAGCGCCTCATCGAGCACGTAAAGAGCCTTACCGCCGCCGTGGCCGCAACACACGCCACCGCATAGGCGAGGAATCAGAAGATCTACGCCGAGAATTACCACTTCGAGAGGGTCATCTGGAGCGACAGAGGGTGTTCGAGGTGAGCGTCGCTGAAGGTGCGATGAGCGAGTGCACCGTGTGCAAGTGTCCAGCTCGTCGGTAGGCGCCGGAAGTAGTACAAAGCCCCTCCGTAGTATATTAGTATTTAGGGGATATTTTGTTCATTCCATCTGACTATAGATGTGGTGGAACTGTACAACGTACTTAAAATTAGCTAGTATATATAGTTGAACTAGCTATTTCAGTACGTGGTTGGCAACAATTGGGGAAAAGTTTGGTCGGTTCAGCTGTCGAGTTAAACTGTTTGTATAAAGAAAGACTACTTAATCTATGAATAAAATTTATGCTTAATTACTGAATTTTAGCTGCAAAAAATAGATAGTGCTAGTGGTTTTGAGCTGCATATTTTGACAAACGGCCGTGTTACAAGGTTGAAAAATGGCAATGTTGCTAGATCAAAAAACGTCAATCTTTCCAGTTTGACAAATGGCAATATACCCAATATGACAGATGCAAATCTTACCAAATTGTTTGTACGTGGTTGCACACGGGTCATCCAAAACAACCGTTTGCATGGAAGGGATGTACAAATCCTGCTCGGCACATTTTCTCTTGGCTTAGCGCCGAAGTCTGGCTTTGCATACCGTATTCAATCTGAACCGTTTGCGTTGAAGAGATGCACAAATCCTGCGCTGTGAATTTTCCCTTGGCTTACTGGGGAAGACCATAGCTCTCACTTTGCACCTTGGGTGTTTTATCTAAAACGTTTGCGATGAAGTGTTGCACAAATCCTGCTCGACACATTTTCCCTTGGCTTACTCGGGAAGCTATCGATTTACATATGAATGTTCTGTCTAAAACGTTTGCGATCAAGAGCTGCACAAATCCTGCTCAGCACATTTCCCATTTGCTTCCTGGGGAAGTTGCCGGTTTGCATACGGGTGTGCTAAGTAAAACGTTTGCGATGAGTGTTTTATATTTAAAAACCATTGACCTTTTTTAAAGAAAGTTGTTTGATAAGTCTGTACATTCAGAGAGAAAAAAGCAACTTCATTCAAACCATAGCTTTCATTCAGTCACATTGCAAATTTATATTCATATGATCGAGATACAATATTAAACACAAAAAATTAATTCTGGCAGCGGCGGAGGCGGTGTGCCGCGCCGGCTTTGTCGTTGTCATCCTCCGGGATGCTTATGTTGAAGTCTTCAAGGCAACACATAATGTTCTTCACTTGGAAATCAAACATCATGCCGTCGCGCGATTGACGGGCGGGGCGCGGGAGGACGGCAACTCGCGGTGCTACAAGGTAGCGGTCGACGGTGGCGTCCCATGCCGCTGAGGGGGGCGAGCGCATAGGCTCGGGCCCGGCGGGTGTGATACGTCCATTTTGCATCATGCTATTATATCGATATTTATTGCATTATGGGCTGTTATTACACATTATGTCACAATACTTATGCCTATTCTTTCTTCTTTTACAAGGTTTACATACGGAGGGAGAATGCCAGCAGCTGGAATTCTGGGATCGAAAAGGAGCAAATATTAGAGACCTATTCTGCACAACTCCAAAAATACCGAAACTCCACGAAAGTTATTTTTGGAAATAATAAAAATATTGAGTGGAAGAAGTACGTCAGGGGGGGCCACCTGGCCACGAGGGTGGGCGGCGCACCCTACCCCTCAGGGCGCGCCCCCTGCTTCATGGGCCCCCTGTTGGCCCTCCGGTGGCCATCTTCTGCTATATGAAGTCTTTCGTCCGAAGAAAAATAATAAGCAACCTTTCGGGACGAGACTCCGCCGCCACGAGGCGGAACCTTGGCGGAACCAATCTAGGGCTCCGGCAGAGCTGTTCTGCTGGGGACACTTCCCTCCGGGAGGGGGAAATCATCGCCATCGTCATCACCAATGCTCCTCTCATCGGGAGAGGGCAATCTCCATCAACATCTTAATCAGCACCATCTCCTCTCAAACCCTAGTTCATCTCTTGTATCCAATTCTTGTCTCTAAGTCCGGGATTGGTACCTGTAGGTTGCTAGTAGTGTTGATTACTCCTTGTAGTTGATACTAGTTGGTTTATTTGGTGGAATATCATATGTTATATCCTTTATGCATATTAATACTGTCGGGGAGGCTGATCGTACCCACGGACACCTATGGGGCCGGCGGACCAGGCCCCTTGTGGTTCGGAGGGGGGCGGAGATCGCACGAAGAGCGGATCGAGGCGATGCACACGAGCAGTTTACCCAGCTTCGGAGCTCTCCGGAGAGATAAAACTCCTACTGCTGCTTGTTTGATCTATTGTGTTCTTGCTAGGGAGCAATGCGAGCTACAAAACCTGGCGTGAGTGTATCTAGTCTCTGGTGAGTCGAATGAACCGAACCAGCCGAACCCGAACCCCCTCTACGTTGCGCATGGGCCTCCTTTTATATGCTCAAGGGGTCTCCGACATGTGGCAACATAGGCGAGGGTACAAATGTAAAAACAGGAGTTGGTACACCTACTCGAACAGTGTACAGTGAACAATACCTAACCCAGACGGCAAGGGACAAAAGCAATAAATGCCGTCGTTGTCGCCCAAACAAAGGCAACAGAGGCCGTCAGTGCGCCTCCGCCGCCACGATGGCAAGCTTGTCAGCGCCGCTTATCGCTGCTGCTCTCCGCTGGCTGCACGACCCGCCGACACGCTGCAGCGCATGGAACGGTCCCATGGCGACACGTCGCTGGGTGAGCTGGAGCGAGACGGAGAGAAGTTGCATGCCGCGTAAGCGCCTTTGCCGCGGCCGAATCTTGTCGCGCCCGGAGGCTTGTCGCGCCTGAGCCTTCCCGGCAAGCTCCTCTTGCCGGGCCTTGTCTTCTGCATGCCTTGAGCGGCCTTCCCGACAAGCTCCTCTTGTCGGGCCTTGTCTTCTTAATCAAATACTTTGTTCTTGAATGGCTCCAAAGGAGCCACGGAGGATCTTGGCGGTGACGAGGCAAACCTCGCCGCTGGTGTTGCAATCGTCTGCGGCACGCAGTATGGGATACTAGGGTACCCCTACTCTAGTACACCGACAGGAGCCCCGGCCTAGGCCGCACACGGTGCCGAGCTCTTGTCGGGCCAGGCCCAAAATCGCACGGACACGCCGCTGGCCTCGACCACGCCGCAACTCGCCCGGACCCACCATGATCCCCACTAACGGCACGCACCGGACGTGGCGTCGTGCGAGAAGATCGTGGGCGAGATCGTGGGGGTTTCTTTATTAGTATAAGCGGAACGTCCGCCCCCTCCCCCTCTTTATAAGCGGAGGAAACAAAGGCATGCCGCCCAACCCAGCCATTGCTGTCTTGTAAAGAAAACCACCGCCGCTCCCCTCTTCATCTCCGGCGAAGAGAGCAGCGCCCGCTTCTTTCGCCATTAAGCACGCTCACCGCCGTCGGCCTCCTCCGCCCCCCTCGCCATGGCTCCGAAAGCCGACAAGGAGAAGGGCGTCAAGTCGGTCGAGGCGCAGCGGCTCGCGGCGCTGCACAAGGAGCGGGCCATCTTCCCCCCGCAGCTCGGCGCAAGGGAGCTGCGGGACGTCTTCTACCTCTTCTGGTCGACGGAGATGCGTGCGCATCCGCGCACGAGGGTTCTCCCCGCCTCCGCCACTGATTTGGCCCCAACAGGGTACCCCTTTTTCGCCCGTTTCTTCTATTGCGGGCTTTGCCCGCCCTTTTCCGAGTTCTTTTGCGACATCATGAACACGTTTAGCCTCCGCCTCCTTGATTTCACCCCCAACGCCGTCTTGACCATGGCGGTTTTCACGCATTTGTGCGAAAACTTTGTCGGAGTCCCCCGAACGTGGCACTCTTCCGCCATTTCTTTGTTCCCCGCGTCGAGAGAGGAGAGCCACTTGCCGGAGGGATAGCACAGGTCTCTAGGATCGGCAAGAAAGAGGCCTACCTAGCGGGAGAGTTCCGCAACAAGTGGGAGGAGTGGAGAGCCAACTGGTGCTGGCTCGTAGAGGAGAACCGCAGCCCTTTTCACCGCTGCGGCGCTAAACCCCAATAGTGCGCGGCAGGGATTGGAGTAACTTGGCGCCGGAGGATGCGGGCGAAGATAGCCGTGACCAATTTCGTGCCTCAGGCTTGCCGGGTTAACTGTAGGCGCAGTTGGCGCAGACTTCATTCGCCGCCGCATCGCTCCCTTGCAGGAAAGGAGGAGGCCTGCTTGGGAGTTCCAAAACGCGGCAGATATCATGAGGCTGCGCCCGGGCTTGAACTGGAACTTCACCGTCATGGAGCTGGATTCAGTGCTGCTCGAGCTGTTCAAGAACGACCCCGACCATCCTGAGTGGTTTAGGTTGCCGCGGGGGGTCGTCCCTTTGTGCAACAACTCGGCGCTCGACCGCATCCGCGCCATGATGCCACTGTGCGACTCCCACGGGATCATCCCAACCTGGCAGGAGCCCCCCGACGAGGTCGTGCAGCAATTCTTCGATGACTTGCAAGAAGTGCCGATCCGCTCCGACGAGCAGAAAAGGCTCACCAAATGACACCACCGACCGGAGATGGTGCGGATTGCCACCGTAGGTGGAGGAGGCGGCAGCAGCCGCCGCCGCCGGAGCCGTCGGGTTCACCGTGGAGGAGGCGGACGCGGGCGAAGGCGGCAAGCCTTGCCGGCGAGGAGCTTCGCCCGGCGAGGACGAGCTTGTCGAGCCCGAGGCCGGGTCGAGTGGACCCGCCGAGGGCGCTTTTCCCCACCGCCAAGCGACTTGCCGCCAGTGAGCCCCGGCTCCACCGAAGAGGCGTCTCCGCAAGGCTGAGACGAACCGGGCGACAGATCGCCCACAAGAATAGCGCCAGGCTGACGCGCGCTCCACCGCGGCAAGCGAGGTTGCCGGGAGCGCCCACACCGCCGCGACTAACCGGGCGGGATCTTCTCAGGCCACCGCCGACGCCTCCGCCAAGCGGCCAAGAGAGCCCACTCCCCCGCCTTGTCGCACCGGAGGCGAGGCGGAGTTTGACTTCTCCGCGCTCAGCTTCGAGGAGGAAGGCGAAGAGTAAGTTCTTGAGATTGTGCTTGTATTTCTTCAATTTTTATTGCTTCATCTTGAATCTGATTTGCTTCATTCTGGACTCTTTCCTTTTCAGGACGTTGGCCCAGTGAGCGTCGAAGAGGGCCAAGATCCCGACGGTCGTCGTTGAGGACGATTCTCCCGTGGCGACAGGGGGCGCGTCCGAGACCGCCTTGCCGGACCCGGCAACCTTTTCTCGAGCAGCCCTCAAAGACAGCCCCCAGAGTAAGTGTGCAGTTTTCTCCTTACTATTAGGTGTGCAGGGGTGCTCCTTCTTCGTTGATATCTGATTGTGTGTTTGTGTAGGAGCAGAGCAGCCTCATCAGGAGGGCTCGGAAGCCGCCTCCGAGATCCTGCCTACTGCCACTACGCCGCCAAGGGAGAATTCCCCGGCAAGGGAGCGCCCTCCGACAAGGGAGGCCACTCCGACAAGGGAGGCCACTCCGGCAAGGGAGGCTACCCGGCAGGACAAGGGGCCAGTGACCCTCCAAAGGGTCGAGGTCATGGCTGCGGATCCCGTTGCAGGTAATTCCCTTACACGAAAAATTTCCCTTGGGCTTGCTTTCTTTTGTTTCTCTTTTTGAACATCTGCTTGATCGCTCTTTCTTCGTCGACGCAGAGCCGATGGAGGTCGAGGCCGCCGGCGAGGAGGAAGCGCTCGGCAACACCGACGAGGCCGTCGTCGAGGAAGAAGAGGACGTGGTTGTGGAAGAAGAGGCTGTCGCCGACGAGCCTGTGGGCGAGGAGGCCACCGGGCTGCCGACGCAGAGGCCGGGCGAGGGGTCGGGCGATCGTGACCGACGGCCCCGAGGCCGCAGGAGCGGCAAGCGCTACACCGACAGCCGACTCCCGCCGCTTGCTGGGCGGGCGGACTCCGAGGAGCCCCAGCCCGGCGCCTACCAAGGCCGGGCGAAGGCGTCTTCATCAAGCTCCCCTGGGAACCGAAGCCTGTGGCGCCGGTCGAGGGAGAGACCTTCGACGGCGAGCTACTCGGCTCCGCTGGGCTGACGCTGGTGGACGCGCCAAGCAGCAGCAGCGGCGAGTCTGAGGAGGAGCAGCTGTTGAAGAAGCTGCCGTCGCTCTACCGCGCCCGGCAGGCCAGGTTGGAGACCCGGGAGGCACTTGTCGCGAGGGCAGGAGCGGACATGGAGAAGCGCGCCGAAGAGCTCCGGAGCGCCAACCAAGAAACCCTCCGCGACATAGCGTAAGCGCTGGGCAACTTCAGAAGAGCGCACGGCCTTCATCCTTGAGAAGGCCGCAGCCGAGGAGGAGCAGCTGGCTGCCGAGAAGCTCGCCGCGCAGGAAAGTGAGCTGGCGCAGCGGAAGGTCAACCTGGACAGCCACGAAGAAGACCTTGCCGCGCGCGAGGAGTCACTTGGCGGGGCGCTGCAGGAAGCGAAGGATGCTGCCGCAGCCGCCGAGGCCGCCAAGGAGGAGTTGAAGGTGAAGGTGGCACAACTGGAGGCCAGCCTCAAGAAGAGCGGCGAAGAGCTTGCCGTGCTCAAGCGTGAGCGCGAGAAGGACGCCTACACCCTTGGCGAGCTGCAGAGCCGTCTCGCTGATAGAGGCAAGGAGCTCGACGCCGCCAAGGATTCCAAGGCGGATCTTGAGCTGAAGCTGACCACTCTGACGCAGACGTTGGATGGCGCCAGAGAGCGGGAGGTGGGCTTGTTGGAGGCGATCAAGGCCAAGGAGGAGCTGCTGGCGAATGCTGCCTCCATCCAGAGCACCTTGAGGGAGAGCGTGGAGCACTGGACTGAAGGTCTTGTGGACACCACCGCCGACATCCACAACGAGCTGATGGAGCTGGGGATGGCGGACCTTGCATACTCCTCCGACGAGCATCTCCAACCCAGCGCCAAGCTCAGCTTATTCTTCAAAGGCGTGGTGACGGGCCTCCAGCGACTCCGGGAAGAGGTCCCAAAGCAGCTGGCCGAGGAATCACGCCAGGTCTGTGCAAGAGCCCTCGAGAAGGTGTTGATAGAGGTGGCCTTCCGCAATCCGGGCCTCAACCTTAATGGCGCCCTCAGATCCTTGCCGCCAGACGCCAACGTGGAGGAGCTCAAAGCCCTTGTCGCACCCATTGTGGACAAGGTGAACAAGATAAAGCGGATTGAGGGCGCACCGCGTAGACTAGGCCGCCAACTTTATCTTCCCTTGTCGCCGATCATGTTTAGAACACTTTGTTAGATCAGCGACAAGTTATTTTGTAATATACTCTATCTTAGGCGATCAATGCAACGTTATTTCCTCTACTTGATTCCTTCTTTTGTATGTTTCGCCTTTACGCACTTGGGGGACTTGTCGGCGGGCACTTTTGTCATGAAGGCCGAGTGCGAACGTCGTCGGCCGGGCAAGGTCCGCCTCGACAAGCAACCTTGTCGCGACTAGCCGCAGCTCACTTAAGTTGTTGAGCGGACTCAAACAAAGTAAGGGCGCGACTAGCCGTAGTTGGTTCCTTCCGCGCATGTGTTCTCCATACAAAGTACTATCGTTCGAGGAAGATAACTTAAAAATTTAAAAATTGATTGCTCAAACTTTGGCAACTTAGCTTTTCTATCTCTTGCTTCCCGATGAGGTGAAGCTTCCTCGAGCGGTGCCTGGTCCATAGTATTATCTCCTCCTCCCCCCCTGGTTAACTTGTGCACGAGGGAGTCTTCCTTTCCTTGAGGAAAGAGAAAGAAGAGGAAATAAAGTTATGGAGCCTAGCGGCTCGATTCTGCTTACCGGGTGTGGTTGCTGCACAAAGTGTTAGCCAAAACATGCAATAAAATGATGAAAGCATGAATTTGACAGGTTGTGCGCAACACATGAGCTTTACTGATGCATCGGGTTCTGCGCTCGGCTTTGTACAAAGGATTACATGCAACAGCGGCAAGACTTGTACAAAGGTGGTTGTCGGAACGGGTTCCGACAACCGCGCCTATGGGTAAAACTTACGAAGATGCTCAATGTTCCAGGAGTTGCTCACCGAGTGCCATCTTCGGTCTCAAAGCGGACAGCGCCAGCCTAGTGACTCGTTTCACCCGATAAGGGCCTTCCCACTTCAAGGCCAACTTGTTTGAATTCTTGGCGGACTGAACGCGCCGAAGAACAAGGTCGCCTTCCTCGAGACTTATGGCACTAACTTTGCGGCTATGGTAGCGACGCAAAGCTTGCTGGTAGCGAGCGGCTCGCACAGCGGCCTGAAGACAATCCTCCTCAAGGAGCAGCGCGTCATCTTGTCGCAGCTGCTCTTGCTCAATCTCATCATAAGCGAGTACTCGAGGCGATCCGTATACGAGTTCCGTGGGGAGAACTGCCTCTGCTCCATAGACTAGAGCAAAGGGTGTCTGGCCGGTGGCTCGATTTGGCGTCGTCCTGATCGACCAAAGAACCACCAGCAGCTCCTCGATCCAGCTTTCTTCCGCACTTGTGCAGCTTTGTTGAAAGTTCTGGTCTTGAGCCCGCGCAGCACTTCAACGTTGCCCTCTTCGCTTGACCGTTGCTTCCGGGTGAGCAACAAAAGCAAAGAGAGACCTTGGCGCCAAGGTCTTGGACGATCTTGCATGAAGGTGCGACTTCGTGGAATTGTGTGCCGTTGTCGGTGATGATCCTGTTGGGGATTCCAAACGGCAAACAATTGACTGAAGAACTTGATCACGACCGTGCTGCCACCTTCCTCATCGCTTCCACTTCCGCCACTTTGTGAACTTGTCGATGGCGACGTACAAGTACTCAAAGCCCCCACAGCTCGGGGAAGGGGCCGAGGATGTCGAGCCCCTGCATCAAAATGGCCGTGATAAAGGGATCGTCTGGAGAGCTTGAGCTGGCTGGTGTATCTGCTTGGAATGGAACCGCACGCTTCACACTTGGTTACTTGTGCGATTGCATCCCGGAGGGTTGTCGGCCAGAAGAAACCTTGCCGGAAAGCTTTGCGGCAAGTGCTCTTGGCGCCAATGTGGTGACCACATATGCCTCCATGTATCTCATCACAATGACTTCTTTCCATCTTCCCGGGAATACACTTCAATTTCACACCGTTGAGTCTTCTTACATGCAAAGTATGCTGTCGACAAACTGGTACATACTTGACCGCCGGGCTACTCTTTCCGCTTCTTCTTGCTCTTCGGGAAGTTCTCCTGTCTCAAGGAAATGGACGATCTGTTGCGCCCATCTGGAGCTTGTGGCTCGACAACAAGGACTAAAGGCGATTCGCTGCCGGAACATCAGCTTCCACGGCAAGGACCTCGAGGTCCTGCCGAGCTTGATGCTCCCGACAAGCTTGCCGGAGCAAGACTTGTCGGGAGCGTCTCGCTTCAATGAAACAAACCACAGGGCCTGTCGGAGCAGCATCGCTCCTCAAAGACTGCTGGTGTTGATCTTGGGGACCTTTGCAACGACGGCTTCGGGAAGCTCCGTCGGAAAGTAGTCACCAGAGGTCAACTTCCTCTTCTTGCTTTGTCTAGTTGATGGTGTTACGGTTGGCCGAGTTAGCTTGAGCACGAAAATCCCTGGTTCCACAGGCAACTTAAGTGCGGCGCACTTTGACAGGCCGTCAGCAATATCAGTCTGAGCTCTTGGAACATGTTCCATTTGCAGGCCGTCAAAGTGCTCTTCCAGCTTCCTCACTTCACCGACGTAGGCCTCCATCAACGGACTCTGGTAATCTTTGTTCACTTGGCGGACGACAAGCTGCGAGTCACCCCTGACAATAAGCTTTTTGATCCCAAGGTCCACGGCGATCCTGAGACCGGCAAGCAAACCTTCATACTCTGCAGTATTGTTTGTCGCTTGCTCCTTGGGAAAGTGCATCTGGACGACATACTTGAGGTGCTCTCCGGTGGGTGCGATAAGCAAGACGCAAGACCGGCGCCTTTGCAGCGAGAAGGCACCATCAAAGTACATCAGCCACTCTTTGCTTGCTTCTTTGACGGGAATGCTCGCCTCTCGAATCTCTTCATCCGGCGTTGGCGTCCCATTACGCTATGAATTACGCCAATGCTCGCTTTGGATAGTTGATGTTCTTTCAAACTTAAGACCAAAGCTTGACAGCTCCAAAGGCCCACTCGACAATCCCGCTTGTCGCTTCGGATTCTGCAAGATCCTCTTCCGGAAAGCGAGTGACAACTGTGGATCTCATGTGCTTGGAAGTAATGGCGCAGCTTTCTCGAGGCCATGAGGAGGCCGAAAAGCAATTTCTGCACACCGTAGTACCTTGACCTAGCTCCTGCAGGAGGGAATCGACAAAGTAGACCGGGCGCTGCACCATCCTTTTTCGTGATCTGGTCATGCGTCCGCAGATTCGTCCTTGTCGGGACCAGAGCTTGTCGTCGAAGCCTCGCTTGTCGCTGGATGTGCTTGCCGCGTTGTCGGCTCGTCATCCGCCTCCTCTCCGCTACTACCGCAGCACTAACCACTTGATTGGTTGCCGCTATATATAGCAGCAACTTCTCTTGTGGCCTAGGTGCGACAAGTGTTGGAGTGGAGGACATGTATCTCTTCAAGTCCTGCAGTGCAGCCTCCGCTTCCGGAGTCCATTTCGTTGGACCTGCCATTTTCAAAATTTTGAAAACGGCAGGCGCTGCTCAGCAGACCGAAATAAACCCGCCGAGAGCAGCCACGCAACCGCAAGTCTTCGTACATCCTTGACGCGCTTTGGTGCTTCAATCTGCTCAATGGCCTTGATCTTGTCGGGATTAGCTTCAATCCTCGCCGAGACACGAAGAATCCGAGAAGGTTGCGGAAGGGACTCCAAACACGCACTTCTCGGGGTTGAGCTTAAGGTTGATCTTGGCGCAGATTTGCAAAGGTCTCGTCCAAATCTTGAACAAGAGTTGCTTTGTCCTTGCTTTTGACCACTATGTCATCCATGTAGGCTTCTACATTTCGTGCATTTGCGGCTCAAAAGCGCCATGGACTACCCTTGCAAATGTTGAACCGGCATTCTTCAAACCGAAAGGCATCCGTATGAAACAAAGATGTGCCACATGGTGTAATGAATGCGGTCTTCTCTTCATCTTCTTCAGCCATGAAGATCCGATGATATCCTGAGTATGCATCAAGAAGCGAAAGCAAATCACATCCAGCCGTGGAGTCAACAATCTGGTCAATGCGCCGCAAGGGAAATGGATCTTTGGGACAAGCTTTATTAACATCCGTGAAGTCAATACAAAGTCTCCATTTTCCGCTTGCTTTGGCGCACGACTACTGGATTGGCCAACCACGTTGGATGGAGCACTCCTCCGACAAGGCCTCGCTGCTTCCAGCTTCTTGATCTCTTCGCTATGAATTATTGGCGCCCACCGCTTGCTTCCTCGACTTTTTGCTTGACGGGCGCAAGATGAGGACAAACGGCCAGGCGGTGCTCAATCACTTTCCTGGGAACACCGGGGATGTCAGACGGTTGCCATGCAAACACGTCGACATTCGCCCGCAGGAAAGCAACGAGCGCGCCTTCCTATTTAGGGTCGAGAGAGGCACTGATGGTAAAGGTACCACCAGTGCCGTCCTCCTTGGCGGGCACCTTCTTGGTCTTTGGCGGAGCCACCATCTTCTTGCACTTGCCGGTGGAGCTCGATGGTGCGTCCTCGACGCAGTAGCGCAGCACTCAAGAGGTGCGCTTGTCGGAGTGAGCATCGAGCCCTTGCCGGACTTGGACTTCGTCTTCTTCCCCGGAGCTTCAGCCGCAAGTGTTCCGGCAATGCTGCCGCGGCCGCATCCTGGTAGATCTTGTCGGCACGTATAAGGGCATCCTTCTTGTCGCCGTGGGACAGAGATGACGCTATCGGGCCTGGCATCTTGAGTAGGTTGTAGGCGTAGTGAGAGGCCGCCATGAACTTGGCGAGTGCCGGACGGCCAAGTATCCCATTGTAAGGCAACGGGAAATCGGCAACGCCGAATGTGACCCTCTCGGCCCTAAAGTTCAGCTCGCTGCCAAATGTTACCGGGTAACGTAATCTTCCCTTCGGCTTGCTCCTTCCCGGATTGATTCCTTGAAAGTGCCGGTCTCTTCGAGCTCGCCGTCGAGGATTTGAAGCTTCGAGCACCGCGGAGGAGATCAGATTCAAGCCGGCCCGCCGTCAACTAACATTTTGTGACCTTGAGGTTGTGGATGGTTGGAGAGACCAACATCGGCAAGCACCCGACCGCAGTTATGCGATCAGGGTGGTCCTCAATATCAAAAATGATAGGCGTCCTGGACCACTTGAGAGGCTTGCGTGACTCTACGGATGGTTCCGCTGCATTGACCTCCGCATCCATTGCTTGAGTTGGCGGTGGGAGGTATGCAGGAAGCACCTCCGTCAACGCATAAAGGACCTCTGTGGCTTTACGAAACTCCTGCTCATCAGCGTCGTCGTCTTCCATATCTTCGTCGTCATCATCATCTTCATCCTTGTCGCGGCGGGGAGGTGTCTCCTTGCCGCTGCTTGGCCTTGCCAAGGCGTCCTCCCCACCGGACGCTTTCTTGCTTGCTCCCCGGCACCTTCCTGGGCCTTCTCCTTGTCGCGCCGCTCATACTCAACTCTTCGCTGTTCGACAAGCTGCTCGACCTTCTTGCAGCTCGAGGTCGTGGCCCTTGGTGTGATGGATCTTGCAAGATCGCTTGCCGGAGCTGTCCTGCTTGTCGGCGGCCGCCACCGACTGGTGGTTGGCGTCAGCGGCAACCTCCTTGCCGGAGCCACCAGCCTTGGCGTTCTTGTCGCCACCTCCATTGCCGGACTGCTCAACAGCTAGCACTTCTCTACTTTTCTTCTTCCTGTTGCCTCGCCGCCGGCCCTTCTTTGCCGGGGCGGTGTCCTCACTGTCAGATCCTGCTTCTGCATTCTCTCCTGGGAGTCTCCTCCCTTCCTTAGCGTGTGCACACTTGTCGGCCAAGGCGTACAGCTCACTGACGTCCTTGACTTTGCACATCGCCATCTCCTCCCTCATCCTGCGGTTCCGCACATTCGATGAAATGCGCCGATCACCGCGGCAGGTGGACGTCTAGGATGTTGTAGTGCACACGGCTGAATCTCCGGATGAACTTGCGCAGGGACTCTCCTTCCTTCCGGGCGGCAGATGAAGGTCACTCTCTTGGCCATGAGGTTTGTGGCCACCGTGAAGGCGCCAACAAACCGGTGGCACAGATCTGCCCAAGAGGATATGGAGCTGTCCGGCAAGTGCATGAGCCAAGATCTCGACGTTGGGCTTGAGCACGGCGGGAAGTAGTTGGCGAGGATCTTGTCGTCCCCGCCCCCGCAGCCTGCACCACGATGGGGTAGATGCTAAGGAATTCCGACGGATGCGCCCTGCCATCATACTTCTCCGCACGTCTCGGTTTGAAGTTTTTCGGCTGCCACATCGGACTTGCCGCAGCTCACGCAGTGAACGCAGGGCAACCTACCGCAGACGGCAAGTCGCCTGGCTCCTCCGGGCGCGCACATGTCAACGAAGGCCCAGCGGCTTGTCGGATCGACGTCGCGCTTCTCTTCGGGCGCCGATGCGCAGTTCAAGCGCCCTCTTGTTGTCGCCGTGAAGAACTTGGCGCTGATCGCTGGCGAACCCGCGGATCCGACGACGCGGTGGAGTCGCTGCCGAGGTGGATCCGGTGAGTCGGCGATCTTGGCCTTCTTGGCGGAGAGTGCACGGTGGTTGCACCTCCGACAGTCTGCCGCCACCGCTCGTGCCTTTGTCGTCTCGCCGCGGCAATGATGGTGTTGATTGCCGCGGAGTGTCGCTGCATGGCAAAGCCGATGAGGCTTCGATAGTGGCCCTCCACTCGCCGACCTTGTCGGCCGTTGGAGGGTAGTCGAGGAGCAGCCGAGCTCTCGCCATAGCTTCGCCGGAGTAGTGGGCGGCATTGGAGAACGGTGCGAGGAGTGGATACGCCGGACTTCTAACTACGTTAGAAGGAGCATCACCCCGCCCAGCGATCAGATCTCACTCGTGCAAGCATGTTGGCGCCGCATGCTGGTCTTGAGGGTCTCGATCCAACGAACGTATGGCGCCAGTGAACGCCATGACGTTGTTGGTCCCGCTGCCTCTGAGATGGGCGCGGGGATGCGCGGACGCCGAGGTTTGCGGGGCCTTGTCCTTGGACTTGGCAACGCTATGCAGCACCTTCGTCGGCGCCGTTCCTCCGCCAGCGTCGCCCCACCACCCGCTTGCTGCGGTGAGGGTGGGTACGACGCGACGGTTTCTGCCGCCGAAGCCTTCTTCTTCGGTGGCATGTTGAGGAACATGTTGATGACGCTGCTCGTGTGAACGCCGGATCAGATTCACACGGCCTCGACGCCCCCCACCTGGCGCGCCAAAGATGTCGGGGAGGCTGATCGTACCCTATGGGGCCGGCGGACCGGGCCCCTTGTGGTTCGGAGGGGGGCGGAGATCGCACGAAGAGCGGATCGAGGCGATGCACACGAGCAGTTTACCCAGCTTCGGAGCTCTCCGGAGAGATAAAACTCACCGCTGCTTGTTTGATCTATTGTGTTCTTGCTAGGGAGCAATGCGAGCTACAAAACCTAGCGTGAGTGTATCTAGTCTCCGTGAGTCGAATGAACCAAACGAGCGAACCCGAACCCCCACGCTATGCATGGGCCTCCTTTTATATGCTCAAGGGTCTCCGGTGTGGCAACATAGGCGTAGGGTACAAATGTAAAACAGGAGTTGGTACACCTACTCAACAGTGTATGATGCAAAATACCTAACTCTAACGGCAAGGGACAAAAGCAATAAATGCCCGTCGTTGTCGCCCAAACAAAGGCAACAGAGGCCGTCAAAAGCGCCCGCCGCCACGATGGCAAGCTTGTCGGGCCGCCGCTTATCGCTGCTCCCATGGCTGCACAGCCGCCGACACGCCGCGCATGGAACGGTCCCATGGCGACACGCCGCTGCGTGAGCTGGAGCGGAGACGGAGAGAAGTTGCATGTCATGCAAGCGCCTTGCCGCTGCCGAATCTCTTGTCGCGCCCGGAGGCTTGTCGCGCTCCGAGCCTTCCCAAAGAAGCTCCTCTTGCCGGGCCTTGTCTTCGCATGCCTTGAGCGGCCTTCCCGACAAGCTCCTCTTGTCGGGGCCTTGTCTTCTTAATCAAATACTTTGTTCTTGAATGGCTCCAAAGGAGCCACGAAGGATCTTGGCGGTGACGAGGCAAACCCTGCCGCGGGGTGCTGCAACTGTCCGTGCACGAGTACGGGATACTAGGGTACCCCTACTCTAGTACACCGACAAATACCCCTCTGATTATGAACATGAATATGCTTTATGAGTAGTTACGTTTGTTCCTGAGGACATGGGAGAAGTCTTTCTATTAGTAGTCATGTGAATTTGGTATTCGTTCGATATTTTGATGAGATGTATGTTGTCTATCCTCTAGTGGTGTTATGTGAACGTCGACTACATAACACTTCACCATAATTTGGGCCTAGAGGAAGGCGTTGGGAAGTAATAAGTAGATGATGGGTTGCTAGAGTGACAGATGCTTAAACCCTAGTTTATGCGTTGCTTCGTAAGGGGCTAATTTGGATCCATATGTTTCATGCTATGGTTAGGTTTACCTTAATACTTTTGTTGTAGTTGTGGATGCTTGCAATAGAGGTTAATCATAAGTGTGATGCTTGTCCAAGTAAGGGCAGCACCCAAGCACCGGTCCACCCACATATCAAATTATCAAAGTACCGAATGCGAATCATATGAACGTGATGAAAACTAGCTTGACGATAATTCCCATGTGTCCTCGGGAGCGCTTTTCTCTATATAAGAGTTTGTCCAGGCTTGTCCTTTGCTACAAAAAGGATTGGGCCACCTTGCTGCACTTTATTTACTTTTGTTACTTGTTGCTCGTTACAAATTATCCTATCACAAAACTATCTGTTACCTATTATTTCAGTGCTTGCAGAGAATACCTTGCTGAAAACCGCTTATCATTTCCTTCTACTCCTTGTTGGGTTCGACACTCTTACTTATCGAAAGGACTACGATAGATCCCCTATACTTGTGGGTCATCAAGACTCTTTTCTGGCGCCATTGCCGGGGAGTGAAGCGCCTTCGGTAGGTGGAATTTGGTAAGGAAAAATTTATATAGTGTGCTGAAATTTACTGTCACTTGTTACTATGGAAAGTAATCCTCTGAGGGGCTTGCTCGGGGTATCTTCACCCCGACCAGTAGAGCAAAGAGTTTCTCCTCAACCTACTAAACCTACTGAAAATGAAGATGTCCATTTTAAGATTCCTTCGGGTATGTTATAAAAACTGCTAGCTAATCCTTTTGCAGGAGACGGAACAAAGCCTCCTGATGAGCACCTAATCTATGTGGATGAAGTTTGTGGATTATTTAAGCTTGCAGGTATACCCGGTGATGTTATTAAGAGGAAGGTTTTCCCTTTATGTTTGAAGGGATATGCATCGACATGGTATAGGCTATGTGATGATACGGGATCATGGAACTACAAACGATTGAAATTGGAATTTCATCAGAAATTTTATCCTATGCATCTTGTTCATCGTGATCGCAATTATATATATAATTTTTGGCCTCGCGAAGGAGAAAGTAATGCTCAAGCTTGGGGGAGGCTTAAATCAATGTTATATTCATGCCCAATCATGAGCTTCCAAGAGAAATAATTATTCAAAGTTTTTATGCTCGGCTTTCTGAAAACAACCGACCATGCTCGATACTTCTTGTGCTGGCTCTTTTATGATGAAGACTATTGAATTCAAATGGAATTTATTGGATAGAATTAAACGCAACTCTGAAGATTGGGATCTCGACGAAGGTAAGGAGTTAGGTATGACACCTAAGTTTGATTGTGTTAAATCTTTTATGGATACCGATGTTTTCCGTAAGTTTAGCACTAAATATGGACTTGACTCTGAGATAGTAGCCTCTTTATGTGAATCTTTTGCTGCTTATGTTGATCTCCCTAAGGAGAAGTGGTTTAAATATCATCCTCCCATAGAAGTAAAAGTAGCTGCACCTATTAAAGTTGAAGAGAAAAGACTATCACTTAGAATGATCCTATTGTTCCTACTTCTTATGTTGAGAAACCACCTTTCCATGTTAGAATAAAGGATCATGCTAAAGCTTCAACTGTGGTTCGTAAAAGCAATATTAGAACTTATACACCTCCTTAGCAAGTTAAAGTTGAACCTAATATTGATATTGTTAAAGATCTCTTGGCTGATAATATTGATGGGCATGTTATTTATTTCTGTGGTGAAACTGCTAGAATTGCCAAACCTTGTGCTAAAGATAAACATAGACCTGTGCTAGGCATGCCTGTTATTTCTGTTAAAATAGGAGATCCTTGTTATCATGGCTTGTGTGATATGGGTGCTAGTGTTAGTGCAATACCTTATGACTTATACAAAGAAATTATGCATGATATTGCACCTGCTGAGATAGAAGATATTGATGTCACAATTAAACTTGCCAATAGAGATACTATTTCACCAATGTGAATTGTAAGAGATGTTGAAGTCTTGTGTGGGAAAACTAAATATCCTGCTGATTTTCTTGTTCTTGGTTCCCCACAAGATAGCTTTTGTCCCATTATATTTGGTAGACCCTTCTTGAATACTGTTAATGCTAGGATAGACCGCGAAAAGGATGTTCTTACTATAGGCTTGGGTGATTGATACGTCTCCAACGTATCTATAATTTTTGATTGCTCCATGCTATAGTATCTACTGTTTTGGGCAATATTGGGCTTTATTATCCACTTTTATATTACTTTTGGGACTAACCTATTAACCGGAGGCCCAGCCCAGATTTGCTGTTTTTTGCCTATTTCAGTGTTTTGAAGAAAAGGAATATCAAACGGAGTCGAAACGGAACGAAATCAACTAGAGAAGTCATTTTTGGAAGGAAAGCTACCAGATGGACTTGGACCCCATGTCAGGAGCAAAGGGAGGTGCCCACGAGGGTGGGGGGCCCCCCTAGGGCGTGCCCCCTGCCTCGTGGGGCCCCCGAAGCTCCACCGACGTACTTCCTGCACCCATATATACCTACGTACCCTAAAACTTCCAGAACAGAGAATAGATCGGGAGTTCCGCCGCCGCAAAACCTCCAGAGCCACCAAAAACCAATCGGGACCCTGTTCCGGCACCCTGCCGGAGGGGGGAACCCTCACCGGTGGCCATCTTCATCATCCCGGCGCTCTCCATGACGAGGAGGGAGTAGTTCACCCTCGGGGCTGAGGGTATGTACCAGTAGCTATGTGTTTGATCTCTCTCTCTCTCGTGTTCTTGATTTGGCACGATCTTGATGTATCGTGATCTTTTCTATTATAGTTGGATCTTATGTTTCTTCTCCCCCTCTACTCTCTTGTAATGGATTGAGTTTTCCCTTTGAAGTCATCTTATCGGATTGAGTCTTTAAAGATTTGAGAACACTTGATGTATGTCTTGCCGTGCGTATCTATGGTGACAATGGGATATCACGTGTTCCACTTGATGTATGTTTTGGTGATCAACTTGCGGGTTCCTCCCATGAACCTATACATAGGGGTTGGCACACGTTTTCGTCGTGATTCTCCGATAGAAACTTTGGGGCACTCTTTGAGGTTCTATGTGTTGGTTGAATAGATGAATCTGAGATTGTGTGATGCATATCGTATAATCATACCCACGGATACTTGAGGTGACATTGGAGTATCTAGGTGACATTAGGGTTTTGGTTGATTTGTGTCTTAAGGTGTTATTTTAGTATGAACTCTAGGGCTGTTTGTGATACTTATAGGAATAGCCCAACGGATTGATTGGAAAGAATAACTTTGAGGTGGTTTCGTACCCTACCATAATCTCTTCGTTTGTTCTCCACTATTAGTGACTTTGGATTGACTCTTTGTTGCATGTTCATGGATAGTTATATGATCCAATTATGTTATTATTGTTGAGAGAACTTGCACTAGTGAAAGTTTGA
The DNA here is from genome assembly GCA_021605145.1 of Aegilops bicornis. NCBI lineage: Eukaryota > Viridiplantae > Streptophyta > Magnoliopsida > Poales > Poaceae > Aegilops > Aegilops bicornis. The sequence goes on along the minus strand of CM038670.1, from coordinate 256,386,737 downwards.
ACCCTAGGCCTTGTTTCCTAGCATTGCAATACCGTTTACGCTCACTTTTACCACTTGTTACCTTGCTGTTTTTATATTTTTAGATTACAAAAACCTATATCTACCATCCATATTGCACTTGTATCACCATCTCTTCGCCAAACTAGTGCACCTAGACAATTTACCATGGTATTGGGTGTGTTGGGGACACAAGAGACTCTTTGTTATTTGGTTGCAGGGTTGCTTGAGAGAGACCATCTTCATCCTACGCCTCCCATGGATTGATAAACCTTAGGTCATCCACTTGAGGGAAATTTGCTACTATCCTACAAACCTCTGCACTTGGAGGCCCAACAACGTCTACAAGAAGAAGGTTGTATAGTAGACATCAAGCTCTTTTCTGGCGCCGTTGCCGGGAGGGTGAGTGCTTGAAGGTATATCTTTAGATCTTGCAATCGAATCTTTTTGTTCCTTGTTTTATCACTAGTTTAGTTTATAAAAGAAAACTACCAAAAAAATGAAATTGAGTTTGTCTCACACGCTTCATCTTTTTAATATCTTTCGTGAGTATGATGGAAAGGAAAATTGTGCCAAAGTGTTAGAAGAAGAATGCATTAGAATGTTTGGCACTAAATATTTGAATGATGAGCATGATTGCAATGTTGTTAGTATGAACTCCTTGAATATCCATGGTACTAATGATGATTCCACTAGTTATGATGAAAATATCTCCTATAAACATGTCAATTTTGGTGGAGAGTATTGGGTTTGCAAGTACACACCAAATAGAGAAGATAGATATTGCAAGAGGCATAAGCATTTAGAAACTAAATGGTTGCAAGAAAGGCTAGAAGTTAGTGCTGAAAATTTAAGATATCTTAGTCGTACTTGTGAACTTTGCAATGAACATGGTCATTTAAATATCAATTGCAAATTGTTTCATGATCGAATCGTGTCCAAAAATTGTGATGACTTGATTTCCCTTGCGCATTATAATGAACTAAGTTTTCTTTTGGGTTATGAAGAATTGAAACGTCAAACTAAGCATATTCCAGAATATAACCTCAAGAAATTCCTCAATATTAATCTAGAAATATTTATATGTATTGTGCGGTGAATTGCATTGAAAATCCTTATATTGCCAATTACATCAAGAAAATAAAACAAATAGAGGATGAAGAGAATACTAATGAAAGGGAAGAGACTTCCCAATATCCTCCTATTATTTCTTATGATGAATCAGGTAACGAGGAGGAGCCTTCTACTCAACCAATCTCACTAATAAGGAGCTCCAAAAAGAGGATTGGACCCACAAATGAGGTGAAGAAGAAGAAAAGAAAAATGAAGAGAGGTAAAAAGGTATCTTTCCCAAATAAGGTTGCTCCTATTATTGTTGTGCCTCATGAAAATGAATCGAAAATAATTGTGGAAGATGATACACTTGATGATGATCTCGTTATGCCTATTGCTTGTTGTGATGATTATGATTGGGAAGATAATGATACTTCTTATGATCTTGAAAATCTTTTTGGCACTTGCTTGGAAGAATATAATAATTGCTATACTATTGGTGCTATTCATACTATTAATGATGAGAGTGATTATGCTTATGATATGCAAAGGCCCAAGCTTGGGGAAGCTATGTTTGATGAGGATGACATATTTGAGAATATATTTGCTGCAATTAATGTTTGTCCCAAGCTTGGGGATGCTACGTTTAATGAACATGATATTTTTAGCCTATCAAGTTTTGATATGCAAAGTTGTTATGATGATAGCATGCCTTCTACCTATGATGATTATATTTGTGAAAGTGGGTTTGGAAGAGTGTCAACTTTAGGAAGTAATGATCCCACTATTTTGGAGGATGTTGAATCTTATAATATTTATGAAAGTGGATTTGGAGAGGTCATGACTTTATTTAGTGATGTATCCACTATCTTGGAAGAGGTTTCAATCGATTATGATGAGAACAAAGTTGCTACTTATGATGATTATTGTGATGAAACTTATGCTATAAAGAGTAGTGATGATTATATTTATAAAACTTGTCATGATTATGATTACCCTTTTTCTGAACATTCTTCATTTAATGTGGAAACAATTTATAGTATTCAAGTCTCTTATGATACTCCCACTATTCCGAATGAGAAGAATTTTGCTTATGTGGAGAGTAGTAAATTTTCTATGCTTGTAGATCATGAAAAGAATGCTTTAGGTGCTGGTTATATTGTTCTATTCATTCATGATGCTACTGAAAATTATTATGAGGGAGGAATATATGCTTGTAGGAATTGCAATAATATCAAATTTCCTCTCTATGTTCTTAAAATCTTGAAGTTATGCTTGTTTTGCCTTCCTATGCAAGTTGATTCTTGTTCCCATAAGTTGTTTGCTCACAAAATCCCTATGCATAGGAAGTGGGTTAGACTTAAATGTGCTAGTCATATTCTTCATGATGCTCTCTTTATGTTTCAATTCTTATCCTTTTTGTGAGCATCATTGAAATCATCATGCCTAGCTAGGGGCGTTAAACGATAATGCTTGTTGGGAGGCAACCCAATTTTATTTTAGTTTCTTGATTTTTGGTTATTTTTAGGAATAAATAATCCATCTATCTTCTGCTTAGATGTGGTTTTATGTTTTAATTAGTGTTTGTTCCAAGTAGAACCTTTGGGAAGACTTGGGTGAAGTCTTTATGATCATGCTGTAAAAAAACAGAATCTTTAGCGCTCACGAGATTAGCTAAAAAGTTTTACTGGAGAGTGCTATTTAGTTTATTCTTTTTGCAGATGATTACTAGACAAATTCCTCAGGTCCAATAATTTATTTTAGAATTTTTGAGTTCCAGAAGTTTGCGTTAGTTACAGATTACTACAGACTGTTCTGTTTTTGACAGATTCTGTTTTTCATGTGTTGTTTGCTTATTTTGATGAATCTATGGCTAGTAAAATAGTTTATAAACCATAGAGAAGTTGGAATACAGCAGGTTTAACACCAATAAAAATAAATAATGAGTTCATTACAGTACCTTGAAGTGGTGTTTTGTTTTCTTTTGCTAACGGAGCTTACGAGTTTTCTGTTAAGTTTTGTGTTGTGAAGTTTTCAAGTTTTGGGTAAAGATTCGACGGACTACGGAATAAGGAGTGGCAAGAGCCTAATCTTGGGGATTCCCAAGGCACCCCAAGGTAATATTCAAGGATAACCAAGAGCCTAAGCTTGGGGATGCCCGGAAGGCATCCCCTCTTTCGACTTCGTTCATCGGTAACTTTACTTGGAGCTATATTTTTATTCACCACATGATATGTGTTTTGCTTGGAGCGTCATTTTATTTTCTTTATCTTTGCTTGCTGTTTGAATAAAATACCAAGATCTGAAATTATTAAATGGGAGAGTCTTCACATAGTTGCATAATTATTCAACTACTCATTGATCTTCACTTATATCTTTCAGAGTACTTTGTTGTTTGATCTAGTGCTTCACTTATATCTTTTAGAGCACGGTGGTGGATTTGTTTTATAGAAACTATTGTTCTCTCATGCTTCACTTAGATTATTTTGGGAGTCTTAAATAGCATGGTAATTTACTTAAATAATCCTAATATGCTAGGCATACAAGATTTGTAAGAATTCTTATGAGTGTGTTGAATACTATGAGAAGTTTGATGCTTGATAATTGTTTTGAGATATGGAGATGGTGATATTAGAGTCATGCTAGTTGAGTAGTTGTGAATTTGAGAAATACTTGTGTTAAAGTTTGTGATTCCCGTAGCATGCACGTATGGTGAACCGTTATGTGATGAAGTCGGAGCATAATTTATTTATTGATTGTCTTCCTTATGAGTGGCGGTCGGGGACGAGCGATGGTCTTTTCCTACCAATCTATCCCCTAGGAGCATGCGCGTAATACTTTGCTTTGATAACTTGTAGATTTTTGCAATAAGTATATGAGTTCTTTATGACTAATGTTGAGTCCATGGATTATACGCACTCTTGTTCCTCCCACCATTGCTAGCCTCTCTAATACCGCGCACTTTTTGCCGGTATCATACACCCACCATATACCCTCCTCAAAACAGCCACCATACCTACCTATTATGGCATTTCCATAGCCATTCGAGATATATTGCCATGCAACTTTCCAATTGCTCCGCTTATTATGACACGCTCCATCATTGTCATATTGCTTAGCATGATCATGTCATTGACATTGTATTTGTGGCAAAGCCACCGCTCATAATTCTTTCATACATGTCACTCATGAGTCATTGCATATCCCTAAGACATCACCGGAGGCATACACATAGAGTCATATTTGGTTCTAAGTATCGAGTTGTAATTGTTGAGTTGTAAGTAAATAAAAGTGTGATGATCATCATTTTTAGAGCATTGTCTCAAGTGAAGAAAGGATGATGGAGACTATGATTCCCCCATAAGTCGGGATGAGACTCGGACGAAAAATAAAAAAATAAACAGAAAGAAAAGAGGCCAGAAAAAAGAGAAAAGGCCCAAAAAATGAGAGAAAAAGAGAGAAGGGGCAATGCTACTATCCTTTTACCACACTTGTGCTTCATAGTAGCACCGTGATCTTCATGATAGAGAGTCTCATATGTTGTCACTTTCATATACTAGTGGGAATTTTTCATTATAGAACTTGGCTTGTATATTCCAATGATGGGCTTCCTCAAAATGCCCTAGGTGTTCGTGAGCAAGCGAGTTGGATGCACACCCACTTAGTTTCTTTTGTTGAGCTTTCATATACTTATAGCTCTAGTGCATCTATTGCATGGCAATCCCTACTCACTCACATCGATATCTATTGATGGGCATCTCCATAGCCCGTTGATATGCCTAGTTGATGTGAGACTATCTTCTCCCTTTTTGTCTTCTCCACAACCACCATTCTATTCCACCTATAGTGCTATATCCATGGCTCACGCTCATGTATTGCGTGAAGATTGAAAAAGTTTTGAGAATGTCAAAAGTATGAAACAATTGCTTGGCTTGTCATCGGGGTTGTGCATGATTTAAATACTTTGTGTGGTGAAGATAGAGCATAGCCAGACTATATGATTTTGTAGGGATAACTTTCTTTGGCCATGTTATTTTGAGAAGACATAATTGCTTTGTTAGTATGCTTGAAGTATTATTATTTTTATGTCAATATTAAACTTTTGTCTTGAATCTTTCGGATCTGAATATTCATACCACAATTAAGAAGAATTACATTGAAATTATGCCAAGTAGCATTCCACATCAAAAATTATCTTTTTATCATTTACCTACTCGAGGACGAAAGGTGAATTAAGCTTAGATGCTTGATACGTCTCCAACGTATCTATAATTTTTATTGCTCCATGCTATATTATCTACTTTTGGGCAATATTGGGCTTTATTATCCACTTTTATATTACTTTTGGGACTAACCTATTAACCGGAGGCCCAGCCCAGATTTGCTTTTTTTGCCTATTTCTTTGTTTCAAGAAAAGGAATATCAAACGGAGTCGAAACGGAACAAAATCAATCGGAGAAGTTATTTTTGGAAGGAAAGCTACCGGATGGACTTGGACCCTCGTCAGAGCAAAGGGAGGTGCCCACGAGGGTGGGGCTCCCCTAGGGCGCACCCCCGCCTCGTGGGGGCCCCTCAAGCTCCACCGACGCATTTCCCGCACCCATATATACCTACGCACTCCTAAAACTTCCGTAACAGAGAATAGATCGGGAGTTCCGTCGACGAAAACCTCTAGAGCCACCAAAACCAATCGGGACCCTGCTCAAGACCTGCCGGAGGGGGACCCTCACCGTGGCCATCTTCATCATCCCAGCGCTCTCCATGACGAGGAGGGAGTAGTTCACCCTCGGGCCGAGGGTATGTACCAAGAGCTATGTGTTTGATCTCTCTCTCTCTCTCGTGTTCTTGATTTGGCACGATCTTGATGTATCGCGAGCTTTGCTATTATAGTTGGATCTTATGTTTCTTCTCCCCCTCTACTCTCTTGTAATGGATTGAGTTTTCCCTTTGAAGTCATCTTATCGGATTGAGTGTTTAAAGATTTGAGAACTCTTGATGTATGTCTTGCCGTGCGTATCTGTGGTGACAATGGGATATCACGTGATCCACTTGATGTATGTTTTGCCGCACACGTTTTCGTCGTGATTCTCCGGTAGAAACTTTGGGGCACTCTTTGAGGTTCTATGTGTTGGTTGAATAGATGAATCTGAGATTGTGTGATGCATATCGTATAATCATACCCACGGATACTTGAGGTGACATTGGAGTATCTAGGTGACATTAGGGTTTTGGTTGATTTGTGTCTTAAGGTGTTATTTTAGTACGAACTCTAGGGCTGTTTGTGACACTTATAGGAATAGCCCAACAGATTGATTGGAAAGAATAACTTTGAAGTGGTTTCGTACCCTGCCATAATCTCTTCGTTTGTTCTCCACTATTAGTGACTTTGGAGTGACTCTTTGTTGCATGTTGAGGGATAGTTGTATGATCCAATTATTTTGTTATTGTTGAGAGAACTTGCACTAGTGAAAGTATGAACCCTAGGCCTTGTTTCCTAGCATTGCAATACCGTTTACGCTCACTTTTACCACTTGTTACCTTGCTGTTTTTATATTTTCAGATTACAAAAACCTACATCTGCCATCCATATTGCACTTGTATCACCATCTCTTCGCCGAACTAGTGCACCTATACAATTTACCATTGTATTGGGTGTGTTGGGGACACAAGAGACTCTTTGTTATTTGGTTGCAGGGTTGCTTGAGAGAGACCATCTTCATCCTACGCCTCCCACAGATTGATAAACCTTAGGTCATCCACTTGAGGGAAATTTGATACTGCCCTACAAACCTCTGCACTTGGAGGCCCAACAACGTCTACAAGAAGAAATTTGTGTAGTAGACATCAGTGATATGTCTCATGAGTTTAATTTCTCTAAATTTAGTAGACAACACCGTGAAGAAGAATTGCCTAGTAAGGATGAAATTATTGGTCTTGCTTATATTGCCGTACCTCCTAGTGATGCTTTAGAACAATATTTGCTAGACCATGAAAATGATATGTTTATGAATGAAAGAAGGGAAATAGATGAAGTATTCTTTAAACAGGAACCTATCATGAAACACAATTTGCCTGTTGAAATCCTAGGGGATCCTTCTCCACCCAAGGGTGATCCCGTGTTTGAGTTTAAACTGTTGCCTGATACTCTTAAATATGCTTATCTTGATGAGAAAAATATATATCCTGTTATTATTAGTGTTAACCTTTCAGAGCATGAAGAAGAGAGATTATTGAAAACTCTGAAGAAGCACCGTGCTGCTATTGGATATACTCTTGATGATCTTAAGGGCATTAGTCCCACTCTATGTCAACATAAAATAAATTTGGAGGAAGACGCCAAACCAGTTCGTGATCATCAACGACGGCTGAATCCTAAGATGAAGGAAGTGGTAAGAAAAGAAATACTAAAGCTCCTTGAGGCAGGTATAATTTATCCCGTTGCTGATAGTCAGTGGGTAAGTCCTGTCCATTGTGTCCCTAAGAAGGGAGGTATTACTGTCATTCCTAATGATAAAGATGAGTTGATCCAGCAAAGAATTATTACAGGTTATAGATGGTAATTGATTTCCGCAAATTAAATAAAGCTACTAAAAAGGATCATTACCCCTTACCTTTTCTCTAAACATACACATTTTTGCTTTCTAGATGGTTATTCTGGTTTCTCTCAAATACCTGTGTCAGCCAATGATCAATCAAAGACTACTTTTACTTGCCCTTTTGGTACTTTTGCTTATAGACGTATGCCTTTTGGTTTATGTAATGCACCTGCTACCTTTCAAACATGTATGATGGCTATATTCTCTGACTTTTGTGAAAAGATTTGTGAGGTTTTCATGGACGACTTCTCCGTTTATGGATCCTCTTTTGATGATTGCTTGAGCAACCTTGATCGATTTTTGCAGAGATGTGAAGAAACTAATCTTGTCTTGAATTGGGAAAAGTGCCACTTTTTGGTTAATGAAGGTATTGTCTTGGGGCATAAGGTTTCTGAAAGAGGTATTGAAGTTGATAAAGCCAAGGTTTATGCTATTGAAAAGATGCCATGTCCCAAGGACATCAAAGGTATAAGAAGTTTCCTTGGTCATGCCAGTTTTTATAGGAGGTTCATTAAGGACTTCTAAAAAAATTCTCGGCCTCTGACTAATTTATTACAAAAATATATACCATTTGTCTTTGATGATGACTGTGTAGAAGCATTTGAAATACTTAAGAAAGCATTGATCTCTACACCTATTGTTCAGCCACCTGATTGGAATTTACCCTTTGAAATTATGTGTGATGCTAGTGATTATGCTGTAGGTGCTGTTCTAGGGAAAAGAGTTGATAAGAAATTAAATTTTATCCAATATGCTAGTAAAACTCTAGACAATGCTCAAAGAAACTATGCTACTACTGAAAAAGAATTCTTAGCAGTTGTATTTGCATGTGATAAGTTCAGACCTTATATTGTTGATTCCAAAGTAACTATTCACACTGATCATGCTGCTATTAAATATCTTATGGAAAAGAAAGATGTTAAACCTAGACTTATTAGATGGGTTCTCTTACTACAAGAATTTTATCTGCATATTATTGATAGAAAGGGAGCTGAGAACCCTGTTGCAGACAATTAGTCGAGGTTAGAAAATGTTCTTGATGACCCACTACCTATCGATGATAGCTTTCCTGATGAACAATTAAATGTCATAAATACTTCTCGTACTGCTCCATGGTATGCTGATTATGCTAATTACATCGTTGCTAAATTTATACCACCTAGTTTCACATACCAGCAAAAGAAAAAGTTTTTCTATGACTTGAGACATTACTTTTGGGATGACCCACATCTTTATAAAGAAGGAGTAGATGGTGTTATTAGACGTTGTGTACCTGAGCATGAATAGGAACAGATCCTACGCAAGTGTCACCGAGGCTTATGGAGGACACCACGCTGGAGATAGAACTGCACATAAGGTATTGCAATCCGGTTTTTATTGGCCTACTCTCTTCAAGGATGCCCGTAAGTTTGTCTTATCTTTTGATGAATGTCAAAGAATTGGTAATATTAGTAGACGACAAGAAATGCCTATGAATTATTCACTTGTTATTGAACCATTTGATGTTTGGGGCTTCGATTATATGGGACCTTTTCCTGCCTCTAATGGATACACACATATTTTAGTTGTTGTTGATACGTTACTAAGTGGGTAGAAGCTATTCCAACTAGTAGTGCTGATCATAACACTTCTATTAAAATGCTCAAAGAAGTTATTTCTCCGAGGTTTCGAGTCCCTAGATATTTAATGACTGATGGGGGTTCACACTTTATTCATGGTGCTTTTCGTAAAATGCTGGCTAAGTATGATGTTAATCATAGAATTGCATCCCCTTATCACCCGCAGTCTAGTGGTCAAGTAGAGTTGAGTAATAGAGAGCTCAAATTAATTTTGCAAAAGACTGTCAATAGATCTATAAAGAATTGGTCCAAGAAACTTGATGATGCATTATGGGCCTACAGAACTGCATATAAATATCCTATGGGTATGTCTCCGTATAAATGGTTTATGGAAAAGCATGCCACTTACGTCTCGAACTAGAACATAAGGCTTATTGGGCTATTAAAGAGCTCAACTATGATTTCAAACTTGCCGGTGAGAAGAGGTTATTTGACATTAGCTCACTTGATGAATGGAGAACCCAAGCCTATGAAAATGCCAAGTTGTTTAAAGAAAAAGTTAAAAGATGGCATGACAAAAGAATACAAAAGCGTGAGTTTAATGTAGGTGATTATGTATTGCTATACAACTCTCATTTAAGATTTTTTGTAGGAAAACTTCTCTTTAAATGGGAAGGTCCTTACGGTATCGAGGAGGTCTATCATTCCGGTGCCATAAAAATCAACAACTTCGAAGGCACAAATCCGAAGGTGGTGAACGGTCAAAGAATCAAACATTATATCTCAGGTAATCCCGTAAATGTTGAAACCAATGTTATTGAAACCATAACCCCGGAGGAATACATAAGGGACACTTTTCGGAATGTTTCAGACTCCGAAAAGGAATAGGTATGTGGTACGGTAAGTAAACCAACTCCTAAACAGTTTTTATGGCAATATTTCTCCGTTTTGGAATATTTAGAAAAATAGAAAAATAAGAAGCAGTCCGGGAAGGACACGAGGGCTCCACGAGGGTGGAGGGCGCGCCATACCCTACTAGGCGCGCCCCCCTACCTCGTGGGAACCTCGTGTGCTCTCTGGACTCTGTTTTCTTGCACGATACATATTTTGGTCGGTAAAAATTCATTATATAATCTCCCGAAGGTTTTTACTCCTGTATCACGCAAATATTCTCTGTTCTTGTTTCGAGCTGTTGCTGCTGCAGATTAGAGCAAGATGTCTTCTCAAGAGTCGGTTGGAGAGAGACGGTGTCTCATCCGGCATCGGAACCAAGGACAAACAGCGATGCTGACCACTTTGGGCCAGCAATGGAGGAAGAGATGGAGGCTAATTTGATGAGGATATATGCCATGGAGGATCAAGAAGTCACTTCTCGCTTCCGAGCTGGGTTCACGATGGGAGAACTACAGAGCTCAGCCATTCCAAACTCGGTTATCCCTTCCAATGTTAGATTTCTTTCTTATGAAAATATGAAGAAGAGTGTCACTTGTTCCCCCGCAGCTACGCAACACCCTTGGGTGCAAGGAGCTTTAGCCGTTACAAGAAAGCTTCGTAAGGAATTAATGGACCTCAAGCAGCAAGTCAATAAGCTTGAGGAGGAGAATCGTATCTTGAGGGGCATCATCGCCAAGAATATCGCACCTTCACCAGCAAAGGAGATATAATCACATGGGTATGGGCACTCCCCTTGGCAACTGCCAAGCTTGGGGGAGGTGCCCCGGTATCGTATCACAACCACACTCCTATCCTTACCATTTTTCTTAGTTCGTTCCTTTTAGTAGTATCTTGATCTAGAATAAAGTTTTGGTATGATCTAGTTTTGAGTTTTGCTTTATGATCCCTCTATGTAATCAAGTCCGTGAGCTATATAATAAAGATTAGTGTTGAGTCAAGGGCTTGATTATTTTGCCATGATCTTGAGTGAATAAAAGAAAAGAGAAAAGAATAAAAAGGAATAAACATATCATATTGATCTTATTGAGAGTAATGACTTCACATAGAAAGAGTATGATGATTAAAAGTTGTTGAGAGTTGACAAACGTGGCTTTGTCATTGTTGCAATTAATAGGAAGTAATAAGGAAAGAGAGGTTTCACATATAAATATACTATCTTGGACATCTTTTATGATTAGGAGCACTCATTAAAATATGACATGCTAAAGAGTTGATGTTGGACAAGGAAGACAACGTAATGAGTTATGTTTTCTTATATCTGAGATAAAGTATATTGCCAGGGATCTTCCAACATGTTGAGCTTGCCTTTCCCCCTCATGCTAGCCAAATTCTTTGCACCAAGTAGAGATACTACTTGTGCTTCCCAAAACCCTTAAACCAGTTTTGCCATGAGAGTCCACCATATCTACCTATGGATTGAGTAAGATCCTTCAAGTAAGTTGTCATCCGTGCAAGCAATAAAAATTGCTCTCTAAATATGTATGATTGATTGGTGTGGAGGAAATAAGCTTTATACGATCTTGTGATGTGGAAGAAATAAAAGCGACGGCCTCATAATAAAGATTCATATCACAAGTGGCAATATAAAATGCCATTCTTTCACATTAAGATTTTGTGCATCCAACCCTGAAAGCGCATGGCAACCTCTGCTTCCCTCTGCGAAGGGCCTATCTTTTACTATTATCTTCTACCTTATGCAAGAGTCATGGTGATCTTCACCTTTCCTTTTTATATTTTATCCTTTGGCAAGCACAAGGATGTTGGAAAGATCCTGATACATATATCTAATTGGATGTGGGTTAGCATGAGTTATTATTGTTGACATTACCCCTGAGGTAGAAGGTTGGGAGGCGAAACTATAAGCCCCTATCTTTCTCTGTGTCCGGTTGAAACTCCATAACCACAAGTATTGTGTGAGTGTTAGCAATTACGAAAGACTAAATGATAGTTGAGTATGTGGACTTGCTAGAAAGCTCTGATATAGACTCTTTCTGATGTTATGATAAATTGCAATTGCTTCAATGACTGAGATTATAGTTTGTTGGTTCTCAATAAAGTTTCTGATTCATACTTTGCATTACGAATAGATTATTACTTGAGCATAAGAAATCATATGACAATATCCATATATGTTGTGTTATGAGAATAATCATGATGCCCTCATGTCTCAGTATTTTATTTTATCGACACCTCTACCTCTAAACATGTGGACATATTTATCGTTATCGGCTTCCTCTTGAGGACAAGCGAGGTCTAAGCTTGCGGGAGTTGATACGCCCATTTTGCATCATGCTTTTATATCGATATTTATTGCATTATGGGCTGTTATTACACATTATGTCACAATACTTATGCCTATTCTCTCTTATTTTACAAGGTTTACATAAGGAGGGAGAATGCCGACAGCTGGAATTTGGGCTGGAAAAGGAGCAAATATTAGAGACCTATTCTGCACAACTCCAAAAGTCCTGAAACTCCATGAAAGTTATTTTTGGAAATAATAAAAAATATTGAGCAGAAGAAGTACGTCAGGGGGGCCCCACCTGGCCATGAGGGTGAGGGCGGACCTACACCCTGTATGCCCCACGCCTCGTGGGCCCCCTGTTGGCCCTCCGGTGGCCATCTTCTGCTATATGAAGTCTTTCGTCCGAAGAAAAATAGTAAGCAACCTTTCGGGACGAGACTCCGTCGCCACGAGGCGGAACCTTGACGGAACCAATCTAGGGCTCCTGCAGAGCTGTTCTGTCGGTGTTCTGGGAACGGGGGTCCCCAGACTTGCCTGCCTGCGGCCCACGGCGTGGCTAGGTAGTAGGCCGTTCGACCTATCTTCATCACCAAGGCATCCAAGACCCTCGCGAGGGTCCAAGCCTCGCGAGGCGGACGACGCATGGCCTTCTCTGGAGTGGCCTAGCTAGGCAGGCTCATGAGGAGCGGAGATATCAAGGCAGGGCAAACCTCATGAGGCTCTCATGACGTGAGCCATGATTTAACGGTGCCAAAGTGGTGCCAAAGGGCGCCGGTGCGCGCAGCGTCCTTATTTCCTCTTTGGTGCTAAGGAGGCCAGCGCAGGCGAAGAGTAACGAGGCATCAGGCGAAGGTTGCCATATTGGTGCAACGAGACCAAGACCAGGAGGACCGCAAGAAGGAGGTCATCATGGAGCCCAAGACAGCGTCACCCTAGAGCTTTTCGCAGGCGAAGACCGCTTTTGTCAGGATAGCTTGTACTAGTTGTCCCCCTTCAAATTTGCACGCCGTTGTTGGCTCCCTTCCCGCTCGATATTTGGGAAGAGGACCAAGGCCTCTATAAATAGGACTAGCCACCACCATAGGAAGGGGATCAAGAACAGAGAGGTCGAACCATCACGCCACAAGCTCATACGCACAAGAACACCTCAACCTCAGGAGGCTGTTCTTCCCTTGTACTGTTCATCATCAGCCCAAGAGGCGATCCACCACCACCACACTGGAGTAGGGTATTACACCACATCGGTGGCCCGAACCAGTATAAACCCCGTGTCTTTCTGTGTTGCGAGCTTGTCGAGCTTGTCCGCAAGATCTTAGCGAGCTAGAGCGTAGATCGGTAGGAGGGAAAGGCTCCGCGCACACCCCAGTGTTCGAACCTTAAGGGTTTGCCGGAACCCCACTTCTGACATTTGGCGCGCCAGGTAGGGGTGCGCCGGAGCCCCTCTCCACCAACCTACGCTGCCACCCGCCTCTGCGACCGACACCAGCAACGGGGAGTCTGGGTACCGGGCCCTGGCCCCCGCCCTACGGCAGGTGCAGTGGCCAACCAAGTTCAAGCCGGAGATGCCGCTACGACAATGGGCAGATCCAAATGACGCTCGGCCGGCATACGAGGAGGCTGTCCTTGAAGCCGAGGCGACGACAAGATCATGGCTAACTGGTTCCCCATGGCTCTCGCCAAGCAGCCATGCGTTCGCTGCTTAACCTCCCGGGTCCATGGTGGCGCCCCGGGAGGAACTCAAACCTCTTTCATCAAGGCTTACGCGGTGCTCGCAAGACCACGCAGTTGCGGCGCTGCTGGGTGGCTCTCAAGCACCGCCTTCAGATCGCCACGTCAAGCCTTTCTTCCGTCAGATTGGGGCAGCCTTCAAGCGCCCGGGGGCTCCACCGGGTTGGGCTGCGTCGGAGGCCGACCTCACCTTCGACTCAGAAGACCACCCCGGCTCCAACGCCGGCTCTGTCATACTCCCGATGCTCTGCACACCTACCATCTGCAACGTGGCCGTCACCAAGACCCTCATCGATGTTGGTGCCAGCCTCAACTTGTTCTCCATAGAAGCCTTCAGCCTCCTCCACGTGCCGCCCGAGAGGCTCAACCTCAGCAAGCCTTTTTTGGGAGTGGGCGGCAGAGCTGCCCACTCTCTGGGGCAGATCCGCGTCCCTGTCACCTTTGGAACGTGCGACAACTACCGCACTGAGCTGGTGGACTTCGACGTCGCCCGCATCGGTCTCCCGTACAATGGCATACTCGGGTATACGGCTCTTGCTCAGTTCATGGCGGCGACTCATCTAGCCTACAACCTCATGAAGGGACCAGGGAGCAAGGGCGTCCTCACCGTCAAGGGGGGCACTAAGGAAGTAGTGACGGCGCTCGAGCTCGCCTTCAAGACCGCGGCAGCAGCACAGCCAGCCGGCGCCAGTACGCCCGAGGCCAAGGAGACCGCGCCCGCCAAGAAAAAGCAGTTGTTCACCCAAGACAAAGCGGAGACCAAGAAGGTGCCGGCTGACGAGGACGGGTCTTCAGGAGCCACCGTTACCATAGGAACCAGCCTTGACCCGGGACAAGAAGAAGCTTTGGTGAGGTTTTTGCACGCCAACAAGGAGATATTCACGTGGGAGCCCAATCAGCTGGTAGGGATCCCGAGAGAGGTGATCCAGCATCATCTAAGGGTGTGCCCCAACATGCGCCCCGTGAAGCAGCGGGCAAGACGGTAGTCCATAGAGAAGCAGGCCTTCATCGTCCAAGAGACGTGCAAGTTGGAGGCAGCAGGCACCATCCGAGAGGTTCGATACCTCAAATGGCTGGCGAACCCTGTCGTGGTACCGAAGAAAGGTGGGAAGGAACGGATGTGCGTCGAATTCACCAACCTTAACAAAGCTTTCCCCCAAGACCCGTTCCCCCTTCCGCGCATCGATCAAATCGTCGACTCCATCGCCGAGTGCGACTTGTTATGTTTCCTGGATGCGTTCTCTGGATACCATCAAATCAAGATGGCGGTGGAGGACGTGGAGAAGACGGCCTTCCTGACACCATGTGGGGTGTACTGCTACACCTGCATGCCCTTCGGCCTATGCAACGCTGGTGCAACCTTTCAGCGGCTGATGCACATCGCCTTGGGGCGGCAGCTCGGCAGGAACACAGAGGCCTACGTCGATGACGTAGTGGTCAAATCTCGCGAGGCGAAGACGTTGATTCAAGACTTGGAGGAGACCTTTGAGAGCTTGCGCCGGGTGAACTTGAGGCTTAACCCAGATAAGTGTGTTTGGCGTCCCCTCCGGTAAGCTACTAGGTTTCCTTGTATCCCACAGAGGGATCGAGGCGAACCCGGAGAAGATCAAGGCCATCGAAGACATGAGCCCGCCACAGACCCTCAGGGAGATGCAAAAGCTGGCAGGACGGGTGACCACGTTAGGGCGTTTCATCTCCAAACTTGGCGAGCGCGCCTTGCCCTTCTTTAAGCTCATGAAGAAGAAGGGCCCATTCGAGTGGACCCCGGAGGCCGACCGGGCCTTCCAAGACCTCAAGAAATACCTCACCAGCCCCCTGGTGATGGTGGCACCACGGCCTCTCAAGCCTCTGGTACTTCACCTTGCCGCCACCCCATACTCCGCCAGCGCGGCGCTGGTGGCAGTTCGGGAGGAGCGCCAAGACAAGGGTGCACCGCGCCAAGCCGGAACTGATGCAGCGCAGGGTCAGGAAGGCGCAGCGGAGCCGTCAGCAGCGGACGACCAAGCTCAGCAGGGCAACACCACAGAAGCTCCCGAGGACGGTTAGGTCTCAGGAAACCCTCCACCTCAGGATACGCCACAATCTCCGCAGGACCCGAGCCTTAACAGTGTGCCAGCCTTCGTCGAACACCCGGTGTACTTTGTCAAGACTGACAGTGGACGCGAGGGCATCGCTACCCCATGTCGCAAAAGCTCCTCGCTCACACTCTTGGTGGCCTTGCACAAGCTGCGACACTACCTGTGGCCACCCCATCAAGGTCGTCTCATCTTACCCATTGGAGAGGGTACTCAGGAGCCCGAACTCGGCCGGAAGGGTCGCTGAATGGAACATCGAGCTGCAAGCATTCCAGTTGGAGTTCAGCACTACCAGGGTCATCAAGGGAGCCGTGCTCGCCGATTTTGTGGCAGAATGGACCGGTGCCCCGACTCTTGAGGAAGGAGAAGACCGGTGTCCACCCCCCAGGAAGTGAGGCACCAGACGGCTGGGTCATGTACTTTGATGGCGCCTTCACGCACCAGGACGCGGGGGCTGGAGCAGTGCTCATCTCGCCCACTCAGGACAAGCTTTACTACGCCGTGCAACTCTGCTTCCAGCGCAGCGAGAAGGTCTCCAACAATATCACGGAATACGAAGGCCTCATAGCTGGCCTGAAGGCTGCGGCGGCCCTAGGGGTGAAGCGCCTCACCATCAAAGGCGACTCGCAGCTCCTCGTCAACATCTCCAACAAAGTGTATGAGCAAAAGGATGAGCACATGGAGGCCTACCTTGCGGAGGTGTGCAAGATGGAAAAGCAGTTCTTGGGCCTGGAGTTGCAGCATGTGCCCCGGGGCACCAACAAGGAAGCCGACGACATCGCAAAGAGAGCCTCCAAGCGGCAACCGCAAGATCCTGGCATCTTCGAAGAGCGGCTTTTCAAGCCGTCAGCTACGCCGCCTCTTTCAAGCATGACTCATCCTCGGAGGAGCTCCCACAGCCACCGGCCACGGGAGCCCCTGCTTATGCCCAACCTCGGGGAGCTCACTGCTCTTGGCGCCGAGCCTCGTGGAGAAGTGCTGAACCAAGGAATTCAAGGAGTACCTGATGCACGGGACGCTGCCGGGGAAGGAAGAAGATGCGGAGCACGTGGCCCGATAGGCCACGACATACTACATTCAAGACTGCAAGTTGTACAGGAAACGGCCGAATGAGGTCACGCTGCGCTGCATCTCCAGCGATCAGGGAAGGGAGCTGCTGATGGACATACACGGTGGGGACTGTGGACATCACTCGTCGTCAAGGACCCTCGTCGGCAAAGTCTTCCGCAACGGATTCTATTGGCCAACAGCACTCAACGATGTAGCCGAGCAGGTGAAGTCCTGCGAAGCTTGCCAATTCCACGCCAGGCAAATCCACCAGCCCACTCAGGGCCTCCAAACCATCCCACTCACATGGCCGTTCGCAGTCTGGGGGCTTGACATCTTAGGCCCGTTCCCACGGGCGCCAGGGGACTATCGCTATCTCTACGTCGCCATCGACAAGTTCACCAAGTGGGTGGAAGTGGAAGCCGTCAGTACCATTCCAGCTGGCTCTGCTGTCAAGTTCATCAAGGGCCTCGTGAGCCACTTCGGGGTTCCCAACCGCATCATCACAGATAACGGCTCGCAGTTTACTAGTAACCTCTTCAAAACCTACTGCGCTAACCTTGGAACGCAGATTTGCTACGCTTCGGTGGCCCACACCAGGAGCAATGGTCAGGCCGAACACGCCAACGCTGAGGTCCTGAGGGGTCTCAAGACCAGGACCTTCAAGAAGAAGCTGGAGGCCTGCGGCAGGGGCTGACACGACAAACTCCAGTCCATTTTGTGGTCCATTCGTACCACTGCCACCAAGCCGACGGGCGAGACTCCATTCTTCCTTGTTTATGGAGCCGAGGCAGTCCTTCCTCACGAGGTCAAGCATCGCTCCGCGCGGGTCTTGGCATTCGATGAAACGCAGCAGGACGCCATGCGGGGGATGGATCTCGTGCTGGGGGAGGAGCGCCGTCGCAAAGCCGCATTGAGGGCGGCAAGGTACCAACAAGCTTTGCGGCGGTACCATTGCCGCAACATCTGCTCCAGGACGCTCGAGGTAGGCGACCTCATCCTAAGGCGGGTCCTCTCCAGGGAAGGGTTGCACAAGCTTTCACCCATGTGGGAGGGCCCGTTAAGGGTCGTTCATGTCTCCTGTGTGCAGCGCTACCGAGACGCTGGATGGGACGCCCATCCGTAATGCCCGAACATCCAGCACCTCCGGAAGTTCTATCCATGAAGCAAGGCCCAGAGCCTGAGAAGAAAGGCCCAGAGCCTGTAAAGAAGGCCCGGTGCCTATGAAGAATCGCCGCCCGTGACACTCATGTAATAATGAGTTGGGGTTGTACACGCCCCAGAGTCTCAGGAGCGCCGGCCTCAGGCCCTGGGGCTCCCTCCCACGCCTAGTGGACAACACTTAGCTCCGCGCTGGTGAGAAGACTTGAAGACTAGATTAGGTGTCGGACACGGCTTTTCATTTGCTTTCCGTATTTGGCTCGCTTTTCCTTAATCAGAGTTGCTCTTGGTGATTCGTTGCCAATTTGGTTCCCCAGCCTTTTATCGCTTTTTTTCGGCTCTCAGTTTGCTCTTGTTCTCTCTCTCGCGTACCTTGCGAGGGCGCTGGGCTGGCGCCCTCGCGAGCATTTCTCTTCTCCTTGCCTTCTCGCGAGCCACCCTCGTTCGAGCCTAGAAGCTGGCACACCCCTCCTAGATCCGTACCCCTCGGGTACCGCGATACAAGGCGCCTAGTCAAGGCTTGGGTGGACGGTAACTCTTTTGGTACACCCCCTAACGAATTTTCTGTAGTTTCCAAGCAACGCAGGCACCACGTGAGGAAAGGGCTCCCTAAACACACCAGGTTAAGTTATCTTTGCGCAAAATAACAACACGGCATGGGAACGACTTGCACAATGCATTAACCAAAGAACCACAGTTCGATACATGCCCCTCTGGGCCCATACTGGTTTCGTTTTCTGATGCAGGAAGGAAAGAAAAAGCTAAGCAAAGCAGCGTTGCAGCAATCCCAGGAGGCAGGCCCTTGGCGATGCCCGAGCCTAGCCAGACCCCTCCTCGCGCTTCACGAAGGCGCGACGACGGGATGACCCGCTGCCTCCTTCGAAGCGAGCGCGGCGACGCGGCGGCTGGTCGAAGCCACCGCTGCTGGAGCTGTCACCGGAGGAAGAGCCGCCGTAGCTAGAGGAGGCGTGGTCGCCACCGAGGGCAGGCTCGCCCTCGTCCTCATCGCGACCATCACCAAGGCCGAGCACCTCCTCACCGTCGTTCGTCTCGGGGCAGCACCCGACGCGGCGACCATCTTCCCCGAACACCCTCACATAAAGGGTCGATTCACCATCGCATTCGAAGTGCAAGGTGCAAAGACTGCCCTGCCGGGCAGCTGGGCAAACGCGTCTGCCAGCCGCGGGCCAGGGCTATGTTGCCTGCGGCGGAAGTCTCGATCGCAACCCAAGAGGCCCTGCTGCAGCAGCCGTCCGCCTGCAGCCAGAGCCCGCCCGGACCAGAGGCCGGCAGTTCACCGACGAAGAAGCGCGGAAGTTGGAGCCAGCTGCCAGCCGGGCTCTCCGACCAGACGACGAACTCCGGCTTCACCTCAGCCGAATGGAAGCGCGGGCGGGGAGGCTGCGCCACCAGCGCGCGCCTCCCCTCATCGGTTGAACCACCATGGAAGGGACGATCCCCACCGCGTACCACGGCGCCACCTCGATGGTAGGCCATGGCGGGGGTCGCAGCGTGCTTGCACGGACGGCCTTGGCCGCGCTTGGGCGCAGGGGAGCCGGGGCCCTCGCGATGGGCCTTTCCTTTCTCGGCGGCAAAGAACTTCTTTCGTGGCGCCATTGATGGGACTGCACGCAATGGAGCAGAGAAGCGACCAAGCGAGGAAGAGATGGGCAACGGGGGCTCCGCCCCCCTCCCCATTTATAGCAAGAGAAGGCCAACCGGCGTCTCCCACGATCGAAGGTAATGATGGTTTTCCTTGCATGTCGCAGGGACTTGTCAAGTCGTGCAGTTGCCGAGGCGGTGTGGGGAAGCCGAGACGCCCACGTCCAATCATCCGCCACACGTCGACCGAGGCCGCAGGCTTTTGGGGCCCGTGGTGCTCCGAACTTGACCCTTGGCTTCGCCATGAAGCCAAGCCCGAGCGCACCTTGGGACCGGGGGCTACTGTCGGTGTTCTGGGAACAGGGGTCCCCAGACTTGCCTGCCTGCGGCCCACGGCGTGACTAGGCAGCAGGCCGTTCGGCCCATCTTCATCAGCAAGGCATCCAAGACCCTCGCGAGGGTCCAAGCCTCGCGAGGCGGACGACACATGGCCTTCTTTAGAGTGGCCTAGCTAGGCAGGCTCACGAGGAGCGGAGATATCAAGGCAGAGCAAACCTCACGAGGCTCTCGTGACGTGAGCCATGATTTAACAAAGTGCCAAAGCGGGTGCCAAAGGGCGCCGGTGCAGCGTGGCGTCCTTATTTCCTCTTTGGTGATAAGGAGGCCAGCGCAGGCGAAGAGTACCGAGGCATCAGGCAAAGGTTGCCATATTGGTGCAACTAGATAAAGACCAGGAGGACGGCAAGACGGAGGTCATCGTGGAGCCCAAGACGGCGTCACCCCAGAGCTTTTCGCAGGCGAAGACCGCTTTTGTCGGGATAGCTTGTACTAGCTGTCCCCCTTCAAATTTATCAGCCGTTGTTGGCTCCCTTCCCGCTCGATATTTGGGAAGAGGACCAGGGCCTCTATAAATCGGACTAGCCACCACCATAGGAAGGGGATCGAGAACAGAGAGGTCGAACCCTCACGCCACAAGCTCATACGCACAAGAACACCTCAACCTCAGGAGGATGTTCTTCCCTTGTACTGTTCATCATCATCCCAAGAGGCAATCCACCACCACCACACTGGAGTAGGGTATTACACCACATCGGTGGCCTGAACCAGTATAAACCCCGTGTCTTTCTGTGTTGCGAGTTCATCGAGTTCGTCCGCAAGATCTTAGCGAGCTAGAGCGTAGATCGGTAGGAGGGAAAGGCTCCGCGTGCACCCCAGTGTTCAAACCTTAAGGGTTTGCCGGAACCCCACTTCCGACATGTTCTGCCGGGGACACTTCCCTCCGGGAGGGGGAAATCATCGCCATCATCATCACCAACGCTCCTCTCATCGGGAGAGGGCAATCTAGATCAACATCTTGATCAGCACCATCTCCTCTCAAACCCTAGTTCATCTCTTGTATCCAATTCTTGTCTCTAAGTCCGGGATTGGTACCTGTAGGTTGCTAGTAGTGTTGATTACTCCTTGTAGTTGATACTAGTTGGTTTATTTGGTGGAAGATCATATGTTCAGATCCTTTATGCATATTAATAGCCCTCTTATTATGAACATGAATATGCTTTGTGAGTAGTTACGTTTGTTCCTGAGGACATGGGAGAATTCTTGCTATTAGTAGTCATGTGAATTTGGTATTCGTTCGATATTTTGATGAGATGTATGTTGTATATCCTCTAGTGGTGTTATGTGAACATCGACTACATAACACTTCACCATAATTTGGGCCTAGAGGAAGGCATTGGGAAGTAATAAGTAGATCATGGGTTGCTAGAGTGACAGAAGCTTAAACCCTAGTTTAGGTGCTGCTTCGTAAGGGGCTGATTTGGATCCATATGTTTCATGCTATGGTTAGGTTTACCTTAATACTTTTGTTGTAGTTGCGGATGCTTGCAATAGAGGTTAATCATAAGTGGGATGCTTGTCCAAGTCAGGGCAGCAGCCAAGCACCGGTCCACCCACATATCAAATTATCAAAGTACCGAACGCGAATCATATGAACATGATGAAAACTAGCTTGACGATAATTCCCATGTGTCCTCGGGAGCGCTTTTCTATATATAAGAGTTTGTCCAGGCTTGTCCTTTGCTACAAAAGGACTGGGCCACCTTGCTGCACTTTATTTACTTTTGTTACTTGTTGCTCGTTACAAATTATCCTATCACAAAACTATCTGTTACCTATTATTTCAGTGCTTGCAGATAATACCTTGTTGAAAACCGCTTATCGTTTCCTTCTGCTCCTCGTTGGGTTCGACACTCTTACTTATCGAAAGGACTACAATAGATCCCCAATACTTGTGGGTCATCAGGGTGCAGGCATACACATGGGGACCGGCACCGCGGTGGGTGCAGGGGTGTGCACGGACACGGGCGCTGGCGCTGGCATGTACACGAGCTCGCGCGGGTCCATGGAGACCTCGCTGACACCCGCGGCTTCCAGCTCTGTGATAGTGCTCAGCAACTAGCCCATCAATGCTACGGGGATGGTCGCTGGCGCGAGCACGGGGATGGGAGCTGGGGCGGGTGTGGGGGCAGCAACTGCCGCAGCCAGCTCGTTCAGGGCCATGTCCATGAGGCCCCATTGCTCCTTATTTTCTATCTCCTCCGGCTCGGAGTCGACTTCACCAAACTGGGAGACTAGTGGCAGATGATCCTTCTACGCCATGGCATTGGTGGAGGTCTGTGGGAGGGGGGGGAATGGGAGGCGGACAGTTGATACATCTCCAACGTATGTATAATTTTTGATTGCTCCATGCTACTTTATCTACTGTTTTAGGCAATATTGGGCTTTATTATCCACTTTCATATTGTTTTTGGGACTAACCTATTAACCGGAGGCCCTGCCCAGATTTGCTGTTTTATGCCTATTTCAGTGTTTCGAGGACAAGGAATATCAGACGGAGTCAAAACGGAACGAAATCAACTGGAGAAGTTATTTTTGGAAGGAAACCCACCTGATGGACTTGGACCCCACGCCGAAGATACGGGAGGTGATCACGAGGGTGGGGGCACGCCCACCCCCGGGCGCGCCTGCCTCGTGGGGCCTCCGTAGCTCCACCGACGTACTCCTTTCACCCATATATACCTACGTACCCTTAAACTTCCAGAACAGAAGATAGATCAGGAGTTCCGCCGCCGCAAACCTCTGTAGCCACCAAAAACCAATCGGGACCCTGTTCCGGCACCCTGCCAGAGGGGGATTGAGGGAGTCCCGGATTAGGGGGTGTCCGGATAGCCGAACTATCATCACGGCCGGACTCCAAGACTATGAAGATACAAGATTGAAGACTTCGTCCCGTGTCCGGATGGGACTTTCCTTGGCGTGGAAGGCAAGCTTGGCGATACGGATATGTAGATCTCCTACCATTGTAATCGACTGTGTAACCCTAACCTATCCGGTGTCTATATAAACCGGAGGGTTTTAGTCCGTAGGACATAACAACAATCATACCATAGGCAAGCTTCTAGGGTTTAGCCTCCTTGATCTCGTGGTAGATCTACTCTTGTACTACCCATATCATCAATATTAATCAAGGTGAGTAGGGTATTACCTCCATCGAGAGGGCCCGAACCTGGGTAAAAACATCGTGTCCCTTGTCTCCTATTACCATCCGCCTAGACGCACAGTTCAGGACCCCCTACCCGAGATTCGCCGGTTTTGACACCGACATTGGTGCTTTCATTGAGAGTTCCTCTGTGTCGTTGCCGTCAGGTGGGATGCCTCAGCCCTTCTTTAAAGACGAGACTATCGCCAAAGGAGCCTTGGCCGCTGGTCAGACTCTCCGGCTAGGTGGTTTTCTAATGACCGCCAGTTCGGCCACCGCGCCGACGATGACCTCTCGAGTCATTGAAACCAATCTCCATGTTAATTCGTAACTTGCCGAACAGTTAGATCCGATCGAGCTCTCCTCCGTAAACGAGCTCTTGGATCGCATCGCCGCCCTGGGAGTCGCCACAGATTACGACCGGACCGGGCCTAAAACCGATCTGAGAGAGATCAACTCTCCCCAGGCTACCCATCATGTTGCTGTGATAGAGGAGCAATGCGGCGATTCTTCTTCTATCTTAAGGACTAGCTACGTCCGGATTCCCGATCCCTCCATGCCGGATTCCCGCAGAGGGACGGATGTCGATCAAGCCCTGAACTTAAAGTCAGGCGGCGGGTTGGACTCATTGGGTAACACTCAAAAATCCAAACTTTCGAGTTTGGAAACTTCTCGGCCCCTAAGTCCTAAATTGGACGGGGTTCCGGATCTAGATCCACCCGCCCACCCAAACATTAGCGATCTATCCCGAATTCGGCAAGAGCCCGCTGAACAAAGACATCATTATCGGGCGATTCCTCCTGGTTATGGATAGGATAAAGGACTGCCGAGAGGAGGACGCAATCCCAATTTTATGCAATAATTGCACGGACAAGGGAATCCTAAACGCCATAAGTCGTCGCGAAATTACACGCTTCGCTGACTTGGTGACCATAGTACAAAAGTACTGTGCAATGCAGAGCGCCTAGAAAACCGAAAGTAAATTTTGGGATAATCCGGCCCCGAATACATCCCTAGTCCGAAATAAAAGGGTGCATCATTATCAAGCGCCTGGGTTAAACACCAAAAAACCAAAACCCCCTAAAGGGTACGGAACCGTACTGGAGGGTTGGCTAAACGGACCTTGCAAAATTCACAAGATGTAGGGCGCCACTCCAACTCATAGCCTTCGAGCATGTTGGATACTACGGCAGGTGGCCAAAAGTGGCGAAGAGCTTCTAGCTTCAGAACCCCAGCCCAGCAACACCAGTACGGTGTTAACAGTCTTCGAGACTTTTGCATCAAATAACATGCGAAAACGAACACTCCGCAACCTTGCCGAAGTCTACCAAGTAGCAACAATAAATCCATGGAGTGACACGGCTATCACATTCAATGCCAGTGACGAACCTAAATTCCGAACAGCCCGAGCACCAGCCGCATTGGTCCTCAGTCCGAGTGGACGGCTTTCGCTTTACTAAGGTACTCATGGATGGCGGCAACGGACTAAACCTCATTTATGAGGAAACCCTCCGAAAAATGGAAATAGACTAGAACCGCATTGAGCGAAGCAGCACAACGTTCAGAGGAATAATCCCTAGCCGGAAGCATGCTGCACAGAAAAATTACACCGGATGTAGTGTTCGCTCACGGACAATTACAGTCCGAGGAGGTCACATTTCTAGTGGCCCTGCTCAACAGCGGATATCATGCTTTATTAGGACGAGAGGCATTCACAATTTTTCAAGCTATACCCCATTATGGGTACATGAAGCTTAAAATGCCCGGACCTAACGGAATAATCACTCTAGCTAGTGATCCGAACATAGCACTCCGCGCCGAAAACAAGATAGCCGCACTAGCCCTCGAGGCACTGTCCGAAGCCCTAGCGGCCGAGGAACTCACCGTGATGCGCTCCATGGTGAACAGGGACGATGTGATACTTGATAAAAGATCCAAGTCCACCTCTTTTAAACCAGCGGATGAAATAGTC
Organism: Aegilops bicornis; assembly: GCA_021605145.1. Lineage (NCBI taxonomy): Eukaryota > Viridiplantae > Streptophyta > Magnoliopsida > Poales > Poaceae > Aegilops > Aegilops bicornis. The sequence goes on along the minus strand of CM038670.1, from coordinate 256,361,210 downwards.
AAATTCCAAGTCCACCCAACGGACTTCGCAAAGACGGCCTCCATTGGGGCACAATTAAACCTCGATGTAGACGCCAGACTACGAGAATTTCTACGAGAAAATCGGGACATCTTTGCTCGGCACCCTTCAGACATGCCAGGAATCCCACGTCGGCTGGCCGAGCACAGCCTAAATATCCTAAAAGGATTCAAGCTACCAAACAGGCCCTTCGGGCGCTTTTCCGAACCCAAGAGACAGGCCATGGAGAGGAGCTAGCCAACTTTGGAAGCTGGATTCATCAGAGATATAAAACATCCGGATTGGCTAGCAAACCTGGTGATGGTACCAAAGAAGGATAAATCTCGGCGCCTATGTGTTGATTTCAAAGACCTTAATAAGGCTTGCCCAAAGGATCCCTTCCCTCCCTCGAATTGATCAAATTATTGACGCTACAGCAGGGACACGACTCATTGTGCTTCCTCGACGCTGCATCTGCTACCACCAAATCAAGATGGCGGAGCCGCACCAAGCTGCAACAACATTCATCACTCCATACGGCCCGCTCGCTTCAACACAATGCCCTTTGGGCTCAAAAACGCCAAGCAACATATCAACAAGATGATTTAGACATGTTTGGCAGACCAGATCGGCAAAACATTGGAAGCATATGTAGATGACGTGGTCGTCAAAACCAAGCACGTCGAAACTCTAGTAGACGCCTTGAGGCTCACATTCGACAATCTTCGAAAATACGACATCTAACTCAATCCGGAAAAATGCGTCTTCGGCGTTCCAGCCGGAAAGCTCCTGGGCTTCATTGTGTCCGGTAGAGGAATTGAAGCAAACCCAGCCAAGATCCGAGCTCATCACAATTGGATATTCCAAAAGACCTCAAGCAAATACAAAAATTGACGGGATGCGTAGCGGCTCTAAGCCGCTTTATTTCCCGTTTGGGAGAAAAGGCGTTACCCCTTTACCGCCTCCTCCGTCGCACCGAACACTTCGAGTGGACGGATGCCGCCACGGCCGGACTCAAAGAGATAAAAGCCATATTGGCAACAAATCTGGTCCTGGCCGCGCCCAATGTGGGCGAACCAATGCTATTATATATCGCCGCAACACATCAAGTTGTCAGCGCGGTGCTCGTTGTCGAACGAGAAACGGACGGACACGGTTCCCTCTTCAAAACCGGTTTACTATGTGTCCACTGTCCTAACTCCATGCAAGTCCCGTTACCCACACTATCAAAAGATAGCATACGCGGTGTTCATGGCATCCCGAAAGCTGCGATACTACTTTCAAGAGTTCTCGATAACGGTAGCCTCCGAAGTACCTCTTAATGACATTATAAACAACCGCGACGCGACGGGCCGGATTGCTAAATGGGCCATAGAGCTCCTTCCATTCGACATAACCTACAAGCCACGACGAGCTACCAAGTCGCGAGGTTTTGGCCGACTTCGTGGCGAATGGACCGAAGCCGAACTCCCTAAAGAATACGGGCGATACTCCAATTGGATCATGCACTTTGACGGCTCCAAAATGTTGGCCGGTCTGGGTTGGCGTCGTTCCGACGTCCCCAACCGGGGACACAGTCCAATACGTCCTTCAGATAATGTATACGGACTCCAACAACGCAGCCGAATACGAGGCCCTTCTGCACGGCCTCCGGATGGCAGTCTCCATGGGCATTAAACGCCTAGAGGTGCGCGGGGATTCGAACCTCGCGATATCTCAAATAAACGGAGACTTTGATGCCAAAGATCCAAAAATGGCACCATACCGCAATGCGGTCCTAAAAATGTCAGCATGGTTCAAAGGGCTCGAATTTCATCATATAGCCCCGGATAACAACCAGGCAGCGGACATATTGGCACGCATCGGTGCAAAACGTGATGCCGTCCCACCCAATATCTTTCTGGAACGGCTGTTCAAGCCATCCGTACTATGGGAAGGGGACTCCGGCAAAAACAATCCGGACCCAAACGCACTGCCTGACGCCGAACACTCTGACACAATCGGAGGCCCTGCCACCGAGATAACACCCTCTGCCCACGAAATAATGGCGGTTATCGCCCCGTGGACGGAACCATTCCTAGCCTACCTAACTAGGCAGGAACTCCCCGAAGACCAAAATGAGGCTCGCTGCATAGTACGGCGATCCAACGCCTATACAGTCCACGAGGGAGAGCTCCATCAGAAAAGAACCATCCGCGTCCTTCAAAGGTGTATCTCCAAAGAGGAAGGGCGAAACCTCTTGGCTGAAATTCATGCCGGACTGGGTGGGCACCACGCCGCAGCCCGGACCCTTGTAGGCAAGGCCGTCCGTACAGGATTTTATTGGCCGACGGCCCGGGCAGACGCGCAGGACTTAGTCCAACGATGCGTAGGTTGCCAGCTCTTTGCTAACCAAAGCCACATGCCACCCACCGCCCTTAAAACTATACCCATCACCTGGCCGTTCGCGGTCTGGGGGCTTGACATGGTTGGACCCCTTAAGGGAGGAACCCACAAGCAAAAATACCTATTGGTCATGGTGGATAAATTCACCAAATGGATAGAGGCCAAACCTGTCAAAACCGCGAATCCGGACGGTGATAGACTTCATATCGGGGTAGTGCACCGTTACGGTGTCCCCACGATATCATCGATAACGGCACCAACTTTACGGCCGATGAGGTCAAATTATGGTGCAAAAACATGGGCATCAAGCTCGACACGCCTCGATCTATCACCCCCAAACCAACGGCCAAGTCGAACGAGCAAATGGTCTAATCATGAGCGGCATTAAACCCGCATCGGTGCGGTCCCTCAAGGAATCTAACACGACCGGGTCGAGGAGCTTGACTCAGACTGGGGGCTACGGACCACGCTGAATCAGTACTACCGGATTCACACCATTCTTTATGGTGTACGGCATGAGGCAGTCTTGCCTGCGACATAATACATGACTCACCTCGGCGTGCGCATGTATGAAGAAAGAGAAGCCGAGCTCGATCGGCAGGACAGCTTGGACGCATTGGAGGAGGAGCACGACGTGGCAAAAGCTCGTTCCGCATTTTATCAACAGCAGGCTCGAAGATATCAAAGCAAGGAAGTACGGGCCAAAGCTTATAACGTTGGCGAACTAGTTCTACGCTGCCGGACAAGAAAAAGGACAAACTCAAGCCCAAATGGGAAGGTCCCTTAATCATCGACCAAGTCCTGACCGGCGGAGCATACCGTCTGCGAAGCGCATCGGATAACCGACTCGAGCCGAACCCATGGAACGCAGCCCGTCTACGAAGATTCTACGCCTAACCGCCGGACTCCAAGTTCGTCTCCTTCCTCCGTCCACATTTTCTATTTTTGCTGCCTTTTATTTCTCTCCTTCCCCCTCCTTCTTCTCGAAGCCTCTAGAGGCTCGTTTGCGCTTTTTCCGCACATACTTGGCGTGCTGTCCGCGCTCATTATACCTGGGGGCTTCTTTAACAGAAGCTTATTTATACGGGCTTCATGCCCAACACATGCGTTAAACTTCCGCATGTACCTTTTATTCACCATTATATGCAACAATATGACTTAAGTTTTGGCCAAGCTAGGTTGCCTGGCTCCTGTGCTTACCCCTACGTTCCCGATTGTTCGGCTAGGTGGTAAAGGGAGCACCTCTGCGATTGTTACTGCCGGGTCAGCCAGATGTGTACCTCAGACTGGGTGAAGCCAAAAGCTAGCGTTCTTAAGGGAATATTCGGTCGGTGAACTAAAAGATGATTTTTAACTATTTATCCATCTGCCCCCAGATGATTTTCTACTTTAATAGCAGCTTTGACATGCACTTTAGGGCATGCATCCCAGCGAAAGGAACCCTTAACGGAACTATTCTCCCTGGAAGATGTTTCTTACTACCCATGTAATATAAAAAAAATAGTTGGGCACTTGTCTGATACAGCAACAATGACCCCTACGCCTTGTCTCCATGCATACCCCGGTTATTATATAACCACGAAGGTATTCGGACACACTCCGGACTATTGGGTCCTGAGGTCGAAGCGAAAAGGTCCGCTATGACAAACGATCTACAATCCGGCTAGAAGACATTTTTTTTTCAGGTCATATTTTTTACATAGTCAACTCGACTCGTTGTATTCCTCCTCAATGCCATCTAATAGGCTATCTAATTTATAATCTTGCTGGGAATACTTGGCGGCTAGTTCTACTTGGCCATTAACTAAGCTTACAGGGATCTCCATCCCATCAGGCCCCACAGGTCCGACCTCGGCCATGTGGTTTGGGTCAGCCTTCGTGTAACGCGTCTTTACCATGGCCCAGGCCTCCCTAGCGCCTTGATGGCAGGCCGATATCTTCCATAGCCGGAAGCGCCGCCGTGCTCCTTGAAGCAGCTCATCCAGCTCCCCAATGCCTTGAGCGGGGAGATAGATGGCCATAAGGCCTGGCCGATGCCTTTCATCACCTGCCGGACTTGTTCGTGCAGCTGACGGAATTCGGGAAGAAGATCACCCGAAGAACTGGGCATCTCCTCCTCAGGACGACCTGTGAGCAAACCTACATACATGTTTATGTTAGTCGCCTTCCTCGCCGAACTCTTTCAAAGTTCGCTCAAGCACTCTTGAAAATGCCGCGACGAAGCCGCTAATTCTCCTTTACGGAGTCAGACAACTGGGCACGAACATCCTTTAGTTCCTCACCCAGCTTGGTGTTGGCATCTTGGAGGTTATTTTTATCCTGCTTCACCCTTGTAAGCACGCTCTTGCCGGCCTTTAGCTGGCGCAAGAGTTGTTGCTTGTCCGGATCTAGTCCGGCGCCATCTGCAATGTTTTTGTCAGATTTACACACCATGACACTTCATAAACTATTTATCTTTTAAAGCGTATATTACCGGTGGGGGTCTCTGCGGCTCCCCACATGGCGGCTAGTGTGGCCTCAAGTTGGGCCTTGCACTCTTCAAGCTCCTGGGACAGTCGGGTATTCTTTTTCGTAAGATCCTGCATAACAAATGATCCTTAAATCAGTTATTCTAACTATTTTAAGTCTCGGGGGCTACTGGCATATATATAACTGTCAAATTTCCTTACCCGTATGTCCTTTACATACTGCTCCATGGCTCTGGCTAGACCATCTTGAGTGGCACAGAGGTGCGCATCTCCCGAATTGAAGACATTCAAGGCCTCCTGGGAGAAACATGCGTCACGAAGAACTGTCCGGCGGCGCCTGTGATTCAAGGCGCTCTCCACCTCGGAGTTGGTGGCGGACAACCTGTTGGCATCCTCTGTCGGAGGAGCATCCGACGCACGTCTCGTGCTCGCCTCAGCCTCTGGACCCGGCTTTGAAGCCTGGCCGGTGAAGGTTCGATTGGCAACCTCTCCGGACTCAGTCCGGTGAGCGCTCTTTTTCCTGAAAAGAGCACCAGCGTTAGTACACCTTCCAGGAATCAATCCTGGGAGTATGGTGACACGCCATACCGTTGCGGCGGAGTTTCGATCCGGACCGCACTTCTTTTTAGCCTGCGGGGCCGCCTGCCCTTTGTTGGCCAGCCGCTGGCTCGGCTTCGCCTCGAAGGTACCCCTGCGAAGCACCATTGGTATCTGGTGATAAAAAATAAGCATGGATGGGTCATTATCGGGGCTTTGGGATCTCGGTCTCGATTACTGTGAGGCTGGAAGTATTCGGGGTAATCAGCCGTAATGGCAACCAAAGCATCGTCGATGCTAAGTTGGTAGAACACCCCGTCGATCAACTCCACCTTTATATCCGGATCCTCTTCGGAGGTCGGATCGAGGGACCGCTCCGGATCCTTGGGTTGTGGGGGCGGGCTGTGTATCTTCTCCATAGTCCGTAGCAGTTCTGCATAAAAACCACGAAATGAGATATTTAACCATGGGAACATGGATCGGACAGGTCACAAAGATGTTTGCTTACCCAGCTTCGAGGATTATTCGAAGAAAAATCCTTCAGTGGATTGACGCGGACGAAATCCTCCTCCTCCCCTTTATACATGGCAGACAAGATCTTCACCAATTCGGTGACCGATCCCGGCCCTTTGCGGCCATGGCGGGTGGCATCGTCCTCCCTGCTGAAATCCCACACAGGGTGGCCCCTATATTGGAGCGGCTGCACTCCTCATAATCTGATTGCCATGACTCCAATCATGGTCAATCCGCATGAGCCAATAACCTTATTCGGCTCATCAGATAGAGGACATCCCGGTCATTTTCCCTCCGGGGGCTCCGAGGGCGCCAGCTTAGGCGCTTCTTCATTGGAGCATTGCTGAACTCCGGAAGGCCGATCCGAACAGGATCCGCCAGAGGGACGTCGTCCATATAAAACCATTCCGAAGGCCAGTCTTCGGACGCCTTCTTCGGGGTTCTGGGCAGGTATCCGGTCCCGGCGATGCGCCATAGCTCGGCTCCGCCCACTTGATATATTTACCCCTCATTAGAATGGGGTACTAGGAAGAATAATCTCTTCCACAGCCCGAAATGAGCCTCGAAGCCCAAGAACAGTTCGCAAAGGGCCACGAAGCCCGCGATGTGCAAGATGGAGTCAGGAGTAAGGTGGTGCAACTGGAGGCCGTAGAACTCCAAGAGCCCCCGGAGAAACGGATGGATTGAAATCCGAGTCCTCTTACTAGATAAGAGATGAAGCATACCCGCTCTCCTTTAGAGGGATCGGGGACACTCTCCGCCTGCTTTCCGCCCTTGTAGGTGGCAAGTCCGGGGGGAGAAATCCCTTGGCTTGGAGTATAACTAGCTCGCTATGCGGGTATGAGCATCTCTCCCAATTTCCAGGCTGAGGGATGGGAGCGCGAGAGGAGGAGCCGCGTCGGCTGTCCATGATGGTATGGGCTTTGGTCAGAGGCGCTCGATGAAAGCTTCATGAAGGGGATGGTGTGTCTCAGATCTAGATCCTCGCCCCTTTTATAGGCAGCTCATTTGTGCAGCTAGGGGGGTAAGTGTAAAAGTACTCCGGCTTTTCGCATTCATTCAAACACGTGGAAGATGGCCATTATTGGGCGTAGAAGCCAAGTAGCGCAGCATTTATCAGAAGCCGGACACTATTCGACAAGTATACATAATTTGGAGAAGAACCCGCCTCGCAATGCCGAAGACAATCAACACGCCGGACTCATCGTCATTGAAGCCTGGTTCGGGGGCTACTGAGGGAGTCCCGGATTAGGGGGTGTCCGGATAGCCGAACTATCATCACGGCCGGACTCCAAGACTATGAAGATACAAGATTTAAGACTTCGTCCCGTGTCCGGATGGGACTTTCCTTGGCGTGGAAGGCAAGCTTGGCGATACGGATATGTAGATCTCCTACCATTGTAACCGACTGTGTAACCCTAACCTATCCGGTGTCTATATAAACCGGAGGGTTTTAGTCCGTGGGAAGAACAACAATCATACCATAGGCTAGCTTCTAGGGTTTAGCCTCCTTGATCTCGTGGTAGATCTACTCTTGTACTACCCATATCATCAATATTAATCAAGCAGGAGTAGGGTATTACCTCCATCGAGAGGGCCCGAACCTGGGTAAAAACATCGTGTCCCTTGTCTCCTGTTACCATCCGCCTAGACGCACAGTACCCCCTACCCGAGATCCGCCGGTTTTGACACCGACAGGGATCCCATCACCGGTGGCCATCTTCATCATCCCGGCGCTATCCATGACAAGGAGGGAGTAGTTCACCCTCGGGGCTGAGGGTATGTACCAGTAGCTATGTGTTTGATCTCTCTCTCTCTCTCTCTCTCTCTCTCTCTCTCTCTCTCTCTCTCTCGTGTTCTCACTCGTGTTCCCTCTATGGCACGATCTTGATGTATCCCGAGCTTTGCTATTGTAGTTGGACCTTATGATGTTTCTCCCCCTCTACTCTCTTGTGATGAATTGAGTTTCCCCTTTGAAGTTATCTTATCGGATTGAGTCTTTTATGAGAATACTTGATGTATGTCTTGCCGTGCTTATCCGTGGTGACAATGGGATATCATGTGCCACTTGATGTATGTTTTGGTGACCAACTTGCGGGTTCCTCCCATGAACCTATGCATAGGGGTTGGCACACGTTTTCTTGATTCTCTGGTAGAAAATTTGGGGCACTCTTTGAAGTACTTTTATGTTGGTTGGATGAATATGAGATTGTGTAATGCATATCGTATAAGCATGCCCACGGATACTTGAGATGACAATGGAGTATCTAGGTGACATTAGGGTTTTGGTTGATTTGTATCTTAAGGTGTTATTCTAGTACGAACTCTAGGGCTGTTTGTGACACTTATAGGAATAGCCCAATGGATTGATTGGAAAGAATAACTTTGAGGTGGTTTCGTACCCTACCATAATCTCTACGTTTGTTCTCCGCTCTTAGTGGCTTTGGAGTGACTCTTTGTTGCATGTTGAGGGCTTGTTATATGATCTATCTATGTTATTATTGTTGAGAGAACTTTCACTAGTGAAAGTATGAACCCTAGGCCTTGTTTCCTATCATTGCAATACCGTTTACGCTCACTTTTATCACTTGTTACCTTGCTGTTTTTTATATTTTCAGATTACAAAAACCCATATCTACCATCCATATTGCACTTGTATCACCATCTCTTCGCCGAACTAGTGCACCTATATAATTTACCATTGTATTGGGTGTGTTGGGGACACAAGAGACTCTTTGTTATTTGGTTGCAGGGTTGCTTGACAGAGACCATCTTCATCCTACGACTCCCACGGATTGATAAACCTTAGGTCATCCACTTGAGGGAAATTTGCTACTGTCCTACAAACCTGTGCACTTGCAGGCCCAACAACGTCTACAAGAAGAAGGTTGTGTAGTAGACATCAAGCTCTTTTCTGGCGCCGTTGCCGGGGAGGCTAGGTAAGTGAAGGTATATCTTTAGATCTTGCAATCGAATCTTTTTGTTTCTTGTTTTAGCAATAGTTTAGTTTATAAAAGAAAAGTACAAAAAAATGGAATTGAGTTTGTCTCATACGCTTCACCTTTTTAATATGTTTCATGAGAATGATGGAAAGGAAAATTGTGCCAAAGTGTTAGAAGAAGAATGCATTAAATTGTTTGGCACTAAATCTTTGAATGATGAGCATGATTGCAATGTTGTTAGTATGAATTCCTTGAATATCCATGATGCTAATGATATGCAAAGCCACAAGCTTGGGAAGCTATGTTTGATGAAGATGATATTTTTGTCCCCAAGCTTTGATGAGAAAATTTACTATGATGAAAGCATGCCTCCTATCTATGATGATTATTGTGATGACACATATGCTTTAAAGAATAATGATAACCATGAAATTTTTCATCTTGATCTTAATTTTCAATCACATGATAGTTATTTTGTTGAGTTTGCTCCCACTACTATTGATGAGAATAGATTTGCTTATGTGGAGAGTAATAAAATTTCTATGCTAGTAGATCATGAAAAGAATGCTTTAGGTTCTGGTTATATTGTTTAATTCATTCATGATGCTACTGAAAGTTATTATGAGGGAGGAATGTATGCTTGTAGGAATTGCAATAATATCAAGTTTCCTCTCTATGTGCTTAAAGTTTTGAAGTTATGCTTGTTTTACCTTCCTATGCAAGTTGATTCTTGTTCCCATAAGTTGTTTGCTCACAAAATCCCTATGCATAGGAAGTGGGTTAGACTTAAATGTGCTAGTCATATTCTTCATGATGCTCTCTTTATGTTTCAATTCTTATCTTTTATGTGAGCGTCATTGAAATCATCATGCCTAGCTAGGGGCGTTAAACGATAGCGCTTGTTGGGAGGCAACCCAATTTTAATTTTAGTTTTTTGTTTTTTGCTTCTGTTTAGGATTAAACAATCCATCTAGCCTCTGTTTAGATGTGGTTTTATCTTTTAATTAGTGTTTGTGCCAAGTTAAACCTATTAGATCTTCTTGGGTGATAGTTATTTGATCTTGCTGTAATTTCCAGAATCTTTGCGCTCAGTGCCCGAATTGTTAAAAATCACCAGAACGTGATAAAATATTAATTCCAATTGCTGCTGATCAATAAACAAATTTTCCAGGTCGTCTAATTTTGGTAGAATTCTTTGAGTTCCAGAAGTTTGAGTTAGTTATATATTACTACAGACTGTTCTGTTTTTGACAGATTCTGTTTTGCATGTGTTGTTTGCTTATTTTGATGAATCTATGGCTAGTAAAATAGTTTATAATCCATAGAGAAGTTGGAATACAGTAGGTTTAACACCAATATAAATAAAGAATGAGTTCATTACAGTACCTAGAAGTAGTCTTTTGTTTTCTTTCTCTAACGGAGCTCACGAGATTTCTATTGAGTTTTGTGTTGTGAAGTTTCCAAGTTTTGGGTGAATTCTTTTGATGGATTGTGGAACAAGGAATGGCAAGAGCCTAATCTTGGGGATGCCCATGGCACCCCCAAGATAATCCAAGGACACCAAAAAGTCAAAGCTTGGGGATGCCCCGGAAGGCATCCCCTCTTTCGTCCACTTCCATCGGTAATTTACTTGGAGCTATATTTTTATTCATCACATGATATGTGTTTTCCTTGGAGCGTCATGCAATTTTCTTTAGCTTTGCTTGCTGTTTGAATAAAGTATCAAGATCTGAAATTATTAAATGAGATAGAGTCTTCGCATAGTTGCATAATTATTTAGCTACTCATTGATCTTCACTTATATCTTTCGGAGTAGTTTGTCATTTGCTCTAGTACTTCACTTATATCTTTTAGAGCACGGTGGTGGATTTGTTTTAAAGAAACTTGACCTCTCATGCTTCACTTAGATTATTTTGAGAGTCGTTAATAGCATGGTAATTTTCTTAATGTTATTATACTTGGTATTCAAGATATGTGAAACTTTCTTTTGAGTGAATTGAATACTAAGATAAATTTAATGCTTGATAATTGTTTTGAGATATGGAGGTAATAATATCAAAGTCGTGCTAGTTGATGATTGTGAATTTGAGAAATACTTGTGTTGAAGTTTTCAAGTCCCATAGCATGCACGTATGGTTAAAGTTGTGTAACAAATTTGAAACATGAAGTGTACCTGGCTTGTGCATCCTTATGAGTGGCGGTCGGGGACGAGCGATGGTATTTTCCTACCAATCTATCCCCCTAGGAGCATTGCACGTAGTACTTGATTTTTGATGGCTTCTAAATTTTTGCAATAAGTATATGAGTTATTTTGACTAATGTTGAGTCCATGGATTATACGCACTTTTACCTTTCCGCATTTGCTAGCCTCTTTGGTACCGTGCATTGCCCTTTCTCACCTTGAGAGTTGGTGCAAACTTCGCCGGTGCATCCAAACCCCGTGATACTATATGCTCTATCACACATAAACCTCCTTATATCTTCCTCAAAAAAGCCACCATACCTACCTATCATGGCATTTCCATAGCCATTCTGAGATATATTGCCATGCAACTTCCATCATCATTATTATGACATACATTACTTTTGTCATATTGCCATTGCATGATCATGTAGTTGACATCGTATTTGTGGCAAAGCCACCATGCATTATTTTCCATACATGTCACTCTTGATTCATTACACCATCCGGGTACACCGCCGGAGGCATTCATATAGAGTCATATTTTGTTCTAAGTTTCGAGTTGTAATTGTTGAGTTGTAAGAAAAATAAAAGTGTGATGATCATCATTATTAGAGCATTGTCCCAAGTTAGGAAAGGATGATGGAGACTATGATTCCCCCATAAGTCGGGATGAGACTCCGGACGAAAAAAAGAAAAAAAGAAAAAAAAGAAAAAAAGGCAAGGCCAAAAAAAGGCCCAAAATGAGAGAAGGGACAATGCTACTATCCTTTTACCACACTTGTGCTTCAAAGTAGCACCAAGATCTTCATGATAGAGAGTCTCTCATTTTGTCATTTTCATATACTAGTGGGGATTTTTCATTATAGAACATGGCTTGTATATTCCAATGATGGGCTTCCTCAAAGTGCCCTAGGTCTTCGTGAGCAAGCAAGTTGGATGCACACCCACTTAGTTTCTTTTGTAGAGCTTTCATATACTTATAGCACTAGTGCATCCGTTGCATGGCAATCCCTACTCCTCATGTTGACATCAATTGATGGGCATCTCCATAGCCCGTTGATTAGCCTCGTCAATGTGAGACTTTCTCCTTTTTTGTCTTCTCCACACAATCCCATCATCATATTCTATTCCACCCATAGTGCTATATCCATGGCTCGCGCTCATGTATTGCGTGAAGGTTGAAAAAGTTTGAGATTATTTGAGTATGAAACAATTGCTTGGCTTGTCATCGGGGTATAGAAGTTGGGAACATCTTTATGTGACGAAAATGAAGCATAGCCTAACTATATGATTTTGTAGGGATGAACTTTCTTTTGCCATGTTATTTTGAGAAGACATGATTGCTTTGATTAGTATGCTTGAAGTATTATTATTTTTGTGTCAATATGAACGTTTGTCTTAAATCTTTCGGATCTGAATATTCATATCACAAGTAAGAAGATTTATATTGAAATTATGCCAAAGTATCACTCCGCATCAAAAATTATCTTTTTTATCATTTACCTACTAGAGGATGAGCAGGAATTAATCTCGGGGATGCTTGATACGTCTCCAACGTATCTATAATTTTTTATTGCTCCATGCTACTTTATCTACTGTTTTAGGCAATATTGGGCTTTATTATCCACTTTTATATTATTTTTGGGACTAACCAATTAACCGGAGGCCCAACCCAGATTTGTTGTTTTATGCCTATTTCAGTGTTTCGAGGAAAAGGAATATCGCATTTAAGTCAAAACGGAACGAAATCAACTGGAGAAGTTATTTTTGGAAGGAAACCCACCTGATGGACTTGGACCCCACGTCAGAAGATACGGGAGGTGATCACGAGGGTGGGGGGCACGCCCACCCCCCTGGGCGCGCCCCCTGCCTCGTGGGGCCTCCGTAGCTCCACCGACGTACTCCTTTCACCCATATATACCTACGTACCCTTAAACTTCCAGAACAGAAGATAGATCGGGAGTTCCGCCGCCGCAAGCCTCTGCAGCCACCAAAAACCAATCGGGACCTGTTGAAGCACCTGAGGGAGGATCCCATCACCGGTGGCCATCTTAATCATCTCGTCGCGATCCATGACGTGGAGGGAGTAGTTCACCCTCGGGGCTGAGGGTATGTACCAGTAGCTATGTGTTTGATCTCTCTCTCTCTCTCTCATGTTCTCTCTCGTGTTCCCTCTATGGCACGATCTTGATGTATCCCGAGCTTTGCTATTATAGTTGGATCTTATGATGTTTCTCCCCCTCTACTCTCTTGTGATGAATTGAGTTTCCCCTTTGAAGTTATCTTATCGGATTGAGTCTTTTATGAGAACAATTGATGTATGTCTTGCCGTGCTTATCCGTGGTGACAATGGGATATCATGTGCCACTTGATGTATGTTTTGGTGACCAACTTGCGGGTTCCGCCCATGAACCTATGCATAGGGGTTGGCACACGTTTTCTTGATTCTCCGGTAGAAACTTTGGGGCACTCTTGAAAGTACTTTTATGTTGGTTGGATGAATCTGAGATTGTGTGATGCATATCGTATAAGCATGCCCACGGATACTTGAGGTGACAATGGAGTATCTAGGTGACATTAGGGTTTTGGTTGATTTGTATCTTAAGGTGTTATTCTAGTACAAACTCTAGCGCTGTTTGTGACACTTATAGGAATAGCCCAATGGATTGATTGGAAAGAATAACTTTGAGATGGTTTCGTACCCTACCATAATCTCTATGTTTGTTCTCCGCTATTAGTGGCTTTGGAGTGACTCTTTGTTGCATGTTGAGGGCTTGTTATATGATCTATCTATGTTATTATTGTTGAGAGAACTTGCACTAGTGAAAGTATGAACCCTAGGCCTTGTTTCCTATCATTGCAATACCGTTTACGCTCACTTTTATCACTTGTTACCTTGCTGTTTTTATATTTTCAGATTACAAAAACCCATATCTACCATCCATATTGCACTTGTATCACCATCTCTTCGCTTGAACTAGTGCACCTATACAATTTACCATTGTATTGGGTGCGTTGGGGACACAAGAGACTCTTTGTTATTTGGTTGCAGGGTTGCTTGAGAGAGACCATCTTCATCCTACGCCTCCCACGGATTGATAAACCCTAGGTCATCCACTTGAGGGAAATTTGCTACTGTCCTACAAACATGTGCACTTGCAGGCCCAACAACGTCTACAAGAAGAAGGTTGTGTAGTAGACATCAAGAGTAAGGCCGCCCGTATTAAATAGCGGCTCGAGCACCATTAATGGAGAGGATGCGAGCAAGGCGGGCGGCCATGGAAGTCAAAGGGCTCGCTTCCCGGTGATCCTAGATAGCGTATAGCACGCACGCTTCTCGGTGAACCTACGCATTGGAGGACAGCTTGCACGCCTCTCGGTCAGCCTGCGCACCGGACTATGCTCGCACGCCTCCCGTTCTGTCAAGCAGTTGTCCGCCCGGCACCTCCTATAGCCATTAAAAGAGAGACACGTGGTGTCACGTGAATGGTTAACGGAACGCACACGATTTAAATTATACAAACTTTTGAGATGTTAAAATGAAAGCTATTTGTTTCAAAATGCCTTTGTTGGCTGTTAATGGACACGAAAAATACCAGAACATGTCGGGTGCCATTCCAGAATAGCATGCCAAGTTTCATGAATTTCAGACGACTTTTGGATTTACTAGAATTTTTAAAAAAAGTATCTAAACGTTTTGCCGATAATCAACAGTGCCCTGGTGTTTGAAATTCATTCCCATTTCTTGCATGGGACCTAAGCATGCACCCAAGGACACACATTTGATATTACAACCAATTTTTCTGCACTAGAGCATGTGCATGCAGTTCAAATTTGAATTATGCACATAAAATGCCTAGAAAACCCAGTTGATGTATAAAAATGTCCAAGCGTGTGGCGACCGGTTCTCCGAGTGTTAATTCCCAGAAAATGGCCGTTGTGCTCATCAGCCCTGTGATTCTGTTGGTGATGAGGCACTAGCTTGATCTGTAAATTCCAAGCAGAAAATACAATATGTGTAGTACAAGACCATTCTGGCCTGTGAGTACAACAAATGGTTTCTAAAGGTTGATGGCGGAAGTGGTTTATGAAATATTCTCGTTCGCTGGCGTAGGGTACCGCGAATCGAAGGCGAGCAAGCGCTTCATACGCAGCAGCTTCTACGGCCATGTGCGGGGTTGGCATAGATTTCCCCACGAAGGGGACTTCTGTGGGGTCTTGGTTTGGGTTCTGGGCGGGATGTGCACGGCTGCCCAATATCTCGAGGTGGAAGGGTGATCCTCGATTTGAACAGCTCGTCTTTGGGGTGGCTGGGTTGCGCCCATGGTATGCTGGGGTAAAATCCCACAATATCTTGACAAAACTACAGGGTAGCATCTGGAGTCCTCAGATAAATACTAGGGCTCGGCATGGCAAGAAATGGTTGTGGGGATGGTGCACAAGGTGAAGGTGCTTGGCAAGGTCACTCGGTGGCCCTTTTATAGCACCGGGGCTGGGTCATTTACCGTGGTAAAAGGTAAAGAATCGGCCAGCTCAGCTCGGAGTCAAACACAGGTACACACATCTTACTAAAGTGATGTATCATTGTGGATGTTGTCGGGGCGGTTTTGGTGGCTGCGCCAAGGATGGAGAAATCACACTGCATGCTAATACATCCATGCAAGACTACTATATAAAACAGACGCACGATGCCAGGCTGCGCTAATTTAAGGGATCACAGGATTACAAAGCGAGGATACACTGGGACTCGGCACTACTCGAGTGTCTCAGTCTACTTCATTTACAACCAAGCGGGCGTCCCTTGTGGATGTCGAGGCTGCTCCACGGTTCTCACCGTCGGAATTCGCTGGAGAGGGCTGAGGGGCTGCAGGCTCGGGGTAGTGATGATGACCGTCACGGGGATTGTTGACCACAACCCCGTTGGAGTGTGCTCCGAGGAGGCGACGAAGCACTTCTGGGGTCATCAAAGCACCTTGGCTGACGGTTGGGGCTGGCCTCAGGGTCTCGATCGGTTGTCCAAACAGCACGACGGGGTTGTCGGCGTTGGGCTCAATCTCCTCCCTCGCTGGGGCTCGACGAACCAGCTCTCCACGAGCTGCGACCAGATCAATCGTGATCTGATCGAATAGGTCCTCCAAAGGCACTTACATATCGCACTAGATGCGTAATGCAGGTGCATCTCGTGGTCTCCGTTGGCAACTTGAGGTGGTCTACCATACCCTTCACGCCTGGGTAGTAGTGGAACGAGCGGCGATTAACTCAGGCGGCAGTGCACGAGATGAACTATAGCCTCTCGAGCAGCTAGTTGGATGGCTTGTGGCTCAAATGAAGTTGTTCTTCCGGTGAACTCAGTAGGGCGCTCGGTGACAGAGACCTCACCGTAGATATGTACAAAGTGGCCTGTAATTGACGGCTCGCCACTAATGGGTCCTTGGTACACAACATATTCGGGTGGCTCTTCTAACGCATAGGCACGACGGGTAAGGTTTATAGTATGGTCACAAAACCTCCAAGGTTGGTTCTTGTAGTCTCATGATGTACTACGGGACCAGGAATTGTGGTTTGGTTTTGGGATAGCGGTACATCTTTGGGCTGGGTTGAGGCGAGTCGTCCCTTTTTATAGAAAAAGGGACGGAGTCTTCCTTCGACGCTATGCAGTGAGACGCCTTTGGTGCTTTGGTCCTCGTGGGTGATAGACGGGCTAGTTGATAGGTTGGGCACCGATCGCGAGAAGCGCCGGGTCACCGTGGTGGCTATCTTGTGCGAGAAGCTTGGTGAGGTCTTGGTTATGGCTCGATGGGTTATTAGCCTAAGTTTATTGACCTGGCTAAGATAGGATTTAGCCAATGGTCACTGGCTCGATACCAAGTCTGTGGCGACCGGTTCTCCGGTGTTAATTCGAGAAAATGGCCGTTGTGCTCATCAGCCCCGGGATTCTTGTTAGGCGATGAGGCACTAGCTTGATCTGAAATTCCAAGCAGAAAATACAATATGTGTAGTACAAGACCATTCTGGCCTCGTGGAGTACAACAAATGGTTTCTAAAGGTTGATGGCGGAAGCGGTTTATGAAATATCCTCGTTTATGGGACTCCATTTCCCACGGGAACAGTGACCGAGTTAACTCCTCTCTTGGCGTGGTCGAGATCACCGTTGCTCAGGTTACGGGACAACATCGCAACGCTCCTCTCCAAGCATGAAATCTGGGCAAGACAATAGCCAGGGACAAGCCAGTGAGTACTTTGAATGTACTCGCAAACATTACGAAAATGGCTAAATTACAACAATGATGTGCTGAAATATTTTATGCTCATGACGTTAGTCACATAAGATAAATAAAACTCTGGTGCGTGCAAGCATGTTATTAGCGAATATACAGTAATATGGTATCATAAAAATTATGAAGTAAATAACATAAAGGACTTCAAAAGAAATGCCACAGTCGGGCGTCTAAGCGACTCCGCATAAAGGGCTTTAAAAGAAATGCCACAGTCGGGCGTCTGAGCGACACCGCATAAAGGGCTTTAAAAGAAATGCCACAGTCGGGCATCTGAGCGACACCGCATAAAGGGCTTTAAAAGAAATGCCACGGTCAAGGCCCGAGCGACACCGCATAAAGGGCTTTAAAAGAAATGCCACGATCAGGCGTCGAGCGACACCGCATAAAGGGCTTTAAAAGAAATGCTACGGTCGGCCCGAGCGACACCGCATAAAGGGCTTTAAAAGAAATGCCACGATCGGCGTCTGGCGACACCGCATAAAGGGCTTTAAAAGAAATGCTACGCCAAGGCGTCTGAGCGACACCGCATAAAGGGCTTTAAAAGAAATGCTACGCAAGGCGTCGAGCGACACCGCATAAAGGGCTTTAAAAGAAATGCCACGATCCAAGGCGTCTGAGCGACACCGCATAAAGGGCTTTAAAAGAAATGCCACAATGAATATCCAGGAGGTAGAACCATCCCAGGGATATTCGATAATACCAGAAAAATATCACGGGTTAGTTCACATCCAAAATAGTAATCATAAATTATCACAAGTCAGAATTGTGCTTCTGTGTTTAACAGTTTCACCTAAGACCGACACTAAGACCGACACTTGACCCATCCCAAACTGTAATCCTTAACCATGGACACGGCTATTCGAATAGGTTTAATCTCTGCAGAGGGTGTACTCTTTACCCACGAGTAATGGATTTCTTTAGTCCATCGGGACTAATTCCGTCTACGATCTTTTTGTTGAAAACACACCTAACTTGCACACACCAGCTTAACTCACATATGTCTGGAATCACCCGCGACACCTGTTAAGCAAAACTCTAAGTGGGGATGCCACAACCTCAACGTAACATGGGATCACAAAACTTATATCGCGCGCAAACTGGGGAGCTACCCCCTTTCGGCTACAACCGAAATACCCATGCTCCCGGACCCGGTGGTATGACTATCGGATGCCTCCAGTATCTTCCACCACGGCCTCTCTGTACGGTGTGTGCTAGGAAAGGGTTGACAACTTATCGAACTGCACCCTACTTGGTGTAGGGACGAGTGGTAATCTGAAGCAAGTATGGGGGTTATCGCACAAGACTCGATCTATGGTCGACTCAGGAGGTTGTAGTATTTCTGCATGATTAGCATAACAATGCATATATCTCAAACAACAGATGGAAACATCACGCGACATCCCTTCCTGTCATACCGACACGACCGTCTCGACAGAGGACTAGGGCAAGCCCGTGTTCACCCAAGATAGAGGCCTTCCCGTCTTTCCTTCCGGTATGCATGGAAGACGTATGACGGTGATTTCCATCACAAATCATGTCAACTTCATTAGCATAAACTCATTAATATGCACCCATGAATAGGATCACATCCTCACATAAAATGACGCATGTATGTGTCGGGGTGGTGTTGCCACCGTGCTATGCAACACACACAAAAAGTCACCAGGGTTCAGAATGCTTGCCTTCAGGTCATGGGAAGGAAGGGTGCATCAAAATCATCATGAAATCTTCAAAAACCCTATTTAAAATAATATATTTGAATTAACACACAAAATAAAAACAGCACAAAAAGTTGTTTTAAATTTCTTTCAAATAAATCTTAAAATAAACTAGACAATATTTGAGAGAGGTAGCAAAAAGAATCAATTCATTTGGAGTTGTTTTCAAAAAGATACAGCAGTTCATAGTTTTGTCAAAATCTGATATTTAAAATAAAAACAGAAAGAAAACGTTTCGAAATACACGTACACGTCCAAGGCGCATTTTGAAAATGCGCTTCCACTTATCCAGTGTGGACTGCGCCTGAGTCACTGCCAGTGGGTCAGGGGGGTCCCACTGGTCAGGTTTGACCAGTCTCCTTCCCTCTCCTTCCTCTGGCCGAACGGAGGCGGGGACTCCGGCGATCTTCGCCGGCGTTAGGCGGCTCCTCGAGGGAATCCGAGTTCAGGGATGGATCCGCCACTCCTAGGCGGTCCTTCTAGTGGTCGTAGGGTAGCCGGGGGTGGAGGGAGTCGCCGGCGGCGAGCTCTGCGGCGGAGGGGGCATTCGGGTGGATAGTGAGTTTGGGGCTGCGGTGGTCTCCGGCCAAAATTGAGCGAGGGGTTGTGCTCATGAGAGGAAGGGAGAGTTCTTGGTGGAGAGAGTGGAGAGGAGAGGCACTGGTGGCGATGGAATCGGCCAGGCTTGGCGGCGACCGAACCGGCCGGACTTCGGGAAGAAGGCCTTCCCTTGCTCGACTGCTGGCCAAGGCAACACTAGGAGGATCATATGAGGTTGCTCGAGGACTCGGTTGAGCTCCGGGGCCCTTATATACGCGGTGGAGGTCGGTTCCGGGGCGGTCGGTGATAAGGACGACGACGAACCGCCTCCATGTAGCTTGGGCGACGTGGCGGCGACGAGCGCTAGCGGACGAGGCTGCGGATGAGCTTGCACTGTTCCAGAGGCGGTGGCAAGCTGGGTGGCTTTGGCTGCCGACCATGGTCGGGCACCGCTGGCGCCGGCAGCCACCGCCACGGCCATCTGGCGGTGGCGTGTGGGGTGCCGAGGGTGGTGGGTGGCGTGGCGGTGCAAAGGCAAGGGACACGGCGAGCTGGTCAGGGCCGGGTTTTGAGGCGGGGTGTGACGCGCGGCTCGGGTGCATGCGGGTGCCAAACGCACGCTCTGGGCGCGCCCAGAGCACGCACGAAAGGTGCTCGATGAAATGCCATGGCCTGCTACATGGCTTGGGTGAGGTTGGCAAGGAACCAGGCTAGGTTAAGGTTAGCAAGGGGGTCAAGGGGCACGATGGATAGGCCAGGAGATCAAGTTCACCAAGTAAACTTGAAGTCATGCCAAAACTGGTCATGCACAGGGTGTTTGACAAAATGCCAAAGGCACCTAGGTAGCTCTTGGAGTGGCCAAACTCTCCAGATCAGTGTCTCTATGGAAATAAGAGAGGGTGGTGAAGTCGGTTTGCAAAAAGGAGAAACTTGCTAGTGCAAGTTTTGCAAAACTTCAGCTCAAGGTGGAGTGAGTGGCATCATCACATGGACCAAAAATGTTCCAAATAGAGGATGCTCCTAGACTTAGGGGTTTTGCAAGGTTGACTACAAGCATGAGAAAACACAAGGTCATTAGAGCAAGAAATAATAGAGTTGTAGTAGAAAACACAAGTCTGGTCCAGAATGAAAAAGAGGTTGTTGCACTCAAATTTTCCAAAGAACATCACTATGTTTTTGCATAAAGTTGGATGGCATGCTACTACTGACATCCCAAAATTTTGGTGGAGGCTCTAGGGAAATATTTAAATGGGTTGTAGTGCAAAAATGCCCACTGGACCAGAGAAGCAAACCAGGTGAAAGAACCCAAAATAAGCAATGAAATAATTTTATTAGTGCACATAATTGATTTAGAGACATCTCATGACATCTCCAAATTTTTGGTTGAAATTTTAAATGATTCTATCAAATGGTTTTAGTACAAACAGAGCTCCAAAATCTAAAACAATCCATTTTAATGAATAAAGCTCAGGATGAAATGATCTAATAAATAAATCCACTGATTAAGAAAATGTTATAAAGAGTTGGCATAAAAGTCCCATATATTTTGGAAAGCTCCACTTGGGAAAAGATGCAAAACTCCTTAACCATAAAAGAGGAGTTCTGAAAATCCACAGAAATAAAAATTTAAAACTCCTGGCAAAAATTTTAACATCAAAAACTTGGCCAGAGAATTTGGGGTGTTACAAAGCGACACCCGAAAAATTCCAAAAATCGACACAACAATCCTGTTGTTCTATGTTGACACTAGAAAAAATTTGAAAGCAAGAAGAGGCAATGGATATCGTTTCATCCCCAAAGGTGGCAAGTTCCCTACAAAAAACCATCAGGCTTGTTGTGAGAAGCTCTAGTTTGTGAGAAGCTTATACCCAAACCTGCCCCAAATGGAACAAATTTTTTACCACAGCATGTTGATGCCACTCCATGATAGCATGTCAAGTTTCATGAACTTCAGACGAGTTTTGGATTTACTAGAATCTAAAAACCATGTATCTCAATGTTTGCGACCTAGCGACGGTGGCAAGGTGTTGGACATTCATTCCCATTTCTTTTATGGGACCTAAGCATTCAACCAAGGATACAAATTTGATTTTTTGACCGATTTACATGCACTGGAGCGTGTTCTTGGAGTTCAAATTTGAATTATGCACATAAATGCATAGAAAACTCAGTTAATGTATAAAAATGTCCAAACAAACCCCAAAAAATCCTATATTTAACACAACACTCCTGTTTTTTTATGTTGACACTAGAAAAAAATTGAAATCAAGAAGAGGCAACGGATATCATTTCGTCCAGAAAGGTGAAATGTTCCCTACCATAACCATGAGGCTTGTTGTGATAAGCTCTGGTTTTTGAGAAGCTTATACCCCAACCTACCCCAAACGGGACAATATTTTTACCACTCCATGTTGATGCCGTTCCATGCTAGCATGTGAAGCTTCATAAATTTCAGACGCGTTTTCGATTTACTAGAATTTGAAAACCATGTATCTTAATGTTAGCGGATGAGCGACGGTTGCAAGGTGGTTGACATTCATTCTCATTTCTTGCATGGACTTAAGCATGCAACCAAGGACACACATTTCAATTTTGAACCCATTTATATGCACTGGAGCATGTGCATGTAGTTCAAATTTGAATTATCCACATAAATGCTTAGAAAGCACAATTAACATATAAAAATGTCCAAGCGAACCCCAAAAAATCCCAAAAATTGACACAACACTCCTGTTGTTCTATGTTGACACGAGAAAAAAATTAAAAGTAAGAAGAGGCAACGGATATCGTTTCGTCCCCCAAGGTGGCACGTTCCCTACTGAAACCATCAGGCTTGTTGTGAGAAGCTCTTGTTTGCGATAAGCTTATACCCAAACCTGCCAGAAATGGGACAATATTTTCACCACGGCATGTCGATGTCGTTCCATGATATCATGTCAAGTTTCATGAATTTCAAACGAGTTTTCGATTTACTAGAATTTTAAAGCCATGTATCTAAATGTTAGCGGTCAGTGACAGTGTCAACGTGTTTGACATTCATTCTCATTTCTTGCATGTGACCTAAGCTTGCAACCAAGGACACACATTTGATTTTTCAACCTGTTTTTATGCACTGGAGCATGTGCATGTAGTTCAATTTTGAATTATGCACTTTAATCCCTAGAAAACTCAGTTAACGTATAAAAATGTCCAAACGATCCCCGAAAAATTCCAAAATTTAACACGACACTCTGTTGTTCTATGTTGACACCAGAAAAAAATTGAAAGCAAGAAGAGGCGATTTAATATCGCTTTTGTCCACAAAGGTGACACGTTTCCTTAACGGAACCATGAGGCTTCTTATGAGAAGCTCTGGTTTGTGAGAAGCTTATACCATAACCTACCCCAAATGGGACAAAAAAATTTACCCCAGCATGTTGATGCCATTCCATGATAGCATGCCAAGGTTCATGAATTTCAAACGGGTTTTGGATTTACTAGAATTACAAAAGCAAGTACCTCAACGTTTGATGGAGAGCCACGGTGTCGTGGTGTTCGAAATTCATCCCGATTTCTTGCATGGGAATAAGCATAAACCCGTGGACACATATATGATTTTACAACCCATTTTGGTGCACCGGACCATGTGCATGTAGTTTAATTTTGAATTGTGCACCTGAAATGGCTAGAAAACCAGGTTAATGTTTCAAAATGTCCAAACGAAACCTGAATAATTCCAATTTTTTGACGACACACCTATAGTTGCATGTTCACTGCAGATAAAAGTTCTAGCAATTCAAACACCCTCCTTTGATGTTGTGACCCCATTATGTAATTCAAATCAAGATGAAAAATCAAGATGAAAAATCAAGTAGATCGCACACAGTTTATTATCACCAATCGTGTGAGATGCAGTACAAAATATCTTGGAGCACCGTCAGAGTATAGTATACGCCTATGTCTTACGCGAGAAGGTGCGTCGACTATAGTCCATAGCCGGCGTGTCAAGCACACTAGCTTGCTCCCCAAATATCATTTCACTGTTCAATTGTCGCCGGTAAAAGATGGGGACGTGACCCGCGTCGTGAGGGCAACTTCGGTGGCCCACTCCCGCGAGAGTGCGGCCGCAGCCGCCATGCGTGTGCTAACAAGCTGCATGAGCACATCTGCAATGTGCGACTGGTCGGCCAAGGTAGCCCAAACGGCCGATGTTGCTTCTCAGGTGGCGGCAACAACATTTGCCTTGGGGATAGCAACTGGCGAGAGCGGCACAACAGTTGTCTGTTCCGCAGCGGCGGCCTTAGCCCTGATGGGGGCCGCCCATGACCATGTTGAGGCCGCCCATGCCCAGCTCATGGTGGTCACCGCACAAACCGATCGAAGCTTCTCCGACAACGGTCGGCAACCCACGGCCGAAGAGTTGGCAATCACTAAGGGCGTTCGAGCAGCCGTCTGTTCCTCCGCGTCATACCTTGCCACGACGGAGCCCGTCCAAGCCCAGATACCGGCCGACAACGGGTTAAGATATATGAATCATTTCTGATGTTCACAAATCGTACACAGTGCTGAATAAGGGACCTTGTCTGATGACACTTTGCGCGCCAGTTTTTTCGCTGCACCGATTCAAAATTTTCGACTTCCGCGGAAATATCTACCTGCTCGCCCCTACCCCTTACCAAAAGCCACATTTCCCCTATTTCCGCCTTCCTTTCCAAGCTGAAACCTTCACTCCTTGCTTGCAGCGCCACCTCCTCGCCGATGACCCTCCTTCATGCTGCTCGACCTCGTTGATCCAGGCAGGTAATCCACACCCGACCCGCCTTCTCCTTCCACATCCCACATGCCCCGACCGTCGGTGCGACACCTTCCACCAAAATCACCGACCCCTCCCCCAAATAAGCGCCGCCCTAAGCCATGGTGCACGCAGTATAGCCAGGAGCTCAAGGAGCATTTGGCAGTGGAGAAGCAAATCGCCGCCACATGCGCGGATGAGGTCGTGATGCCTGCCATTCGTGCCGACCCCCAGATCTTGGAGGAGCACCTCCACCATTGATGCCACCATCGACGCCTCGCGTGCCGACATCGCAACGCGGTTGGCTGCTTTAAACGATAGTTCTAGAATTTTCTCAAGGCCACCGTCGGTGCCTTCGACGAAGACTACGAGGTGTTTTCTCAGCGTTCCCGTGCTTACCTCAACTCGAGAGCCAGCAGGTTGGTGCCCGGAGCGGCTCAGGCAACTCACCACTATGACGAGAGCACCCACGATGTGGAGGCCTCACCCTCTTCCATGTCCAAGGAGCCAATCATCATCGATATCTCCGACGATGAGGAGTAGCTTGTCTTATTAGCTCACTATAAGGACCTATGTTTAGTTTGCTAGCTATGTCGGTTAAGCATGCTCAGTTTACCCGTTGCATCTGTTGCTCCTGCCTTTCCTTAACAGATTCTAGTGAATTGTCCTATCTACTTTTACCATGCAATCTATTGCTCTAGTGTATATGTTCTATATGTCATGCAATGTGCTGCTCACTTATTAACTGTTTGGTTAATTAGTTGTCGTCTTTAGTTAACTGTTTGGTTCAATTCTGCAAATGTGATGTTCAATTCTTCAGGTTGCAATTTTGTATTGTCTTATATGTGATAAATAGATTGAATTTATCTTTACAAAATACATGAGAAACAAATACCATTGCTATATTTCCAAGTTGTCAAGTATGCTTGGTTTGGTTAACTGTCTAATCTTCTAATATGTTAGACATGTGCAATGTGGTGCTCAGTTAACGTTTGGTTCATTTGTTGTGGTCTTTAGTTAACTATTTGGTTTAATTCTGCAATCCGATGTTCAATTTTTGTGGGTGCATTCTGTTATTGTATACCTGATGCGGTTTGAACTACGTCGGTATTTCCCCAAAGAGGAAGGGATGATGCAGCACAGTTATGGTAGGTATTTCCCTCAGTGATGAGACCAAGGTTATCGAACCAGTAGGAGAACTAAGCAACACCACGTAAACAGCTCCTGCAAACAAAGAACAAATACTTGCAAACTGACATAAAGAGAGGGGTTGTCAATCCCTCACGGGTAAAAGGATAGGTAAAATTGTAGTAGATTGGATAAATAGATCTCGCGGGAAGGCGAGATAAAATAAATAAATAAAAATTGCAGCAAGGTATTTCTGTGTTTTTGGATTAATATATCTGAAAATAAAAGCAAATAAAAATAGATCTCGAAGGCAAGTATGATAAAGAAGAGACCCTGGGGTCGTAGATTTCACTAGTGGCTTCTCTCGAGAAAAATAACATACATCGGGTAAACAAATTATTGTTGGGAAATTGATAGAACTTCAAACAATCGTGACGATATCCATGGCAATGATCATTATATAGGAATCACGTCCAAGATTAGTAGACCAACTCTTTCCTGCATCTACTATTATTACTCCACACATCGACCGCTATCCAGCATGCATCTAGTGTATTATGTTCATAGAAAAATGGAGTAATGTAATAAGAATGATAACATGATGTAGCCAAGATCTATTTATGTAGAAATAGACCCCATCTTGTTGTCCTTAATGGAAACGATACATACATGTCGGTTCCCCTTCTGTCACTAATCAAGCATCGTAAGATCGAACCCATCACAAAGCACCTCTTCCCATGGCAAGAAAAATCGATCTAGTCGGCCTAACTAAACCAAAGATTCAAAGAAGAAATACGAGGCTATAAGTAATCATGCATATAAGAGAACAAAAGACTCAAATAACTTTCATGGATAAAAACATAGATATGATCATAAACTCAAAGTTCATCGGGTCCCAACAAACACACCGCAAAAAGAGATACATCAAATAGATCTCTAAGAGACCACCGTATTGAGAATCAAAAGAGAGAGAGAGGAAGCCATCTAGCTACTAACTACAGACCCGTAGGTCTACATGAGCTACTCACGCATCATCGGAGAGGCACCAATGAGGATGATGAACCCCTCCGTGATGGTGTCTAGATTGGATCTGTGGTTTCTGGAACTTGTGGCGGCCGGAATTTATTTTCGTCGACTCCACTAGGGTTTCTGGAATATTGGGGTATATATAGATCAAAGAGGCGGTGTTTGAGGCCACCGAGGTGGGCACAACCCACCTGGGCGCGCCTGGGCCCCCAGGCGCGCCCTAGTGGGTTGTGCTCCCCTCAGAGCCCCCTTCAGGTACTTTCTTGGCCCATTGTGTGTCTTCTGGTCCAGAAAAAATCACCAAAAAGTTTTGCTACATTTGGACTCCGTTTGGTATTGATTTCCTGCCATGTAAAAAACAAGCAAAAAACAGCAACTGACACTGGGCACTATGTCAATAGGTTAGTCCCAAAAAATGATATAAAGTTGCTATAAAATGATTGTAAAACATCCAAGAATGATAATATAATAGCATGGAAATATCAAAAAGTATATATACGTTGGAGACATATGTAACATCCCAAATTTTCAATTTGGAATGTTATACATTAGATCATCAATGCATATCATATTTTATTTGCTTTGGGTTTTGATCCTAGAAATTCTACGCAACTCAAGGACCCACGGAGAGAGTTGGGGATTTCGTTATTTTCATATTTGAGTTTTCTCAAATTTTGAGAATAGGATCATTTGATTTTAATTATTTTATCATCAGTTATTTCTATTACAAAAATATGAGAGAGGGAATAAAATGACTTTCCCAAAATAAAGAAATATTGATGATTTAATAATAAAATCAAATAATATTTTATTTTGGAGTTTTTCGCCCTTTTATTTGAATTTAGGAAAAATGTGCGTTTTTCAAAATTGCACTTAGGCCCCAAATAAATGTTC
This sequence comes from Aegilops bicornis, assembly GCA_021605145.1. Classification (NCBI taxonomy): domain Eukaryota; kingdom Viridiplantae; phylum Streptophyta; class Magnoliopsida; order Poales; family Poaceae; genus Aegilops; species Aegilops bicornis. The sequence continues at coordinate 256,333,828 of CM038670.1, read as the reverse complement.
ACCTTGTCCGGCTTGATTTTAGAAGTCACGGAAAATTTATTTCGGGGTTTCTTGGAGTCCGTTTAGTATTTCTTTTATTTGTTTTTCTCCGCGAAATATTAAAAAAAACACAACTAACCTACGGCCTTTATAAGTCAGCAATTAAATTTCCGGGCCGAAACCCTAACCGCCCGCCGCGCCTCGAGCCAGCGCCGCCGCCGCCGCCATCGCCGCCGCTGCCTCGCCGGAGCTGCCGCCCGCCGCTCGAGGTGCCTCGTTTTCCGCGCCGCCGGTTTTTCTCGAAAAACAGTTCGGTTTTTTAGTCGGTTTTTCGTCGATTTTTTTAGTTTCCGTTTTTTTATTAGATCAGTTTTTTTCGGTTTAGGTTAATTAGAGAGCGTTCGCTCATTCATTCGTTTTAACGAACGTATTCGTCGATTAGATCCAGTTAACGAACGTTCGTTCGTTAATCTGTTTGTCGTTTTTTTTTCTCGTATTTTTTCCGCGATTATTTCTGATCGCGATTTCTGATCTGATTTTCGTTTTAGTATAACTTTTCGCTCGTTTATCGGAATCAGGCGATTCAAGCGCTTGGAGTTTCGTCTCGAAACCCTCTATCCGTTTAACCAACTTAAACAAGTTTTTGCTTCTGTAAAATTTGATTTAGATCCAGATTAGTAAGACGAAGCTGTTTTCTTTCGCCGTTGACTTTCGTTGCTTCGTTTGATTTGATTCTTTTTGCAAACCAGAGTTATTAAGTTGAACTTTCTGGTTAGATCTTTTATTTGAGTTTTACCCGTGCATTAGATCAGTACTTATTGTATGCTTGTTTGTTTGTCTGCGATAGAATACCCGGAGTGTGCCGCCTGTTACTTCGAGTCTCTAGGTTTCGCGGATCATCAGCAAGGCAAGTAACACTTTGATCATACCTTTCCTAATACCCAGTTTTATTGCATTAGATCAATCCTCACACATTGCATGATTAGGATCTAATTAAATTGTGGGATGGGAAGTAGTTGAGGTAGTACCTATTACCTGTTGTATTATCAAACCTTTGGGAGTTACTTCTACGTTTGCTTATATTGCCATGCTATGCTAGTAGACGTGGATTGGGTGAGTGTATTCATGACAGATGTGAGATTGTTAATTAAGGGATTATCTAAGGTGGCAACTTAACACACATCCTGGTGGATTGAGGTACTGGGTATTCCAGATTGCTGTTGTTTTTCTTTATGGACCGCCACCCAGGCCCAAAGGGATCATGAGATTATTCATACTAGAAACTTCCGTGCAGCCACAAGCCATTATGGGCTCGGCATAGTTGATTAAGTCGTGCGAACTCTTACATGGTAGACTAGCAGATGTAGGGAAAGTAGGTGTACCGGTCTATCCATAGTAAGGTGCTAGCGCTCGAAAGACTATGTCTCGGCCATCCGCTTCTCAAACATCATGTAGTGCAAGAAATCCAACGGAGGCGATCGAGTCTTGTGGGGAAAAGTGCGCAAACCTCCGCAGAGTGTATAAACTAATCATGGTTAGCCGTGTCCCCGGTTATGGACGTTTGAGTATCTAGTACTTGGATATCATGTGAATCTCATCATGTTACTTTTAAATTAGTATTGTTGGGTTTTAATGATGATCACTTTAATTGGGATTGAGGATGTCATCAACCATTCTCAATGTTTAACAACCACCATGATAGTTAAATAAAATATATTCCTTTGCAGTAGGGAAAAACTGGCTTTACGCAAAACTGTAACCATAGAGCTTTCCACTAGCCATATATGCATGTAGTATAGGCTTATTCTTTCATTACTCTCTGTGTGTTACATTGACAACATATTCCATGTGCTGACCCGTTTTCGGGCTGCAACGTTTCATGTTGCGGATTTTTCAGACGACGAGTAAGGTGCTTTTAGGTCGTGGTTCTATACTTAGTGATGTCGTTGGAGTTGATGGACTCGCTTATATTCCAAGTCTTCCGCTGCTATCGTTATTAGATGGCCTTAAGCCATATTTATATTAATAAGTTCTCTTTTGAGACATTCGATGTAATAAGTGTGTGATTGCTACTCTGTTATAAATCCTTCAAGTAATCGTGTGTGGTGTCGGCATTACTGATCCAGGGATGACACCTGAGCACAGAGATCAGACTGTTTGAGGTCTGGTCGCTACAAAGATGGTATCAGAGCACACGCTGACTGTAGGACACGGCCACTAAGCTAAAGCCCTAGATCACTACTCTTTCTCCTCATTTCTGACTCCTCATCTTTTCTATTCTTTTAGGATGGCGGATGCAAGGAACAAGTTCACACAACCGGATGAAGATACACCCTTTGGTTGTCACCTGAAGGAAGTCACTAGATATCTGAACATAGGAGTACCAAGCTTCACCGGGACCTACAACGCCATTTTACCCGAAGAGGAGCGCTGGATGATTCAAGTTCAAATTCCAGGAAGGACATTTGCACCAGTCACGGAGCCCATAAAGTTTTCTTTTGATGCACCAACTTGGAGTCTAGGAAAGAGTATGGCAGCCCACATCGCCATGGGACGTATTGGAGAGTTTACCACAACGATCTCAAGAATACTATCTACCAGATTTGTGGGTGCCGAGATGAGCAATGGGAGATGATCAGCACCAGGAGGGACAGATCAATCGCAGCTTATATCCAGGAATTAAACCAGCACATCCGACGCCAGGAGAACCAGATGTGCACAGGTATGGAGGATCTCTGTAAAGCTATTTCCAAGATCAAGGAGCTACAAGAATAACTCAACTCTACACATGAAGTCTATATGGAGGAGATAGTCGCTCTAGTGAGACAGAACGGCGACCTTAAGGAGAAGATTGAAGTATTCATGGGAGGTTCAGCACCCAAAAGAGAACATGACGAATCCACTTGCCCGGATAATTATATCATCATCGACGACACCGACTCGGATCCCGACGATAGTGATGGTGACTATGTTGATGAAGCTGGAGCAGATATCATGGAGTCTTCATCGGAGCAGTTTTTCTAGTTGACCACCATAACAGTAGTAGTGTTCCACCATGTACATAGCATAGTCCACACACTTTTGCGATAGTTCTAGACCGTTTGTATGCTCTTGCTTGATTGAATGAAGTGATTTTGTGTGCATTTGTCTCATGTGCATTTGGGTAGTGTTTTCTCTTTAGACCTCATTCTATTCTTAACTCTCGTCTTTTCTATAAACCCTCAGATGCCTCCGAGACGTGACAATGGATTTGCTTTCCCACCGGAGCTCACTCAGTTGATCCAAGAAGAGAATGCATTGATGCAGTTGCTAGTCCGTAACTGTAACAACAACAACAACAACAACAACAACAACAACAACAACAACAACAACAACAACAACAACAACAACAACAACAACAACAACAACAACAACAACAACAACAACAACAACAACAACAACAACAACAACAACAACAACAACAACAACAACAACAACAACAACAACAACAACAACAACAACAACAACAACAACAACAACAACAACAACAACAACAACAACAACAACAACAACAACAACCCACCAACACCACCACCGCTGATCATTTAACCCGCTTTTCTTAGGTTGAATCCGCGGTGTTTTCCAAAGAGCACCGAGCCGATAGTGGCGTATGATTGGCTCCGTAAGATAGGGAGGAGTTGACCACTGCAGGATGTACAGATGGGGAAAAGGTGAAAATTGCTGCACATCAGCTTGAAGGACCCGCAGCAAAGATGGTGGGAGAATTTTACTGACCACTTACCACCTCAGAGACACATGCCACGTGGGATCTGGCCACAAGCTTTCCAGATCGCCCATGTTTCAGCAGGAGCTATGGCCATGAAGAAGGTGAGTTTCAAGAACTTGCGCCAAGGAGGACGGACGGCCACAAGATGTGGATGACTTTAGTAAGCTAGCACGTTATGCCCCAGATGACGTCGCTACGGATGCAGCTAAACAGGAGAAGTTTCTGGAAGGACTGAATGACGAGTTGAGTATGCAGTTGATGGTAGCAAGCTTCAATAACTACCAGGAGTTGGTAGATCGTGCTCTTATGATTGAGGGGAAGCAGCAGCAGATTGAAAACCGCAAGAGGAAGTATGGACAGGGGAAGTACAATTACGGAGCTCAGTGAAGCCCGTCTTACCCCTAAACCGGGAGTTCATTTTCAGCATACCCATGGAGGAGGTAGTTCGCACAACCATAATGGCCCCAAGAATGGTAATGGGAATGGAGGAAGAAACGACCAGAACCGTACCACCCCATCAACCCCAGCCAAGAGAGATCTGAGTCAAGTCACCTGCTTTAAGTGTCAGAAGACCGTACATTATGCCAATGAATGTCCTGAAGGCCAGAATGGCAATGGAAGCTCTGGAAAAAGCCAACCCTTTCAACAGGGGACGGTGAACCACGTTAGCGTGGAGGAGGTTGAAGCTCACCTGATGCAAAGAATAGGTAAGTTTTTGGTTAAGTCATTTCACTTTTCGTTCTTTTTGATCTTGGTGCATCGCATTCATACATATCAAGGGGATTTGTGGATAAGTATAGCCTGCCCACTAGGATTCTTAAAACACCTATGCTAGTAAGCTCACCAGGAGCGGAGTATATGGCCAGTCAGGGATGTTTTCAAGTGCCATTAAGTATAGGAAGGCATGTTTTCCCAACGGATTTAATTATTCTGGAATCACAAGGTTTGGACGTGATTCTCGGTATGGATTGGCTGTCAATGTATGGGGGAAACATCGATTGCGCCCGTAAGACAATTTTGCTTACGGCGCCAGAAGGAAGAAGGATCAAGTATGTATCCCGGCATGCGCCAAATAGGACGCAAGTAAATTCCTTATCAGGAGTTGTGCAGGAGGAAGTACCAGTGGTAAAGGATTTCCCTGACGTATTTCCAGAAGAGTTGCCAGGCATGCCATCGGATCGAGATATTGAGTTTTTTATTGAGCTTTTGCCAGGCATAGGGCCAATATCGAAGCGACCATACAGGATGCCCGCAAAGGATTTGGAGGAGATTAAGAAGCAGATTAAGGAGTTACTGGATAAAGGTTACATTCGCCCAAGTTCTTCGCCTTGGGGATCACCTGTACTCCTAGTGGAAAAGAAGGATGGGTCGTTAAGAATGGTTGTTGATTATCGTGGGTTGAATGAAGTAACGATCAAGAACAAGTACCCACTACCGATGATCAATGATCTGTTTGATCAGTTGCAAGGAGCTAAAGTGTTTTCCAAGATCGATTTGCAATCAGGATACCATCAGTTGAAGATTCGAGAGCAGGATATACCTAAGACAGCATTCACCACAAGATATGGGCTGTATGAGTATACCGTTATGTCATTTGGTCTGACTAACGCACCTGCCTATTTTTGAACATGATGAACAAGGTGTTTATGGAGTTTTTGTATAAGTTCGTCGTAGTGTTCATTGATGATATTTTAGTTTACTCGAAGAATGAAGAGGAACATAAGGAACATTTGCGATTGGTACTAGAGAAGCTCAGAGAACATCAGTTATATGCCAAGTTCAGCAAATGTGAGTTTTGGTTGAAGGAAGTAGGGCTCCTAGGACACGTTATATCAGGAGAAGGAATAGCAGTTGACCCCACAAAGGTTATCACTGTGACCAATTGGGAAGCACCAACAACAGTTGGAGAGATCCGGAGTTTCCTTGGACTCGCAGGATACTACCGGAGATTTATTGAGAATTTCTCCAAGATTGCAAAACCTATGACGGAATTGTTGAAGAAGGATACCAAGTTCATATGGACTGAGGAGCGTGAGGCTAGTTTCCAGGAGTTGACGAAACGTTTGGTTACCTCACCAATGTTAATTCTGCCAGATCAGACTAAAGATTATGAGGTGTATTGCGACGCTTCACGTCGAGGACTTGGAGCAGTGCTCATGCAGGAGGGAAGAGTTGTTTCGTATGCTTCACGACAACTAAAACCTCACGAATTGAACTATGCCACGCATGATTTGTAATTAGCCGCCGTAGTGCATGCTTTGAAAACATGGAGACATTTTCTTATTGGAAACCATTGTGAGGTGTACACGGATCACAAGAGTTTGAAGTACATTTTCACGCAGAAGGAGTTAAACCTCAGACAAAGGAGATGGTTGGAGCTCATCAAGGATTATGATATGAGATTGCATTACCATCCCAGAAAGGCTAATGTAGTAGCTGACGCATTGAGCCGTAAGAGCCATGTCAATACACTAATGACGGGAGAAATACCAAAGGAGTTAGCCGAGGATCTTCGTGAGCTATGTTTGGAAATAGTTCCAAGAGGCTATGTAGCAGCATTGGAGATTCAGTCAACTTTGATGGATAGAATCAGAGAAGCACAGAAGACTGACAAAGAGATTGCCTCTATAAAGGAGAAAATGAGCGAAGGAAAGGCTAAAGGATTTCATGAGGATGAGCATGACACCCTATGGTTTGAAGACCGTGTTTATGTGCCCAATGACCCGGAGATCAGGAAGTTGATTCTGCAAGAGGCACATGATTCACCATATTCGATTCACGGTGTAATACCAAGATGTATTTGGATTTGAAGGATACTTTCTGGTGGACCGGAATGACGAAAGATATTGCGGAATATGTAGCAGTTTGTGATGTATGTCAGAGAGTAAAGGCAGAGCATCAGAAGCCAGCAGGATTGTTACAGCCATTGCCGATACCCGAATGGAAGTGGGATATACTAGGCATGGATTTTATCACGGGATTACCCAGGACTCATTCAGGCTATGACTCGATTTGGGTTATAGTTGATCGGTTGACGAAGGTAGCTCATTTCATCCCGGTAAAGACCACTTACACTAGTGCAAAGTTGGCAAAGATATACATGACCAGGATTGTATGTTTACATGGAGTTCCGAGGAGTATCGTATCTGATAGAGGAACCCAATTCACCTCAAAGTTCTGGAATCAGTTGCATGAAACTTTGGGTACCAGGCTAGAGTTTAGCACAGCTTTCCATCCGCAGACAGATGGACAGACCGAGAGAGTCAATCAGATTTTGGAGGATATGCTGAGAGCTTGTGCACTAGATTATGGATCTAGTTGGGACGACAATTTTCCATATGCGGAATTCTCTTACAACAACAGTTATCAATCCACTTTGAAAATGGCCCCTTTCGAAGCCTTGTACGAAAGGAGGTGCAGGACCCCGTTGTTGTGGGATGAAGTTGGAGACCGCCAGTTGTTTGGACCGGATTTGATTAAGGAGTCTGAATGGAAAGTGAAGTTGATTCGCGATAGACTCAAGGTAGCCCAGTCCAGGCAGAAGAGCTATGCAGATTCTAAACGCAAGGAGACAGTTTACGAAGTCGGAGACCGAGTTTATCTTCGAGTATCTCCACTACAAGGAATTAAGCGTTTTGGAGTTAAGGGAAAGTTAGCGCCACGTTTTGTAGGACCATATCGTGTTTTGGAACGTATGGGAGAAGTGGCCTACAAGTTGGAATTGCCCGAAGGATTGTCAGGAGTTCATGATGTATTCCATGTTTCCCAGTTAAACAAGTGCCATGCGGAGATGGCTGAAATACCACTAAGAGATCTGATTGCCATTGGAAGCGATTCATTGAATAACGATTTGACCTATGAGGAGAAACCAGTTAAGATTCTCGAGTTTGCCAGCCGAGTTACCCGCAGCAAGGTTATCAAGTTTTGCAAAGTTCAGTGGAGCCACCACACCGAGGATGAAGCCACCTGGGAGCGAGAGGAAGATTTGCTAAAGGACCACCCTCACCTATTGAGGGAGTCCTGGATTAGGGGGTGTCCGGATAGCCGAACTATCACCATTGGCCGGACTCCTGGACTATGAAGATACAAGATTGAAGACTTCGTCCCGTGTCCGGATGGGACTTTCCTTGGCGTGGAAGGCAAGCTTGGCGATATGGATATGTAGATCTCCTACCATTGTAACCGACTCTGTGTAACCCTAACCCTATCCGGTGTCTATATAAATCGGAGGGTTTTAGTCCGTAGGACAAACAACAATCATACCATAGGCTAGCTTCTAGGGTTTAGCCTCTACGATCTCGTGGTAGATCTACTCTTGTACTACCCATATCATCAATATCAATCAAGCAGGAGTAGGGTATTACCTCCATCGAGAGGGCCCGAACACAGGTAAAAACATCGTGTCCCTTGTCTCCTGTTACCATCCGCCTAGACGCACGCTTAGGGGCCCCTACCCGAGATCCGCCGGTTTGACACCGACATTGGTGCTTTCATTGAGAGTTCCTCCGTCGTCGCCCGTCGGGAAGGATGCCTCATCCCGTCTTTAAAGACGATACTATCGCCAAAGGAGCCTTGGCCACTGGTCAGACTCTTCGGTTAGGTGGTTTTCTTATGACCGCCAGTTCGGCCACCGCGTCGACGATGACTCCTCGGGTCATCGAAACCAATCTTCACGTTAACTCGGAACTTGTCAAGCAGTTAGATCCGATCGAGCTCTCCTCCGTAAACGAGCTCTTGGACCGCATCACCGCCCTGGGAGTCGCCACAGACTACGACCAGATCGGGCCTAAAACCGATCTGGGAGAGATCAGCTCTCCCCAGGCTACCCATCATGTTGCTGTGATAGAGGAGCAATACGGTGACTCTTCTATCTTAAGGACTAGCTACGTCCGGATTCCCGATCCCTCCATGCTGGATTCCCGCAGAGGGACGGATGTCGATCAAGCCCTGAACTTAAAGTCAGGCGGCGGGTTGGATTCATTGGATAGCATTCAAAAATCCAAACTTCCAAGTTCGGAAACTTCTCGGCCCCTGAGTCTTAAATTGGACGGGGTTCCGGATCTAGTTCCACCCGCCCACCCAAACATTAGCGATCTATCCCGAATTCGACAAGAGCCCGCTGAAACAGTATGTCATTACTGGGCTAGGTTCCTCCTGGTTATGGACAGGATAAAGGACTGCCGAGAGAAGGACGCAATCTCACTTTTCTGCAATAATTGCACGAACAAGGGAATCCTAAACGCCATAAGTCATCGCGAAATTACACGCTTTGCTGACTTGGCGACCATAGTACAAAAGGACTGTGCAATGGAGAGTGCTTGGAAAACCGAAAGTAAATTTTGGGATAATCCGGCCCCGAATACAGCCCTAGTCCGAAATAAAAGGGTGCATCATCACCAAGCACCTGGGTTATACACCAAAAAACAAAAACCCCCTAAAGGGCACGGAACCCGTCTTTGGAGGGTTGGCTAAACGGACCCTGCAAAATTCATAGCACAGAGGGCGCCACTCCAAATCATAGCCTTCGAGCATGTTGGATACTACGGCAGGTGGGCAAAAGTGGCGAAGAGCTTCTAGCCTCAGAATCCCAGCCCAGCAACACCACTACGGTATTAACAGTCTTGAGACTGTCAGATCAAATAACATGCGAAAGCGAACACTCCGCAACCTTGCGAAGTCTACCAAGTAGCAACAATAAATCCATGGAGTGACACGGCTATTACCTTTAATGCCGATGTGAACCCAAATTCCGAACAGCCCAAGCACCAGCCGCATTGGTCCTCAGTCCAATAGTGGATGGCTTTCGCCTTACTAAGGTACTCATGGATGGCGGCAGCAGGCTAAACCTCATCTACGAGGAAACCCTCCAAAAAATGGAAATAGACTGGAACCGCATTGAGCGGCAAAGACAACCTTTAGAGGAATAATCCCTAGCTGGGAAGCATGCTGCGGGAAAAATCACATCGACGTAGTGTTCGGCTCACGGACAATTACAGGTCCGAGGAGGTCACATTTCAAGTGGCCCTGCTCAGCAGCGGATATCATGCTTTATTAGGGCGAGAGGCATTCACAATTTTTCAAGCTATACCCCATTATGGGTATATGAAGCTTAAAATGCAGGACCTAACGGAATCATCACTCTCGCTAGTGATCCAAACATAGCACTCCGGCCGAAAACAAGACAGTCGCACTAGCCCTCGAGGCACTATCCGAAGCCCTAGCGGCCGAGGAACTCATCGCGATGCGCTCCACGGTGAACAGGGGCGATGTGATACTTGATAAAAGATCCAAGTCCACCTCCTTTAAACCAGCGGATGAAATAGTCAAATTCCAAGTCCACCCAACGGACCTCGCAAAGACGGCCTCCATTGGGGCACAATTAAACCCCGATGTAGACGCCAGACTACGAGAATTTCTACGAGAAAATCGGGACATTTTTGCTCGGAACCCTTCAGACATGCCAGAATCCCACGTCGGTGGCCGAGCACAGCCTAAATATCCTAAAAGGATTCAAGCCAGTCAAACAGGCTCTTCGGCACTTTTCCGAACCCAAGAGACAGGCCATGGGAGAGGAGCTAGCCAAACTTTTGGAAGCCGAATTCATCAGAGATATAAAAGATCCGGACTGGCTAGCAAATCTGGTGATGGTACCAAAGAAGGATAATTCCTGACGCCTATGTGTTGATTTCAAAGACCTTAATAAGGCTTGCCCAAAGGATCCCTTCCCCCTCCCTCGCATTGATCAAATTATCGACGCTACAGTAGGACACGACTCATTGTGCTTCCTTGACGCGTACTCTGGCTACTACCAAATCAAGATGGCGGAGCCAGACCAAGCAGCAACAACATTCATCACTCCATACGGCCCATTCTGCTTCAACACAATGCCCTTCGGGCTCAAAAACGCCGGCGCAACATATCAGCGCATGATTCAGACATGAATGGCAACCCAGATCGGCAAAACAGTGGAAGCATATGTAGATGACGTGGTCATCAAATCCAAGCATGTCGAAACTCTAGTAGACGACTTGAGGCTCACATTCGACAATCTCCGAAAATATGACATTAAGCTCAATCCGGAAAAATGCGTCTTCGGCGTTCCAGCCGGAAAGCTCCTGGGCTTCATTGTGTCCGGTAGAAAAATTGAAGCAAACCCAGCCAAGATCCGAGCTCTGTCACATTTGGATATTCCAAAAGACCTCAAACAAATACAAAAATTGACTGGATGCGTAGCGGCTCTAAGCCGCTTTATTTCCCGTTTGGGAGAAAAGGCGTTACCCATTTACCGCCTCCTCGGCGCAAGACCGAACACTTCGAGTGGGCCGGATGCCATACGGCCGGACTCGAAGAAATAAAAGCCATATTGGCAACAAATCCGGTCTGGCCGCGCCCAACATGGGCGAACCAATGCTATTATATATCGCCGCAACACATCAAGTTGTCGGTAGCGGTACTTTCGTCGTCGAACGAGAACGGACGGACACCGGTTCCCTCTTCAAAAACCGGTTTACTATGTGTCCACTGTCCTAACTCCATGCAAGTCCTGGTACCCACATTATCAAAAGATAGCATACGCGGTGTTCATGACATCCCGGAAGCTGCGACACTACTTTCAAGAGTGTTCGATAACGGTAGTCTCCGAAGTACCTCTTAACGACATTATAAACAACCGCGACGTGACGGGCCGGATTGCTAAATGGGCCATAGAGCTCCTTCCATTCGACATAACCTATAAGCCACGACGAGCTATTAAGTTGCAGGTTTTGGCCGACTTCGTGGCGAATGGACCGCCGAACTCCCTAACGAGTACGGCGCATACTCAATTGGATCATGCACTTTGACGGCTCCAAAATGTTGGCGGCACGGGGCTGGCGTCGCCCGACGTCCCCAACCGGGGACACAGTCCAATACGTCCTTCACATAATGTATACGGACTCCAACAACGCGGCGAACACGAGGCCCTTACGCACGGCCTCCGGATGGCAGTCTCCATGGGCATTAAACGCCTAGAGGTGCGCGATTCGAACCTCGCGATATCTCAAATAAACGGAGACTTTGATGCCAAAGATCCGAAAATGGCAGCGCATCGCAACGCGGGTCCTAAAAATGTCGACGGTTCAAGGGCTCGAATTTCATCATATAGCCCGGGATAACAACCAGGCGGCGGACATATTGGCACGCATTGGCGCAAAACGCGATGCCGCCCCGCCCAACATCTTCCCGAACGGCTGTTCAAGCCATCCGTATTATGGGAAGGAGTCCGAAATAACAATCCGGACCCAACCGCACCGCCTCGACACCGAACACTTCAGACACAATCGGAGGCTCGCCACCGAGATAACACCCTCCGCCCACGAAATAATGGCGGTTATCGCCCGTGGGCGGAGCAATTCCTAGCCTACCTAACTAGGCAGGAACTCCCGAAGACCAAAATGAGGCTCGCTGCATAGTAATGCAGCGATCCAAAGCCTATAAAGTCCATGAGGGAGAGCTCTATAAGAAAAGCACAACAGGAGTCCTTCAAAGGTGTATCTCCGAAGAGGAAGGGCGAAACCTCCTGGCTGTAATTCATGCCGGACTGGGTGGGCACCACGCCGCAGCCCGGGCCCTTGTAGGCAAGGCCTTCCGTACAGGATTTTATTGGCCGATGGCCCGGGCAAATGCGCAGGATTTAGTCCAACAATGTGTTGGTTGCCAGCTTTTTGCTAACCAAAGCCACATGCCACCCACTGCCCTCACAACTATACCCATCACACGGCCGTCATGATGCAGGGGCTTGACATGGTTGGACCCCTTAAGGGAGGAACCCACAAGCAAAAATACCTATTGGTCATGGTGGATAAATTCACCAAATGGATAGAGGCCAAGTTTGTTAAAACGGCGAATCCGGGCGGTGATAGACTTCATATCAGGGGTAGTACAGCGTTCTGGCGTCCCCACAAAGATCATCATCGATAACGGCACCAACTTCACGGCCGATGAGGTCAAATTATGGTGCAAAAACATGGGCATCAAGCTCGATTACGCCTCAGTCTATCACCCTCAAACCAACGGTCAAGTCGAGCGAGCAAACGGTCTAATCATGAGCGGCATTAAATCCAGACTAGTGCGGTCCCTCAAGGAATCTAACACACACTGGGTTGAGGAGCTCGACTCCGTACTCTGGGGGCTGCGGACCACGCCGAATCATACTACCGGATTCACACCATTTTTTATGGTGTACGGCACAGAGGCAGTCTTGCCCTGCGACATAATGCATGACTCACCTCGCGTGCGCATGTATGAAGAAAGAGAAGCCGAGCTCGATCGGCAGGACAGTTTGGACGCATTGGAGGAGGAGCGCGATGTGGCAAAAGCTCGTTCGCATTTTATCAACAAAGAGGCTCGAAGATATCAAAGCAGGAAATACGGGCCAAAGCTTATAACGTTGGTGAACTAGTTCTACGCTGCGGACAAGAAAAGGACAAACTCAAGCCCAAATGGGAAGGTCCCTTCATCATCGACCAGGTCCTGACCGGCGGAGCATACCGTCTGCGAAACGCATCGGATAACCGACTCGAGCCGAACCCATGGAACGCAGCCCATCTACGAAGATTCTACGCCTAAGCGCCGGACTCTGAGTTCTTCTCCTTCCTCCGTCCACATTTTTTATTTTTTGCTGCCTTTTATTTCTCTCCTTCCTCCTACTTCTTCTTGAAGCCTTTAGAGGCTCGTTTGCGCTTTGTTCGCACATACTTGATGCGCTGCCCGCGCTCATTATACCTGGGGGCTTCTTTAACAGAAGCTTATTTATACGGGCTTCATGCGCAACACATGTGTCAAACTTCTGCATGTGCCTTTTATTCACCATTATATGCATCGATATGACTTAAGTTTTGGCCAAGCTGGGTTGCCTGGCTCCTGTGCTTACCCTACGTTCCCGATTGTTCGGCTAGGTGGTAAAGGGAGCACCTCTGCGATTGTTACTGCCGGGTCAGCCGGATGTGTACCTCAGACTGGGTGAAGCCAAAAGCTAGCGTTCTTAAGGGAATATTCGGTCGGTGAACTGAAAGATGATTTTTAACTATTTATCCATCTGCCCCCAGATGGTTTTCTGCTTTCTTAGCAGTTTGGACATGCACTTTAGGGCATGCCTCCCAGGGAAAGGAACCCTTAACGGAACTATTCTCCCTGGAAGATGTTTCTTACTATCCATGTAATATAACATAACTAGTTGGGCACTTGTCCGATACAGCAATAATGACCCCTACGCCTTTGTCTCCATGCATGCCCCGGTTCTTACATAACCGCGAGGGTATTCGGACACACTCCGGACTATTGGGTCCCGAGGTCGGGCGAAAGGTCCGCTATGACAAACGATCTACAATCCGGCTAGAAGACATTTTTCATGTCATATTCAATTACATAGTCAACTCGACTAATTGTATTCCTCCTCAATGACATCTAATAGGCTATCTAATTTACAATCTTCTTTGGGAATACTTGGCGGCCAATTCTACTTGGCCGTACACTAAGCTTACTGAGGATCTCCATCCCATCAGCCCCACAGGTCCGACCTCGGCCATGTGGTTTGGGTCACCGTGTACCGCGTCTTTACCATGGCCCAGGCCTCCTGGCGCCTTGACGGCAGGCCGATATCTTCCATAGTCGGAGCGCCGCCGTGCTCCTTGAAGCCACTCGCCAGCTCCCCAATGCCTTGGGCAGGGAGATAGATGGCCACAAGGCCTGGCGACGCCTTTCATCACTGCCGAACTTCGTTCGTGCAGGTAGCTTGATCGGGAAGAAGATCACCAAGAACTGGGCATCTCCTCCTCGTGACGACTTGTGAGCAAACCTACATACATGTTTATGTTAGTCGCCTTCCTCGCCGAACTCTTTCAAAGTTCGTTCAAGCACTTCTTGAAAATGCCGCGATGAAGCCGTCGATTCTCCTTCTGAGTCGGACAACGAGCACGAACATCCTTTAGTTCATCACCCAGTTGGGTGTTGGCATCTTGGAGGTTATTTTTCTCCTGCCGCACCCTTGTAAGCATGCTCTCGCCGGCCTTCAACCGGCGCAAGAGCTGTTGCTTGTCTGGATCTAGACCGGCGCCATCTGCAATATTATTGTCAGATTTACACACACGCCGCACTTCATAAACTATTTATCTTTTGAGGCATATATTACGGAGGGGTCTCTGTGGCTCCCCTTATGGCGGCTAGTGCGGCCTCAAGTTGGGCCTTGCATTCTTCAAGCTCCGGGACGGTCGGGTATTCTTTTTGTAAGATCCTGCATAACAAATGATCCTTAAATCAGTTATTCTAACTATTTTAAGTCTCGGGAGACTCTTGGCATATATAATCACAAATTTCCTCACCCGTATGTCCTTTACATCGCTCCGTGGCTCGGCTAGACAATCTTGAGCGGCACGGAGGTGCGATCTCCGAATTGAAGGCATTCAAGGCCTCTTGGGAGAAACATGTCGTCACAAAGAACTGTCCGTGGCGCCTGTGATTCATGGCGCTCTCCACCTCGGAGTTGGTGGCGGACAATCTGTCGGCATCCTCTGTCGGAGGAGCATCAGACGCACGCCTCGTGCTCGCCTCCGCTTCTGGACCCGACTTTGGAGCCTGGCTGGCGGAGGTTCGATTGGCAACCTCTCCGGACTCAATCCGGCGAGCGCTCTTTCTCCTGAAAAGAGCACCAGCGTTAGTACGCCTTCCGGGAATCAATCCTAGGAATATGGTGACGTGCCATACCGTTGCGGCGGAGTTTCGATCCAGACCACACTTCTTTTTATCCTGCGGGGCCGTACTGCCCCTTGTTGGCTAGCCGCCGCGGGCTCGGCCTCCTGCCTCGAAGGCACCCCCTGCGAAACACCATCAAATATGTGGTGATTAGAAGTAAAGCACGGGTGGGTCAGGGTATCCGGCCTTCGGTCACGATTACTGGAGGCCGAAATATCTGGGGTAGTCGGCCGTAATGGCAACCAAACCATTGTCGATGCTACGTTGGTGGAACACCCGTCGATCAGCTCCACCTTTATATCCGGGTCCTCTTCGGAGGCCGGATCGAGGGACCGTTCCGGATCCTCGGGTTGTGGGGGCGGGCTGTGTATCTTCTCCATGGCCCGGCGCAGTTCCTGCGTAGAAACCATGAAATGAGATATTTAACCACGGGAACATGGATCGGACAGGCCACAAAGATATTTGCTTACCCAACTTCGAGGATTATTCGAAGAAAACCCGCTCAGTGGACTGATGCGGAGAAAATCCTCATCTTCTCCTTTGTACATGGCGGACAAGGTCTTCACCAGTTCGGTGACCGATCCCGGCCCTTTGCGGCCATGGCGGGTGGCATCCTCCTCCCCGTTGAAGTCCCACATGGGGTGGCCCCTATATTGGAGCGGCTGCACTCCCCTCATAATGCAGATTGCCATGACTCCAATCACGGTCAATCCGGCATGAGCCAGTAATCTTATTCGGCTCATCAAGTAAAGGACGTCCGATCATTTTCCCTCTGGGGGCTCCGCGGGCGCCAGCTTAGGCGCTTCTTCAGAGGAGCGTTGCTAAACTCCGGAAGGCCGATCCGAACAGGATCCGGCAGCGGAACGTCCTCCATGTAAAACCATTCCGAAGGCCAGTCTTCGGACGCCTTCTTCGGGGTTACGGATAGATATCCGGTCCCGGCGATGCGCCATAGTTCGGCTCCGCCCACTTGATATATTGACCCCTCATGAGAACGGGGTACTAGGCAGAATAATTTGTTCCACAACGCAAAATGAGCCTCGATGCCCAAGAACAGTTCGCAAAGGGCTACGAAGCCTGTGATGTGCAAAATGGAGGCAGGCGTAAGGTGGTGCAACTGGAGGCCGTAGAACTCCAAGAGCCCCTGGAGAAACGGATGGATTGTAAATCCGAGTCCTCTTACTAGATAAGAGACAAAGCACGCCCGCTCTCCTTTAGAGGGATCGGGGACGCTCTCCGCTTGCTTTCCGCCCTTGTAGGTGGCAAGTCCGGCTCGAACCGGAACTATGAAGGCCGGGGGAAGAAATCCCTTGGTTTGGAGTATAACTAGCTCGCTATGCGGGACTGAGCATCTCTCCCAATTTCGAGTGAGGGCTGGGAGCGCGAGAGGAGGAGCCGTGTCGATTGTCCATGATGGAATGGGTTTTTGTCGAGGCGCCCGATGAAAGCTTCATGGACGGGATGGTGTGGCTCAGATCTAGATCCTCATCCCTTTTATAGGCGGCTCATTTGCGCAGCTAGGGGGGTAAGTGTAAAAATACCCTGGCTTTTCGTATTCATTCAAACACGTGGAAGATGGCCATTATTGGGCGTAGAAGCCAAGGCGCGCAGCATTTATCAGAAGTCGGACACTATTCGACAAGTATATGGAATTTGGAGAAGAACCCGCCTCGCAATGCCGAAGACAATCAACGCGCCGAACTCATCGCCATTGAAGCCTGGTTCGGGGGCTACTGAGGGAGTCCTGGATTAGGAGGTGTCCGGATAGCCGAACTATCACCGTTGGCCGGACTCCTGGACTATGAAGATACAAGATTGAAGACTTCGTCCCGTGTCCGGATGGGACTTTCCTTGGCGTGGAACGCAAGCTTGGTGATACGGATATGTAGGTCTCCTACCATTGTAACCGACTGTGTAACCCTAACCCTATCCGGTGTCTATATAAACCGGAGGGTTTTAGTCCGTGGGGCGAACAACAATCATACCATAGGCTAGCTTCTAGGGTTTAGCCTCTACGATCTTGTGGTAGATCTACTCTTGTACTACCCATATCATCAATATCAATCAAGCGTGAGTAGGGTATTACCTCCATCGAGAGGGCCCGAACCTGGGTAAAAACATCGTGTCCCTTGTCTCCTGTTACCATCCGCCTAGACGCACAGTTCGGAACCCCCTACCCGAGATCCGCCGGTTTTGACACCGACACCTATTTTCTAGCCAACCCGAATCTCGAGGGCGAGATTCATCCTAAGGGGGGTAGGTTTGTAACATCCCAAATTTTCAATTTGGAATGTTATACATTAGATCATCAATGCATATCATATTTTATTTGCTTTGGGTTTTGATCCTAGAAATTCTACGCAACTCAAGGACCAACGGTGAGAGTTGGGGATTTCGTTATTTTCATATTTGAGTTTTCTCAAATTTTGAGAATAGGATCATTTGATATTAATTATTTTATCATCAATTATTTCTATTACAAAAATATGAGAGAGGGAATAAAATGACTTTCCCAAAATAAATAAATATTGATGATTTAATAATAAAATCAAATAATATTTTATTTTGGAGTTTTTCGCCCTTTTATTTGAATTTAGGAAAAATGTGTATTTTTCAAAATTGCATTTAGGCCCCAAATAAATGTTCACCTTGTGCGGCTTGATTTTAGAAGTCGGGGAAATTTTATTTCGGGATTTTTGTAGTCCGTTCAGTATTTCTTTTATTTGTTTTTCTGTGCAAAATATTTAAAAAAACGCAACTGACCTACGGGCCGTGTCCGACCAGGACACCAGGCTCGATCGGCCTTTATAAGCCGCAGCCCAGCCCCGAGCCGAAACCCTAGCCGCCCGCCGCCCACGCCTTGAGCCCCGCGCCCCGCCGCCCGATGCCGCCGCCTCGCCGGAGCCGCCACCCGCCGCCGTCGTCGACCTGCCGCCCGAGGTGCCTCGTTTTCCGCGCCGCCGGTTTTTCTCGAAAAACCGTACGGTTTTCCCGTTGATTTTTTTTAGTTTACGTTTTTTATTAGATCGGTTTTTTTTCGGTTTAGGTTAATTAGCGAGCGTTCGCTCGTTCGTTCGTTTTAACGAACGTATTCATCGATTAGATCCAGTTAACGAATGTTCGTTCGTTAATCTGTTCGTCGTTTTTCTTTTTCTCGGATTTTTTCCGCGATTATTTCTGATCGCGATTTCTGATCCGATTTTCGTTTTAGTATAACTTTTCGCTCGTTTATCGGAATCAGGCGATTCAAGCGCCTGGAGTTTTGTCTCGAAACCCTCTATCATTTTAACGAATTTAAACAAGTTTTTGCTTCTGTAAAATTTGACTTAGATCCAGATTAGTAAGACGAAGCTGTTTTCTTTCGCCGTTGACTTTCGTTGCTTCGTTTGATTTGATTCTTTTTGCAAACCAGAGTTCTTAAGTTGAACTTTCTGGTTAGATCTTTTATTTGAGTTTTACCCGTGCATTAGATGAGTACTTATTGTATGCTTGTTTGTTTGTCTGCGATAGAATACCCGGAGTGCGCCTTTGTTACTTCGAGTCTCTAGGTTACGCGGATCATCAGCAAGGCAAGTAACACTTTGATCATACCTTTCCTAATACCCAGTTTTATTGCATTAGATCAATCCTCACGCATTGCATGATTAGGATCTAATTAAATTGTGGGATGGGAAGTAGTTGAGGTAGTACCTATCACCTGTTCTATTATCAAACCTTTGGGAGTTACTTCTACGTTTGCTTATATTGCCATGCTATGCTAGTAGACGTGGATTGGGTGAGTGTATTCATGATAGATGTGAGATTGTTAATTAAGGGATTATCTAAGGTGGCAACTTAAACACACATCTGGGTGGATTGAGGTACCTGGGTATTCCATGTATGCCTGTTGTTTTTCTTTATGGACCGCCACCCAGGCCCAAAGGGATCATGAGATTATTCATACTAGAAACTTCTGTGTGCAGCCACAAGCCATTATGGGCTCTGGCATAGTTGATTAAGTCGTGCGAACTCTTACAGGGTAGACTAGCAAATGTAGGGGAAAGTAGGTGTACCGGTCTATCCATAGTAAGGTGCTAGCGCTTCTGAAAGACTATGTCTCGGTCATCCATTTCTCAAACATCATGTAGTGCGAGAAATCCAACGGAGGCGATCGAGTCTTGTGGGGAAAAGTGTGCAAACCTCTGCAGAGTGTATAAACTAATCATGGTTAGCCGTGTCCCTGGTTATGGACGTTTTGAGTATCTAGTACTTGGATATCATGTGAATCTCATCATGTTACTTTTAAATAAATATTGTTGGGTTTTAATGATGATCACTTTAATTGGGATTGAGGATGCTGTCAACCATTCTCAATGTTTAACAACCACCATGATAGTTAAATAAAATATATTCCTTTGCAGTAGGGAAAAACTGGCTTTACGCAAAACTATAACCATAGAGCTTTCCACCAGCCATATATGCATGTAGTATAGGCTTATTCTTTCATTACTCTCTCTGTGTTACATTGCCAGCATATTCCATGAGCTGACCCGTTTTCGGGCTGCAACATTTCATGTTGCAGATTTTTCAGACGGCGAGTAAGGTGCTTTGAGGTCGTGGTTCTATACTCAGTGATGCCGTTGGAGTTGATGGACTCGCTTATATTCCAAGTCTTCCGCTGTTATCGTTATTAGATGGCCTTAAGCCATATTTATATTAATAAGTTCTCTTTTGAGACATTCGATGTAATAAGTGTGTGATTGCTACTCTGTTATAAATCCTTCAAGTAATCGTGTGGTGTCAGACATTCGATCCAGGATGACACACGAGCACGTAGATCGATTGTTTGAGGTCTGGTCGCTACAACATATCGGCATTCGCAAGCTTAATTCCTGCTCATCCTCGAGTAGCTAAATGATACAAACATAATTTTTGATGTGGAATGATGCTTTACATGTTCATCACATATTCTTTTGTTTGTAGCATGGACATTTGGACTTTTATATGGTTCAAAGCAATAGTCTAGTTTTGACATGAAGATTTCAATACTCAAGTATATCACCAAGCAACCATGTCTTTCAAAATATAAATACTAAAGCAAGTTATCCCTAGCCCATTATGCTCAATCATTGATCCATTCATAAAACACACTAGCATATTAGCTACACCCAATGCTCAAGTACGATCATAGTGCCCCTTACTTGGTGCTTTATAAGAGAAGATGGATACTCAAATAAAAATAAAAATTGCATAAAGTAAAAGAAAGGCCCTTCGTAGAGGGAAGTAGGGATTTGTAGAGGTGCGAGAGCTCAAAGCGAAAAAAAGTAGAGATAAAAACATTTTGGGTGGCATGCTTTTCCTGTCAACGAAAACGACCGAGTAGTTCCCAATATTTTCCATGCTAGATATATCATAGGCGGTTCCCAAACAGAAAATAAAGCTTATTCCTTTTTCCACCATACTTTCACATTCCACCGCTAACCGAATCCACAGGTGACGTCCATACCAACACTTTCCAAGGAATTTATTATTTGACAACATAAAGTAAATTCATTTTTCGGGACTGGGCATCGCTAATACCTTTGTTGTACTCTCGTGCAATGACAAGTGAATAAACACTCATCTTGAGAATAACACATCTAGCATGGAAAAATATCAGCCACCCCTTCTGTTTCATGAGCGGTAAGAGCACAAAAAAGATAAATTTATTTTCAAAATTAGATATGACACATAAAATTTGCTTAGAACGGCAAAAGAATACCACATATAGGTAGGTATAGTGGACTCATGTGGCAAAACTGGTTTAAGGATTTTGGATGCACAAGTAGTGATCATACTTGGTGCAAATGAAGGCTAGCAAAAGATTGAGAAGCATCCAACCAAGAAACAAAAAATCTCATAACAGAGCATTAAGCATAATTAACACCGAATAATGCACCACAAGTAGGATGTAATTTCGTTGCATAACTGTTGACTTTCGTGCTTGCATAGGGAATCACAAACCTTAACACCAATATTCTTACTAAAGCATAATTACTCATCAACACGACTCACATATTATATAACATATCGCAAAACTATTACAAGGAATCAAGTTTATTTTGTCCAATGATCTTCATGAATTTTTTTTATTACATCCCTCTTGAATATCTATCACTTTGGGACTAATTTCATATCTTGCTTTTGATAGCTCAAACAAATCTAAGTGAAGAACATGAGCATAACAAAAATTCTTCTCTCAAAATAATTTAAGTGAAGCAAGAGAGAATTTCTTTAAAAAATTACTAACTCTCAAGTAAATTTAAGTGAAGCATGAGAGCATTTCTTCAAAAATACTAAAGCACACCGTGCTCAAAAAGATATAAGTGAAGCACTAGAGCAATTCCAAAGCTCAAAAAGATTTAAGTGAAGCATAGAGAGAAATTCTAACAAGTCATAGCATAATTTTAGCCCTCTCAAATAGGTGTATCCAGCAAGGATACATGACTTAGAATAAAAAGCAAAACAAGCAAAGACTCATATCATAAAAGACGCTCCAAGCAAAACTAGTGATATATGACGAATAAAAATATAGCTCCAAGTAAAATACAGATGGTCGTTAGAAGAAAGAGGGGATGCCACTCTGGCATCCCCTCTTTCACACTCTGGCATCCCCAAGCTTAGTTGCTTGCTTCTCTTTTAGATAATAGCTTGGGATGCCATGGACATCCCCAAACTTAGGCTCTTCTTACTCCTTATTCCTTAATCCATCGTGATCTCACCCAAAACATGAAAACTTCAACCACACAAAACTCAACAAAACCTTCGTGATATTCGTTAGTATAACAAAGCAAATCACTACTATAAATACTGTTGCAAACCCATTCATATTTTATTTTTGCATTATATATACTGTATTCCAACTTTGCTATAGCTTATACCCTCCAATACAAACCATAGATTCATAAAAATAAGCACACAACGCAAAGAAAGCAGAATCTGTCAAAAATAGAACAGTCTGTAGCAATCTGAATACTTCGAATACTTCGGTAACTCCGAAAATTCTGAAAAATTAGGACAACGTGGGCAATTTGTATATCAATATTGTGAAAAAACTTCAGAGCAAAAGCGCGTTTTTGTGATTTATGAAAATTATTTTACTGACCACAAAAGTTTCTATTTTTCAACAAGATCAAATCAACTATCACCCAACATGATCCCAAAGGCTTTGCTTGGCACAAACACTAATTAAGACACAAAAAACACAATCATAACAGTAGCATAATTGTGCAAACACTCTAGAACAGAAAGAAAAAGACAAAAATAAATTTTATTCACTGGGTTGCCTCCCAACAAGTGCTATCGTTTTACGCCCTTAGCTAGGCATAATGCAAAGATCTAAGTGCTATCATATTTGTTTCCCAACTCTTCGATCAAACACTTAGAATTCTTCAAGTATTTAGCATATAGATTTTCAACAACAATATGTCTAGGAACAAGTTTGAGAAATTCATTCTTGCCGGTAGGGTCTCTTATCACTTCAATAAAATTGGGGTGAATACTAATCTTCTTAAGGTCTCCTTTATCATTATTACTAGAAGTTGCACCCTTGTACTTAGTAACTTGAGTGATCTTGCTAATTTTTATGGGAGTTTTTTCAACGGTTTTAGCGGAAGCAAAAGCCGTGCTTAGATTACTAAAGATTTCTTCCAATTTATCGATCCGAGACGGGCTTTCTTCAATTCCTTCATGAATCGTGGTCCCCTTTTCTTTTAACAACTTAAGAACTTTCCATCTTTTGCCCAATTTTACTACCAAAATTATGCATCTTTTTTTCCAAGTTCTCTATGTGTTCTTCGGTGAAAATTTTCTTTTCAATAGCATCTAGCCTTTCCATAACATGCCCGAGAGTTAAGGTTGTTTCATTAATCATAAGAGGTGGTGATCCCACTAAATTTCCCATAGCACTAAAAGCATCAAGAGAGGGGCACATCAAGAAATTTCCACCGGTAATTGTATGAAGGACAAATCTATACCAAGTGGTGATGCCCACATAAAAACAACGAAGAAGAACAATGGTCGATTGCTTATGAATAGATCTATTGTGAGCATTGCAAATTCTATACCAAGCATCTTTTAAATTCTGCCCTCCCCTTTGTTTAAAATTAAGAACCTCGTTCTCGGGGGTGCACACAATAGAGGAAGAATTATCCATAGCGACAAAAAGTGACGAACAAAGTTGCACACAAAAACAGATCTGACGAGAAAACGACGAACGAAAAAGAAGGCGAATAAGACGGAAAATTTTTGTGAAGTGGGGGAGAGGAAAACGAGATGCAAATGGAAAATAATGTAAATTGCAACGAGATGAGATTTGTGATTAGGAACCTTGTATATGTTGATGATGTCTCCCCGGCAACGACGCCAGAAATTCCTTTTGATGTGGCTTGAACTACGTCGGTATTTCCCCAAAGAGGAAGAGATGATGCAACACAGCCATGGTAGGTATTTCCATCAGTGATGGGCCGAGGTTATCGAACCAGTAGGAGAACCACGCAACACCATGTAAACAGCTCCTGCACACAAAGAACAAATACTTGCAACCCGATGTTAGAGAGGGGTTGTCAATCCCTCACGGGTAAAAGGATAGGTAATATTCTAGTAGATTGGATTTAGATCTCGCGGGAATGCAAGATAAAATAAATAAATAAAAATTGCAGCAAGATATATTTGTGTTTCTGGATTAATAGATCTGAAAATAGAAGCAAATAAAAATAGATCTCGAAGGCAAATATGATAAAGAAGAGACCTGGGGGTCGTAGATTTCACTAGTGGCTTCTCTCGAGAAAAATAGCATACGGTGGGTAAACAAATTACTGCTGGGCAATTGATAGAACTTCAAATAATCATGACGATATCCAGGCAATGATCATTATATAGGCATCACGTAAAAGATTAGTAGACTGACTCCTGCCTGCATCTACTACTATTACTCCACACATTGACCGCTATCCAGCATGCATCTAGTGTATTAAGTTCATAGAAAAGCATAGTAATGCAATAAGAACGATGACATGATGTAGACAAGATCTATTTATGTAGAAATAGACCCCATCTTGTTATCCTTAATGGCAACGATGCATACGTGTCGATTGCCCATACATCCTTTGGGATCAAGCACCGTAAGATCGAACCCATCACAAAGCACCTCTTCGCATGGCAAGAAAAATCGATCTAGTCGGCCTAACTGAACCAAAGATTCGAAGAATAAATATGAGGCTATAAGTAATCATGCATATGAAAAGACTCAAATAACTTTCATGGATAAAAGCATAGATCTTATCATAAACTCAAAGTCATCAGATCCCAACAAACACACCACAAAAAGAGTTACATCAAATAGATCTCCAAGAGACCATTGTATTGAGAATCAAAAGAGAGAGAGAGGAAGCCATCTAGCTACTAACTACGGACCCGCAGGTCTAGAATGAACTACTCACACATCATCGGAGAGGCACCAATGAGGATGATGAACCCCTCTGTGATGGTGTCTAGATTGGATCTGTGGTTTCTGGAACTTGCGGCGGCTGGAATTGATTTTCGTCGACTCCCCTAGGGTTTCTGGAATATTGGCATTTTTATAGAGCAAAGAGGCGGCACAGGAGGCCACCGAGGTGGGCACAACCCACCTGGGTGTGCCCTGGTGGGTTGTGCTCCCCTCAGAGCCCCCCTCGGGTACTTTCTTGGCCCATCGTGTGTCTTCTGGTCTAGAAAAAATCACCAAAAAGTTTCGCTGCGTTTGGACTCCGTTTGGTATTGATTTCCTGCAAAGTAAAAAATAAGCAAAAAACAGCAACTGGCACTAGGCACTATGTCAATAGGTTAGTCCCAAAAAATGATATAAAATTGCTATAAAATGATTGTAAAACATCCAAGAATGATAATATAACAGCATGGAACAATAAAAAATGATAGATACGTTGGAGACGTATCAATACCATGTGAGAAATAAATCGAATTTGGCTATACTAAATACATGAGAAACAAATACAATTGCTATATTTCCTAGTTGTTAAGCATGCTTGGTTTGGTTAACTGTCTGATCTTCTATTAGGAGTATGTTATATTGTGCAATGTGGTGCTCAGTTAATGTTTGGTTCATTTGTTGTGGTATTTAGTTAACTGCTTGGTTCAATTCTGCAATGCGATGTCCAATTGTCATGGGTAGAATTTTGTATTGTTGTGCATGTGACGAATAAATCGAATTTGGTTGCACTTAATACATGAGAAACATATACAATTGCAATATTTCCTAGTTCTTAATCATGCTTGGTTTGGATAAATGGGTTTTCCATGTGGCTTGAATTAATCTGATGAATCTGCATTGCGCTTATTTTTCATCAACAAATTTTACTGATAGCATGCGAACCCTCACTTAACCTGATCACTAACTACCTTATATGTGTTGCAGGGAAACAATGGGAAGCACTGAGGTTTACAATCGAGGTTTGCACGTGCATGTTCCTTTGTCTAATAGCACATTATTGTGCAATTGCACGAACAATTCCAATATTTAGGTTTTTAACAATTCGGTCTTGCACATGTAGGTCCTGCTGTCAAAGGTTTTGACCTACTGTTCGACCCTTTTTGCATATGGGGAAATGAGTTGTCCATGAATATCAGTCAAGTCAAGAAACTCAGAAAGATTGTTAGGATAAAGAAATTAGCAACAAAAAACAACAAGATCCTTGTTTGCACAATGAGGAAGACATCACTTCACTATAGGATGGTACTAACTATTATACCTTGCCTTTTTTATTCCTTTGCCCCATTTACAATACAAAGAAGATATTTATGCACATCCTTGTTTCCAGGCCTTTCCAAAGCAGTTCACTGATGGTTACCTCTCAAACCACCGGTGTGGTCAGGAGGCGAGGAAGGTATTCATAAAACACCCACGGTTCAATATTGAAGTGTCCCTGAAGAGGACGGAGGATGGACGGTCAATCATCCACAGCACTGGCCTAAAGTTGCAAAGACCTTCAACATCAATGAGGATCAATATTCGCCTTCCGCTTCAGCGATTTTTTCTAGATGAGATTCATCTGTCTATGTACCATCTATGATGCTAATTTCGAAAGGTTATAGATGTCGCATGTGAAACTTGGTGCTGGTGCAGTTGTGTAATGGGGTAGCTGAGTGCTGAAGCTATATGATGTTGTACTCTGATGTATTTCAATTACGAAATCATGCTTCCGTAATATGAAAATGAAATATATTGTGTGCTTAATATGAAATGTCAATTAGATTAATAAATGAATTATTAATAATAGGACAATTAGCCTGCCAATGGCCAATTAGCCAGCTAATTGGGTTTTTCTATTGCAAACGGTTATTGAGAAAACACCATGGGCAATGACCTCATGCGATGCACATAGTTTCTAGGAATAAACCGTGTTGGATCAATGAACAACCACACAAGACATTATCTTTAAAACTGTTTGCGTTAGGGCACCTTGCGCAAATGTTTATCACATAAAAAGTGTGTGTCATTGATGTCTACTATCCAACTTGTTCTTGTATACTTGTGTTGGGCCTCCAAGCGCAGAGTTTTGTAGGACAATAGCAATTTTCCCTCAAGTGGATGACCTAAGATTTATCAATCCGTGGGAGGCGTAGGATGAAGATGGTCTCTCTCAAACAACCCTGCAACCAAATAATAAAAAGTCTCTTGTGTCCCCAACACACCCAATACAATGGTAATTTGTATAGGTGCACTAGTTCGGCGAAGAGATGGTAATAAAAGCGTAGTAATTATAGTAGATATTGATTTTTGTAATAGGAATAATAAAAAACAGCAAGGTAGCAATTGGTAACATGAAGCATGGACGATATTGCAATGCTTGAAAATGAGGCCCAGGGTCCGTACATTTGCTAGTGCAATCTCTCAGCAATGCTAATCTAATTGGATCATATAACCATCCCCCAAAGTGCGATGAAGAATCACTCCAAAGTTCTTATCTAGCAGAGAACATAAGAAGAAATTTTTTGTAGGGTACAAAACCACCTTAAAGTTATTCTTTCCATTCGACCTATTCAAGAGTTCGTACTAAAATAACACAAAGTTATTCTTTCCGTTCGATCTATCCAAGAGTTCTTACTAAAATAACACCATATGATACACATCAACCAACTCTAATGTCACCTAGATACTCCAATGTCACCACAAGTATCCATGAATTAATTATACGATACACATCAAACAGTTTCAGATTCATAATACTCGATCTAACAGAAAGAACCTCAAAGAGTCCCCCGAGATTTCTACCGAAGAAACAAAGATGATAACGTGCATCAACCCCTATGCATAGATTACCCCAATGTCACCTCGGGAATCCGTGAGTTGAGTGCCAAAACATATATCAAGTGAATCAATATAATACCCCATTGTCACCACGGGTATTCATATGCAAGACATATATCAAGTGTTCTCAAATCCATAAAAGTATTCAATACGATAAAACAAAATCTCAAAAGGAAAACTCAATTCATCACAACAAGATAGAGAGGGAGAAACACCATATGATCCAATTACATCA
Source organism: Aegilops bicornis (assembly GCA_021605145.1). Classification (NCBI taxonomy): domain Eukaryota; kingdom Viridiplantae; phylum Streptophyta; class Magnoliopsida; order Poales; family Poaceae; genus Aegilops; species Aegilops bicornis. Next base: position 256,305,799 of record CM038670.1, on the reverse strand, counting down.
ACAAAGCCGGCGATACATCAAGATCGTGCCATCTCAAGAACATAAAAGAGAGAGAGAGAGAGAGAGAGAGAGAGAGAGAGAGATTAAACACATAGCTACTGGTACAAACCCTCAGCCCCGAGGGTGGACTACTCCCTCCTCGTCATGGTGGCCACCGGGATAATGAAGATGGCCACTGGTGATGATTTATCCCTCCGGCGGAGTGCCAAACTGGGGTCTAGATTGGTTTTTCATAGCTACAGAGGTTTGCGGTGGCGGAACTTCTGAACTAGGGTAATTTCTGACGGTTTCTCTATTTATAGGATTTTTTTGGCGTCGCTTTCACGCGAAGATGGGCCTCGAGGTGAGCTGCTACCTCTTGAGCACTGTGTTGGTTTTCCCTTGAAGAGGAAAGGGTGATGCAGTAAAGTAGCGTAAGTATTTCCCTCAGTTTTTGAGAACCAAGGTATCAATCCAGTAGGAGACCACGCATACGAGTCACTCGCACCTACAAAATCAACAAAGTACCTCACAACCAACGCGATAAAGGGGTTGTAAATCACTCAAAGGTCAATTACTTGAGTGAGATCTGATTGATATTATAAGATAATATTTTTGGTATTTTTATGATAAAGATGCAAAGTAAAATAAAAGTCAATAAAAATAGCTAAGTGTTGGAAGATTAATATGATGGAAAATAGACCCGGGGGCCATAGGTTTCACTAGTGGCTTCTCTCGAGAGCATAAGTATTACGGTGGGTGAACAAATTACTATTGAGCCATTGATAGAATTGAGCATTGTTATGAGAATATCTAGGTATGATCATGTATATAGGCATCACGTCCGCGACAAGTAGACTGACTCCTGCCTGCATCTACTACTTTTACTCCACACATCGACCGCTATCCAAAGACATGCCTAGAGTATTAAGTTCAAAAGAACAGAGTAACACTTTAAGTAAGATGACATGATGTAGAGGGATAAACTCATGAAATATGGTATAAACCCCATCTTGTTATCCTCGATGGCAACAATACAATACGTGCCTTTACGCCCCTCATCCTTTGGGAAAGGACACATAAAATTGAACCCAAAGCTAAGCACTTCTCCCATTGCAAGAAAGATCAATCTAGCAGGCCAAACCTAACTGATAATTCAAAGAGACTTGCAAAGATAACCAATCATATATATAAGAATTCAGAGGAGATTCAAATATTGTTCATAGATAAACTTGATCATAAACCCACCATTCATCGGTCTCAACAAACACACCGCAAAAGAAGATTACATCGAATAGATCTCCACGAGAGAGGGGGAGAACATTGTATTGAGATCCAAAAGAGAGAAGAAGCCATATAGCTAATAACTATGGACCCGAAGGTCTGAGGTAAACTAGGCGTATCAACTAGGCGTATCAACGGGCTATGTAGATGCCCATTAATAGATATCAATGTGAGCGAGTAGGGATTGCCATGCAACGGATGCACTAGAGCTATAAGTATATGAAAGCTCAACAAAAGAAACTAAGTGGGTGTGCATCCAACTTGCTTGCTCACGAAGACCTAGGGCATTTTGAGGAAGCCCATCATTGGAATATACAAGCCAAGTTCTATAATGAAAAATTCCCACTAGTATATGAAAGTGATATCATAGGAGACTCTCTATCATGAAGATCATGGTGCTACTTTGAAGCACAAGTGTGGTAAAAGGATAGTAACATTGTCCCTTCTCTCTTTTTCTCTCATTTTTTTATTTGGGCCTTTTCTCTTTTTTTATGGCCCCTTTTTTTATTTAGTCCAGAGTCTCATCCCGACTTGTGGGGGAATCATAGTCTCCATCATCCTTTCCTCACTTGGGACAATGCTATAAAAATGATGATCATCACAATTTTATTTACTTACAACTCAACAATTACAACTCAATACTTAGAACATAATATGACTCTATATGAATGCCTCGGGCGGTGTACCGGGATATGCAATGAATCAAGAGTGACATGTATGAAAGGATTATGAATGGTGGCTTTGCCATTAATACAATGTCAACTACATGATCATGCAAAGCAATATGACAATGATGGAGCGTGTCATAGTAAATGGAACAGTGGTAAGTTGCATGGCAATATATCTCGGAATGGCTATGGAAATGCCATGATAGGTAGGTACGGTGGATGTTTTGAGGAAGGTATATGGTGGGTGTATGATACCGGCAAAAAGTGCGCGGTATTAGAGAGGCTAGCAATGGTGGATGGAAGAAAAGTGCGTATAATCCATGCACTCAACATTAGTCATAAAGAACTCATATATTTATTGAAAAAATCTACAAGTTATCAAAGCAAAGTATTACACGCATGCTCCTAGGGGGATAGATTGGTAGGAAAAGACCATCGCTCGTCCCCGACCGCCACTCATAAGGAAGACAATCAATAAATAAATCATGCTCCGACTTCATCACATAACGGTTCACCATACGTGCATGCTACGTGAATCAAAACTTTAACACAAGTATTTCTCAAATCCACAACTACTCAACTAGCATGACTCTAATATCACCATCTTTATACCTCAAAACAATTATCAAGCATCAAACTTCTCATAGTATTCAACACACTCATAAGAATTTTTTTACTAATCTTGAATGCCTATCATAATTAAAGAAAATTACCACGCTGTTTTGTAGGACTCTCAAAATAATATAAGTGAAGCATGAGAGAACAATAGTTTCAATAAAACAAATCTACCACCGTTCTCTAAAAGATATAAGTGAAGCACTAGAGAAAAAAATATATAGCTCAAAAGATATAAGTGAAGCACATAGAGTATTCTAATAAATTCCGAATCATGTGTGGCTCTCTCAAAAGGTGTGTACAGAAAGGATGATTGTGGTAAACTAAAAAATAAAGACTCAAATAATACAAGATGCTCCAAGCAAAACACATATCATGTGGTGAATAAAAATATAGCTCCAAGTAAAGTTACCGATGGAAATAGACGAAAGAGGGGATGCCTTCCGGGGCATCCCCAAGCTTTGGATTTTTGGTGTCCTTAGATTATCTTGGGGTGACATGGGCATCCCCAAGCTTAGGCTCTTGCCACTCCTTTTTCCATAATCCATCAAATCTTTTACCCAAAACTTGAAAACTTCACAACACAAAACTTAACATAAAATCTCGTGAGCTCCATTAGCGAAAGAAAACAAAACACCACTTCAAGGTACTGTAATGAACTCATTCTTTATTTATATTCGTGTTAAACCTACTATATTACAACTTCTCTATGGTTTATAAACTATTTTATTAGCCATAGATTCATCAAAATAAGCAAACAACACACAAAAAACAGAATCTGTCAAAAACAGAACAGTCTGTAGTAATCTGTAACTAACGCAAACTTTTGGAACTCAAAAAATTCAGCCAAAACAGGACGACCTATACAATTTGTTTATTTATCATAAGCAATTGGAATAAATATTTTATCACGTTCTGGTGTTTTTTAACAATTGTTTTCATGAACAGAAAGTTTCTTGAATTTTCAGCAAGATCAAATAACTATCATCCAGGAAGATCCGATAGGTTTAACTTGGCACAAACACTAACTAAAGCATAAAAAAAATATAACCAGAGGCTAGATCAAATATTTATTCCTAAACAGAATAAAAAAGCAAAAAACTAAAAATAAAATTGGGTTGCCTCCCAACAAGCGCTATCGTTTAACGCCCCTAGCTAGGCATAAAAGCAAGGATAGATCTAGGTGTTGCCATAATAATAGGATAGATCATTAAAACTCATTTCATATTCTCTATGTTCAGCAGCAAGTTTTCTTTGAGGGAGGAAAAAGTAATCAAAGGGCTAAATTTAATGGGACAAAAGTCCCGAAGATCAACTTGAGGAGGTATAGGTTCCTCCTTTGGCCCTTCGTATTGCACAACCAATTCATCATTATAAGCATTCTTTTGACAGAACTTTGTGAGCCTATACTCGAGAGATTATCCTAGCTCATTATTTCGAATAGCAAAATCATTATTAAGTTCAGAAATTCTATCAACTAGAACATTGGTAGGAACCTTTTTACTTAGGTTTTCATTAAAAGCAACATAATCTAGAGATTGAAAACGCATTATTTCCTCTTGATCAAATAAGATAGTTTCTATGGGAGGACGGCCATCGTCCACCCTATAATGTGCAAATATTTCTTTGGCCTCTTTTATTATAAACCTGAACTCATGAGCCAAAAAGGTAGTAGCGGCACGCTTAACAGAAGAATGCTCAATATTAGAAAATTCTAGGAAAATCCTTTGTATGCAAGGGTGCATGTGCATAAATTGCCTTTCAAGTTCAACTACAAGCATGGCAATAGTGTCCGCAAGACTACTAGTTCTATGAAGAATAGAACCACCCATAGAAGGCAAAGCATCAGCACAAGTAAATAAATCTTGAATGACCCCTTTTCCAATAATATTACCACTACCAATTCGGAATTTTTTTGTATGTAAGATAGGGGGTTCTTCAGCAGGAGCATCAGAATTTCCCATGTTATTACTATTTTCCATATCGACAATAGTTTCCCCAATTTTAGACATAACGGCAAAAATGGCGAGGGGCAAAAAGAAAGAGGGAGGGGAACGGGAAAGAAAGGGCGAATAAAACGGCAAGGGTGAAGTGGGGGAGAGGAAAACGAGAGGGAAATGGCAAATAATGTAATGCGAGGGATATGAGTTTGTGATGGGTACTTGGTATGTCTTGACTTGGCATAGATCTCCCCGGCAACGGCGCCAGAAATGGCTCGTTGTCGGGAGTCAAATCTTGACTTGACTTGGTGTAGGCCTCCCCGGCAACGGCGGCAGAAATCCTTCTTGCTACCTCTTGAGCATTGCGTTGGTTTTCACTTGAAGAGGAAAGGGTGATGCAGTAAAGTAGCGTAAGTATTTCCCTCAGTTTTTGAGAACCAAGGTATCAATCCAATAGGAGACCACGCACGAGTCCCTCGCACCTACACAAACAAACAAGAACCTCACAACCAACGCGATAAAGGGGTTGTCAATCCCTCAACGATCACTTACGGGAGTGAGATCTGATAGATATGATAAGATAATATTTTTGGTATTTTTATGATAAAGATGCAAAGTAAAAGAAAAGGCAATAAAAATAGCTAAGTGTTGGAAGATTAATATGATGGAAAATAGACCCGGGGGCCATAGGTTTCACTAGTGGCTTCTCTCGAGAGCATAAGTATTACGGTGGGTGAACAAATTAATGTTGAGCAATTGGTAGAATTGAGCATAGTTATGAGAATATCTAGGTATGATCATGTATATAGGCATCACGTCCGCGACAAGTAGACCGACTCCTGCCTGCATCTACAACTATTACTCCACACATCGACCGCTATCCAGCATGCATCTAGAGTATTAAGTTCAAAAGAACAGAGTAACACTTTAAGTAAGATGACATGATGTAGAGGGATAAACTCATGCAATATGATATAAACCCCATCTTGTTATCCTCGATGGCAACAATACAATACGTGCCTTGCAGCCCCTACTCTCACTGGGAAAGGACACCGCAAAATTGAACCCAAAGCTAAGCACTTCTCCCATCGCAAGAAAGATTGTAACATCCCAAATTTTCAATTTGGAATGTTATACATTAGGTCATCATGCATATCATATTTTTCTCGCATTTTCCGATCCTAGAAAATTTCACGCAACTCAAGGACCCTCGGAGAGAGTTGGAAGTTTCATTATTTTCATATTTGGGATTTATTTCTCAAATCATGAAAATAGGATCATTGGATTTATTTAATTATCTTCATAAAGTTTTTCCTATAAAAATCTCAAGAGAGGGAATAATATGACTTTCCCAACATTTAGGAAAAATGAAGATTTTATAAATAAATCAAATTTGGTTTTGGAAGATTTATTTTGCTTAGGCAAAATGAGCATTTAAAAAATTATGCATGTTTGCCGTTTTTAAAGTTCATTTTGTTCGACTCATTTTTAGGAGTCGGGGAAAATTTGTTTTATTTAAATCGGAGTTCATTTGGTATTTTTTAATTCGTTTCGTTTTAATTTAAAAAATCGCGCCCCCACAGGCCAAGGCCCCCCGGCTGACCCGGCCCAGGCGCCCGCCTCCCTCTCCCTCACAAGACGCCATTGCGAAAGTCCCGCTCGGGGACTACGCCGCCGCCGAGTCCGGCTCCGCCCGCCTCCCCGGCTTGCCCCTCCACCAAGCCACCCGGCGCCCCCCTCCTATTTATACCTCACGGACCCCCTCTCTCCTCACCTTGTCGCCGCCCCAAGCCGAGCCGCTTGCCGCCGAGGACGCCGCCGTCGCCCGGAGCACCCGCCGCCCCTCGTCGCCTCCCGACCTCGCCGCCACTCGCCCGACCCGCCGGAGCCCCGCCGGAGCCCCGCCGGCGAAGACCCGCCGGAGGTAGCCGCCGCCCCGTTCCGATCCGATCCGATCCGGTTTTTTTTGCGATGTTCGGTTTTTTTTTCAAAAACCTAGATTGGTTTTTTTTTTGGGTTTGTTATTTAGTGAACGTTCACCGACCCGTTCGTTTCGGTGAAACGTTCGTTGGATTAGTTACATTAACGAACGTCCGTTATTTAATCCGTTCGTCGTTTTTCTTTTAAATCGGATTTAATCCATTATTTTCGATTCGATTTACGATCCGATTTTCAAATCTGTTTTATTTCTTGCTCGTTTATCGGAATCGGTGATTCAAGCGCACGGAGTTTCGTTATGAAACCGCCGTTCCGACTAACCTACTTTCACAGAGTTTTGCTACTGTGAAATTTTAACTTAATTTCAGATTTGCTAACCGAGTCGTTCTCTCTCGAGTTCCGACTTTCGATGCTTTATTTGATTCGATTCTTTTGCAACCAGGGTTCTTAAGTTGAACTATCTGGTTAGATCTTTTATTCGAGATTTCCTGTGCATTAGATGAGTACTTATTGTATGCTTGTTGTTTGTCTGCGTTAGATCACCCGGAGTGCGCCGCTTGTTACTCGAATCTCTAGGACTCATGGATCATCGGCAAGGCAAGTAACACTTTGATCATGCCTTTTCTACTACCCGGTTTTATTGCATTAGATCAAACCCTCAAACACTTGCATGTTTAGGATCTAATTAAATTGTGGGTTTGGGAAGTAGATTGAGGTAGTACCTATTACTGTTTTACTTATGAAACCTTGGGAGTTACTTCTACGTTTGCTTATTATGCTATGCTATGCTAGTAGACGTGGATTGGGTGAGTGAATATCCATGACAGATGTGAGATTGTTAATTAATGGTTTATTTAAGGTGGCAACCTAAACACACATCTGGGTGGATTGAGGCACTGGTTTCCATCGAGACTTGCTGTATTTCTTGGACCTCCACCAAGGCTCTAAGGGATCATAAGATTATTCAAACTAGAAACTTCCGTGTGCAGCCACAAGCCAATTATGGGCTCTGGCGTAGTTGACTAAGTTGTGCGAACTCTTACGGGTAGGCTAGCTGATGTAGGGGATGTAGGTTGGTACGGTCTACCCACATGTAAGGTGCTAGCGCCGAAAGACTATGTCTCGGTCATCCGTTTCTCAAACACCATGTAGTCACGAGAACCAAGCGAGGCGATCGAGTCTTGTGGGGAAAAGTGCATAAACCTCTGCAGAGTGTATAAACTAATCATGATTAGCCGTGTCCCCGGTTATGGACATCTTGAGTATCTAGTACTTGAATATCATGTGAATCTCAACATGTTACTTCAAATAAAAGTTATTGGGTTTTAATGAGTACTTTTAATTGGGATTGAGGATGCTCTCAACCATTCTCAATGTTTAACAACCACCATGATAGTTAAATAAAATTATTCCTTTGATGTAGGGAAAAATCAGCTTTATGCAAAAATGTAACCGTAGAGCCTTACCACCAGCCAAATATGCATGTAGTATAGGCTTGTTGCTTCATTGTTCTCTATGTGTTACATTGCCAGCATATTCCATGTGCTGACCCGTTTTCGGGCTGCAACTTTTCACGTTGCAGACTCTTCAGACGACGAGTAAGGTGTTAGGTCGTGGTTCTATACTCAGTGATGCCGATGGAGTTGATGGACTCACTTGTCTTCCAAGCCTTCTGCTGTTATCTTTAGATGGCCTTAGGCCATATTATTGTATTAAGTTCCCTTGTGGACAACGATGTAATGAGTGTGTGATTGCTACTCTGTTATAAATCCTTCGAAGTACTGTGTGGTGTCAGCATTACTGATCCAGGGATGACACTGAGCACAGAGCACTAGATCCATTCGGTCTGGTCGCTCTGAGAGAATGGTATCGAGCACACGCCGACTATAGGACACGACCACTAAGATAAAGCCATAGATCACTATTCTCTTCCCATTTTCTAACTCCTCATCTTTTCTACTCTCTTTAGGATGACGGACGCGAAGATCAAGTACACCCAACCGGATGAAGGCACACCTTTTGGATTTCACTTGAAGGAAGTTACCAAATACGAACATTGGACTACCAAGCTTCACCGGGACTTTCAACGCCACTGCACGAAGAGGAGCTTTGGAAGATTCACGCTCACGTTCGGAAGGACATTCACCCCAATCACCAAGCCTATAGATAGTGTTTTGATTGCACCAACTTGGAGTGCAGGAAAGAGCATGGCAGCTCACATCACCATGGGACGCATTGGAGAAGTTTATCAAGAAGACCTTAAGGACACAATCTACCAGATTTGCGGACGCCGAGATGACAAATGGGACGTCGTCGGCACCAAGAAGGATAGATCCATTGCAGCATTCATCCAGAGTTAAACCAGCACATTCGACGCCAGGAGAACCAGATGTGCAATGATATGTTGGAGTTGCGAGAATGCAAAGGAAGGATCATCGAACTTGAAGAAGAAATAAAGACAACTCGCAAGGACTATATGGGCGAGATCGTAGCTCTAGCAAGACACAATAACGATCTTAAATGCGAGATTGAAGAAGCGAAGAAGAAGTTGGCGCCAGGAATGAAGACCGGTATGTCGATTTCCCCAGCGACTACATCAACATCGACGACACCGATTCGGATCCAAGTGAACCCGACTTTGAAGACGAAGTGGAGCAGACATTATGGAGTCTTCCACGGTTCAAATTAGTAGAAGTCCCCACATATTAGTAGTATTCCCTCCATGTAAACATTATAGTACACACACTTTTGCGATAGTTAGATCGTTGTAAGCCTTTGTTTGATTGAATGAAGTGATTTTGTGTGTATTTGCTCATGTGCATTTGGGTAGTGATTCCCCTTAGACCTCATTCTATTCTAAATTCTCATCTTTTCTAAACCCATCGGATGCCTCCGAGACGCGACCCGGATTCGCTTTTCCTTGAGAGATCACCCAACTGATCCAAAGCAGAATACCTGATTCAAACATTGGTGCGAGAACTGTGGCAACAACAACAACAACAACAACCCACCGCCACCACCACTGCGGATCATCCGACTCGTTTCCTTAGACTAAACCCGCGGTGTATTCCAAAGAGCACCGAGCCAATTGTAGCAGTATGACCGGCTCCGCAAGATAGGAAGGGAGCTGACCAACTGCAGGATGCACGGATGGAGAAAAGAGTGAAGTTTGCAGCACATCAGCTTGAAGGACCCGCAAAGACATGGTGGGAGAATTTCACAGCCACTTACCACCTGTAGACAACATCACATGGGATCTATTTCAGCAAGCTTTTCGCTTGCCCATGTTTCAGCGGGAGCTATGGCCATGAAGAAGCGTGAGTTTATAACTTACGCCAAGGAGGAAGGAATTTGTTGGCGATGACGTGGATGACTTTAGTAAACTAGCACGTTATGCCCCAGATGACGTTGCTACTGATGCAGCTAAACAGGAGAAGTTTCTAGAAGGATTGAATGATGAGTTCAGCATGCCGTTGATGGTAGCCAGTTTCAATAACTACCAGGAGTTAGTAGACCGAGCCCTCATGATTGAAGGAAAGCAGCGACAAATTGAGAATCGCATGGCGGAAATGCGGGCAAGGGAAGTATAACTGGAGCTCAGCAGAAACCTCGTTATACCCCTAAATCGGGAATTCGGTTTCAGCATACCCATGGAGGAGGTAATTCGCATAACCATAACAGCACCAAGAATGGGAACGGGAATGGAGGAAGCAATGGATGTAATCGCACCAACCCGTCAACACCATCCAAAGTAGACCTGAGTCATATTACTTGCTTTAAGTGCATAAGGCGGGCATTATGCCAACGACCGCCCGTAAGGCGGAATAATGGCAATGGAAGCTCTGGAAAGAAGCCCAACCCTTTCAATAGGGGAGAGGTGAACCACATTGAAGTGGAGGAGGTTGAAGATCAGCCCGATGCAGTAATCGGTAAGTTTTTGGTTAAGTCATTTACTGCAGTTGTTCTTTTTGATACTGGTGCATCGCATTCATACATATCAAGGGGATTTGTGGATAAGTACAAGTTACCAACCCAAGCCCTTAGGTCACCCATGCTAGTAACCTCACGGGAGGCGAGTACATGGCTAGTAAATGGTGTGATCGATTGCCATTAAGGATTGGACACTATGTTTTCCCCTCGGACCTAATAGTTACGGAATCCCAAGGATTGGATGTGATATTAGGTATGGATTGGTTATCAAGGAATGGAGGAAACATAGATTGCACCACAAAGTCAATTTTGCTCACCACACGGAAGGAAGAAGGATTAAGTATGTATCACGGACGAGCCGAGGAGAGCACAAGTAAATTGCTTATCGAGTGGTGCGGGAAGAAGTACCGATGGTGAAGGATTTTCTGATGTATTTAGGAAGAGTTGCCAGGAATGCCACCGGATAGAGACATTGAGTTTTTGATCGAGCTGTTGCCAGGAACATGCCCAATATCGAAGCGACCATATAGGATGCCAGCACAGGATTTGGCGGAAATCAAGAAGCAGATTAAGGAGCTATTGGATAAAGGTTTTATACGCCCAAGTTCTTCACCTTGGGGATCACCCGTTTGCTAGTGGAGAAGAAGGATGGATCGTTAAGAATGGTTGTTGATTATCGTGGATTGAATGAAGTAACAATAAAGAACAAGTACCCACTACCTATGATAAATGATCTGTTTGATCGCTTGCAAGGAGCCAAGGTGTTTTCCAAGATCGACTTGCGATCGTGGTACCATCGATTGAAGATTCGGGAGCAGGACATACCCAAGACAGCATTTACCACGAGATATGGACTATCTGAGTATACCGTTATGTCGTTTGGACTGACTAACGCACCAGCCTATTTCATGAACACGATGAACAAAGTGTTTATGGAGTTTTTGGATAAGTTAAATCGTGGTGTTCATTGATGACATTTTGATTTTCTCGAAGAATGAAGAGGAACACAAGGAACATTTGCGATTGGTTTTGGAGAAACCGAGGGAACACCGGTTGTATGCCAAGTTCAGCAAATGTGAGTTTTGGCTAAAGGAAGTTGGATTTCTCGGACATGTTATATCCGGAGAAGGGATAGCGATTGACCCCACAAAAGTTGAGACCGTAACCAAATGGGAAGCACCAACGACAGTTGGAGAGATTCGGAGTTTCCTTGGACTCGCAGGATACTACCGAAGGTTCATTGAGAATTTCTCAAGGATTGCCAAGCCTATGACAGAATTGTTGAAGAAGGAGAACAAATTCATATGGATTGAGGACTGTGAGGCAAGTTTTCAGGAGTTGAAGAAAAGATTAGTTACCTCACCAGTTTTGATATTGCGGATCGGACTAAGGATTATGAGGTGTATTGCGGCGCTTCACGCCGAGGACTTGGAGTAGTGCTTATGCAGGAAGGAAGAGTTGTTTACGTATGCTTCACGACAACTTAAGCCCCATGAGTTGAATTATGCCACTCATGATTTGGAGTTAGCAGCCGTTGTGCATGCCACGAAGACGTGGAGACATTTTCTCATTGGAAATCATTGTGAAGTATATACGGATCACAAAAGTTTGAAGTACATCTTCACACGAGAAGGAATTGAATCTCAGACAAAGGAGATGGTTAGAGCTTATCAAGGATTATGACATGAGATTGCATTATCACCCGGGAAGGCTAATGTCGTAGCAGACGCATTGAGCCGTAAGAGCCACGTCAATACCCTAATGATGGGAGGAATACCCAATGAGTTAGCCGAGGACCTTCGAGAGCTATGTTTGGAAATAGTTCCGAGAGGCTATGTAGCAGCATTGGAGATTCAGTCAACAACGATGGACAAAATCGGAGAAGCCCAAAAGGCGGATAAGGAAGTTGCCTCTATAAAGGAGAAAATGAGCAAAGGAAAAGCTAAAGGATTTCGTGAGGATGAGCACGATACCCTATGGTTTGAAGACCGTGTTTATGTGCCCAATGACCCGGAGATCAGGAAGTCGCTTTACAGTGAAGCTCATGATTCACCCTATTCGATTCACCCAGAAATACCAAGATGTACTTGGATTTGAAGAATACTTTACGGTGGACCGGAATGAAGAAGGATATTGCGGAGTATGTAGCAGTTTGCGATGTATGTCGAAGGTAAAGGCGAACATCGAAGCCAGCAGGATTGTTACAACCATTGCCGATACCGAATGGAAGTGGGATAAACTAGGCATGGATTTTATCACAGGATTACCAAAGACTCGTTCGAGGATATGACTCGATTTGGGTTATAGTCGACCGTTTAACAAAGGTAGCTCATTTTATTCCATCAAGACTACCTATAGCGAGTGCTAAGTTGGCAAAGATATACATGACCAGAATTGTGTGTTTACACGGAGTTCCGAGGAGCATCGTGACAGATAGAGGAACCCGGTTTACCTCGAAATTTTGGAACCGGTTACACGAAACATTGGGAACCCGATTGAATTCAAAGACAGCTTTCCACCCACAGACCGATGGACAGACCGAGAGAGTCAATCAGATTTTGGAGGACATGCTAAGAGCTTGTGCCCTAGATTATGGATCTAGCTGGGATGACAATTTGCCGTATGCAGAATTTTCATACAACAACAGTTACCAAACCAGCTTGAAGATGGCACCTTTCGAGGCTTTGTATGGAAGAAGGTGCAGGACACCGTTGTTATGGGACGAAACTGGAGATCGTTAGTTGTTTGGACCAGATTTGATTAAGGAGTGCGAGCAGAAAGTTAAGTTGATTCGAGACAGGCTCAAGGTAGCCCGATCCGGACAAAAGAGCTATGCCGATTCAAAGCGCAGCGATTGAGTATGAAGTTGGAGACAGTATATCTCGAGTATCCCCGCTTGAGGAGTTAAGCGTTTTGGAGTTAAAGGAAAGTTAGCACCACGTTTCGTTGGACCGTATAAGATTTTGCAACGCATGGGAGAAGTTGCTTATAAGTTGGAATTACGGAAGGACTGTCAGGAGTTCATGATGTATTCCATGTTTCTCGATTGAAGAAATGTCACCCGAGATAGCAGAGATACCGTTAAGAGACACGGTGCACCTTTGGAAGCAATTCAGTTGAAGGATGACTTGACATATGAGGAAAAACCGGTTAAGATTCTCGATTATGCCAGCAGAGTTACCATGACAAGGTTATCAAGTTTTGCAAAGTTCGGTGGAGCCACCACACCGAGGATGAAGCCACACAGGAAGAGAGGAAGTTTTGCTCAAGGACCACCCTCACCTATTTTCTAGCCAACCCGAATCTCGAGGGCGAGATTCATCTTAAGGGGTAGGTTTGTAACATCCCAAATTTTCAATTTGGAATGTTATACATTAGGTCATCATGCATATCATATTTTTCTCGCATTTTCCGATCCTAGAAAATTTCACGCAACTCAAGGACCCTCGGAGAGAGTTGGAAGTTTCATTATTTTCATATTTGGGATTTATTTCTCAAATCTTGAAAATAGGATCATTGGATTTATTTAATTATCTTCATAAAGTTTTTCCTATAAAAATCTCAAGAGAGGGAATAATATGACTTTCCCAACATTTAGGAAAAATGAAGATTTTATAAATAAATCAAATTTGGTTTTGGAAGATTTATTTTGCTTAGGCAAAAATGAGCATTTAAAAAAATTATGCATGTTTGCCGTTTTTAAAGTTCATTTTGTTCGACTCATTTTTAGGAGTCGGGGAAAATTTGTTTTATTTAAATCGGAGTTCATTTGGTATTTTTTTTAATTCGTTTCATTTTAATTTAAAAAAAACGCGCCCCTCCCACAGGCCAAGGCCCGGCCAACCAGCCAGGCCAGGCCCGGCGCCCGCCTCCCTCTCCTCCTTGCGCCGCCCAGCAAAGTCCCGCTTCGGGGCAGCCGCCCGCCGCCGAGTCGGCTCCGCCCGCCTCCCCGGCTTGCCCCCTCCCCAAGCCACCGGCGCCCCCTCCTATTTATACCTCACGGACCCCTCTCTCCTCACCCGCCCGCCGTCGCCGCCCCAAGCCGAGCCGCCCGCCGCCGAGACGCCGCCGCCGTCGCCGGAGCACCCGCCCCCTCGTCGCCCCTCCCGACCTCGCCGCCACTCGCCCGACCCGCCGGAGGTAGCTGCCGCCCCATTCCGATCCGATCCGATCCGGTTTTTTTTTTGCGATGTTCGGTTTTTTTTTCAAAAACCTAGATTGGTTTTTTTTTGGTTTTCTTATTTAGTGAACGTTCACCGACCCGGTCGTTTCAGTGAACGCGTTCGTTGGATTAGGTCTGTTAATCTAACGTCCGTTATTTAATCCGTTAAATCGTTTTTCTTTTAACTCGTATTTAATCCATTATTTTTCAGATTCGATTTATAATCCTATTTTCAAATCTGTTTTATTTCTTGCTCGTTTATCGGAATCAGGTGATTCAAGCGCCTGGAGTTTCGTTATGAAACCGCCGTTCCGACTAACCTACTTTCACAGAGTTTTGCTACTGTGAAATTTTAACTTAATTTCAGATTTGCTAAACCGAGTCGTTCTCTCTCGAGTTCCGACTTTCGATGCTTTATTTGATTCGATTCTTTTGCAACCAGGGTTCTTAAGTTGAACTATCTGGTTAGATCTTTTATTCGAGATTTCCCTGTGCATTAGATGAGTACTTATTGTTTGCTTGTTGTTTGTCTGCGTTAGATCACCGGAGTGCGCCGCTTGTTACTTGAATCTCTAGGACTCGCGGATCATCGACAAGGCAAGTAACACTTGATCATGCCTTTTCTACTACCCAGTTTTATTGCATTAGATCAAACCCTCAAACACTTGCATGTTTAGGATCTAATTAAATTGTGGGTTTGGGAAGTAGATTGAGGTAGTACCTATTACTGTTTTACTTATGAAACCTTGGGAGTTACTTCTACGTTTGCTTATTATGCTATGCTATGCTAGTAGGCGTGGATTGGGTGAGTGAATATCCATGACAGATGTGAGATTGTTAATTAATGGTTTATTTAAGGTGGCAACCTAAACACACATCTGGGTGGATTGAGGCACTGGTTTCCATCGAGGACTTGCCTGTATTTCTTGGACCGCCACCCGTGCTCTAAGGGATCATAAGATTATTCAAACTAGAAACTTCCGTGTGCAGCCACAAGCCAATTATGGGCTCTGGCGTAGTTGACTAAGTTGTGCGAACTCTTACGGGTAGGCTAGCTGATGTAGGGGATGTAGGTTGGTACGGTCTACCCACATGTAAGGTGCTAAGCGCTTACGAAAGACTATGTCTCGGTCATCCGTTTCTCAAACACCATGTAGTCACGAGAACCAAGCGGAGGCGATCGAGTCTTGTGGGGAAAAGTGCAAACCTCTGCAGAGTGTATAAACTAATCATGATTAGCCGTGTCCCCGGTTATGGACATCTTGAGTATCTAGTACTTGAATATCATGTGAATCTCAACATGTTACTTCAAATAAAAGTTATTGGGTTTTAATGAGTACTTTTAATTGGGATTGAGGATGCTCTCAACCATTCTCAATGTTTAACAACCACCATGATAGTTAAATAAAAATTATTCCTTTGATGTAGGGAAAAATCAGCTTTATGCAAAAATGTAACCGTAGAGCCTTACCACCAGCCAAATATGCATGTAGTATAGGCTTGTTGCTTCATTGTTCTCTATGTGTTACATTGCCATATTCCATGTCTTGACCCGTTTTGGGCTGCAACTTTTCACGTTGCGAGACTCTTGAACGACGAGTAAGGTGTTAGGTCGTGGTTCTATACTCAGTGATGCCGATGGAGTTGATGGACTCACTTGTCTTCCAAGCCTTCCGCTGTTATCTTTAGATGGCCTTAGGCCATATTATTGTATTAAGTTCCCTTGTGGACAACGATGTAATGAGTGTGTGATTGCTACTCTGTTATAAATCCTTGAAATCTTGTGTGGTGTCGACATTCTTGATCCAGGGATGACACTGAGCACAGAGCACTAGATCCATTCGGGTCTGGTCGCTACAAAGATCAATCTAGCAGGCCAAACCAAACTGATAATTCAAAGAGACTTGCAAAGATAACCAATCATACATAAAAAAATTCAGAGGAGATTCAAATATTGTTCATAGATAAACTTGACCATAAACCCACCATTCATCAGTCTCAACAAACACACCGCAAAAGAAGATTACATCAAATATATCTCCATGAGAGAGGGGGAGAACATTGTATTGAGATCCAAAAGAGAGAAGAAGCCATCTAGCTAATAACTATGGACCCGAAGGTCTGAGGTAAACTACTCACACATCATCGGAGAGGCTATGGTGTTGAAGTAGAAGCCCTCCATGATCAATGACCCCTCCGGCAGGACGCCGGAAAAGGCCCCAAGATGGGATCTCACGGGTACAGAATGTTGCGGTGGTGGAATTAGGTTTTCGTGGATGCTTCTGTTGGTTTGGGGGTACGTAGGTATATATAGGAGGAAGAAGTACGTCAGTGGAGCAACGTGGCCCCCATGAGGGTGGAGGGCGCGCCTGGGGGGTAGGCGCGCCTTCCTACCTCGTGCCCTCCTAGTTGCTTTCTTGACGTAGGGTCCAAGTCCTCTGGATCACATTCGTTCCAAAAATTACGTTCGCGAAGGTTTCATTCCGTTTGGAGTCCGTTTGATATTCTTTTTCTACGAAATTCTGAAATAGGCAAAAAAACAGCAATTTGGGCTGGGCCTCCGGTTAATAGGTTAGTCCCAAAAATGATATAAAAGTGTATAATAAAGCCCATTAAACATCCAAAACATAATATAATATAGCCTGAAGCAATAAAAAATTATAGATACGTTGGAGACGTATCATGAGCACAACCCATCGGGGCACGCCTGGGCCCCCTGGCATGCCCCGCTATCTTGTGCCCTACTCCTTCACCATCTGGTCCTTCCATGAATCTTCGAAGGTCTCTTTTCTTCCAAAAAAATCGTCAAAAAGTTTCAGCTCATTTGGAGAACTTTCATTTCTGCACAAAAAACAACACCACGGCAGTTCTGCTGAAAACAACGTCAATCCGGGTTAGTTCCATGCAAATCATACCAAAACCATATAAAATTATTGTAAACATGGCATGAATACTTCATAAATTATAGGCACGTGGAGACGTATCAGCATCCCCAAGCTTAATTCCTACTCGTCCTCGAGTAGGTAAATGATAAAAGAAATAATTTATGAAGTGTGAATGCTAGCATAGTGCATAAGTTTGATCAATGATAATTTCAATCTCTTTTCCTAGCATCATAACAAAAATTCTTTCTCATAAAACTTTTCATGTTAAAGTAGCAACCAAGTCACATATTAAGGTTCAAACAATGAATTCTCTTAAACTCAACAACCTATCTTAGTCACCTAACAATTGCAATTCAACTTATTCAAGAGAGTCTAAGTAAGAGCTCCATATACCCAATCATCATATAGTCTTCCATGATTGCTACTACTCAAAGAATATTCTTAGAACAAATGGCATCCATCAAACACAGAGAAAGATAGGGGCTTAATATTTCGCCTCCCAACTCATTTATCATAGAGATTGTCAACAATAATAAATCATGATCAAATATATTTGACTGACCATATGTGCCTAGATCTTTCCCCACCACATGATGCTTGCTAACTATAGAATAATTAAGGTTGAAATGTGAATTCATACTATTGACTCTTTGCATAAAAGTAAATACTGAAAAGTAAAAGATAGGCCCTTCGCAGAGGGAAGCAGAGGTTGTCATGCGCTTTTTAGTTTTGGATTCCCAAGCTCTTAATGCAAAGGAACGCCACGTTATATTTCTCCGTATGATAGAAACCTTTATTATGCTGTCCGTCGCTTTTATTACTTTGACATCACAAGTTCGTACAATGCTCGATTTTCCCTTACAATAGAAGATCAAACATATTTAGGAGCAATTTTTATTGATTTATGCACCGTTGACAACTTACTTGAGGGATCTTATTCAATCCATAGGTAGGTATGGTCAACAATCATGGCAAGAAACTTGGTTTAAGGGTTTTTGGATGCACAAGTAGTATCTCTACTTAGTACGAATTTTTGGTTAGCAAAAGATCCTAGGCAAACACCACATGTTGGAGGATCTATGACACTATAACTTCGATGCAAATATACACAACCATAACTCATTACATTGTCTTCCTTGTCCAACTTCAACTAATTTGCTCAAGTTTGAAAATAATTAATGGGTATTCACAGTCATAGAAGATTTCCAAGATAATATATTTGCATGTGAAAATTCTCTTCCTTATAATATTCATTCAAGAATTGCTTGTATGACCAATATTGTGATTGTCAAGCTTCAAAAGCTTTCAATTTCTAAACCCAATGTGAAGCCACTCCTAGTCATGATATGAACATGTAATTGCAAATTCATGATATTAAATTCATTCAACAATTTACTCATAGGATATAAATGAAGCCCAAGAGTAAATGACAAACTACTCCAAAAAGATATAAGTGAAGGTCAAGCGAGTAGTTAAGTAAATGGGTAGCTATTTGAGGACTCTCTCTTATTTAAAAACTTTTAGATCTAAGGATTTTATTAAAACATAAAGCAAAACAAAATAAAATGAAATTCTAAGAATGGCACAAATCATGTGAAGAAGCAAAAACTTAGGCTCAGCCGAGGCTAACCGATAATTGTTGATGAAGAAAGGTGGGAACCCTACCGGGGCATCCCCAAGCTTAGATGCTTGAGACTTCTTGAAATATTATCTTGGGATGCCCAAGCTTGAGTTTTTGTGTCTCCTTAATTCCTTTTATATCACAGTTTCCCTAAATCTTAAAAACTTCATCCACACAAAACTCAACAAGAACTCGTGAGATAAGTTAGTATAAATCAATGCGATAACCTTATCATTATCTACTATAGAAGATCACTAAAATTATTATTTAACATTGCATACTAAATGCCTCTGCATATTTAATACTCATATCCTCAAATAGAATCATTAAACAAGCAAACATATGCAAACAATGCAAACATAACAACAATCTGGCTAAATAGAACAGTCTGTAAAGGATGAAGAAGGAACCATACTTATTCAACTTTAAAAATTCTGAAAAATTGCCACACTTTAGAACATTTATCATAGCTTATTGTGAAAAAGTTTCAAAATTTTATCACATTCTGACTTTTCTAGAGAATTTTTGCAACAGCAATAAACTTTCTGTTATCAAATAGCAACTCATATACTTGCAAAATAACCATGTCGAAGGATATCCTTGCCACTTTTATTGAAACAAAAGATGCAAAACATTATTCTAGATAAAATAAAGCAAATCCTAATAAAATAAAATGATGCTCCAAGGAAAACACATATCATGTGATGAATGAAAATATAACTCCAAGTGAGGTTAACGATAATGTTGGAGACGAAAGAGGGGCATCCCCAAGCTTAGTTGCTTGGATCTTCTTTGAATATTACATTGGGAGTGCCTTGGGCATCCCCATGATTAGGGTCTTGTCACTCCTTATTCTCCTCATATCGACATCTCACCCAAAACTTGAAAACTTCAATCACACAAAACATAACGGAACTTCATGAGATAGGTTAGTATGATAAAGAGCAAACCATTTCACTTTGGTACTGTCAAAGACAAGATTCATAATTTTTTCCACACAATGACTACATATAATATCATTTCCACAATTTATATTGAGCAATATAAGCCATAGAAACTAGGAAAGAAACAAACTATGCATTGAAAACAGAATCTGTCAAAAACAGAACAGTCTGAAGTAATCTGTACTCCAACCATACTTCTGTAACTCCAAAAATTCTGAATAATTAGGGAAATGTAGATAATTTATATTTCAGTCATCTGTAAAAAATTTAAGATCAAAAGAACGTTCTAGTGAATTTTTAAAATTCCTGGACTGTGCACAAAAGTTTCTGTTTTTGCACAGAATCAAGTCAACTATCATCCACACTATCCCAAAGGCTTTACTTGGCAATTTATTGGAACAAAGGCTATTAAACATAATTACTACAGTAGCCTAATCATGTGAACACAAAAACGGTAGGTAAAAGTGTTGGGTTGTCTCCCAACAAGCGCTTTTCTTTAATGCCTTTTTAGCTAGGCATGATGATTTCAATGATGCTCGCATAAAAGTAAAGAATTGAAACATGAAAAAGAGCATCATGAATCACATGGCAAGCACACTTAAGCCTAACCCATTTCCTATGCATAGGGATTTTGTGAGCAAACAATTTATGGGAACAAGAATCAAGTAGCATAGGAAGGCAAAACAAGCATGACTTCAAAACTTTCAACACATAGAGAGGAAGCTTGATATTTGTGAGATATTTAAAAACATATGTTCCCCTCTCATAATAATTTTTAGTAACATCATGAATGAATTCAACAATATAACCATCACATAAAGCATTCTTTTCATGATCCACAAGCATAGAAAGTTTATTACTCTCCACATAAGCAAATTTCTTCTCATTCATAGTAGTGGTGGGAGCAAACTCCACAAAATAACTATCATGAGATTAAAAATTAAAATCATGATGACAAGTTTCATGGTTATCATTATTCAATATAGGATACATGTCATCACCATAATCATCATAGATAGCAACTTTGTGATCATAGTCAATGGTAACCTCTTCCAAAATAGTGGATTCATCACTAAATAAAGTCATGGCCTCTCGAAATCAACTTTCATAATTGTTATTATAAGATTCAACACCCTCCAAATTAGTGGGATCTTGTTATCTAAAGTTGACACTCTTCCAAACCCACTTTCATCAATATAATCATCACAAATAGGAGGCATGCAATCATCATAATAAATTTTCTCGTCAAAACTTGGGGACAAAAAATATCATCTTCATCAAACATAGCATCCCCAAGCTTATGGCTTTGCATATCATTTGTGTAACACCCCAAAATTTTGACCTCGATTTATTAATTTAAATTTTGCCAGGAAATTAAATTTTTATTTTCTGGTTTTATCTTTTAATTTCATATCACTCTGTCCCTCTGAATTTTTGAGTTTTTCCTTCTAGGTGGAAACTTTTCAAAAATGTTGTTGGTGGATTTATTTCTATAATTATTTTTCCTGAACTTTAATTCTTTTAAAATGGCTGCTCATAAGCCTTAGAGCCTCTTTTGCACTACAACCCTTTGATAAATTTATTTAAAAAATCCACCAAAATTTGGGGATGTTAGTAGGAGTATATAATTCATTTATATGCAAAGACCCACTAGTGTTCCTTGAAAAATTTGAGCAAAACATCCTCTTTTGCTCTCTGGCCCAATTTGGAATTTTCTACTGCAACCCCATTTTGTTTTGCTCTAGTGCTCGTGAGATCTTTCCTGCTTATAGTCCACCCTACCAAACCCTTAAGTCTAGGAGATTGGACCCATTGGAATATTTTTGGTCCATGCAATAATGCCCTTCACTTTCTGTCCAGATTTGGTTTTCTCAAAAACTTGCACTAACAAGTTTCTGGTCTGCCCAAACTAACATTACCACCCTCACCTACATCTAAAGAGACTCTGATATGGAGTTTTTGGCCACCCCAAGTGATGCCTAGAAGCCCTTGGCATTTCATCAAACAGGTTAGGAGCATGGCCAGTTTTGGCATGCTTTTAGACTTGCATTAGGAAGTTGCTCTAACGGCCTTACTAGCATGTCTATTAGCTCTCATATAATCATTAGCCTAGTCCTGTTTAGTTGCAGAGGCACCAGAGAGGCCTAGAACACGTTGGCATTTTGTTGAACGCCTGGCGTGCGTGCTCTAGGCGCGGCCAGAACGCGCGTTTTGCACGTGCGTGCGCCCGAGTCGCCGCATTCCGCTGCTGCCTTCCCGCGCCCTTCTGATCCCTTCCCACATCGCGCCCCGACCCCCTCCCTCATCGCAGAGCCGCCCTGGCCACCTCCTGGAGCCCTGCAGCGCCCCGCCAGAACGGCCATGGCAGCTAGCAGACGGCCGCAGCAGGCCCCGGCCTTGGCAGCGCCGCCCAAGCCATACACGCGCGCCAGCTCGCCCCCTTGAGCAGTGGGGAGTTTATCGGAATGCGCCGACCAACTCCAATCGCCGCCACATCACCCCGCCAACTGTCGCCGGCGTTCTTATCCACTGCCGCCGTCAAACCGACCTCGACCGCCTATAAATAGGAGACCCCGAGCTCGTCCAGACCCTCAGGCGACCTCAGGCCATTCCTCTAGAGCCCCCACAGCCAGCAATCGACGGAGGGAGGTGTTCGCACACGAACACGTCACCGTGTACCCTCGACGCCGGGGGTGATGCACCGCAACTCACGTCGAAGGAGACCCGACCGACAGCGCGATACGCAAGACAGTTGGCGGGCGCTTTTGTACACCCGAAGCCCCACTTGCCCGGGAGGGACCCCGTCAGGGCTCGTGGCGGCTATGGGATGCTCCAGGTCGATTCGCTCGCCCCTAGAGCCTCGTGGATCCGCAGCCCTCCAGCATGAAGAACTAGCGAAGAACGAGAAGAAAGATACAAGGGAGAGATAAAAAGTAGATGAACATGAAAAAGTGATAGATGATTTGATCGATTGTGTGTTGTTCAATCGGCCTTCACCTCTTAGATATATAAGAGGCGACTGGACTTCCCGTGCAAGGAAAAGGCTTGGATTCACGTCCAAAACCCTAGTCAAATTCGGATTGGTTTTGTCCGAACTTTCCAAAACCGTTCGGTTTAAACTGGCTGCACTTTGCGGGTCTTTTTTTGGTGGTAAATGACCTCGGACGGAAACGAGCCCAAAAGCAATCTTGACCATTTCGACGAGACGAACAACTTTCATGTTGAACGTTTTTTGATCAGAGGCCATCTTAAGGGGGTTTTAAGCTGTTTACCAAAGTCTGCGGCAGAAAAATCCAAAACCCGAACAAACAACCCCGGAGTGTCCGGCCGTCCACGGAGAAATCCAAAACCAGGATGATCATTCCCGGAGTGTCTGGCCATCCTGATGCAGCTGCGCATTTTCAGCTCTAACTTTTGCATACGAACTCCGATTTAGAAGTTTCTTATATCAAAATCGATCGCCTCGACGAGGCGAAGACAACCCGTGTAGGAACTTTTCTCATATGAGGCCATCTTGGGGGCGTAATCAGCCGAATAGTATTCTGAATACAAAATCTGAATACTCAAAACACAACTTCGGCCTTAAAGATGAGATCGGATGGCTCTGACCCAAATATCAAAGTTTCTCCTTTTGACGATACGGAACTTTATCATTTTGAGCACTTCTCCATTTGAGGCCTTCTCAATTATGTTTTTGACCATGCCAAAATCTGGTGTCAACACATGCCCCCTGTTTTTCGGCAAAGCTTGTGTACCGAAAAATAACTTCCGCATAGCTTGTTATAAGGACGATGTCAACACTCCATCGGCTATTTTGCATGTTCTCAGGACGATAATTATATATCGGCCATTGCTTATTTGAACCTCTTGATGCAAACTTGGGTGAAAACTTCTCAGCTTTTATAACAATCCGGTGATAAGGTTTCGTAGATCAAAACCAACCTCCGAACCATAATGTTCACCCTTTCGCTAGGATGTCGCAGATAATCAAGAATAAACTTCCTCCAATCCTTACTTCGCCTGCATAAAAGTTTCATTAGTGGCCGAAGCGGTGGGCTTCGATTCGGCCTTACCTATGTTGACAAGACCTAGCATCGGCTATTGATAGAAATGCAATACACCATGGTTAACATAGTAGTCGGATGCTTGTTGTGCCAACTCTTTCGAATTGTCATGTCCAGATATATGAACAATTTTAAAGCAACCCAAGGTTAATCTTGCATCTAGACATACCTCAAGATAAACTATAAGTGATTCGTCAAAACATTGATAACCCTTAGATATTTGTTGCACTACTAATAACGAATCACCGGAAGCCTCAATATGTATAGCACCTATAGCAAGGTAAAGCTCAAATCCGAATAACAATGCATATTCGGCTTTGATCATTGTGCAAGAATATCTTAAGCGGCATGAGGCTTCACAAACTAGCTCCATATGGAGATAAATAAACAACACCAACACTTTGGCCATTGCTACAAATTGAACCATCAAAATATAATCTCCATAGTACTAGAGAGACAAGGCTAATATCACTTAACATGTACCTTGTCTCGGTCTCCAATTTAACTAAGGACGATGTTAGAATTCCACACCGGCCATGATCAGATAGTTTCTTAGGACGATAGTTAAGTATCGGCCATTACCATGAGGTCCATGTAGAATTCATCCACTAAAGCATGTAGAGCCGAAATAAACAAATAAAATAGCAATAAAATATTTTGGCCCCTTTGTATTAGCAACAATGTAACTAACCAAATGTATGGTAATTTGGTAATACCCTCTCATGATATAGAAAATTATGTTGCATCCATGGATCAAAATAAATCCATGGAGGGTAATTGATCATACCTAGGGATGAATTCCATGGCAAAGGCATCAATGACATGGTTGAAGAAAATGGATGATGTGCTAACCGAAGATTTTGATGTTGTGATGCGCACCTTCGGCTTAATTGTTTGTTGCTTTCATTATTTCCCTTCTTCACTTTTATTGTACTTGTTGCAATAGAAGCATGCACATCATTTTTGTCTTGATTGATCTTCTTGGGAACCCATGCCATGTTCTTCTTTTTCAGCTCTTGTGCACTAAGATTTTGTAACTTCTTCTGTTGCCAATATGATAAACCGAGTGGGCATCTCGGCTGTGATTTTGTTTCAACCAATGGCAACTCTTTTTGGGCCTTGTGCACCCTCAACTTCTTTTCTTCAGATTTGGCACTCTGATTTTTATCAATTGATTGCTTCACTTCTTTGCCTTTTGTAGCCAATGTCAACACTTTAATTGGCTCTTTGTTATTTGAGATCAAATCTGAAGTGGCACACTTCCAACCATCTCTTTTCACACGGTAAACTTGCTTTACCATCTCTTTCTTCTTCCTTGAGCTCTGGACCGATTCCTTATGATTGAAACGGTCTTTGACGCGTGATTGTTCAAATGTTGATCTTCTTGGAGCTGCATAGTATTGGTGAGATGGTCTAGAATAAGATTGAGAATGTGCCCTTGTATCATACCTGTCCCATGATGAATATGTATCTATATGAGCATAGGGAGGCATCCACGACATTGGCATTGGCGGCCCAAAATAAGGATATGAATATGTTGCATTAAAATTCTCACTTTGCCAATACCAATCCTCATATTTGTGCCTTGGGGGTGATCTTGGTTTCTTTGCATGATTTGGCCGATAAGAATTCTTCTCTTCACTCTTCTTTCGATATTTATCCAATAGTTCAGTGAAGGTGATTTTTGATCTCTTACACTTGCGCTTATTTCGGCCTTTGTTTTTTTTCGGTTTGCTTTCACTGATCATTGGATTTGCTTGCTGCCCCCCAGTCCTTGGCGTCTCCATTGTAGCTTCGATGGAATTTTCGCCCTCAATATTATGTCCATTATGCTCTTCAACAACTTCTTTACTTGAAAGCTTGATCCCATCACCTGCAGTTTTTACCTTCTCTTTAAATGGATCGGCTTGAAGCATCCGATGCAAAAACTTTCTGCCATCGGGACCAATCGGAATAGATTGGTCATCTCTTGGTGTCTCAACAAATTTCAATCGTCCTTTATCAATGGCCGATTGAACTATTTGACGAAACATGTGGCAGTCCTCAAAATTATGCTTGGACGAATCATGCAACTTACAATACATTCGTCCTTGGACAGATGGCTTGACATGGTGATCAAGAATTCTAATGTAATTATTTTTCAACAACAAATAAAAGATTTGATCACACATGTTTGAATCGAAGGTATACCTTTTGTTTTCTAGCCGATCTTGTTGTGAGAACGGCTTTTGAGTTAAGCAAACGAATGGTTCAGATTTGGCATCTTCCCATTCGGCTATGAATTCTCTTTCGCATACTTTTTCCGATGTCCTTAAATAATAAACTATACTAGCATCCGTTTTCCCAAAAGATTTTATCCTTGGCCTCGAAATTTCTGAAATCAAAGTAGTTAGAACATACACGTCTCAATTGAGACCATGCGTAAGCCAAGCATGAAGCAATCAAAGCTACCCAATTAGATATGAACTTTAAATAAAGCAATGGGAAAAGCTTTGGCTGCAGTAATAAGTCACTATCGGTCTTTATAAATGGCACAATAGATTGACCGATATGTTCTATAACAGTTTTATTGCTAACAAGTAAATTTCCCTTCGTCATTGGTCTTTCAAAATTACTTATGAGAATTTCTCTTATAGAAGCATCAACAATAAAGTTGCGACCAAATCGGAAGATAGGTAAATTACTCGCTATGCATACCTCTTCAAATATGTTGGGAGAGCATGATGGTGGTGCCACTTGAAGAACATCTTCCTCCGTCTTTGGATGGCTCCCCAACACCTTGTCATCATCTTTTTCTTGATTCCGTGCATCATTGCTTTGAAGATCCATGTCAGCCGAGCTTTGTTCGGCTACTTGTTCTTGTCCTTGAGGCTTGTCAATGGCACGAAACTCATAGGGCAGGAAGTAGGTTCCATTAACTTCAGAAAAATCAAGCACCGTTGTTTTCCTGCTTGCCATGCCCTTTCTCAATAATGCTTGCCTCGTTGGATTATATGTATTCAGAATATATACTACTTGATTCGGCTTTTTCAACCGAAGCACTTTCATGTTCCGAATCATCCTTCTTTTCATTGATACTACCAATTGGCAATGCTTCTTTTATCTGAGCCAATTCTTTTTCTATTTGTTTTACGGCAATGACGGCAAAATTAGCTTTAAGCTTTTTCTCAATTTCAGCCCACTCCGGATATGATTGCCCCCCAATTCTTTTAGATTCTTTCGGCAATGACACACGGGTGTTGTCGAAATTTTGCAATTGTATAGGGGGTGTATAATATGATGTAGTACTAGGTGAAGGCATATGCATTATTGTAAGACCATACTTTTGCTCGCCAATTTTATCAATTGGCAAAGATTCATCTTCTTGCAAAACTCTAGCTTTTATTGCGGCATAATCAGGAAATAGCCCCTTTTCATGTTGTTCAAGGCAAAGAGCACTAATTCTCTTATTTTGGGCTAAACTCTTCAATGCAGCCACCACTACCTCATCTTCTACAATGTTGGGCACAACCGCTCTGTAAAATTTACATTCATTCGGCTATAACCAGGAAGGTGTGAAGCCGAATTATGAGCATCTACAGTTGTGTATGGTGCCGAAGAATTAGTAACATAAGGTGTAGCATATGACGGTTGAGAGTAACTGGCCGAATAGCCACTAGTAGCATGGCCAATTCTCTCATTCATCGGCATGGTTGGATTACTATATTGCACATTAGCTGCCGATGAATAAAAGGGTGAAACACTTTCTTGTATGGCATTGGAAATTCTAACTTGGGGTGTTTCAAATTGATTAATCGAACTCATCATGTTGCTCATCGGCATATGAATTTGCTGGGTTGCCGATGCATGTGAGTTGGGATACATATGGTGCATGTTACTAATATCATAACAAGTTGAAGTATATGAATTACTTTGAATCGGCCCTTGCACGTAGTTAGTTGCATGATTGAAAAAACTAGGGTTGGCCGATAGAGTATACTCATTGAACGATCTAGATATGAATTATTTGCATCTACATAAAGGGATTGGGTATTCATATTACCTTTGTAGACTGCAAACCCTAGATGACGATCTCTTCGTAGCAAGAACGGGCCGGAGACCGTTCGAAGCTTCGTCCCCAGCGGAGTCGCCAAAAAGTGTGTTGACACACGAACACGTCACGTGTACCCTCGACGCCGGGGGTGATGCACCGCAACTTACGTCAAAGGAGACCCGACCGACAGTAGCGATCGCAAAGGCGATCGGCGGGGGCTTTTACACCAAGCCCCACTTGCCGGGAGGGACCCGTCGGCTCATGGCTGACTATGGGCTGCTCCAGGTCGATTCGCTCGCCCCTAGAGCCTCGTGGATCCGCAGCCCTCCAGCATGAAGAACTAGCGAAGAACGAGAAGAAATATACAAGGGAGAGATAAAAAGTAGATGAACACGAAAAAGTAGTAGATGTGTTTGTTCGATTGGGTGTTGTTCAATCGGCCGTCACCCCCAACATATATAAGAGGCAGCTGGACTTCCCGTACAAGAAAAGGATTCATCTAGGCTTTCCTTACAAGAAAATTGCATCAATTCACGTCCAAAACCCTAGTCAAATTCGGACTGGTTTTATCCGAACTTTCCAAAACTGTTCGGTTTAAACTGGCTGCACTTTCCGGGTCTTTTTTGTGGTGGTAAACAATCTCGGATGGAAATGAGCCCAAAAGCAATCTTGACCTCTTCGACGAGATGAACAACTTTCATGTTGAACGTTTTTTGATCAGAGGCCATCTTGAGGGGGTTTTAGGCTGTTTTCCGAAGTCTGCGGCAGAAAAATCCAAAACCCGGACAAACAACCCTGGAGTGTCCGGCCGTACTCGGAGAAATCCAAAATCCGGATGATCATTCCCGGAGTGTTTGGCCATCCTGATGCAGCTGCGCATTTTTGGCTCTAACTTTTGCATACAAACTCTGATTTAGACGTTTCTTATATCAAAATCGATCGCCTCGACAAGACGAAGACAATCCGTGTAGGAACTTTTCTCATATGAGGTAATCTTGGGGGCGTAATCAGCCGAATAGTATTCTGAATACAAAATCTGAATACTCAAAACACAACTTCGGCCTTAAAGATGAGATCGGATGGCTACGGCCCAAATATCAAAGTTTCTCCTTTTGACGATACGGAACTTTATCATTTTGAGCACTTATCCATTTGAGGCCTTCTCAATTATGTTTTTGACCATGCCAAAATCTGGGGTCAACAGGAGGCCGTCTTCCTCGTCTCCGGCCAGTTCGGCCGCCGCCACACTCCGGTCCCGTTCATCGCGAGCAGGGCCTCCCCAGTCCATCCAGTGCCACCGTCCGACTCCCCTTGACCTTGCGGAGCCACCCCACCTCTCAAACTCGATCGGGAGCCACCGTAGCTCGAAATCCCAATCCTCCCGAAACCACCATCCGCCGGCGACCCCCTCCACCCCCGCCAGCCTACCGACCACTGGGAGGACCGCCCTGGACCAGCGGATCCATCCCCGCCCTCAGAATCCCGCGGGGAGCCGCCGTTTGTCGACGGCAATCGCCGAAGCCCCGCCACCGCTCGGCCAGAGGAGAAGGAGGCACGGGCGACTGGTCAAACCTGACCAGTGGGCCCAAGGGGCCCACTGTCAGTGACCCCAAGACGGCCCGCGCTGGTTTAAGTGGAAGCGTATTCCACCAAATACGCCTTCGCTAGAGGGAAACGTAAGTGCTGCGGAACTGTCTTTTTTAAACAGATTTTGACTAAACTTTGACTGGCTATAATTTTAAAATACAGGTCCAATTGATTTGATTCTTTTTCTGTTGTTTCTCAAATTTTTCTAATTTATTTTCATATTTATTTGAAAATTTTCCAAACAACTTTTTTGTACTATTTTATAACTATGTGTTAATTCAAATTTTCGTAAAATAGGATTTTGAAGAAGAAGGCAACTTTCAAAAAGTGCACCCCCTTGCATACTCTTGAAGGCAAGCATTACGAACCCGGCATAATATTTGTTGTGTATCGTTCGATGCATATACGACACCACCTTGACGCGAAGTATTCGGTATTTTATGTGGTGCTATGACCATATTCATGAGTACATAATAATGATTCCTTGGAATTTGATATGCTTCTGATAGTAATCACCCTCGTATGCCTTTCATGCCTATCGGAAGGGATCCGGGAAAGTCTCTGTCTTGGGTAGACACGAGCTTGTCCCTAGTTCTTCGTCAAGACGGTTATGTCCGGTAAGGCATGGTGAGGTATGATGAGTGGTGATTCTGTCTGATTGGTGTGAAATATATTTCTTATGCTTATCATGCAGGAAAGGCTTTAACCTCCTGAGTCGAGGTACATCGAGTCTTGTTCGATAACACCCATACTTGTTTCAGTACTACCACTTGTCCCTGCCATAGGTAGGGTGCAGTTCGATAAGTTGTCAACCCCTTCCTAGCACACACCGTCTGAGAGAGGCCATGGTGGAAGATACCGGCTGCATCCGGTAGGCATGCCACCTGGTCCAGAGGCATGGGTGTTTCGGTTGGAGACGAGGGGTAGTTCCCCTAGTTTTGTGCGTTATAAATTTTGTGATCCCATGCTAGTAAAGGTTGTAGCCTCCCCACTTAGAGTTTTGCTTATGGGTGTCGTGGGTGATTCCGGACACGGTAAGTTAGGTTGGTGTGTGCGGTCGGTGTGTTTTCAATTAAAAGACCATGGGCGGAATTAGTCGATGGACTAAAGGAATCCGTTACTCGTGGGTAAAGAGTACACCCTCTGCAGAGATTATATCTATTTGAATAGCCGTGTCCATGGTTAAGGACTACAGTCTGGGATGGGTCAAGTGTCGGTCTTAGTGTCGGTCTTCGAGGGAAAAACTACTAAACCAGAACATGGAACATGACTTGTGACTTATGATGATTAGGATTATTATTATTATGGACTAACCATTTATATTATTTGAATTATCGAGTATCCTGGGACGGTTCTACCTCCTGGATAATCACTATGATTATTTACTTATAAGCCCTTTATGTGGTGTCGCACAGACGCCCGACTGTGGCATGCTTGTTATTTAATGTACTTATAAGCCCTTTATGTGGTGTCGCATAGACGCCCGACTGTAGCATGCTTGTTATTTGAGTTACTTATAAGCCCTTTATGTGGTGTCGCACAGATGCCCGACTGTGGCATGCTTGTTATTTTTTTATTTATAAGCCCTTTATGTGGTGTCGCTCGGGCCTTCGTGAGCATGCTTTATATTATTATCCTTTCGAGGCGTCGCTTCAGACACCCGATAGATGCATTCTATTTCTACTCCCTTATTGCATATTCATATGAATAACCTGCCTGCGTGCATCATGGGTTTTTACTTTATTTCGTGACTGACGTTGTGATCATAGAATATTTCAGAGCATGATTATCATTTGTTATATTATACCTGTGTTCATAATGTTTGCGAGTACATTCAAAACTACTAACTGGCTTGTCCCTGGCTATTGTCTTGGCCAGATTTCTTGCATGGAGAGGGGCATTGCGATGACAGCCTCGGAACCCACGCAATGGGGACAGCAGCCTCGCGAAGATAGGAGTTACCCTGGTCAGCTGTTCCTGTGGGAAATGGAGTCCCATAGACGCTGATGAACCACAAACCGCTTCCGCCATCAGCCACTAGAAACCAATTGTTGTACTCATAGGCCAGAATGGTCTTGTACTACACATTTTGTATTTTGCTTGGAATTTCTGTATCAAGTTGGTGCCTCATCAGCTAACAGTAATCCTGGGGCTGGTGAGCACAAGGGCCATTTTCTGGGAAATTGATATTCCGAAAATCCGGTCCTGACAACCTTGGTATCAGAACCAGGCTGACCATTGGCTGATCCTATCTTAGCTAGGTCAATAAATCTAGGTTAACCAACCCACTAGACCTTAAACTAACCCCAGCCAAGCTTCTCGTGTAAGATAGCCACACAGTGACCCGACACCTTTTGGTAGTCGGTGCCCAACCTATCAGCCTAGTCTGTCGATCACACGCCAGTGACCGACACCTAAATAGTCTCTTTCGCAAGCGTGCGAAGGAAGACTTCGTCCCCTTTTTCTATAAAAAGGGCACGCTAGCCTCAACCCAGCAGAGCACAACCTCTTCCCCAAACTGAGCTATAATGCTTGGCCCCATTGTGCACAATGAGACCACAACAACCAACCTTGGAGGTTTTGTGACCGTGCTAGCAAACCTCACCCGCCGTGCCTTTGCATTAGAAGAGCCCCCAGAGTATGTTGTGTACCTAGGACCCATGAGCGGTGAGAGCCGTCAATTCTGGGCCACAGTGCACGTCTATGGTAGGGGTCTATGTAGGGGCGTTCTCCAAGGGTTTGGTTTTTGCTGAGAAGGTTTTTCAATGATGGTTCCACCCTTGGCTTGGACTTCTCCAAGGGTTTGGTTTTTGCTGAGAAGGTTTTTCAATCTACGGGCTTTTCGGTGCATCCCATGGAAGACTCGGAGATCTTTACCATGGTGGTCTCTTTTGGACGTCATTCCTTCCGTTTGAATGAAGATTCGGTGGCGGCAGCTCTTGAGGCAGCAATTGGCGGCTCGGGCATTGATCTTATGGTTTTCTTGATCAAGGATAAGGTATTTGGCTTTCAGGTATCTTGCAAGGTTGTTGCCATGATCATTATTAGTCTTGATCTTTTGCTTGTGATCATTTCAAATGTTACTTTCATCTTTGGAGTAACGGTGGCCCGAATTGGAGTCGTGAGTTTAGGATCTGGAATTTGGAATGTGATGCCGAGTGGATCCTCGTTAGTCCTTCTAAGCGGCGTGCAGCTCTTGGGGTTCTAGCCATGCATTCTAGGCCATCAAAATCCTCATTCAAATCCTCAAATTCGGTTGGCAAGAAATTATCATTTGCGGTCTTTCAAAATTATAATGCTTGTCGAGGTTATCGGTATCTAGCTACGGAAAATTGTATTCAAACTGCTGAAGACGCTAGTTATTCTATCCCGCCACAGGAGAGAGTTGTCATCCATCCCGCGCCGCCGGTGAGCCTTCGGTGGACGTCGACGAGGCCATCTATCTCGTTTGGTACGATTCAAGATCTCCTGACGTTATCGGATCGCTCGCCGACTATCTCGGGCGGGAATTCGGGTACTTTGAATGTGGACGTGCCAACACGTGCCACGGGCCATGGGCTGCTCTCCGTTGGGTCTGACAGGGCTGGCCCGGCTTCATCTGCGGATAATTTGGATATTCCTTCTTCTCAGCAAGCCAGGGATGATTTTGAGGATTTAATTTCTAATATGGTTGATGAGGTTCTCACGTGTCAAAAGTGTTTGAGGAAGGGACACTTTGCGGCCTCTTGCACGTCCAAGTTGTGGTGCATCTCCTGCCTTAGGACGGGCCACATCAGGAAGGATTGCAACGAATTTGCACAGGTTTTGGGGCTTGTTTGGCAACCCAAATCCTCTAACGCTATGACTTCCGAGGCGCGCTGCGAGAATATCTCTCTGACAACGCTTTTACCAAACTTGGACCTCCCTTCCACTTCCGCATTAACTCCCTCGTCCAGTTCCATCAGCCCTGGCCCCAAGACTCCCTCTGCCTCGCCGCCTGAAACCCCTCTTCCGCCGTTGCACTCACCGTCGTTGGAGGCCGAGCCCTCGGTTCCGATGGCGAACTTTCATCTGGATCCTCAGCTTTACGTCCCCGCGGGCCACCATGTCATCGACGGTGGTGAAGATCGCCTTCCAAGAACCTTCGTTTCGCCGCATACCCCAATTGTGCACCGCCATGAGGAGTTTATTCTTGCTGAGGTAATGCCTATCCCCCAGCCAGATGAGATAGGTGCTGCTAGAGAGGCTGTAGTTTAGTGGTTGCATGAGCATGGAGTTTTAGTCAGATCGGCTCAGCCATGAATTCGCTCTGTGGGGCTTTTTGAGCTTCGTGATGCTGCTGTCCGTTTCCATCTGCTGCAGCTCCCGCCGCAGCCACTGGGCAATGATCGCTTTGTGCGCTTTATGAAGCATGACGAGGGAGAAAATTTCCATGGAGTTCAGGGTTTCCGTCAGGGCCTTCTCATGTTCCTGGGCATTCCTTTGGATCTTACATGTCTGAGAGGGTATCAGGGCTGCTGTCAACACTTTCGGCAAGTTTCATCATTGGGTTAGCGAGGATCCCTACTTGGTTAGGTCTCTGGTGTTTGCTTCCTTCTCTGAAGACATTCTGGTGCCACGTGATGTGGTGTTTATGGATTTTGCACCCTATGGAGGTGCAAGAGTTTCCTGGACTGTTCCCCTATATATATTGGGGGCAAACTTTGCCGAGCAGATGCCTCAAGATGAGGATTGGATGCCCATCAATGGCAATCCGCACCCGGTGCCTGGTGTTCCATTCCCTGAGATGCCCCCTTTCAACTTACACCTTTTCCTGCTTTGGGATGGAATCTTTGTGCCACCAAAGACTGTGGTCAATGAGATAGCTGATGATAACTGGGGGATCTGGGATGACAATGTAGCCCCTGATCCTATGCAGGACCAGGAGTCCATGGTCGTAGATTTATCTGCACAGCCAAGCTCTGCTGCTGATGCCCATGTGCCACCTGTTGTAGTTCTTCATGATGAGCAGCCTGAGGCCCCTGTTCCTCCTCCATTCAATGAGGAGTTTGTTCCTGATCATTGGGCCATTGTGGTCTATCAGCCTCCTGTGATTAGGGAGGAATTTGTTATACTGCTTTGTGCCTTATGGGCCTCCTCTACCTCCTGACATGATTTGGAGAAGATCTTTTGAAAGTCTGTTACAAGCTCCTATGGTGTTTTCTGTCCCCAAGCCAGTTTCAATGCAGCCTCTGTCGCCTGTTGTTCTATCTAAGCGAAGATGGGATTTCGCTTTCTCTGATCTGGATTTGCCTCGTCTCACTTGGAAGGACCAGGGAGTGGCCAGACCGGTCGCTATAGCTCTGTTTGTTGATTACACTGATCAGGTGGTTCCTCCTGTGTCCGTGGTGACTGCGAGAAGGTCACGACAACCTTTGGCGCCAACACCAATTGTTGATACTGCCGTCAGACGTTGCACTAGGAGTTCTGTCAAGCGGGATGGTTTCAAGCCCGTTTTCCATGAGCTTGTTATACAGCCCAAGAAGAAGAAGCCCAGAGCGAAGCCCTTCACGGCCCATGAGTCTGAAGAGCAGGCTTCTGAAGAAATCCCCCTGGCGACTCCGATTGCGCGGCTTCAGGAAATAGGGAGAGAGTTGGAAATTGATGCCACTCTCCTCTCTGTGGATGCACTTATGGTGGACCCACTTGCTTACGCCTTAAATCGATCGATGTTTAGCACGCTTACGGACTTTTGGGTGTGGCAGGCCCCTAAGTTTGCCACTTTTATGCTTTATGTATGCAGTTATGTCATGAACTTTCTTATATACGTGTGGTGGGTCAGACTTTGTTACTGTTTTTGGACATGTGACATTGTGTGTCATATGGGTTATGCTTTGCCTAGTATATGTTTTAATGAGTAATTCATGTAGAAAGCTGGAATGTCTTTGTCTTTGGAATGTTAGAGGTTTGAACTACGAAGCTAGGCGTGAAATTGTCGACAGAAAAATTGAGGAATGTCAATGCTCTATAGCACTGCTTGCAAGAAACTAAATGCTCATCTTTCGATTCCAGATCAATCAAAAGCTTCTGCCCTAAGAGATTTGACTCTTTTGCTTGCTCCCCTTCAATAGGGGCCTCTGGTGGTATTCTTGTGGTTTGGAAGTCAAATGTTTTTATTGGAAATCTAATTGAAGTCCAGCAATTTGCTGTTGTGATTAAGTTTACCTCCAGGCAGAATAATGAAAGTTGGACCTTGGTTGTTGTATATGGTCCTTGTCAGGGGGAAGCAAGGGACAATTTTATAAACTGGCTATATAATCTCTGTATCCCTATTGATGAGCACTGGTTATTACTTGGTGACTTCAATTTTCTTAGGTCAGTGGACAATAGAAATTTACCTGTAGGGGACATAAATGATATGTTCATCTTCAATGAGGTTATTGGACATTTGGGACTTCTTGAATTGCCAATTAAAGGTAGATCATACACTTGGTCCAATATGCAGGACATCCCTCTTCTGGAGCAGTTAGATCGGTTCTTCACCTCGAGATTGGATCACCGACTATCCAATGGTGAAGTATTGCCTCTGGCAGGACTGCCTCGACCATATCCCTTGTTTAGTATCAATCAAGACAACCATACCTAAATCAAATCTCTTTAGGTTTGAAAACTATTGGTTGGAACTAGAGGGCTTTATGGATTGTGTGGAATCATCTTGGCTAACCCCATCTAGGAAGACTCATATTACTGCTAAGATTGCTGACAAGTTTAAGCATCTAAGATTGTGCCTTAAGAGATGACAAATGAATGTTTCCAAGTTAAAATTGTTGATTAGCAAGTGTAATCATGTGGTCTTCCTTTTAGATGAGTTGGAGGAATGGAGGCCCTTGTTTAGACAGGAGTTCAATTTCAGGAAAATTGTGAAGGTCCATTTGGAAAAGCTTTTGCACCTGCTTTGCATGTCTTTGGAAAAAAGATGCACTATCAGGTATATTAAGGTTGGGGGTGAGAACACCAAGTTTTTTCATGCCATGGCCACTGAGAGGTACAGGAGAAATTCAATTGCTAGTCTTAAATTACCTGATGGCTCTGTGGTCTCTGACCATGATCAAATGGCTGGAATTATTTGGAGCTGTTTCAAGAACAGAATGGGCACTTCTAGAGGGATTGCAATGGGTTTTGATTTAGCATCTCTTATAATTCCAGTGGATGGCCTGGATATGCTTACTAAACCTTTTGAAAAAGAGGAAATGGATGATGTGGTCAAGCACATGCCTGTGGATAAAGCACCTGGACCTGATGGTTTTAATGGTCTATTCTTCAAGAGGTGCTGGCACATCATATCAACTGATTTCTATGATCTGGCTCATGCTTTTCATGAGGGGACTGCAGTGCTGGACAACATTAATAGTTCCTTCATTACTCTGATTCCCAAGAAACTATCACCGGAGGAAGTGGGGGATTATAGGCCTATTTCTCTCACAAGCATGGGTCTGAAGTTCCTTTCTAAGATGGCTGCCAATAGGTTTGAGGAGGATAATTATGAAATGCATTCATAAGAATCAGTATGGTTTCATTAAGAGCAGAACAATTCAGGACTGCATTGGTTGGACCTTTGAGTATCTGCATCAATGCCATCGGTCAAAGAGGCCAATTGTGATCCTCAAATTGGACTTTGAGAAGGCTTTTGACTCTGTTGAGCATGAAGCTATCTTCCAAATCCTAAGGCACAAAGGTTTTAATGAAAAGTGGATCCTATGGATGAAACAGCTACTTGCCACTGGTACTTCTTCTGTCCTCTTGAATGGTGTGCCTCGGAGGAAGTTTATTTGCAAAAAAGGAGTTAGACAGGGGGACCCTGTTTCTCCTCTTCTCTTTGTGATAGGCTGGCGATCTTACGCAAGCGGTGATTAATGATATGTTCAGCAAGGGGATCCTAAAGCTACCTATTCCTGCCATGATCAAGACTACCCTATCATTCAATATCTTTGATGATACTCTGATCATCCTCCCTGCTGACAGGCAACAACTCCTAGCACTGAAGGATATGCTGTTGGTGTTCTCTCAGTCCACAGGTCTTGATGTCAACTACCATAAATCTTTTATCATTCCTATAAATGTTGAAAATGCAGTCATGACTGAGCTTGCTTCTGCTTTTGGATGCCAAATTGGAAAGATGCCTTTTACTTACCTTGGTCTGCCTGTGGGTACTACAAGGCCGAAGATGGTGGACTTTATGCCTCTTGTGGATTGTATGGAGAGGAGAATGACTGCCAGCTCCTCCTTCCTTAATCAAGGTGAAAGACTGCAGTTCTTAAATTACGCCTTGTCTTCCATGCCAATCTTCTTTATGGGCAGCCTGGCCGTTCTCTTTGGAATCCTCAAACAGTTGGAAAGAATTCAAAGGCAATGTCTGTGGAGAAAAAAATAGGGAGGAGCCTGCTCCATCTCTTGCTGCTTGGGATTTGATTTGTAGACCAAAAAACAAGGGTGGTCTTGGTATTTTGAACCTGGGTGTTCAAAACGTGGCTTTGCTTCTCAAGCATGCTAGTAACTTTCTCAACAGGAAAGACCTACCTTGGGTGTCCTTAATTTGGGACTCATATTATCATGATGGCATGCCCAGGAACAACTTCTTGTGGCTCTTTTTGGTGGAAGGATATTTGTAAGGTCTTGCAGAATTTTAGGGACTGCTCACAGTGCGGTCAATCTTGGGGACACCTTGCCCTCTTTTGGTCTGATAACTGGAATCTTGGCAATGAAGTTTCTAGCTTGCAGTCTAGATTTCCAAGATTATTCTCTTTTGCCAAGGATCCATGGATTTCTGTTAAGGACATCTTCAATTCAATAGACTTGTACCAACACTTTCACCTACCTTTGTCTGCTCAAGCTTTTGATGAGTTAAACTTGATAAGAAATATGTTGGTCTCCCATACAAGAGATGACGCTTGTAAGGATCTATGGTTCTGGCAGGGCTCTTCAAAGGTTTACAAACCTAAGCTGTTCTATGGTCATGTTTTTCAGAATGAAACATTCAACCACTTGCTGTGCTGGATCTGGAAATCCTCTTGCACTATCAAGATCAAGGTTTTTGCATGGATGCACATCATGGATAGACTAAACACTAAAGATATGGTTGATAGAAGGCACTGGCACATGGATGATGGTGTTACTTGTAGGCTATGCCCCTTCAAGTGAGAGAAACCAGAGACCATCTATTCTTCAAGCTGCAATTTCGGTGTCGAGTTTGGAATTATTTGCAGATTGATTGGTCGGTTGGAACTTCAATGTCGACATAGTCATCCGTGCAAGGAGAAGTTTTCATAAGCCCTTTTTCAATGAAGTAGTATTTATTACTGCTGGAATATCCGGATCATCGAAATGCCAAAGTGTTCAGAGGTGAGAGGGAAAGTTTCAACAAATGGAGAGGAGCTTTCAGGCATGACATTACTCTGATGCAGCATCGAATCAAATCTGGATACAAGGATGAATTACTCAAGTGGATTTCTTTCTTGCCACCTTAAGTTTTAGCCTTTTCTTTATTTTATTTTGTTTTTCTCCTCTCCTTTCGGTTACCTCTTGTAATGATGTTGTTGTAACTGTTGTCTGGCTTTAATAAAGTTTTGATATGTTGTGGGGGTTTTACCCCACAGTTCACAGTAAAAAAAAATCACCCTTGATCTGATCGCAGCTCGTGGAGAACTGGTTCGCCGAGCCCCGGCAAGAGGAGAAGATGAGCCCGACGCCGACAACCCAGTCGTGCTGTTCGGACAACCGATCGAGTCCTTGAGATCTGCTGACCATCGACCAAAATACTTTGGTGTCCCCAGAAGTGCTTCGTCGCCTTTTAGGAACACGCTCCAACGGGATTGTGGCCAACAACCCCCGCGATGGTCATCATCGCTACCCCGACCCTGCAGCCCCTCAACTCCATCCAACCAACCCCGACGGTGAAACCCGTGGAGAAGCCTCGACGTCCACAAGGCATGCCCACTTAGATATTAACGAGGTAGACTAAGTCCCTCGAGTAGTAACAAGCCTTAGTATTTCTACGCCCTGTAATTATGTGATCCTGTATCGCCATAATTAATGCAGCCTGCTTGTGTGCCTCTGTTTTGAATAGTAGCCATGCATAAGTATGTTGGCGTACGGTTACATTTTTAATTCCGGGCGTAGCTACAAAACCACCCCCGACGATACCCACAGTAATACATCACTTTTGTGAGATATGTGTATCTGTAGCATTGACCCGACCCCATAGAGCAGAACCGACAAACTAATTGCCCCTCACCGTGGTAAATAACCCAACCCCAATGCTATATAAAAGGCCACCTCGTGACCTTGCCAAGTACCCCTCACCTTGTGCACAACCCTCACAGTCATTCCTTGCCATGCCGAACTCTAGTATTTATCTGAGAACTCCAGATGCAAACCCAGGTAGTTTTGTTAAAATATTGTGGGACTTTACCTGCGGTACCATGAGTTCTATCCATCCACCCCAGTACGAGTTGCTCAAATCGAGGATTACCCCATCCACCTTGAAATATTGGGCAGTGGTGCACATCCCTCCCGCAAACCCAAAACCAAGACCCAGCGGAAGTCTCCTTCGTGGGGAAATCTATGCCGACTCCACAAATGGCCATAGAAGCCGCTGCGTACGAAGCGCTTGCTCGCCTTCGATTCACGGTACCCTATGCCAGCGAACGAGGGTATTATTACTTCCCGGGTCGTGCAGCACCCGGAGAAGTAGCATCTTTTCCCGGTGGACGAATTGAGAGAGACCTAGTACTGGCCAACCTTGCCCAGTATGTTATCGCTCAAGAGCGTTTGACCCAGCGGGTAATGGGTTATCTCCAGAGCCTCGCTGATTTAAATCCTCAGATCGCTATTGGCAGACCACTGAGGCCCGACCAGGAGAGACGCATTCATCGGCTAGTCAATCCGCTTCCCCCGATAGAAGAGGAGTGTGCCCCAGTACCAGAGACGTTTTCTCAGGACCCTGTCCATTTACCGTTTTCATTGTAGACGTCACTGCTATGTTCATTGTCCCAGCATTTATTTATGTGTTGCAACTTAAGCGTTGTGTCCTAAATTTGTGCGATTAATTAAATATTTGGTTTCAATTAATGTGAGTAGTTTGTACTGCTGTTAATTTTGATTAACTGTTTTCACTCTCAGTAAATTTTGAAGTGAGACTTTTTTTCCTGAGTTGTTGCAACATATATCTCTTCACGACATAGATTTTTATTCACGCAGCACCATAACAGCAGACTCACAACCACAACCCCTCGACCTCGTGCACTAATTGCAAAACCACGCACCCATGTTGCACCTAACCGATCACCTCCCTAGCACTCCACAGTCCCTGAAGGAGAGATTTGTGGGTAATTGTTCGGGTACAAGTTACCCCAGCACACTGACAGCAGTTAGCACCCGACACCAGCACCTAATCCGCATGATTGTTGCTGCCGTGAACAGCTAACACTCGAGCAGCAGCATCACGACGATCATCAAGAATCATCGCGCACAGGAGCACGGAGAACCCCAGCAATGCCGCCAGCCCTCCGCACACCAGGATCATGCACCAGTCCGGCATCACCTCCACCATTAGAGCCTCGTCTCGAGCTCATGCAAACAGAAATGGAGGAGAAGGAAGGAGAAGGAGAAGCGAGGCCAGGTGTGAGGAAGAAGAAAGGAGCACCGCGGTCATTTTATAGTTCGAGATCGGTGTACGGTGGGCGAGGTCCACCAGCGCCGCTTGTCGCTCGATCGCCGGTGTTCAGAGGCGAATCCGCGAGCAGTGCCGACAGAGCACTGGCCTGCGAGGTGAGTGCATGCTGCACCGACAGCTAGCACGCCGCGCACTACGGCAGTACGGCCTAGATGCTCTACGCGCTAGGCGTCGCCGGTGGAGAAAGCTCGGGAAAGCGCACAAGAGAGAAGAAGAAGAGAGAGCAAGAGGTAGAAGAAGAGACTGACAGTGGGCCCCGGGTCCACCTGTCAGCCAAAGAGAGGACTGTGCTCTCGGGTGCGACCAGTGTATTTTAGTAATTTAGAAATTTATTCTAAATTCACTGTAACCAAAAGTGGAAGTATCTCGTTTTCCCCAACTATAGATTTTTCCACGCAGCGCCAGTATACCACACTGTAGTTTTACACCACTTAATTGCCCACTCACTATAGCCACAGTTTGTTGCATGAATAGGATGGTTATTTTTGTGATATTACTTTGTGATGGTAGGAGTAATATTTTCAAAAAAAAACAGCCCTTAGCAAATCTCGAGGACGAGATTTTTCTTAAGGGGGGTAGTGTTGTAACACCCCAAAATTTTGACCTTGATTTATTAATTAAAATTTTGCGAGCAAATTAAATTTTTATTTTCTGGTTTTATCTTTTAATGTCAGATCACTCTGTCTCTCTGAATTTTTGAGTTTTTCCTTCTAGGTGGAAACTTTTCAAAAATGTAGTTGGACTTGTATACCCTCTCAAGAAAACATTTCTTTTATCAGTGGATTTATTTCTATAATTATTTTTCCTGAACTTCAATTTTTTTAAAATGGTTGCTCATAAGCCTTAGAGCCTCTTTTGCACTACAACCCTTTGATAAATTTATTTAAAAATTCCACCAAAATTTGGGGATGTTAGTAGGAGTATACATTTATATGCAAAGACCCATTGGTGTTCCTTGAAAAATTTGAGAAAAACATCCTCTTTTGCTCTCTGGCCCAATTTGGTATTTTCTACTGCAATCCCATTTTGTTTTGCTCTAGTGCCCGTGAGATCTTTCCTTCTTATAGTCCACCCTACCAAACCCTTAAGTCCAGGAGATTGGACCCATTGGAATATTTTTGGTCCATGCAATAATGCCCTTCACTTTCTGTCCAGATTTGGTTTTCTCAAAAACTTGCACTAACAAGTTTCTGGTCTGCCCAAACTAACCTTGCCACCCTCACCTACATCTAAAGAGACTCTGATCTGGAGTTTTTGGCCACCCCAAGTGATGCCTAGAAGCCCTTGGCATTTCATCAAACAGGTTAGGAGCATGGCCAGTTTTGGCATGCTTTTAGACTTGCATTAGGAAGTTGCCCTAATGGCCTTACCAGCATGTCTATTAGCTCTCATATAATCATTAGCCTAGTCCTGTTTAGTTGCAGAGGCATCAGAGAGTCCTAGAACACATTGGCATTTTGTCGAATGCTTGGCGTGCGTGCTGTGGGCGCGGCCAGAACACGCGTTTTGCACGTGCGTGCGCCCGAGTCGCCGCGTCTCGCTGCTGCCTCCCCGCGCCCATTCTGATCCCTTCACACTCACAGCCATCACGCCCCGACCCCCTCCCTCATCGCAGAACCTCCCTGGCCACCTCATGGAGCCCTGCAGCACCGCCGCCAGAACGGCCATGGCAGCTAGCGACGGCCGGCGCAGGCCCCGGTCTTGGCAGCGCCGCCCAAGCCATACGCGCGCGCCAGCTC
This sequence comes from Aegilops bicornis, assembly GCA_021605145.1. Taxonomy (NCBI): domain Eukaryota; kingdom Viridiplantae; phylum Streptophyta; class Magnoliopsida; order Poales; family Poaceae; genus Aegilops; species Aegilops bicornis. The sequence continues at coordinate 256,262,721 of CM038670.1, read as the reverse complement.
GCCCCCTTGAGCAGTGGGTAGTTTGTCGGAATGCACCGACTAGCTCCAATCGCCACCACATCACCCCGGCAACTGTTGCCGGCGTTCTTATCCACTGCCACCGTCAAACCGACCTCGACCGCCTATAAATAGGAGACCCCGAGCTCGTCCAGACCCTCAGGCGACCTCAAACCATTCCTCTAGAGCCCCCACAGCCAGCAATCCACGGAGGGAGGCCGTCTTCCTCGTCTCCGGCCAGTTCGGCCTCCGCCACACTCCGGTCCCGTTCGTCGCGAGTAGGGCCTCCCCAGTCCATCTAGTGCCACCGTCCGACTCCCCTTGACCTTGCGGAGCCACCCCACCTCTCAAACCCGATCGGGAGCCACCGTAGCTCGAAACCCCAATACTCCCGAAACCACCGTCCGCCGCGGAGCTTGCCGCTGGCGACCCCTCCACCCCCGCAAGCCTACCGACCACTAGGAGGACCGCCCTGGACCAGCGGATCCATCCCCGCCCTCAGAATCCTGCGGGGAGCCGCCGTTCGTCGACAGCGATCGTCGAAGCCCCGCCACCGCTCGGCCAGAGGTGAAGGAGGCACGGGCGACTGGTCAAACCTGACCAGTGGGACCAAGGGAACCACTGTCAGTGACCCCGAGCTGGCCCGCGCCGGTTTAAGTGGAAGCGCATTCCACCAAATACGCCTTCGCTAGAGGAAGCGTAAGTCTTTGCCGAACCGTTTTCTTTTCTCATTTAAAAAAACAGATTTTGACTAAACTTTGTTGGCTATAACTTTTAAAATACAAGTCCAATTGATTTGATTCTTTTTCTGTTGTTTCTCAAATTTTGTCTAGTTTATTTTCATATTTATTTGAAAACTTTCCAAACAACTTTTTTGTACTATTTTGAAACTATGTGTTAATTCAAATTTTCATAAAATAGGATTTTGAAGAAGAAGGCAACTTTCAAAAAGTGCACCCCCTTGCATACTCTTGAAGGCAAGCATTCTGAACCCCGGCATAATATTTGTTGTGTATCGTTCGATGCTTATACGACACCACCTTGACGCGAAGTATTCAGTATTTTATGTGGTGCTATGACCATATTCATGAGTACATAATAATGATTCCTTGGAATTTGATATGCTTCTGATAGTAATCACCCTCGTATGCCTTTCATGCCTATCAGAAGGGATCCGGGAAAGTCCCTGTTCGGGTAGACACGAGCTTGTCCCTAGTTCTTCGTCAAGACGGTTATGTCCGGTAACGCATGGTGAGGTATGATGAGTGGTGATTCTGTCTGATTGGTGTGAAATATATTTCTTATGCTTATCATGCAGGAAACGCTTTAACCTCCTGAGTCGACCGTAGATCGAGTCTTGTTCCAGTAACCCCCATACTTGTTTCGTACTACCAATTGTCCCTGCCATAGGTAGGGTATGGTTCAGTAAGTTGTCAACCCCTTCCTAACACACACCGTACAGAGAGGCCATGGTGGAAGATACCGGCTGCATCCGATAGGCATGCCACCTGGTCCGGGGGCATGGGTGTTTCCGGTTGGAGCCGAGGGGGTAGCTCCCCTAGTTTGCGCGTGTTATAAATTTTGTGATCCCATGCTAGTCGAGGTTGTAGCCTCCCCACTTAGAGTTTTGCTTAACGGGTGTCGTGGGTGATTCCAGACACCGGTAAGTTAGGCTGGTGTGTGCGGTCAGGTGTGTTTTCAATTAAAAGACCATGGACGGAATTAGTCCCGATGGACTAAAGGAATCCGTTACTCGTGGGTAAAGAGTACACCCTCTGCAGAGATTATATCTATTCGAATAGCCGTGTCCATGGTTAAGGACTACAGTCTGGAATGGGTCAAGTGTCGGTCTTAGTGTCGGTCTTAGGAGGAAAAACTACTAAACCAGAACATGGAACATGACTTGTGATTTATGATGATTAGGATTATTATTACTATGGACTAACCATTTATATTATTTGAATTATCGAGTATCCCTGGGACGGTTCTACCTCCTGGATATTCACTGTGATTATTTACTTATAAGCCCTTTATGTGGTGTCGCATACAGGCCTCGATCGTGGCATGCTTGTTATTTAATTTACTTATAAGCCCTTTATGTGGTGTCGCACAGACGCCCGACTGTGGCATGCATGTTATTTGAGTTACTTATAAGCCCTTTATGTGGTGTCGCACAGACGCCCGACTGTGGCGTGCTTGTTATTTTTTTATTTATAAGACCTTTATGTGGTGTCGCTTAGACGCCCGACTGAGGCATGCTTTATATTATTATCCTTTCGAGGCGTCGCTTCTGACACCCGATAGGTGCATTCTATTTCTACTCCCTTATTGCATATTCATATGAATCACCTGCCTGCGTGCATCATGGATTTTTACTTTATTTCGTGACTGACATTGTGAATATTTCAGAGCATGATTATCATTTGTTATATTATACCTGTGTTCATAATGTTTGCGAGTACATTCAAAACTACTCACTGGCTTGTCCCTGGCTATTGTCTTGGCCAGATTTCTTGCATGGAGAGGGGCGTTGCGATGACAGCCCCGGAACCCACGTAATGGTGACAGCAGCCTCGCGAAGATAGGAGTTACCCTGGTTAGCTGTTTCTGTGGGAAATGGAGTCCCATAGACGTAGATGAACCACAAACCGCTTCCACCATCAGCCACTAGAAACCAATTGTCGTACTCATAGGCCAGAATGGTCTTGTACTACACATTTTGTATTTTGCTTGGAATTTCTGTATCAAGTTGGTGCCTCATCAGCTAACAGTAATCCTGGGGATGGTGAGCACAAGCGCCATTTTCTGGGAAATTGATATCCCGAAAATCCGGTTCTGACAACCTTGGTATCAGAGCCAGGCTGACCATTGGCTAATCCTATCTTAGCCAGGTCAATAAACCTAGGTTAACCAACCCACCAGACCTTAACCTAACCCCAGCCAAGCTTCTCGTGTAAGATAGCCACACAGTGACCCGACACCTTTGGGTAGTCGGTGCCCAACCTATCATCCTAGCCTGTCGATCACACGCCAGTGACCGACACCTAAAGTCTCTTTCGCAAGCGTGCGAAGGAAGACTCCGTCCCCTTTTTCGATAAAAAGGGCACGCTAGCCTCAACCCAGCAGAGCACAACCTCTTCCCCAAACCGAGCTATAATGCCTGGCCCCATTGTGCACAATGAGACCACAACAACCAACCTTGGAGGTTTTGTGACCGTGCTAGCAAACCTCACCCGCCGTGCCTTTGCATTAGAAGAGCCCCCAGAGTATGTTGTGTACCAAGGACCCGTGAGTGAGAGCCGTCAATTTTGGGCCACAGTGCACGTCTATGGTAGGGGTCTATCGCCAGAATGCCCTTACAGGTTCACCGGAAGGACAACTTCCTTTGAGCCACAAGCCATCCAACTAGCTGCTCGAGAGGCTATAGTTCAACTCTGGCACTTGTCGCCCAGAGTTAATTGTCGCTCGTGCTACTACTACCCTAGCCGTGACGGGTATGGTAGGCCACCCCAGGGTGCCAACGGAGATCACGAGACGGATCCTGCATTGTTGCATCTGGTGCGCTATGTAAGTGCACTAGAGGAACTGTTCGATCAAATCACCCTTGATCTGATCGCAGCTCGTGGAGAACTGGTTCGCCGAGCCCCGGCAAGAGGAGAAGATGAGCCCGACGCCGACAACCCAGTCGTGCTGTTCGGAATAACCGATCGAGTCCTTGAGATCTGCCCCAGCCATCGACCAAAATACTTTGGTGTCCCCAGAAGTGCTTCGTCGCCTTTTGGGAACACGCTCCAACGGGATTGTGGCCAACAACCCCCGGGATGGTCATCATCGCTACCCCGACGGTGAAACCCGTGGAGAAGCCTCGATGTCCACAAGGCACGCCCACTTAGATATTAACGAGGTAGACTAAGTCCCTCGAGTAGTACCAAGCCTAAGTATTTCTACGCCCTGTAATTATGTGATCCTGTATCGCCCTAATTAACGTAGCCTGCTTGTGTGCCTCTGTTTTGAATAGTAACCATGCATAAGTATGTTGGCGTACGGTTACATTTTTTATTCCGGGCGTAGCTACCAAAAACCACCCCCAACGATACCCACGGTAATACATCACTATTTTGAGATATGTGTATCTGTAGCATTGACCCAACCCCATAGAGCAGAATCGACAAACTAATTGCCCCTCACCGCGGTAAATAACCCAGCCCCAATGCTATATAAAAGGCCACCTCGTGACCTTGCCAAGTACCCCTCACCTTTTGCACAGCCCTCACAGCCTTCCTTGCCATGCTGAACTCTAGTATTTATCTGAGAACTCCAGATGCAACCCCAGGTAGTTTTGTTAAAATATTGTGGGACTTTACCTGCAGTACCATGAGTTCTATCCATCCACCCCAGTACGAGTTGCTCGAATCGAGGATTACCCCATCCACCTTGAAATATTGGGCAGTGGTGCATATCCCTCCCGCAACCCAAACCAAGACCCAACGGAAGTCTCCTTCGTGGGGAAATCTATGCCAACTCCGCAAATGGCCATAGAAGCCGCTGCGTACGAAGCGCTTGCTCGCCTTCGATTCGCGGTACCCTATGCCAGCGAACGAGGGTATTATTACTTACCGGGTCGTGCAGCACCCGGAGAAGTAGCATCTTTTCCCGGTGGACGAATTGAGAGAGACCCAGTACCGGCCAACCTTGCCCAGTATGATATTGCTCTAGAGCGTTTGACCCAGCGGGTAATGGGTTATCTCTAGAGCCTCGCTCATGATTAATGCCAATCATTTTATTGAATTCTTCTTCTATCAATTGAGCACAATTTTCCTTTCCATCATTTTCAGGAAAGACATTATAAGGATGAACAACATGAGATCATCGCAAATCCATTTTTGTAGTTTTATTTTATAAACCAAACTAGTGATAAAACAAGAAGCTAAAAGATTCAATTGCAAGATCTAAAGATATACCTTCATGCACTCACCTCCCCGGCAACGGCGGCAGAAAACAGCTTGATGTCTACTACGCAACTTGTTCTTGTAGACTTATGTTGGGCCTCCAAGAGCAGAGTTTTGTAGGACAGTAGCAATTTTCCCTCAAGTGGATGACCTAAGGTTTATCAATCCGTGGGGGGCGTAGGATGAAGATGGTCTCTCTCAAACAACCCTGCAACCAAATAATAAAAAGTCTCTTCTGTCCCCAAAACACCAAATACAATGGTAATGTGTATAGGTGCACTAGTTCGGCGAAGAGATGGTAATAAAAGTGTAGTAATGATAGTAGATATTGATTTTTCTAATAGGAACAATAAAAACAACAAGGTAGCAATTGGTAAAACGAAGCACAAATGATATTGCAATGCTTGAAAATGAGGCCCTGGGTCTGTACTTTTGCTAGTGCAATCTCTCAATAATGCTAATTAATTGGATCATATAACCATCCCTCAAAGTGCGATGAAGAATCACTCCAAAGTTTTATCTAGCGGAGAACATAAGAAGAAATCGTTTGTAGGATACGAAACCACCTTAAAGTCATTCTTTTTGTTTGATCTATTCAAGAGTTCGTACTAAAATAACATAAAGTTATTCTTTCCGTTCGATCTATCCAAGAGTTCGTACTAAAATAACACCATATGATACACATCAACCAACACTAATGTCACCTAGATACTCCAATGTCACCACAAGTATCCATGAGTAAATTATACGGTACGCATGAAACAATTTTAGATTCATAATACTCGATCCAACACAAAGAACCTCAAAGAGTGCCCCAAGATTTCTACCGGAGAAACAAAGATGAGAACGTGCATCAACCCATGTGCATAGATTACCCCAATGTCACCTCGGAAATCCATGAGTTGAGTGCCAAAACATATATCAAGTAAATCAATATAATACCCCATTGTCACCATGGGTATTCATATGCAAGACATATATCAAGTGTTCTCAAATCCATATAAGTATTTAATCCGATAAAACGAAATCTCAAAGGGAAAACTCAATTCATCACAACAAGATAGAGAGGGAGAAACACCACATGATCCAATTATATCAAAAAATCCCGCGATACATCAAGATCATGCCATCTCAAGAACACGAGAGAGAGAGAGAGAGAGAGAGAGAGAGATTAAGCACATTGCTACTTGTACAAACCCTCAGCCCCGAGGGTGGACTACTCCCTCCTCATCATGGTGGCCACCGGGATGATGAAGATGGCCACCGGTGATGATTTCTCCCTCCGGCAGAGGTCCGGAACGGGGTCTAGATTGGTTTTTGGTGGCTACAGAGGCTTGCGGTGACGGAACTTCTGATCTAGGGTTACTTCTGATGGTTTCTCTATTTATAGGATTTTTTGGCGGCGGTTTCACGCGAAGATGGGCCTCGAGGTGAGCACAACCCATCGGGGCACGCCCCGTTGTCTTGTGCCCGACTCGTTCACCTTCTGGTCCTTCCACAAAGCTTCAGGGGTCTCTTTTGTTCCAAAAAAATTGTCAAGAAGTTTCAGCTCGCTTTCATTTCTGGACAAAAAAACAACACCACGGTAGTTCTGCTGAAAACATCATCAGTCCGGGTTAGTTCCGTGCAAATCATACCAAAACCATATAAAATTGTTGTACACATGGCATGAATACTTCAAAAATTATAGATACATTGTAGACGTATCATTGATGGATAGCCTTTGCCACATAGTTTTTTCTAGGCACCGTGTGTGATGCATTCAATAACGCAAACAATAAAATTGTTAATATCGTCTGCAATGGCAATGCTATCACAAACGATTTAATGGGGAAAATTGTGTGTGATGCACCAGTGAACGGAAACGTTTTCCTTGGAGAGATTGTGTGGGATGTATATACGAATGGAAACGTACTTCTTGGATTAACTGAGTGGGATGTACATACTAACGGAAACGTATTTCTTGGATTGACTGTGTGGAATGTACATACAAACCTAAACGTTTAGCCGGGACCGACTGTGTGGGATGTACTTACGACCGAAAACGATTTAGCATGTATAATTGTAATTTTTTAGCACTACTGTACATATAACCGTATTTGATCGCTCACCCGTCGCACATGACCTCACTTTGCCGAGCGTTTGTGACCGGAGGGCCTATCTGTCGGTGTCAAAACCGGCGGATCTCGGGTAGGGGGTCCTGAACTGTGCGTCTAGGTTTATGGTAACAGGAGACGTGGGACACAATGTTTACCCAGGTTCGGGCCCTCTTTATGGAGGTAATACCCTACTTCGTGCTTGATATATCTTTATGAATATGAGTATTACAAGAGTCTATCTACCATGAGATCGTAATGGCTAAAACCCTAGAAGTCTAGCCTATATGACTACGATTATGATTGTTGGCCTCTACGGACCTAACCCTCTAGTTTATATAGACACCAGAGGGATCTAGGGTTACCTAAAGTCGGTTACAGAGAAGGGAATCTTCACATTTGGTCGCCAAGCTTGCCTTCCACGCCAAGGAGAGTCCCATCCGGACAAGGGTAGAGTCTTCGGTCTTCATATCTTCACAGCCCATCAGTCCGGTTGTCGGTGTTCTGGGAACAGGGGTCCCCAGACTTGCCTGCCTGCGGCACACGATGTGGCTGTGCTAGCAGGCCTGTACGGCCCATCTTCATCAATGAGGCATTCAAGACCCTCGTGAGGGGCCAAGCCTTGCGAGGCGGATGGCACAAGACCTCCTCGGGAGCGGCCTCACTAGGCTGCCTCGCGAGGAGCGGAGAAATCAAGGCAGGGCAAACCTCGCGAGGCTATCATGACGTGAGCCATGACGATCAAGATCGGTGAGGCGCCCGAGGCCTTGGCCTTGCAGCGTCCTTGTTTCCTCTTTGGTGCTAAGGAGACAAGCGTGGCAGTACCGAGGCATCGAAAGGTTTCCATATCGATTGCGAGGCCAAGACCAGCGGGGCGGCGGGGCGGAGGTCACCATGGACCCCAAGGCGGCGTCACCACGGAGCCTTCGCGGCGAAGACCGCTTTGTCGGGGATAAGCTATACTAGTTGTCCCCTTTCGAATTGGCCGTTGTTGGCTCCCTTCCCGCACAATATTTGGGGATAGGACCAGGGCCTATATAAGTAGAACTAGCCACCACAGTAGGGGGCATCTGATAACTCATTGCATCGGATAACCCATTACCACCCATCCGCATATCCACAGTTTGCCAAGCACAAGAACAACTCAACCTCAGGAGGCTGTTCTTCCCCTTGTACTGTTCATCATCAGCCCAAGAGGCAATCCACCACCACCACACCGGAGTAGGCTATTACACCACAATGGTGGCCCGAACCAGTATAAATCTTGTGTCCTTGCATTGTGAGTTCGTCGAGTCAATCTTCGAGATCTTAGCGAGCTAGGACGTAGATCGGTAAGGAGGAAAGCTCCGCGCGCAACCCAGTGTTCGAACCTTGAGGGTTTTGCTGGAACCCGTGATCCGACACCGGCCCATGACTAACAGGCCGGACTCTGGGGTGCGCGCTAAGTTCTTTCCCTCCTACCGATCTACGCCCTAGCTCGCTAAGATCTCGCGGACGAACTCGCCACACAAAAAGACACGAGATTTATACTGGTTCGGGCCACCGTTGTGGTGTAATACCCTACTCCAGTGTGTGGTGGTGGTAGATTGCCTCTTGAGATGATGATGAATAGTACAAGGGGAAGAACAACCTCCTGAGGTTGAGATGTTCTTGTACTCTATGAACTTGTGGATGTGAGGATGGAGCAGATCCAGTCCAATATGAGTTGCCTCTACTGCGGTGGCTAGCTCTACTTATATAGGCCCTGGTCCTCTTCCCAAATATTGAGCGGGAAGGGAGGCAACAATGGCGGGAAAATTTGAAAGGGGACAACTAGTACAAGCTATCCTGACAAAAGTGGTCTTCGCCTACAAAAGGCTCTGGTGGTGACACCGTCTTGGGATCCATGGTGACCTCCGTCTTGCCGTCCCGCTGGTCTTGGTCTCGTTGCACCGATATGGAAACCTTTACCTGATGCCTTGGTACTCCACGCCTGCGCTTGACCCCTTAGCACCAAAGAGTAAACAAGGACGCTGCGCGCGCTGGCGCCCGCCTGGTGTCGATCGTCACGCCTCGCGTCACTAGAGCCTCGCGAGGTTTGCCCCACCTTGATATCTCCGCTCCTTGCGAGCTTGCCTGGAGAGGCCTCTCCTGAGGAGGTCTTGCATCGTCCGCCTCGCGAGGCTTGGCCCCTCGCGAGGGTGTTGAATGTCTTGTTGATGAAGATGGGCCGTACGGGCCTGCTAGCAAAGCCACGCCGTGGGCCGCAGGCAGGAAAGTCTGGGGACCCCCATTCCTAGAACACCGACAGTAGCCCCCGGGCCCAAGGTGCGCTCGGGCTTGGCTTCGCGGCAAAGCCAAGGGCCAAGCGCGTAGCGCCGCAGGCCCCAAAAGCATGCGGCCTCGGTTGACGCGTGGCAGTTGATTGGATGTGGGTGTCTCCGCTTCCCCACGCTGCCTCGGCAACTGCTCGATTTGACAAGCCCCTGCGACATGCAAGGAAAACCATCATTACCTGCGATCGTGGGAGGCGCCGATTGGCCGTCTTCCGCTATAAATGGGGAGGGGGCGGAGCCCCCGTCACCCATCTCTTCTTGGTTCACTTGCTGCTTCCTCCTTGCTCCACTTCTAGCAACAATGGCGCCCATCCGAAGGTTCTCCGCTGAAGAGAAAGGTAAGGCCTCCCGTGCTGATCCAGGGCCGCTTTCGCCGAAGAAGAGGCCGGTTCACCGTCGCAACAAAGCAGCGATGCAGGTGGTGACGAGGCCTTGGTGCGAGCGGCCTCCTCCAGGGTATCCGCTACCCTTGTCTGGCGATGCCGCCGATCCTGCGGCTGGCGGTGCAGGTGAAGGCGACGTTACTCGGGGAGGAGTATCTTCCGCAAGCGATGGCGGTGTCCAGGGGTGACCTGCGGCTATCCTTCTGTTCCGTTCCTGTAATATGCATCAGGCCTCGTGGAGGCGTTAAACTTCCGTTTGATATTGTGAGGACAATATGTTCTGTAATATTTGCTTCAAGATTTTGCGATTTTCCTCCTATCTGCTTTGTGTTCTGCGTCGGCAGAGCCCGGCTCGGCGCATACCTCAACCGCCGTTGGGCCGACCGGAGACCAGGACGGAACAAGGAGTGAGGAGCTACGTGACCAGTTAGGCTCATGAGTCGCCATGCTCAGGAGTCCCCCTTGACGCTCAAACAGCTTATAGGGAGAGTATGCGAGGATAGATTAATGTTCTACGATGGTAGAGCCCGGGCCCGCGCATACCTCAATCGCCGTGGGGCCGACCGGAGACCAGGACAGACCAGGGATTAAGGGGCTACGTGACCAGTTAGGCTCCTGAGTCGCGATGCTCAGGAGTCCCCTTGACGCGCAAACAATTTCCATACCTGGCCTCGCCGAGGCCTCGAGAGGGGCATGTGACGACCAGGTCCGGGAGACCTGTTAGGGTGGCGTGCGCTTGGGCGTGACCCAAGAGCAGCCCCCAGGCCCGGGAGACCTGGTTGGGTGGTGTATGCTTGGGCGTGACCCGAGCGAAGCCCCCGTGTCCAGCCCCCTCGCGCGGCTCTCTCGAGGGGAGGCGTTGCGGTGAGGCCGGACGCTGAGCTCTGGGGCTCCTTGAGGTTGGTACGACCGTGGAGCCGCCCTCATTTTTTTATCACCAGCGCAGAGCATAGTGCTTCCGCTTGTGCACCGGCATAGCCGCTCCTCGGCAGTGTCGACGGCCAGCGCGGAGCATGGTGCTTCCACTTGTGCGTGGGAGGGGCCCCTCAGGAGGAGCCCCAGGCGTGTACATCCCATACGACACGTGGCTTGCACGGTAGGGCTGCGAGGTGTATCTGGGCACTCGTGAGCCAGCGCAGGACTCGCCAGGCCCTACCTCAAGGCGGGTTGCGCCTGGTCTTGAGTCTTTGATAGTTGTGCATTCATGCGAGACAGTTAGGTGCAAGTGTAGGAGATATGTCCTAGAGGCAATAATAAATGCTATTACTTATCTCCATGTTCATAATTATGTTTATGTTCCATGCTATAACTGCTATGGTTCTTGAGTCTGCAATAACACGAGGCTCGGAGGAAGACTCATATGCATGTGTGGAATTATAAACAATAAGAAGTATTCCTAGTCTAACCTCTAAGACTAGCTCAAGTGTTGCATGATGATTCTGTTTTCCTGGTCATGGGCATGTCTATGCCAGCAACTTTGAGGGCAAAATGTTAAGAGAACATTTGTGTTGAATCGACCTGGATTGATGTTATGCTATGAGATTAATTGGTCTCAAGTTTATGGTAGATAACATAGAGATAGTTAATGTTTGCATAATTCCTTAGACCATGAGAGTATCGAGTTTCTTCATACTTGCTTCATGAACTTTGGGGTTTGTTAAACATCATCCGTAAATGGGTGGCTATTACGGCGGCTTGCGGGTTCATGGAAAAGTGTGTCAAGTAACTTGATAGCTCAAGATTGGGATTTGCTCCTCCGACGATGGAGAGAAATTCTCGGGCCCTCTCAGTGTTACGGTATCCATCATCGTCTGGCCAGACACAGTGTGATTTGATCACGGGGATGCCGGAACACGGAAACGAAAAAAGAGAACAATACCGGTAACGAGGAAACTAGCATAGTGGACAAGTTGTTGATCCACAAGAATGCCAACATGTCTCACCTCTGGTATTTGTAACATATCGCGAAGCAACAGGAATAGCACACGGCAACTGGAGGTTCACTCGAATATTCATTCGTGTGGGTATAGGGGTCAATATGGGTGTCCACGGCTCCGATGTTGATCATTGATCGGAAGGGGTTCCGGGTCATGTCTATACTTCACTGAACCTATAGGGTCACATGCTTAAGGGCCATCTATCTGTTGAATACTAGACAAGGAGTCTGAGAGAAAATCACCGAAAAAGTTTCGGACACCGGAAAAGTTTCGGACAGCGGAAAAGGTTCCGCAGAGAGGTCATCGAGATGAGTTTCGTGAAACTGAAAAGTTGTTTCAGGGGATAACATTAAGTCAAATTGGTTTTGGCACATGCCTGATAATTCTTGGAGGTGCGAGAATCATTACGGAAGCTTTCTGGAATTTTAGGGATAATAACCGGATATGCTCCGGAGCTGCCGGAACCACTTCAGATGCTTTTCGCAGATGAAAATCACTAAACCGGAATTGTTTCACAACACGTTGAAAATCATTTTGGTGGGTACTGGAAATGTTCTAAGCCCACATAAATATTTTCAGTTCGAACGGACGCTGAAAAATGTCGTCGTGAATAGTGAAAGTGCTTTTTGGGATATTTATGGAAAGCCACCTTTTGGGGCTTTTCCCAAAAAGCTTCTAGAAGGACTTGGGGATCAAGGAGGGGGGCCCCCAAGAAGGTGGGACGTTGGAGGGTGCAGCTCCTCCATGGGGCTCCACTTGACATCCCTTTATGCCCTTTATGCCCTTTATGTGTGACATAAAGTGTGGGCATTTTGGGGTTTTTCATGTGCCCCTACCCCTTGGGTTTTTCCCATAAATAGAGGTGAGAGTCACTCTCCACACTCATCCCTTTGCTCTCATACAAGTGCCATGCAATGATCTGGCTTCTTCTCTCCCTCCCAGCGAAATAGTTCCGTAGAGCCGAAAGGCTGTCTGGGTTCCAGCAGGAGCTAGTTCTGGACGGTGAAGCCCTGCCGGATAGATGACACCGTATGTGTGCAACTCTGTAGAGAGATCGTAGTTTCGGTCTTGATTCGTGAGTGCCTCCCGAAGGGCTGTCCGTGTGACTGTCCGAGTTTTGAAGGCCCCCTCGAAGGGCTGTCCGAGTGACCATACTGTTGGAAATTTTTTGTTTTCTGCTGCGTTCCCCTACAGTGGCATCATGAGCCGTGCTATGCGTAGATGCAAGTTGCGATCTAGAATACATAGCGATGTATGGGTGTTGCACAATATAATTTGGTAGTAGATGAGATCTATTACTGAAAATTATTTGTGCGGGTAGCAGATGAAATCTGTTACCCGATGTTCTTGTTGCTTCCCTGGAATTTGCATATTTCTGATCTTGATAACAGTATGGTGGAGTTTCAATGTTCTGGCAATCTGCGATCCTGATTGATCAACGAAGTGCTAACAGTTCATTGAATTCCACTGTAGTTAAAAATAAAGATGAAATTTAGCAGATAAAAGGGCAATGCAGATATGATCTACACGGTGGTCATGCGTATGACGAAGTTCAGTATGGGGCTCGAGATTTTATTATCTCGTGTTTCATACACCCCGCAAAGTTAATCTAGCGACTTGAATTATCATACCTGATGATGGATGTTGGTTGCTTCGGTTTGTTTTGAAACCTTAGAAGCCACAAAAAACAAGTCTTTGCATAACCGATTAGAGACGTCTAACTTGGTTTTGCAGGAGGGTTTGCATGTGCATATGATGTGGTATAGCAGTGCTCATAATAATTTGATTATGTATGAGATGACTATATGATGTAAATTGATGAAACATGACATGTGTGTCATGATTCGGCATGATGGCTGGAGCCATATGATTGCACTTTAATGACCTGCGTGTCAACCTTAAGTAATGCACTTATTTTATTAGTTATAGAGATAGTAATATTATCTGGTGCATCGACAAGGTGGTGGCAATCTTCGCGAAGGTAAACACCGACGCGAACGCCGAAAGACGAAGAAATACAAGACTTCTCCGTCAGAAAGGGCTATACAATATCATGCTAATTATGAATTGCCTGAGATGTTTATCCCTTATGATGCACCGTTCTTGATTGCCCGGTAGTCGCTTTTATTAGGGTGATCTCTCACAAAAATATCAAGTAGTTAGTGTTCTCCCAAGTGTAGCACCGTCACGGCACCTAACTTTTCGTGGTATCGCAGGATCTCCACGGCACGAACGATTAGGGAAGTGTGAGGCGGGTGAGTTGAGACCTCATGACAAGATCACTTGGTTGTTTTGACATTCTGGAAGGATCTCCCTGAGCTCGGAACACGCCCATCGAAAGATGAACAAGAGTCACATAGAGATGTGATCGACAAGTTTGCCTACCGATTGAATTTCGCGCCATCAATGTTCATCTCGTTCAATGGCGTTGAATAGATATGCAGGTCTTGTGTCACTCATAATCAATTTTGAGAGATATTGATTTGAGTGGGAGCGCACTATTGAATTAACATGTTTAATTCTTAGTGCAATTAATTATGAACACTATCTAAGTGTTTATTGCAAATAGTTGTAGAATAATGGCTCGTGTTTCCACCTTCCCTGATTAAATTGAATAGCTGTTAAATATCTGGTTAAAACTTTACAATTGGTAACGTAATGTGAGGATTGTCCTCAAAAGTGCCGAGAAGGACTTTGTCCTATCGCATGCTTTCTTGTCCTTCGATCCAAAAGCTAGAATTCCGTTACGGTCAAGTGCAATATGTTTGCTTCCATGAAAACCGAACTTCGAAAGTTTGGAATAGTTATGTGATATTCATGGAACTGAATTTCTTTTTCAGACCCAAATAAAGCAATGTTTGTTTGCAAAGGATTAGTAAAGTGTTTACTGGGCATTTGACTGATAAGAGAGGGATCCAGAAGAACGCCTGTCATATGATGAAAGGTGAATAAAACAACAACTTAAAGAGAAAGGAGGTGTCCAAAGGGTGTTAGTATGACTTACACGCCTAGGAAGTCCGGGGCTAACACCACTCTTAAGTTGGGTGCTTCTTTTGCGGGTAGGAGAAATACTAAAAGTTAAACTATTAGAAGTATAAAGGCAGAAATAAAGATGACTGGAATATCCAGATCATGTATGAATGTCATACAAGTTTTTGATGTATAGTAGGCTGATCAAAGATATAGCTCTTGGGAATTATGGTTAAACATGTTAATCACTAATTCTTGGGTATTGTGAGTTAATCACAAAGATACCCGCTCGATTGTATTCTGTTGCGAATCAATGTAAGAGCTACTATGGCCTAAAAAGACTAGCCAGAAATGAGGTTAAGGTATACACAGGGAACATAGTAAATGTTACTATACCATCCATCGGTGTATTGCCGTCTGTATTTATTTTCATAATTCATTTAGAGTTTTACAAACTCTAGCCCATTGCATAAGGTATCTTGCAAGAAGGTTGTTCATAAGAGAACTTTTTATGTTCGATGTTATGAATAACACAAGGGCCATACTTTCATTATGAATGAGATGTATATTATGAATATTGATAATAATACAATACCTCTGGGTTTACTTTCATAATTCATTTTAGAGTTTCATATACTCTAGCCCATTGCACAATGTTTGTTGCAAAAGAGTTGTTCATAAAAACAACAATTGTTGTTAAGTATTATGAATAACATGAAGAGCCATGCTTCCATCCAAGATGGGATGTATGTTATGAATATTGATGGAAATATGATACATCCATAACACTGACGCTAAATGTCGCAAGACTAAAAGAATACCACACAAGTGTGGCACTACATTTGGTCACATTGGAGAAACCCGCATGGAAAATTCCATTATGATGGATTTTGAAGTATTTTTGATTTTGAATCATATGACACTTGCAACTTTCCTCTAAAAAGTGAAGTGACTAAAATACCGTTCACAGGCCATAAGGAACGAACAACAAACTTATTAGTGATCATACATTTGATGTGTGTAGTCCGATAAGTGTTGTTAGTGGTGTAGTTATTTATCTTCGGAAATGTCTCAAGTAGATATATGGATATTTACTTGATGAGACGAAGTCCGGATCTTTTGAAATCATTCAAAGGTTTTCAAAAATGAAGTAAAAGTTATTGTAACAAGAAAATTATGATTCTGCAATTTGATTTCACAAAGGAATAATAGAGTTACATGTTTAGCGAAATTCAGAAGAGTTGTGAAAGGGGTTTCATAAGTTGCACCTCCCGGAACACCACTGCAAGTGAAAAGTCCGTGGAGATGTAATCTAACCATTTATGACATGGTAAGGTCAAAGAAGACATAAATAAATTTGCCATTATCCCTTTTAAAGTGATGCTTTAGAGACTGCGGCTTTTACACTGAAAAGAGCTACATCGGGTCTGTTATGAAGCCATGGTATGATACGCCCAACCATGTTATATCTTTTCTTAATATTTGGAATATGGGGCTTGTGTAAAAGGTTACAAACCTATTCCAAATCAGACAAGTGCTACTCTGTAGGTTATACCAAAATGTTGGGTATTCCTCCCTCACTATACTGAGGCAAATAGTTTTGCCGCGAAACGGTGTGCTTTTAAAGAGAATGGTTCTTTCAAAAAGGTGAGTGGGAGAATAGTGCAACTCGACGAGATAAACAATATCTTCGTCATCAGATCAAAGGAAAGATACCTTGGAAGTAATTCCATAGTTTCCTACTGTGACTGATACGGAAGTCTCTACAATAAAATGTATGAACTTCGGTCGAACTTGCAGCTGAACCACGTAGGCAAGGCTCGTGCAAACCTCTCAGGTGCGTAAACGAGATATTGTTTTTAGACAACATTATACCTACGATACACAAGGAAGTGTTGATGGGCCCTGACTCTGGAATTGGCTAGTAAGGGTGCAAACTTCAGAGTTCCAACGATGGACAGAAGAGAGCAAAATGGAGTTCGAATCTTCGTGCTTTGATGAAATGGTCAAAGGGGTTTGACTTCATCAATGGGTAACGAAGATGCTTGTAATTCAAGAAAGTAAGTGGGAGCGTAATAATATTTCTAAAAACCTTGTGTGCTTGACACCTTTGTTAATTGGAAATAAATTTCTTGACACGAACTAGGACTTCATTTGAAAATAGTTTTTGATGAAGTGCTTAGGCTAAATAGCCTCAATATTAGGCATAATGATCTATGGAGATAGATTTACCTAATAGGGCTAAGCAATAAATACATATTGACAAGATGCTTAAACCATTTTGCACTAAGAACAACAAGGTGTGATTCTTGCCGAAGTCACATGGAAAGAGCTTTTGCAAGAATCAGTGTCCCAAAACACTGATGAGCAAAATACATGATGCAGATTCCACACAGTTTTGTGTTTGGTTTAATCATGTATTCCATGGTATCTAAAACAACCAGATATGTCCGATACTCCCAAGGTGTTGCGAGTATGGATACTAAAGTGATCAAAGTACTGATCGTGGAACAACAGTGAAAGATGTCATTTAGTACTAGAGTAAGTACTCATGATATGTTTTCTCGCAAGCGGAGATCATGTAGAGTTTGTTGTAAAATGTTACATCGATACAGTCTTCATCTTTTCTCCATGCGATTTTCGATTTAAGTTAAGGGTTTTGTGTAATACACAATATGGTGGCATGGTAGTTGGAAATTGTTCCCAACCGGATACTGTGGCGAATTCTATAACAAATGACTAAGTATGTTGACGCTTTAGAAGCGACAAACAAGATGTTGAATTGTATAGTTCATTACTGAACTTATTATGGTTGATGGCTTTTGTCAATGGGACACTACCGCAGGTAGTTTCTCCATAACTCAGTCTGAGGAATCCAGGTTCGACCTGTGATTCACATACATAAAAGCCAATTCCACACAAAATATGAATTTTGTGAAAGCGTGAAAACGTGAGGATATGCAAAGATACACACGGAGCTGAAGTCGTCAGATCCAATGGACATCAGGCTATACCACATGCGAAGCATTTTTTACACCGGTATGCCATAGGTGTAAAGTGCATTAGCATTAACTAGATTATTGACTCTAGTGCAAGTGGGACTCTATAGGAGATATGCCCTAGAGGCAATAATAAATGCTATTACTTATCTCCATGTTCATAATTATGTTTATGTTCCATGCTATAACTGCTATGGTTCTCGAGTCAGCAATAACACGAGGCTCAGAGGAAGACTCATGTGCATGTGTGGAATTATAAACGGTAAGAAGTATTCCTAGTCTGGCCTCTAAGACTAGCTCAAGTGTTAAATGATGATTCTGTTTTCCTGGTCATGGGCATGTCTATGCCAGCAACTTTGAGGGCAAAACGTTAAGAGAACATTTGTGTTGAATCGACCCGGATTGATATTATGCTATGAGATTCATTCGTCACAAGTTTATGGTAGATAACACAGAGATAGTTAATGTTTGCATAATTCCTTAGACCATGAGAGTATTGAGTTTCTTCATACTTGCTTCATGAACTTTGGGGTTTGTTAAACGTCATTAGTAAATGGGTGGCTACTACGGCGGCTTGCGGGTTCATGGAAAATTGTGTCAAGTAACTTGATAGCTCAAGATTGGGATTTGCTCCTCTGACGATGGGGAGATGTCCTTGGGCCCTCTCGGTGTTACGGTATCCATCATCGTCTGGCCAGACACAGTGTGATTTGATCACAGGGATGCCGGAACACGGAAATGAGATAAGAGAACAATACCGGTAATGAGGAAACTAGCATAGTGGACAAGTTGTTGATCCACGGGAATGCCAACATGTCTCACCTCGGGTATTTGTAACATATCGTGAAGCAACAGGAATAGCACACGACAACTGGAGGTTCACTTGAATATTCATTCGTGTGGGTATAGGGGTCAATATGGGTGTCCACGGCTCCGATGTTGATCATTGATCGGAAGGGGTTCCGGGTCATGTCTATACTTCATCGAACCTATAGGGTCACACGCTTAAGGATCATCTATCTGTTGAATACTAGACAAGGAGACTGAGAGAAAATCACCGAAAAAGTTTCGGACACCGGAAAAGTTTCGGATAGCGGAAAAGGTTCCGCAGAGAGAGGTCATCGGATGAGTTTCGGTCAAACTGAAAAGTTGTTTCAGGGGATAACATTAAGTCAAATTGGTTTCGGCACATGCCTGATAATTCTTGGAGGGTGCCAGAATCATTCTGGAAGCTTTCTGGAATTTTCCAGGATAATAACCGGATATGCTCCGGAGCTGCCGGAACCACTTCAGATGCTTTTCGCAGATGAAAATCACTAAACCGGAATTGTTTCGTAACACGTTGAAAATCATTTTGGTGGGTACTGGAAATGTTCTAAGCCCACATAAATATTTTCAGTTCGAACGGACGCTGAAAAATGTCGTCGTGAATAGTGAAAGTGCTTTTTGGGATATTTATGGAAAGCCACCTTTTGGGGCTTTTCCCAAAAGGCTTCTAGAAGGACTTGGGGATCAAGAAACCCCCTTTGGGGGCCCCCCATGAAGGTGGGACGTTGGAGGGTGCAGCTCCTCCATGGGGATCCACTTGACATCCCTTTATGCCCTTTATGCCCTTTATGTGTGACATAAAGTGTGGGCATTTTGGGGTTTTTCATGTGCCCCTACCCCTTGGGTTTTTCCTATAAATAGAGGTGGAGAGGCGCTCTCCACACTCATCCCTTTCCTCTCATACAAGTGCCATGCAATGATCTGGCTTCTTCTCTCCCTCCCAAATGAAATAGTTTCAGAGAGCCGAAGGTTATGCAGGTTCGGCAGAACTAGTTCGACGCCAAGCCTGCCAGATAGATGGCACCGTATGTGTGTAACTCTGTAGAGAGATCGTAGTTTCGGTCTTAGTTCGTGAGTGCCTACCAAAGGGCTGTCCGTGTGACCGTCCGAGTTTTGAAGGTCCTCCCGAAGGGCTGTTCGAGTTTCGAAGGTCCTCCCGAAGGGCTGTCCCCGACACCGTCCGGGGGGGGGGGGGGGTTTTTCGACCGACTCCCGGAGGGCTATCTGAGGAGTAGATGAGGGTATACATCCTCGCGGTTGAGAGGTTGTAAATCCTAGCTGCGGGGATCGGCACCGCCGATCGTCATCGACTCTGCTTCCCGCTGCGCTACGAGTCGGTAACGAAACGGATCAAACCATGTATGCAGTCTCCATAGTGGTCCTGGGCTGGTGCGTAGGTTGGAAAATTTTTGTTTTCTTCTGCGTTCCCCTACAGCAAGCGCTCTACGTCCTCAGGTCCCGGCCCTTGAGCGAGCTCAGCTGCCGCTAGTATGCCAGGTCGCGATGTCGTGGTCAAGGCCAGGGGGTGAGGGCTGGAGAGCCAGTAAGAGCTCCTGAGTCGCGATGCTCAGGAGCCCCCCTTTTAACGCGCAAGCGAATTGCATGATGAAGGGATGTACCCGTGGCGGGTGGCAATCGAGCAGGTGATAATCATAGGCAGATTAAGCATGGAAGGCAAATCAGCTTGGGTAAATGCAGAAAGATGCATGCCACTGGGTCAGGCCCAAGCGGCTTTGGGATGATGCAGCCCGAGGGGCGCCCCCAACAGAGTAAACTGAAGACATAAGCAAAAGGGATACATGCGGGACCCACGCGGCCTGGGAATAATGCAGCCCGAGGGGCGCTCCCATCTAAACAAACTTGGAAAATGTCACCTGGTTCTGTCGTCAAAGAGAGTTGGTGTAGCTGAAGGCGCGCCGCGAAGGGGTAGCTCCTCACGAGCCACCAGGACCCTGAGCCTCAGGAGGCTCTGGGGGCTCGGGTGGTTCCCTGAGGACCGTCTCCATCTCGGTCAGGACGGCGTGATGCCTGGCCTCCTGAGCTACCAGTAAACGTCGTAGGTTGCGCTGGTAGGCTGACGACACGCTCGGCAGGCCGAAAGGCATGCCAACGTAGTTGTGCGGTGGATCCTTGCAACGGCCCACACACGGAGGCCAGAAAAGCTCCTGAGACGCGGCCCTGTTGAGCCCTGGAACGTCGATGCAGACGCGCAGCCCGGCATCCTCGCCAGGATGGGGAGCTGCGCCTCATGAGCGGCGGTCGCCGCGCATGGCCCTTGCGTCTTGCAGTTCTTGAGTGGTATTGGTGATGAACTTGTCAGGACCCCGATTCCAAGTAACATCGATCCAGCCGGTAACACCTCATATCACTTTGCGGCCTCACGCACGGTATTCCCACGGGTGTCGCCTTACCATGGCCCGGGACCGTTTGCGCCTTTTGGCTCACGTATATGACAGTTTCGCTAGCATCCATATGATAGGGAACCCGGGCCGACATGACTCGTCGTGAACCCAAAGTGGCACTAACTTATAGGGACAGGCATACATGAATCAACATCGAGCATGTCGGTCAGCAGCGTGTGAATCCGGGCTGTAGCACTGGGCTAACAGGACTCCAGGAACCCGGGCTGTAGCAGGCTAGGCAGGACTCCCGATGTCACCGCGTGACATTTCCCTGAAGGGACAGACACAGGAATGAAGTGAATCACATGCCGGCCAGTCAAGTGTTCCGGAGCAATAGTGCTGGGCTAGCAGGACTCCGGTGAACCGGGCTGTAGCGGACTACTATGGCTCATGGAAGCACAAGACTACATTTCCCCATAAGAGAGGCTACCAAGGATAAACAACTAGGTTGTCGGATCCCACACATACCAATCATTTCAATCATACACACAATATGCTCGATATGTGTAAATACAACATGGCATCACAACATAACTCTACGACTCAAGTATTTATTCATTAGGCTCCGAGGAGCGAGAAATTACAAACATGGGTCTCACGACCCAATATTCAGAGCATACAAGTCAAGCACAAGCGGAAGCTTAACATGTCTGAGTACAGACATCTACAAATGAAAAAGGCTTAGAAGCCTGACTATCTACCAGATCCTGCCGAGGGCACAAGATCGTAGCTGAGGTATCAAGCTAAACGTCAAGTCCACACGGAACTACTAAGCTTAGACCGACGTCTCTCGCAAAACATAAAATAGGCAAACGTGAGTACAAATGTACCCAGCAAGACTTACATCGTAACTAACTATATATGCATCGGTATCAATAAAGGGGTGGTGGAGTTTAACTGCAGCAAGCCAGCTTTGACTTCGATGGCTATCCTAAACTACATTAATCGCAAGTAACTCTTTTGAGGTGGCGCACACGAGTCCACATATTCACCATAACAATACACCACTATGGATCCGCTCCCGTCTCCCTACGAGAAGGCGATCCATAGCACTCACGCTTATCTTGCACATTTTAGAGTATCCACTATCACTTGTCTATGAACTGTTATAGGCAACCCAGAAGTCCATTACCGCGGACGCGACTATTCGAATAGATCATTTATAACCCTGCAGGGGTGTACTTCTTCACACATGTTTCCACCACTTAGCGTCTGCACACGACATGTGCTCGGCAGACTTCAAGCGAAAGCCGACGTGGGTGTAGACCACGACCTGACTAACCACACAAGTCTCTAGTCCAGGTTTATCGCCTATTCGGGTTCCATCCGCGAGGAGATCCGGCCGGAGTTTCGCTCACAGCCCCAAACGATGTGTGCAGGGTTCCCGAGACACCAAACAGGCGCCCAGTACATCGTGCCACGGTGTATCTACCGCATCATAGCCCACCCCTAGGGTCAGCGCTACGCACGACCTCCAACACATATCCTACAAACACCAGAAACTAGTTGCAACTCCTGGACAGAGGACAAGGGCGGTTAATAAGTCGAGCGGGTTCATATTTCAGGGCCCAATGTGTGGTAGTAGTTGTTCATGGATCACAAACACAGAACTCAGTTCCTGAGGACGGCTTCAGTGAGACAACTCACCATGTACTCCTACATGGCCTCTCACCGATACCTTTACCAAATCGTGTTCACACACTTAGCTTCCAACAGTAGGACGTTCACACAACTCCGGCTCATCCCTGATGAATCAGACCTGACTCAACTCTAAGCAGTAGCAGGCATGACAAACAAGCATAAATGAGTAGGCACAACAGGGCTCAAACAACTCCTACTCATGCTAGTGGGTTTCATCTATTTACTGTGGCAATGACAGGTCATGCAGAGGATAAAGGGGTTCAGCTACCGCAGCAAGTAACACATGAGTCGTTGTTGCCCTAATGCAGTAAAAGAGAGCAGGAGCGAGAGAGTAGGATTGTATTGGAATGAACAAGGGGGTTTTACTTGCCTGGCAATTCTGAAGATATTATAGTTCTTCATCGGTGTCATCGAACTCATCGTCGAATCACGTCTATCGAGAGGGAACAAATACCGGCAACAGAGAAAGAAACACAATCAATGCAATGCACAATATGATGCATGAACATGACATGTTAATATGCTGTGTTTTGAGCTAAAGCAACTAGCAACATGTTAAATGGAGTTGGTTTGAACCCTAGGTTCAAAATTCAAACTCCATATGTGAGAGTTTAAATGCCATTTATATGATTTGGCCTAAACAGCAGCCATAAGTTGATCTAACATGCATGAAAGTGGTATAGATGGATATATTGGATTTTTCTGATCATTTGTCATATATAATTTATTTCCATCTGATTTATAGATTATTTTCTACGAATTTTTGATGTTTTGTGCATTTTTTGGAATTTCCTGAATAAGAATAATTCCAGAAAATGACTTCTTTATCAAGATTAGGTCGTCTTGACCTCAAAGAGTCAACAGGCACCGTCCAGGTCAAATCTGGCCAGTGGGGTCCACTGGTCAGTGACTAACTAACTAACCAAAGTTAATTAACACTAACCTAATACTAACTAAAAGTGTCAGTGGAGCTAATTAAGCTTAGTTTATAACTAAACTAGAATTAGTAGGGGCCAGGGCCGACTTGTCAGTGACAAGGGTAGGTCAAACTGGGTCAACCCGGGTCAAAATCGCCGGAGTTGACCCGGGCCTCGTCGCCGGCAAGGCCAGAGACGGCGGAGGGGCTCGGGATTCCTCCTTCGGCGACCAAATGGCCGGCGGAGGGCATCTACGTGACGCTGGAGATCCCGCGCATCGAGTGGTGTAGTCAGTTATGCCGGGGCGACCTATATCGACGGCGGCGAGCTCAAAGGTGGCGGCCGGAGTTCGGGTCTCAGCGGTTCCGGCGTTGCGTTGCACGACAGGAGCAACTGGAGGGGGTTTTGGTCTTCTGGCATTGTGCTGAGCACGTCGGTGCGCTCGGTTGTAGCTCTAGGTGACGGTGGCCACGGCGGCGACATGGCCGGCGGAGCCGAGCTCGCGGCTCCGGTGGAATCGGCGGCTACAGGACAGGAATGAGCTCGGGAAGGAAGGGGAAAGACGCAGAAGCTCACAGCGAGTTGAACGGAGGCCTCGGCGTGCTCGGGGAGGGGCTGGTGACGACGGGAGGTCGCCGCCGATCTCGGTGGCCCGAGGAGGAAGAAGACGTCGGGGACGGCGCTCCGGGGCTCTTCCCGTCGCGTGGTTCGGGGAAGACGGTGTATGGGTCCACGGCGGAGCTCGAGGTCAAGTCGGAGAGGCAAGGGGAAGGCTCAGGGCGCGGCAGCGGCGAGCGGCGGCGACGGTGGCTCTCGGGTGCGTGCAAGAGGAGAGCCAGGGAGGGAGATAAGCTCGGGGAGAGAGTGGAGGGGTCTAAGGGGTCGGGGAGACGACGTGGAGGTCGTCCAGGCGTCCAGGGGCGTGGGCGGCAAGCAGGTGGTGGCCGGGGCAGCGTCGGCGCTCGCCACGCACCTGTTTGTCCTCCTGGCAGAGGAGGAAGAAGACGGTGCTGCCCCTTTGGGCTGGGCTGCTACAATGCTGGGCCAGGTGGGCTGCAGGTAAGTCCAGGTGAGGTTGCTCTCTCTCTCTCTCTCTCTTTTATTTATGTTTTATTCTATTTTTCTGTAATCTTTAGGGCTTTTCTAAAAATACCTAGACCCTTTCAAAAATCACCAAACTGCACAAGCCCACTGTATAGAATATATCCAACATGGGACATTTCAATTTAGGATTATTTGGACATTTAAAATATTTACTAGCATTTAAATTCCCAAATTCAAATACTATATGATTTAATTCAGAGCCCAAATATGTCATGGAAAAATGTGCAACACCTCTGGTTATTGTTTCCAGCATTATCCAGAAATGATGAACATTTTTAAAAGCCATTTGGATTTACTGGAAATATTTTGGTTGAACCTAGTGAATTCCTTTAATGCTAGGGTTTAGGCAATCCCCATTTCAGGTTTAACTAAAATTTAAACATGATGCAACACCAGATGCTAGCACTAGGCATTAATAGAACTAGGGATGTGACAGAAATCCTGAGCGGTGGGCACTCCTTGCCCTGTGTTCTCCTCAGGGGAACGTGCCACGAAGCACGCCTCCAAGTGGTGCCCAAGCGCCTCCCTCGTGAGGTTGGCAAGGTCTGAGGCCCTCAAGAAGAGAGCCCCCGAGCCCTGCCCGAGGAGGGCGCCGGGCACGCCTTCCTATGCGATGGAGGGAGGCGCTCTGGAGCGGGCGCTGATCCTGACGAGGCTCCAGCTGCGACATCACCCTCCTGAGATCCTGCACGGCGCTGCTGCTTCTTCTTCTTGGGGAGGGCCTCAGGAGGGCCCTCGCTCTTGCTGTCAGGGTCGTCGATTGCGGCAGCTTGAAAGGTGCGCTCGAGGGAGCACACTGCATCTCTCTCTTCACATGGGACCGTGATGATTCCGCCGCTTACCGGCATCTTGGGGACGTTGTAGCCGTGGTGGGTCACCGCCATGAACTTGGCCAGGGCCGGATACCCAAGGATGGCGTTGTATGGCAGACGGATGTGCACGACGTCGAAGTCAATGAGCTCGGTGCGGTAGTTCTTGCGTTCTCCGAAGGTTATAGGGAGGCGGACCTGCCCTATCGGTGTGGTGGAACCATCGGTCACTCTTTAGAAAGGCTTGGTAGGCCGAAGCTGCTCATACGGCACTTGGAGGTTGTCGAACGTGTCGACGGACAGGATGTTGAGCCCTGCGCCGCCATCGATCAGGGTCTTGGTAACTTGCACATTGCTGATGACTGGTGAACAAAGCATCGGGAGGGCGCCAGCGGTGGCTGCGCACTTGAGCTGATCTGCCGAGTTGAAGGTGATGGCGCACTGGGACCACCTGAGCGGGCGCGTGGCCTCGAGCTTGGGGAGGACTGCATTCACCTCACGAGCGAACTGTTTGAAGATACGCTGCGAGGATGGGGCCTGGGCGCCACCCAAGATGCAAGCGATTGCACGCGGCTCCTGGAAGCCCCTGGCCCCCTCGTCTTGATGGTGGTCGTCGTTCCTTCTTGGTGGTGGCGGCAGCGGGGGAAGACCGGCGTTGCTCGGAGGACGATCCTCATGAGGCTGGTCCCTCCATGTGCCCTCGCGAGGATGATCTTGCCAGCGGTCCTCACGAGGCCTATCGCACTATTCCTGGCGCGGGCCACGGTCGTCCCAGCGTCCTCCTCCTCGGCCGTAGCCCCGGTCGCTGTGCTCGGGGCGTCGACCGAAGCGTCCCTCGCGAATGGCTCTGAGTTCTCTATAGTCGCTGGTGTTGTGGGTGTTCAGTTTGTGGAAGGCGCAGAACGGTCGTTTGTTCTTGGATGACTCAGGATGGTCCCTGCCTCGCTTGGTGTCGGGCTCCGCTGCGAGCACTGCTGCTTCCTTGCGCTTCACGTCCTTGGCCTTGGCCTTCTTCTCCTCTACGCCTACGGCTGGCAGCTCGAGGAGGGAGAGGCGCCCCTCCTCAGCTCTTGCGCACTTGGTCGCCAGGTTGAACAGCTCCTGAGATGTGCATAGCTCCTTGTGGATAGCGAGCTCCTCCTTCATCTTGATGTCGCGGACGCTGTCAGAGAATGCGGAGATGATGGCCTCGTCCGTGACCTTGGGAATCTTGAGGCGAGTGTTGTTGAAGCGCTGGATGTACTTCTGGAGGGTCTCTCCTGGTTGTTGCTTGATGCGGTGCAGGTTGCCCGCGGCCGGCGGGCGGTCGCGGGTGCCTTGGAAGTTGGCGACGAAGCGGTCGCGCATCTCGTCCCAGGAAGAGATCGAGCCCGGTGACAGGTTCAGGAGCCAGGAGCGGGCACCATCCTTGAGAGCCATGGGAAACCAGTTCGCCATGACTTTCTCGTCGCCGTTGGCGGCTTCGATGCTCAGCTCGTAGAGCTGCAGGAACTCCGTGGGGTCGGCGGTGCGGTCGTAGCGAGGAGGCAGATCCGGCTTCAACTTGCCCGTCCAGGCAACGCTATGCAACTCAGGGGTGAAGGCGCGGCAGCCGACTTTGGTTGTCGGGGCCCGTCTCGGAGGGGGAGCTTGGTCTTGATGAGGTCTGCGCGCTGCCACCACAAGTAGCGCGCGGTCTTGGCGAGGCGGCACGGGGAGCGCAGGTGCAGCTTCTCGCGGCCGAGGAATTTCATGGCAGCTTCTCTCTTCGCGTGCGGGCACCGGGCATGGTGGGTCAGGCCATGGGGCCGTGCACCTTGGTGCCAAGGCACCGTCTTGGGGCAGAGGTGGTGGACGCGCTCCATGAGCCGCGTCGCCCGCGGCTGGCGGAGGGTGTGGCAGAGAGAGGGGTGGCGTCGGGGAGCCCCCTGCGGCGCGGACAAGCTCGGCGACGCGGTCGAGCCAGTCCTCGTAGAGGTCGTCGACCGGGCGGTAGCACAGGAGCTCGTTCACCATGAGGAGTGCGGCCTGCACGTCCATGGGAGCGCGTCGTGCATGGGACGAAGAATAGGCCGGGGTCAGTGATGGAGTGGCGGTGCGGCCGTCCTGCCGCACTGATGGGTGTAGCGATGACGCTTGCTGCTTGTTCCCCGCCGGGCCGTTGGCGGCAGGAAACGGAGAACGACGAGGTGGCCCGCCGACGGGGGCCGTCTGAGCAGTGCGGGCGGTGAGGGCAGCCCGGTGCTCAGCTCGAGTGCGGCGAGCGTCCGCCATGGAGACGACGGGGCGATGGAGCGACGGATCGACAGATGGGAAGCTACGGCGCACCCCTACCTGGCGCGCCAAATGTCAGATCTGGGGTTCCGGCAAAACCCTTAAGTTTCAAACTCTGGGGTGTGCGCGAAGTTCTTTCCCCCTACCGATCTATGCCCTAGCTCGCTAAGATCTCGCAGACGAACTCGACGAACTCGCAACATAGAAAGACACGAGATTTATACTGGTTCGGGCCACCGTTGTGGTGTAATACCCTACTCGAGTGTATGGTGGTGGTAGACTGCCTCTTGGGCTGATGATGAACAGTACAAGGGGAAGAACGACCTCCTGAGGTTGAGATGTTCTTGTACTCTGTGAACTTGTGGATGTGAGGATGTAGCGGATCCAGTCCAAGATGAGTTGCCTCTACTGCGGTGGCTAGCTCTACGTATATAGGCCCTGGTCCTCTTCCCAAATATTGAGCAGGAAGGGAGCCAACAATGGCGGGCAAATTTGAAAGGTGACAGCTAGTACAAGCTATCCTGAAAAAAGCGGTCTTCGCCTGCAAAAAGCTCTGGTGGTGACACCGTCTTGGGCTCCATGGTGACCTCCGTCTTGCCGTCCCGCTGGTCTTGGTCTCGTTGCACTGATATGGAAACCTTTTCCTGATGCCTCGGTACTCCGCGCCTGCGCTTGCCCCCTTAGAACCAAAGAGGAAACAAGGACACTGCGCGCGCTGGCGCCCGCCTGGTGTCAATCGTCACGGCTCGCGTCACTAGAGCCTCGCGAGGTTTGCCGCACCTTGATATCTCCGCTCCTCGCGAGCCTGCCTGGAGAGGCCGCTCCTGAGGAGGTCTTGCATCGTCCGCCTCGCGAGGCTTGGCCCCTCGCGAGGGTCTTGAATGTCTTGTTGATGAAGATGGGTCATACGGGCCTGCTAGCAAAGCCACGCCGTGGGCCGCAGGCAGGCATGTCTGGGGACCCCCGTTCCTAGAACACCGACACCACGGACCCACCGCGACTAACGCCAAGTTCTTCGAGAATGAGCTCACGAAGATGCTCGAACTACTATCGAGCGCCGGCGTGATACACGCCACCAGTCGAACAAGCGGGCGGGACCCACTATGGACCACCCAGCACCGGGGGGCTCCGGCGGCCTACCTTATGAGGTGGGCTGCCCAGCCTTTACCTGTGAGCTGCGGCAGTTCCAGTGGCTGTCCCACCGCACGTTCAAGCCCGACGTTAGCGAGAAGTACACTGGCAAGACCCATCCATCAGAGTTCCTCAGCATCTACACCATCGCGATGCAGGCTGCCGGAGCTCGCGACGACAAGGTGCTTGCCAATTACTTCCCGTTGGCACTGAAGCCCAATGTCATGTCCTGGTTGATGCACTTGCCGGCGGATTCCATTTCTTCTTGGTCAGATCTGTGCCATGAGTTTGTTGGCGCCTTCACTGGAGGCCACCAAGCTCATGGCCAGGCCAGTGATTTGCATATCATTCCCAGAAGGAAGGGGAAAACCTGCGCAAGTACATCCAGAGATTCAGCTGGGTGCAGTACAACATCCCCGACATTCATCCCACCGCCGTGATCAGCGCGTTCCATCAGAACGTGCGCAACCGCAAGATGCGCGAAGAGCTGGCGATGACCAAGGTTAAGGATGTGGCCGAACTTTATGTTCTGGCCGATAGGTGCGCCCAGGCTGAAGAGGGAAGGAAGTACCCCGGCGAGGATGCCGACGCGGAAACCGACTCTACTAATGAAGACACTGCCGCCCCGACAAAGAAGGGCCGGCGTCGCAACAGGAAGCGCAAGGGCAAGACCGTGCTTGCCGTCAAGGGGTCCGACAGCACCGGCGCTGCCAAGAAGGCCAAGGCAGACAACCCTAGCAAGGAGATTGTCGGGTGCGTCGCTTGCCAGGCCTTGGCGGCTGCCGACAAGCCAGGAAGCTCCGACAAGCAGTACTGCAAGATCCACCGCACCAAGGGCCACGACCTTCAGAACTGCCGGCAAGTTGAGTTGCTTGCTGAGAAGCAAAAATCTGAGTACGAGAGGCGGGACAAGGAGAAGGGCCAGGATGGTGCCGAGGGATCCGGCAAGAAGCGTGGCAGCCAAGGAGGCCGCCGCGGCAAGGACAACCAGCAAGAGAGGCCCGCCCGGGGCCGTGACAAAAAGCAAGAAGACGATGATCGTGATGAAGACGACGAGTCCGGCGAGCAAGAGTTCCAGACGGCTACAGAGGCCATGTGCATCGATGGTGGCGCCTCGCTGCATACTTCTCACCGCCAGCTCAAGTAGTGGGCGCGTGAGATTATAGTAGCAGAGCCGTCATTCGACGCTCAGAAGCCGTTGAAGTGGTCCAGCACGCCCCTCATCTTTGATGCCGAGGACCACCCTGACCGCACAACCGCGGTTGTGTGTTTGCCGTTGTTGGTCATGCCAAGGATACGCAACCTCAAGGTGAACAAGATGTTGGTCGACGGCGGGGCCGGCCTGAACTTGATCTCTCCCGTCGTGATCAAAAGGCTTCAAATTCCTGATGGAGACCTCGAGGAAACGGGCACATTTCAAGGGGTCAATCCGGGGAGGTGCCAGCCGAAGGGGAAGGTCACACTGCCCATGACGTTTGGAGGAGAGTTGAACTACAGGACAGAGAGGATCATCTTTGATGTGGCCGAGATCCCCTTGCCCTACAACGAGATCCTCGGCCGCCCGACACTAGCCAAGTTCATGGCGGCGTCGCACTACGCCTACAACATGCTGAAGATGCCCGTGCCGTTGACCATCATCTCTGTACCCTTCGACAAGAAGGACACACTGATTTGCGCCAACCAACTCTACTGGGAAGCAGTTGCAGCAGCTGACGCCGAGGCACTTGCTCCTGCCGCTGAAGCCCCGTGAGAGAAGAAGCCCGGGAAGACCTCTCGCATCCACTCCGGCAAGCGCACCTCTTCGGAGTGTTGTGCTACCGTCGAGGACGTGCCAGAGAACTCCACCGACAAGAGCAAGAAATCCAGAGCTGAGCCACCGCAAACCAAGAAGGTGTCCGTTAGGGAGGATGGCACGGGAGGGGCTTTCACCATAAGCTCCACCCTTGACAGCAAATAGGAAGGCGCGCTCGTCACCTTCCTGCGGGTGAATGTCGACGTGTTTGCATGGCAAGCATCCGACATCCCCGGTGTTCCCAGGGAGGTGATTGAGCACCACCTATAGCTGTTTGTCCTCATGCGCGGCCCATCAAGCAGAAGGTCAGGAAGAAGGCTCTGGAAAGGCAGGAGTTCATCACAGAGGGGATCAGGAAGTTGGAAGCGGCAGGTTTGGTGAGAGGAGTGCTCCATCCGACGTGGTTGGCCAATCCGGTGGTGGTGCGCAAGGCAAATGGGAAGTGGAGGATGTGTATTGACTACACACATATCAATAAGGCTTGTCCCAAGGACCCCTTCCCGTTGCCGCGCATCGACCAGATTGTTGACTCCACGGCCGGGTGTGACCTGTTGTCATTCCTCGATGCCTACTCAGGCTACCACCAGATCTTCCTCGATGCAGAGAAGACAGCATTCATCACCCCATGTGGTACGTATTGCTTTTAAGGGATGCCTTTCAGGTTGAAGAGTGTTGGCTCGACGTTTGCAAGAGCGGTCCAAATTGGTTTTGAACCCCAGCTCCATAGAAATATGGAAGCATACATGGATGACATAGTGGTCAAAACCAAGGACGGGGCAACTCTTGTACAAGACCTGGAAGAGACGTTTGCCAACCTGCGCAAGATCAACCTCAAGCTGAACCCTGAGAAGTGTGTCTTCCGTGTTCCGTCCGGCAATCTTCTCGGGTTCTTTGTGTCGTAGCGTGGGATCGAGGCAAACCCATACAAGATCGAGGCTATCGAGCAGATTGAGGTGCCCAAGCAGATCAAGGACGTGCGTCGGCTCACTGGCTGTGTTGCCTCCATGAGCCGATTCATCTCCAAGTCTACCGAGCGCGCCCTTCCTTTTTTCAAAATCTTGAAGAAGGTAGGCCCAATGGAGTGGACCCCAGAAGCCGAGGCGGCGTTGCAAGATCTGAAGAAATACCTTTCCTCCATGCCAATACTGGTTGCGCCTAAACCATAAGAGCCGTTGCTGCTGTATCTAGCGGCAACGAATCAAGTGGTCAGCGCCGCACTGGTGGCACAGAGGGAGGTCGATGAGGAGGCAGTGGCGATGGCAGGTCCGGCGAATGGCAAGCCAGAGATTCCCCCGGCAGGGCCTGGTGCCGGCAAGGCCCCCGGCAGAGTCTGATGCCATCAGGGCGGTGCCCGCATGGTCAAGTGAAGTGGTGCAGAAGAAGAAGATGATGCAGCACTCGGTTTACTTTGTCAGCTCCCTCTTGCAAGGGGCTAGGTCGAGGTACTCCGGTGTGCAGAAATTGCTCTTCGGCCTCCTTATGGCCTCGAGGAAGCAGCATCATTACTTCCAAGCCCACGAGATCACTGTCGTCACCCGACCTGTAACAGAGCATCGTGACAACCCAGATGCAATCGGAAGGATTGTGGAATGGGCCTTGGAGTTGTCGAGCTTTGGGTTGAAGTTTGAAAGTACCTCGACAATCCAGAGTAGAGTCTTGGTGGACTTCATTGCAGAATGGACCTCAACGCCCGACAAAGAAATTCAGGAGGCCGCTCTCCCTGGCAAGGAAGCAAGCCGCGACTGGATCATGTACTTTGATGGGGCTTTCTCGCATCAAAGGCGCCCGGTGCAGTGTGCTTGTCGCACCCACCAGAGAGCACCTCAAGTATGTGATCCAGATGCACTTTCCTAGGGAGATGTCCACAAACAACACTACCGAATATGAGGGGCTACTTGCTAGTTTCAGGATCGCGGCAGACCTCGGGGTGAAAAAGCTCATCGTCAGGGGTGATTCACAGCTTGTCGTCAGACAAGTTAACAAGGATTATCAGAGCCCGTTGATGGAGGCCTACGTAGATGAGGTGAGGAAACTGGAGGAGCGCTTCGACGGTATACGAGCAGAGCATGTTCCTCGAGTGGAGAATGACATCGCTGACTACCTGTCAAAGTGCGCTGCATTCAAGCTACCTATGGAACCGGGTACCTTTTGTCTTCGGTTAACTCAACCATCCGTCGAGCCATCAACAGAGCAGAACAAGCAGAGGAAGTCAGGCCCCGGCAAGTACTTTCCCCCCGAGCCCCCAGCGGCTGCCGGCAAGGGTCTTACCGCGGATCCTAAGCCTGCCGAGGGACGGCTGGCTCCGGTAGGGCGCCAAGCCCTGGCCGTAGAGACGGCTGCCCCCATGGTGGAAGAGATGCCTTTGGTCCTTGTCGTCGAGCCCCAGGCTCCAGCATGGGCACAGCATACCATCCATTTTCTCCAGATAGTGGAACTTCCTGAGGAGCAGGAAGAAGCAAAAAAAGTAGCTCGTGGGTCTGCCTTGTACTAGTTCATCGATGACGTCCTCTACAAAAGAAGAGCAAACAGTGTGAAATTGAAGTGCATCCCTCGGGAGGAAGGACTGGAGCTGTTGGCAGAGATACATGGAGGCATATGTGGCTCCCACATAGGGTCAAGGGCCCTTGCCGGCAAGGCATTCTGGCAAGGCTTCTTCTGGCCCACTGCCCTCCAGGATGCAACGGCACTAGTAACCAAGTGTGAAGCGTGTCAGTTCCATTCAAAGAAGCTTCATCAACCAGCTCAAGCCCTTCAAACAATCCCTCTCTCCTGGCCATTTTCGGTCTGGGGGCTCGACATACTGAGCCCCTTCCCCCGTGCTGTCGGGGGCTTTGAGTACTTGTACATTGCAATCGACAATTTCACAAAGTGGCCGGAGGTGGAACCGGTGAGGAAGGTGACAGCACAGTCAGCCGTCAAGTTCTTCAAGGGACTAGTCTGCCGTTTTGGTGTGCCAAACAGAGTCATCACCGATAACGGCACGCAGTTCACAAGCCACACCTTCATGCAATACATTCAAGACCTCGGCAGCAAGGTCTGTTTTGCTTCCGTGGCACACACCCGGAGCAACGGCCAAGCGGAGAGGGCAAATGTTGAAGTGTTGCGAGGCCTGAGAACGAAGACCTTTGACAAGCTGCACAAGAGTGGAAGGTGCTGGATTGATTAGTTACCGGCGGTTCTTTTGTCGATCAGGACGACGCCAAATCAAGCCACCGGCCAGACACCCTTTGCCCTAGTATATGGGGCAGAAGCAGTTCTCCCCACGAAACTCATATACGGGTCACCTCGAGTGCTCGCTTATGATGAGCTTGAGCAAGAGCAGTTGCGGCAAGATGACGCAACACTCCTTGAGGAAGATCGTCTTCGGGCGGCTGTGAGAGCAGCACGCTACCAGCAGGCCTTGAGCCACTACCATAGCCGCAAGGTCCATGCCCGAAGCTTTGAGGAAGGTGACCTTGTTCTTCGGCACGTTCAGTCGGCCAAGAATTCCAACAAGTTGACGCCGAACTGGGAAGGCCCTTATCGGGTAATACGAGTCACCAGGCCCGGTGCAGTCCGCCTGGAGACCGAAGATGCTGTCCCAGTGAGCAACTCCTGGAACATCAAGCATCTTCGCAAGTTTTACCCATAAGGCGCGGCTTGCCGGGCCTCCCGGCAAGCCACCTTTTGTACAAGCTTTGCCGGCAAGGCATGTAACCCTCTGTACAAAGCCAGGCGCAGACCCTGAGCATAAATAAACGAAGCGCTGGCGCCGTAAGTTATAGCATGCATGCTAGGTTAAGTCTCCTCCTCGGTTAGGGTTGATAGTGCTTAGCGGCAACTAACCCCTAGCCTAGAGGTCAAGTGTGCGTCTTTCTGTCCTCTTTGGTTCGCAGGGCACGTGGACATATCTCCTGAGCCACTTGGGAGAAAGAGGATGGACCGACGCTCCAGCCCTGGCAAGCCAGGATCGCCGGGGGCTGAAGACACAAGGATCCAACCACGGCAAGCCAAGGTTGCCGGGGGATGCGGATTCAGATAAGTCTTTTATCCCCTATTATGCACTTCTGTATAGAACTGGGACATATGAAGCCTCGTTTATATTCTTAAAACCACCATGCTCCCCTTTTCCCGTACCCAAGAGTTATCCTCTTGGGTCGGAATTTGGTAGTAGCCGCGGTGGCAAGGAGGTGAACGAGGGGCCTAACTCTACTTCGCCCCTGCCTCCGCCAAGAGCGTGAGAACGGTCGACCGAAGTGGAGAGACGGCAAGGCCTGTTGCCGGGCAACAATGTTTATCTTAAAAATAACAAGGATTCGTCCTTGGCATGGGCCTCTCTCATGCACAAAGAACCCGGCAAGCCCCCTTTTCATTAAAAACATCCCATACAGGTACAGTTCATACGGAATTAAAAACATGAGCAAGGGGATTACAAGTCTTAAATCTAACAAGTGCCCGCAGGCTTACAAACTAAAAAAAAGATAAGATGCACGTAATCCCTTTCTTGTCCCTCTCCTCAGGAGGTGAAACAAGACATCACGAGGGCGAAAGGAGCGCCTAGGAGAGGTGCGAGAAGCAGAAGGCGCCAAGAGAGCATCCCGGTGCCGGCGGAGGACTAGAAGATGAGGCAACGGCTCGACAATACGCGACGAAGGCGTCAGTGCCCACGTACTCCGAGTTGACGGCCGCCGCCCACCTTCTTTGCCTTCTCCAGCCCTCCTACGCCAGCCGCCCAAGGAGGCGATGGGGAACGCAACGATGGAGAGCTTGATGAGGAAGACCCTCGGCAGGGCGCGTGGCCGAGGAAGGGGCGGCGAGGTCAGTCGAAGTCGGAGTCGGCATCCTGCCGCTCGACTCCCTCATCGTCGCTTTCGCTGTCCTCCTCGTCACTCCCGCTTGAGGAGGAATCTTCATCTTCGGAGGAACTCTCCACGCAGCACTTCAGGCGAGTTCCAAGGTCTCTGAAGACCTTGACGGAGAGCAAGCCGCCCTCCATTAACTTGAAGTAGAGGATGAGCCCCACCGTCAAGCTATGGATGCGGGCGAACATCTTCCATCCGCGACGGAGATACATAACATGAGGAGCGGGGAAGTCGACGTCGACCCGCGTGTCGCCGATCCCGCAGCCCCTCATGTGCAATCTGAGGGTCTCGGGCGGATCGAGCTCCATCTTCTGAGCAAAGGGGGTGGGGAGACGGAGACGACGACGCGGTGGCCGGCGCAGCCGGATGAAGAACTCGCAGGGCCGGTCCCCGACGTGACCCTCCATCGCGGGAGGCACCGTTGGCGGAGGCGCGGCCACCACACCACCTCGTCCCCCTCTCCCCCGACCGCTACGGCGACCTAGGCCACGCCCCCTCCCCCTTCCTCTTGCGGCTGGCTCCACCGCCGCGGGCTCGTGGGAAGGAGGGACGCGCTGACGAGCAGTGACCTTGCCGCCACCGTCGAAGGCCCAGCACCTCCTCTCGCCATGGCAGGTGGGAGAAAGACACACGGGTGAAGGAGGATGGGTGCTGAAGGGATGTGGGACGACGCCCTCCCTCCCCCTGCTTATAAATGGGCGAGGTCGGGGCTCAGCCGCCCCACTCAGCCAATCCAGTCGTCAGAGGCGCAGGGAATCAGGACCGACCCGCCGCCCCAATCAGCGACGGCCCGGTTTCCCGCCTCCACCGCCCACCACTTGCATGAAGGACGCGTGGCGGGCGAGCAGGGTCGAGAGGACAAGTGAGGCGACCGTTCCCCGCCCCGTGATTGGGGGGCGTGGGCACCTTAAAGACCGCGACCCGAGTCCATCCAGTAAATGAGCCGCGCCTCCACGCCTCCCTCTTTTATGGGGAAGACGTGAGGCGCCTCTTTACCATGATGTGACACATGCATGCGGAAACCGCCCCACGCATGACCCCCACGTCACGCACGACCCTCCACGTCACGCGCAGGTCGTGGGGAAGCACAGCAGAAAGAAAATTACTCCGATAGAATCCGCCCCTCCTGCCCGCACACCGTATTGGGCCTAGCCCAACAACGTGTCGCTCTTATGTGAGGACCAGGCCCGGGGGCTCTTGTCGGTGTACAAAAGTAGGGGCGCTCCTTTTGACCCCTTTACTTGTGCGCGGACAGTCGGAGCCGCGCCCACGACCACACTAAGCAGAGCACGGGAGGGAAGCCGGAGAGAAGCCGAAGCACAAGATGGCCAAGGCAACGCCAAGACCAAAGATACCAAAGAGCGAGAGGGCGAGGTGGACTCCCTCGGCAAGATCCTTGCCGGGGCAGGCCTCCGCGGCCCCAGCAAGAACCTTGCTGGGGCAACTTTCCCGAACACCAAAAGAGCGAGCCGCCCTTGAGCCCACGGGTTCCAACCCAACCAACTACGATTGGACTAGGGCTCGGGAGGCACCTCTGTGGTGGCATGCAGATCTTTGTCAAGACCATAGATATATGAGATCAGATGAGGACCAGAAGACGGCGACCCTCGGCGGGATCCTTGTCGAGGAGATCCACAAGACCCCCGGCAAGCGCCTTGCCGGGGACGACTGCAGCTCCATGGTAAGACCCTTGTCGGGCCCCCGGCAAGGCCCTTGCCGAGGGTGTCAGCAGGGCCACAGCCAGGCCCGCGTCGACCAAGACTCTACCACCGTCCCCAAGCAGCTGCTAGCTCAACCAGCTGGGCAGGCACCTGCGTGGCGACGGGGGGCCTCTGCGCCAAGTCAGCAAGCACATGCGTGGTGACATGCAGATCTTCGTGAAGACCCTACCACCGTGCCACCTCAGTTGCCTGCCTGCCTACCTGGCGCCGCATGCATCACTGGCCAGGGTACGTGTCGAAGCAAAGAGAAGCAGCGACGGATGGGACAGGCCTCGCTCCCGTCCCCGATAAAGCTAGGGGACACCTAAGCGACGCATTAAATGTGTCTTGTCCTATAATACAGGCGATAAGCTTATAGTACTATAGGCCTTTCCACCTCCTGTGTGCCACTGTGGCAACCCCTTTCGACTATAAAAGGAGGCCCATGGCGTACTGGAAGAGGATTCGGCTCTTTGGAACTACACAGCCACCATAGCTAGTTCTAGAGCTCAAGAACACTCAATACATCCACCAAAGCAGGACTAGGGTTTTACGCATCCTCGCGGCCTGAACCTGGGTAAACGATCCTTGTGCTGACTGCTAATCCTGCTCTTCTCACAACCTCGCGCCCAGGCAACCGTAGTAGGGATTCTTGTGAACACATAGGTATCGTTTCCCACCGGCAGCATTGCAAGGCGGGATCCCCTTACCAAATACTCCAGGATAGTCTTCGGACGCAACGAACGTGTCCGGATCTGCAACACAAGTACCACACACAACCATAGAAAGTATAATATTTCATGATTCCAATCCGCTGCAACTTTTTTGTAATGTGACATCACGTCTGCCCGGTCATTATTTCGAACTGTTTGTTGTCCTGATGTTCCATGTTTTTGAGGCGTGGTTTTTATTGGCATGTCTTGTCGAAGCAGAGATCGTGTCCCCTTATTACGGGATTCTCATCAATACGAGCGTGGGTAACCCAACCATTCCATTGGGATGATTCCTTAGGAATAGGCAGGTTTTCAGGCTTAGGAGGAGGCGTTCGATATCCGTTGCCTTTATAAAGGAGCCAAGGGCCGTCTCTTTTTACGCCAACCTTTTCCTCGGCCCTTCCAACCTCGAGTTCTAGGACCCAAGGTTCGACTTCATTGCTTGAAGCTTCCCAATCATGTCTGGACCCAGCCCACATGGCCGATGGGTGGCTTCCTCTGTTATAGAGGAGGACATTGCGAAGCTCCGTGCGGCCAGATACCTGACCGCGGAGATCCCCCACAGGCTTCCTGCTCGAGGACAGGTTCTTCCTACTCCAAGATCTGGTGAGAGGGTTGTATTCATCTCCCACTTCATCCGAGGGCTAGGATTCGCTCTTCATCCATTGTTCGGGGGATCATGTTTTATTATGGACTAGATTTTCACGATCTAGCCCCAGACTCTTTCCTCCGCGTCTCGGCGTTCATTATCACGTGCGAGGCCTTTGTCCGTATTCCCCCACACTTTGGTTTATGGCTCAAGACCTTTAGCGTGAAGCCGAAGGTAGTCGACGGGGAACAAGCGGAGTGCGGTGGTGCTTCACCGAAACTCCCAACCAATGGCAGCGGGAGTGGTTTTACGTCATCGAGCCCCGTGGAACCAAGTAGGCAGCCATACCTGCGTTTCGATCTGGCCCTCCGTTACAGCTTGCATCATGGATTAATAAGGGGCTGGACTAGCGATCAATTGACGAGGTGCAGACTCTACAAAGCCGCATCCGGAGCCTCCTTGAAAAGGACATCGATCTTATCAATGTGATTCAAGTAATGCTGGTCTGCCGGGCCCTGTCGGGCCAGCGACGGCCTCTCCACATGTGGGAGTTCAATCCGGAAGGACCACGGACCCTCCAACACTTCTTCGGCACTACGCACAAAGGAATGTGGAAGTTGTTTTTTGGGAAACAAAAACAGTGGCCGGACACCACCGAGGACATCGGCCTTGACTGCAACCATCCGGATACCTCGGTAAGCGCTCGACTCCTGAACACTTTTTAGCTATGTATGTCGTAACGCAATACTGAGCAAACTATCTTCTTCCAGGGCTGGATAAAGAAAGTGGAGCGAATTAGGTGTTCGGCGCCCCTTCCCAAAGACTCAGCGGATCCCGTACTAACAAGGATGCTGGCCCCGACACCGTACCAGATGTCTCTGAAGGAGGACAAGGCGGAGAGCGGGAGGACCAAAGGTGGCCTCCATTCTGAAGGTATATCAGACACTGTGTCCGGGGAGATCAAAATTCCATCGCCCGAAGACAAAACTGAAGGAGAAGCCAACATCCCTTTTCCTCATGGTAAGAAAAGGGCCGCCTCCGAAGGTTGGGAGGAAAAGGCTCCTAAGCGAGGCAAGATGCCCCTACCGGGCGGCTCGGGCTTGGGGGACGATGTCATCGCACAGTCCCACAGTGAGAACAAGCCTTTAGCCAAATCGTAAGTGAACAAAGGTGTTTTAAACATATCCCATTCCTTTCCTGTTATAGAGGTAACATCTAGAATATATGTTTTTACAGCTCGGCACACAGTCTTCTTCAGCAATCATGTTCCTCGGGGGATCTTCTTCCAGACATGATGGAAAGCGAGACGCCTCCACTGGCCTCCTCGCCCAATAGGGGGGACGACTTCGAGGTGTCGTCCCGGAGGGTTTCTCCTGATCAACAAGTGGTACGAGGGATGATGAAGACACTACCCTAAGGTGATGCTTCGGTAGCCCAGGGTCCGGGGGCCAACCATAATGGCCCCGGACTGTCCGGTTTACAGCCGGAGATGACTCTAGGGACGAATAAACGGATCCCTTTGAAGGGAGGCCGTACTCCTACAGAAGCTTCCGGAGATCCAGAAGCGCGGGATATTTTGACGAACATGCCGCGACAGGCGTCCATCTCACAGGAACATCATACCTTGATGGGTACAGTGGTTGATAAGGTTCTGTCCGTGAAAAGCGGATTGAATGAAGCCTTCACGAGCCTGCTAAGAGGCTTCGAGGTTTGTACTGTAATATTTTCGATTGTGTTTTATTCACAAAATGCACCTGTGTATAGATAGTAGCCCCTGAGACTCTGATTGGCTTCCCAAGGGAGGCGATGAAAGGATCAAAAAGATATGCCCAGGAAATAATCTGATTAATTGGAACACAGGCTGTTACCTCACTGGCTACTGCCCGGACTACAAAGGTTGCAGATCTGCAATGGAAGATTGATGAGGCAGATGATGACATCACGCTTACCAACCGGCGACTTGACGAGGCGCAAGGTATGTTTTTGGGGCAGTCATTATATGCACGTGCTTATAATAGAAGCATGACACTGAGAATTGTATACTGAGATATGCATGACTGCAGATGGTGCCGCCGCAGTTGAGATCCTTCGGGCTGAGCTAGCCCGGGCCAAGGAGTAGACTCGAATTAGTAATGCGACTACCGAAAAGGCATCGGTCGAGTTAAAGGCCGAACAGGCTACTCGGCGCCAGTACAAGGAGAAAATATCCACGACAGCGCTTGAGCTAAAGGAGGCCGCTAGCCGCTGCGAATTTCTCGAGAAGGATAATAAAGCCAGAACGGCTGATCTTGACAAGGCCTTACGAGAGGCGAAAGAAGCGTGGTCCGTGTCTAGAGCGACCCGGGAGGAGATCCGGCAAACTGGGGAGATCGCGGCTGGTAAGCCCTTTTTGTTACAAACTAAGTTCGGCGATCCGAATTATGCCCCGCTTAATTAAGTGTGGAGTTCTCCAGATGCATTGTTGGACTTGTCAAAGAGTGTCTCCGATGCGCCGCAGTTTTTCCAAGCACAAGAAGGACGTGCAACAGAAAAGCTGTTCTGGTCGCAGTTTAGCATGCCGAAGCGTCCGCTATTGCTGAATGAACAGATGGCCCAGTGGGTAGAGCTCCACAAGATATCCGGATCTGCCATGAAGGACGTCGTGGTCTGGTTGTGTCCTACCGAGCCAGTTCCGGATAGTTATTTCTGTTTGGTGCAGCGACTTGTTGATGCGGTGCCACGTATCGACGCCGTTAAGCGGTCGACGTGCATTGAAGGTGCACGGATGGCCTTTGCCCGTGTCAGGACATACTGAGCGAAGATGAAGGCCACCAATGTTGCAGCGAAGAGTCCACCCATGGGCAAGGACCACCACGCACCAGAGCATTATTTCGAGGATGTCTTAGAGGGTGCCAGCTTGATAGAGGGTCGATGCTCGAAAGACGTGATATTCGAGTGAAATGTATTGAAATTGTAAAAGACAATATTATGATATAATAAGGCTATTTTTCATTTTACTATCGCTTAAAGGCTTTGGTTCCTCCTGTGCGGCCATTTTTGTATAATCTGAAAGTTTTCCAGTCGTCGGCTTCAGCCCCCTCGTAGGAAATACGGGGGTGTTCGGAAAAGCACTTGATCACTCTTAACCCAACGTATTGGTTCATGAAGGAGGTGTCAATGCGGCGAACTAGGCAATCGGACTATAGGGCGTTAACACTTTCAGTTAGCCATAGGAGTTTTATGGTGGGTCTACGATATAGACCCTGGTATGTACGCGGATATCCCAATATGGTGCGTTACATGTGTAACCTGAAGAAAGGTCCTTCGTGTAATACAGAGGGAATCGCGAAAGATTCTGATAACTCATCGAGTGGTTGACCAGCTCTCGCCGCATCATGACAGTCAGTTTTTGGCTTTCTCTACTGAGGTGTTTGATCAGATGAACCAGAAACACAATCGCAGTAGTTCTCCCTTTACTACCCTACCCGATAGAGCGAAACGTAAGGTAGTAAGCACAGGAGCCGGGCAACCCAACTATGGACCCAAGACATGATACGGAGCTGATGCATATAAGGCCAAACTCGCGACGCCGAAGTATGCTATAAAGTTGTTCGGAC
This sequence comes from Aegilops bicornis, assembly GCA_021605145.1. Lineage (NCBI taxonomy): Eukaryota > Viridiplantae > Streptophyta > Magnoliopsida > Poales > Poaceae > Aegilops > Aegilops bicornis. Next base: position 256,220,759 of record CM038670.1, on the reverse strand, counting down.
TTGTTGGCAACGCATTTTGTTCCCATACCGAGCCCCTGGCAAGTTATGCCGGGGTGCGTGTGTGAAACAACCAAAGGAGCAAAATTAAGTTCTTTTGAGAAAAGTGAATACTGGATACGGATTATGTTCACTGGAACCTGAGTGATATGCCAATCATCATTTTATAGATAATAATGCCACAACCCCGGCTATTTGACATGCTAAAGGTCGACGGCTAAGGAAAAAGGCACTTTACAGGCTCGCAAAATAGAGAGTGCGGTCTACAAAAAGTTGTTTTGGACCTCCTGTCGCATGTGTGAGCCTCCTTTCCTCGGTGAAGGGGCTCCCTAACAAGAGTAGCCTTTGGGTGAATGTACGAACTCGAACTCCGATAGAGTTCGTGAGATGACCAGCTTTTGAGCCACCTGTGGTAAAGGATAATGAAAAAGAAAGAGTAGTTAGAAAAAAAGGAGGTTATGGGAGTACTTGTAGGCCTGTCCGTATTGTGCTTCCGCTGATGCCTAGGGTATTTTAAGTGCATAGTTATGTATGCGTGGTACAGATTTCTCAGGTATATACGGCGGACGGCGGAAGCCGAACTGCTAGTCCAGCTCCGAGATTGGTCGGTCCTGTTGAGAGACCGGCGGCTTAATGGCCGACAAGGTATGCGGTTTAATAAGACCGCTTTGTACTTCAGCTGAAGTAGCCGTAGTATGATCCGCTGTCCGGAGGGAGCGCTTCTTACGCTCCCCTGTAGAGGTGTGTGTCACTATACCATGTTCACTGTTTTTACTTCGGGGGGAAATTGCTTCTGACCCCCGGTGTTCGGTTGGTGAGTCTCTTCGTCGTCGCTATCACCGGGCGGCCTCTTCCCCTTGTGTTTGGCGTTGAGCTTGCTAGCCTGTTGGAAGACCCAATAGCTTCTGTTTGTGTGATTAGTTGGTTTATCGTGGTTGCCATGAATCTGGCAGGGCCGATCCAATATCTTGTCTAAATTGGATGGTCCGTCTCTGTTTGCCTTGAATGGCTTTTTCCGTTGACCGGATTTGGGGCCGCTGAATCCGGTGTTGACCGCTGTGTCGTGCGTTCTTTCATTATCATTGCGATGTTTGTGTTTACTGCGTCGTGGCTTGCTGTTGCTGTCTCAGACTTCGGAAGTGCCCGGATCACTCGCGTTGTTGCTTCTCCGAGCGAGCCAGCTGTCTTCTCCCGCGCAAAAGAGAGTCATTATAGCGGTAAGGGCTGACATGGATTTTGGTTTTTCTTGACCGAGGTGGCGGGCGAGCCACTCGTCCCGGACGTTGTGCTTGAAGGCCGCTAGGGCTTTCGCGTCTGGACAGTCGACGATTTGGTTCTTTTTAACTAAGAACCTAGTCCAGTGCTTCCTGGCTGATTCTCCGGGCTGCTGGATGATGTGTCTTGTTCATCGGCAGCCAACTGGCTGGGTCAGAACGGAGGAAACAGCGTCGTGTTCACCGGGAGGCAAGTGATTGGGTTGGAATGCGTCCTGTTCATCGGGAGCCAATTGACTTGGACGGAACAGCCCAAACCGGGTCCTGTTCATCAACTCGGAGTCTCACCTCCCGCAAAACGGAGGAAACAGAGTTCTCTTTGACTGCCTACGGTCGAAACGGGGTCCTGTTCATCGGGCGCGGTCTCCCGTACCGCAAAACAGAAGAAATAAACTTCTCTCCAACCATGTACGGTCGAAATGGGTTCCTGTTCATCGGGAGGGGTCTGGCGTACCTCAAAAAGGAGGAAACAAACTTTTCTAAACCGCCTACGTTCAAAACGGGGTCATGTTCATTGGAGGGGTGTGTGGCATACCGCAAAACGGGACTCCACGGGCTACTGTTCATCCAGCCTCCGTGGGGTCCTGTTCATCCACCCCAACCGGTTGGATGTGGCGGCCTCCTCGGGGTCATGTTCATCCAGCGGCAAATGCATACTACCATGGGGTCCTGTTCATCCAGTGGCAACCACGTACTACCACTGGGTCATGTTCATCCAGCAGCAACCGCGTACACACGGCTGGGGTCCTGTTCATCCAACCCCCACCGAAAAATGTTCATACACATCCAACCCAACTGGCTCGACTCACCACATCTTGACTCGTTCTACGTATCGCGTGCGCGGCAGCAACAGACACTGTTCATCCAGAGGCAACCCAACCGGCTAGCTACGTTTTGCACAGGGGTTTCGATCAGCTTCAGTAAGCAGCAGCAGCGATCAATCGGGTTCAGTTAGCACCGAAGGGATCGATCGATCGGCTTCAGTACATAGCAACACACGATATCTCGGGTTCAGTAAAGTGAACGCCTCTCACTCGGGTTCAGTTATAGTGACACAACTCGCACCACGCACGCGTATGAGAGAAAAGTGCAAACCACAGTGCATCACTCGGCCCCGACCAACCCACTATAACCGGGAACTCCTCGAAAATTTGCTCGCCCTCAATTCTACCATGATTTCTTATGTCATGGACAGCCCAAAGAATGTCATGCAGGTGCGTCCCCGGCCCGCCCAGGACGAAAATCCGATTTTGTGTCATGATTTTTTGTCATAGAAGTAGGAGCCCACCACATCTATGATGATATGTGTTTTTGTCAAAATTATCATCATAGAAGTGTCATAAGCATGAGAAAAAAAAATTCGTTTGGTCCAATGTCATGGATATCTCTTTTTTGTAGTGCATGTTTAGGGAGAGAGGTGTCCATAAAACAAAATACAGACATGGTAGCATCATGATCATTATCATAACAACAATTATTAATCATATAACTTCTCATAATCAAGAAATAATTCATTCACAATATTGAAGTACAAAACATAAACTTTCTACAAAATGAACAAATTGTGTTCTCGGTCATTGAAAACAATTACAATTCATCATATTTCCAGGAAGAGTCTATGTAAGAGCTTTGTATTAGCAAGTACACATACTCAACTATCATATAGTCTTCTACGATTGCTAACACTCAAAGCATATTTTTTGGAACAAATGTTTCCGTCAGACACATAGGAAGATGGGGGTTTATAGTTTTCACCACCCAACTTATTTACCTCAAGAACAATGTCAACAATAATAACTCATGATTACCTACATCCAACTGGATATATGTGCCTGGATCTTTCCCTACCACATGATGCTTGCCAAGTGGAGAATAAATAAGACTTGATGACCCACTACCTATTGATGATAGTTTTCGTGATGAACAACTAGCTGTAATAGATGCTTCTCATAACACTCCTTGGTATGCTGACTATGCTAACTATATCGTTGCTAAATTTATACCACCTAGTTTCACATACAAACAAAAGAAAAAAATTCTTCTATGACTTAAGACATTACTTTTGGGATGACCCACATCTTTATAAAGAGGGAGTAGATGGTATTATTAGACATTGTGTACCTGAGCATGAACATGAACAAATCCTACGGAAGTGTCACTCCGAAGACTACGGGGGACATCATGCAGGATATAGAACTACCCATAAGGTATTACAATCTGGTTTTTACTGGCCTACTCTTTTCAAGGATGCCCGTAGGTTTGTCTTGTCTTGTGATGAATGTCAAAGAATAGGTAATAGCAGTAAGCGTCAGGAAATACCTATGAATTATTCACTGTTGTTGAACCTTTTGATAGTTGGGGCTTTGATTATATGGGATCTTTTTCTTCCTCTAATGGGTACACACATATTTTGGTTGTTGTTGATTATGTCACTAAGTGGGTAGAAGCTATTCCAACTAGCAGTGCCGATCATAACACCTCCATTAAAATGCTTAAAGAAGTTATTTTCCCAAGGTTTGGAGTCCCCAGATATTTAATGACTGATGGTGGTTCACGCTTTATTCATGGTGCTTTCCATAAAATGCTTGCTAAATATGATGCTAACCATAGAATTGCATCACCCTATCATTCTCAATCTAGTGGTCAAGTTGAACTTAGCAATAGAGAAAAAAAGTATTACAAAAAACTGTCAATAGGTCCCGTAAGAATTGGTCTAAGAAACTTGATGATGCACTTTGGGCCTATAAAATAGCTTATAAAAACCCTATGGGTATGTCTCCATATAAAATGGTTTATGGAAAAGCTTGTCATTTGCCTCTTGAGTTAGAACATAAAGCATATTGGCAATTAAAGAACTCAATTATGATTTCAAACTTGCCGGTGAAAAGAGGTTATTTGATATTAGCTCGCTAGATGAATGGAGAGCCCAAGCTTATGAAAATGCCAAACTATTCAAACAAAAAGTTAAAAGATGGCATGACAAAAGAATTCAAAAGCGGGAATTCAAGGCTGGTGAATATGTTCTATTGTACAATTCTCGTTTTAGATTTTTTGCAGGAAAATTTCTTTCCAAATGGGAAGGACCATGTATCATTTGAAGAAGTTTATCGCTCTGGAGCTATCAAGATTAATAATGCCAAAGGTACCAATCCGAAGGTGGTCAATGGACAAAGAATTAAGCACTATATTTCAAGTACACCTATTAATGTTGAAACTAACATTATCCAAACCATGACACCGGAAGAACACATAAATGAAACCTTCCAGAACCCTGAAAAAGAAGAGGTACGTGATAGGGAAGTAAACGAACTCTGAAAAATCCACAAAAATATTTTCTGTCAGTTTTGGAATATTAGAAAAAATAGAAAAATAAGAAACAACCGGAAGGCAACCCAGGTGCCCACAAGGCACCAAGGTGCGCTTGCCCCATCAGGCACGCCCTGGTGAGTAGTGGGCCCCTTAGGCACCTTCCCGACTCTATTTTCCTTCCGTATAATTGTTTCCCAAGATAAAAAATCTTTATATATATACCCCCGAATGATTTGACCACAGTATCACGGAGAAATCCTCTGTTCTTGATTCGTGCTGTTTTCTTGGAAGATCTGAAAATATGTCTCAAGATTCGAAGGGAGAGAACTATGTCGCTAATTATATCGCAAATTCCAAGGTCTATGGGGTGGAGGATCCTTACGGTTGGACCGCGGATGAGGAGGAAGACGCTGACATGGAGAAAGCAAGGGATGATAGCTCCGATGAAGATGAAGATCCACTACCTCAACCTGGAGATATGCACATGGAATTCAAGAAGTGAAGCCTTCCTAACAAAGGAAACAAACATAAGGTTCAATTTATCCCATCCTATTTTCTGCAGGAGAGCAAGCAATACAAAAAAGACACATCTGTGACATTTTGGGCCGAACGATTTTTTTTCCTGTCATGCTTATGACACTTCTATGACGATAATTGTGACAAAAATCGGTATCAGCATAGATGTGGTGGGCTCCTACTTATATGATAAAAAATCACGACAGAAAATGGGATTTTCATCCTGGGCGGGCCGGAGACGCAGCTGCATGACCTTCTTTGGGCTGTCCATGACGGAAAAAATCATGGTAGAAGCGAGGGCGAGGAAAATATCAGGGAGTTCCAGGTTACGGTGGGTGGTCGGGGCCGAGCGATGCATGGAGAGGTTTGCTCGTTTCTCTCATACACGTACGCACGTGTGTGCGAGGCGTTGCGCTCTAACTGAACCCAAGCGAGGCGTTGGGCTCTAACTGAACCCGAGGGATTACACTAGCTATGTTACTGAACCCCGATCGATCCCTTGCTGTTAACTAAACCCGAGTGATTCCTTCGCTACTGCTGTTAACTGAAGCCGATCAAAGCTGCCTCTAGATGAACAGTCCCCTGTGGGGTTGGATGAACAGTTCCCAGTGGGGTTTGGATGAATAGGATCCCGTGGTAGTAGAGGTCGTTGCTGCTGGATGAACAGGACCTCGATCAAGGAGGTGGGGTGGATGAACAGTAGCCGATGGAGGGCTGGTTGAACAGGACCCCGTGGAGGCTGGATGAACAGGACCCCGTGGAGGGCTGGTTGAACAGTAGCCGGGAGGGCTGGATGAAAACAGTAGCCCGTGGATGAACAGTAGCTGGTGGAGGCAGGAGGAAGACGCAGTGGATGAATAGTGCAGGTGGAGGGTGAAGGAAGTCAACGGTGGGTGAACAGTAGCCCGTGGAGTCCCGTTCTGCAGTACTCCACACCCCTTCGATGAACAAGACCCCCGTTTCGATCGTAGCGCCGCAACACAAGTCCGTTTCCTCCATTTTGCGGTACGCCACACCCCTCCTGATGAACAGGACCCCCGTTTCGACCGTAGCAATCCAACACAAGTCTGTTTCCTCCGTTTTGCTGTACGCCACACCCCTCCCGATGAACAGGAGCACCGTTTCGACCATAGCCGGTCGAACAGAAAGCCGTTTGCTCCATACTACGGTACGCCAGACCCTGTTTGAGTTGTTCCGTCCAAGTCGGTTAGCTCCCGTTGAATAGGACGCATTCCAACCCAGTCTATTGCCCCCCGATGAATAGGACGTTTGTTTCTGTGTTCCGACCTAGCAAGTTGGCTACCTGATGAACAGGATGCCATTGCTGTGGTCCGTTGCCTCTCCATGTACACGAGCCCTGGTTGTACGTATGCACGAGTACGTGTTCGAGACCCCGCCCATATGTACGTACGTGGCCATATTTTTTGGCATGTGGTTGTACATACGTGTACACGGTTTGGAAGGGACTACCTGAACTGCTATGTTGGGGGCTCTACTACTACACGTGCCGCTGCTTGCTAGGCCACGGTTCATCATTGCAGAGAGAGCAATCGACTAGTATGTATGTACACGTTCGCAACCATAATGACAACACTACGTATGCTTCGACCAGGTGGGTCCCGGCTATCAGGGAGGATAAGGAGGCACTTCCTTGCATGCGAAGTTATTAATGGTGGGTCCGAGCTGTCAGGGGGAGGATTCATTTTTTCGTGCCTAATATGGAGGCACTTTCCTTGCGTCCGAAGATATAGCTGGTGGGTCCCATCTATCGAAGGGGAAAACATTTTTCGCAAAAAACAACTAAGCCAAAATACAGAGGCGCTACCTGTTGGGGATCGTTGTAGAAATTAAAAAAATTCTATGCGTCACCAAGATCAATCTATGGAGAGACTAGCAACGAGAGACAGGGGAGTGCATCTTCATACCCTTGAAGATCATGACGCGGATGCATTACAAGAACGCGGATGAAGGAGTCGTACTCGCATCGATGCAGATCGCGGTTGATTCCGATCTAAGCGCCGAACAACGGCGCCTCCGCGTTCAACACACGTACAGCCCGGGGACGTCTCCTCCTTCTTGATCCAGCAAGGGGAGAGGAGAAGTTGAGGGAGAGCTCCGGCAGCACGACGACGTGGTGGTGGAGCTTGCAGTTCTCTGGCAGGGCTTCGCCAAGCACTACTACGGAGGAGGAGGTGTTGGGGGGGGAGAGGGCTGCGCCAGGCGAAGGGCTGCGGCTTCCATGCGCCTCCCCACTATATATAGGGGTGTAGTGGGCTGGTTTATTGCCCTCCAAGTCCATTGGGGCGTTGGCAAAGGTGGGGGAAAGAAATCCCATCATTTCCCTTCCCCACTAATTGTTAACCCCCTTTTTAGGGATCTTGATCTTATCCCTTCGGGAGATGATCTTATTCCTTCTAAGGGGGGATCTTGGTGCGCCTTGACCAGGTGTGTGGGGACTTTTCCCCACTACCCACGTTCATGTGGGTCCCCCCCATGCAGGTGGGCCCCACTACGGAACCTTCTAGAACCTTCCCGGTACAATACCGAAAAATCCCGAACATTTTCTGGTGGCCAAAATAGGACTTCCCATATATAAATATTTACCTCCGGACCATTCCGGAACTCCTCGTGACGTCCGGGATCTCATCCGGACTCGAACAACATTCGGTAACTGCACACTAATTCCCATAACAACTCTAGCGTCACCGAACCTTAAGTGTGTAGACCCTATGGGTTCGAGAATCATGCAGACATGACCGAGACAGCTCTCTGGCCAATAACCAACAATGGGATCTGGATACCCATGTTGGCTCCCACATGTTCCACGATGATCTCATCGGATGGACCACGATGTCGGGGATTCAATCAATCCTGTATACAATTCCCTTTGTCAATCAGTACGTTCCTTGCCCGAGATTCTATCATTGGTATCCCAATACCTCGTTCAATCTTGTTACCGGCAAGTCACTTTACTCGTTTCGTAATGCATGATCCCGTGAATAACTAATTAGTCACATTGAGCTCATTATGATGATGCATTACCGAATGGGCCCAGAGATACCTCTCCGTCATATGGAGTGACAAATCCCAGTCTCGATTCGTGCCAACCCAACGGACACTTTCGGAGATACCTGTAGTGCACCTTTATAGCCACCCAGTTACGTTGTGACGTTTGGTACACCAAAGCATTCCTACGGTATCCGGGAGTTGCACAATCTATTGGTCTAAGGAAATGATACTTGACATTAGAAAAGCTTCTAGCAAACGAACTACACGATCTTGTGCTATGCTTAGGATTGGGTCTTGTCCATCACATCATTCTCCTAATGATGTGATCCCGTTATCAATGACATCTAATGTCCATGGTCGTGAAACCATAACCATCTATTGATCAATGAGCTAGTCAACTAGAGGCTCACTAGGGACATGTTGTGGTCTATGTATTCACACATGTATTACGGTTTCCAGTTAATACAATTATAGCATGAACAATAGACAATTATCATGAACAAGGAAATACAATAATAACCATTTTATTTGCCTCTAGGGCATATTTCCAACAGTCTCCCACTTGCACTAGAGTCAATAATCTAGTTCACATCACTATGTGATTGTAATGAATACAACATCGATGGGGTTTGATCATATCTCGCTTGTGAGAGAGGTTATTAGTCAACGGTGCGAACCTTTCAGATCCGTGTGTGCTTTACAAATCTCTATGTCATCTTGTAGATGCAGCTACCATGCGCTACTTGGAGCTATTCCAAATAACTGCTCTACTATGCGAATCCGGTTTACTACTCAGAGTCATCCGGATTAGTGTCAAAGTTTGCATCGACGTAACCCTTTACGACGAACTCTTTGACCACCTCCATAATCGAGAAAATTCCTTAGTCCACTAGTTACTAAGGATAAGTTTGACCGCTGTCATATGATCCATTCCTGATTACTCTTGTACCCCTTGATTGACTCATGGCAAGACACATTTCATGTGCGGTACACAACATAGCATACTATAGAGCCTAAGTCTAAAGCATAGGGGACGACCTTCGTCCTCTCTTTCTGTCTTCTGCCGTGGTCAGATCTTGAGTCTTACTCAATGCTCACACCTTATAACACGGCCAAGAACTCCTTCTCTGCTGATCTATTTGAACTCCTTCAAAATCTTGTCACGGTATGTATTCATTTGAAAGTACTATTAAGCGTTTTTATCTATCCTTATAGATCTTGATGCTCAATGTTCAAGTAGCTTAATCCAGGTTTTCCATTGAAAAACACTTTTCAAATAACCCTATATGCTTTCCAGAAATTCTACATCATTTACGATCAAGAATATGTCAACAACATATACTCATCGAAATTCTATATCGCTCCCACTCACTTCTTTGGAAATACAAGTTTCTCATAAACTTTGTATAAACCCAAAATCTTTGATCATTTCATAAGCGTATATTCCAACTCCAAGATGCTTACTCCAATCCTTAGAAGGATTCTTTGGAGCTTTGCATACTTGTTAGCATCTTTTAGGATTGACAAAAACCTTCTGGTTGTATCACATACAATCTTTCCTCGAGAAAATTGTCGAGGAAACAATGTTTTGACATCCTATCTACAAGATTTCATAAATAATGCAGTAACTGCTAATACAATTACAACAGACTCTTAGCATCGCTACGAGTGAGAAAGTCTCACCGTAGTCAACTCCTTGAACTTGTTGGAAAACATATTAACGACAAGTTGAGCTTTCTTAATGGTGATACTTACCATCATTGCCCGTCTTCCTTTTAAAATCCATCTGTACCTAATAGCCTTACGACCATCAAGTAGTTCTTCCAAAGTCTATACTTTGTTTTCACACATGGATCCTCCCGGATTTTCTGGCCTCGAGCCATTTGTCGGAATCCGGGCCCACCATCGCTTCTCCATAGCTCGTAGGTTCATTGTTGTCTAGCAACATGACCTCCAAGATAGGATTACGTACCACTCTGAAATAGTACGCACCCTTGTCGGCCTACGAGGTTTGGTAGTGACTTGGTCTGAAGTTTCATGATCACTATCATCAGCTTCCACTTCAATTGGTGTAGGCGCTACAGGAACAACTTCCTGTGCCCTTCTACACACTTGTTGAAGTGACGGTTCAATAACCTCATCAAGTCTCCACCATCCTCCCACCCAATTCTTTCGAGAGAAACTTTTCCTCGAGAAAGGACCCGTTTCTAGAAACAATCACTTTTGCTTCCGGATTCTAAATAGGAGGTATACCCAACTGTTTTGGGTGTCCTATGAAGATGCATTTATCCGCTTTGGGTTCGAGCTTATCAGGCTAAACTTTTTTCACATAAGCGTCGCAGCCCCAAACTTTTAAGAAATGACAGCTTAGGTTTCTCTAGACCATAGTTCATATGGTGTCATCTCAACGGAATTACGTGGTGCCCTATTTAAAGTGAATGCGGTTGTCTCTAATGCCTAACCCATAAACCATAGTGGTAATTCGATAAGAGACATCATGGTATGCACCACATCCAATAGGGTGCAGCTATGATGTTCGAACACACCATCACACTATGGTGTTCCAGGCGGCATTAGTTGTAAAACAATTTCCACAATGTCTTAATTGTGTACCAAACACGTAACTCAGATATTCATCTCTATGATCACATCATAGACATTTTATCCTCTTGTCACGACGATCTTCAACTTTACTCTAAAATTACTTGAACCTTTCAATAATTCAGACTTGTGTTTCATCAAGTAAATATACTTAGAATCCACTCAAATCGTCTGTGAAGTAAGAGCATAACGTTATTCACTGCGTGCCTCAGCACTCATTGGATTGCACACATCAAATGTATTACTTCCAACAAGTTGCTCTCTTGTTTGATCACACTGAAAATGAGGCCTTTCAGTCATCTTGCCCATGTGGTATGATTTGCATGTCTCAAGTGATTCAAAATCAAGTGAGTCCAAACGATCCATCTGCATGGAGTTTCTTCATGCGTATAAACCAATAGACATGGTTCGCATGTCTCAAACTTTTCAAAAAACGAATGAGCCCAAAGATCCATCAACATGGAGCTTCTTCATGCGTTTTGTACCAATATGACTCAAATGGCAGTGCCACAAGAATGTGGTACTATCATTACTATCTTATATCTTTTGGCATGAACATGTGTATTACTACGATCGAGATTCAATAAACTAGTCATTTTAGGTGCAAGACCATTCAAATAAACAGAGTAACCATTATTCTCCTTAAATGAATAACCGTATTGCGATAAACATAATCCAATCATGTATATGCTCAACGCAAACACAAAATAACAATTATTTAGGTTTAACACCAATCTCAATGGTACAGGGAGCATGCGATGCTTGATCACATCAACCTTGGAAACACCTCCAACACATATCGTCATCTCACCTTTAGCTAGTCTCCGTTTATTCCGTAGCTTTTTATTTCGAGTTACTAACACTTAGCAACCGAACCCGTATTTTAATACCCTGGTGCTACTACGAGTACTAGTAAAGTACACATTATAATGTATATCCAATATATACATCGGCCTTGCCGACCTTCTCATCTACCAAGTATCTAGGGTAATTCTACTTCAGTGATCGTTCCCCTTATTTCAGAAGCACTTAGTCTCGGGTTTGGGTTCAACCTTGTGTTTCTTCACTAGAGCAGCAACTGATTTGCCGTTTCATGAAGTATCCCTTTCTTACCCTTGCCCTTATTGAAACTAGTGGTTTTACTAACCATCAAAAATTGATGCTCCTATTTGATTTCTACTTTCGCGGTGTCGCGAATAGCTCAAGGATCATCATATCTATTCCTGATATGTTATAGTTCATCACGAAACTCTAGTAGCTTGGTGGCAGTGACTTTGGAGAACCATCACTATCTCATTTGGAAGATTAATTCCCACTCGATTCAAGCGATTGTAGTACTCATACAATCTGAGCACATGCTCAACGATTGAGCTTTTCTCCTTAGTTTGCAGGCTTAAGAAACTTGTCAGAGGTCTCATACCTCTTGACGTGGGCACTAGCCTGGAATCCCAATTTTAGTCCTTGGAACATCTCATATGTTCTGCGATGTTTCAAAAACGTCTTTGGTGCCTCAATTCTAAACCATTTAGCATTATGCATTGAACTATCATGTAGTCATCAAAATGTGTATGTCAGATGTTCGCAACATCCACAACCGAGGCTCGAGGTTCAGCACACCGAGTGGTGCATTAAGGACATAATATTTCTGCGCAGCAATGAGGACAATCCTCAGTTTACGGACCCAGTCCGCATAATTGCTACTGTCAACTCTCAACTAAATTTTCTCTAGGAACATATCTAAAACAGTAGAACCAAAGCGTCAGCTACGACATAATTTGCAAAGACATTTTGACTATGTTCATGATAATTAAGTTCATCTAATCAAATTATTTAATGAACTCCCACTCAGATAGACATCCCTCTAGTCATCTAAGTGATACATGATCCGAGTCAACTAGGCCGTGTCCGATCATCACGTGAGACGGACTAGTCATAATCGGTGAACATCTTCATGTTGATCGTATCCACTCATGTTCGACCTTTCGGTCTCTTGTGTTCCGAGGCCATATGCATGTACATGCTAGGCTCGTCAAGTCAACCTAAGTGTTTTGCATGTGTAAATCTGGCTTACACCCGTTGTATGCGAATGTTAGAATCTATCACACCCGATCATCACGTGGTGCTTCAAAACAACGAACTTTCACAATGGTGCACAGTTAGGGGGAACACTTTCTTGAAATTTAATGAGGGATCATCTTATTTATGCTACCGTCATTCTAAGCAAATAAGATGTAAACATGACAAACATCACATGCAAAACATAGAGTGACATGATATGGCCAATATCATCTCGCGCCTTTGACCTTCATATTTCAGGCGCGGCATGATCACCTTCGTCACCGGCATGACACCATGATCTCCATCATCATGATCTCCATCATCGTGTCTTCATGAAGTTGTCTCGCCAACTATTACTTCAACTACTATGGCTAACGGTTAGCAATAAAGTAAAGTAATTACATGGCGTTTTCAATGACACGCAGGTCATACAATAAATTAAGACAAATCATATGGCTCCTGCCGGTTGTCATACTCATCGACATGCAAGTCGTGATTCCTATTACAAGAACATGATCAATCTCATACATCACATATGTATAATTCATCACATCCTTTTGGCCATATCACATCACATAGCATACCTTGCAAAACAAGTTAGACGTCCTCTAATTGTTGTTGCATGTTTTACGTGGCTGCTATGGGTTTCTAGCAAGAACATTTCTTACCTACGCAAAAGCCACAACGATGATATGCCAATTGCTATTTACCCTTCATAAGGACCCTTTTCATCGAATCTGGTCTGACTAAAGTAGGAGAGACTGGCACCCGCTAGCCCCCTTATGCAACAAGTGCATGTCAGTCGGTGGAACCTGTCTCACGTAAGCGTACATGTAAGGTCGGTCCGGGCCGCTTCATCCCACGATGTCGCCGAATCAAGATAAGACTAGTAACGGTAAGCAAATTGAAAAAATCATCGCCCACAACTACTTTGTGTTCTACTCGTGCATAGAATCTACGCATAGACCTAGCTCATGATAGCACTACTGGGGATCGTTGCAGAAATTAAAAAAATTCTACACATCACCAAGATCAATCTATGGAGAGACTAGCAACAAGAGAGAGGGGAGTGCATCTTCATACCCTTGAAGATCGCGATGCGGAAGCGTTACAAGAACGCGGATGAAGGAGTCGTACTTGCAGCGATTCAGATCGCGGTTGATTCCGATCTAAGCGTCGAACAACGGCGCCTCCGTGTTCAACACACGTACAGCCCGGGGACGTCTCCTCCTTCTTGATCCAGCAAGGGGAGAGGAGAAGTTGAGGGAGAGCTCCGGCAGCACGACATCATGGTGGTGGAGCTTGCAGTTCTCCGGCAGGGCTTCGCCAAGCACTACTACTACTACTACGGAGGTGTTGGGGAGGGAGAGGGCTGCGCCAGGGGAAGGGCTGCAGCTCCCATGCGCCTCACCACTATTTATAGGGGTGGAGGGGGCTGGTTTCTTGCCCTCCAAGTCCATTGGGGCATTGGCAAAGGTGGGGGAAAGAAATCCCATCATTTCCCTTCCCCACCGATTGTTATCCCCCATTTTTAGGTATCTTGATCTTATCCCTTCGGGATCTTATTCCTTATAAGGGGGGATCTTGGTGCCCCTTGACCAGGGGTGTGGGGCCTTGCCCCCACTACCCACGTTCATGTGGGTCCCCCCATGCAGGTGGGCCCCACTCTGGAACCTTCTAGAACCTTCCTGGTACAATACCTAAAAATCCCGAACATTTTCTAGTGGCCAAAATAGGACTTCCCATATATAAATCTTTACCTCCGGACCATTTCGGAACTCCTCGTGACGTCTGGGATCTCATCCGAGACTCCGGAAAACATTCAGTAACTGCACACTAATTCCCATAACAACTCTAGCGTCACCGAACCTTAAGTGTGTAGACCCTACGGGTTCGAGAATCATGCGAACATGACCGAGACAGCTCTCTGGCCAATAACCAACAGCGGGATCTGGATACCCATGTTGGCTCCCACATGTTCCACGATGATCTCATCGGATGAACCACGATGTCAGGGATTCAATCAATCCTGTATACAATTCCCTTTGTCAATCGATGCGTTACTTGCCCGAGATTCGATCGTCGGTATCCCAATACCTCGTTCAATCTCGTTACCGCAGAAGTCACTTTACTCGTTCGTAATGCATGATCCCGTGAATAACTAATTAGTCACATTGAGATCATTATGATGATGCATTACCGAGTGGGCCCGAAGATACCTCTCCGTCATGCGGAGTGACAAATCGATCTCGATTCGTGCCAACCCAACAGACACTTTCGGAGATACCTGTAGTGCACCTTTATAGCCACCCAGTTACGTTGTGACGTTTGGTTCACCCAAAGCATTCCTACGGTATCCGAGATTTGCACAATCTCATGGTCTAAGGAAATGATACTTGACATTAGAAAAGCTTCTAGCAAACGAACTACACGATCTTGTGCTATGCTTAGGATTGGGTCTTGTCCATCACATCATTCTCCTAATGATGTGATCCCGTTATCAATGACATATAATGCCCATGGTTAGGAAACCATAACCATCAATTCATCAACGAGCTAGTCAACTAGAGGCTCACTCGGGTCATGTTGTGGTCTATGTATTCACACATGTATTACGGATTCCAGTTAATACAATTATAGCATGAACAATAGACAATTATCATGAACAAGGAAATACAATAATAACCATTTTATTATTGCCTCTAGGGCATATTTCCAACACTTCCGATAGTTCCCTGCTATCAGGTGGAGGAATCATTATTTTGCGCATAATAAGGAGGCACTTCCTTACTGCGGCCGTAGACCCACCTGTCAGCCTCTCCACATACGGTCCTCTTCCGATGTAAGCCGTTCCTTGACCATATTGACCACGCCGCGCCGAGAGCACCAAGGCGGTGGAGGACGGCGAGGCCTAGGAAGGGAATGATTCGGTGCCAGGGTAGACTCGGCAGTTGTTTCCCATGCGGAGGGGCGTACGAGGGTTTACTGGTTGGGCTGCAGTGTGAGGCTGCCGTTGCCGGAGAATAACAGCAGGTCTGGGTGAGTACAGGGATGGCCAGGCCAGGAATGGGAGTAGGGTGGGGCGGTGAGGCATGTGCGGCAGCAGAGCCAGCCATGGGAGGCAGGAGCAGGCGGCACGACCGGCGCTGGTTTGGACGGCGGCAGCAAGAAGACCAGAGGTTGAAGAAGCACTACGGCCGTTGGATGGACATCGTACGGTCATAAGAGCTAGAATCGTTCATATTGACTAAGTTAACAAAGCCCTCTGTCCGCGTCTGTAGGCCCACAAGTCAGCCTTCAACTATGGTGGGTCCCAGATAGCAGGGGGAGTATTCATTTTTTTTCTGTAATAAGGAGGCACTTCCTTCCGTGAGAAGATATAGCTGGTGGGTCCGAGCTGTCAGTGGGAGGAACATTTTTTCACGAAATATAGAGGCCCTTCCGGTGGGTCCCTACAGTAAGGTGGATGAATGATTATTTTGCGCGTAATAAAGGGGCACTTCCTTGCGTGCGGTCGTGGACCCAGCTGTTAGGCTCTCCACGTACTGTCCTATTCCGATGGATGTTGTTCGTTGACCACGCCGCGCCGAGAGCACTTGGCAAGGGGACGACGGGCGAGGCTCGAAGGGAAACGACCCGGAGCCGGGGAAGACTCGGTAGTGGTTGCCCACGCGGTGGGGAGTACGAGGGTTTACTCGTTCGGCTGCCATCGCCGGAAAATAACAGGAGGTGTGGGTGAGTAGAGGAATGGTCGGGCCAGCGATGGAGTAGGGTGGGGTGGTGCGGCCTGTGCGGCAGCACAACTGGCCACGGGAGGCAGGAACAGGCAGTGCCACCGGTGCTGGTTTGGGCGGCTGGAGCAAGAAGATCAGATATTGAAGAAGCAGCACGGCAGTTGGATTAACACTCCACGGTCACTTCTGCTTGAATCGTTTGTGGAATAAGTTGAAAAAGCCTTTCATACACGTCAACCTAGTAGACCCACAAGTCAGCCTCCAAATCTGTCCCAAACAGCATACAAGCCAAAATTTCTAGCCAGATTCAAATTAATTTAAAATTTAAGCATGCCTTAATTTAATTCCAATGAAATTTTACCCGCACAAAACAATGAAATTAAAAATACCAGAATCGAAAAGAAAAAAGTATTTTGGAACTAATTGCCTGCTTGTTGTATTTTTTCATTTTATAGCCCATTTATTGTTACTTATAGCCCATTTCTTATTGCTTATAGCCCATTTTCTGGGCAAGCCCGAATGCATCCCTCCTCGTCTTGAAAGATTTCCGGCCCAGCAGGGCGTAGAAAAGCTAGTAGGCCTACGTTGGTTATTCTGCAAAAAAAC
The DNA here is from genome assembly GCA_021605145.1 of Aegilops bicornis. Classification (NCBI taxonomy): domain Eukaryota; kingdom Viridiplantae; phylum Streptophyta; class Magnoliopsida; order Poales; family Poaceae; genus Aegilops; species Aegilops bicornis. Next base: position 256,203,655 of record CM038670.1, on the reverse strand, counting down.
TAAATAGATGGGCTAGCCATTTTCAGAAATGAAAAAAACTGGGCTGGTCATGTGATAAACATATGAAATAGAAGCCTGGACTAGACGGGCCACAGCTCCCGCACAACCCAGTTGATACCCTTCTCCGTCCCGAAAAAATTAATGCGCACGCTGCTGGATCCCGGGTGTCTGCCGCTCCTTGTGCAGTTATCTCGCTTATTGACTACATTGACAGTGGCATGCGTCCCAGATGTCATGAAACCATCAGGAGGAACCTTGTTTTCTTGTAATAAAGGAGGCACTTGCATGCCTACTGCCATGATCCTGGTGGGCCCTATTGTCATCCTCACCATGTACAATCATCTCCTTGCACTACAAAAAAAAAGACACATCCGTGACATTTTGGGCCGAACGGAAAAAAATTCTGTCATACTTATGACACTTCTATGATGATAATTGTGACAAAACCCAGTATCATCATAGATGTGGTGGGCTCCTACTTCTATGACAAAAAATCATGACAGAAAATGGGCTTTCGTCGTGGGCGGGCGGAGGCAGCGGTACATGACATTCTTTGGGCCGTCCATGACGGAAAAAACCGTGGTAGAAGCGAGGGCGACGAAAATATCGGGTGTTCCGTAGCGGTGGGTGGTCGGGGCGGCGATGCGTGTTTCTCGTACACGCACGCAGCGTGGCGCGAGGCATTGGGCTCTAAGCGAACCCGAGCAAGGCGTTGGGCTCTAATCGAACCCGGCGATTGGTGCGAGCTCGCATTCTGAACCCGAGCGATCGATCGATGGCTGTTAATGAACCCGATCGAGTGATTCGCCGCTCTGCTCCTAAGCTGAAGCCGATCGATGCTGCCTGGATGAGCGATGGCGTTCTTTGGGGGGGGTTGGATGAAAAGTTCGGTGGGGGTGGATGAACAGGACCCCATGGTGTTGCCTCTGGATGAACAGGACCCCGATCAATCGAGCCGGTTGGGGCTGGATGAAAATGACCATGTGGAGGGCTGGATGAACAGGACCACCCCATGGAGGGCAGGATGAATAGGACCACCCCGTGGAGGGCAGGATGAACAGTAGACGGTGGAGGGCTGGATGAATAGTAGCCCATGGAGGGGTGGTTGGACAGGAGCCCGTGGAGAGGGCTGGTTGAACAGTAGCCGGTGAAGGCTGGATGAGCAGGAGCCCGTGGATGAACAGTCGCAGGTGGAGGCTGGAGGAGGTCGACGGTGGATGAGCGATCGCATGTGGAGGCTGGAGGAGGTCGACGGTGGATGAGCGATGGCCGTGGAGGCCGGAGAATTCGACGGTGGAGATCAATAGTATCCTGTGGAGTCCCATTTTGCGGTATGCCACACCCCTCCCGATGAACAGGACCCTCGTTTCGACCGTAGTGCTCCAACACAAGTCCGTTTCCTCCGTTTTGCGGTACGCCACACCCCTCCCGATCAACAGGACCCCGTTTGACCGTAGTAGGGAGGTCATTTCCTCCATTTTGATGCGCGGACCCCTCCCGATGAACAGGATCCCGTTTGAACATGGCGGTCTAACACAAGGCCATTTCCTCCGTTACGTAATGCGCCAGCCTCGTTCCATCAGCTGGTCCGTCCAAGCCCTCCCGATGAACACGACGACGCATTCCGTTCCGACCCAGCCGGTTGGCTCCACATGAACACGACGACGACGATGTTTCTCTGTTCCGACCCAGCCATGTACACGAGCCCTGGCCGTACGTACGTGAGGAGTAAGCGTTCAAGACCCTGCCCGTATGTACGTACGTGGCCGTATTTTCTTTCTTGCACACTGGCCGCTGTACGTACGTGTACATGCTACGTGCGCGCCTCTACTACGACACGTGTGCGCCTCTACATCAACTAGTATGTACGTACACGTTCGCGACCAGAATGACAATGCTATGTATGCTTCGACTAGGTGGGTCCCGATCGTGCACTTCCTTGCTCAAGATGTAGCTGGTGGGTCCCAGCAGTCAGGGGGCGAATTGTTTTTTTTTGCCCGGACGCACTTCCTTGCATGCGAAGATGTAGCTGGTGGGTTCCAGCAGTCAGGGGGAAAAGTTTTTTTGTGAAATACGGTGGCCCGTCCGGTGGGTCCCCGCTGTCAGGTGGAGTAATATTTATTTTGCACGTAATAAGGAGGCACTTCCTTACTGTGGCCGTGGACCCAGATGTCAGCCTCTCCACGTATACTACTCTTCCGATGGAAGTCGGTCATTGACCACATTGACCACGCCCTGCCGAGAGTAGCAAGGTGGTGGATGACGGCAAGGCCTAGGAAGGGGACGACGCGAAGCCAGGGAGGACGCGACAGTGGAAGCCCGCGCGGAGAGGAGTACGAGGGTTCACTGGTTCGGCTGCGGTGTGAGGCTGCCGTTGTTGCAAGGCTTGGCCAGCGGTGGGAATAGTAGGGGGCGGTGAGGCCTCCGCCGCATCGCAGCAGGCCACGGGAGGCAGGAGCACTAGGCACGACCGGCGCTGGTTTGGGCGGCTGGAGCAAGAAGACCAGAGGTTGAAGAAGCACTACGGCCGTTGGATGGACATCGTACGGTCACTGGAGCTAGAATCGTGCATATTGACTAAGTTGAAAAAGCCCTCCGTCCCGTCAACTTAGTAGGCCCACAATTCAGCCTGCCACTATACTTTGGGTCCCGACTAGCGGGGGTATTCATTTTTGTGCGTAATAAGGAGGCACTTCCTTGCGTGCGAAGATATAGCTGGTGGGTCCAAGTCATCAGCGGCGGTATCATTTTTTTGCGAAATCTGAGGCCCTTTCGGTGGGTCCCGGATGTCGGTGGAGGAATCATTATTTTGTGTGTAATAAGGAGGCATTTCCTTGCGTGTGGCCGTGGACCCGGTATCGGCCTCTCCACGTCTGATCCACTTCAGATGCATGTCGGTCGTTGACCACATTGACCAGGCCGCGCCGAGAGCACCAGGGCGGTGGACGACGACGAGGCCTAGGAAGGGAACGACACGGAGGTAGGGAAGACTCGTCAGTTTTTTGTATGCGGAGGGGAGTACGACTATACGAGGGTTTACTGGTTCGTCTGCCGTCGCTGGAGAATAACAACAGGTGTGGGTGAGTAGAGGGATGGCTAGGCCAGCGATGGGAGTATGGTGGGGCGGTGAGGAGCTGTGGCGGCAAATGACCGACCACGGGGAGGAGGGAGCAGGCAGTCCCGCCGGCGCTTGTTTGAGCGGCTGGAGCAGGTAGAGGAGAGATTGAAGAAGCACGACGGCCGTTGGATGGAAAACCAACAGTCATTGCTTGTGCGTCAACCTGTTTTTTTAGGAAAGCCTCAAATCTGTGTAAAACAGCATACAACCCATCTGCCATTATTTCTAATAATTTACAGCCCATTTGCTAATTCTTAAGGTTTTTTTGGAGCCCATATTCTTTTTGTTAGCATTATAGCCCATATTGTGGCCATGGTTAAAAATTATCTGAAATTTTTCATATTTGGTAAGGCTCCGAACTGTTTTTAATCCCAAAATTTCGAGTCACATTTAAACTGATTTTAAAAATAAATGTATATCAATATAAAATCCAACAAATTGTCCATGCATAAAAATCAATGCAATTTCAAATCTCAAAATGAAAAAAAGAAATTTGAAACTAATTGCCGGTTTGATGTGTTTTAAAAATGTACAGCCCATTTCTCATTACTGATAGGCCATTTTCTCGGCCAGCCGACTGAAGCTCTCCTCATCTTGAAAGATTTGCAGCCCAACAGGCCTGACAAAGCGACTTACTTGGCAAATCACAAAAAACAGGGCTGTGGTCGTGGACCCAGCTGCAGCCGTGGACCCAGCTGCCAGCCTCTCCACGTACAGTACTCTTCCGATGGAAGTCGGTCGTTGACCACATTGACCACAACGTGCCAAGAGCACCAAGGCGGTGGACGACGGTGAGGCCTAGGAAAGGGACAACCGGAGCCGGGGAAGACGCGGCAGTGGATGCCCACGCGGAGAGGAGTACGAGGGTTCACTGGTTCGGCTGCAGCGTGAGGCTACCGTCGCCGCAGAATAACAAGGGGTGTGGGTGAGTAGAGGGGTGCCCTGGCCAGTGGCGGGAGTAGTAGGGGCAGTGAGGCCTCCGTGGCATCACAGCCGGCCACGGGTGGCAGGAGCACACGCGACCGACGCTGCTGGGCGGCTAGAGCAAGAAGACCAGAGGTTGAAGAAGCACTATGGCCATTGGATGGACATCGTGCAGTCCTTTGGAGCTAGAATCGTTCATATTGACTAAGTTGGCAAAGCCCTCCATCCCCGTCAACTTAGTAGACCCACAAGTCAGCGACCCACTATGGTGGGTCCCAGCTAGCAGGCGGTATTCATTTTTTTGTGCGTAATAAGGAGGGACTTCCTTGCGTGCGAAGATATAGCTGGTGGGTCCGACACATACGTGAGAGCGTTTTTTTTCGCCAAAAATCTGAAGCCCTTCCCACGTCTGATCCACGACAATTGCATAATAAGGAGGAACTTTCCTTCTGCGCGACCATGGACCTCGTGGGTCCCAGCCGTCAGGCTCTCCACGTATGGTCCTCTTCCGATGACTCTCGTATGTTGACCACGCCGCACCGAGCGCACCGAGGCGGTGGACGACGGCGAGGCCCCAGACTGGAACGACTCAGAGATGGGGAAGACACGGCAGTGGAGTCACAGACGGAGAGGAGTGGGAAACTTGACTGGTTCGGGTGCGGGGTGGGCCTACACTCGGCAGAGAATAGCAGGAGGTGCGGAGTGGAGGGATGGCCTGGCCGTTGGCGGGGTAGAGTTTCGCTGAGGAGCGCAAAACAACGCCGCTGGACGCCGGAGGCTGGAGCAAGCGGTCTCGGCAGCGCTGGGGGAAGAAGACGAGAGAATGAAGAAGAATGCTAGCCGTTGGATGTAAATCCAACGCCTTCTTAGGCTTCGACCTACTGGCCCACATGCAGCCAGTCCATTTGTTTCTTTAGTCCATTTGGTGGGCTGGGTGAAATAACGATGTAGCATCTATGCAGCACGTTTATATATATGGTAGAATTTAAAGCCCATTTGCATTTTCTCGAAATCCGTGGACTTGCTGGGCTGGGTGAAAATATCATGTTGGGCTAGACGGAGAAATATTATAAAAACATAAACACATGATTGCACGTCTATTACTGCATTGGTCAGTAAAATCTTTGCAAGCTTATATGCATAACCACTAGGAGTTAACTTGCCAAGTTATATATAAATAATAATTATTATTATTTTGTAAGAACTTTCAACTTACGAAATAAAATATCATTTAAATTTGATGAGTTAATAGTACGTAGGGTATTATTATTTTTTAGGCTAGACGTGGGACAGTTGAGTTGGTTCTAGGGAAAAATACTGGGAGAAAACTCAGTTTACATCGAAAAAGAAAGTGGGAGAAAATTCAGGGCAAATTTTAGCATGGTCCCTCTTACCTCCCCTTTTCACATGAGAGGTAAGAGTACATAATAGATCTGAGCCATTGATTTGATTAAATGATTTACTCTTACCTTCTTACCTCCCATGTGAAAAGAGGGGGTAAGAGGAAGCATGTTAGAACTACTCAAAATTCAGGTATAGGATTAATGAAAATGAAAAATAGAACTGAGCTGTATAGGAAGAGGACGAATGATTGAACAAAATAAAGAAATACAAATGGATAGGTGGTTGGTCCCATATGTCTGTGTACGAGACCTACTGGGTCCACCTGAGGAGGGGAATATGTTGGGAGGAAGGAGATTCAAAGCACGGCAGCCGAGTGAACTAGTTTTTTTTAACGGACAAGTGAACTAGTTACATTCATAAGAAAACAGCCACTAAAAAAAGCAAACAGGTTAATGGGTTCTTAAAAGCAAATATTTCAGACAAAACAGATAATTACGACACTTAGGCTAATGCATGAAACACTCAGATGATAAAGGTGCTTATAAACAGATAAAGTACAACATCTAGACCTTCCTGGCACGCTTGATCATGACGCTGCGGCTGTCCGTGTACTCGTCGATTACGTGAAGCAGACACACCCTCATGTCCAAGATCTGCGTGTACATGTCGTAGCATGCGTGTCGTCCTTAGCCCGCAGTAGGTTATGTAGGCTAGATTCGGAGGTACCTCCCACGTGTTCGGATCCTTGGTATCGTTGTCTTCTTTCATGTTGGCGTGTCGTGGGTCGATGATGGTCTCGGCGAGGTCAACCACGGAGTCCTTCTCCTGCCCGTTGCTGATGATCTTGTATTGCTTCTGGATGTCGACGAGCTTGTTGCACCAGATGGCCGAATCGTTGCGTTCTTCCTTCTCTCCACCATAGCGAAGGTGCAGTCGGCGCTGCCGATGAAACGGGCGAATGCTCCAGAACCTCTGATGGCCCTACATAAGTGGGTAGATGAGAACCTCGTCCCGCACACATACCTGGGCGACGGCGATCCGTTGGTCCCTGTCAGGAGACGAATGGATGGGCACAAGGTCTTGTCCTGCAACCTTGTGCTTTCTCGTCCTGTAGGTACTGCTTGAACTCGGTGAGGCAGAGCTTCACCGAGTTCTGATTGGTTGTGTACATCACATTCAACTTGGTGCAGCCATAGGACTGAACGGCAAACTCAAAGGGGAACTCCTTGCTGAAGTCCATATCCAGCAGGCTCACCCCTCGGATCGCCATTGGATTCTCTTCAAGTGAACGAGTGTGTAGGCGGTGGCAGCAGTTCGTTTTTCAGCTCTTGGGGAACTGGATTCAACAGTAAACTGAGTGTGTACAGGCGACAACAGCTACTACCCCTCCCTCATCCGCTCCACGCCCAACAGAAGATGCACCCACGACGCATTCAAACGCCTCCATTAAGAAACCTACTCTAGCCACACGTCGGTTCAAGAGCGGTCTCAGATTGGTTAGTCTTGTAATATGTGAGTTAGTGGTCACTTTACTTAAATTTAATTAGCTTTAATTAAAATTTATACTTAAAACAAGCAATGCATTGGCTTGTTCTATCAGTGCCACAGGATCAACATGCACAACAATTAGAATTATTATTCTCAGGACGCACACGATCAACACAATTGTCGCACTTTCACAAAGATAATACTACCAAGTTTGAACTGTTTGTTATGGTTGTTGTCCTCTGCATCATCATGTCATGTTTCCTAGCTTGCAAGATTCAGAACCAACAAATAAGATCCAAATAATAAGTACAACAAAGATGCCTACACATCTCATTGATTCCCATCTTGCAAGATTCAGAACCAACAAATAAGATCCAAATAATAAGTACAACAAAGATGCCTACACATCTCATTGATTCCCAGCTTGCAAGATTCGTAACCAACAAATAAGATTCAAATAATAAGTACAACAAAGATGTCTACACATCTCATTGATTCCCAGCTTGCAAGATTCAGAACCAACCCATTAGAGCCTTTTGATAAAGTGAATATCGGGATTAAATCCATGTTGGCTAGCCATGTCATACAGTCGAAGAACTTGGCGAATGCTCTTGACCGTCACAACATCTGTAGTTGAGTATTCCTATTTGCAGAACACAAACCAGGAGAGCATGATTTCACTTTAATAGTGGCCTCCTTTACTCAACCTGCAGCTCCACTCGGATGAAGCCTGCCTGGAGTTCCATGATTCAATTCATACGCCCTTTTCTGCAGTTCACCTGAAATAAAGCAAACATTGCATCATTCAGCTAGCAAGAAGTACTTGCTCTCGTGAGCTAGCATGTTCTTCTTTAGTAGTTGCACTAAAATTGAGGAACATTAAGGTTGGCTGTCCGGCTCATGTAAGGTGCAACTATAATTTTCTTGTCCTTTTGTGTAGTTCCACTAAAATAAAGTGCCATTGTGGTGACAGTGACGGCTCATCTTGCAAAGGCTAATAAAATGTTGCACGAGATTACCAGCAAAACTTGACGGAGATTTTGGAAACTCCAATCACCATTTTGTGCAGTGCCACCAAAATTGAGAGATGTTGCCCACGTGACATTTTAGTTGAACTGCACAAGACACTCATTCCAAAAAAAGGTGTTTTGTGCAGTTCACCAAAAGGTCACAATAGCAACAAGGTGAAATGGATATCCCTATCTGCACAAAAAGATAGAAAGTAAACAGTTGCTGGTCAATAAGAATATACAAAATGAAAAGAAGCATCTTAATTATGTTCATGGCAATCACGCAAGGACAGTAGAAATTTTAAAACGTCAGCAATGCTTCATGTTACCAGAAGCATTACGATCAACAATGAGATTCCTCAAATATGCGATTACTACAAGGAGATTGTTAAGTGTGAGTGTGTGTTTTACCCATCCAGGCGGAAGTTATGTGCACACAAGAAGAAACGATTCAGTGTGGCGTTAAGGTTGAGGGTAATTAACTACGTATGAAGACATAGAGACCTTCAACATGCACGTGTGAGAGGTATACATGTATACGTGGGATGTGTGTGTGTGCACGCGCATGATCGAGATAAAAGAAAGAAGACATAAGTCGTAAGCTAAGATCAACTACATGGGGAAGACGGATCGGTATGACAATATGCATGCATGCGAGAATGCAGGGAAGAAGGCCCGACAATTGAGCATGTGTTTTTGTCTTTAAGAGATAGTGGTGTGGGCTGGAGCATGCATCTATGGCGAGCAAAGGGAGTGAGGCACAACGATTATGCAAAAGAGATCAACCTATACATGAAAGAAGGTTGATGGAGAAACAGATAAATAGAAAGATAAAGATGCTAGATAGTGTGCATTAGAGATAGGAGTCGAGTGGACTAGAAGGCTGACTTATGGGTGTGGGTGTGAGAGAGATGAAGAAAGGGCGCATGTGACTCACATACAAACAAATATCGGAGATAAATGAGATCCCGAGAGATGGAGTTTTGTGTCAGCGAGAGAGAAAGATATTTCAAAACGAGAGTTATAGCTAGAGAAACATATGAGGGAACACAAGATATATCTAGGGAGAGACAGTGTGTGAGCGACATGCAAGAGAACAGTGGAGAAATATGAGACCCTAGGAGACAGAGCTTGTGTTTGTGTGTGAGAAAGAGATATTTAAGAGGAAGAGTTGTAGGTTCTCATACCTAAGGAGCGAAAGACATCTCTGTATTAGGGGTGTGCGAGTGGCACACAGGGGAATAGTAGAGGGAAATGAGACCCCGGAAAACAAAGTTTTGTGTTTGTGTGAGATCGAGAAAGAGATTCCACCTGGAGAATCATAGTTAGAGACACATAGCAGGAAGCGAGATATACTTAGAGAGAGATAGAGATGAAGGTCGAGGGAGAGAGTACCGTCAGTGTGTTACGAAGATAAAAGATCATTGTCGACATACAGGAATACCCGAGAGACGATGAACGCGTATAGGTCTAGAGAGATAGTCCTATATAAGCATGAGTGATAGTTATATGAGACGAATATCTGGATTAAATGGGATTCAAATATTTAAACTGGAGATCACGACATCGATAATATCATAACGCAAATTTGTGTATCAAACATGCATATTCATTTGAATTTGGGGACACGTGTAATGTTATATAGTTTATCAATATTGGTGATCCATAGATTCTTTAATTAGAAACAATGCATGGTTTATATGCAATTAATGTCTAAACGGGATACACTATATGTTGCGTGTGTGAAACACATTATACATGTTTGAGAAATAAAAATACACACATGAAACACACATTAATTGGAGACAGTTAGCGAGGAATGCATACATTGGGTTTCAACATAAAGTGGTTTCAAATATTTGAAAATCCAAATTGATGGATACAACCTTATGAATCTGAGATCATCCCATTTGTAAAACCATATTTATGTATAAAGGGTGTTGTGCTTTTGAAAATATATATAAAAAAATGATGTATATAAAATTTTATTCCAATCAAAAATGGATCCCTCCCGAAAAAAATAGAATTCAAACGGGATTCGAATTGAGTTGGCACGGTAAACGTGCTCTCTGCAAAATTTGAACGAAGCGAGGAAAGTCGCAGTAACTGCCTGAAACCAAAATCTGCGAGATGGAAATTACTACTGCCTATCCCTGCCACGCAAAGCCTATCTGCTCGATTTCTATAGGTTTCGATAGGGGTAGGTTTGTAATTTCACTCGAACGTGACATAACCGCCTCTCACCCGGATTCATACACGGCGGGCGCCAAAACACAGTGTGTCCTCGGCCGAAATCGACTCCCTCACTGATTCATACATGGTGGGCACCAAAAACAAACTCTCGTCGGCAAATATTCGGTGTATGCGAGATTACCGTCCTATCCCCAACCGACTAATATTGCTGTGATATAGGAAATTTGAAACGGGGGCTAAGTTTGTAATTTCCTCGCATTCGAGACAAGCGCATACGAAGACATGGTTCCCTTCCTCTCCACCTCCATTTCCCATTCGTACTCCGTGGGTGCCAAAACACCCTCTCCACCCCAGCCTCCTCCGTCCGCCACCCCATCCACCGCCGTCCTCCTCCACCATGCCGGAGCTGATACCCTGACGCCGCCGTCCATTACAAGAGATCGACCTCTCTCATCCATGGCTTCGGACCGGGATCCTTGCATCCCGTCCTCTCGCTTCATCCCCGCCGTCGTCCACCTTGTCGGTGCCGCTCATACGACCGTCTCATCCACCGCGCCCCGCCGCCACCATCTACCCTCCTAGATCTGCTTCCACGCTGCCGACAGCCATCGCCACTCCTGAGCAGCTTAGCGTCGCGTGGCCGGGCAAGTTCAAGCCAGACTTGCCTCCTCGCTACGACGGCACCCCTGACCCCGCTGAGTTCCTGCAAATCTACGAGCTGAGCATCGAGGCGGTCAACGGTGATGAAAAAGTCATGGCGAACTGGTTCCCCGTGGCTCTCAAGGATGGCGCCCGCTAATGTCTCCTGAACCTGCCTCCAGGCTCCATCTCCTCCTGAAACGAGATGCGCGATCGCTTCGTCGCCAACTTCCAGGGCACTCGCGACTGCCCTCCGGCCGCGGGTGACCTGTGCCATGTCAAGCAGCAGCCGGGGGAGACCCTCCAGAAGTACATCCAACACTTCAACAACGTTCGCCTCAAGATCCCCAAGGTGACGGACGAGGCCATCATCTCCGCGTTTTCTGATGGCATCCGCGACGTCAAGATGAAGGAGGAGCTCGCCATCCACGAGGAGCTATGCACGTCCTTGGAGTTGTTCAACCTGGAGACCAAGTGCGCAAGGGCTGAGGAAGAGCGCCTTTCCCTTCTCAAGCTCCCAGCTGCCGACCTGGAGGAGAAGAAATACAAGGCCAAGGACGTGAAGCGTAAGGGAGTGGCCGTGCTTGTAGCGGAGCCAGACACGAAGCGCGGCCGTGACTAGCCTGAGTCATCCAAGAGCGGCCGGCCGTTCTGTGCCTTCCACAATGTTCACAGCCACAACACTAACGACTGTCAGGAGCTCAGGGCCATTCGAGACGGACGCCTCGGTCGACGCCCCGAGCGCAACAACCGGAGCTACGTCCGAGGAGGAGGACGTGGCGGAGGATGCTGGGACGACCGTGGCCCTCGCCAGGAGTGGCGCGACCAGCCTCGTGAGGACCGCTGGCAGGACCAGCCTCGCGAGGGCGCCTGGAGGGATCAGCCTCGCGAAGACCATCCTCAGGGCAATGCTGGGCTTCGTCCACTGCCGCCACCACCAAGAAGGAACGACAACCATCATCAGGACGAGGGGGCTGGGGGCTTCCAGGAGCCGCCGGCTATCGCCTGTATCCTGGGCGGAGCTCAAGCCCCGGCCTCTCAGCGAATCTTCAAGCTGTTTGCTCGCGAGGTGAACGCAGTCCTCCCCAGACTCGAGGCCACACGCCCGCTTAGGTGGTCCAAGTGCGCCATCACTTTCAGTTCGGCAGACCAGCTCAAGTGCGCGTCCATCGCTGGCGCTCTCCCGATGCTTTGCTCACCCATCATTAGCAACGTGCAAGTTACCAAGACCCTCATTGACGGTGGCGCAGGGCTCAACGTCATGTCCATCGAGACATTTGATACCCATCAAGTGCCCTACGATCAGCTTCAGCCTACCAAGCCCTTCTCAGGAGTGACTGACGGTCCACCACGCCGATAGGGCAGGTCCGCCTCCCTGTCACCTTCGGACAGCGCGACAGCTACCGCACCGAGCTCACCGACTTTGACGTCGCCCACATCCGTCTACCTTACAATGCCATCCTTGGGTATCCGACCCTGGGCAAGTTCATTGCAGTGACGCACCACGGCTACAACGTCCTCAAGATGCCAGGAAGCGGCGGGATCATCACAGTCCCCTGCGAGGAGAAAGATGCGGTGTGCTCCCTCGAGCGCGCCTTCCAAGCAGCGTCAATCGAAGACCTTGACAGCAATGCGGCGCAGTACCCTCCTCTAGTTGTCCCCAAGAAGAAGAAGCAGCAACTCCGCACTAGGCCTCAGGAGAACAGCGCCGCAGGTGGGGCCACGTCAGGATCGGCGCCCGCGCCTGTGGCGCCTCCCTCCCTCACATAGCAAGGCGCGCCCGGCGCCCTCCTCGGGCAGGGCTCGGGGGCTCTCTTCTGGAGGGCCTCAGACCTTGCCAACGTCACGAGGGAGGCGCTCGGGCACCACATGGAGGCGTGCTTCGCAGCACATTTCCCTCAGGAGGACACCGAGCGAGGAGCGCCCAGCGCTCGGGAGTTCATCACCAACACCACTCAGGAACCGCAGGATGCAAGAGCCATGCACGGCGACCGCCGCTCACCTGGCGCAGCTGCCCATCCAGGCGAGGATGGCGGGTTGCGCGTCTGCATCGACATCCCAGGGCTCAACATGGCCGCATCTCAGGAGCTTTTCTGGCCTTCACCGTGGGCCGCTGCGAGGGCCCGCCTCACAGCTACGTTTGCATGCCCTTTGGCCTAACGAGCGTGGCGTACGCCTTCCAGCGCAACCTCAGAGCATCCTGGCAGCTCAAGAGGCCAGGCACCACATCGTCCTGGCGAAGATGGAGACGGTCCTCAAGGAACCGCCTGGGCCCCCGGAGCCTCCCTAGGCTCAGGGTCCCGATGGCTCGTGAGGAGCGAGCCCTTCATCACGCGTCTTCAGCTGCCCCAACATTCCTTCAACAAAAAAACCAGGTAACATTTTCCTATTTAGCTGGGAGCGCCCTCGGGCTGCATCATTCCCAGGCCGCGTGGGTCCGTCCATGTGGCATGTATCCCTTTACATCTTTTAGCTTACCTTGCTGGGGGCGCCCCTCGGGCTGCATCATCCCCAAGCCACTCGGGCCTGACCCAGTGGCATGTATCGTTCTTGCATTTACCTAAGCTAGTCCACTTTTCATGCTTAACCTATCTGTGGTTATCACCTGCTTGATTGTCACCTACCAAGGGAGCGGTTCACACTGGCATGGCACTTGTGCTTGGATCCGTCCCTGCAACGTCGATAAACCTGAGCGGTCGAGCTCTGGCCCGCGGCACGCCCCGTGCGCGTCACCTCACCAGGCCCTTAGTGCCTTCATTCTCTCATGGAGCAACCAGTGGCCAACCGGCAATCATAATGGCAATCTGTGCCCCTCCTCGCGATGACTTGCAGGAACCTCCCGAGGATAACAGCGGGCTGTACTGCGGGCTCCTTCTTCTCCCATGCGATTCGCTTGCGCGTTAAAAGGAGGTCTCCTGAGCATTGGGACTGAGGAGCTCCTACTGGCTCTCTAGCCCTCACCCCCTGACCTTGACCACGGCATCGCGACCTGGCATACCAGCGGCGGCTAAGCTCGCTCGAGGGCCGGGACCTGATGACGTAGAGCACGAAGGAGAGCATGGGGAGGAAGGGAAAGCACGCATGGGCCTAACCTAGCTGCGCCAAGACCACCGACACGCAAGTCCGTTGCAATGCAAGGAAACAACTCCAGACTGCCAAGATAAGTTTCACGCTCCGACCAACCAATTGCTACAACACAGGATCATCACTTGTTGCAGCCCTGCCGCGGCAACGTCGCCTCCCTTTCTTACCTCAAGATGGTCGCTTGCGCGCTAAAGGGGACCTCCTGAGCATCGCGTCTCGGGAGCTCTTATTGGACCTTGGGCCGCTCACCTCCTGGCCTTGACCACGCCATCACGACTTGGCATACCAGCGGCCGCGGCCTGCACCGGGAGACTGTCAACAGAGAGCACCAAGCCGTCGCGAGGATAGAAAGGGGGACCGAGCCGCGACAGGACACACACTCGCGCAATGTCATGATAAGGATAATGCAAACAAAAGACATTACAGGTTCTTTACACGCCCCCACGGGGTTCATTTCGATTCCTCGCAGGGAACAAAATAAAGTAAATTCAAGGAGCCCTATCTACACGCGCCAGCGCGGCCGACGCCATCATCAACAGTGGGCCACGGGAGGCCGGCACCAACCCCATCCAGATCATCGACGGTGATGGCCGAATGCTGCAGCCTTGCTCCGAGCCCGGCGAGAGCTTGGGGGCACGTAGCTATCATCGATCGTCTCTAGAGTCTCGTAGGGCTCGGGAGAATCACTGTACTCCCAAGCGGTGCCACTGCTACCGGATGAGTCACTGGCGAGGTGGGCGGCAGGCCCAGCTCCTGCCGCGGCACTGTTTAGGCTGCCCTCTCCGGGGCAGCACTCCAAGCGACGGCCTTCCGCATCGAAGACCTTGAAGAACATGGTGGAGACACCGTTGTGCTAGAAGTGGATCGCCAGGGCGCCTTCTGCGCGGCAAACCCGGGCGACCTCGCCCCAGCTGCGGGTCATGAAGATCTTGCCCGGGGAGACGGCTTCTACTTCTGCTCTGGTCGCTGGGGCGTCGCAGTCGGCGTGCTACAGCCATAGCTCGAGGGGCCCCCTCAGCGGCATCTCGGCGGAGAAGAATTGGGAGAAGCGGATCCAGGAGCGCGAAGGCATCACCGCCCATAGCACAAGTTCGCGCGAGGAGTCCACGGCGCGGGCCCCTGCGGCGACGGTGTGCATCACCATTGCGCGGCGACCACGGCCGCGGCGCGGGCGGCGCCGCTTGCCGCCTCTTCCTCCCGAGCCCTCGGCTTGGGCATATAGAGGCAGTGGATACCCAGGAGGTGGACGCTCGTACCAAGGCCTCTTCACCTCCTACTGCACGACTATGTCATGGCAGTCGACCGGCCTATTCTTCGGCGGAAGCGGCCCGGGCTCGTCGCGGGGGTTTTTTACCTTCTCCGCAGCCAAGAATCTTCGGATTGGCGCCATGATGTCGCTGCTGGCAATGGAGCAAGGGAGGAGAAGCGATTGGAATGGGAAGAGATGGGCGACGGGGGCTCCGCCTCCCTCCTCATTTATAGCCCAGAGAAGGCCAACCAGCGCCCCCACAATCACAGGTAATGATGGTTTTTTCTTGCATGTAGCACTGACTCGTCAAGGCGGGCAGTTGCGGAGGCAGCGTCGGGAAGCGGAGACGCCCACGTCCAATCAATCGCCACACGTCGTCCAAGGCCGCAGGCTGTTGGGGCCTGCGGCGCTCCGCACTTGCCCTTTGGCTTCTCCTCGAAGCCATGTCCGAGCGGGCCTTGGGCCTGGGGGGCTACTGTCGGCGTTCCGGGAACGGGAGTCCCCAGACTTTCCTGCCTGCGGCCCACGGCGTGGCTCCACTCGCGGCCCAGTACAGCCCGTCTTCACCAGCAAACGCTCAAGACCCTCGCGAGGGGCCAAGCCTCGGGAGGCGGACGACACAAGACCTCCTCGGGAGTGGCCTCATCAGGCTGGCTCGTGAGGGGCAGAGAGATCAAGGCAAGGCTAACCTCCCGAGGTTCCAATGACGTAAGCCATGATGACCAAGGCCAGGCGGGCGCCTGCGTGCACAGTGTCCTCGCTTCCTCTTTGGTGCTAAGGAGGCAAGTGCAGGTGATGAGTACCGAGGCATCAGGCAAAGGTTTCCTTATTAGTGCAACGAGACCAAGACCAGCGGGATGGCAAGACGGAGGTCACCGTGGAGCCCAACATGGCATCACCACCAAAGCCTTTGGCAGGAGAAGACCACCTTTAGTCAAGATAGCTTGTACAAGTTATCCCCTTTCAAATTGGCCGTTGTTGGCTCCCTTCCTGCTCAATATTTGGGGAAAGGACCAGGGACTCTATAAATAGGACTAGCCACCACGGTAGGAGGCATCTCATCTTGGACTGGATCCACTCCATCCCCACACCCAGCAAGCACAAGAACACCTCACCTCAGGAGGTTGTTCTTCCCCTTGTACTGTTCATCCTTAGCCCAAGAGGCAATCCACCACACCACACTGGAGTAGGTGTCAGATCACAGGTTCCGGCAAAACCCTCAAGGTTCGAACACTGCGGTGCGCACGAAGATCTCCCCCTACCGATCCACGTCCTACATTCGCTAAGATCTCAAGGGCTAACTCTACGAACTCGCAACACAAGGGACACAAGATTTATACTGGTTCGGGCCACCGTTGTGGTGTAATACCCTACTCCAGTGTGGTGGTGGTGGATTGCCTCTTGGGTTGAGGATGAACAGTTACAAGGGGAAGAACAACCTCCTGAGGTTGAGGTGTTATTGTGCTTGGTGTGTGGCTAAGGATTGGCTAAAGATCAGATGCCTCCTACTATGGTGGCTAGTCCTATTTAGAGAGGCCCTGGTCCTCTCCCCAAATATTGAGCGGGAAGGGAGCCAACAACGACCAATTTGAAAGGGGATAGCTAGTACAGCTTATCTTGACAAAAGCAGTCTTCACCTGCAAAAGGCTCTGGTGGTGACGCCGCCTTGGGCTCCATGGTGACCTCCGTCTTGCCGTCCTGCTGCTCGTGGTCTCGTTGAACTGATATGGAAACCTTTGCTTGACGCCTCGGTACTTTGCACATGTGCTTGCCTCCCTTGCACCAAAGGGGAAACAAGTACACTGTGCTTGCTGGCGCCCGCCTAGTCTCGATCGTAATGGCTCACATCACGAGAACCTCGCGAGGTTTGCCTTGACTTGAACTCTCCGCCCCTCGCGAGCCAGCCTGGTTAGGCCGCTCCCGAGGAGGTCTTGTGTCGTCCGCCTCGTGAGGCTTGGCCCCTCGCGAGGGTCTTGAGTGCTTGTTGGTGAAGATGGGCGTACGGGCCCGCTCGCAGATCCATGCCGTGGGCCGCAGGCAGGCAAGTCTGGGGACCCAGAACGCCGACAGTAGCCCCGGGCCCAAGGCGCGCTCGGGCTTGGCTTTGGCGCGAAGCCAAAGGTCAAGTGCGGAGCGCCGCAGGCCCCAATATCCTGCGGCCTTTGTCGACGCGTGGCGGTTGATTGGACGTGGGCATCTCCGCTTCCCCACGCTGCCTCGGCAACTGCCTGACTTGACAAGTCCCTGCGACATGCAAGGAAAAACCATCATTACCTGTGATCGCAGGGGGGTGCTGGTTGGCCTTCTCCTGCTATAAATGAGGAGGGGGCGGAGCCCCCGTCTCCCATCTCTTCCCATCCGATTGCTTCTCCTCCTCTGCTCCATGCCGACACCAATGGCGCCCATCCAAAGGTTTTCCGCCACGGAGAAAGGAAATACTCCCCTCGACGGGCTGGTGCCGCTCCCGCCGAAGAAGAGGCCGGTCCACCGCCGTGACGCGGCGACGATCCAGGTGTTGACGAGGCCTTGGTGCGAGCAGCCTCCTCCTGGGTATCCTTAACCCCTGTACACCCAAGCCGGGGGCTCAGGAGGGAGAGGCGACAAGCGTTAGCGCGCGCTGTGGCCATGGTCGTCGTGCTGCGGTGGCGCACGTTGTCACCCGTGTAGTCCATTCCACGGACTCCTTGCGTGAGCTCGTGCTGTGGGCGGTGATGCCCCCGAGCACTTGGACCCGCTTCCTTCCTTCTTCTCAGCTGAGATGCCGCCGAGGGGGCCTCTTGAGCTTTGGCTGCAGCACACCGACTACGACACGCTGGCGACTGGAGCGGAGGTTGAGGTCGTCTCCTTGGGGAAGATCTTCATGACCCGAGGCTGGGGTGAGGTCGCCCGAGTGTGTACGACGACACCTCCATGTTGTTCTTCAAGGTCTTCGACGCAGGAGGCCGCCGTCTAGAGTGTTGCCCCAGGTGGATTCATCAGGCTAGTGCCGCGGCTGGGGCAGGGTCTGCTGCCCGCGTCGCCAACGGCTCCTCTAGAAGCCGCAGCGGCACTGGGGAGTCCAGCGATTCGCCCGAGCTCTATGAGACCCCGGAGACGAGCGACGACAGCTACGTGCCCCCAAGCTCTCGCCGAGCCCGGAGCAGGGCTGCGGCGTCCGGCCGCCGCCGCCGCTGATCTGGATGAGGTTCGCGCCGGCCTCTGCTGGCCCACTATGGATGATGTCGTCGTCCACAGGGGCGCGTGTAGATAGGATTCCCTAAGCTCTTTCCTTTTGTTCCCTACGAGGAATCAAGAAGTGCCCCGTGGGGGTGTGTAAAGGTTTTGTAATGTCTCTTGTCAATATTGTCCTTATTATGAATTTGCGCGAGCGCGTGTCCTGCTTCAGCTCGGTCTCCCCTTTCCGACCTCGCAACGACTTGGTGCTCTACGCTGACAGGTCCCGGTCCCCAGGCAGGCTACAGCCATCGCTGGTATGCCAGGTCACATGTCGTGGTCAAGGCCAGGAGCTGAGCAGCCTGAGGTCCAGTAAGAGTCCCCGAGGCGCGATGCTCAGGAGGTCCCCTTTAGCGCTCAAGCAGCCCTTGAGAAGTAGGAAAGGGCGGTGACGTTGCCGCAGCAGGGCTGCAGCTAAAGCGGTTGCTAGTCCTTGGCGGTTTAGCCAACCCGAGCACGAGACTTATCTTGACGGTCCATAGTCGGTTCCTCATGATGCACTAGATTCGGGCATAGGTGTCCAGTGCATAGCTAGGCCAGGCCCATACGAGCCTCTCCCACTCCTCCACGCTCTCCTTTGTGCTCTACGTCCTCAGGTCTTGGCCCTCGAGCGAGCTCAGCCGCCGCTGGTATGCCAGGTCGCGTGCCGTGGTCAAGGCCAGGGGTGAGGGCTGGAGAGCCGGTAAGAGCTCCTGAGTTGCGATGCTCAGGAGCCCCCCTTTTAACGCGCAAGCGGATTGCACGGGAGGAGAGGGAGCTCGTGGTGCCACCTGCCGTTATCCTCCGGAGATTCCTGCAAGCCAACATAAGGAGAGACACCGTTTGCCATTATGGTCGCCGGGCGGCCACTGATTGCTTTGCCAGTGGATGGGGGCACTGAGGGCTCGGTGAGGTGGCGCCCATGGCCAGAGCTCGGCCGCTCAGATTTGTCGACATTGCAGGGACGGACCCGAGCACAAGCGTCGTGCCAGCGTGAGTAACTCCTGGGGTAGGTGCCAATCAAGCAGGTGATAGTCATAGGTAGATTAAGCATGGAAAGCATACTAGCTTAATTAAATGCAGGGAAGATACATGCCATTGGGTCAGGCCCGAGCGGCTTGGGGATGATGCAGCCCGAGGGCCGCCCCAAGCAAGGTAAGCTAAAGTCATGAAAAGGGATACATCCCACAGGGACGGACCCACGTGGCCTGGGAATGATGTAGCCCGGGGGCGCTCCCAGCTAAATAAACTTTGAAGATGTCACCTGGTTCTATTCATGAAGGGCTGTTGGGGCAGCTGAAGGTACGCGCAAAACGGTCGCTCCTCACGAGCCATTGGGACCCTGAGCCTCTGGAGGCTCTGGGGGTCTAGGCGGTTCCTTCAGGACCGTCTCCATCTCCGTCAGAACGGCGTGGTGCCTGGCCTCTTGAGTCGCCAGGGCGCACCGCAAGTTGCGCTGATAGGCGGATGCCACGCTCGGCAGGCCAAAAGGCATGCGAAAGTAGCTGTGTGGTGGACCCTCACAGCATCCCACGCGCGAAGGCCAGAAGAGCTCCTGAGATGCGGCCGTGTTGAGCCCTGGGATGTTGATGCAGACGTGCAGCCCGGCATCCTCGCCCATATGGGGAGCTACGCCTGGTGAGCGGTGGTCCCCACGCATGGCCCTTGCGTCTTGCAGTTCCTGAGTGGTCCTGGTGATGAACTCCTGAGCGGTGGGCGCTCCTCGCCCTGTGTTCTCCTGAGGGAAACGTGCCGTGAAGCATGCCTCCAAGTGGTGCCCGAGCGCCTCCCTCGTGATGTTGGCAAGGTCTGACGCCCTCCAGAAGAGAGCCCCCGAGCCTTGCCCGAGAAGGGCGCCAGGCGCACTTTCCTATGCGATGGAGGGAGGTGCCCTAGGTGCGGGCGCTGATCCTGACGAGGTTCCACTTGTGACGCCACCCTCCTGAGGTCCTGCACAGAGCAACTGCTTCTTCTTGTTGGGGTGGCCTCAGGAGGGCACTCGCCCTTGCTGTCGGGGTCGTCGATTGCTGCAGCTTGGAAGGCACGCTCGAGGGAGCACCCCGCGTCTCTTTCTTCACACGGGACTGTGATGATTTCGCCGCTTCCTAGCATCTTGAGGACATTGTAGCCGTGATGGGTCACGGCCATGAACTTGGCCAGGGCTAGATACCCGAGGATGGCATTGTACGGCAGACGGATGTGTGTGGCATCGAAGTCGATGAGCTTGGTGCGGTAGTTATTGCGTTCTCCGAAGGTGACGGGAAGGCGAACCTGCCCGATCGGGGAAGTGAAGCCGTCGGTCACTCCTGAGAAAGGCTTGTTGGGCTGAAGCTAGTCATACGACACTTGGAGGTTGTCGAACATGTTGACGGACAGGACGTAGAGCTCCGCGCCGCCATCGATGAGGGTCTTGGTGACTTGCACGTTGCTGATGACTGGTGAACAAAGCATCGGGAGGGTGCCAGCGGTAGCCGCGCACTTGAGCAGATCTGCCAAGCTGAATGTGATGGCGCACTTGGACCACCTGAGCGGGCACGTGGCCTCGAGCTTGGGGCGGACTGCATTCACTTCGCGAGCAAACTGTTTGAAGATACGATGCGAGGCTGGGGCCTGAGCTCCGCCCAAGATGCAGGCGATAGCACGCAGCTCTTGGAAGCCCACAGCCCCCTCGTCTTGATGGTGGTCGTCATTCCTTCTTGGTGGTGGCGGTCGTGGAGGAAGACCGGTGTTGCCCTGAGGACGAACTTCACAAGGCTGATCTCTCCAGGCGTCGTCGCGAGGCTGATCCTGCCAGCGGTCCTCACGGGGCCGGTCGCGCCACTCCTGGCGCGGGCCACGGTCATCCCAGCGTCCGCCGCCACGTCCTCCTCCTCGGTCGTAGCCCCGGTCGTTGCGCTCAGGGCGTCGACCGAAGCATCCTTCTCGAATGGCTCTGAGCTCTTGACAGTCGATGGTGTTGTGGCTATGCAGGTTATGGAAGGCGCGGAACGGTCGCCTGCTCTTGGATGACTCGGGCTGGTCTCTGTCGTGCTTGGTGTCTGGCTCTGCCGCGAGCATGGCTGCTCCCTTGAGCTTCATGTCCTTGGCCTTGGCTTTCTTCTCCTCCGGGTCCACAGCCGGGAGCTCAAGGAGGGAGAGGCGCCCATCCTCAGCTCTTGCGCACTTGGTCGCCAGGTTGAAACGCTCCAGGGACGTGCACAGCTCCTCGTGGATGGCGAGGTCCTCCTTCATCTTGATGTCACGGACGCCATCAAAAAACGCGGAGATGATGGCCTCGTCCGTCACCTTGGGGATCTTGAGGCGAACGTTGTTGAAGCGCTGGATGTACTTCTGGAGGGTCTCTCCGGTTGTTGCTTGACGCGACGCAGGTCACCCGCGGCCGGTGGGCGGTCGCGATTGCCCTGGAAGTTAGCAACAAAACGGTCGCGCATCTCGTTCCAGGAGGAGATCGAGCCTGGAGGCAGGTTCAGGAGCCAGGAGCGGGCACCATACTTGAGAGCCATGGGGAACCAGTTCGCCATGACTTTCTCGTCGCCGTTGGCCGCCTCAATGCTCAGCTCGTAGAGCTGCAGGAACTCTGTGGGGTCGGGGGTGCCGTCGTAGCGAGGAGGCAGGTCCGTCTTGAACTTGCCCGGCCAGGCGACGCTACGCAGCTCGGGGGTGAAGGCGCGGCAGCCTCCGTAGTCACCGGGCCCCGTCTTGGAGGTGGCGCTTGGTCTTGGCGCCCGCGCGCCACCACAGCAAGCGGCGCGAGGCCCTGCTGCAGCAAGCGATCCTGGCGTGGTGGTGCAGGGAGAGGTGGAGCGTTCTCTTGCGGTCGAGGGACTTCTTAACAGCTTCTTTCTTCACGTGCGGGCGCTGGACGTGTTGGGTCACGCCGCGGAGCCGCGCGCCTTGGCACCAGGGCGCCATCTTGGTGCAGAGGCGGTGGAGGTGCTCCATGAGCTACGTCGCTCGTAGCTGGCGGTGGACGAGGCAGCGAGAGGGACGGTGCAGGGGAGCCCCCTGCGGCGCTGACGAGCTCGACGATGAGGTCCAGCCAGTCCTCGTAGAGGTCGTCGACTGGACTGTGGCGCAGGAGCTCGTGCGCCATGAGGACCACGGCCCGCACGTCCGTGGGAGCGCGATCAGCATGGGACGACGAACCAGCGGGAGTCAGCAACGGAGTGGCGGTGCGGCCGTCCTGCTGCACCGAGGGGTGTAACGAGGATGCTTGCTGCTCGTTCCCCGCTGGGCCGGTGGCAGTGTTGACGGCGGGCGATGGGGAACGACGGGGCGGCCCGCCGACGGGAGCCGTCTGAGCAACGCGGGTGGTGAGGGCAGCCCAGCGCTCTGTGCGAGCGCGGCGTGCGTCCGCCATGGAGACGATGAAGCGACGGAAGGGAAGCTTCGGTGCACCCCTACCTGGCGCGCCAAATGTCGGATCACTGGTTCCGGCAAAACCCTCAAGGTTCGAACACTAGGGTGCGCACGAAGATCTCCCCCTACCGATCCACGTCCTACATTCGCTAAGATCTCAAGGGCTAACTCTACGAACTCGCAACACAAGGGACACAAGATTTATACTGGTTCAGGCCACCGTTGTGGTGTAATACCCTACTCCAGTGTGGTGGAGGTGGATTGCGTCTTGGGTTGAGGATGAACAGTTACAAGGGGAAGAACAGCCTCCTGAGGTTGAGGTGTTCTTGTGCTCGGTGTGTGGCTAAGGATTGGCTAAAGATCAGATGCCTCCTACTGTGGTGGCTAGTACTATTTATAGAGGCCCTGGTCCTCTCCCCAAATATTGAGAGGGAAGGGAGCCAACAACGGCCAATTTGAAAGGGGACAGCTAGTACAGCTTAACCTGACAAAAGCAGTCTTCGCCTGCAAAAGGCTCTGGTGGTGACGCCGCCTTGGGCTCAATGGTGACCTCCGTCTTTCCGTCCTGCTGGTCTTGGTTTCGTTGCACTGATATTGAAACCTTTGCTTGACGCCTCGGTACTCCGCGCCTGCGCTTGCCTCCCTTGCACCAAAGGGGAAACAAGTACACTGTGCTCGCTGGCGCCCGCCTGGTTGGCTCACGTCACGAGAACCTCGTGAGGTTTGCCTTGCCTTTAACTCTCCGCCCCTCACGAGCCAGCCTGGTGAGGCCGCTCCCGAGGAGGTCTTGTGTCATTCGCCTCGCGAGGCTTGGCCCCTCGCAAGGGTCTTGAGTGCTTGTTGGTGAAGATGGGCCGTACGGGCCCACTCGCAGAGCCACGCAGTAGGCTGCAGGCAGGCAAGTCTAGGGACCCCCGTTCCTAGAACGCCGACAGTAGGGCATTACACCACAAGGGTGTCCCGAACCAGTATAAATCTTGTGTCTCTTGTGTTGCGAGTTCGTCGAGCTAGGCCTGGAGATTGCGGTGAGGCTGAGGGCGTGATTTGGTAGGGGGAAATATTCGTGCACACCCTAGTGTTCGAACCTCAAGGGTTTTGCCGGAACCCGAAATCCGACAACATTGACGGATTTGAAATAATCATCAGCTCTAGGTTTTTCGATCCTTGAAAACAGGTTATACCAACGACAGCACAACATAACCACACACTGATGAACCTCGAAACTGGAGATATACTGCAACTGAACAATGTCTGTTATGTTAGCATACATTTCAGTTGTCTCTCTGTCGTACGTATCTGTACTCATGGTGGCACGGTTTTGTGTCTTCCTGCCTTCGTCGCGTGCAAGGGTGTTGTAGCACACATCTCCAACAACGCAAGATTCATAATGTCTTACCCGAGTATCAGGACCCATTGCTAATGCGTAAAGGGCATCATTAAATGCCTGCCCATCATCCCGCATCTTCTTAACCTATGGTTAGAAAATAGACAAGCTGGTCATCTTATGTACTCAATATATTAAAAAAACTGACAGTGCAATTCAAAAGCTTACATGGCTCTTGAACCATTTCGCAAATCCTGCGATAACCAGTTTGTCAATGTTTCTTGGATTTTGCGGCAGTAACTCCTTTTTGTAGATACTGCACAACATAATGATCGCGTCAAACATCTAAATATATAAGAATGTGCTGCAAGTTAGGTAGATTATGATGTATAAGCTGCAGTACTTAGCACTTACTCGATATAAGGTAGAATCTCGGGATAGTTATTCAACACATACCAAAACATGTTTTCCAATTCTTTAGGTTTGTCGTCTTGTCGACTCTTCCCTGTAACTCGAACAGAACAATCGAAAAGATTGAGCCCGACATTGTCTTCACCCACCTCTTCGCTAAGATGATCAGCTGTTTCAATGTATTTTGAGCAGAATGTTAACGCTTCTGTAGCAATGTAGGCCTCTGCAATGGAACCCTCGAGTCTAGCTCTGTTCCTAACATAGCCCTTGAAAGTGCCTAGCCGCCTTTCAATAGGGTACATCCAGCCATACTGTACTGGACCTCTAAGTAGTGCCTCATCAGGTAGATGAACAGCCAAATGCACCATCACATCAAAGAAGGCTAGAGGATATATCTTCTCAAGGTCGCATAGGATATTTGGTATCTTGTCTCTAAGACGCTCCAAAGCATCTATCCTGATATTTCTACTGCAGAGTTCCCTGAAGAATTGTCCCAACTCTGCACCTGCTCTGTATAAGTCAGGGCGACCCAATCCTCTAAGGATAATAGGTAAAACTCTTTGAAGTAGGACGTGACAGTCATGAGTTTTCAACCCTTGTACCTTGTTTCCATCTACACTGACTATCCTTTCAGGGTTGGAAGCAAATCCATGTGGTAATCTCACCCGTGGCAGGACCTCGCAGAATTCTTTTCTTTTTACCTTGTCCAAGACGTACATAGTTGGTGCCATATCCCGTGGTTTACCTTCATCTTCCACATGTAAATCCTTTCTGATACCCAGGTGGGTCAAATCAATCCTGGATTTTAAGGTGTCTTTCGTCTTGCCTTCAATATTAAGAAGTGTGCCGATAATGCTGTCACATATATTTTTCTCGATGCGCATCACATCAAGATTATGCCGCAGATCCAAATCTTTCCAATACTCCAAGTCCCACAAAGTGGACCTGCGGGTAAACAATAATATCTCTTCTGCCCTGCCACGCTTCCTTTTCCCGCTAACATTATCAAGATGGTTTCCTGGTGTAATATGCCTGACCTTCTCTAATTCCACTTGCAACTCATCGACGGTGAGCCTCTTTGGCGCATCACAGTTTTCATGCTTTGCATTGAACACATATCTTTGGTATTTTGTAGGACATGGCTTGTCCTTGGCAAGGAAACGGGGGTATCCAATGTAACAGATCTTGCTAAGTATTGCGTATGACAGCGGATTCCTGTCACAGCGAACACATGCATTGTAACCATGTGTCATTCGCCCAAAGCCGGATAATCATGGATGCACCAAATTATAACAGCACGCAGAAAGAAATCAGCTGGTGGGCTTCTATATAGGTCTCGAGTGAGAACACCCCTCCATAGCTCTTGAAGTTCCTCCACAAGAGGCTCCATGAATAAATCAAAATCCTTTCCGTGTCTTTTGGACCTAGGATGAGCAAGGCCATCATGTAGTTTGATTCTTTGGTGCAGACATTTGGACGCATGTTGTAAGGGATAACAAGCACTGGTCACATGCTATATGTGGCGCTCTAGTGGCCAAATGGGTTAAATCATTCTAAAGCTAAGCCAAGTCTAATGTTTCTTGGGTCAGCAACAAAGTTTTTGTGTTTCTGATTGAAGCTTTGCCGGTCACTACCATGAGATGGATGGCTCATTACATTCTGATCTTTGTACTCCTGGTTCCTAGAATGCCAGAGTACATCCTCTCTTGTTTCAGCATCATAAAACAACCTCTGCAATCTTAGTATAATTGGAAAATGTCTTAGAACATTATGGGGAATCCTCTTCAAAGCATCGCCATCTTTCCATCTTGATGATTTGCATTTTGGGCATTCACTTAAGTTGGCATAATCCTTCCGTAACAGAACACAATTATTCTTACAGACATGGATCATATCATATCCAATTCCAACTGCACGGAGGAAATTCTTAATTTTACAGTAGGTGTGTGGTACCTCAGACGCATCTGGCAAAGATTTGCTGAAAGCAGCCGACATCGCATCGAATGATTTGTTGGTCATCCACTCAGATGTCTTCACCTAAAGAAAGGTGACCATAGCTGAGAATACTAACATGTTATTTCCTGGGGTGACAACCACGTTGCATTGTTCCAACATGCGGGCCCACCATTTTTCTTCTACAAGTGAAAGTTCACGAAATGCACGAGCATTTCGTAGCATTCTTACAATGTTGGTCAAACTCACTCGCTCCTCATCACCACCTCTGTCGGATTTCGGGTTCCGGCAAAACCCTTGGGGTTCGAACACAGGGGTGCGCACGAAGATCTCTCTCTCTCTCTCTCCCTGGATCGCTCTCGCAACAATCACAAGGCCTAGCTCGACGAACCCAAAGAACAAGAGACACAAGAGTTTATACTGGTTCGGGCCACCGATGTTGTGTAATACCCTACTCCAGTGTGGTGTGGTGGATTGCCTCTTGAATGAGGATGAATGAAGGTTATAAGGGAAGAACAATCTCCTGAGGAGAGGTGTTCTTGTGCTTGGTGAACTTGTGTGTGGCTATGGATGGAATGGCTCCGATCCAAGATGAGATGCCTCCTAGGTTGGTGGCTAGTCCTATTTATAGAGGCCCTGGTCCTCTTCCCAAATATTGAGTGGGAAGGGATCCAACAATGGCAAAATTCGAAGGGAGACAACTAGTACTGGTTATCCTGACTAAAGGTGGTCTTCGCCTGCCAAAGGCTCTGGTGGTGACGCCGTCTTGGGCTCCACGGTGACCTCCATCCTGCCGTCCTGCTAGTCTTGGTCTCGTAGCACCGATATGGAAACCTTTGCCTGATGCCTCGGGACTCCTCGCCTGCACTTGCCTCTTTAGCACCAAAGAGGAAGCGAGGACACTGTGCGCGCTAGCGCCTGCCTGGCTCCAGTCATCATGGCTTGCGTCACAAAAACCTCTCAGCCCCTCGCGAGCCGGCCTGGTGAGGCTGCCCCTGAGGAGGTCTTGTGTCGTCCACCTCACGAGGCTTGGCCCCTCGCGAGGGTCTTGAGTGTTTGCTGGTGAGGATGGGCTGTACAGGGCTGCTGGTGGAGCCACGATGTGGGCTGCAGGCAGGCAAGTCTGAGGGCCCCCTTTCCCAGGACGCCGACAGTAGCCCCCGGGCCCAAGGCTCGCTCGGACTTGGCTTCAAGGCGAATCCAAAGGGCAAGTGCAAAGCGCCGCAGGCCCCAACAGCCTGCGGCCCCGCTTGACACGTGGCAAATGATTGGACGTGGGCATCTCTGCTTGCCCATGCTGCCTCGGCAATTGCCCGTCTAACAAAAGGCTGGCGCGGGCAACGCTTGCCTTCATTGCTTCCTTCATCTTGCTCCAGATCCCCTTTCTCGCCCCTTGCTTCCGAAGTCTCCAGATCTGCTTCAATTCCCTTCCAAGCCAGCGACCAATGGCGCCCCGGAAGGTCAAGGCTTCTTCATCACCCGCCTTATACGAGCCGGCTCTGGATGCGCCCAATGTCTCAGAGAAGAACCTTGCCGCTACATGTCTGCTGACGGCGGGGGAGAACAACAAGAAGGGGAAGACCGAGCTCCAGGCCGGCTCCGCCGAGCCGGAGGCTTCGAGGAGCACCTTCTACCCCTTTTTCATGGGCAGTGTCGTTGTGGGGTTGGTTCCCCCCTTCTCCGACTTCTTCTTTGTCGTCCTTAGTCATTACAAGCTGCAAGCCCTTCATCTCCATCCCAACTCTGTTCTCCTCCTGACAACCTTCGCCTTCTACTGTGAGGCGTACGTCGGGGTGATGCCGTCTGTGGCTTTGCTGCGCCACTTCTTCTTCCTCCGGATCAATGACGGCCACACCTCAGGGTGCGCCAACTTCGTCGCAGCCAGCAAGGCCAACGCGATCTCGAAGGCCTGAAAGAAGGCCGATGGCTTCAGGAGCAAGTGGGTCATGATGGATTCCAAGTGCGTCCACCCTCGGTTGATGCTGCCGACGGAGATGCCCCAGTCCGACGAGGGGTGGCTCTACGCGAAGCTTATTGACGACCGGGCGAAGCCGGTGCTGGAGAAGATGACCGCCGACCTGAAGCCGGGCAACGCGAAGGCGGCGAAGTTGACGGGGGCCATGCTCTTCCGGAATTCCTAATGCTGTGTGTGGCTCCGCTCCAGGCGCGCTCACGCCCCTTGTGGACATTCGGGGGCATGGAAGATAAGCTTCGCTTGAGTCCGGAGGCCTTGTCCGGAGAAGAGCTGGTTGTGGCTCTCCACCTCCTGGTCGGGGATGACCAGGAATATCCGCTGAGTGCCTTGGTTCCCTTGTTCCTTCGCAAGGACGGGACGCAGGTCGTGGCCGCAATGCCCACCTTCGGCGAGCGCGGGCTAGTGCCGCCAGCGCCTCCTGGGGTCACGACTGCGACGGTGCCGGTGGACGTGTCTTCTAGCGATTCCCGCAGGGAGAGGGAAGAGGAGGAGGATGAGGAGCGCGACTCGGAGGGGACCCCCGAAGGGATGGGGGAGACCTCTCCCTTGCGCAAGGCCGACATCCTCCGCACCTTGCCTGATGATGATGACGAGGCCGATGTCCCCCTAGAGAAAGGGGAGCCACCCGTGGCTGGGGGCTCTTCGAGGTCCGAGGCCAGCCCCCAGAGGAAACCACCGGCCGAGGATTCGACGAAGGGCAGGTCAGCACTGATCTCCCGCGACGACGCTTCTGCTCCGACACCGCCTGGAGCTGCTTCCGGGCCACCTGCTGCCCCTTCTTCCGCTCCTGGAGCCCACGATCCGACGCCTCAGGCTGTGAGGCTCTCAGGCTTCAAGCTTAAGAAGCGGAGGGACTATGCCGCGGTGGACCAGTAAGTGCTCTTGTCCTGCCTTGTTCTTGCTTCTGCTGCTCATCCTTGATGCTTCTCCATTGTGCAATTAGGCCAACGCCCGCGGCGAAGAAGAGGAAGGAGGATGAGGTGGTACTGCTCGAGACCAGATCGCCTCCTACGGCCGCACCCCTCTCCATGGATAAGGGCAGCGACGGCGCTCGTGCTTCTCCAGCCCGATCATCCTCGCGAGGCTTGGGGGAGCATCCTCGGGAGGAGTCAGCCCCCGTGGCCCTGTTGGCTCCGGAGGTGTCGACGCCAGGGCTGGTCGCCGAGGTCCCCAGAGCTTAGGAGCCTCTGGCCTCCCAGGCCATGGTGACAACGTCGCCTCCTCCTCCTTCTGCCGCATTGCTATCTCCAGGTTCTTCCGCCTCTCCTGCATCCTGGAGCATGCTCTTTCCGCGATGACCCTGTTGCGAGAAGATCTCCAGGGCACTGACCCCCGCCTGGTAGCCACGCGCCTGGAGCTGGTCTCTTGCTGGCTTCACTCAGAGGTGTCCGTTTGGGCAACGCTGAGCCAGGCAGCAGGGACCTCCGAGAAGGACAAGCAGGCCGCTGGTTTGGCTTCGGCCACTCGCGGGGTGGCGCTCAGAGATGTCGAGGCCGCCCAGGATCACTGCCGGGTGCTGGAGGCCGAACTGAAGACTCTGCGCAGCGAGCGTGCGGAACAAGCTCGAGGCCGCAAGGCGGAGGGGGAGAATATGAAGGCCTGGGAGGATGCCATCAAGGGTCGCGACGCCGAGCTGGAGCAGTTGGCGAAGGCGTAGGCCGCGGAGCGCAGTCTGCTGGAGAAGCTGGAGCAGAAGGTGGAAGCGGAGAAGGCCGAACTTGACGCCAAGGCGAAGGTCCTGGCCTAGGACCGCGCGGCCTTCGAGCACCTCGAGGAGAGGTCCCGCGTGGCACTGCGGGCACTCTACGAGAAGGGCTTGGAGGAGCCGCTGACTACCAATGAGGAAGGCCCCACCCAGCTGCTTCCCTATCTGGTCGAGGCACTTGAGGAAGTCGTGAGCGGTATTGGCCCCATGGCAGAGGAAGAAGCCTGCGTTCTTTCCTCAGCCGCGTTGACGTGCATCTTCAGCCACCTGCATCTTCGTGATCCTGCCGCCCGCCTCGACGAGCTGCTGGAGCCTATGGATGCCGAGAAATGCGCAATTGCTGCCGAGGCCGTGAAGGGTCAGGTGGAAGCCCTGCTGAAGAGGTTCCGAGCCTTCGCCCTTGCGCCCTCAACCGTTGGTGCTACTGTCCTGCAACTCCGGCAGGCGGTGCAGGTGATGGCGACGCTCCTATGGGAGAGGCATCCCTTGCGGGTGACGGTGGTGTCCCGGGATGACGAGATGGCTTGCTGGCGGCTCCTTTCCTGTTTAACTCCTGCAATATGCACCATGCCCCGTGGGGGCGTTTAAACTTGCGTTTGGTATTGAGGGAACAATATGTCTTGTAATATTTTCTTGAGATTTCGCGATTTCCTTCCCGTTTGCTTTACGTTCTACGTCGGCAGGTTCACCTCACAGCATACCTCAGCCGCCGTTGGGTCGTCCGGATCACCAGGACAAGACCAAGGGGTGACAGGCTACATGGCCAGTTAGGCTCCTGAGTCGCGATGCTCAGGAGTCCCCCTTGACGCGCAAACAGCTTATGGGAAGGAAATGCAGGATAGGTCTAATGTTCTATGTCGGCAGGGCCTAGCCGCGCATACCTCAACCGCCGTTGGGTCGTCCGGATCACCAGCACGAGACCAAGGAGTGAGGGGCTACGTGGCCAGTTAGGCTCCTGAGTCGCGATGCTCAAGAGTCCCCCTTGACGCTCAAATGACCTTTGTACCATTTCACTCACCGAGGCTCGGCTCAGGAGGGGCGCACGACGACCAGGTCCGGGGGACCTGGCAGGGTGGCGTACGCTTGGGCGTGACCCGAGCACAGCCCCCGGGCCCAGCCCCCTCGCGTGACTCTCCCGATGGGAGGTGTTGCGATGAGGCTAGACACTGAGCTCAAGGGCTCCCTGAGGTTGATATGGGCAGGGGGCCGCCCTCAGTTGTTTATCACCAGCGCAGAGCATAGCGCTTCCGCACTTGCACGGGCATAACCACTCCTCGGTAGTGTCCACTGCCAGCGCGGAGCATGGTGCTTCCACTGGTGCGTGGGTGAGGGCTCCCTCTGAGTGGAGCCCCCGGGCGTAGAGCAGCCCATACGACACGTGGCTTGCACGGCAGGGCTAGACGAGGTGTGTCTGGGCACTCATGAGCCAGCGCGGGACTTACGAGGACATACCTCAAGGCGGGTTGCGCCTGGTCTTGGTTCTTGTTAGCTGCGGCGGTCCTGCGAGATGGTTAGGCAATCTCAAGCGCCGATCGAATCTCTGAGGTTATCGCATGAGAAGGCCAAGCACCAACGACCCCGGGAGGTGACGTGAACGGGACCGGCCCGCCAGAAGAGCTCAGCCATTGGATTTATCAACGCTGCAGGGACGGGCCCGAGCACAGACGTCGTGCCTGGCCTTCTTATGCGAAGGGTCCTGAAGAAAGACGATCGGCGTGCGGCTCCCATGGTGGGTGACAATCAAGCAGGCGATAACCATATATAGATTATGCATGAAAAGAAAACTAGCTTAGGTAAATGCAAGAACGATACATGCCACTGGGCTGGACCCGAGCGGCCTGGGGATGATGCAGCCCGAGGGGCGCCCCCAGCAGAGTAAGCTAAAGACGTAAAAGGATACATGCCGCACAAATAGGCCCACGCGGCCTGGGAATGATGCAGCCCAGGGGCGCTACCAGCTAAATAAACTCGGAAAATGTCACCTGGTTCCGTTGTCGAAGGGATGTTGGGGTAGCTAAAGACACGTGGCGAAGGGGTTGCTCCTCACGAGCCACCGGGACCCTGAGCCTCGGGAGGCCCTGAGGGTCCAGGCGGTTCCTCGAGGACCGTCTCCATCTTCGTCGGGAATGCGTGATGCCTGGCCTCCTGAGCCGCCAGGATGCTCCGCAGGCTGCGCTGGAAAGCGGTTGCCACGCTCGGCATGCCGAATGGCATACGAACATAGTTGTGAGGTGGGCCCTCGCAGCGTCCCACGCACGAAGGCCATAAGAGCTCATGAGAAGCGGCCCTGTTGAGCCCTGGGATGTCGATGCAGACGCGCAGCCCACAGTCCTCGCCTAGATGGGGAGCTGCGCCAGGTGGGCGGCGGTCGCCGCTCATGGCTCTTCCATCCTGCAGCTCCTCAATGGCCTTGGTGATGAACTCCTGAGCGCCGGGCGCTCCTTGCCCGGTGTCCTCCTGAGGGAAACGTGCCGCAAAGCATGCCTCCATGTGGTGCCCGAGCGGCTCCCTCGTGATGTTGGCTAGGTCTGAGGCCCTCCAGAAGAGAGCCCCCGAGCCCTGCCCGAGGAGGACGCCGGGCACGCCTTCCTATGCAAGGGAGGGAGGCGCCCCAGGCGCGGGCGCTGATCCTGATGTTGCACCGCCAGAGACGCCGCTACCCTGAGACCCTGTGCGGAGTAGCTGCTTCTTCTTGGGGACGGCCTCAGGAGGGTACTGCGCTCCATTGTTGTCGGGGTCTTCGATCGCTGCGGCTAGGAAGTCATGCTCGAGGGAGCACACTGCATCTCTTTCTTCGCAGGGGACGGTGATGATCCCGCCGCTTCCTGGCATCTTGAGGACGTTGTAGCCGTGGTGGGTCACCGCCAGGAACTTGGCTAGGGCCGGATACCCGAGGATGGTGTTGTATGGCAGACAGATGTGAGCAACATCAAAGTCGATGATCTCGGTGCGGTAGTTGTTGCGATGTCCGAAGGTGACAGGGAAACGGACCTGCCCTATCGAGGTGGTGGAGCTGTCGGTCACTCCTGAGAAGGGCTTGGTAGGCTGAAGCTGATCGTATGGCACTTGGAGGCTGTCGAACGTCTTGACGGATAGGACGTTAAGCCCTGCGCCACCGTTGATGAGGGTCTTGGTGACTTGCACGTTGCTGATGACGGGTGAGCAGAGCATCGGGAGGGCGCCAGCGGTAGCCGCGCACTTGAGCTGGTCCGCTGAGCTGAAAGTGATGGCGCACTTGGACCACTCCGAGCGGCGCTGTGGCCTCAAGCCCGGGAAGGGCTGCATTCACCTCGCGAGCAAACCGCTTGAAGACACGCCGAGAGGTCAGCCCGAGCTCCGCCCAAGATGCAAAGCGATAGCACGCGGTTCCCCGGAAGCCCCCAGCCCCTGGGCCCCGATGGTGGTCGCTGCTCCTTATTGGCGGTGGCGGCAACGGAGGAAGACCAGCATTGCCCTGAGGGCGGTCCTCGCGAGGTTGGTCCCTCCATGCGCCCTCGCGAGGCTGGTCCTGTCAGCAGTCCTCGCAAGGCCGGTGGCGCCACTCCTGGCGGGGGCCGCGATCGTCCCCAAATGGGCCCTCCGCCTCGCCCTCCTCCTGTCAGAGTCTCGGCCAAGGCGCTGCGCTCGGGGCATCGACCGAAGCATCCATCTCGAATGGCCCTGAGCTCTTGACAGTCGTTGGTGTTCTGGCTGTGTATGTTGTGGAAGGCGCAGAATGGTCGGCTGCTCTTGGACAACATGGGATGGTCCCGGCCACGCTTCGTATCTGGCTCCGCCGCGAGCACGACTACTCCCTTGCGCTTCACGTCCTTGGCCTTGGCTTTCTTCTCCTCTGGTTTGGTGAGGCCGGAGCTCGAGGAGGGAAAGGCGCCCCTCCTCAGCTCTTGCGCACTTGGTCGCCAGGTTGAACAGCTCCAAAGCCGTGCATAGCTCCTCGTGGATGGTGAGCTCCTACTTCATCTTGACGTCGCGGACGCCATCAGAAAACGCCGAAATGATGGCCTTGTCAGTCACCTTGGGGATCTTGAGGCGAACGCTATTGAAGCGCTGGATGTACTTCTGCAGGGTCTCTCCCGGCTACTGCTTGATGCGGCGTAGGTCACCCGCGGCCGGAGGGCGGTCGCAAGTGCCCTAGAAGTTCACGACGAAGCGGTCATGCATCTCGTCCCAGGAGGAGAACGAGCCCGGGGGCAGGTTCAGGAGTCACGAGCAAGCGCCATCCTTGAGAGCCATGGGGAACCAGTTCGCCATGACTTTTTCGTCGTTGGCGCCTCGATGCTCAGCTCAGAGCTGCAAGAATCAGCTGGGGTCTTGGGTGACGCTAGAAGCGAGGAGGCAGGTCTGGCTTGAACTTGCCCGCCAGCGACGCCACGCAGCTCAGGATCAAGGCGCGCGGCAGCTTCGTGGCCACCGGGGGCCTTTGCTGATGCGGAGCCTGCCCTTGATGCCCGCGCACCGCCGCTGCAGGTGGCACGCGGTCTTGTCGCAGTGGCGCTGGGAGCGCAGCGCATTCTCTTCCGGCCGGGGAACTTCTTGGCAGCTTCCTTCTTCTTACTCGGACGCCCGACACGGTGGGTCGCGCCTGGGGGCCGCGTGCCTTGGCGCCAGAGCGCCATCTTGGTGCAGAGGTGGTGGAGGCGCTCCGTGAGCTACATCGCCTGCAGCTGGCGGAGGGCGAGGCAGCAAGAGGGATGGCGCAGCGGAGCCCCCCACGGCGCTGACGAGCTTGGCGATGCGGTCCAGCCAGTCCTCGTAGATATCGTCGACTGGGCGGTAGAGCAGGAGCTCGCGTGCCATGAGCAGCACGGCCTACGCGTCCGTGGGAGCACGGCGAGAGTGAGACGACGAGCCGGCTGGGGTTAGCAACGGAGTTGTGGTGCGGCCGTCCCGCCGCACCGAGGGGTGCAGCAAGGACGCTTGCTGCTCGTTTCCCGCCGGGCCGGTGGCGGCGGGCGACGGGGAACCACGGGGAGGCCCGGCGACAGGAGCGGTCTGAGCGACGCGGGCGGCGAGGGCGGCCCGGCGCTCAGCGCGGGCTCGACGAGCGTCCGCCATGGATGCGATGAAGCGATGGGACGCAGATCAGCGGAAGGAAAGCTTCGGTGCACCCCTACCTGGCGCGCCAAATGTCGGATTTTGGGTTCCGGCAAAACCCTTGAGGTTCGAACACTGGGGTGTGCACGAATATCTCTCTCTCTCCCTGGATCGCTCTCGCAACAATCGCAAGGCCTAGCTCGACGAACCCAAAGAACGAGAGACACAAGAGTTTATACTGGTTCGGGCCACCGATGTGGCGTAATACCCTACTCCAGTGTGGTGTGGTGGATTGCCTCTTGGGCTGAGGATGAACAGTTACAAGGGAAGAACAGCCTCCTAAGGAGAGGTGTTCTTGTGCTTGGTGAACTTGTGTGTGGCTATGGATGGAATGGCTCCGATCCTAGATGAGATGCCTCCTAGGGTGGTGGCTAGTCCTATTTATAGGGGCCCTGGTCCTCTCCCCAAATATTGAGCGGGAAGGGATCCAACAACGACCAAATTCAAAGGGAGACAACTAGTACAGGTTATCCTGACTAAAGGTGGTCTTCGCCTGCCAAAGGCTCCGTGGTGACGCCTGCCTTGGGCTTCACGGTGACCTCCATCCTGTTGGTCTTGGTTTTCAGATGTGGGGTTCCGGCAAAACCCTTAAGGTTCGAACTCTGGGGTGCGCTCGAAGTACTTTCCCTCCTACCGATCCACGCCCTAGCTCACTAAGATCTCACGGACGAACTCACACCACAGAGAGGCATGAGGTTTATAATGGTTCGGGCCACCGATGTGGTGTAAAGTGTAATACACTACTCCAGTGTGTGGTGGTGGATTGCCTCTTGGGCTGATGATGAGCAGTACAAGGGGAAGAACAACCTCCTGAGGTTGAGGTGTTCTTGTGCTCCGTGGACTTGTGCGATGAGGGCGAAGGTTGGCTCTAGACCGGATGAGATGTCCCTACTGTGGTACCTAGCTCTACTTATATAGGCCCTGGTCCTCTTCCCAAATATTGAGCGGGAAGGGAGCCAACAACGGCGGTCAATTTGAAAGGGGACAGCTAGTACAAGCTACCCTGACAAAAGTGTTCTTCGCCTGCGAAAGGGCTCTAGCGGTGACGCCGTCTTGGGCTCCACGGTGACTTCCGTCTTGCTTTCCTTCCAGTCCTGGTCTTGTTGCACCGATATGGAAACCTTTGCCTGATGCCTCGGTACTCTGCGCCTGCGCTTGCCGCCTTAGCACCGAAGAGGAAACAAGGATGCTGCGTGCCCCTGCGCCCGCCTGGCGCCCGCCTAGTCTCGATCGTCATGCTCACGTCACTTGAGCCTCGCGAGGTTTTCCCCGCCTTGATATCTCTGCTCCTCGTGATCCTGCCTAGCTAGGCTGCTCCTGAGGTGGTCTTGACGAGGTCCGCGCTGCGCCTTGCAGGCGGTGCGCGGTCTTGACGAGGCGGCGTGGGAAGCGCAGGTGCAGCTTCTCGCGGCCGAGGGATTTCTTGGCAGCTTCTCTCTTCGTGCACGAGCACCGGGAGCCGTGGATCATGCTGTGGAGCCGTGCGCCTTGGTGCCAAGGCACCGCCTTGAGGTAGAGGTGGTGGAGGCATGCCATGAGCCTGCTGCTCGTTCCCTGCCGGGCCGGTGGCAGCGTTGGCGGCGGGAGACGGAGAACGACGAGGTGGCCCGCCGACGGGAGCCGTCTGAGCGACGCGGGCGGTGAGGGCAGCCCGACGCCAGCTCGAAAGCACGGCGAAGCCCGCCATGGAAACGGCGAAGCGATGGAGCGACGAATCGATGGAAGGAAGCTACTGGCGCACCTACCGGGCGCGCCAAATGTTGGATGTGGGGTTCGAGCAAACCCTTAAGGTTCGAACACTGGGTGCGCGAAGTCTTTCCCTCCTACCGATCCACGCCTAGCTCGCTAAGATCTCGCGACGAACTCAACGAACTCGCAAATACGTAAAGACCACGAGGTTTATATCGTTCGGGCCACCGTTGTTGTGTAATACCCTACTCCAGTGTGGTGGTGGTGGATTGCCTCTAGGGCTGATGATGAACAGTACAAGGGAAGAACAGCCTCGTGAGGTTGAGGTGTTCTTGTGGCTAGGGTATGCTCTCGATCGGGTTGGATCAAGCTAAGATGAGATGCCCTGTCAGGACCCCGATTCCAAGTCACATCGATCTAGCCGGTAACACCTCATATCACTTTGCGGCCTCACGCACGGTATTCCCACGGGTGTCGCCTTACCATGGCCCGGGACCGTTTGCGCCTTTTGGCTCACGTATATGATAGTGTCGCTAGCATCCATATGATGTAGAACCCGGCCGACATGGCTAGTCATGAACCCAAAGCGGCACTAACCCATGGGGACAGGCATACATGAATCAACTTCGAGCATGTCGGTTAGCGGCGTGTGAATCCGGGTTGTAGCACTGGCTAACAGGACTCGGAACCCGGGCTGTAGCAGGCTAGGCAGGACTCAGATGTCATCAAGGTGACATTTCCCGAAGGCGATACAGGAACAGAACGAAGTGAATCACATGCCGGCCAGTCCAAGTGTTCCGGAGCAAGTCTTTGGGCTAGCAGGTGACTCCGGTGAACCGGGTCAGAAGCGGACTACTATGGCTCATGGAAGCACAAGACTACATTTCCCCATAAGAGAGGCTACCAAGGATAAACAACTAGGTTGTCGGATCCCACACATACCAAGCATTTCAATCATACACACAATATGCTCGATATGTGTAAATACAACATGGCATCACAACATAACTCTACGACTCAAGTATTTATTCATTAGGCTCCGAGGAGCGAGATATTACAAACATGGGTCTCTCGACCCAGCATTCAGAGCATACAAATCAAAGCACATGCGGAAGCTAAACATGTCTGAGTACAGACATCTACAAATGAAAAAGGCTTAGAAGCCTGACTATCTACCAGATCCTGCCGAGGGCACAAGATCGTAGCTGAGGTATCAAGCTAAACGTCGAAGTCCACACGGAACTACTAACGAGACTGACGTCTCTCTTCAAAACATAAAATAAGCAAACGTGAGTACAAATGTACCCAGCAAGACTTACATCAGAACTAACTACATATGCATCAGTATCAACAAAGTGGGTGGTGGAGTTTAACTGCAGCAAGCCAGCTTTGACTTGGTGGCTATCCTGAACTACGACTGCAAGTAACTCTTTTGAGGTGGCCCACACGAGTCCACATATTCACCATATCAATACACCACTATGGATCCGCCTGCCTCTCCCACGAGAACGCCATCCATAGCACTCCACGCTATCTTGGCATTTTAGAGTATCCACTTTCACTTGTCTATGAACCGATATGGGCAACCTAGAAGTCCTTTACTGACGGACACGGCTATTCGAATAGATGATGTTAACCCCGCAGGGTGTACTTCTTCACACGCTCTCACCACTTACCGCCGTTTACACGACATGTACTCGGCAACCTTCAAGCCGGAAGCCCAACGAGGTGTCGGCCACGGCCTACCTAAACACTCAAGACTCTAGTCCAGGTTTATCGCCTATTCGTGTTCCATCCATGAGGAATCCGCCGAGGTTTCCACATACGGCCCCGAACAATGTGAGCAGGGTTCCCGAGACACAAACAGCGCCCGGTACACCGTGCCATGGTGTATCTACCGCATCATAGCCCACCCCTAGGGTTAGCGCTACGCACGGCCTCCAACACATATCCTACAAACACCAGAAACTAGTTGCAACTCCTGGACAGAGAACACGGGTGGTTAAGAAGCCGAGGGGGTCAATTAAGGATCCCAATGTGTGGTAGTAACTATTCATGGACCACAAACACAGAACTCAGTTCCTGAGGACGGTTTCAATGAGACAACCCACCATGTACTCCTACATGGCCTCTCACCGCTACCTTTACCAAATCGTGTTCACACACTTAGCTCTCAACAGTAGGACATGTTCACACACCTCCGATTCATCCCCGATGAATCAGACCTGACTCAACTCTAAGCAATAGCAGGCACGACAAACAAGCATGAATGAGTAGGCACAACAGGGCTCAAACAACTCCTACTCATGCTAGTGGGTTTCATCTATTTACTATGGAATGACAGGTCATGCAGAGGATTAACGAGTTCAGCTACCGCAGCAAGTAACAGATGAATTTTTGTTGTCCTAATGCAGTAAAAGAGAGCAGGAGCGAGAGAGTAGGATTGTATCGTAATGAACAAGGGGGTTTTGCTTGTCTGGCACTTCTGAAGATAATATAGTTCTTCATCGGTGTCATCGAACTCATCGTCGGAACAACGTCTATCGAGAGGGAACAAACACCGGCAAACAAAGAAGAACACAATCAATGCAATGCACAATATGATGCATGATCATGTCATGGAAATATGTTGTTGTTTGAGCTAATGCAACTAGCTGCAGATTAAATGGAGTTGGTTTGAATCTAAGATTCAAATTCAAACTCCATATATGACATTTCAAATGCCATTAACTCAAATTGTCATATACAGTAGCTTTAGGTTGCTCAAACATGCATGAAAATGGTACAGATGGATAGATTGGATTTTTCTGATCATTTTTCATATAGAAGATGTTTCATTTGGAGCTACGGTTGAATTACTATGATTTTTAGAAGTTTAGGCAATTTTCTGGATTTTCCTGTAAAAGAATAAATCCAGAAAATGATTTCATCGCACAAGATGACATCATATCTGACCTCAAAGAGGTCAACAGCGCCGCCTAGGTCAAACCTGACCAGTGGGGGACCACTGGTTAGTGACACAGGCTGCCTGTGGTCAATGACAGGTGGGTCCGGCCAATGACCACGCTGCTGAAGTCAACTCGACGTGTGAGCCCAAAGTGGATTAGTCTAATTACCAAATTAGTGGTACCGGGGCCCATCTCATCGGCGTATGTGGGTGATCTAGCTGGCGGTGGTTAGTGCTAATTACGCTACCGTCGGCTTGCCGAGTTCGGCCGGCGGCGACAAAAACGACGGCGGCGCGGCTCGGGATTGCGTTACGGGCGGTGGTTTGGCGCGCTGGGGGCACTAGGGAGGAGCTCTTGCTCGTCCGCATCCAAAGGACTGAACGGGAGGCCGCGAGGTGGCTGGAGTTGAGCACGGCGTCGACCTCGGCGGCGGCCGGAGTTCGGGCTCGACCGAATCCACGCCACAGAGCATGGGAGGAGCAGCAGTTGGGTGCTTTGAGCCTCGAGACGCCCGAGAGCGTTGGCTCAGACTAAGTCAGAAAGAAGCCGTGGCTTGACAAATGGCTGACAAGGTCAAGAATGGACGGAGTTCGGCCACGACGGAGCTAAGGCCTAGAGCTTGCAAACGCGAGGGGGAAGGGAGGGGTTCTGCACGGAAGCTCACAGCGAGTCTGACAGCGACAACGGCGAGGTCGGGGAAGCTCTGGATGCACCGAATCGGAGTCGGCGATCTTCGGTGCCCGTCGGTGAAGACGACGACGGTGGCGACAAAGCAGGGCCTCCGGGCGTCGTGTATCTCGATGGAGAGGGCAAGGCAGACACGGCGGAGCTTCTAGGCTCAGCGCCGGGAGAGGGGTGGTCAGTGGCCTTGGGTTCGGTGAACGGCAGCGACGGTGGCGTTTGGTGGCGAGAGGGAGAGAGAGCAGAGGAGAGGGACGTGCTCGAGAGAGAGTGAGAGGGGGTCAGCGGGATCGTGACGACACGGGGAAAATCGTCCACGCGTCCAGGGCTCGTCGGCAAGCAGGAGGTGGCGCGGAGCGCGTGGGCGCGCATGGCGGCCACACGCCCTCCTGCCCACTGGCAGGAGGTTGAAGACCGTGGAGGGCCTGGTGGGCTGAGCCAGCAGTGCCAGGCCTGGTGGGCTGCAGGTAAGCCAGGTAGGTGGCCCAGGTGTGTCCTTTCTCTCTCTTTCTAATTCTGTTACAGTTTTCTATTTATTCTGTAATCTTTATGGCTTTATTAAAAATACTTAAACATACCCAAAAATCATGAAACTGCACAATGCCACTTGTTGGAATATAACCAACAGCAAACATTTTAGTTTATGATTATTTGAGCATTTAAAATATTTAATAGCATTTAAATGCCCAAATGCAAATGGAGTATGATTTAATCCAGAGCCCAAATATGTCATGGAAAAATGTGCATCACCTTCAAGTTCTGCTTTCCAAAGATTTTCCAAGAATGATGAACATTTTTTGTAAGCCATTTGGAATTACTGGAAATATTTTGGTTGAACCTAGTGAATTCCTTAACGCTAGGGTTTAGGCAATCCCCATTTCAAGTTTCTAAGAATTTTAAACATGATGCACACATGAAGGGCTAGCCTAGAGCATACCAGAACTAGGGATGTGACAACTCACCCCCACTAAACAAGAATCTCGTCCCGAGATTCAAGTCGTGAGGTAAGAAGACAGAGGGACACAAGCTAACATAATCTTCACGATCCAGATGACTTTCTCGAGGA
Source organism: Aegilops bicornis (assembly GCA_021605145.1). Classification (NCBI taxonomy): domain Eukaryota; kingdom Viridiplantae; phylum Streptophyta; class Magnoliopsida; order Poales; family Poaceae; genus Aegilops; species Aegilops bicornis. Next base: position 256,162,209 of record CM038670.1, on the reverse strand, counting down.
TGTTGATTCATTGCATCACCTTGATCTCGACGTCTTGCTTTGAGAACTACATCCAACATGACAACGAGTAGAGAGGGACAATTTTAGAAGAATCAATCTTCCCGAGGTTCGAGCAACTTAGGATCGTCTTAATGATCATAGGATCAACTCACGGAATGGGACATAGAAACATTTATGGAGCTGAGAAGCAAAACATGCATCAGGAGGGGCGGAGGAAACAATTTGACAAGGGTTTCAGAATAGCGAGGAAGAATTGCCATGATTCCATAACGGGGCACCTTAGGGAAGGTGACTCGTAGAATTATTCCCTCAAGTGGCAAAAAGAATTACTTTTGATACATAGATCATTGGAACTCTTCTCACCATCCTGAGGCAATTTTCCGAACGATCGCTTGATGGAGTTCGAAGGAGTAGCATGCTTGGACTAGTATGGATGATGTGGACTACCTTGTTGAAGACAACGCAATGGATGATTTTTGCTTATCATCGGAAATTGATGGGACCCATGGTAAGTCCACTTTTGAGGATGATCCTAGACATCAATTACTGAGAGGGGCAGCCCATGGAAATTGGCACAATGGCGATGCAAGCTAGGAACGAAATGCAATTGTTGGAATGTTCCAACCATCATATCTGCCTGAGATTCAGATCCGGTTGGTGATAGGATACTTCAGACTCAGCATGTCTGGAAAGAAAGTTTGCAACATAGATCGACGAGATGACATTGCCAGATTCTCGGGGAAATGAACTACGATAGCAAGCTCCAAAACATGAGCTGGTTCTGTTGCACACATGTGAACATGCTGTCCTAGACAAGCATGACCACCTAGTAGTCTTATAATAAAACACTACCGAGTTCAGGTTGGGAACCATCATCGAGGATAACGAAGTCCTAACATAAGTCATGACTAGTTGTTATGAAGGAACTCCTTCTCCTTGAGCAAATCAATCAGTGGCTTGGTGTGCTAGGGATACATACGGAATGAAGATGATCAGTCTATCAAACCACAGAATACTTCGCACATGCATGACTGACTTGGGATGATTCCACAGGAAGCAAACAAGCTTTCTCGAATCCATGGCGACAACTTACATCAAATGCACGTGAGTTCGAGGAAGTCACCATCCAGACTTATACCTCATGAGCGGAACATGAAGGCAATGCTTACAAAGTTTCCAACACTAGGTTGATGCTCAACATGAATCATGGGGGAGAAAAAATGTTGCTGATGGGCTCAACAACACCTCATCGGAATTTCCATATCACTGGACTCCACCATCATGTGAACACGGTGATAGCATTGGTCAGACCAAAAGATGTAATGGTATATACTCGAGGAATCAACCCCGGGTAAGACAACATTACGAACATCGTTGGTTTTGATTTGACTTGACGATAGCCCATACTCAAGTCAAAGTTTCGACAAGGCAATAGATCCAACAACTGATCACGAGGACCAATCGACGGAGATATCATCTTTCTTCAACACACACACACACAAGGATATCCCTTAGGAAGTGAACTAAGTTAGACAAGCTTTTATCTCCCAACTCTCAAAGTTGTTGTTTGGCTTAACCAACTAGCTCAGGGGTATCCAACACAAATTCTTGGAGAAAAGTGGTTTATTGGAAAACCAACTTGATCACGAGCTCAACATAACAGTTAGGGGACAACCTGGTAATACTTCCGAGAAGATATTCGGAAAATCAAGAACCACCGGTATGTTACTAAGCTCGAGAACAACCTTGCTTTTCAGGGCAAGATGATATGATCAAAAGAGTGAGGGTTTGACACAATCCTATCTCATTGATCGGAAAGTGCACCAAAAAATAAGGACTAGGTAGCACGATCAATCTTAGGATGATGATTTAATAACCAACATGCTAAAAATGATAATATTGTCCATTAACTACCAAGCAACGAGGTTGCTAGGAGTATCGATTTCACACATCACAGTTCACTTGTCTCGCATCTTGCCATACAACAACACGGAACCGAGGAATGAATAATGATGGTGAGAAGTATCACTACATCAAGAATTCATAAGAGATGGTGCAATTCTTATGACATTCTTGACATAAAGATGGTAACACTCCAAGGTAGAACAGAGCAAAGGATGGATTGGCATTTGATCTGCAGAGCACAACTACTTTGACCCAATCCTGGATATGGATAAGATACTGGAGTTTGTTTTTCCTAGTCATTCCGGAATAGAATGGCTTGACGGACCACAAGGATAATAGTCATCGATAAACACGATCGCACACATACCCTTGACTATCAATTGATAGACGGGGTCAGAATACAACTAAGGAGGAACAACTCGAGGAATATATAACTTTCTGAGTTGTGGATGCATAGGTTAGTATGTCGAATCAAGTTCAACAGGTTTCTTCCGGGTAACCCATGCAGGAAAGTAGAACTGGCAGATTCACAATGCGGAACGAAGAACTCATCAAGAGCACTTTTATTGTGATCTTTGGTTCAAAGGAACTCCTGCCAAGGATGGTTCATGGTATTTGGAAGAATGATATACCACGGACCTCGAAGACTATCACAAAGGTTACTAGTATCCTAAAGGTACGAAAGCAACGCTATCAACACGAGGTAAGTAGAGTGAATCTTGGGTCAAGAACCCAGGAGTAGAATACCTACTAACTAAATTGCATCACGGGATGCTTTCGAGAATGATGGCCAGAATCATCACACTGGGAACACAAAATATGCATAGATTACTAGATGGTTTCATAAGACGCCTAGGGTCATAATAATAGCTCCAACATATATGTCGAGGCAACAAAGTACCTCAACTCACCGATTAGTGTGGTTAATCTGGCCCAATGGGACATCAAAATGGGAGGAAGGGATTTTGCAAATGCTTCAGATTGTTTTAGAAACCTGGGATGACTCAGACAAAGATAACGATTTGTAAATGCTCAAAATGATTTGAGACATCCTGCAAAAATGGTGGCATAACCACTCAGAAGCACAAAATCAAGGTTCCGAGACCAACTATGAACACACGGAAGTAGTAGAAACTGAACTGGGGCGTAAAACCAACAATCTTAAAAGTCTATGGATTAGTAACACGTCATCCTGATAGATAGATGAGAAGCCTAGTTCTTAAACCCCGTAGAAGAGAAGAGGATGACTCAGATCAGAAGGGCATAAGATAAAGGAGTAAAAAGAGCCTTACGTTCCCTTCCACAATCAATTCCCTTATATAACTAAAGCATTTCTAGACTCAACTTCGACCAGTTTGGCTTGGTAATCCTACAGGCAGTCAGGCTCTGATACCAAAGCTGTCAGGACCCCGACTCCAAGTCACATCGATCTAGCCGGTAACACCTCATATCACTTTGCGGCCTCACGCACGGTATTCCCACGGGTGTCGCCTTACCATGGCCCGGGACCGTTTGCGCCTTTTGGCTCATGTATATGATAGTGTCGCTAGCATTCATATGACAGAGAACCCGGGCCGACATGGCTAGTCGTGAACCCAAAGCGGCACTAACCCATGGAGACAGGCATACATGAATCAACTTCGAGCATGTCGGTCAGCAGCGTTTGAATCCGGGCTGTAGCACTGGGCTAACAGGACTCCGGGAATCCGGGCTGTAGCAGGCTAGGCAGGACTCCGGATGTCACCGTGTGACATTTCCCCAAAGGGACGTATACAGAACAAGTGAATCACATGTCGGCCACCAAGTGTTCCGAGCGATAGTGCTGGGCTAGCAGGACTCCGGTGAACCAGCTGTAGCGGACTACTATGGCTCATGGAAGCACAAGACTACATTTCCCCATAAGAGAGGCTACCAAGGATAAACAACTAGGTTGTCGGATCCCACACATACCAAGCATTTCAATCATACACACAATATGCTTGATATGTGTAAATACAACATGGCATCACAACATAACTCTATGACTCAAGTATTTATTCATTAGGCTCCGAGGAGCGAGATATTACAAACATGAGTCTCTCGACCCAAAGCATTCGTGAGCATACAAATCAAAGCACATGCGGAAGCTAAACATGTCTCGAAAGTACAGACATCTACAAATGAAAAAGGCTTAGAAGCCCGACTATCTACCGAGATCTGCCGAGGGCACAAGATCGTAGCTGAGGTATCAAGCTAAACGTCAAGTCCACGGAACTACTAACGAGACCGACGTCTCTACGCAAAAACATAAAATAAGCAAACGTGAGTACAAATGTACCCAAGCAAGACTTACATCGTAAATAACTACATATGCATCGGTATCAACAAAGTGGGTGGTGGAGTTTAAGCTGCAGCAAGCCAGCTTTGACTCGTGGCTATCCTGAACTACGATCGCAAGTAACTCTTTTGAGGTGGCGCACACGCAGTCCACATATTCACCATATCAATACACCACTATGGATCCGCCTGCCTCCCTACGAGAACGCCATCCATAGCACTCACGCTTATCTTGGCGCATTTTAGAGTATCCACTTTCACTTGTCTATGAACCGATATAGGCAACCCGTAAGTCCTTTACCACGGACACGGCTATTCGAATAGATGATGTTAACCCTGCAGGGTGTACTTCTTCACACACACTCACCACTTACCGCCGTTTACACGACATGTACTCGGCAACCTTCAAGCGGAAGCCCAACGAGGGTGTCGGCCACGGCCTACCTAAACATTCAAGACTCTAGTCCGTGTTTATCGCCTATTCAGGTTCCATCCATGAGGAGTCCGGCCGAGGTTTCCAAATACGGCACCGAACGATGTGAGCAGGGTTCCCGAGACACCAAACGGGCGCCCGGTACACTGTGCCACGGTGTATCTACCGCATCATAGCCCACCCCTAGGGTCAGCCACGCACGGCCTCCAACACATATCCTACAAACACCAGAAACTAGTTGCAACTCCTGGACAGAGAACAAGGGTGGTTAAGAAGCCGAGAGGGTCAATTAAGGATCCCAATGTATGGTAGTAACTGTTCATGGATCACAAACACAGAACTCAGTTCCTGAGGACGGTTTCAATGAGACAACCCACCATGTACTCCTACATGGCCTCTCACCGCTACCTTTACCAAATCGTGTTCACACACTTAGCTCTCAACAAAGAGGACATGTTCACACACCTCCGATTCATCCCCGGTGAATCAATTCGACTCAACTCTAAGTAGTAGCAGGCACGACAAACAAGCATGAATGAGTAGGCACAACAGGCTCAAACAACTCCTACTCATGCTAGTGGGTTTCATCTATTTCTTGTGGAATGACAAGTCATGCGAGAGGATAAAGGGGTTCAGCTACCGCGGCAAATGTAAGATGAATCGTTGTTGTCCTAATGCAGTAAAAAGAGAGCGGGAGCGAGAGAGTAGGATTGTGTCGAGAATGAACAAGGGGTTTTGCTTGCACGGCACTTACGAAGATAGTATAGTTCTTCATCGGTGTCATCAAACTCATCGTCGGAACCACGTCTATCGAGAGGGGACAAACACCGGCAAACAAAGAAGAACACAATCAATGCAATGCACAATATGATGCATGATCATGACATGGCAATATGATGTGGTTTGAGCTAATGCAACTAGCTGCAGATTAAATGGAGTTGGTTTGAATCTAATATTCAAATTCAAACTCCATATATGACATTTCAAATGCCATTAATTAAAATTGTCATATACAGTAGCTTTAGGTTCCTCAAACATGCTTGAAAATGGTACATATGGATAGATTGGATTTTTCTGATCATTTTTCATATATAACTTGTTTCATTTGGAGCTACGGTTGAATTACTATGATTTTTAGAAGTTTAGGCAATTTTCTGGATTTTCCTGTAAAAGAATAAATCCAGAAAATGATTTACTGCGTCAGCATGACATCATGCCGACCTCAGTAGGTCAACAGGCGCCGTCCAGATCAAGCGACCAGTTAGGGACCACTGGTCGATTGTTTCTGATGCTTGCCTGTGGTCAATGACAGTGGGTCCGGTCAATGACCACGTCGTGAAAGTCAACCGACGTGTGGGCCCGATGGATTAGTCTAATTACCAAATTAGTGGGTGCTGGGGCCCATCTATCAGCGTCTGTGGGTGATCTAGCTGGCGGTGGTTAGCGCTAATTACGCGGCCACGTCGGCTTCGCCGGAGTTCGGCCGGCGGCGACCAAAATGACGGCGGCGCGGCTCAGGATTGCGTTACGGGTGGTGGTTTGGCGCGCTGGGGGCACTAGGGAGGAGCTCTTGCTCGTCCGAATCCAAAGGAACGAACGGGAGGCCGCGAGGTGGCCGGAGTTGAGCACGGCGTCGACCTCGGCGGCTGCCGGAGTTCGGGCTCGACCGATTCCACGCCACAGAGCATGGGAGGAGCAGCAGTTGGGTGCTTTGAGCTCCTGGAGACGCTCTGAGAGCGTTGGCGAGTTTCGAGCATAGCAAAGCAGCTGTGGCCGCGACGGCGACAAGGTTTAGCGGCGGACGGAGTTCGGCCGCGATGGAGCTAAGGCCTAGAGCTCGCAAACGCGAGGGGGAAGGGAAGGGTTCTGCATGGAAGCTCACAGCGAGTCTGGAAGCGACAACAGCGAGGTCGGGGAAGCTCTGGATGCGCCGAATCGGAGCCGGCGATCTTCGGTGCCCGTCGGTGAAGACCACGACGGTGGCAACGAAGCAGGGCCTCCGGGCATTGCGTATCTCGATGGAGAGGGCAAGGCAGACGCGGCGGAGCTTCTAGGCTCAGCGGCAGGGCGAGGGGTGGTCGGTGGCCTTGGGTTCGGTGAACGGCGGCGACGGTGGTGTTCGGGCGAGAGGGAGAGAGAGCAGAGGAGGGGAACGAGCTCGAGAGAGAGTGAGGGGTCGGCCGGGATCGTGACGACACGGGAAAATCGTCCCACGCGTCCAGGCTCGTCGGCAAAGGTGAGGGAGGTGGCGCGGAGGCGCGTGGGCGCGCATGGCGGCCACACGCCCTCCTGCCTAATCGGGGAGGTTGAAGACCGTGGAGGGCCTGGTGGGAGCTGAGCCGGTCTGCCGGGCACTGGTGGGCTGCAGGTAAGCGGGTAGGTGGCCCGTGTGTGTCCTTTCTCTCTCTTTCTAATTACATTACAGTTTCTATTTATTCTGTAATCTTTAGGGCTTTATTAAAAATACTTAAACAGACCCAAAAATCATGAAATCAAGACAATGCCACTTGTTGGAATATAACCAACAGCAAACATTTTAGTTTATGATTATTTGAGAATTTGAAATATTTAATAGCATTTAAATGCCCAAATGCAAATAGAGTATGATTTAATCCAGAGCCCAAATATGTCATGGAAAAATGTGCATCACCTCTGAATTCTTGTTTTCCGACATTTTTCCAAGAATGATGAACATTTTTTGTAAGCCATTTGGAATTACTAGAAATATTTTGGTTGAACCTAGTGAATTCCTTAATGCTAGGTTTTAGGCAATCCCCATTTCAAGTTTCTGAGAATTTTAAACATGATGCACACATGAAGGGCTAGCCTAGAGCATACCAGAACTAGGGATGTGACATGCCCCCCTACGATGGTGGCAAGCTCTACTTATAGAGGCCCCGGTCCTCTTCCCAAATATCGAGCAGGAAGGGAGCCAACAACGGCGGGCAAATTTGAAGGGGGACAGCTAGTACAAGCTATCCTGGCAAAAGTGGTCTTCGCCTGCGAAAAGCTCTGGTGGTGACGCCGTCTTGGGCTCCACGATGACCTCCATCTTGCCGTCCTCCTGGTCTCGGTCTCGTTGCACCAATATAGCAACCTTTGCATGATGCCTCGGTACTTTTCGCCTGCGCTGGCCTCCTTAGCACCAAAGAGGAAATAAGGACGCTGCGCGCGCTGCCGCCCGCCTGGCGCCGTTCGTCATGGCTCACGTCACGAGAGCCTCGTGTGGTTTTGCCCCGCCTTGATATCTCCGCTCCTTGTGAGCCTGCCTGGCTAGGCCACTCCTAAGGAGGTCTTGCGTCGTCCGCCTTGTGAGGCTTGGACCCTCGTGAGGGTCTTGGATGCCTTGTTGATGAAGATGGGCCGTACGTCCTGCTTGCTTAGCCACGCCATGGGCCGGAGGCAGGCAAGTCCGGGGACCCCCGTTCCCAGAACGCCAACAGACCCCCGTTCCCACAACGCCGATAGTAGCCCCCGGGCCCAAGGTGCGCTCGGGCTTGGCTTCGAGGCGAAGCCAAGGGCCAAGTACGGACCGCCGCGGGCCCCAAAATCCTACGGCCTCGGTTGACGCGTGGCAGTTGATTGGACGTGGGCGTCTGCGCTTCCCCACGCTGCCTCGGCAACTGCTCGACTTGACAAAAAGGCTGGCGCAGACAGTGCTTCCCTTCATTGCTTCTTCCTTGCCTCGCTCTAGATCCCCTTTCTCGCTCCTCACCACCGCTACCTCCAGATCTGCTCCAATCTCGCTCCGTGTCTACGATCCATGGCGCCGTGCAAGGTCAGGACTTCCTCGGCACCGGCTTGGTATGATCCAGCTCTTGAAGCGCCCACCATCACAGAGAAGAGCCTCGCCTCCGTGCACCTGCTGACGGCGGGGGAGAGCAATGAATTGGGGGAGACCGAGCTCCGGCTTGCCTCCGATGTGCCGGAGCCTGAGGGAAGCACATTCTTCCCCTTCTTTCCGAGCAGCGTTGCCATCGGGTTGGTTCCTCCCTTCTCCGATTTCTTTTATGAGGTCCTAGACCACTATGGGCTGCTGGCGTTGCATCTCCACCCCAACTCTATCCTCCTCCTGTCCATCTTCGCCTACTACTGCGAGGCATACCTGGGCGTGATGCCATCCGTGGCGCTTCTGCGCCACTTCTTCTACCTACGTGTTAGCGAGGGACACATCTCCGGATGCGCCAATTTCATCGCATCTGGCAAGGCCAACTCAATCTCGAGCACCGGGAAGAGGGCCGACAACATCCAATCCAAATGGGTCATGATGGACGCCAAACAAGCCCATCCGTGTTTGGTGCTGCCAACGGAGGCTCCCCCGTCCAAGAAGGGGTGGCCCAAGGCAGAGCTTGCCGATGAGCGGGCGTCGTCTGTGTTGGGGGCAGATGACGACCGACTTGAAGCCGAGCAACGCGAAGGCGGCCAAGGTGACGGGGGTCATGCTCTTGAGAGAGTTCTTGACGCTGCGAGTTGTCCCGCTTCAGACACGCGCGAGCCCCCTGTGGGAGCTTGAAGAAGAGGGGAACAAGACCTGCCTGAGGCCGAGGGCCCTGCCTAGCAACGAATTGGCCGTTGTCTTGCGCCTCATAGTTGGGGACAACCAGGAGTACCCGCCTAGTGCTTTTGTTCCATTGTTCCACCGCAGGGACTGGGAAGAATTTGTCGCCTCCAGGCCGACCTTTGACGCACGCGGGCTAGTGCCGCCGGTGCTCACAGTGTCGGATTTCGGGTTCCGGCAGATCCTTGAGGTTCGAACACTAGGGTGCGCGCGGAAATCTGCCCTCTACCTTCCTGCACCCCGCCGCCTCGCTAGGATCTAAACTACGAAAGGAACAACACAAGAGACACAGGGTTTATACTAGTTCGGGCCACCATTGTGGTGTAATACCCTACTCTAGTTTGTGGTGTGGTGGATTGCCTCTTGGGCTGATGGTGATGAACAATACAAGGAAGAACAGCCTCACGAGGGCTCTGTTCTTGGCTGGTTCGATGAACTGCTAGGGGGAGTTCAGTCGCCTTCTCTCTCTCTGATTCCAAATTGTCTCTAGCTACCGATTTCCTCCCCCCCCCCTACCCTGTGGGCGGCTAGTCCTATTTATATGCAAAGGCCCTGGGCCTCCTCCCAAATATTGAGCGGGAAGGGCGCCAACAATTGGCCATTTTGAAGGGGAACATCTGGTACACTTATCCCGACTAAAGTTGGTCCTCGCCTGTCAAAGGCTCTAGTGGTGACGCCGGCTTGGGCTCCAAAATGACTTCCTTCCTGCCGTTGGACTAGTCTTGGTCTTGTTGCACCAAATGGACGCCTTTGCTTGATGATCTCGCCTGCGCTTGCTCCCTTTGCACCAAAGAGGAAAGGAGGACACTGCGCGGGCTGGCGCCCGCCTGGCGTCCTTGGTCGTCATGGCTTGCATCATGGGCACCTCGTGAGGTACCCCGCCTTGATCTCTCCGCCTCCTCGCGAAGCCACTGATGAGGCCGTGCACGAGGAAGCTCATGTCGTCCGCCTCATGAGGCTTGGCCCCTCGCGAGGTCTTGAGCTTCGTGTTGATGAAGATGGGCGTGTTGGGCCCCCTTTGAGCCACGCCAGTAGGCCGTGGCGAGCAAGTCTGGGGACCCCCGTTCCTAACGCCGAAGAGACCCCGGGCCCGAGGCGCGCCGGACTTGGCCGAGCAGGCGAAGGGCAAGTCTGAGCGCCTTGAGCCCCTAACAGCCTGCGGCCTTGGGCGCCACGTGGCGGTTGATTGGACGTGGGCACCTCAGCAATCGCGCGAGTCGATAAAGGAGCGGCGTCTGCATAGGCTTTGCTTCCCTTGCCTTCTCTGGTTACTGCTCAGATCCCCTTTCTTGTGCCTCTCCTCCCTGCCTCCGAAATCTTCAGATCCACTTCGACTGCATGCCCTAGCAAGGCATGGCGCCTTACCGAACCCGGCGGAGCTTAGTGCAGCGCCTGCCTGGACTCGCTGAACGTGCCGGGCGAGCCTTAGTGCGCCCGGATGGCTGCTGGCCTTGAGGCATCGGCAAGCGAAAAGTGTTGAGGCGGCTCCGCCCTCCCTCAGGGCCAAGGGAGCACCTTCTACCTACACTTTGTAAGTGCCATTGTTGCCGGTCTGATGCCTCCCTTTTCCGAGTTCTTCTTCTATGTCCTCCGCCATTACAAGCTACAAGCTCTGCATCTCCACCCCAACTCTGTTCTCCTTCTGGCGATCTTCGCCTACTATTGTGAGGCTCACGTCGGGGTGCAGCCCTCAGTGGCCCTGCTGCGCCACTATTTCTCCCTCCGGACCTCTCGTGGTTCCTTCTCTGCGTGTGCGAGCTTCTCGCGTACGGTAGCTCCATCGCCATTTCGAACCCCGGAAGAGGATTGAGGGCTTCAGGAGCAAGTGGGTCTTGGTAGATGTTGGGCGCATCCACCCTCGGCTAATCTTGCCCACGGGCACCCCATACACTCCGACGATCGGTCTCGAGTGGAGCTCGTGGATCCACGCGAGGCCGGTGTTGGAGAGGATGGACATGGATCTGAGGCCGGCATAAGCGTGGCCGGGCTGACAGCCTTGGCCGCTGCTGAGGAATTCTGGAGCACCAGTGGCTCCGCCGTCGATACCACTTCCAATGTGGAGGCCCCACCGAGCCCTGCGGTCTTGGCCGATGAAGACCTGGCTGCGGTTCTCCAATCTTTGGTGAGGCGGCGTGGCGAGGTTGGAGGGCGCTCCTACGCCCCTGTTTCTCCACGACGACTGGGAGCAGGTAGTGGAGTCCATGCCCGTCTTCAACGGGGACGGGCCTGTGCCCACGGAGGCTCCGGAGGACCCGGTGGACGTGTCCTCCGGCGACTCCAGCGAAGAGAAGGGAGAGGGGGAGCGGGAAGAAGGGCTCGACTCCAAGGCGATCGACGGAGAGTCGAAGGCTCCCCTCCCTCGGCGCAAGTCCCGCGTTCTCCGCCTCTCACCGAGCGACGACGACGACGAGGATGATGACGAGCGGGGCGGCGGAAGCTTGCCCTCGATCCCGAAGAAGGACAGGACCGGGCTGGTCCCAGCTGGTCTGCCCGGCATCAAGGCGGTCCAGCGGCGCGCCTCCTGCTCCCGAGCTCCTTGAGGCTGATCCTTGTAGCGGCTCTCGGGCTTCAAGTATGGCGGAGGTTGCTTTCGAGCTTCATGACGGCGACGACCAGTAAGTGCTCGATTCCTATCTTATTTCTTGTTTTGTCGCTGAGGCTTGACGTCTGTATCTCTTGGCTAGGCTGGCGCCCGCGGCAAAGAAGCCGAGGGGATCTCCTGAGGTTCCGTCTGGGGCGGTGCCTCCGCCCCTGAAAGAAGGTGATCGTGATGCACGGGCCTCCCCTGCCCGGTCATCCTCGTGAGGCCTGGTGGAGCTGGCTTCTGGCTGGATTCGCTCCGACGCTTCAATCCGGGCGGCGGTGGTCCAGGCCTCGACGGCTTGCGACGAGGAGAAGCAGGCCGTCCTTGGGGCTTCTTTCGCGATGCCGCCTTGGGGAGGTAGCCCGATGTCCGAGGTCGCTGCAAAACCTTGGAGAGCGAGCTGCGGGGCTTGAGGACCAGCTCGCCAAGGAGGCCCTCCTTCGCCAAGAGCGGGAGGAAGGCATGAAAGCTCGCGAGGTGGCCGTCAGGATCGTGGCCAAGCTCAAGAAGCGCCGTGAACGCCTAGGCGTGCTGGAGCAAGAGTTGGAGGCGAGGAAGGTCGAGCTGGACGGCAAGGCACGGGTCCTTGCCGAGGATCGCGTGGCCTTCACAGATATGGAGGTGAAGGCTCGCACCTTGCTGAGGGAGCTTTACGATAAGCGGCTGGAGAGCCCGCTGGCCGGCGCGAAGACGGGCCCCGCCAAGCTGCTTCCCTTCCTGGTTCGCGCTCTTGAAGATGTCGCCCTTGGCCTTGGCCCTCCCACGGCCGAGGCCGAGGGCGAGCGTGTCATGTCTTCTGCTGTAGGGCGGTTCCTCACCCACGTCTACCTTAGCGATCCCAACGTCGACCTCGGCAACTCTTTGGAGCGGTAATGGCGAGCTTGCTGCTGCTGCTCTTGGCCGTGAAGGGTGCGTGCGGAGGCTCTCTGCTGAGGAAGTTCAGAGACCTTCAGCACCAAGCGAAGTGGGCGCTGCCAACCTGCGGCTCCACAAGGCAAACCCGCTCCTTGTGACTCCACCGCCGACAAGTGACTCCATTGTGGCTCCTGTTCTGCTTTTAATTCCTGGACATGTATCATGCCTCGGGGAGGCGTTTAAACTTGCATTTGGCGTTGTGATAACAGTTATGGACTGTAATATTTTTCTTTTGAATTCCTTGAAAATTGCGCTTTTCCTTCCTACTTGCTTGCGTTCTACGCTGGCAGAGCCCGGCCCCGCGCATACCTCAGCCGCCGTTAGCCCCGACCGGAAACCAGGACGGGACCAAGGAGTGAGGGGCTACGTGACAAGTTAGGCTCTGAGTCGTGATGCTCAGGAGTCCCCCTTAGCGCCACGAACAACAAGTAGGGAGGTGAGATGTGGGTGGATCTACCATTCTACGTCTGCAGAGCCCGGCCCAGCAAGATACCTCAACCGCCGTTAGCCTTCGGAACTAAGGAGTGAGGGGCTCGTGACCAGTTAGGCTCTGAGTCGCGATGCTCAGGAGTCCCCTTGACGCTCAAGCGGCCTTCATACCTTGGCTCACTTCGGGGAGGGGCCGCTTGACGAACCAGGCCGAGGGCTGGCAGCTAGGTGGCATGCCTCTGGGCGTGACCCAGGCGCAGCCCCCGTGCCCAGCCCCCTCGTGCGGCACTCCCGAGGGAAGCGTTGCGATGAGGCCAGACACTGAGCTCTGGGCTCCCTGAGGTTGATGCAGCCCGGGGGCCACCCTGAGTTGTTTATCACCAGCGCGGAGCATAGCGATTCCGTATGTGTACGGGCATAGCCGCTCCTCGGCAGTGTCGTCGGCCGGTAGCGTGAGCATGGTGCTTCCAGCAGTGCGTGGCGGGGGCTCCCCTCGGGGAGGAGCCCCGGCGTGTCTGGCCCATACGACACGTGGCTGGCACGGTAGGGCTGGCGAGGGTGTATCTGGGCACCCGTGAGCGGTAGCGGGACTCACGGGGCCCTACCTCCAAAGGCGGGTTGCGCTGGCCTTTGAGCCTTATCTTGTGATGTGTTCCTGCAGATTTGGTTGAATGCGGCGCTCTCGTCCTCGGGTCCCGGCCCTCGAGCTGGTCTCGGCCGTCACTGGTATGCCGGTCAGCGATGTCGTGGACAAGGCTAGATGGTGAAATTTGGAGAGCGGTAGGAGCCACTGAGTCGCGATGCTCGGTACCCCTTTAGCGATGCAAGCGGTCGACATGAACAAGAAAAAGGTGCCATGGATTGGCATCAAATAACAAGCATGATGGGTCGACGCATGACCCAAAATAAGCATAAGAGGGATACATGCCGCGGAGTGCAGCCCGGCGACTTGGGGATGATGCAGCCCGAAGGCGCCCCAACAAGGTAAGCTAGGAACAGGAAGTAAAAGGGATACACGCGCGAGGCGGACCCATGCGGCACAGGAATAATGCAGCCGAAGCTCCCAGTGAAATGAAACTTGAAAGATGTCACTGGTAGCGTTGAAGGCGAAAGGGTGTTGGTGCGGCAGACTCGGTGGGCTGCGGGAGCCGATCCTCACGAGCCCCGGGCTCGGGGGCCTCGGGAGGCTCGGAGGCTGGTGGCTCCTCGTGGACCATCTCCATCTCCGCCCGAGGGCTGCGGGCGCTTGGCCTCTTGAGCCTCGGGATGTCCCTCATGAGGCAGTGCGTGGCGGCCGCGTTAAGCAAGCCGTAAGGCATCTGAACGTAGGCTGTGGTGGTGGACCTTCGCACGCTTCACGCCGAGAGGCCAGAGGCGCCTCGAGAGGCGGCTCGGTTGAGCCCTGGTATGTCGATGCAGACGCACAGCCCACCATCCTCGCCTGGATGGGGTGCTACGACAGGTAAGTGGCGGCTGCCACTCATGACTCTTGACTCCTGCAGCTCCTGAATGGCCTTGCTGACGAACTCCTGAGGGTTTGGCCCTCCTTGTCGTGCTCCTTCTTGAGAAGCGTGCTTGGCTCACGCCTCCAAGTGGTGCCCAAGCGCCTCCCTCGTGACCTTAGCAAGGTCGGTGGCCCTCGGGAGGAGCCCCAAAGCCGCACTGAGGGCGCAGGCGCACTTTCCTATGCGATAGAAGGAGCTTCCCCCTGAGCAGGCGCAGACCCTGAGGGGCCTGCTTCCTGAGGGGCCGGGCCGGACGATGTCTTCTTCTTCTTAGGGACGGTCTCGGGAAGCCTCCACCTTCATGTCCGGGTCTTCGGTGATGCGGCTGAAAGGCTCGCTCCGAGGGGAAACCCTGCTGCGTCTTTCTCTTAGCGAGGCACCGTGATGACTCCGCCACTTCACAGCATCTTGAGGATGTTGTAGCCGTGGTAGGTTCTGACCATGAACTTGGCCAGCGCTGGGTACCCGAGGATGGCGTTGTATGGCGGCGAATGTGGCGACGTCGAAGTCGATGAGCTCGGTGCGCTAGTTGTCAGCGTCGCCCGAAGAAAGGTGACGAGGAGGCCGAACCTTCCCGATCGGGACTGTGGAGCCGTCGGTGACCAAGAGAAAGGCTTGGTTGGTGAAGCTGATTGTAAGGCACTTGGAGATTGTTGAACGTTTCCACGGACAGACGTTGAGCCTGCCCCGCCATCGATGAGAGTTTTGGTGACTAGCACGCTGTCGATGATTGAAACAGAGCATCGGGAGGACTCCGTGTGACCGCACACTTGAGATGATCGGCCGAAATGAGCGTGATGGTGCACGCCGACCACCCGAGGGGCGGCGTGGCTTCGAGCAGGGAGGACTGCATTCACTTTGCGGCGAACTACTTGAAGATGCGTTGAGAGGCTGGGGCTTGAGCTCCGCCCGGGATGCGGCGATCGCGCGCGGCTCCTGGAAGCCCCCAGCCCCCTCGTCCTGATGATGGTCTTCATTTCTCCTTGGCTGCGGTGGCAGAGGAGGGAGGCCTACGTTGCCTTGCGGGCGATCCTCGCGAGGATGATCCCTCCAGCCTCCCTTGCGAGGCGGGTCTTGCCAGCGATCCTCGCGAGGTTGGTCGCGCCATCCTTGGCGAGGGCCGCGGTCTTCCCAACGTCCTGCGTTCCTTCCTCCTCCTCGGCCGTAGCCCCGGTCGCTGCGGTCGGGACATCGGCCGATCCTCCCTTCTCGCACGGCTCGGAGCTCTTGACATTCGCTGGTGTTGTGGGTGTGGAGGTCGTGGTACACGCAGTACCGGCTGCCCTTGGAAGACGAATGGCTGATCTCTGCCCCGCTTGGTGTCCGGTTCTGCCGCGAGCACGGCAGCCCCCTTGCGCTTCATGTCCTTGGCCTTGGATTTCTTCTCTTCTGGGTCCGCGGTAGGCAGCTCGAGGAGGGAGAGACGCCCTTCCTCGGCCCTGGTGCACTTGGTCGCCAAGTTGAACAGCTCCAAGGAAGTGCACAGATCTTCATGCATCGCCAGCTCCTCCTTCATCTTGACGTCGCGCACATCGTCGGAGAAGGCGAAGATGATGGCCTCCTCGGTCACCTTGGGAATCTTGAGGTGTGCGTTGTTGAAGCGCTGGATGTGCTTCTGCAGGGTCTCTCCTGGTTGCTGCTTGATGCGGTGCATGTCGCTCACGGCGGGTGGCCGGTCACGAGTACCTTGGAAGTTGGCGATGAAGCGGGTACGCATCTCGTCCCAGGTGGAGATCGTGCTCGGAGACAGGTTCAGGAGCCAGGTGCGGGCCCCGTCCTTGAGCGCCATGGGAAACCAGTTCGCCATGACCTTCTCGTCTCCGTTGGTGGCTTCGATGCCCAGCTCGTAGAGATGGAGGACCTCTCTTGAGGTCGGCCGTCTGCGTCGTAAGCGAGGAGGCAGGTCGGCTTGAACTTGTCAGACCCGCGATCTTTGCTGCGCCTTTCGGGGTGAAAACACGGCAACTGTTGTGGCCACGGGGGGGCCTTGGGTGACGAAGAGCTTGGTCTTGCGGGTCCCCATGCGCTGCAGCTGGGAGCAGCGCGGGGTCTTGACGTGCCGGAGCAGGAGCGTGGTCACGACGAGCTGGAGCGGGGAGCACTCGGGCAGCTTCTTGCGGGCGAGGAACCTCCTGGTAGCTCTGCTCTTGCCTCGCTGGCGCTGGACGGAGCGGGTTCCGCCCAGGGACCACACGCCTTGGGGCCAGGGCGCCTTCTTGAGGGGGAGGCGGCCGAGGCGTCCCCGAGCTTGCCGCCTATGCAGACGGAGTGCGGTGTGCGGGGGACGAGGCACGGGGAGCCCCTGCGGCAACGGGACGAAGCTTCGGCGACGCGGTCGAGCCACTCTTCGTAGACGTCATCGACGGGACGGTAGCGCAGGAGCTTGTTTGCCGCGATGAGCGCAGCTCGGGCCTCCATGGGCGCGCGGAATGCGCGAGACGAAGAACCAGCCGGGGCGAGCGAGGGGGTAGCAGTGCGGCCGTCTTGCCTCACGGAGGGATGCTGGGACGATGCTTGCTGCCGTTTCGCCGGGCCGATGGCGGCGTTAACGGCGGCGACGAGGAACAACGAGGGCGCCCGAAGCGGAGCCCGTCTCGGGCGGGAAGCGAGAGCGGCTCCGGTGCTCGGCGCAGGGCCCGCAGCGTCCGGGAACATGGATGCGGGGTCGACGGAGAACAGGGCGGCGGAAGACGAATTCTGGCGCACCCCTACCTGGTGCGCCAAATGTCGGATTTCGGGTTCCGGCAGACCCTTGAGGTTCCAACACTGGGGTGCGCGCGGAAATCTGCCCTCTACCTTCCTGCACCCCGCTGCCTCGCTAGGATCTAAACTACGAAAGGAACAACACAAGAGACACAGGGTTTATACTAGTTCGGGCCACCATTGTGGTGTAATACCCTACTCTAGTTTGTGGTGTGGTGGATTGCCTCTTGGGCTGATGGTGATGAACAATACAAGGAAGAACAGCCTCGCGAGGGCTCTGTTCTTGGCTGGTGCGATGAACTGCTAGGGGGAGTTCAGTCGCCTTCTCTCTCTCTGATTCCAGATTGTCTCAAGCTACCGATTTCCGACCCCCTCTACCCTGTGGGCGGCTAGTCCTATTTATATGCAAAGGCCCTGGGCCTCCTCCCAAATATTGAGCGGGAAGGGCGCCAACAATTGACCATTTTGAAGGGGAACATCTGGTACACTTATCCCGACTAAAGTTGGTCCTCGCCTGTCAAAGGCTCTAGTGGTGACGCCGGCTTGGGCTCTACAATGACTTCCTTCCTGCCGTTGGACTGGTCTTGGTCTTGTTGCACCGAAATGGACGCCTTTGCTTGATGCTCTACTTTCGCCGCTTGCTCTCTTTGCACCAAATAGGAAAGGAGGACAACTGCGGGCTGGGCGCCCACTGGCGTCCTTGAGTAAATCATGGCTTGCGTCATGGGCACCTCATGAGGTACCCCACCTTGATCTCTCCGCCTCCTCGCGAGCCAGCTGTGAGGCCTTGCACGAGAAGCTCCTGTCGTCATCCGCGAGGCAATCTGGGTCTTGAGCTCGTGTTGATGAAGATGGGCCGTGTTGGGCCCCCCTTTGAGCCACGCTGCAGGCCGTAGGCAGGCAAGTCTGGGGACCCCCGTTCCCAGAACGCAGACACACAGGAGTCCCTGCATCACCGAAGCCAGTGGAGGTGTCCTATGACGAGTCCAGTGGGCGGAGGAGGAGGAGGTAGACTCAGAGAAGACTCTCAAAGAGTTGGGGGAGACTTCTCCTCTGAGCAAGGCCGAGATCCTCCGCGCCCTGCCTGACGATGCCGAGGCCGAGACTGGCCAGGAGGAGAGGGACCAGCCCCTCATCCCGACAAGGGGTAGGTCGTCGCTGGTTCCTCGAGATGCTGCCTCCGTCTTATCACCGCCCGGAGCTGCCTCCGGCCCCTCCGCCGCGCCATCCTCTGCCCCTGGAGCCCGCGCGCCTACTCCCCAGGCTCCGAGGCTTTCAGGCTTCAAGCTCCCCAAGCGGAAATATGTCACGGTGGATCAGTAAGTGTTCGACCTCCATCTTGTTTTCGCTCATGTCATTGCTTCCTGACTTTCATCTTTGCCTGTCCAGGCCGCTGCCCACGGCGAAGAAGAGGAAAGAGGGTACGGTGATTGTGCCCTCTTCTGCTGAGAAAGGAGGCGCCAGCGCCCGCACCTCCCCAGCCCGGTCGTCTTCGCGAGGCCAGGAGGAACATCGCCGGGAGGAGTCAGCCCCCATGGCCCCGCTGGCTCCGGAAGTGCCGGCGTCTGGCCCGGTTGAATAGGTCCCGGCTGCTTCGGAGCCCAGAGTCTCCCAGGCCTTGGTGACAACGTCGCCTCCTCCCACTGCTGCACCTCCACTCCCAGGTTCTTCTGCTCCTGGTGCTGTTTTGGAACGCGCTCTTTCAAAGATGACCCAGCTGCGGGCAGATCTCCTGAGCACGGACCCGCGCATGGTGGTCGGGCGTCTGGAGCTGGCCTCTGGCTGGCTTCACTCCGACTTGGCAGTCCGCGCGGCGCTGAGCCAGACCGCAGCATCTTCCGAGAAGGAGAAGCAGAGTGCCGCCAATGCTGCAGCCGATCGTGAGGCGGCGCTGAAAGACACTAAGGCCGCCCGCGCCCGCTGCCAAGAGGTGGAGGACGAGTTGCAGAGCCTACGCGACACGCACGCTGAAGAAGCGCGCGGCCGCCTGGCAAAGGAGGAGGAGGTGAAGGCCTGGGAAGACACCGTCAAGAACCGTGACGCTGAGCTGGTGGAGCTGGGGAAGATGCAGGCCGCCGAGCGCATCCGGCTGGAAGAGCTGGAGCGGAAGGTGAAGGCGAGTGAGGCCGACCTTGACGCCAAGGCGCGGGTCCTGGCCGAGGACCGTGTGGCCTTTGCCGACCTCGAGAAGAGATGTCGCAAGGCACTGAAGACACTCTACGACCACGGCCTGGAGAAGTCGCTGGCCACCGATGAGGACGGCCCTGCCCGGCTGCTTCCTCTCTTGGTGAAGGCGCTCGAGGAAGTCGTTGATGGTGTCGGTCCCATGGCGGAAGCAGAAGCTCGCGTCCTGTCTTCAGCTGCATTGACTCGCGTCTTCAGCCATCTGTACCTCCGCGACCCCAACGCTTGTCTTGACGAGCTGCTGGAACCCATGGCTGATGATCACAACACAGCTACTGCCGCAGCTGTGCAAGGTCAGGTGGAGGCCCTGCTGAAGAAGTTCCGCGGCTTTGTCTCCTCACCCCTGTCCGGCGATCCTGTGGCTGATGGTGCAGGTGAAGACGACGTCACCCACGGCGGAGCACCTTCCGCCGGTGTTGGCGGTGTTCAGGGGTGACCTGCGGCTAGTTTCCTGTTTCGTTCCTGCAACATGCATCAGGCCTCGTGGAGGTGTTTAGACTTTTCATTGTGAGGACAATATGTTTGTAATATTTGCTTCAAGATTTTGTGCTTTCCTTCCTATTTGCTTTGTGTTCTGCATCGGCAGGGCACGGCCCCGCGCATACCTCAACCGCCGTTGGGCTGACCGTAGACCAGGACGGACCAAGGAGTGAGGGGCTCCGTGACCAGTTAGGCTCCTGAGTTGCGATGCTCAGGAGTCCCCCTTGACGCGCAAACAGCTTATAGGGGGAGAGTTCGTGGGGATAGATTGATGTTCTATGTCGGCAGAGCCCGGCCCTGCGCATACCTCAACCGCCATTGGGCCGACCGGAGACCAGGATGGACCAAGGAGTGAGGGGCTACGTGACTAGTTAGGCTCCTGAGTCGCGATGCTCAGGAGTCCCCCTTGACGTGCAAACGGCTTCCATACCTGTCCTCGCCAAGGCCTCGGGAGGGGCGTGTGACGACCAGGTCCGGGAGACCTGTTTGGGCGGCGTGCGCTTGGGCGTGACCCAAGAGCAGCCCCCAGGCCCGGGAGGCCTGGTTGGGTGGCGTACGCTTGGGCGTGACCCAAGCACAGCCCCCGTGTCCAGCCCCCTCGCGCGGCTTTCCCGAGGGGAGGCGTTGCGGTGAGGCAGGGCCGCTGAGCTACAGGGCTCCCGAGGTTGAAATGCGACTGTGGGGCCGCCCTCGGTTGTT
This sequence comes from Aegilops bicornis, assembly GCA_021605145.1. NCBI lineage: Eukaryota > Viridiplantae > Streptophyta > Magnoliopsida > Poales > Poaceae > Aegilops > Aegilops bicornis. The sequence goes on along the minus strand of CM038670.1, from coordinate 256,141,498 downwards.
TATCACCAGTGCGAACCACGGTGCTTCAGCTTGTGCGGGCATAGCCGCTCCTCGGCGATGTCGGCCAGTAGCGGGCATGGTGCTTCCACTTGTGCGTGGGAGGGGCCCCTACGGGAGGAGCCCGGGCGTTCAGCCCACGCTACGACACGTGGCTTGCACGGCAGGGCTGCGAGGTGTATCTGGGCACTCGTGAGCCAGCGTAGGACTCACGAGGCCCTACCTCAAGGCGGGTTGCGCCTGGTCTTGAGTCTTGATGGCTGTATGTTCATGCAATACGGTTAGGTGCAAGCACTCTACGTCCTCAGGTCCTGGCCCTCGGGCGAGCTCAGCCGCCGCTGGTATGCCAGGTCGCGATGCCGTGGTCAAGGCCAGGGGGTGAGGGCTGGAGAGCCAGTAAGAGCTCCTGAGTTGCGATGCTCATGAGCCCCCCTTTTAATGCGCAAGCGAATTGCACGGGGTGAATGGACCCGTGGTGGGTGGCGATCGAGTAGGTAGCAATCAGGCAGGTTAAGCATGGAAGGCAAACCAGCTTGGGTAAATGCAGAAAGATACATGCCACTGGGTCAGGCCTGAGCAGCTTGGGGATGATGCAGCCCGAGGGGCGCCCCCAACAAGGTAAGCTAAAGACATAAGCAAAAGGGATACATGCCACAGGGACAGAGCCAAGTGGCCTGGGAATAATGCAGCCCGAGGGGCGCTCCCAGCTAAACGAACTTGGAAAATGTCACCTGGTTCTGTTGACGAAGGAGGGTTGGTGCAGCCGAAGGCGCGTCGTGAAGGGGTAGCTCCTCACGAGACACCGGGACCCTAAGCCTCAGGAGGCTCGGGGGGCTCTGGTGGTTCCCTGAGGACCATCTCCATCTCTTCCAGGACGGCGTGGTACCTGGCCTCCTGAGCCGCCAGGACACGCCGCATGTTGCGCTGATAAGCTGACGCCACGCTCGGCAAGCCGAAGGGCATGCGAACGTAGCTGTGGTGGGCCTCGCGCATAGCAGCCCACACTTGAACGCCGAGAAAAGCTCCTGTGATGCGGCCCTGTTGAGCCCCGGGACATCGATGCAGACGCGCAGCCCGACATCCTCGTCTGGATGGGGAGCTGCGCCTGGTGAACGATGGTCGCCGCGCATGGCCCTTGCGTCTTGCAGTTCCTGAGTGGTCTTAGTGATGAACTCCTGAGTGGTGGGCACTCCTTGCCCTGTGTTCTCCTGAGGGAAACGTGCCACGAAGCACGCCTCCAAGTGGTGCCCAAGCGCCTCCCTCGTGAGGTCGGCAAGATCTGAGGCCCTTCAGAAGAGAGCCCCCGAGCCCTGCCCAAGGAGGGCGCCGGGCGCGCCTTCCTATGTGATGGAGGGAGGCGCCCCTGGAGCGGACGCTGATCCTGACGAGGCTCTAGCTGCGTCGCCACCCTCCTGAGATCCTGCACGGTGCAACTGCTTCTTCTTGGGGATGGCCTCCGGAGGGCCCTCACTTCTGCTGTCGGGGTCGTCGATTGCTACAGCTTGGAAGGCGCGCTCGAGGGAGCACACCACATCTCTTTCTTCACATGGGACCGTGATGATTCCGCCGCTTCCCGGCATCTTGAGGACGTTGTAGCCGTGGTGGGTCACCGCCATGAACTTGGCCAGGGCTGGATACCCGAGGATGCGTTGTATGGCAGACGGATGTGCGCGATGTCGAAGTCGATGAGCTCAGTCCGGTAGTTCTTGCGTTCTCCAAAGGTGACAGGGAAGAGGACCTGCCCAATTGGTGTGGTGGGACCGTCGGCCACCCCTGAGAAAGGCTTGGTACGCTGAAGTTGCTCATATGGCACTTGGAGGTTGTCGAATGTGTCGACGGACAGGACATTGAGTCTGGCGCCGCCATCGATGAGGGTATTGGTAACTTGCACGTTGCTGATGACCGGGCAACAAAGCATCGGGAGGGCGCCAGTAGTGGCTGCGCACTTGAGCTGATCTGCCGAGTTGAAGGTGATGGCGCACTGGGACCACTTGAGCGGGCGCATGCCCACAAGCTTGGGGAGGACTGCGTTCACTTCACGAGCAAACTGTTTGAAGATGCGCTGCGAGGCTGGGGCCTGAGCTCCGCCCAAGATCTGACGATTATCGCGGCCCGGAAGCCCCTCACCCCCTCGTCTTGGTGGTGATCGTCGTTCCTCCTTGGCGGCGGCGGCAGCGGGGGAAGACCGGCATTGCCCTGGGGACGGTCCTCGCGAGGCTGGTATCTCCAGGCGCCCTCGCGAGGATGATCCTGCCAGCGGTCCTCACGAGGACGATCACGCCACTCCTGGCATGGGCCATGGTCGTCCCAGCGTCCACCACCATGTCCTCCTCCACGGCCGCTTGGTGTCGGGCTCCGCTGCGAGCACGGTCGCTTCCTTGCACTTCATGTCCTTGGCCTTGGCCTTCTTTTCCTCCGCACCCGCAGCTGGCAGCTCGAGGAGGGAAAGGCGCCCCTCCTCATCTCTTGCGCACTTGGTTGCCAGGTTGAACAGCTCCTGAGATGTGCACAACTCCTCGTGGATAGCGAGCTCCTCCTTCATCTTGATGTCACGGACGCCATCAGAGAACGCAGAGATGATGGCCTCGTCCGTGACCTTGGGGATCTTGAGGCGAGTGTTGTTGAAGCGTTGAATGTACTTCTAGAGGGTCTCTCCTGGTTGTTGCTTGATGCGGCGCAGGTCACCCGCGGCCGGCGGGCGGTCGCGGGTGCCCTGGAAGTTGGCGACGAAGCGGTTGCGCATCTCATCCCAGGAGGAGATCGAGCCATGCCGCAGGTTCAGGAGCCAGGAGCGGGAACCATCCTTGAGAGCCATGGGAAACCAGATCGCCATGACTTCCTCATCGCCATTGCCTGCTTCGATGCTCAGCTCGTAGAGCTGCAGGAACTCCGCGGGGTCGGCGGTGCCGTCGTAGCGAGGGGGCAGATCCGGCTTGAACTTGCCCGGCGAGGCGATGCTACGCAACTCGGGGGTGAAGGCGCGGCAGCCGGCCGTGGTTGTCGGGTCCCGTCTCAAATGTGGAGCTTGGTCTTGGTGAGGCCCGCGTGCCGCTACCGCAGGTAGCACGCGATCTTGACGAGGTGGCACGGGGAGCGCAAGTGCAGCTTCTCGCAGCCGAGGGATTTCTTGGCAGCTCCTCTCTTCGCGCGCGGGCGCCAGGCGTGGTGGATCGCGCCATGGGGCCGCGCGCCTTGGTGCCAAGGCGCAGTCTTGGGGCAGAGGTGGTGGAGGCGCGCCATGGGCCACGTCGCCCGTGGCTGGCGGAAGGTGAGGTAGAGAGAGGGACGGCGCCGGGGAGCCCCCTGCGGCGCGGACGATCTCGGCGACGCGGTCGAGCCACTCCTCGTAGAGGTCGTCAACCGGGCAGTAGCGCAATAGCTCGTTTGCCGCGAGGAGCGCAGCCCGCGCATCCATGGGAGCGCGGCGTGCATGAGACGAAGAATCGGCCAGGGTCACCGATGGAGTGGCGGTGCGGCCGTCCTGCCACATCAATGGGTGCAGCGAGGATGTTTGCTGCTCGTTCCCCGCCGGACCGATGGCGGCGTTGGCGGCGGGAGACGGAGAACAACGAGGTGGCCCGCCGACGGGAGCCGTCTGAGCAACGCGGGCGGTGAGGGCAGCCCGGCGCTCACCTCGAGCGCGGTGAGCATCCGCCATGGCGACGACGGAGCGACGGAGCGACGGTTTGACGGATCGATGGAAGGGAAGCTACGGTGCACCCCTACCTGGCGCGCCAAATGTTGGATGTGGGGTTCCGGCAAAACCCTTAATGTTCAAACTCTGGGGTGCGCTCGAAGTTCTTTCCCTCATACTGATCCACGCCCTAGCTCGCTAAGATCTCACGGACGAACTCGATGAACTCACACCACAGAGAGGCACGAGGTTTATACTAGTTCGGGCCACCGATGTGGTGTAATACCCTATTCTAGTGTGTGGTGGTGGATTGCCTCTTGGGCTGATGATGAGCAGTACAAGGGGAAGAACAACCTCCTGAGGTTGAGGTGTTCTTGTGCTCCGTGGACTTGTGCGGTGAGAGCGAAGGTTGGCTCTAGACCGGATGAGATGTCCCTACTATGGTACCTAGCTCTACTTATATAGGCCCTGGTCCTCTTCCCAAATATTGAGCAGGAAGGGAGCCAACAACGGCGGGCAATTTGAAAGGGGACAACTAGTACAAGCTACCCTGACAAAAGTGGTCTTCGCCTGCGAAAGGGCTCTGGCGGTGACTCCGTCTTGGGCTCCACGGTGACCTCCGTCTTGCCGTCCTTCCAGTCCTGGTCTTGTTTCACTGATATGGAAACCTTTGCATGCTGCCTCGGTACTCCGCGCCTGCGCTTGCCGCCTTAGCACGGAAGAGGAAACAAGGACGTTGCGCGCCCCTGCGACCGCCTGGCGCCCGCCTGGTCTCAATCGTCATGGATCACGTCACTTGAGCCTCGCGAGGTTTGCTCCGCCTTGATATCTCTGCTCCTCGTGAGCCTGCCTGGCTAGGCTGCTCCTGAGGAGGTCTTCTGTCGTCCGCCTCGCGAGGCTTGGCCCCTCGCGGGGGTCTTGAATGCCTTATTGATAAAGATGGGCCGTACAGGCCCGCTAGCTTAGCCATGTCGTGGGCCACAGGCAGGCAAGTATGGGGACCCCCATTCCCAGAACGCCGATTGTTGCACCGATATGGAAACCTTTGCCTGATGCCTAGGGACTCCTCGCCTGTGCTTGCCTCTTTAGCACCAAAGAGGAAACGAGGACACTGCATGCGCTGGCGCCCGCCTGGCTCCAGTCATCATGGCTTGCGTCACAGAAACCTCGCAAGGTGTCCCTTGCCTTGATCTCTCTGCCCCTCGCGAGCCGGCCTGGTGAGGCCTCCCCCGAGGAGGTCTTATGTTGTCCACCTCGCGAGGCTTAGCCCCCCGCGAGGGTCTTGACTGTTTGCTGGTGAAGATGGGTCATACAGGGCCGCTGGTGGAGCCATGCTGTGGGCCGCAGGTAGGCAAGTCTGGGGACCCCATTCCCAGGATGCCGACAACCTCCTCCTCCTCTTCTACCTGAGCATCAGGCAGATCAAGATGGTGATCTGTTGCTTCCACATAGTCAATAACATTGAAGTTCACAGCTTCACCATGATGAACCCACCTAGTATATGTGACCGACATCCCATACAAGTGTAGATGATTTTGCATAGTTGACTGGGGTCTTGTAACTAAATTCATACAACTGCTACACGGGCAGAGCACATCTGATTTCGGACCACCGTACTCAGCTCTGATAAAGTTTATGAAGTTTTTAACCCCCTCGACATATGCAGTGGAGAATCTTCAAGTAGAAGTTAACCAAGTCATGTCCATCTGTTAGACATACGAATTAGTTCTTCTACTAGGTATTACAGGAAAAACATATATGCTTTTTTATGAAGTCTAGAAAAAAAATACCTAGGTTGATGTCTAAAGCTATGGCAAGATATTTGGACAAGAAGATCTAAGTAAAAAAAATATGTAAAGCTAATTCAACAAACAGATTTGAGTGCTAAATTATGGCAGGCTATTTCAGCAGTCAATGAGGACGAGCACACAACCATCGAAGGCCATCTCAGCAACAAAGATCGAGTATAAAATAGTGTAGAGCTATTTTACCTAACAGATTGGCTACTAGACCATGGCAATCTACATCACAATAAATATATGGCAGGATATTTTAGCAACTAATCGGGCGTGGCATGCCATCTCAGCTAAGTAGATTGAGTGCAGAACAGAGCAAGGAAGCTTCTTAAGCAGAGATATTGACTGTAAACTACTTTGGCAAACAGTGAGATTAACAGTGTCTATCAGCTAACATTCAGCGCTACTCTGACATGCACGGGGCCTCAGTCTAGAATGCGTACCGTGGGAGAAGTCGACTGTCATGCGTCTTCATAAGAACGTCGCCAGCGGTGGCGGCGCGGCTAGAGGACGACAGTCTACGAGAGCATACTGTGGGAGCGAGAGGATTGCCGTGCGTCCCCTCGATGAACCACGGTGCCGACGTATCGACGCGGCGGGGAGGGCGGCTTTGGCGGAGCGAATGGAGTGGAGGGGGTCGGGGGGAGGGGTTTGGGGAATATTATTGGCTAGTTTGTCGAAGGGCGGTTGAATTTGGGATTTGGGGGCAATTTGGGGGGGGGGGGGATTTTGGTGCATGGTCGGTTTCTCCAAGTGTTGTCCCACGTGTCAGTGAAGAGGCAAGCCGAAGCACGTTCTGTTTGCGTGAGCCGTGTGCAGGACTGACCGTGTGAGGGGTGCAATGCGACCGAGACAGGCGTGATGTGAGTGTATCGCCTTTTTTCCTTTTAAACTTGGTCCTTCGCGCGATCCATAGATACTACTACTAGTAATCCGGTAATCCCGACTAAAACGACATGGCCGGGTCTTTTCCCGCACGACATGCTGGGAGGTTGGCTTAGTTGGTTTTTTTAGGACGAGTAATGTTACACCTACGTAATCCCAGTTATGTAATTAACATAATGTGAAACATGTGGGCTGTTGATTGGAGATTGGGGGGAGGGAGGGGCCCACCACCATGAAAATCAGGGGGAGAGGGAGATGCAATTTACGTTAACCCTTTCATAGGTTCCCGTAGATGTAGAAAGATGTGAAATGTGTGAATGTGTAGTGGACGTACTATTGGAGTGTCTAAGATAAATTGTGTATGTAGACCCTATGTGTTTATTTACTTCGCATGTTAGCTTTGTCTCGGGTCAAACCTTCTAAGTTTATACACACAAAAATGAATCAGCATTCCATATATTTTCATACTCCTACAATATATCTTACTATTATTGTGAAAGTTCATATACACCGGGGCGAGACTCATGCAAACACGGTAGATTTTCATTACATTTCGAACTTTTATAGGACATAAAAATAAAAGAAACCCGACCCTAAACCTATTCTACGGCAGCGACCGACGTCCTCCATCTACGATCTCCATGTACGGGGGCGGGGTTCAAGTCCCGTGAAGTGAAGGTGCGGTATCCGGCGAGGAAGAGTAGAACACGGGAGACGGGCCGGCCAGTTGGCATACCATGTCATGCCGCCTCCCATGCCCTACTCATCCTCGGAGGAGCCCCCGACCTCGGCGATGCCAGTGGATGTGAGGTCGATGATGATGGACGTGGATGGTCCGTCGCTTCACCTGCCACATGCGCCACCGAACGTTGGACGACAGCAAGTAGGACGCGTGGCTGATGATGCTCCCGATGTCGGCCGCTAGCGTGGCCATAGCTTGTGCGGTCGCGTCCGTGTCCGGCTACACCGCTATTGCGTTGCGAGCAGCGACTTGAGCGAGGCGGCGACCTCGAGCTTCATCCCCGAAGACAAGCTCTCCCGCAGAGCATTCGTGCTTGCGGTCATGGCGGATGTGGTGTCAGGTAGCAGGACGATGCGCTATGGTGTGGAGTTTAGCTGGGCGTTGCCGCGTTAAGTACCGCATTTCGGTGAGGCCAAGTGTCCGGGTGCGTCATTAAGTCGCCAGAGTTGGTTCCTCGGGCATCGAGCCTCTTAATGACGGCATACGGACGGATGACATGAATGCGAGCAGCTGGCACTGGCTGCGAACGCACCGCGTGATGGTGCGAGGGACGAGGGTTTTTGGTGTTCCAGGGTAGTCAGCTGCGGTCGTGGCAACTTTGGAGATGCCCATTGCTCACATGCGATCCCCACATGTCATTGAAAAAGAAAGACGACCCGGCATGGTCTTAGGTCCTGGGGATGCAGTTTGCCGCGCTAGAACACTCCGTGGATGCGTCGCGGCGCGCGCGCATTTCAGCTCCCCGTGCATCCTCGACGAGTCGGGTGTTGATCTGCTGGTTGTGCCACAACGCTAATGCCACCCTCGGCACCCTGAAGCTGACCATGTCCAGCGACAATGAGTGTGTCGCTCATCGCAGTCGCCGTGTCCAGAGGCCGTGCGGGAGCTGTGCCATGTTGCTGGCCCCCACGACCCACATGAACGGTTGCCGGTGGCGAGGAGGTTGTGGGCCAGCTCCACCATTGGACTAGTCTGCGCCATGTTGTCCTGACAGGTGTGCCCCACATGTCGTTTTCCCTATTTTCCCGGCCAAATTCGAGCGTTAGTGTTCCGCATTGCGTATTAGGCGCAGAACATGTGGTTTTTGTGCCCTGGTTCAAATGTGGTGCAGTACCAAGTTGTTACCCTAGCCCCAAAGTGTGGTGGTTTTGGGTACGGTACCACCCTTCTCCTTTTCAACTAGTGAAGCATAACACTTGATTAACTACCCGGATGGTGTGCTAATGTAGGCGTCCGACTGTTTGAAGGAATAACTGAGGTGTGCCCGGTCCGTGCCCGCATTTAGGAGTCCAACTTACCATGTTCCGGCAGTAGTAACTATACTAGTCCATGCGTACTCCCTCTATTTTTATTTACTCCGCATTTTAGCTTTGCTCAAAGTCAAACTTTGTAAACTTTGACAAAGTTTATAGACATAAATAATAACATATACAATAACAAATCAATACCATTAGATTCATTATTGAATATACTTTCACATCATATAAATTTGCTATTGTAAATGTTCATATTTTTCTATAAATTTGGTCAAATTTTATGAAGTTTGACTTCAGTCAAACCTAATATGCAGAGTAAACAAAAACAGAGGGAGTATCCTACTGGTGACCAAGGCGGAAGGAAAAGCGAGACAACTTAATGTTTATTTTTGCCGTTCAAGTAAACTCATGTGGCGTTGCTTATTTCTCATTCCTCTCCAACCCTCTTCTCCATCGATCATGCCGCCCTTCGGTCGAGTCCATCCTCCCGCATGCCTCATTTGAACATTCCGCCGAGTATCATTCGCATGTGGGCCTAGACCATGCTTGTATTTCCAATGTCATAATTTGTCTGACATGCATACCAACAAACGGTTCATTTAAAGTTTCACTTTGCCTCCACTACGTGTCGCTTCCCGTCTTAGTTTTGACATCCCGTTCGGTTCATGCCCCGACACATCTTGATGAGATCGATTGATGTTGAGAGATCAATTGCGTGTCGTGCATGGAGATAAAGGTTTGGTCTGTTTCTATGATAGAAATGACCCGCAGAGGGGGGTCTGTGGGGATCAGAGGGAGTATATTGTACATTCATAAGCGAAACGAACGTATTGTACCCACCCTAGTCCTCTTTCAATCGATCTCCGGACCCCGAGATGAAATCGAGAGAGAACGAGTGGGTGCATGTGTGATACCTAAGGTAGATTCAAAATTTTGAACCGGTGATCATAGCATCCACAAATCATATATAAAGGATATTCAATGTTCGTTTCGCTTTTGAACATACAATATACTCCCTCCGATCCTTTCTAGTTTACATATAAGTTTTATGTGTAGTCAAATTATCTCTACTTTGATCAAACTTATAGAAAAAAGTATCAACATTCAACAACGCCCAATCAATATTGTTGGATTCATACGCACTCCTAGATTTGTATTCAAACAGAGATGGTTTCCAATTTGTTTTCAACCATGTGAATGTGCTTGTTCACGCGCATGCTCTTCCTACTAGGATTTTGCCACGTATAGCGAGTCCAATAGTAACTTTTTTAAGCTCCCTGTCCAATAGTACTAGTGGAGTACTGACAACATCTGCAGTAGAGTATGCAGTGCTCATAGTACTAGTAGTATACTCCCTCTGTTTTTATTTACTCCACATAAAACGGAGGGAGTACTAGTAACACTCGGCCGACCTCTCTCTCTCTTCTAGTAGTAGTATAAATGACGCGGGTGAGGGAGGGGGAGGGACGTCGGTTTGCTCTCAACTGCAGTCCCACAAGCGAGCGAAAATGCAAGACGAAGCGCGTTCCATTTGGTGAGCAACATAGAGCGTCCAGCGTGTCGGGGTGCAACATCAACGTGACAAGAGCGATGTAAAGTCAAAACCGATTGACCGGTCGTCATCAGAACCACTATTCACACTAGACCTTCGCTGCTCGGCCTACGCCAGCTACTTGCCAGCCGGTCGCCACTGCCCCAAAACCACACCTCCTCTCCGGCCCATTCCCCCACCTTTCGATCCCCTAGCCCGCATCAAGCGTCCCCTAGCGCTGGAAAGCCATGGTGCGCCGCAAGATCACGTACTACAAGATGCTGACGCCAGAGCGCCGCACAAAAATTGCGGCGGTGGTCAGCGCCACAGACCTCCGTTCCTAAGCTCGCTTTGCGGCGGGCCAATCCCTGAGTTCTATGGAGCCAAGCTCCAAGGAGGAGGAAGCCAATCCAATGTTCATGGTGGAGGTCATGGCGCAGAAGGCCCCCGATGAGTATGATACGATGGACTTCGACTTCGTGCCGGCCTTTCGGGTCCCCCATGGTGCAGGCGGACCAGCGGTTCAACTTGGCGATCCTAAAGGAGGACCGGGGGGGGGGGGCGGAGGCTCAACTCGACGTGAAGCGTGCGGATGCCGCTGCCATCGAGGCCCTCCTGCAGGTGCAACCGGATGTCGTGGATGTGAACCGAGCAGCGGAGGCTCAGCTTGACGCGGAGCTTGCGGATGCTGCTGCCATCGAGGCCCTCCTGTAGGCGGAATCAGACGTCCTGGACTTAAACCCGGCGGCGAAGGCTCAACTCGACGCAGAGCGCGCGGATGCCGCTGCCATTGGGGCCATCCTGCAGGCAGAACCGGACATCCTAGACATGAACCTGGCGGTGCTCGCGTCCGTGCAGAGAGCCCGCACGCTCCGCGTGAACGAGTAGCTGGAGGCCGAGGACAACCACGGTGCAGAGACAAACGTCGACAGCTACAGCTGGTTCGCGCCGGCAGCCAAAGACGACGAGGCCGTCTCGTTCTGCAAGCAGTGATAGTTTTTCTTTATGTTGTTGTTTTTAGGGATCTTTTGCTGTGTAAAAACACATGTTTATGCAAGTCGCCTAACTTTCATCATTTGGGTCAGTCGACAATTTCGGGCGGTTGGATGAATATCCTACGTCTCCTAACCCTTCTTCCTCCTCACCTCTTCTTCTTCCCCAACCGACCACCGCACGGGTGATACGGATCTTCCCCAACATGCGGTTGGATAAACATACTGTATGAACGAAAATTATGTGTCAACGGTAGGATGGTTGAGTTTGGTTTGATCACATGCGGTAGCACGTGTCAGTGAGGGTGCGTTCCCTTGGTTGGGTTTGCGGCGTGCAGGAGCGACTGTGTGAGGGTGCGGTGCGACCGCAACAGCCGTGCACAAGTGTACCTCCTTTTCATTTTCAAAACTTTAGGCAAGCTTGGCAAAAATGTGTGGCAAAGTATGGCAACAAGGCCTAGACCCAAAAAAGATACAAGTACGTACGTAGGAGTACTACTTGTGTTAAAAAATAAAGGCGGGGTTTTCCTTCACGGGATTGATCAATACAAATCCTCGTTTGACGTGTCAATTAATGCGTATTTTTTCTCCAATGTCCAAAGAGCTAACCATCTCACTCCTCATCGCTTGATTAATGCAGCGCCATGCAAACCAACCTTCTCACTTTCGCATGCATGGAAGGGTATATTAATGTTCTTGGTTGTTAGTACGAGGCAAACCCCATCAATTTTTCCTTGATTAGTGTTAGTGGCCTTCTACAAATTGTAATTTTGATACTGGCCTTGTGTACAAAAAAAGGAGGTAGTAACTATTTGACTTCCTTCACCATTGCGGTGACATCGATGATATCTCGAACGTTGTGGTTCAGCGAAGTGTGTTCGGCGGAGAACAACATTAGGGAGACCATGGTAAGTCGCTCGCAAGTGCCACCTGCAAGCCGAGACAACCGCCTTATTTGCATCCATGAAGTCTGTTAAACCAAAGGACGCGTAAATGTACTAGTACTACACAATAGCATCGTCCGTCCAGCTTAGTGCAATAAGCTGGTTTCTCGAAGAAGACGATGGAGAAGCGGAGCCAGCGAAGAGTGAAATGATGGTTGCTTTGTCCGTGCTTTGTGATTTGACGCCTCACTGCTTTGTGATTTGTGAGAGAAGGAAAAGGGGAGTAGACTCTATGCTCTATTCTGTACATGCGTCCAAGCACGGGAGAAAGAGGAGAGAGGTTGCATTTTTCTATTCCTTCAATCAATCAATTAGGGAGCTTCGGTTCCACATTTTTTGCTTTGGTAGCACCGTCCATAATGGTTCCCATCGATGCCAAAAGCTATTTTCACATTTGGCTACACACTGTGGATGCCCTTAACCGTACCACTTGGTTTTGCTCCTGTGTGATATCTATACAAATCTCAATTATATTGATCTAAAAAATTATAGTATGAAGATTAGTAAAAAGGAGGTGATTTTGCCTCGCGGATGGGGGAGGTTTCTTATTTTTAGAGGACGTTGGCCTGGCGGTTTTCTAACATGCGGTCCCATGTTTCAGTGCTTTACCAAGCTGATTCGTGTCCCGCATGAGGTAGAACAACGGCAGAAGCAACACGTGGTTAACTTGAAGAAGATGAGGGAGAAGCGGATTCAGCAATGAGTGAAATGATGGTTGCCCTCCAACTTCTTTATTTAGCATTATTACTTCGTACCTCCAACTTAACTACAGGAAAGGTGCAGGTTTGTGATTTGACGCCTCATTGCTCATTAATATGCCGGCGCCATGACTCGGGTGCTTCACCCCTGCTGCTCTGCACTGTTATTTCGGTATGGCACGTGGACCCGGTTGCTTGATGTCCCACATGTCGGCTAAAGGGACTAGAACATTTATGAAAGCGAATGCTCCACTCTTACAACAGAGGAGTACACGACACGGCAGCCAAGTGAACTATTACTTGTACTGTAGTACTACTGTAGTTTTGTTGTTTCGCACGATCCATCGATACAAACCCGATTAAACAGGCAAGGGCGGGATTTTTCCGCGCAGTAGATGATACTAGCCATATATTTCAAAGGCAATTTTAATGTACGCAAAATGAATAATTAAGTAACAATATGAGATCTAGTAAAGCAAAAAACACATATGATTTATTGTGTTAGAGTGTAGTAGTAGTGTTGTATTGCATAATTGTTAGATGTAACATGCGAGAACGTGTAGAGATGTACTTTTGGAGGGCCTACAGAGAGAAATTGGGCATGAAGTGGATTAAAATATTTGTATTCATCTTCATAGCATTTGTAACTCATATCTACAGTTTGTACAGTAGACGTGAATGCTTCTCCGCTCTTACAAAACCAGTACAACAATAATGGGGTGGCGTGCGCTAATTTAGGCACTGGCACGTTGGCCTACTCGGCTCCACACAGAGAGTGAGAGAAGAGATAAATACATGGGCGGTCAGTGTATTTCAAGCGAAGAGCGTAATATGGTCACCGGACTTCAGAATACGCTCACTACAGTCACTATATATGTTTTGCGGTGATTATATGGTCACTTGCTCACCGTTCAGCATCGGATTGCACTCTGTTGACCGGCTAAATAGTCTGTGTGGCACTATCTTGACTAGTTAAATTGAGCACGTTCCTTGTGGGTCCCATTTGTCAATTCGCATAGGAAAAAGGTCAGATGAACACAAATTTATGCAGGCGCGACAAGACTTTAACTCATGTGCGGGAACCACCTTGTTGTCTATGTGTCTGCCAGGGCCTGATGTGTGCGCATGCACTTGTAGGTAGAGCACTTGAGCGTGAGAGTGAGTGTTGGTCGTGTGGTGTGTGCATGCGTGCGTGTGAGTGTTGCATGTGTGTGTGGTTGTGTGTGTACGTGTGAGTGCTGAGTGTGTGCATGGCTGCGTGTGTTCGTGCGAGTGTTGCGTGCATGCAGTTCGTGTGCATGCATGCGTGTGTGTATAATCATCACACTAGCTCCTGTGTGTTAAAACAGACGGCTCAGCATACCAATATAAGGCCACCTTGACCGCTGTGCCCGCAGTCATGACTTCAAACCACCGTCCAATATTTTTTTATCGTTTGTTTTCATTCTTATACACGCCGACAGGTGGGCCCAATAGTAGTAAGATAATGTAATGCAACACTAGAGGTGCCCCGTGGAGCGATTAACTCGTCAACTAGTCGTGTCTTGAGCAAATACAGAGTTGTATGGTGAGCCCGTGACTGTATAATAACCACAAAACGTTAGTGGTGACCGTAATTAGTGGATTTTGAAGTCCAATGTACGTATCGTGCTTTCGCTTCAAATACAATGATCGTCACTATATATATCGCGAGAGAAAGATGAAACATGCATGAATGTGCTGGGGCGTACTTTTAGAGGACCTAGAGATAGTTTGCGTACGTACGTGAAAGGGGTGTAGAGGGGGTGTATGCGATGGAGAGAGAGATGCTCTTCGTTTCTCTTTATTATGACTAATTTTGTATATAGTATAAAAATATAAAAATTCAAAGTGCGGAATAAATATCATTGGGGGCACCATGCAATGCAAATTAACGTTCATACTCCTCCATATAACTTTGTAATGTTGTATATATGTAGAAATTTTAAAATTATTTTTTGGCCACACTTTGTGTGGTTTTATTCAAAAGGAATGTTGTATGCAAAATAAACGTGAAGAGAGAGCTTTTTAGATCAATGGGGTACGTGATGTAACATGTGTGAATGTGTAGTTGATGTATTCGGCAGGGCCTAGAGATGTATGTGTATGTATTACGTATACGAGAGAGGCATGGATAGAGGGGCCGGCGGGGGGCGTGGGAGAGATAGCACGAGAAATGAGAGAGGTCTAGAGAGAGAGACGAATAGGATGTCACGGCGAGAGATGCCCTTGAGTGTGTATATGCAAGGGGGAGGGGATATAGGCACGAGGAGAAAATATTTTATGTGGTGTCTGTGTTGGTATGTGTGGGTGTGAGAAGATAACGAGACCTGGGGGCAGAGGGTGTGTCACCGCGTGAGGTCCGGTGGGCCGAGGTGAGGCCCTTGATTCGGTTCCATCCAGCGCATATTGGTCGGCCCGTGACGCATTTAGGGAGACCCATGGAGGACTAGTCGTACAAGACAAAGATAGGAGAGTCGTGAATGACTCTGTGTCCACTGACAAAGCCGGCTAGGATTTGTAACCCTAGGTCCTCGGACTAAGGTAACCCCTTATCTTTTATATTACTATTCATCCAACCTAACTTTAAGGGGTACCTATAGAATGCTCTGCTACAATCATACTCGTCAATTAGGAAGAGAGGTGGAGACAATGCATGAGAGACAGGCCTAAAGATAATGTGCGTGCGGGAGACACGTAGGCAGCTTTATGTATATAGAAAGGATCGATGGGGATTGTGCGTGTGTATGCTTGTGAGAGGAAGAATGCTTGTGATAAAGGTTAGTGAAAACAGTCACAAATGGTTACTATAGGGAGGGAGGGTTAAATCGAGAGCATGTCTGCGAGAAAGACACCTCGGGAGAGAGTGTGTGAGCATGTGTGAGAGACCACCGATGGATATACATCGTGGGCGCGTATGTGTGAGATAGAAAGTCAGCGTGTGTGTGTGAGGGCCTATGGAGAGTGAAACTACACGTAAAAGACTGATGTACACATTGATTAAAGATATAAATTGTATCCAAATATTAGGATGGGATCATGATATTTGCAATTCGCGTACGGAACGGTCATTGATCCATCAGACATCTATATTCTATCGAATTTGAGCATGTTCATGCTATTATTCGACATAATTGATCCACAAAGTTAGTATTTTGAACTCCAGACAATGCATCGCTTTAGCAATCGAATTTAAACGTGAGTATAGTTCATGTTGTGTGTGTAAAGCTTAGAACCGGCATCGTCATGCCCACGTCCAGTCGCTGCAGAGTTATACAAAGTTGTGGCGCCATTGTTGTTGTTCTGAGCTTTCCTGTTTGACAGAGAAGAGAGAGGATGAGGAGGGAGATGAGACCGGTGCTAGAATTGGGAGGGAGAAGCGGGGAAGAGCCGGCTCATCGGCGGGGTCCCTGCTGTTGTTGCTGCAGATCGCTAGCGGGGGTGGCTGGCTCGACCCACTCGGGTTCGAGCTGCGGGAGAGGGGCGCCTGGGAGGCTATCTGCTTCTTCATGGACGAGGGCGCGAGGAAGCGCTCGGGAGCGGTGGGATCTGGGAGAGAAGGGGGATGCGCTGTGTAGCTGTTTGCAGGTCTCTCGATGGGGAATTGATCTGATACAGCAGACTGGAGGTCCAACGCACAGCTACCTCAGTCCTCTCTCCTGGTCCAGTCATTTTCTTTCCACTGATCCCCATCCACATACGACCTCTCTCCTCCATAGCACTAGCACCCGTACCCACACCAAGTGACACCCAAGATTGTTTTTAACAGGGGAAGGGATCCCAAGGACCGAGAAGATGCATTAGAATTAGATAAGAGAACTACAGCCGAGCCCTATTTCGTCCCTAAACGTTCGAAACGCATGCCCTGTCCGGTAAAAAAAATGACCCAATCGAACCCCTCATTTTCTCTTAAATCACCCAGACTGACTGGCGTACCTCAAACCGGGACCAAATTGCAGCCAAGTGATAACTTCGCGGCTAGAATTCAGAACTTGATTGTCTTCGAGGAGACAGTTCATTTGTGTATACACAAACCATTCATGATATAATTCTCATGTATAATGTTATCAAGAACAAAATGATTCATTTTTTTATATATCATGTGTCCACCAACTCATTCACGGTTTTGCTATAACCAACAATTTGCTTCCAACTTCTTTTGCAATTTGATCGAACTACCAATGCTTATATATGTGCTGCCCATAGTGATGAATGGAGCAAAAGCTGTCTTCAATGAGAAAAATTCATTTGTGTATATACAAATCATTCATGGTATAATTCTCATGTATAATGTCCTGAAGAACTAAATCATTTAGTTTTTTTATCATGTGTCCACCAACTTATTCATGGTTTTGCTATAACCAACAATTTGTTTCCAATTCCTTTTGCAATTAGAAAGAACTCCCAATGCTCAACCTCAATGAATTTTGACTACAATAATATGTTTCTGCATGAGATTAACTATTCGGAAGTCAAATCTACTCACGCAACACAACAGAGCTGAGAGGAAACAGGGACTAACCAGTCAAAATTTGTAGCTGAGTCCGTACTGCACAACCACCAATGCGCACTGGGAAACAATGTTTTCCAATTTACAAGAAATCAGTGAAAAATCTTCAGAGCTAATGCAGAAGAAAACTGTATTAAACCTAGGTAAACAAACAGTACTCATGTGCAGTCTTTCCTTCAGGGGTGAAATCATAGGAAGCCAAGAATCAAAAACCCACGAGAGTAATATCAAATAAGCTGCAAGATCATTTGAAAAATATCGATTAATATAATAAGGATCGAGATGGTTGGATATGCATCCTCTGGAGATCGTCCTTCTGCACCAGGATTTTTTGGCTGCAGATTGCTTCCATCTCCTCCCAGGTCCCTGTGGTTGCACTTCACACCTTACCTCCCCTTCTTTAGGACAAATCTGAGGGCGCCGTGAAGCATCACACGGGGGTTGGTGATCAGGGTTCGCCAAATTCGCGCCATGACTTGAGCTTACTGTCGTTCCATGGGCACATCAGATCAATATCTGAACTGACTTGGAGGGGAGGGCCGGAGGCCGAGGGCAGGGGAGGGAGAGGCCGAGAGAGCCGACCGGAGGGGGGGGGGGGGGGAGGGGAGGGATTGAGAAAAAGTGGGACAGCCGGAGAGGGCCGGCCGTCGGAGCCGGACCTGCAATTGCTTGCCATCGTCGCCTTCAGCAGTTCAGCTAGGTTGGGGAATGGAGATTCATTTGGAATCGAAGGAGGGAGAGGCACGAGACGAGGCGCTCGGCTGGCGGCTGCTCGCGCGCCTAACCAGACACCCAGTCGGTCCAATCTGATTTGGTGGGTGGCCACTGTTGCTTGCATGCGTGTCTATCGTGGGTGCCGTTTTTTTTTGAACACATGAAGGGGCACGAATGCCTCAGATGCTTCATTCATTATCAAGTGGTGGTACAGAGCATCTTACAAAGAGACCCAAATAAAAACAAGAAACTACAGAAAGATCCCTAAAACATGCAGAAAAAGACCTACTTAAAGATCTGGAATTACAATCGGGTCTAAACAGCAACAACAGCTCCAATACACGCCCATCGTTGCCAGGAACAAAACCACTTGGGATAGCCGGGGCGCCACCGCTTCTCCTCTTGTCGGAGAAGGAAGAGATGGACTTAGTACGTGGGCCAAATGTTAATGGACCAAGCCCTAAAAACAGTGCAAAAATATTACAAATGAAATATAATATTCCAAAAAAAGGTCATCTCTACCATTTTAAAAAATATTCTCGAAAATTAAAAAAACACAGTCTCAAAGTAAAAAAACATGTTTTTCTGAACAACAAAAATTAAAATAGATTGATAAAAAATCATGTTTTTTGGATTAAATGAAAGTGCGGAGCTAAAATAGGTAATGACGAACATTGTTAGGGTACCTCAAATTTCATCTTACAAAGAGAAATACTCAGTTTAACCTTATTTCTGACATTCGCAAAAATTGGATTATAAAAATAATGCATAATGGCACATGGAGCATGTTATATTTTATTTTTCGCTGGGTGCAATGCACGGGCATTTGTACTAGTCATACCTAAATTATGGGGCACCGATCTTTGCTCTGCTTTTGTACATAATAGTATATATAGTCCTATACAAAATAGATTCAAATTTACCTCCTCCATTCCAAAATAATCGTAGTTATAGGATTTTCAAGTGTCAAAATTTCAAAAAGAAGCGCATAATTTAATGAGGTTTTCAAACATACAAGGTCAAATTTAACGTTGTCTATTTAGGTCAATCCTCAAAGTTAAAGAGTACTCTAAACGTGAATGCTTCTGTTTCAAAATTTTGAACGAAGTGCCAAAAGAGCCTCTACTCTCCCGAAACCGCGTGAGACCAATGTTTGGTAGAAGGAAATTACTTTTCTAACTCGGACCCGTGAAACCTACTGGCCCAACGTCCAAAGGTCTAAACTGGGGTAGGTTTGTAGCTTCATCTAGACGCCACGCAACCACCTCTGAAAAACATTCATACACCATGGCTGCCTAAGCACACATGCGCTTGGCCGAAATCACTCCCGCACACTATTTGGGACACCTGGGATTAGCGTCCTAGCCCCGACCCGCAGTAGGTCCAAAATTTAATAGGGGGCAAAGTTTGTACTTTTCCCAAATTTCAAACAAGCGTGTCCCATCTGTTCAAAAAAACCAAAAACAAGCGTGTCCCAGACTGAAACATGGTCCCCCCCTTAGCTCCCCCCGCCCCACCCCCTCCTGTCCGATTCCCATTCGTATTCCGTGGGCGCCAAAACTACCTCTCCACCAGCCGCGAAACCCCGGCGTCCTCCGTCCGCCACCCCAGCCCACCCATCAACGCCGCCCTCCTCCATCACGTCAGAGCCGATACCCCGACATTGTCGTCCACCGCAACTGCAATCGCAATGCCCTCCACGGCTAGTAGTTGAAGCCGAGGCCGAGCTGCCTCTAGGACGCTGACGTGCGCCGTACCCGAGCCAGTTCAACCACGCCGTCCTGCGCCTCACCGCTGCCGCTCCAACGTCGCCATCGTCCACCGCACCGGAGTTGTTCCTACTACGCCGTCCTTCGCCGCCTCGGATCTGCTTCCCCTCCGCCGATAGATGGCCACCGCAACACAGTCAGCAAAATGTCCATGGGTTCGTCCAAGGCTCCACCCTCCTCCGAAACATCGGTTCCCAGGTAAAAAGAAGAACATCGCCGCGATATCAGGAGGACACAACACTGGCAACCGGAAATGGTACTCCTCTTCCCTTATTCGTGCAAATCTTACATGACTGCTTGCACGGTATTCATCCCACAGAATACACTAGTTGACCGCTTCTTCCTACACCTTCTTCCTGATAATAGATGTTCCTAGTAACTCGCAATGCACAAGGTTTCTCCTTATATACTATTTCAGCTTAGCTAGAGGTCCGTCGCCCCCCTGGATTTCAAATCCTGGTCAGTTGATTCCCAATTAAAGGAAGCATTCCCCAGCGTAATAGGCGTTAGTCCGCCTATTACGCCGGGAAGCAATACTCGATGTTTATCTTAGGGGTGTGTGGGGCCTAGGAGCTGCTGGCGCCTGATTTGGAGGTCGGCCGGGCTTAAAGGGATGGCCGGGGGCGCTGCCAAGCACGGCGGTGGTGTGAGGTCAAGGGGAGGGCGGGGCGGCGGAGGCAGGGGTCTGGGCCGGTGGTTTCTGGCGGTTCGACAAAGATCGTCAACAATGACTAGCGGCACGTAGACAAAGGCCATTTGCCCGTTCCTTGTAGATCAGACGGTTCATAAAAAAATCGACTGGCCTATTCATTTTCAGTCGACTGTTATTTTGATAGGACCACATGTGGTGGTGTGCTGGAGGAGTACCTGCATTTCTCAGCCATCCATGTGCTCATATATTACAAAATCATACGGAGTAGAATCTAATTTTGTTTGCCATGCAATGTTGTACAGCTATCATATGTCTCCTGTCATTTATTTTTTGGCCACCTACTATCTGCTACTTTTATAGTGCACTAGTTCTGCACAAACTTCAGCAATACTCTCACTATTGTTTTTTTATGCATGGGTATTTCAGACTCTGCCTTGACAGAAGCATGAAATAAAAGAGAGAAGTCGCTCCTATTTTCTTCGTTGGCAGGCAAGACACGTCTCAGCACTTTAAAGGTTGCATGTTCAACAGATGGAGACGGTAAACGTAGCTCTGGAGTTGATGATCTTGCTCGCCATGAACCACCATCCCATGTGCTTTCTTTAACTTCGTGGTGTCATATGTGGTTGCATGTTGCATATGGTGTCTAGCTTGTATTGCTTCCAATTTGGTCAAATTCCATCTGCTTAGCTTACACATTACACCTTTGAATATGACATGCCTTCCTGTTTTTGGTACATACTAGTACATCTGTCTATTAACCATGTTCCAAGCTAATATTCTTGTGTATCCCTCATCAATCACTTATGATGAGACAGTCACGCCAGTGGGTTACTGCGAGAAAATATGCTCTTTTAAAGAATGCAGTGTCAGCCTCCCCACATGATTCTCAAGAAACAGCAAGGCTAGATGAAGATAGTGAACGTAGCTCTGTAGTTGATGACCGCATTTCCCCTACACCAGCATCGCAGGTCTTGCTCTAACTTGGCTGCGTGATATGTGGTTGCATGTTGCATATGGTGTCTAGATTGTAATTCTTCCAATCTGGTTAAATTGCATGTGCTATTCTGCTTAGTTTATACATTATACCTATTAATGTGACATGCCTTCCTATTTTTAGTACATAGTACATATCTATTAAGCATGTCCTTACATAAACTATTGTTTTTTGTATACCGCATCAATCGATATGATGAGACACCTTTAGTATATGTAGTGTGATAATGGTTGCATCTTTCATATGATTTATAGCATGCGCTGCTTCTAATTTTTTGAAATGCCATTTATGATGGGATGCTTTTAACTTGGCAGAGTCATATTGGTTGCATCTTTCATGTGGTGTCTAGCTTGCATTGCTTCTTATTTGTTGAAATGGCTTCTACTTAGTTTACACAAATAGTTGTGAATATGCCATGACGTCATGTGTTTCGTACATATTCCATCATAGTATCATGTGTTTGCCTTACATCAAAGTAGTGGTTGTCAGTATCATGCATGAATGAGTTCTGAAGAATGAATTCTATTGCTTTTTCTTGTCGGTTTTACTTGACAATTCAAAATCAATAAAGCGGAAGGAAATTAGCAAGGCAGTGGATAAAGGTGCTCCTTCCAAAAGGAGGGCCTCTACAAATTCTACTCTGCCACCCCCCCCCCCCCCAAGAAGATTTGCAAGATAACACATGCATAGACACTCAACGTAGCTGTGTTGATGATGAGCTCCCCTAGTGCACCATCGCAGGTGCTCCCTCTAACTTGGCACTGTTATATGTGGTTGCATGTTATGTATGATGTCTAGCTTGTATTTCTTCTAATTTTGTTGAATTCCATCTGCTTACTTTACACATTATACTTGTGAATAAGACACGTGTTCCTGTGTCTAGAACATACAATATCTGTCTATCACACCATGTTCTTACATCAAAGTACTACTTTTGTGTAACCTACAACAATCACTTGTCATAAGACACGTTTGACTTGGGAGTGTGATATAGGTTACATCTCGCATTCTTTTTTAGCTTGTACTACTTCTAATTTGTTGAAATGGCACTTATGACGAGACAATTTTAACTTGGTAGAGTGATATTCGTTGCATCTTTAATATGGTGTCTATATTTTATTGCTTATAATTTGTTGAAATGCCTTCTGCTTAGTTTACACATCATAGCTGTGAATATGCAATGCTATTTTTTCTTACACATTCAATCGTCCTATCATGTGGTCGCCTTACATTAAAGTAGTGCTCACAAAGATCCTCGCATCAATGAGTTCTGAAAAGTGATTTTTTTAATTCATTTTTCTTATGGTTTGACTTGACAAGGCAATACAATTAAGAAATAGGAAGGAAAAAATAAGGCAGGGACTGATGGCGGTCTTCCAGCGAAACCGGCATCCCAGGTGCTTTCTCTAGCTTGGCAGTGTGATATTGTCTTGCATGTTGCATACGGTGTCTCACTTGTATTGCTTGTAATTTGATTAAATTACTTATGCTTAGTTTACACAAATAGTTGTGAATATGCCATCTTGTCCTGTTTTTCGTACATATTCCATCCTCGTATCATGTGTTTGCCTTACATCACGGTAGTGATTGTCAGTATCATGCATGAATGAGTTCTAAAGAGTGAACTTTATTGCTTTTTCTTGTCGATTTTACTTGACAATGCAAAATCAATAAAGCAGAAGGAAATTAGCATGGCAGTAGATAAAGGTGCTTATTCCAAATGGAGGGCCTCTACACATTCTACTCGGCCATCCCCCCAACAAGATTTGGAAGACAACACATGCATAGACACTCAAAGTAGTTGTGCTGATGATGAGCATGTCCCCCCTTGTCCACCATCATAGGTGCTCCCTCTAATAGGGCAATGTTATATGTGGTTGCATGTTATGTATGATGTCTAGCTTGTATTGCTTCTAATTTTGTTGAATTCCATCTTCTTACTTTACACGTTATACTTGTGAATAAGACACGTGTTCCTGTTTCTAGAACATACAAAATATGTCTATCACACCATGTTCCTACATCAGAGTACTACTGTTGTGTAATCTGCAACAATCACTTTTCATAAGACACGTTT
The DNA here is from genome assembly GCA_021605145.1 of Aegilops bicornis. Taxonomy (NCBI): domain Eukaryota; kingdom Viridiplantae; phylum Streptophyta; class Magnoliopsida; order Poales; family Poaceae; genus Aegilops; species Aegilops bicornis. The sequence goes on along the minus strand of CM038670.1, from coordinate 256,118,286 downwards.
AACTTGGGAGTCTAATATAGTTTACATCTCGCATTATTTTCTATCTTGTACTACTAATTTGTTGAAATGGCACTAATGACGAGACAATTTTAACTTGGTAGAGTTATATTCGTTGCCTTACATATGGTGTCTAGCTTTCATTGCTTATAATTTGTTGAAATGCCTTCTGCTTAGTTTACACATCATAAGCTGTGAATATGCAATGGCACTAATGACGAGAGACCTTGGTAGTGTGATGTTGTTTGCATCTTGCATATGATTTATTTCTTGTACTGCTTCACATTTGTTTAAACGCCAGTTATGACGAGACAACTTTATTAACTTGGCAGAGCGATATTTGTAGCATCTTTCATATGGTGTCTACCTTCCATTGCATTGCTTCTAATTTATTGAAATGCCTTCTGCTTAGTTTACACATCATAGTTCTGATTATCTCATGTCGTCCTGTTTTTCGTACATATTACATCCTCCTATCATGTGGTTGTCTAACATCAAAGTTCGGTTAAATACGTATCACGCATCAATTTGTTCTGAAGAACTAAATTTTTATTCCTTTTTTTCTTGTCGGCTTGACTTAACATGGCACAGAGAAAGAGGAAGGAACACAGAATGACAGGGGATGGTGTTAGTACTAAGGACACATGGAAACAAAAGTGGAAGAATTATGCAAATTCTGCCGGTACTGATGGTGCAATAGAAGGTCAAAGTCCACTGGAAAATTGTACAAACGCAGTATCCCATGCTACACGAGCTGCAAAATAAGCCAAGCAGAAACTAATAGCTGCCACCAAACAAGCAGCGACAACCCTAGTTGTTGCAACACCTTCCACGGTACCACCAGCTGCACGAGTTACTTGTTTGTCAACTCAGCTAGCAGCATGTTCCCAAGCTCCCTTGCCACCTGACACTACTTCCGAAGCACTCTTCACACAAGACGAGTTGGAAAGATCAGATGAACCTTGTGAGCTTCAACATCAAGAAGGTAGTTGCTGGAGTAAAGTTACAGTTGCATGCTTCTTTATATGTAGTTTCACAGTTTGATGTACACTAACACTTCCTATGTTCATTGTTGGACTAGCACCTAGGCGCAAGAGAAAACAAACAGCGGGGATAATGCTCGATAGGTTAACTAAATCTAGAGGAGGAATAATGGAGATCTGTTTTGAGGCAGGTTTAAGAAGGCCACGTGATGCTACAAGGTCAGCCAAGTTAGTATCAGAGGAAGCGGGTTCCATTAGGTGTCATGCACGTATCCTCCCAACATGGATTCAGTACAGAAATGACAAAGATGAAACCCAATTCAACACCTTCCTCGACCATTTACCTGTAAGTATGGTTATGTATGGAAGCTAGTAATATCGCCTTGCTCTGTCCCATAATTTCTAGGTTCCAGATAATGAGACTCCCATAATTTTCAACAGATGAGGTTCAAGTTGGATAGCCAAGATGATGCAACCAGACAAGCTTGCACCCATGTTTTCAAGTCTGCTCTACGACAGTATCGGCATTACTTGAGGAAAACTCACTTTGAAGGCAAGGATAACAATGAACTTGCCCAAACATCTCCAGTGGAAAATATATCGGATGAAGACTGGAGAGGCCTCGTTAAACACTGGTCTGATCCAGTGTATCAAGTACATTATATATATGTGATCAGATCACATGTTGAACTCCTATTTACGCATGTGCCTCACAAATCTATCTTCTTGTAGGTGAACTGTTCAAAGAACAAGGCCAACCATACGAAAGTGAAATTCCAATAGACGACGGGATCTCGTAGCTATACTGCACACTGTGAGGCTCTTGTAATTAGCTGCTGTTTACTCTTTTCGTTGTGCCATATTATCAGATCTATATTGACTTGTTCCAAATGTAGAGTAAAGCCCGCGAGGGACCAAAAAGTACCTGAACCAAATGATGTGGAAATCTTCAAGGACTGTCACACCAGCAAGAGGAAGGGCATGACTACACCAGTCAAAGCTGTTGTTGTAAGTCCTTAATCATCATGCCTTTTAACTACTACTTATCCTCACTTATACATTGAACTGCACGATTTGTAGCCAATGTTTATTACTCTTTTCAATTTTATACACAATTGTCTTAGCGTATCATTGCACCATACAAGGTTTAAAAGAGAGGAGTGATGTTCCTTTGCTCTTGATATGCAATCTAGTTCCGTGGTGGACTCGGCCGTACAATAATACAATTGCATGTTTGTCTGTTCTTAGTTGTTTTGTGATATGAATGATGTCATATTATGCTTACGGTATTATAAACTTTATCTCTTTATACTTAGCTATCAATAGAATGTGAAGAACTAGACAATACATTAGCCATGGTACATGGTCATATGTTTGGAACCTGGTTTTATTATGTACTTTGCAGTAAAATACAACTAATATTTTACACGGGTTCACCAGAATAAATTCTGTATATAGACCAATGCTATTTTGTTTGGTTTTGATGCCTCCTTAATATCTTCTGTTCTAGTACTACTAATGTAAAAACTCAACTTTTCAGCAAGCTATGGAAAAAATTGTGGAACCGCCACCTTCTGAAGGTGACGAGGCAACTATAACCGCAACGTCACCTCTTGCTACAGTGGTTCAGTACCTGTTCACTAACAGTGCCAAAAGCACGTTCCTGCGTAATACTAGGTTGGTTGTTAAGGCAATCTCGTCCAATCTGCCTCATGATGAAGATATGCAAGCTCAAAACAATGTTATATCTGCGCTCCAGACACAAGTCCATTCCCTAACAGAGACCCTTTGTGAAACAAGGACAACAATTGTTCGATGTCCTCAAGATATGCATGGTTTTGAAACTAGACTATCCGACATTTGCTATGTTGTTCAGGAGCCTAGGAGAAATGAAGGCGAAGGTTATGATGCTCCATCGGACAGTACATCATGAAAATGTAACAGGCAGGTCAAATGAACTGAGCTTCTGAACTTATGGTGGTGCATTTATCTGCCAGACTGTTAACTGTTATGCCAACCTTCCTTTTGTTTTATGGTTATAATTTGTTTTGTTGTGATACAAAATTTGTTCTTAACATGCAGACCGGTGAAGAAAAGCGACAAGCCATTTTGTATAGTGTAGGGTGTTCCCTATATTTGCACTGGTGGCGAACTTTGATGCCCAATGGATGTAATCTGTGCAATCGCCTTAATAGCATAGCGTTAGTTTATGGCTTATTTATTTCCTAGTCTGCTTTTTCCCTGGCTTGCTAGTGGCCACAACAACCATGGGCATATAAGGACCGTGGTGACCTTGACCCTGCTATAGGTCGTAGGATACATGGGCCTCCTACGGGCCGTAGGATAAATGGGCCTCCAACGGGCCGTAGAATTGGTGGGCCTCAGGTCGTCAGATAAATGGGTCCACATGGGCCATAAACAGGCGTAATTGGTATCGGGCCAGCACGGTAATGGGTCGTTAACAGGCCGGAAGACAGAAAAGGCTTAATTCTTTCATAGGCATAACGGGTCATTAATGGGCCAGAATATAGGACGGGTTGGAAACAGCGCAACGGGTTAACATGCCACAAATGGGCCGATTCTATCCACGGGCCAAATTTGTCCCATTAGGGGAATAGGCCAGTAATGGACCGGAAGTAATCGAGGGCTAGAAAGGAGCCCAAGAACGTATGGGTCATGAGTAGGCCGAAAACTAACACAGGCTAGAAACAGCCCATGTGAATCATGGGTCGTTAATGGGTACAAAGAAATTTACTGTTCATTATGGGCTAGAGTCACCGTGGGCCACTAAAGATCCTAAAGATATGAAAGGCCTCATATGGGTCGAAAGACGTCATGGGCCATACATGGGCCGAAAGTGAAATGGGCTGGTGTTATATTCGACGGCCCACATGACGCTATTGGGCCGATTTCGGGAAGGCCCTAACTGGTCTTGAGTTATCGGGCCGTAAAATGGGCTATATGTGAATAAACCGTTAAAAGGCCTTTCATGGGCCGGACCGGTAACTTTTGAGCAAGTCAAACGGGTCGGCCTTTGTAAGCTAAATGGGCCAGTGTTAGGTCGTTGCACGTGTCGACATATCATAGGCGCCTATCTGACCCAATGAGGAGCTGACACGTCTTTCCTTCGGCCAATGAGAATATTACACATGGAAAATTCCCATTGGTCCGGGCTCTTAACGGGTTATCGGATCTAAAACCGGACCCGATAGCTTAATGGCGACCCGTTATGGTGGATGCCACATGTCGGTTACCTTGACGAAAGCACTTCCATGACGCGTCATTTATCATCATGGAAGTGAACACTTCCGTGATGATAATTTTGGTATTGCCATGAAAAACTTCTACGACAACACATGTATGACTATCTTGATTCTGTCATAAAATCGTCATGGATGTACATACATGACAGAAAATGTGACCTACTGTGACAAATACGTATCATCACGGAAGTGTGTTTTTTTGGTAGTGAAGGCGGCATTATGCAAGAGGGTATTAAAGCTTGAGCTGGAGAATGTGTTGGAAATATGCCTAAGAGGCAATAATAAAGTGGTTATTATTATATTTCCTTAATCATGATAAAGGTTTCTTATTCATGCTGGAAATACACAAGCAAATACCAAGTCCCTAGTATGCCTCTACTAGACTAGCTCGTTGATCAAAAGATGGTTAAGGTTTCCTGACCGTAGACATGAGTTGTCATTTCATAATGGGATCACATCATTAGGAGAATGATGTGATGGACAAGACCCATCCGATAGCTTAGCATATGATCGTTCAGGTTACTGCTACTGCTTTCTTAAATGTGAAATACATATTCCTTTAACCATGAGATCATGCAACTCCCGGATACCGAGGAATACCTTGTGTGCTATCAAATGTCACAACGTATGGGTGATCATAAAGATGCTCTACATGTATCTCCGAAGGAGTATGTTAGTTGGCGTGAATTAAGACTGGGATTTGTCACTCCGTATGACGAAGACGTATCTCTGGGCCCTCTCGGTAATGCAGCATCACAAGAAGCTTGCAAGCAAAGTGACTAAGGAGTTAGTTGCAAGATGATGTATTACGGAACGAGTAAAGAGACTTGTCGGAAATGAGATTGAACGAGGTATGGAGATACCGACGAATCTCGGGCAAGTAACATACAGACGGACAAAGGGAACTACGTATGTTGTAATAAAGGTTCGACCGATAAAGATCCTCATAGAAGTAGGAACCAATATGGGCATCCAGGTCCCGCTATTGGTTATTGGCCGGAGAAGCGTCTCGGTCATGTCTACATCATTCTCGAACCCGTAGGGTCCGCACGCTTAACATTCGTTGATGATATAGTATTATATGAGTTATGTATGTTGGTGATTGAATGTTGTTCGGAGTCCCGGATGATATCACGGACATGACAAGGAGCTCGAGAATTGTCCGGAGGTAAAGATTGATATATAGGATGGTATGGTTGGGCCAAGGGGTAAGGCCCACGGGGTTTTAGGTCGGTGCAAAAGGAAGTTTTCCGGAGGTCAGGGACCAGACGCCAGGGACCCTGGCGTCTATTCCTGGGCCAGACGCCGAGGCCCATTGCGTCTGGGCCAGATGCTGAGGACCATAGCGTATGGTACTGGAAAACAAGAAGGACTCTTCCTGGTGTTCCAAACCGACTCTGAGGAGGCTCTTTCTCCGAGAAATGACCCCAGGGCTCAACATATAAATAGAGGAGTAGGGCTAGCCCCTGGAGGACACCACGATTCACCAAGCCATGTGCCAGCGGCCCCTCTCCCTCTAGTTCGTCCTCCATCCTTGCCCGTTGTGCTAGTCGAAGCCCTGCGAAATAGTTTCACCACCACTGTAACCACGCCTTCGTGCTGCCGGAACTCATCTACTACTTCGCCTCTCTTGTTGGAACAAGAAGGCAAGGACGTCATCGAGCTGAACTTGTGATGAATGCAGAGGTGACATACGTTTGGTACTTGATTGGGATGGATCGTGAACATGTACGACTACATCAACTGCGTTGATAAACGCTTCTGCTTTTTGATCTACAAGGGTATGTAGATGCTCTCACCCTCTTGTAGCTATGCATCTCCATGGATAGATCTTGCGTGTGTGTAGAATTTTTTTCCATGCAACGTTCTCCATCAGTGGTATCAGAGCCAGGTCTATGCGTAGATGATATGCGGGAGTAGAACACAAAGGAGTTGTGGGCGGTGAGGTTCATATTGCTTCCCACTAATGTCTTATTTTGATCCGGTGGCATTGTGGGATGAAGCGGCCCGTACCAACCTTACATGTCCACGCACATGAGACCGGTTCCACCGACTGACATGCAACTTGTTTTGCATAAAGGTGACTGGTGGGTGTCTGCTTCTCCTACTTTAGTTGAATCGGATTTGACTACGGCGGTCCTTGCAGAAGGTTAAATAGCAATTGGATAATCACCGTTGTGTTTTTGGCGTAGGTAAGAACGGTTCTTGCTAGTTGCCAGTAGTAGCCACGTAAAACTTGCAACAACAAAGTAGAGGACGTCTAACTTGTTTTTGCAGGGCATGTTGTGATGTGATATGGTCAAGATATGATGTGATATATGTTGATGTATGAGATGATCATGTTTTGTAATAAGTTCACGGCTTGCATGTCGATGAGTACGACAATCGGCGGGAGCATTAGGGTTGACTTTAATTACTGTATGACATGCGTGTCAATCACTTACGCGTCATGTAATTGCTTTACTTTATCGCTATGCGTTAGCAATCGTTGTAGAAGCAATAGTTGGCGAGATGACCCTGATGCTATGATGGATATCAAGGTGTCGTGCCGGCGACAGTGTAGATCATGTCGATGCTTTGGAGATGGAGATCAAAAGCACAAGATGAGGATGCCATATCATGTCACATATTTTCGATTGCATGTGATGTTTATCCTTTATGCATCTTATTTTTCTTAGAATGGCAGTAGCACTATAAGATGATCCCTTCACTTAATTTCAAGATAAAAGTGTTCTCCCTGAGTATGCACCATTGCCAAAGTTCGTCGTTTCGAAGCACCTCGTGATGATCGGGTGTGATAGATTCTACGTTCACATACAACGAGTGTAAGCCAGTTTTGCACATGCAGAATACTTGGGTTAAACTTGACGAGCCTAGCATGTACAAACATGGTCTCGGAACACTGGAGACCAAAAGGTCGAACATGAGTCATATAGTAGATATGATCAACATAGAGATGTTCACCATTGAAGACTACCCCATTTCACGTGATGATCGGACATGGGTTAGTTGATTTGGATCATGTATCACTTAGCAAACTTCAGGGATGTTGATTTAAGTGGGAGTTCATTAGTAATTTGATTATTTGAACTAAAATCTATCATGAACTTAGTCTTAATAGTTTTTTGTATATCTATGTTGTAGATCAATGGCCCGTGCTACCGTTCCCTTGAATTTTAATGTGTTCCTAGAGAAAGCTAAGTTGAAAGATGATGGTAGCAATTACACGGACTGGGTCCGTAACTTGATACTATCCTCATTGTTGCACAGAAGAATTATGTCCTTGATGCACCGCTAGGTGACAGGCCTGCTACAGGAGCTGAAGCAAATGTTATGAATGCCTGGCAAGCTCGATCTGATGACTACTCAGTAGTTCAGTGTGCCATGCTTTATGGCTTAGAACCGGGACTTCAAAAGCATTTTGAATGCCACGGAGCATATGAGATGTTCCAAGAGTTGAAGTTAATATTTCAAGCAAATGCCCGGGTTGAGAGATATGAAGTCTCCAACAAGTTCTTTAGCTGTAAGATGGAGGAGAACAGTTCTGTCAGTGAACACATACTCAAAATATCAGGGTATCATAACCACTTGACTAGGCTGGGAATTGATCTTCCGGTTGAGACTGTTATTGACAGAGTTCTTCAGTCATTGCCACCCAGCTACAAAGGCTTTGTGATGAACTATAGTATGCAAGGGATGACGAAAACGATTCCCGATCTCTTCGCAATGCTGAAATCAGCGGAGGTAGAAATCAAGAAAGAGCATCAAATGTTGGTGGTTAACAAGACCACCAGTTTCAAGAAAGAGGGCAAGGGAAAGTGTCGGCATTCTGGGAACGGGGGTCCCCAGACTTGCCTGCCTGCGGCCTGCGGCGTGGCTCAAAGGAGGCCCAGGACGGCCCATCTTCATCAACGCAAGCTCAAGACCCTCTCGAGGGGCCAAGCCTCGCTGGGCGGACGACAAGGAGCTTCCTTAGGCACGGCCTCGTCAGGCTGGCTCATGAGGAGGCGGAGAGTTCAAGGCAGGGTACCTCGCGAGGTGCCCATGACGCAAGCCATGACGACCAAGGGCGCCAGTCGGGCGCCAGCCCGCGCGGTGTCCTCCTTTCCTCCTTGGTGCAAAGGGAGCAAGCGTAGGCGAGAGCATCAAGCAAAGGCATCCGTTTCGGTGCAACAAGACCAAGACCAGCCCCAATGGCTGGAAGGGAGTCATCGTGGAGCCCAAGCAGGCGTCATCACCAGAGCCTTTGGCAAGCGAGGACCAACTTTAGTCAGGATAAGTGTACCCGCTGTTCCCCTTCAAAATGGCCAATTGTTGGCGCCCTTCCCGCTCAATATTTGGGAAGAGGCCCAGGGCCTTCGCCTATAAATAGGAGTAGCCATCCCCATGGTAGGGGGATCGGCCCCCCGGGTATGAGATCAGAATCCTCATCAAGGAACCAGTAGCTAGAGCGACCAAACACCACCTAGCAGTTCATCGCACCCGCCAAGAACAGACCCTCGCGAGGCTGTTCTTCCTCGCATCGTATTCTTCATCAGCCCAAGAGGCAATCCACCACACCACAAACTAGAGTAGGGTATTACACCACAACGGTGGCCCGAACTAGTATAAATCTCGTGTCTGTTGTGCTGTTCAGTTTAGTAGTTTAGGTCTCTGCGATTTGGCAAAGTGCGAGACGGTAGAAGGTTGGATCTCCGTGCGCACCCCAGTGTTCGAACCTCAAGGGTCTGCCGGAACCCGAAATCCGACATTTGGCGCGCCAGGTAGGGGTGCGCCGGAATCCGCCTTTCGTCGCCTCGTTCTAACCCGACCACCGCAATTCATGTTCCGACGCCTGCCTGGCAGCGCTTAAGCGCCGAGCCGCCCTCGCCTCCCATGTCGCCCAGATGGCTCCCGTCGGCGGGCGCCCTCGCCGTTCCCCGTCACCTGCCGTCAACGCCGCCACCGGCCCGGCGGGGAACGGGCAGCAAGCAACGTCCCTGCGCTCCTCGGTGACCCCAAGGGAGGAGCTGCGCAGCTTCCTCGTCACCCGTCCCGTCGCGCCGGTTCCTCCGGTCGTCGCGGCCCTCCTGGGCGGCTCGTAGGCGCCGCCTTCCAGCCACCATGTCAAGGCATTCGTCCGCCGGGTCGGCGCCGCCCACGCTGCGGGGCTCCCTCGGGCCGGACGGAGCCGCCGGCCGGGCTGACCTTCGACTCTCGGGACCACCCCACCAACTCGGCCGGCTTGGGTGCGCTCCCCATGCTCTACACGCCCACCATATGCCAGGTTGCCGTCACCAGGACCCTCATTGACGGCGGTGCCGGCCTCAACGTACTCTCAGTCGAGGCCTTCAACCTCCTCAGCATACCCAGGGAGCGGCTGCAGCCCAGCCGGCCTTTTTCGGGCGTAGGAGGAGGATCATCCAGTTCCTTGAGGCAAATTCGGTTTCCGGTGACCTTCGGCACCTACGACAACTTCCGCGCAGGCCGGGTCGACTTCGACATCGCCCCATCGGCCTCCCCTACAATGCCATCCTTGGCTATCCAAAGATTGGCCAAATTCATGGCCGCAACCCACCCGGGTACAACCTCATGAAGATGCCCGGAGCAGCGGCGTCCTCACTGCGTGCCGGGGACACCGAAGGTGCGGCTTGAGCGCCAGCTCACCCTCAAGACGGCAGCCGCAGCGCAGCCTGCCGATGCGGAAGCCCCCAAGCCCAAGGGGGCTGCGCCGACCAAGAAGAAGCAGTTGTTCACTCGAGACAAGGCGGAGACCAAGCAGATACCTGTCGACGAGGACGGGTCCACAAGCGCCACCTTCACCATAGGCGCCAATCTCAAACCCGAACAGGAGGAAGCCCTTGTCAAATTCCTGCGTGCGAACAAGAAGGTGTTTGCCTGGGAGCCCGATCAGCTGGCGGGGATTCCACGGGGCGTAATCGAGCACCATCTCAACGTAGCCCCAACGTGGCCCAGTGAAGCGAAGCGAGGAGGCAGTCCATCGAAAAGCAGGCCTTCATCGTCCAAGAGACCCGCAAGCTAGAAGCCACGGGGTTATTCGCGAGGTCCGATACCCAGATTGGCTGGCCAACCCTATGGTGGTGCCAAAGAAGGGAGGAAAGGAGCGCATGTGTGTCGACTTCACCAACCTCAACAAAGCATGCCCGCAGGATCCGTTCCCACTCCCTCGCATCAACCAGATCGTCGATTCCACCGCCGAGTGTGACCTGTTATGCTTCTTGGACGCCTTTACCTGGAATCACCAGATCAAGAAGGCGGTGGAAGACGTGGAAAATACGGCCTTCTTAACCCCGTGTGGAGAGTACTGCTATACATGCATGCCATCTGGCTGCGCAACGCGGGGCAACCTTCCAAATGCTCATGCACATCACCTTGGGCCCACAGCTCGGGAAGAATGTGGAGGCATACGTCGACGACATCGTGGTGAAGTCTCGCGAGGCCAAGACCTTGATACAAGACACGGAAGAAACCTTCATGAGCCTCAACGCAGTTGAGCCTGCGACTCAACCCGGAGAAGTGTGTGTTTGGAGTTCCCTCAGGCAAGCTCCTGGGTTTCCTCGTGTCCCACCGAGGCATCGAGGCCAACCCGGAAAAGGTCAAGGCAGTGGAAGACATGAGCCCACCAAAGACCCTCAGGGAAATGCAGAAGCTCACGGGGCGCGTAACGGCGCTGGGCCGTTTCATCTCCCGATTGGGGGAGCGGGTGCTGCCTTTCTTCCAGCTGATGAAGAAAAAGGGGCCCTTCGAGTGGACCGAAGAGGCCGACAAAGCGTTTCAAGACCTCAAGAGGTACCTGACCAGCCCTCCGGTGATGGTGGCCCCGCACCCTCAGGAGCCCTTGGTACTCTACCTCGCCGCCACTCCCTACTCCGCTAGCGCTGCTCTGGTAGCAGTTAGGGAGGAGCGTCAGGCCAAGACCACGGCGGCCACCCGAGCTAAGGCAAGACCGAATCAAGGAACTAGCAGAAGCCAAAGACCGCAATGGAAGAAGATCAGCCATCGCAGCAGAGCACACCAAGGGCGGGGGAGGCCCCCCATCCAAGCACCCAGCTTCCGGAGGCGCCGTCGCCTCGGGAGGCACCACAGCTTCCGGAAGACGCCACCAGCACCGATGCCCCTAACCTCGTCGAGCACCCGGTGTACTTCGTCAGAACCGTGTTATGGGATGCGAGGGCACGGTACCCCATGCCACAGAAGCTCCTCCTCGCGCTGTTGGTGGCTTCGCGCAAGCTGCGACACTACTTCCAGGGTCATCCAATCAAGGTTGTCTCGGCTTACCCCCCTGGAGAGGGTGCTCAGGAGCCCCAACTCGGCCGGAAGGGTCGCCGAGTGGAAAATTGAGCTGCAAGCATTCCAGCTCGAGTTCAGCACAACCAGAGTCATCAAGGGGGCCGCGCTGGCAGATTTCATGGCGAATGGACAGAAGCACCGGCCTCGTGGCGGCGAGGATCGGCCCCTCTCCCGTGAAGCGAGGCGCCAGAAGGTTGGGTCATGTACTTGACGGAGCGTTCTCGAGGAGAAGCTGGGGGCTGGGGCGGTGCTCATATCTCCGCCAGACAAGCTCTACTATGCCGTGCAGCTCTGTTTCCAAAGCATGGCGAGAAGGTCTCCAACAATATAGCAGAATACGAGGGCCGATAAGCGGGTCTAAAGGCTGCCGCTGCCCCGGGGTGAAGCGCGACTATCAAGGGCGATTCGCAGCTCCTCGTCAATTTCTCCAACAAGGTGTACGAGCCAAGAGATGAACACATGGAGGCCTACCTTGCGGAGGTCCGCAGGATGGAGAAACAGTTCTAGGGGTTGAGCTGCAGACGTGCCTCAAGGCACCAATCAAGAGGCCGACGACACCGCCAAACGAGCCTCCAGAGATTACCCCAGAGCCGGGCGTCTTTGAGGAACGGCTCTTCAAGCCCTCAGCCACCGCCGTTATCAAGCACAAGACAGCCTGGAGGAGCTCCCTCACCACACCAGCCTCGGGAGCCCCAGCATGTGGCCCGGCCTCGGGAGCACGCCTGCTCCTAACGATGGAACCTCAAGAGGAGTGCTGGATCACGGAGCTCAAGAGTTACTTAACGCGTGGGACTTTGCCGGAGAAGGAGGAGGAGGCAGAGCGTGTGGCGCGGCAAGCCACGGCGTACAACATCATGGATGGAGAGCTCTACCGGAAACGACCAAACGACGTATCCCTGCACTGCATCACCAGGGAACAGGGGAAGGAATTGCTCGTAGATATACATGGCGGGGATTGTGGGCACCATTCGTCGTCACAGACCATCTTCGGCAAAGCGTTCCGCAGCGGTTTCTATTGGCCCACCACGCTCAATGACACTATCGAACTCGTGAAGGCTTGCGAGGCTTGCCAATTCCATGCCAAGCAGATCCGCCAGCCAGAGAGGTTCGCAAACCATCCCCTCACTTGGCCATTCGTGGTCCGTGGGCTGGACATTCAGGCCCTTTTCCTCGGGGCGCCAGGGGCTATCGCTACCTCTACGCCGCCGTGGACAAATTCACCAAGTGGGCGAAGTCGAGGCCGTCTGCCGCCATCCTCACCGGTTCTGCGGTCAAGTTCATCAAGGGCATCGTGAGCCGGTTGAAGTGTCGAACCGCATCATCACCGACAACGGTTCGCAGCTCACCAAGAACCTTTTTAAAACGCATCGCGCTAACCTTGGGACGCAGATATGCTACGCTTCGGTGGCGCACTTCGCAGCAATGGACAGGCCGAAGGGCTAACGCAGAGGTCCCGAGAGGCCTCAAGACTAGGACGTTCAAGAAGAAACCGGAAGCTCGCGGTAGAGGCTGGTATGACGAAGCTTCCGTCCGTGTTGTGGTCCATACGCGACAACCGCAACCAAGCCAACCGGAGAGACCCCTTCTTCCTGGTCTCACGGAGCGAAGCGGTCCTCCCTCACGAGGTCAGTTGCCGATCCACAGGGTCCCGGGCGTTCGATGAAACGCTGCAGGACGCCATGCGGGGGACGAACCTCGTGTTGGGGGAGGAGCGCCGTTGAGAAGCCGCGCTGCGAGCGACAAGGTACCAGCAGGCACTCCGGCGATACCACTGCCGCAACATTCGCCCCAGAACTCTCGAGGTAGGGGACCTCATGCTCCGTCGGGTCCTCTCCAGGGAGGGATTGCATAAGCTCTCTCCCATGTGGGAGGGCCCGTTCAAGGTTGTTCATGTTTCCAGGCCTGGCTCCGTGTGCTTGGAGACTCAAGAGGGAGTACCTATACAGAACGCGTGGAACATCCAGCACCTCCGGAGGTTTTACCCCTAAAGGGCCCAGTGCCTGTGAAGAAGGCGAATGCCTGTGAAGCCCATCTTTTTGGATAAGGCCCAGAGCCTATGAAGAAGGCGAATGCCTGTGAAGCTCATCTTTTTGGAAAAGGCCCAGAGCCTGTGAAGAAGGCGAATGCCTGTGAAGCTCATCTTTTTGGAAAAGGCCCAGAGCCTGTGAAGAAGGTGAATGCCTGTGAAGCTCATCTTTTTGGAAAAGGCCCGGAGCCTGTGAAGAAGGCGAACGCCTGTGAAGCTGTCGCGTTCTGGAAAGGGCCCGGAGCCTGTGAAGAGGGCAAAGGCCCGTGAAGCTTGCTTCCCAGAAGAAAGGCCCGGAGCCTGTGAAGAGGGCAAACGCCCGTGAAGCTTGCTTCCCAGAAGAAAGGCCCGGAGCCTGTGAAGAGGGCCAACGCATGTGAAGCTCGCCGCCCATGACACTCTCACGTAATAATGAGTTGGGGCTGTATATGCCCCGGAGTCTCAGGAGTGCCGGCCTCAGGCCCTGGGGCTCCCTCCCACGCCCAGTGGCAGCACTTAGCTCCGGGCTGGTGAGAAGACGTCGAAGACTAGACTAGGTGCCGGACGCGGCTTTTTCATTTGCTTTCTACAGTTGACTTGTTATTCCCCATTTGGAGTTTTTATTGAGATTATCGCCTTCTTTTGGTCCGTGGTTCTTCGATCATTTTCGCTCTCCTGCCTCGATTTTTCTTGCGTGGGGACTCGCGAGGCAGAGGCCTCGGGAGCCCCCGCGAGCGTTCCTGCCCCTATCGCTCAAGTTTTCACGGCCCTGGTCCACAACTGGAGCACCCCTCCTGACCATGCCTCACGGGCAACACAAAGCGAACACGGGGCCTGGATCGGTCGCCCCGCGGCCACGGCTGGAGTTCACTTACGAATGGGCACAAAACAGAAAGGAACAGTATCAGGATAACAAAGCAGTACAATAATTAACGGTGTTAACCTAAACACGCCCCCACGGGGCCACACATTGTTGCCTTTTTTGCGCAGGAGAAAAGAAAGAAAAAGGACAAAAGCAGGTGATGCACGCCCCGTGCCGGCCCTCCTGGAAGGCTCGAGCCGTCTCCAGCTCAGCGGACTCCTCTCGCGCTTCACCGAGGCGCGACGGCAAGCGGACCCGCTGCCACCCCCCAAGCAGGCGCGGCGGAGTGGGGGCTGGCCGCGGCCGCTGCTGGAAGAATCACCACCTGAAGAAGAGCTGGTGAAACGTGAGGAGTCACGGGCATCGCCAGCCGCCAGCGCGCTGCCCTCTCCATCCACGCCGGGGCTGAGTCTTCGGCCGCGGTCGTCGTCTTCGGGGCAGCACCCCATACGGCGACCGTCTTCCCCAAACACCCTCACGTAGAGGGTGGCGTCGCCGTACTTTGAAGTGCAGGGAGCACCGCGGCGAAGACCACGCTGAAGCGAACGTCTGCTAGCTGCTGGTCGTGAACAGGTTCCTGGCCGGAGACCTCCAGAGAAGCCCACTTAAGCCCGGGTCAGAAGAAAGCCATCCGCTCGGGAGCTGTGAGGCCACCCAGGCGCCATCTAGGAGCTCACCCAGAGGAAGTCACGGGGGAGCTGAAGCAGACGCCGGACGGCTCCTCCTTCCCCACCATGAACTCCGCAGCGCCAAGAAGATCGAGGCGCGGCCTCGGGCGCGCTCGGGCCGGGCACGCCTCGACCATGACCGGCCGCTGTCGCTGCTGGCTGAGAGCCTCCCCCACGATCGCGGGGGACCGCCGTGGAGGCCACGGGATGCTTGCGAGGGCGATCTCGACCACGCTTGGGCGGAGGAGAGGAAGACTCGACCTGACGGCCCTTCCCCTTCTCTGCGGCCGAGAACTTCCTTGGTGGAGCCATGGAAAAGAAGGAGAGACAAGAAAGGATAGACTGGAAGGGCGCACGCCGTTCCGCACTTATAGCCGGCGAAGGCCAACCATCAACCTCCACGATCACCGGTAATCATGACCGACTCCGCATGCAGGGACTTGTCGAATCCGGGCGGTTACCGAGGCATCGTGGGGAAGCAGTGCGCACACGTCCAATGAACCGCCACACGGCGCTCAAGGCCGCAGGCTTTTAGGGCCCGCGACGCTTCGCACTTGCCCTTTCGCCTCTCTGCTTGGCCAAGTTCGGGCGCGCCGTGGGCCCGGGGGCTACTGTCAGTGTTCTGGGAACGGGGGTCCCCAGACTTTCCTGCCTGTGGCCTGCGGCGTGGCTCAAAGGAGGCCCAGGACGGCCCATCTTCATCAACGCAAGCTCAAGACCCTCGCGAGGGGCCAGATTGCTGGGCGGACGACAAGGATCTTCCTCGTGCACGGGCCTCGTGGGCTGGCTCATGAGGAGGCAGAGAGTTCAAGGCAGGGTACCTCGCGAGGTGCCCATGACGCAAGCCATGACGCACCAATGGCGCCTGGGCGCCAGCCCGCTGGTGTCCTCCTTTCCTCTTTGGTGCAAAGGGAGCAAGCGCAGGCGAGAGCATCAAGCAAAGGCATCCGCTTCGTGCAACAAGACCAAGACCAGCCCCAACGGCTGGAAGGGAGTCATCGTGGAGCCCAAGCGAGCGTCATCACTAGAGCCTTTGGCAAAGGCGAGGACCAACTTTAGTCAGGATAAGTGTACTCATTGTTCCCCTTCAAAATGGCTAATTGTTGGCGCCCTTCCGCTCAATATTTGGGAAGAGGCCTGTGGCCTTCGCCTATAAATAGGAGTAGCCATCCCCATGGTAGGGGGATCGGCCCCCCGGGTACGAGATAAGAATCCTCATCAAGGAACCAGTAGCTAGAGCGACCAAACACCACCTAGCAGTTCAGCGCACCCGCCAAGAACAGACCCTCGCGAGGCTGTCCTTCCCTGTACTGTTCTTCACCAGCCCAAGAGGCAATCCACCACACCACAAACTAGAGTAGGGTATTACACCACAACGGTGGCCCGAACTAGTATAAATCTCGTGTCTCTTGTGCTGTTCAGTTTAGTAGTTTAGATCCCTGCGATTCGGTGAAGTGCGAGACGGTAGAAGGTTGGATCTCCGTGCGTACCCCAGTGTTCGAACCTCAAGGGTCTGCCGGAACCCGAAATCCGACAGAAAGAAAGGGAACTTCAAGAAGAATGGCAAGAAAGTTGCCACTCCCGTGAAGAACCCCAAAGCTGGACCGAAGCCTGAAACTGAGTGCTTCTACTGCAAAGGAAATGGTCACTGGAAGCAGAACTGCCCCAAATACTTGGCAGATAAGAAGGATGGCAATGTGAACAAAGGTACATTTGATATACATGTTATTGATGTGTACCTACTAATGCTCGTAGTAGCGCCTGGGTATTTGATTTTGGTTCGATTGCTCATATTTGTAACTCGAAACAGGAGCTACGGAATAAACGAAGATTGTCTAAGGACGAGGTGACGAAGCGCATCAGGAATTGTTCCAAGGTTGATGTTATTGCCGTTGGCACACGACCTCTACATCTACCTTCGGGATTAGTTTTAGACCTCAATAATTGTTATTTGGTGCCAGTGTTGAGCATGATCATTATATCTGGATCTTGTTTATTGCGAGTGGGTTATTCAGTTAATTCAGAGAATAATGGTTGTTCTATTTATATGAGTAATATCTTTTATGGTCATGCACCTTTGATGAATGGTATATTCTTGTTGAATCTCAATTGTAGTGATACACATATTCATAATATAGATGCCAAAAGATGCAAAGTTAATAATGATAGTGCAACATACTTGTGGCACTGCCGTTTAGGACATATTGGTGTAAAGAGCATGAAGAAACTCCGTGCAGATGTACTTTTAGAATCACTTGATTATGAATCATTTGATACTTGCGAACCATGCCTCATGGGTAATATGACTAAAACTTATTCTCCGGAACAATGGAGTGAGCTAATGACTTATTGGGAATAATACATACCGATGTATGCGGTTCGATGAGTGTTGAAGCACGCGGCATGTATCATTATTTTCTAACCTTCACAGATGATTTAAGTAGGTATGGGTACATCTACTTAATGAAACACAAGTGCAAAACATTTGAAAAGTTCAAAGAATTTCAGAGTTAAGTGGAGAATCATCGTTACAAGAAAATAAAATTTCTATGATCTGATCATGGAGCGAATATTTGAGTTACGAGTTTTGCCTTCATTTAAGACAATGTGGAATCGTTTCACAACCCACGCCACCTGGAACACCACAGCGTAATGGTGTGTCTGAACGCCATAACCGTAATTTATTAGATATGGTGTGTTCTGTGATGTCTCTTACCGATTTGCCTTTATCATTTTGGGGTTATGCATTAGAGACAACCGCATTCATGTTAAATAGGGCACCATTTAAATCCGTTGAGACGACAATGTATGAACTATGGTTTGGCAAGAAACGTAAGTTGTGGTTTCTTAAAGTTTGGGGATGCGACGCTTATGTCAAAAGGCTTCAGCCTGATAAGCTCGAACCCAAAGCGGAGAAGTGCGTCTTCATAGGATACCCTAAAGAAACTGTTGGTATACCTTCTACCACAGATCCGAAGGAAAGATCTTTGTTGCTAAGAATGGGTCATTTTTAGAGAAGGAGTTTCTCTCGAAAGAAGCGAGTGGGAGGAAAGTAGAACTTGATGAGGTAGTTGTACCTTCTCTCGAATTGGAAAGTAGCACATCAGAGAAAACCGTTCCCGTTGAAAGATCGTGGATGTCGCCTAGAGGGGGGGGGGTGAATAGGCGCTTTAAAATAATTACAGTTGAGGCTTGAACAAATGCGGAATAAACCTAGCGGTTAATTTGTCAAGCACAAAACCTACAACAACTAGGCTCACCTATGTGCACCAACAACTTATGCTAAGCAAAATAAGCAACTATGTGATAGCAAGATATATGACAAGAACAATATGGCTATCACAAAGTAAAGTGCATAAATAAAGGGCTCGGGTAAGAGATAACCGAGGCACGCGGGAGACGATGTATCCCAAGTTCACACCCATGCGGATGCTAGTCTCCGCTTGGAGAGGTGTGGAGGCACAATGCTCCCAAGAAGCCACTAGGGCCACTGTAATCTCCTCACGCCTCAAGACAATGCAAGATGCCGTGATTCCACTAAGGGGCCCTTGAGGGCGGTCACCGAACCTGTACAAATGGCAACCCTTGGGGGCGGTCACCGAACTCAGACACTTTGGCAACCCTTGGGGCGGTCACTGTACTCACAAATTGCTCGGGCGATCTCCACAACCTAATTGAGACTCCCGACGCTAGTCTTGAGCTTTACACCACAATGATTGAGCTCCTAACACCACTAACTGCCTAGGGCGCCAAGGCACCCAAGAGGAACAAGCTCTAGGGTGCCCAAACACCCAAGAGTAATAAGCTTCTCAAACTTCACTTCCACGAATCACCATGGAGAACTCAAACCGATGCACCAAATGCAATGGCAAGGGCACACGGAGTGCCCAAGTCCTTCTCTCCCAAATCCCACCAAAGCAACTAATGCTAGGGAGGAAAATGAGAGGAAGAACGAAAGAAGAACACGAAGAACTCCAAGATCTAGATCCAAGGGGTTCCCTCACTTAGAGGAGAAAGTGATTGGTGGAAATGTGGATCTAGATCTCCTCTTTTCCCTCAAAAACTAGCAAGAATCCATGAAGGGATTGAGAGTTAGCAAGCTCGAAGAAGGTCAACAATGGGGAAGAACACGAGCTCCAAAGATTTAATCTCAAGGGGGATGAAGACCCCCTTTTATAGGTGGGGAGAAAAACCAACCGTTATCCCCTCACTCAGCCCGCACGACGCGGTACTACCGCACGGAGCTGCGGTATCATCATGGGTATCATTGCAGGTTGCGGTACTACCGCAAGTGCAAAGATCGCCAGATGAAGGCTCACAGACATTGGCAACGAACGGTAGAACCGGCCGGAGCGGTACTACCGCTGCCACTTCACGGTACTACCGTAAGGCAGGCAACACTAGTCAAGAGAAAGCACGGAAGTAAAAATTACTCCGCACCTACTTCCGCCGAGGGAGGACTCACAAGAATTCGCACGGTACTACCGCACACGAAGAGCGGTATTATCACAGAGGGCGCGGATGTAAAATTACATCCGCCTCTACTTCCGCTCATGCCGCTAAGCTGGCCAGAGCTAACGGTACTACCGCTCCCGCCAAGACGGTACTATCACAGAGGGCACGGATGTAAAAAATTACATCCGCCTTACTACCGCCGAGAAGCTACCACGAGGCCACGCGATACTACCGCTCCCACAGAGCGGTACTACCGTGAGCACCTACAAGATTATCAAGGTGGACTGCGGTATTATCAAGGGCTGCAAGGGTACTACCGCCCGGAGAGCAGTACTACCGCATGCCCCAGATTAGCAACACTAGGAGTCCTTCATTTTGCAGAGAAGACAACAGAGGGAAACAATAAACCAGAACTACCATAACTTCTACAAATGAGCTCCGAATTGAGCAAACTCAAGCTTGTTGGAAACAAGACAACGAGTAGCATGGAACAAAGGAGTGAAACCTCCAACAGAGAAGAAACGGCATATCCTCCAGCATCGAAAACATCATAGAAGATGCAAGTGAACTCCGTTTTCGATGAGCTCGAGCTTGTCATAAAAATGACCATAAGCTCCAAAACTCGCAAGGTGAAGAACCAAACAAGAACCAATAAAGATGATGCAAGGATGCAATGGTTTGAGCTCTCTACGAACGATACGATCAAGCAACTCATCGAGAGCCCCCCTTGATAGTACGGCAATCGATCCTATAACCCGGTCTCCCACAACTACCATGAGACCGGTAAAATAGAAAACCTATCAAGGGAAAACCTTTGCCTTGCACAAAGTCCACTTGAGCTAGATGATGACGATCTTGACTCCCTCAAGTTGGACCACCTTTCTTGATTGCGTTGGCTCGATGAAGACTAGTTGATTGCTCCCCCATACTCCACTATGGGTGAGCCACTCTTCTGCTCATCTTCACAAGTCCATTATCACCACAATGGACGGCAAGCTTCAAGTACTTGATCTCTTTGTTATGCATCACTTGAACTTGCACTCCACAACCTAACCCCACAAAGAACTCTCACGAAGACCATGGGTTAGCACACAAAGCGTAATGGACAATGCTTACCATACCATGGGGTACATCTTGTGCGCTTTGTGTGTTGAATCTTTCCAACTCTCTTCATTTGGATGATGTCTTGAAGGTGGACATGAATGATCACACAATCTTATTCTTCAAGACATGCTTGCAATAAGCTCAACACTCACATGACCGGTCTTTGGATAATTCCTTAATAGCACCGCTGGTCATCACAAACTCTCCTTGAAACCAACAAATGGACTCCAAGAAAAGCCTATGGACAAACCCTTCAAATATAACTCAAGGCAACCATTAGTCCATAGAGATTGTCATCAATTACCAAAACCAAACATGGGGGCACCGCATGTTCTTTCACCCGTGATGCCTACACCAACTAGAGAAGAAGCTTATAATAATGATCATGAAACTTTGGATCAAGTTACTACTGAACCTCGTAGGTCGACCAGAACACGACCACACCAGAGTGGTACAGTAATCCTGTCCTAGAAGTCATGTTGTTAGACAACGGTGAACCTTCGAACTATGAAAAAGCTATGATGAGCCCAGATTCCGAAAAATGGCTTGAGGCCATGAAATCTGAGACAGGATCCATGTATGAGAACAAAGTGTGGACTTTGGTGGACTTGCCCGATGATCGGCAAGCCATTGAGAATAAATGGATCTTCAAGAAGAAGACGAACGTTGATGGTAATATCGCTGTCTACAAAGTTCGACTTGTCGCAAAAGGTTTTCGGCAAGTTCATGGGGTTGACTATGATGAGACTTTCTCTCCCGTAGCGATGCTTAAGTAGGTCCGAATCATGTTAGCAATTGCCGCATTTTTTGATTATGAAATCTGGCAAATGGACATCAAAACTGCATTCCTTAACGGGTTTCTTAAAGAAGAGTTGTATATGATGCAAACAGAAGGTTTCGTCGATCCTAAAGGTGCTAACAAAGTGTGCAAGCTCCAGCGATCCATCTATGGACTGGTGCAAGAATCTCGGAGTTGGAATATACGCTTTGATGATGTGATCAAAGCATATGGTTTTATACATACTTACAGAGAAGCCTGTATCTACAAGAAAGTGAGTGGGAGCTCTGTAGCATTTCTGGTTTTATATGTGGATTACATATTACTGATTGGAAACGATATAGAATTTCTGGATAGCATAAAAGGATACTTGAATAAGAATTTTTCAATGAAAGACCTCGGTGAAGCTACTTAAATATTGGGCATCAAGATCTATAGGGATATATCAAGACGCTTAATAGGACTTTCACAAAGCACATACCTTCGCAAAGTTCTGAAGAATTTCAAAATGGAGCAGTCAAAGAAAGGGTTCTTGCCTGTGTTGCAAGGTGTGAAATTGAGTCAGACTCAAAGCCCGACCACAACAGAAGATAGAGAGAAAATGAAAGTCACTCCCTATGCCTCAGCCATTGTTTCTATTATGTTGTGTACCAGACCTGATGTGTGCCTTGCCATAAGTTTGGCAGGGAGGTACCAAAGTAATCCAGGTGTGGAGCATTGGACAGTGGTCAAGAATATCCAAAGTACCTGAAAAGGACCAAGGATATGTTTCTCGTTTAGGGAGGTGACTAAGAGCTCGTCGTAAAGGGTTGTGTCGATGCTAGGTTTGACACAGATCCGGATGACTCTAAGTCACAAATCGGATACATTTTTATATCGAATGGTGGAGCTGCCAGTTGGTGCAGTTCCAAGCAGAATATTGTGGCGGGTCTACGTGTGAAGCGGAGTACATAGCTGCTTCGGAAGCGGCACATGAAGGAGTCTGGATGAAGGAGTTCATATCCGATCTGGGTGTACCTATTGCATCGGGTCTAATGACAATCTTTTGTGACAACACTGGAGCAATTGCCTTAGCGAAGGAATCCAAGTTTCACAAGAGAACTAAACACATCAAGAGACGCTTCAACTCCATTCGTGAAAAGGTCAAGGATGGAGACATAGAAATTTGCAAGGAACATACGGATCTCAATGTGGCAGACCCGTTGACTAATCCTCTTCCACGGGCAAAACATGATCAACACCAAGACTCCATGGGTGTTAGATTCATTACAATGTAATCTAGACTATTGACTCTAGTGCAAGTGGGAGACTGTTGGAAATATGCCCTCGAGGCAATAATAAAGTGGTTATTATTATATGTCCTTAATCATGATAAAGGTTTATTATTCATGCTAGAATTGTATTGATTGGAAACTTAAATACATGTGTGAATACATAAGCAAATACCAAGTCCCTAGTATGCCTCTACTAGACTAGCTCATTGATCAAAAGGTAGTTAAGGTTTCCTGACCATAGACATGAGTTGTCATTTGATAACGTAATCACATCATTAGGAGAATAATGTGATGGACAAGACCCATCCGTTAGCTTAGAATATGATCGTTCAGGTTACTGCTACTCCTTTCTTAAATGTCAAATACATATTCCTTTGACCATGAGATCATGCAACTCCCATATACCGGAGGAATACCTTTTGTGCTATCAAACGTCGCAATAGAACTTGGTGATCATAAAGATGCTCTACATGTATCTCTGAAGGTGTCTGTTGAGTTGGCGTGAATCGAGACTGGGATTTGTCACTCCATATGACGGAGAGGTATCTCTAGGCCCTCTCGGTAATACAGCATCACAAGAAGCTTGCAAGCAAAGTGACTAAGGAGTTAGTTGCAAGATGATGTATTACGGAACGAGTAAAGAGACTTGATGGAAATGAGATTGAACTAGGTATGGAGATACCGACAATCGAATCTCAGGCAAGTAACATACTGACAGACAAAGGGAACTACGTATGTCATCATAAAGGTTCGACCAACAAAGATCTTCGTAGAATATGTAGGAACGAATATGGGCATCCAGGTCCCGCTATTGGTTATTGAACTAAGAAGCGTTTCGGTCATGTCTACATCATTCTCGAACCCGTAGGGTCCGCACGCTTAATGTTTGTTGATGATATAGTATTTTATGAGTTATGTATGTTGGTGATCGAATGTTGTTCGGAGTCCCGGATGAGATCACGGACATGACGAGGAGCTTCAGAATGGTCTGGAGGTAAAGATTGATATATAGGATGGTATGGTTGGGCCAAGGGGTAAGGCCCACTAGGTTTTAGGTCTGTGCAAAAGGAAGTTTTGCGGAGGTCAGGGACCAAACGCCAGGGATCTGGCCCTGGGCCAGACGCTGAGGCCCATGGCGTCTGGGCCAGACGCCGAGGACCGTGGCGTCTGGTATTGGAAACCAAGAAGGACTCTTCCTTGCGTTCCAAACCGACTTTGAGGAGGCTCTTTCTCCATGAAACGACCCCAGGGCCCAACATATAAATAAAGGAGCAGGGCTAGCCCCTGGGGGACACCACGATTCACCAAGCCGTGTGCCGACGCCCCCTCTCCCTCTAGTTCGTCCTCCGTCCATGTCCGTTGTGCTTGTCGAAGCCTTGCGGAATAGTTTCACCACCACCATCACCACGCCGTCGTGCTGCCGGAACTCATCTACTACTTCGCCTCTCTTGCTAGATTGAGAAGGCGAGGACGTCATCGAGCTGAACATGTGCTGAACATGGAGGTGTCGTACGTTTGATACTTGATCGGGACGGATCATGAAGATGTACGACTACATCAACCGCGTTGATAAATGCTTCCGCTTTGCGATCTACAAGGGTATGTAGATGCTCTCACCCCTCTTGTAGCTATGCATCTCCATGGATAGATCTTGCATGTGCGTAGAAAATTTTTGTTTTCCATGCAACGTTCCTCATCAGAATGATGATGTAAGGAAGGAAAATTTTAGCCTCAGACGCAAGTTGGAGAAAAAGACCACCTCATCACCACCGCCTCCATCTTCATCACCAAAGAAAGAGACTTGAGTACACGGGTATGGGAACTCCCCTTGGCTTGTGCCAAGCTTGGGGGAAATGCCCTGATATTGTATCACTGTCGGCGTTCTGGGAACGGGGGTCCCCAGACTTGCCTGCCTGCGGCCCACGGCGTGGCTGAGCTAGCAGGCCGTACTGCCCATCTTCATCAACAAGGCATCCAAGACCCTCGCGAGGGGCCAAGCCTCGCGAGGCGGACGACGCAAGACCTCCTCAGGAGTGGCCAAGCCAGGCAGGCTCACGAGGAATGGAGATATCAAGGCGGGGCAAACCTCACGAGGCCCTCGTGACGTGAGCCATGATGATCGACACCAGGCGGGCGCCAGCACGCGCAGCATCCTTGTTTCCTCTTTGGTGCTAAGGAGGCCAGCGCGGGCGAGGAGTACCGAGGCATCAGGCAAAGGTTGCTATATTGGTGCAATGAGACCAAGACCAGGAGGACGGCAAGACGGAGGTCATCATGGAGACCAAGACGACGTCACCACCAGAGCTTTTCGCTGGAGAAGACCACTTTTGTCAGGAAAGCTTGTACTAGCTGTCCCCCTTCAAACTTGCCCGCCGTTGTTGGCTCCCTTCCGGCTCATTATTTGGGAAGAGGACCAAGGCCTCTATAAATAGGTCTAGCCACCACAGTAGTAGGACAACTCGAACAGATCGAAAGCCAACACAAGCACAAGAACACCTCAACCTCAGAAGGATGTTCTTCCCCTTGTACTGTTCTTCATCAGCCCAAGAGGCAATCCACCACCACCACACTGGAGTAGGGTGTTACACCAAAACGGTGGCCCGAACCAGTATAAATCCCGTGTCTTTCTGTGTTGCGAGTTCGTCGAGTTCGTCCGTGAGATCTTAGCGAGCTAGGGCATAGATCGGTAGGAGGGAAAGACTTCGCGCGCACCCCAGTGTTCGAACCTTAAGGGTTTGCCGGAACCCCACATCCGACATTTGGCGCGCCAGGTAGGGGTGCGCCGTAGCCTCCCTTCCATCAGTTTGTCGCTCCGTCGCTCCATCGTCTCCATGGCGGACGATCGTCGTGCTTGAGCTGAGCGTCGTGCTACCCTCACTGCCCGCGTTGCTCAGACGGCTCCCGTCAGCGAGCCACCTCGTCGTTCTCCGTCTCCCGCCGCCAACGCTGCCACCGGCCCGGCAGGGAACGAGCAGCAGGCATCCTCACTGCAACCTTCCTGCCACACCGCCACACCATCGCTAACCCCGGCCGGTTCTTCGTCTCACGCACGCCTCGCTCCCATGGAGGCACATGCCGCACTCCTCGCCGCAAATGAACTCCTGTGCTACCGCCCAGTCGACGACCTCTACGAGGAGTGGCTCGACCCGTCGCCGAGCTCGTCCGTGCCGCAGGGGGTTCCCTGCTGCCATCCCTCTCTCTACCTCACCCTCAGCTAGCCACGGGCGATGAGGCTCATGGCGCGTCTCCACCACCTCTGCCCCAAGATGGTGCATTGGCACCAAGGTGCGCGGCCCCACGGCGTGATCCACCACGCCCGGTGCCCGCGCGTGAGGAAAGAAGCTGCCAAGAAATCCCGCGGTCGCGAGAAGCTGCACTTGCGCTCCCCGTGCCGCCTCGTCAAGACCGCGCGCCGCCCGCAGCGGTGCCGCGCGAACCTCGTCAAGACCACGCGCTGCCCGCAGCGGCGCCGCGCGGACCTCATCAATCCACCTCCGAGGCGGGCACCAGCGACCACAGCTGGCTACCGCGCTTTCACCCCCGAGTTGTGTAGCGTTGCTTGGCCAGGCAAGTTCAAGCCAGATATGCCTCCTCGCTACGACGACACCGCCGACCCCGCGGAGTTCCTGCAGCTCTATGAGCTGAGCATCGAAGCAGCTAACGGCGATGAGAAAGTCATGGCAAACTGGTTTCCCCTGGCTCTCAAGGATGGGGCCCGCTCCTGGCTCCTCAACATGCAGCACGGCTCGATCTCCTCCTGGGACGAGATGCGCGACCGCTTCGTCGCCAACTTCCAGGGCACTCGCGACCGCCCGCCGGCCGCGGGTGACCTGCGCCGCATCAAGCAACAACCGGGAGAGACCCTCCAGAAGTACATCCAGCGCTTCAACAACACCCACCTCAAGATCCCCAAGGTCACGGATGAGGCCATCATCTCCGCATTCTCCGACGGCGTCTGTGACGTCAAGATGAAGGAAGAGCTCGCTATCCACGGGGAGCTCTACACATCTCAGGAGCTGTTCAACCTGGCGACCAAGTGCGCAAGAGCTGAGGAGGGGCGCCTCTCTCTTGTCGAGCTGCCAGCTACAGGAGCGGAGGAGAAGAAGGCCAAGGCCAAGGACGTGAAGCGCAAGGAGGCAGTGGTGCTCGCAGCGGAGCCCGACACCAAGCAGGGCAGTGATCAGCCCGAGTCATCCAAGAACGGTCGACCGTTCTGCGCCTTCCACAACCTGAACACCCGCAACAACAGCGACTGTCAAGAGCTCAGAGCCATATGGGAAGGATGCTTCGGTCGACGCCCCGAGCGCAATGACCGGGGCTACGGCCGTGGAGGAGGACGTGGAGGCGGACGCTGGGACGACCGTGGCCCGTGCCAGGTGTGGCGCGATAGGCCTCGTGAGGACCGCTGGCAGGACCATCCTCGCGAGGGCGCCTGGAGTGACCAGCCTCGCAAGGATTGCCCCCAAGGCAACACCGGTCTTCCCCCGCTGCCGCCACCAAGAAGGAACTACGACCACCATCAGGATGAGGGGGCTGGCGGCTTCCAGGAGCCGCGCGCAATCGCCTGCATCTTGGGCGGCGCCAGTGCCCCACCTCTCAACAAGATCTTCAAATAGTTCGCTCGTGAGGTGAAAGCGGTGCTCCCCAAGCTCGAGGCCACGTGCCCGCTCAAGTAGTCCCAATGCGCCATCACTTTCAACTCGACAGATCAGCTCAAGTGCGTGGCCACTGCCGGCGCCCTCCCGATGTTGTGTTCCACAGTCATCTGCAATGTGCAGGTTACCAAGACCCTCATCAACGGCGGCGCATGGCTCAACGTCCTGTCCGTCAACACATTCGACAATCTCCAAGTGCCATACGAGCAGCTCCATCCAACCAAACCTTTCTCAGGAATGACCGACGGCTCCACCGCACCGATAGGGCAAGTCCGCCTGCCTGTCACCTTCGGAGAATGCAAGAACTACCGCACCGAGCTCATCGACTTCGATGTCGCGCACATCCGCCTGCCGTACAACGCCATCCCTGGCCAAGTTCATGGCAGTCACCCACCATGGCTACAACGCCCTCAAGTTGTCGGGAAGCGGAGGAATCATCACGGTCCCGTGTGAAGAAAGAGATGCGGTGTGCTCCCTTGAGCGCGCCTTCCAAGCTACAGCAATCGACGACCCCGACAACAGAAGTGAGGGCCCTCCGGAGGCCATCCCCAAGAAGAAGCTGCAGCGCCGCGCAGGACCTCGGGAGGATGGCGACGTGGCAGGAGCCTCATCAGGATCAGCGTCCGTCCCAGGGGCGCCTCCCTCCATCGCATAGGAAGACGCGCCCGGAGCCCTCCTCGGACAGGGCTCAGGGGCTCTCTTCTGGAGGGCCTCAGACCTTGCCAACCTCACGAGGGAGGCATTTGGGCACCACTTGGAGGCGTGCTTCGCGGCACGTGACCCTGAGGAGAGCACAGGGTAAGGAATGCCCACCACTCAGGAGTTCATCACCAAGACCACTCAGGAACTGCAAGAAGCAAGAGCCATGCGCGGCGACAGCCGCTCACGAGGCGCAGCTCCCCATCCTGGCGAGGATGCTGGGCTGCGTGCCTGCATCGACGTCCTCGGTTTCAATAGGGCCACATCTCAAGAGCGCTTCTGGCCATCGCGTGTGGGCCGCTGCGAGGGCCCACCACACAGCTACGTCCGCATGCCCTTCGTCTTGCCGAGCATGGCGTTAGCCTATCACCGCAACATGCGGCGTGTCCTGGCGGCTCAGGAGGCCAGGTACCAGGCCGTCCTGGAGGAGATGGAGACGGTCTTCAGGGATCCTCCCGAGCCCCCAGAGCCTCCCGAGGCTCAGCGCTCCGGTGGCTTGTGAGGAGCCGCTCTTTCGATGCACGCCTTCAGCTGCACCAACCCTACTTCGTCTACAGAACCAGGTGACATCTTCCAATCTCGTTTAGCTGGGAGCGCCCCTCGGGGGCCACATGGGTCCGACCTTGTGGCATGTATCCCTTTTGCTTATGACTTTAGTTTACCGTGTTGGGGGTGCCCCACGGGCTGCATCATCCCCAAGTCGCTCGGGCCAGACCCAGAGGCATGTATCTTCCTGCATTTACCTAAGTTGATCTGCTTTCCATACTTAACCTGCCCACGGCTATCGTCTGCTTGATCACCGCCCACCACGGGTCTGCTTATCCTATGCAATTCGCTTGCACGTTAAAAGGGGGGCTCCTGAGCATCGCGACTCAGGAGCTCTTACTGGCTCTCCAGCCCTCACCCCCTGGCCTTGACCACGCAATCGCGACCTGGCATACCAGCGGCGGCTGAGCTCGCTCGAGGGCCGGGACCTGAGGACGTAGAGTGCTTGCATCTAACCGCCTTGCAGGAACACACAGCCACCAAGACTCAAGACCAGGCGCAACCCGCCTTGAGGTAGGGCATGTGAGTCCCGCACTGGCTTATGAGTGCCCAGATACACCTCGCAGCCCTGCCGTGCAAGCCACGTGTCCGGGCGGGGCTGTACATGCCCCAGGGGCTCCTCCTGGAGGGACCCCCCCCCCATCCCACGCCCAAGTGGAAGCACCATGCTTCGCGCTGGCTGTCGACACTGCCGAGGAGCGGCTATGCCCGTGCACAAGCGTAAGCACAATGCTCTGCACTGGTGATAAACAACTGAGGGCGGCCCCATGGTCATACCAACCTTGGGGAGCCCAGAGCTCAGCGTCCAGCATCACCACAAAGCCTCCCATTGGGAGAGCCGCACGAGGGGGCTGGGCACGGGGGCTGCGCTCGGGTCACGCCCAAGCGCACGCCACCCAACCAGGTCTCCGGACACAGGCGTCAAGGCCTCCCGAGGCCTCGGTGAGGGCAGGTATGGAAATTGTTTGCACGTCAAGGGGGACTCCTAAGCATCGCGACTCAAGAGCCTAACTGGTCACGTAGCCCCTCACTCCTTGGTCCGTCCCGGTCTCCGGTCGGCTCAATGGCAGTTGAGGTATGCACGGGGCCAGGCTCTGCCGACGTATAACATTAATCTATCCTCACGAACTCTCCCTATATGTCGCTTGCGCGTCATGGGGGACTCCTGAGCATCGCGACTCAGGAGCCTAACTGGTCACGTAGCCCCTCACTCCTTGGTCCGTCCTGGTCTCCGGTCGGCCCAATGACGGTTGAGGTATGCGCGGGGCCGGGCTCTGCCGACGCAAAACGCAAAGCAAATAGGAAGGAAATCACAAAATCTTGAAGCAAATATTACAAACACATTGTCCTCACGACATCAAATGAAAAGTCTAAATGCCTCCACGAGGCCTGATACATGTTGCAGGAACGAAACGGGAAGAATATCCGCGGGTCAACCCTGGCCATCGCCATCGCCTGCGGAAGGTGCTCCTCTGTGGGTAACGTTGTTCTCACCTTCACCACCAGCCGCAGGATCGGCGGCATCGCCAGACAAAGGGGCGGAGACGAAGCCGCGGAACTTCTTAAGCAAGGCCTCCACTTGACCTTGTACAGCTGGGGCGGCAGCTTCATAGTGATCTTCAGCCACGGGCTCCAGCAGTTCGTCAAGGCGAGCGTTGGGGTCACGGAGGTGCAGATGGCTGAAGACGCGAGTCACTGCAGCCGAAGACAGGACGCGAGCTTCTGCCTCCGCCATGGGACCGAGGCCATCAACGACCTCCTCAAGCACCTTCACCAAGAGAGGAAGCAGCCGGGCGGGGCCGTCCTCATCAGTGGCCAGCGACTTCTCCAGGCCGTGCTCGTAGAGCGTCTTCAGCGCCTTGCGAGATCTCTTCTCGAGGTCGGCAAAAGTCGCGGGTCTCGGTCAGACTCGCGCTCAAGGCCGAGATCGGCCTCCCTCGTCTTCGCCTTCCGCTCCAGCTCTTCCAACCGTCGTCGGCCAGCCGACCAAGGCCCCTAACTCCGCTCACCAAGATCACGGTTCTTGACGGCTTCCTCTCGGGCCTTCATCTCCTCCTCCTTCGCTTGGTGGCAGCACGCTTCTTCGGCATGCTTGTCATGCAGGCTCTGCAACTCATCCTCTAGCGCCCGGCAGTGGTCACAGGCGGCTTTGGTGTTTTTCAGCGCTGTCTCACGATCAGCTGTGGCGTTGGCAGCACTCTGCTTCTCCTTCTCAGAAGCCGCAGTGGCCTGGCCCAGCACCGCACGAACAGCCAAGTCGGAGTGGAGCCAGCCTGAGGCCAGCTCCAGGCGCCCGGCCACAAGGCACGATTCCGTGCTCAGGAGATCCGCCTGCAACTGGGTCATCTCCGAAAGAGCACGTTCCAGAGCAGCAGCAGGAGCAGAAGAACCAGGGAGTGGAGGTGCAGCAGTGGGAGGAAGCGACATCGTCACCAGGGCTTGGGAGATCATGAGTCCCGGAGCAGCTGGGACCTCATTAGCCGCGCCAAGCGCCGGCACCTCCGGAGCCAGCGGGGCCATGGGGGCGATTCCACGCGGCAATGTTCCTCTTGGCCCCGCGAGAACGACCGGGCTGGGGAGATGCGAGCGTTGCTGCCTCCTTTCTCTGCGGAGGGAGGCACGACTGACGTATCCTCCTTCCTCTTCTTCGCCGAAGATGTCGGCCTGATCAACCAAGGGCGAGCGTTAGGAAATAACGAGTACCAGCAGGGATAAGGCGAAGCTCGAGGCACCTACCGGTCCACCGCGAAGTACTCCACCTTCCGCTTGGGGAGCTTGAAGCCTGAAAGCGTCGGGACCTGTGGAGTAGGCGGCGGCGGGCTTCAAGGCAAGAAAGTGAGCAGCGGGCGAAGCCGGGCTGGAGGCGTCAGAGGCGATGGGCGGCATCGCGAGGCACCAGCGACGACCTGCCCCTTGTTGGGATGAGGGGTTTCTCCCTCACTTCCTGGCGGGCGTCGACCTCGGCGTCGTCAGGCAAGGTGCGGAGGATCTCGTCCTTGCTCGGAGGGAAAGTCACCCCCACCTCTTCCAGAGTCTTCTCTGAGTCCACCTCCTCTTCCCCCTCCCCGCGGGACTCGTCAGAGAACACCTCCACCAATTTTGGTGCTGCAAGAACCCCTGGGAGCGCCGGCGGCACCAGCCCGCGCACGTCAAAGGTCGGCCTGGAGGCGACGAATTCCTCCCGATCCCTACGCTGGAACAGGAGAACGAAGGCGCTTGGCGGGTACTCCTGGTTGTCCCCAACTATGAGGCGCAGAACAACAGCCAATTCATCGTCAGGCAGGGCCCCCGGCCTCAGGAGGGCCTTGTTTCCCTCTTCTTCGAGCTCCCACAGGGGGCGCGCGCGCGCCTAGAGCGGGGCCACTCGCAGCGTCAAGAACTCCCTCAGGATCATGAGCCCCGTCACCTTGGCCGCCCTCGCATTGCTCGGCTTCAGGTCGGTCACCATCTGCCCCAACACTAGTGATGCCCGCTAATCGGCGAGCTCCGCCTTGGGCCACCCCCTGTTGGAAGAGGGCGCCATTGCTGGCAACGCCAAAGCGCGGATCAAGATGCTGGGCATCCATCATGACCCATTTGGATCGGATGTTGTCGGCCCTCTTCCCGGTGCTCGAGATCGAGTTGGCCTTGCCGCATGCGACGAAGTTAGCGCATCCGGAGATGTGACCCTCGCTGACACGAAGGAAGAAGAAATGGCGCAGTAACGCCACGGACGACATCACGCCCAGGTATGCCTCACAGTAGTAGGAGAAGATGGACAGGAGGAGGACAGAGTTGGGATGAAGATGCAACGCCTGCAGACCATAGTGGTCGAGGACTTCATCAAAGAAATCAGAGAAGGTAGGAACCAACCCGACGGCGACACCGCTCGAGAAGAAGGGAAAGAAGGTGCTTGCTCCAGCATATCGGAGGCAAGCCGGAGCTCGGTTGCCCCCCACTCATTGCTCTCGCCCGCCGTCAGCAGGCGCACGGAGGCGAGGCTTTTCTCCGTGATGGTGGGCGCCTCAAGGGCCGGCTCATACCAAGCCGGTGCTGAGGAAGTCTTGACTTTGTGCGGCGCCATGGATTGCGGGTGCATGATGAGATTGGAGCGGATCTAGAGGTAGCGGTGGCGAGGAGCAAGGAAGGGGATCTGGAGCGAGGCAAGGAAGAAGCAATGAAGGCAAGTGCTGCCTGCGCCAGCCTTTTGTCAGGTCAAGCAGTTGCCGAGGCAGCGTGGGGAAGCGGAGACGCCCACGTCCAATCAACCGCCACGCGTCAACCGAGGCCGCAGGCTTTTGGGGCCCGCGGTGCTCCAAACTTGACCCTTGGCTTCGCCGCGAAGCCAAGCCCGAGCGCACCTTGGGCCTGGGGGCTACTGTCGGCGTTCTGGGAACGGGTGTCCCTAGTCTTGCCTGCCGGCGGCCCACGACGTGGCTGAGATAGCAGGCCGTACGACCCATCTTCATCAACAAGGCATCCAAGACCCTCGCGAGGGGCCAAGCCTCGCGAGGCGGACGACGCAAGACCTCCTCTGGAGCGGCCAAGCCAGGCAAGCTCACAAGGAGCGGAGATATCAAGGCGGGGCAAACCTCACGAGGCCCTCATGACGTGAGCCATAGCGATCGACACCAGGCGGGCGCCAGCGCGCGCAGCGTCCTTGTTTCCTCTTTGGTGCTAAGGAGGCCAGCGCAGGCGAGGAGTACCGAGGCATCAGGCAAAGGTTGCTATATTGGTGCAACGAGACCAAGACCAGGAGGACGGCAAGACGGAGGTCATCGTGGAGCCCGAGACGGCGTCACCACCAGAGCTTTTTGCAGGCGAAGACCACTTTTGTCAGGATAGCTTGTACTAGCTGCCCCCCTTCAAACTTGCCCGCCGTTGTTGGCTCCCTTCCCGCTCATTATTTGGGAAGAGGACCAGGGCATCTATAAATAGGTCTAGCCACCACAGTTGTAGGACAACCTGAACAGATCGAAAGCCAACACTAGCACAAGAACACCTCAACCTCAGGAGGTTGTTCTACCCCTTGTATTGTTCTTCATCAGCCCAAGAGGCAATCCACCACCACCACACTGGAGTAGGGTATTACACCAAAACGGTGGCCCGAACCAGTATAAATCCCGTGTCTTTTCTGGTGGTCATGAGTTCGATTTAGTTCGTCCGTGAGATCTTAGCGAGCTAGGGCGTAGATCGGTAGGAGGGAAAGACTTCACGCGCACCCCAGTGTTCAAACCTTAAGGGTTTGCCGGAACCCCACATCCGACAATCACCATCACTTTTATTACCTTTACCTATCTTAGTTCGATCCTTAGCTATTTCGTGATTTAGTTGCTTAAAAGTTTAGTATGATCTATTTTTTAGTGCTAGTTTCATGGTCTATGTATCTACGTAATCGAGTGAGAGTTATATAATAAAGTTTAGTTTGAGTTTTTACTTCTTTGCTTTTATGTTTCAATCAAAATAAAAGAAAATAATGAAAAAGATCATATGGTAATCTTATGGTAAGTAATGACATCACATAAGGAAAAGTATAAGTGGTAAATTTTGTTGAAAGTTGACAAACATAGCATTGGTCAATAATGCAATTCATGAAAGAATTAATAAGGGAAGTGAAAATTCACATGCAAATACATTATCTTCGACATCTTTTAAGATTGTGAGCCCCCACTAAATGACTTATGCCAAATTGTTGACGTTGGACAAGGAAGACAACGTAATGATTTATGTTTGTTCGTATTCACATAGAAGTTATATTGTCATAGATCCTTCAACATGTGGTGCTTGCTCAATATCTTTGCTAGCCAAAAATCTGCACTAAGTAGAGATACTACTTGTGTATCCAAAACCCTAAAACCCAAATCATGTTTTGAGAGTCCAACATACCTACCTATGGATTGAGTAAGATCCTTCAAGTAAGTTGCATCGGTGCAAAAAGACAAAAAATAGAATGCCTACAAATGTATTTGATCCTTTAGTGTAAGGGAAAATAAGCATTGTACGAACTTGTGATGGAAAAGTTATAAAAGTGACGGATTGCATAATAAAGGTTGCTATCATAAGGGGCAATATAATGTGACGTTCTTTTATATTAAGAGATTGTGCGTACAAAACTAAAAAGCGCATGACAACCTCTACTTCCCTCTGCGAAGGGCCTATCTTTTACGTTTATGCAAGAGTCAAAGTATTTTCCTCTATTCCTTTTATTTTTCTCTTTGCCAAGCATCATGTGGTGGGGAAATATCTAGGCACATATACCCGGTTGGGTATGAGTGAGCATGAGTTATTATTGTTGACCTCACCCTTGAGGTGAATAAGTTGGGAGGCGAAACTATAAGCCCCTATCTTTCTATGTGTCCGGTTGAAACTTTTTGCTCATATATATGTTGTGATTGTTAGCAATCATAGAAGACTAAATGATGGATGAGTATGTGGACTTACCAAGAGGCTCCGATATGAGACCCTTCCTGAAAATATGATGAATTGTAGTTGAAAAGTTGACTGAGAACATAGTTTGTTGGTTTTCAATAAGGTTTATGCTTTTTACTTTGATGTTGTGATGAATTGTTACTTGTTCATGAGAAGCTATATAATAAAGTTTGTTGATGTTATAATAATGAGCATGATGCTACTATGTCCATATTTTGTTTTTATCAACACCTCTCTCTCTAAACATGTGGACATGATTTTCGATATCGGCTCTCGCTTGAGGACAAGCGAGGTCTAAGTTTGGGGGAGTTGATACGTCCATTTTGCATCATGTTTTCCTACTGTTATATGTAGCGCTTTTATGCTTTATAACACTTTGTGGAGTTATTCTAATGTCTTTTCTCTCATAATATGCAAGGTTTACACAAAGAGGGAGAATACCGACAACTGGAATTCTGGACCTGAAAAAGCTATGTTAGAGATACTTATTCTGCACATCTCTAAACAAGCTGAAATTTTATGAAGAATTATTTTGGAATAAATAATAAATATTGGAGAAAAGAGCTACCAGAGGAGGGCACCCAAGCGCCCACAAGGCACCAGGGCACACCACCCCCTCCAGGCGCGCCCTGGTGGGTAGTGGGGGCCCTGACCCACCTCTGGTGCCCATCTTCTGGTATATAAGGTCTTTTTACCTAGAAAAAAATAAAGGAGACGACTTTCGGGACAGAGCGCTGCTGTCTCAAGGCGGAACTTGGGAGGAGCACTTTTGTCCTCTGGCAGAGTGATTCCGCCGGTGGAACTTCCCTCCCGGAGGGGGAAATCGAAGCCATCGTCATCACCAACAACCCTCTCATCTTTGGGAGGCCAATCTTCATCAACATCTTCAATATCACCATCTCATCTCAAAACCCTAGTTCATCCCTTGTGTTCAATCTTTGTATCGGAACCTCAGATTGGTACCTGTGGGTGACTAGTAGTGTTGATTACATCTTCTAGATGATGCTGGATGGTTTATTTGGTGGAATATTGTATGTTCAGATCCATTATGCTATTTAATATCCCCCTGATCTTGAGCATAAATACTATTTATGAGTAGTTGCCTTTGTTCTTGAGGCCACGGGAGAAGTCATGTTGCAAGTAATCATGTGAATTTTGTATTCGTTCGATATTTTGATGATATGGATGTTGTGATTCCCTTAGTGGTGTTATATGAATGTCGCTACATGACACTTCGTCATCTTTGGGCCTAAGGGAATGCATTGTGGAGTAGTTATTAGATGATGGGTTGCTAGAGTGACAGAAGCTTAAACCCTAATTTATGCGCTATTCCGTAAGTGACTGATTTGGATCCATATGTTTAATGGTATGGTTAGATTGTTATCTTAATTCTTCTTTCGTAGTTGTGGATGCTTGCGAGAGGGTTAATCATAAGAGGGAGGCTTGTTCAAGTAACAACAACACCCAAGCACCGGTCCACCCACATATCAAATTATCAAAGTAGCAAACGCGAATCAAACAAACATGATGAAAGTGACTAGATGAAATTCCCGTGTGCCCTCAAGAATGCTTTGCTTATTATAAGAGATCGTTCCAGCCTGTCCTTTGCTACAAAAAGGATTGGGCTGCCTTGCTGCACTTTATTTACCATTACCGTTACTTGCTCGTTACAAATTATCTTACTATCAAACTATTTGTTACCGACAATTTCAGTGCTTGCAGAAATTACCTTGCTGAACACCGCTTGTCATTTCCTTCTGCTCCTCGTTGGGTTCGACACTCTTACTTATCGAAAGGACTACGATTGATCCCCTAGACTTGTGGGTCATCAGTGCTCAACACTATATATTATTATCCAATGATATGTTGGTATCCTATGACGTTTGAGTAGATCCGTTTTGTCCTATGTGTTGGTTGATGGTCATGATTGGTTTGAGTTGAATTTTTTTATTTGTGATGTCCTATGGTGCTATCCATGTCGCGCAAGTGTGAGGGATCCCTGTTGTAGGGTTTTGCAATATGTTCACGCTTATGGTGGGTGGCGTGAGTGACAGAAGCACAGACCCGAGTAAGTGGGTTGTTGCGTATGGGAGTAAAGAGGTCTTGATACTTAATGCTATGGTTGGGTTTTACCTTAATGATCTTTAGTAGTTACGGATGCTTGCTAGAGTTCCAATCATAAGTGCATATGGTCCAACTAGAGAAAGTATGTTAGCTCATGCCTCTCCCTCATATAAAATTGCAATAATGATTATCGGTCTAGTTATCGATTGCCTAGGGACAAATATCTTTCTTGTGACAAAAAGCTCTCTACTAAAACTAACTTAATTGTTTCTCCATCTAAACAGCCCCTAGCTTTTATTTATGTGTTCTTTATTATCTTGCAAACATATCCCTTTTCACCTACAAAGTACTTCTAGTTTCATACTTGTTCTACGTAAAGCGAACGTTAAGCGTGCATAGAGTTGTATCGGTGGTCGATAGAACTTGAGGGAGTATTTGTTCTACCTTTAGCTCCTCGTTCGGTTCGACACTCTTACTTATCGAGAAAGGCTACAATTGATCACCTACCATCTGACAAGGTTGTCTTTTTTTTTTGAAAGATCAGTGACAGTGGGAGAGGCTCCCACTGACTTTGAATTACTCACCACATAATAATTACAAGAGTGTTACAATGGGTTTTAGGCCCCCCCGGCCATATGGGAATCAAAAGTAGGACTAGCGATCCAAATTTACAATAAATTCAGAAAGAAAAGGATGAACCTTCTCCGGGCAGTTGTGAATCACCAGACCTAACAAGTGTTTGAACCTGGCCAGCCACGCGACGAACGAGTGTGGTATCCCCTGAAATGTTGATTGTTTCTTTCCATCCACAGTGCTCCAAGCTGCAAGAAGAAAAATATCCATAAAGAGCGGTTGACGCCATTCCTCTTTGCCGCCATGTAAGATGGCTAACCGATTGGTTCCTCCTGGCGAGTTAGGCCAACCTTGCACCAACATTGTTTGGCAAAAGGGCACTCAAAGAAGAGATGTTCTACGCCTCTTGGTGGGTTTTGGCAGAGCATGCAAGCGTAGTTGCCCTCGTCACAAAGAAAGTGTCGTCTCTTCAAAGATGTTCCCGGTATTCAAACGATCAACCGTAAGCAGCCATCCAAACATCTTAAACTTGATCGGACACTTGGATTTCCATAGCCATCCAAAGGCCTCATCAGCTTTCACTTGCAAGCAGTAGTCGTAGTATTTCTTTGATGAATATCGCCCAAGGTCATGCACCCAAACGCCGCATTTAATCAGGTTCAAGGTCGACATGCAGGACCCTTGCCGGATTTCTCGACCTCCTCCCTAGCCCGGACCGAAAGGGGTAGAGTGAAGATCGTGGTCGGATCGGTGGTCCCGAGAACCTTGGCAATGGATGCATCCTCATTCGAGCAAAAGAGAAGGCTCGGCGGTGCGTGTCCATCGAGCGGAACTGTAATCAGAAACCAGACGCCTTTCCAAAACAGAGAGCTGCAACCATCTCCTCGGATGACTCTGGTGACCCTCGAAGGTTCCATTGAGCTGCATCACATCCTTCCACCGTAAGCGAACCCATTGTGTTCAGCGGCGTGTGGTACCTTGTTCAGGTAGTATGCCTCCCATACTAGCTGGACCCAGGGTACATCCTCACGGTTATAGAATTTGAACAAGTACTTTAGGAGGAGCGCGACATTTTGCAGTTTGATATCGATAACCCCAAGACCACCGCACCGTTTCGGCCGATGACAAGCTCCCTGTGCTGCAAGAGAATTGGCTTTGACACCGTCATCGAGTTTTTGGCCCAGAGGCGATCGGCGAAGTTTGTCAAGATGCTCAATCACTTTAGGGTGCAGTTTGATCGTGCACATTGCATAAATTAGCATTGAGGTGATCACCGAATTCACCAACGCCGCCTTGGCCCCGATGACATGAGTGCTAGAGCGTGGAGGTTTTCCTTTCAATGTAATGCACTAAAGGCATGAGATCAAGAACGGTTGGTCTCGGCGTCCCCATGGGGAGACCAAGGTAAGTGAACGGCGGTGCCAACGGAGCAGCCGAAAATCCCCGCCAACCCGCCAAAGATGCGGTTGGTCGACATTAATGGGTATGAGGGTGGATTTATGAAAATTGATCTTTAGTCCTACCGAGGCCGCATAATCCTCCAAGATAAGTTTCATGCGGGCGGCCCGAGTAGGACACGCTTGCATAATCAGGATTGTGTCGCCAGTATTGCACCACCGGAAATCACCGCATTCTCACGAGGGAGGGGAGCTCCAGCAGACCTTGAGCGTAAGCGTCATTGATCGCTGCTGGAGCAAATCGTCATGAGGACAAAGATTAATGGCGAGAGAGGATCACCGACGACGCCACATTTGCATTTGAATTTCCGACCAGAACACCATTCAAAAGGACCGATGAAACTCCCGAGCCAAAGATTGTTTCCATCCAACCAAGCCACATCATCAAAACCCATGTGTCTCATAATTTCCAACATGGGGACATGTTCAATCGTGTCAAATGCCTTGGCGAAATCCAGCTTGAGCAATATAATCTCCCGCCCAGACGAGTGGCATTGATGGATATATTCATATGACCATGCGAGACAATCTTGGATAGTCCGACCCTTGATAAAACCATACTGGTTACTGTGTATGATTTTTAGGATGACTCTCTGAAGCCGGTTCGCCAAGATCTTAGTAATGATTTTGAGGCAGCGATTCAAGAGGGTAATGGGTCGGAAATCATTGGCCGCTTCGGAGAGGAAATTTTAGGGATCAGGTGATAAACCCCTCACTAATGCTAGTGATATCAAGACCACCACATGGAACGCGTGATGAGGTCATAAAAATCTGATTTGATGATTTGCCAACAATACTTAAGAAAACCGCCGTTAAAACCATCCGGCCGGGGCTCTGTCATTTGGCATATCCTTGACAACCGCATCGATTTCATCGGTTGAGAAGGGTGTACTCAGTTGGTCCAATCCTTCGATCCTGCGGATGATTCTAGACAGATCAAATTTCATGCTGGTGAGTTTAGAAGAACCCAAACGATCCTTGTATGTATTGAAGAGTACCCCTTCCTTGCCAACATGATCATGAATTTCAATCCCTCCAACTCTTAATGTGGCAATAGCATTGTGCCTGAACCTCTCAGTGGCCAATGACTGAAATAGCTTAGTATTTTCACAAGAAACGAAAGTACCGACGGTACATCTTTTTCGCCAAGAATCGTTACGGTATTTGAGAAGGGTCTCAAGGTGGGTTTTCAAAATCTTCCTAAAGTTTGACTCGGACCATATAAAGGTCTTTTGTCCTCAAGGTTGTCCATGATGGCTAGAGTCTCATTGCTGTACTGAATGAGAGTTTTAAGTTTAGACACGCCCTTGCTCCATCGCTTGAGATCGTATCTCAAGCACTTTAGTTTTTTGCATACTCGGGCCATGCATTGGGAGCGTGGCATGTATTAGCCCAAGAACTGGCAACCACCTCCATGAACCCATCATGATTGCACCAGAAATTCTCAAATCTAAAGAGTTTGGACCGGGGGATGCTTGACTCAATTGTGACCACGCATGGAATGTGATCGGACACGTGCTTCCCCTGTAAGGTGACCATTGTGTTTGGATAAGAAGTGGTCCAACAAGAGGACGTGAAGAACCAATCCAACTGTTCAAGCAGGGGGTCATCCTGCATATTACTCCAGGTAAACGCTCGGCCTTTCACAGGCAATTCCATGAGAGACTGTGCCCGGATGAGCTCATTAAACAAAAGCATGTCAGCAGCGTCACCCCCTGGTTTGTTTCTGTTACTCGTGGATCGGATAAAATTGAAGTCTCCAAGAATTAGCCAGTTTTCTTCATCAGGGATGTTTAAATCAAAAAGCCAATTAGTAAAATCCAAATGGCGCCGACTGTAACAAGGGCCATATACATTGATCGATTCCACACATCCTTCGACTGCGTAGCCGCAAAAGAAATACCAATGGCAAAAGAATCGACGAACCAAGATGTGCCCGTAAACACAGCACTATTCCAAATGATAATGATACCTCCCGAAGAGCCCACTGACGGTGCAAAGACAAATTTATCGAATCGTTTAGGGCAGAAAGTCTTAATAAAGGCAAGATCAAAAGATTCGCGTTTGGTTTCCTGGATACATAACACAGAACAACCGCTAATATCGATCGCATTCCTAATAGCCAAAAGTTTTGCATCGTAGTTTATGCCTCGATGTTCCAAGAGAGCACATTCCACGATTTATTCATCGGAATGAGAGGCCTCGATCTTCATCCGCCCTTGACGAAGCTGGTCATCCAAATAGCTTCGCGGAGATGGCTTAGAGCAATGCCACACTTACTACCCATAGACGAAGATCCTCGATTGTGGTTGGTGGGGCAGACAAAGATCGGACACCGCATGGAGCGGCAGCCAAAGAAACAAAGCATTGACAAAGGGAATCTCACGTGGTTTCAACGGACTTGTAGCGCTTGGTGTCGGGGAGCATGATTGACTTTGAATCCATCATATTTGTTGGATCGATTGCTCCGTCGAACAGCGGTGGTGTCCAAAGGCACTAGCACATTGCGGTGTTGGGTAGCATTGAACGCAGAGGAGGATGCAAGCACGAAGCGCAGAAGCTTCGATGAATCGAAGGCTGAATCCATGTATCCGGACGAGCTGCGTGATCGCCTTTGAATCTGTGAGAGTGTCTTGGCATATCCTGCATCGCCACTTCGTAATAAGACGCATTTACGGAACAACAAACGTCCCCCATCGATGCATGAGGCAAAGATCCTTGAAAGAATATCAGGTTCAGGCATTATCTCCTCAATCCAAAATGTAGCAGAAAGATTGAGATGGTTACGAATAATCTGAAAGGGATTTAAAGGCATCATGACAGAGAGGTATGTCAAGGGTGATAGCTGGTGTATATATGCGCTTGAGCATACCCCCAATCCACATTAAGAACTCATGGTCAATTGGAACTCAAGAAAAGCAGGACGTCCCCCAGCCCTGACGAACTCCAACCTGGCTGCAGGGTGTCCATTGACAAAACCATCAGCCAGAGCTTCAGCTGCCAGAAATTCCAAATCAGATGACCAGATATCAGAGAGGTCATCCTGCACATTATGCTCCGGGTCCACCCCATCCATGAGGGATGGACCATCATCTTGAAAAAAGGTCCTGAAGCTGAATCCCGGTGTAAGGTGGCGGGATCACGTGCCACTCGCCCCACCCATTTTCCCCGAACACCACGGTAGCATCCGAAGCATTCTGTGCAGCCTCATTCAATACATCTTGAGCCAACATCTCATCAATCCTTGCTTGTTGCATGAGGGTGTAATAAGGTAACTGATATGGATGTGGAGATGCATTCAAAAGAGGGGGAGCATCCTCATTACCAACCAAGTTTGGAACTGTATTTCGGCCATTCAGAACATAAACCGACCGACCACGAACGAGCAAGACCCGGAAGCATACCCACCTGGTAATCACAAGACTATGCGGAACTTCAAAGAACATCCTTGATGTGACATTTGACAAGGATTCTAGCCTTTGTTACACAAGCGGGCCAGACAAGCAGCTTACCAAATTGGGAGACAGCCTTATGGACATAATGATCAGTTTGATAGTCCATAGGAAAAGCAAGAAACATGACCCAAGCTTCATATTCAAAGGCCGGCATACGCATGTTGATACCCTCATCATGCGGGACTAGGGAGAAAGTGGAGTCTTCCGTCAAAGCATGCGGTCCTTCTCGAATGGCAGCATCTCTACTCTCCATATCCGCAAACACAACACACCCGATTCCCAGCGGGTAAACAAAATCATCTAGCAGTTCATACTCTAAATCTCCAATGATAATGCGGCAGACCTCAGCTAACCAAAATTCCTTCTGATGATCAGGGACTGGGGGATTGACGGAGACGATGGCGTACCGATCATGGTTGAGAGGTGGATCATCCACCACCATAACGCGTCACCGGACCCGATGAGCAGGCCCGCGATCAAAGGTGGATCCAACCGGAGCAAAGTCGAAAGGGCGCACAGGGAAGTTCGCCATGGTCGATGAAGCCCGGTGCAGAGATGGCTTGAGAGATGCGGCCGGAGAAGGAGGTAATGGGGGCTTGCAGACTGCCGGAGAGGAGGAAGATCGAGGGCCGGAGGCGTGGGTGTAGAACTCGAGGGGAGCGCCACCTCACCCGATTGGGGTTTTGGCGGCAGAATTGACTACACCACGACCCGGGGAGACGTGTCGTCAAGCAATGGGGGTTAGCCACGGCCGCTGGCACGGGATTGTTTGTTTCCGTTGCCATGTGCAACCACCCAATGGATCCCTGTCAACACGGGCCATACCAACAACCACAAAGTTACCATTCTCAAGATCATCCGCATTAGCCCGAGGCAAGATCCTCTCAGATTGAGTTAGATTTTTCCTTTTCCAAGTCCAACGAGGGCGATAAGCACAAGACGTGCACTTACGTGAATTATGGCCCAGCCCGTAACAAAGAGAACAACGCCGAAGCCCAGGACAAAACCTAGTCATATGATCCACCGCAGAACAAGCCATGCACGGAAAGCCCAACGGGTCTGGGCCAACTTTGCATGGCACATGCATGTGAGTAGCAGTGCGTGAATCCAAACAAGCGCAGACTCCAGAGACATCTCCACATCGTTGACAGAAAACACCCGTGCAATCATCATCAACATGGCCAAAACGATCACAGAGAGAACAATGCAATAGTCGTTTATAAATGTATTCCTTGGTGGACCGATGGAATTTGCACCATAAGCTTAATATTATCATTATCATAACCGCCCGCCACCATCCAGAATCGAAAGAAGATTTTCATCCGTAAATGAATCCCATAGTCCCAAAAGATATTTCTTCCCATGAATGGATGGAAACCTTCCGGAAATAGCGGGACTAGTAGGTAAAGATATCGAGCCAATCCGAAAGGAATCCGGAATAACCGGAGATGAAAAACTACCAAAGGAGATCCGATCAGAGGGCTCGCTGAATGCAATGCCGTCGGCGTGGATTGAAACCCAACTTTTGCACATCTTGGTAGTGACTCAGGATCCAATGGTAATTTGCCCTTGCTAGAGAGCCATTTAGATTTAATCACGGACCAAGCGAG
This sequence comes from Aegilops bicornis, assembly GCA_021605145.1. Classification (NCBI taxonomy): domain Eukaryota; kingdom Viridiplantae; phylum Streptophyta; class Magnoliopsida; order Poales; family Poaceae; genus Aegilops; species Aegilops bicornis. Next base: position 256,074,140 of record CM038670.1, on the reverse strand, counting down.
GATGCCAAACCAAAGAAGCTCAGAATCAGCGTGCCAAGATGGGAGCCTTGGATTGGAATACCCAGGACGGTGAAGATGAAAGTGACAAATAAAGTCCGGCCAAATACGATCCCTTAATCCAAAAATGAAATGTCCCACCCGATTTGAGGCCACTGAAAACCGAAAGTGCCGATCATCCAATTGCAAAACATTGAATCCAGTAGAAAGACCACCAATACATGATTGTAGGGCCAAACCCACGAATCCACCGAGAGGGAAAAAGAAGCCGAGGAGAAAGAGACTTCAAGGAAGAATTCCTTGGAGCCGGAGTTGGGGACCTAAGTGGACCGTGGATCCAAATCTTGCACGCACCTGTGCCTCAACCCTGAGGCCGGGGGAGAAATCCCAATGGAGAAGGCCATCCATTGGGAACGTCGGGAGGAGATCCTAGGGTTAGACCCTAGAATCGCCATATCTGACAAGGTTGTCACTGTCTCCATTTGAGTTGCAAAGCGCCGGCTCTATTAACTTAATGCAAGTCCTCTCCCAGACCTTGAAGATAGCCTGGTAGTCCGTGACTTTCCAGATGTCTTTCTAGAGGAACTGCTAGGCATTCCACCTATCAGGGATGTAGAGTTTGTTATACATGTCATTCCGGGGACCGCCCCAATTTCTAGGAGACCTTATAAGATGGCACCCTTAGAGCAAGCTGAGCTTAAGAAGCAACTTGGTGAGTCCTTGCAAAAGGGTTTCATTCGTCCTAGTTCTTATCCTTGGGCTTGTCCCGTCCTCTTCGTTAAGAAGAAGGATGGAATGGATCAGATGATTGTAGATTATCGTCCCTTTAATTTGGTCACAATAAAGAACAAGTATCCGCTCCCCAGGATCAACGACCTATATGATCAGCTCGTTGGATCCTTAGTCTCACTACAAAAAAAAGACACATCCGTGACATTTTGGGCCGAACGAAAAAAAATTCTGTCATACATATGACACATATGATGATAATTTTGACAAAACCTGGTATCATCATAGATGTGGTGGGCTCCTGCTTCTAAGATAAAAAATCATGACAGAAAATGGGCTTTTCGTCCTGGGTGGGCTGGAGACGCAGCTGCATGACATTCTTTGGGCCGTCCATGACGGAAAAAACCGTGGTTGAAGCGAGGGGGAGGAAAATTTCGGGGAGTTCCCGGTTACGGTGGGAGGTCGGGGCGAAGCGATGCTGCTTTCTCGTGACACCACGTGCGTGTGTAGGCGTTGGCTCTAATCGAACCCGAGCGCAGCGTTGGGCTCTAATCAACCCAAGCAATTGCAGACCGCAGTTACGCTACATCGAACCCGAGCGATCGATCGATGGCTGTTAACTGAACCCGATCGAGCGATTCCTTCGCTACTGCTGCTAACTGAAGCTGATCGATGCTGCCTCTGGGATGAACAGTGAGCGTTGCGGGGGGGTGGATGAACAGTGAGCGGTGGCGTTGCCTCTGGATGAACAGGACCCCGTGGTGTGGTGGAGGGCTGGATGAACAGTAGATGGTGGAGGGGTGCCCGTGGAGGTGTAGATGAACATGACCCCGTGGTGTGGAGGGCTGGATGAACAGTAGACGGTGGAGGGGTGCTCGTGGAGGGGAGGTTGAACAGGACCCTGTGGTGTGGAGGGCTGGATGAACAATAGACAGTGGAGGGGTGGTTGAACAGTAGCCGGTGGAGTAGCGCACGGTGGAGGCTAGATGAACAGGAGCCCGTGGAGGCTGGAGGAGGTCGACGGTGGAGATGAAAAGTATCCCGTGGAGTCCCGTTTTGTGGTACGCCACACCCCTGCCAATGAACAGGACCCCTGCTTTGATCAGAAGGCGCTCCAACACAAGTCCGCTTTCGGTCTGCTTTTGCGGTACGCCACACCCCTCCCGAGCAACAGGTCCCCCGTTTTGACCGTAGGAGGTCAGCTTCATCCGTTTTGCGGTACGCCACACCCCTCCCGATCAACAGGACCCCCATTTCGATCGTAGGAGGTCTGTTTCCTCCGTTTTGCGGTACGCCAGACCCATCCCGATCAACAGGACCCCGTTCCGAATGTAGGAGGTCCGTTTCCTCCGTTGTGCGATATGCCAGGCCTCATTTCCATCGCCTGTTCCATCCAAGCCCTCCCGATGAACACGACCATGCATTCCGTTCCGACCCAGCCGGTTGGCTCCCATGCGTTCCGTTGCCTCCCGATGAACACGACGCATTCTGTTGCCTCCCCATGAACACGACGCATTCCGTTGCCTCCTGATGAACACGACGACAACGTTGTTTCTCCGTTCTGACCCAGCCATGTACACGAGCCCTGGCCGTATGTATGCGCGAGTAGGCGTTCGATACCCCGCCCGTATGTACACATATGTGGCCGTATTTTCTTTCTTGCACCCTGGCCGCTGTACGTACATGTACATGCTACGCGGCGCGCCTCTACTACGACACGGCGCCGCCTCTACATCCACCAAGATATATGTATGTACACGTCACGACCAGACCGACAACGCCACGTACGCTTCGACCAGGTGGGTCCCGACTGTCAGGCACTTCCTTGCCTGCGAAGATGTAGCTGGTCGGTCCCAGCAGTCAGGGGGGCGAATCGTTTTTTTTTGCCCGGACGCACTTCCTTGCGTGCGAAGATGTAGCTGGTGGGTCCCAGCAGTCAGGGGGAAACATTTTTTTGCGAAATACGGTGGCCCGTCCGGTGGGTCCCCGCTGTCAGGTGGAGGAATAATTATTTTGCGCGTAATAAGGAGGCACTTCCTTGCTGCGGCCGTGGACCCAGCTGTCAGCCTCTCCACGTCCAGTCCACGTCCGATGGAAGCCGTTCCTTGACCACGAAGACCAAGCCGCGCCGAGAGCACTAGTTTCGTGTACGACGGCGAGGCCTAGGAAGGGACGACGCGAGCCGGGAAGACGCGGAAGTGGATGCCCACGCGTAGAGGAGTACGAGGGTTCACTGGTTCGCTGCGGTGTGAGGGTGCCGTCACCGCAGAATAACAGGGGGTGTGGGTGAATAGAGGGATGGCCTGGCCAGCGGTGGGAGTAGTAAGGGGCGGTGAGGCCTCCTCCGCATCGCAGCTGGCCACAGGAGGCAGGAGCACGAGGCACGACCGGCGCTGGTTTGTGCGGCTGGAGCAAGAAGACCAGAGGTTGGAGAAGCACTACGGCCGTTGGATGGACATCGTACGGTCACTGGAGCTAGAATCGTGCATATTGACTAAGTTGACAAAGCCCTCCGTCCCGGCCAACTTAGTAGGCCCACAAGTCAGCCTCGCCACTATACTTTGGGTCCCAGCTAATAGGGGAGTATTCCATTTTTTGTGCGTAATAAGGAGGCACTTCCTTGCGCGTGCGAAGATATAGTCAGGTGGGTCCGAGCTGTCAGCGGCGGTAACGTTTTTTTCATGAAATACAGAGGCCCTTTCGATGGGTCCCTGATGTCAGGTGGAGGAATCATTATTTTGCGCGTAATAAGGAGGCATTCCCTTGCGTGCGGCCGTGGAACTAGCTGTCGGCCTCTCCACGTACAGTCCACTTTAGATACATGTCGGTCGTTGACCACGTTGACCAGGCCGCGCCGAGAGCCCCAGGGCAGTAGACGATGGCAAGGCCTAGGAAGGGAACGACACGGAGGCAGGGAAGACTCGGCAGTTGTTTCCCACGCGGAGGGGAGTACGACTGTACGAGGGTTTACTGGTTTGTCTACCGTTGCCGAAGAATAACAGCAGGTGTGGGTGAGTAGAGGGATGGCTAGGCCAGCGATGGGACTACGATGGGGCGGTGAGGCCTGCGCGGCAGCAGAGCCGGCCGCGGGGAGGAGGGAGCAGGCAGTCCCGCCGGCGCTTGTTTGAGTGGTTGGAGCAGGAAGAGCAGAGATTGAAGAAGCACGACGGCCGTTGGATGGCCATCCTACAGTCACTGCTTGTGCGTCAACCTTTTTCTTAGGAAAGCCTCAAATCTGTGGAAAACTGCATACATCCCATCTGCCATTATTTCTAATAATTTACAGCCCATCTGCTAATTATTAAGGTTTTTTTGGAGCCCATATTCTTTTTGTTAGCATTACAGCCCATATTGTGGCCACGGTTAAAAATTATACAAAACTTTGCATATTTCAAAAGGTCCGAACTGTTTTTAATCCCAAAATTTCGACTCACATTCAAACTGATTTTAAAAATAAATGTATATCAATATAAAATCCAACAAATTCTCCACGCATAAAAATTAATGTAATTTAAAATCTAGAAATGAAAAAGATATTTGAAACTAATTGCGGTTTGATGTGTTTTAAAAATGTACATCACATTTCTCATTCTCGATGGGCCATTTTCTCGGCCAGAATGAAAGCTCTCCTCGTCTTGAAAGATTTGCAGCCCAACAGGCCTGACAAAGCGACAAACTTGGCAAATCACAAAAAAACTGGGATGTGGCCGTGGACCCAGCTGTCAGCCTCTCCACGTACAGTACTCTTCCGATGGAATGTCGTTGACCATGTTGACCACGCCGCGCCGAGAGCACCAAGGCGGTGGACGACGGCGAGGCCTAGGAAGGGGAAGACGCGGCAGTGGATGCCCACGCGGAGAGGAGTACGAGGGTTCACTGGTTCGGCTGCGGTGTGAGGCTGCCGTCGCCGTAGGGCCTGGCTAGCGGTGGGAGTAGTAGGGGGCGATGAGGCCTCAATGGCAGCCTGACCGCCACCGGAGGCGAGGCGGTCTCCCGGCGCTGGTTTGGGCGGCTGGTGCAAGAAGAGCAGCGATTGAAGAAGCGATGAGGACCGCTCGATTCAAATCCAACGGTTACCGCTGCTAGAATCGTTGTTGACTAAGTTGACAAGCCTCACAGACGTCTGCGTCAACTTAGTAGGCCTGGTGTCAGCCTCCCAACCGGTGCACCCCAGATGTCAGTGGGAGGAATCATTTTTTTTGCGTAATAAGGAGGCAGTTGATTGCGTGCAGCCATGCCAACGGAGGGAGTAGGGTGGGCCGCGGAAGCCTGCGCGGCATCACAGCGGGCCACAAGAGGAGTGAGCAGGCAGTCCCGCCGGCGCTAATTTATGCGGCTGGAGCAGGAAGATTAGAGATTGAAGAAGCACGTCAGCCGTTTTGTGGCTCCCAACCGGTGTTCACTGACAAAGCCTTACGTAAACAAGTCAGCCTCGAAATCTTTGGCGTGTACAGCCCATTTGCTGTTATTTTTATAGTTTTTACTCATTTTCTAATTCATATGCAATTTATTGCAGCCCGTTTTCCATTTTTAGAATTGCTGGCCATTTTCTGGTCAGTACCAGGGTCAAAAAATTAACTAAATATGTGGGAAATTTTGAAAATTCACAAATTTTTGCTGGGGAACGAAATATTCTTAATCCAAAAATTAATAGCCATACTAAAACAAATTTAAAAATAAATTAGTACTATGTCATGTTAAATCCAATGAAATACGTATAAGATATCAGTGAAGAACAAAAACAAAAAGAGAAACTTATATCCCATTTGCTATAATTTTTTTGGAATTTTCAACCCCTTTTGATATTACTTTTAACAGACATTGACCATACTCTTAAGCCAGGCCAGAATGCATCCCTCCTCGTCTTGAAAGATTTGCAGCCCAGTAATTCGGAGAAAACAAATAGGCCTAGCTTGGGTATTCTTCAAAAAGAAATACTAGGCTACCTATTTTCCCAAAGAATTGGTGCATGAGTATTTAGCTTTATTTATTTATTTATTTATTTATTTACTTATTTATGTTTAGGGGACCATGAGCATGTACCTTGGCCGGATTCATGTGAGAGCCTCCCTTCCAGTTAATTATGGGCTTCTCTATTGGGCCTTCATCAGTGGGCTGCATGTTATCAACAAGTGGAAAATGTGTTCCGTACGAAAAATAGTATGCACTACGTACGGTATGCACGGGCACTAAAGGATCGAACTGCAACGACTTCCAAAACATTGTGTTTGTCGTTCTAACAACACATTTATTCAACCAATGTATTTAAATATACTACTGATTGTACATTGAAAACAGCGGCAAAGCAAGAACTGGGCTGGGGTGCAATGTATAAAGAAGCAGGCCAGAAGAGTAAAGACGCAACTCTCTCTTCCAAACCAAACATCAGCCATCATTACTAAAGGGCTACGAAAAAAGAACAAGTGCATGCACCAAACTAAATAAAGATCCTACAACACCAAGTGTACACATCTAACTAACTGGCTCAGTTAGACGTTACTATTTATTAAGCTGTGGAGATTGCCTGACGGCTTGAACCAGATGGGTGCCTGACGGGGGAAACTCCAGCCAGGTCGAAGTCCGATACTTGCGACCCTCTCTCTTACTTTGGGCTGCAGAGCGTGGCGGCACATATCAGGTATGGTGCATGCAGAGACGCATGGTATCGTAGGTACACACAGTTTTGCACGATGAACGAAAACCGCGCTGCCATCATGATCCTTGCTGCCGGTTATCTCCTCGGTTAATCGGATAATTCAGTCCGACAAATGAGAGCGTGTACCAAGGCTACTTACCAACCTCGATCAAAAATTCTCAAGGCCCAGAGAAGATGGGATCTGCTCAAAGACCTTGCAAAGGATCGTGATTGTATTCCGCGAAACAACATGTGCAGTACGCGCGAACGATCATCAATCTTTCATCATCGCTCGATCGAGCCAGAACCACTGCAATCGCCATGCCCCTTTTCTTTGAAAGGTTCTGGGATTAGGAATGGTAGGGACACCAGGCGGCCTACAACATCATATCAAGTTGGAGTCAAATAAAAAAGGGCTCTTGATTTAGCCAATCTTAAGAACAGCATGTTACGAGCATGAATATTTTTTCAGCAAATGTTGACATTAATATAAGCAAGCCATCATGATATCATAGGAAAGTAACATACTGCTGTAACAGCCGTTTGTAGCGATGACTGGAGTATGCCAGCAATACATCCAGCCATAGAAGGAGTCGACAACGTAAATGCAGCCCTTGTGTTCAATGGCATCAGAGAACCATGGAGGATGTATGATCCTGCGATGGACGTGCAGATTTATCCACTTACCGCAGTGACCTGTCAAATAGGCGAGACCGCGGTTGAAGAACGCAATTAGCCTGAAGTCTTTATAATTCGCAGATCTTGTGGGCACTTGGCAGATTACAACCTTGAGCAAATCAAACTTGGTATCATGTTGGCTCTTGTAAGATTCCGAGTATTCCGAGTCATGTGCCAAAGCGGCAAAGTGTTAATCGAAGGAAGGGGGGTCAATCGCCGGGTGTAGACCTCCACGAGCATCCAGCTGCCCCGACTGTCGACGAGCACCATCCAAGACGTGTTCATTCCGACCCAGTACATACCGTTAATGTAGTTGAGGCTGACGGGGATCGGATCGCAGTCAAGGGCGTTGATGCTCGCCACCCTACGATCGTTATGTTGCGTGACATGCCATTTCTGAAGATCAGGCGGCATCGGCAAGCAAGGAGCTGGCTTAAAAGGCTCCAGCCTGAGGGCTTTGAGTAAACGGTACAACCCCGATGAGCACGCGGCGAGCGGCATGGTACTGAGATTGTCCACACGCGAAACAATGAGCTTGATTACCTCTGTGGGGAGCGAATTCCAGCCACTCTTTCGGCGGACGCTGCTCGGTTCTGCCATTGTTAGTGCTTGGGTTTCGGACGAGGGGGGAGGCACCTTAGCGGGGATGGAAGAGCTGACAAAGATGGAGAAGCAAATATGTGCTGCGGGAAGTGGATAGGTGATGATGACTACATCATGCCGCTTGACTTACGAGACACATACCAGCAGCGTAGGGTCATATCGAAGTCAGACAACTTGCTTGAGTGATCACAAGATCGGTACTCCCTCGATTACTGCTACTATGCCCTAACTTGCTTGAGTAGAGTAGTAGTAGTGGAGTAGGACTCTGCTCTACTACTAGCACCGGAGTAGTATGTTCTAATCTAAAATAGTTACAAACTTCAATGCCCGAGCGTGGAACGACTATGAACTGCCATCGGTGCTAACTCCAATCCTGCAAGTCATGGATTTGTTTCTTTTTAACTTTCTGTATGATTCAGTAGCCAGCCTGCAAGTCATGTACACTGTACTGATAGTGGAACCCACAGAGTACTTAGAATACAAGATTAAGGATGCAATTAACTTTTTATAGAGGGAGAATCATACACGCAATTAACTCAAATGGATTTGACGTGACTCTATTATTCTCCAACGTCAACCGGCAAATTTCCTCCCGCGGGCCGGAGTAGGTTTCTCGGTTGCATGCAGGTTTAACGGAGGGGTTTGATGGAGGAGAGGAGGCGTGTTCAGTCGGGCGTGCAGTGGACGGCGCAGTACTATATGATTTGACAACTACAACTAGTATATTATAAAAAACAAAGAAGAGTAGTAGAGATAGAGATAAGAATAGAGACTAGGGAGGAGCACCATCTACTGCTTCATGGGCTACTCTTGCATTCCATTCGGCGACAAGAACGTCCCCTCTGACCACTCCCTCCTGCGCTCCATTCGGCAAGGCCGTTGAAATTTGGGGAGCGCACTCTCGATCGCTAGCAGCGATTTACTTCACCGACGCATTTACTTCTTCCCGACCTCGGCAACCTCTTCCTCAACGACATGGGCGACAACCTCAACGCCAATGGTGCTGCTCCCGTTGCACCGCATGTGTTTCTGTCCTTCCTGTTCGAAATCGTGGTAGAATTCATGTTTCTAGTATGTGTCCTAGATTCGATCTGTTCATCTACTATGCTAGTCCGCATGATTAGTTTAATCTCTGTTATAGCCATCATGATTTATTTTGTAGTAAATCTCGTAGTAACTTGCTCATATATTCAACTGGCGGAACGTCCCCTACAGCCACTCCCGTTTCATGGACGGTCTGGTCGATGCCTCCAAGGAGCCCTTCGTCTACTGCTATGAGTGCCCGGTGCCGTTTTGGGGCTCGCCGGCGGACATCGTGCATCACCTGACGCAGGCGTGCGGCAATTACTACTGGCCCTTGGCGAAGAACATCAAGTACGAGACATGCTACCCGTTCACCGTGCCGGAGTCGCTGGAGGATCAGCGCCGCCTGCTAGTCCCGGAGGAGGACGGCAACTTCTTCCTCTTGATCGTGGCCACCGGCGAGGCCCGCGCAGGCCGCCGCCACATCTCTGTAGTGTGCGTCAGGCGGCGCCGACGGCCGACGTACATGAGGCCTACGACGCTGCGTGCATGCTCACTATTACTACCCCTCGGAGGTACGTGGGCGGCGACACTGGCTACGCCAAGCATAATTGGACTCTGCCGAGCTGGGACCTTCCCGCCGATGTGGACATGGAAAACCCATGGTGTTATTTGAGCTCAAACAATGTGCACGGGGACTCCAAGGAGGTTCACCTGGACATCTGCATTTTCAAGTTAAATGTTGATCATTAGTCTTTCCTCAATGTAATCCGCTGTCTAAGCATGAGGAGACTTCCATGCAGGATCTTGCTCTATTGGAGTATCGCGCATGAATAAAAGTGTATCCGTTTATGGTTTAGTCTGGAATCTTCCATGTATAAATTTTTACTACGATCTTGGTGAAAGACTTACGATGAACCATTTCTTACATCTCCTCCGCCCGCTTGCAAGTCATCTGATTTAATCCCTCCGTCTAGGTGTATAAGGGCATGGTTAATATCACTTAATAGTATAGCCAACTGTTGACTATAAGAAAGTGCCATGTCATCTGTAGCCAGCATGTATAACAATCGATACTCAAAAACTAATTCTTAAAGATCATTTCTTGCAAAGCACAATAAGTGTATTTCTTCACCAGTTTTGGATGCAGGTTGAACAGTTGAACGCTTTTGTTTGCAAAAGATACCTTTTTATCTATTTCACCCGGATGTTTGTGAGCTCTAGAGATGAAATAATATCCGAAGAAACCTATCGATACCCGTTACACATGAGATGACCCCCACATCCTTTGTCAAAATAAACAACTCCCCGATCAATGCATTTCACTCCTCGGTGCAACGCACGGGCACCTTACTACTATAGATTAGTACGACCAAAAATTGAACTAACATTATATATAGTACGATAATTGCTGATGCATGTCACCTAAAATTATATCATTCAAAACTATGTTCAAATACGAATCCAACGATATAGTTTTTTTTGACATGCACTAACATTTGTCACTTAAATCTTCAGTCAAATTCAATGGGGGACTAATAAACCATGACCGACGTAGTACAAGTGTAGAGGGCAGCGCTGCACGGGAGTCTCACCTCTCACCCGCTTCGTGGCGCAGCAAAGAAGTCATATATCACAAAACCCAACCACTCCCGGTAATAAGTGGCACGGTAAAATAAACAGACAAGCAACCATCACATCCCTCCGTCTTTTTGCATTTCATCTCTCTGCATTTACTTTCTCCGGTTCATCTCAAGACACTCGATCCCTAGCTACTACTCCTAGGGCCAGTTCTTTTGACGGCTTCCCCAGCTTTTCCCACAAGACTAGTCGCAGTGGAGAGTAACAATAAGGCGCCTCACTCCTTTATTTGGGCTTCTAAACTACTACTCCGTCCTGGTTTATTCCTCACCATTGTAATTTGTGCTAAATTTTGACCAAAGATTTAACTGGTTTATTCCTCGCCATTGTAATCCCTCCGTCTAGGTGTGTAAGTCATCTTACGAAAACCAAATAATCCCAAAACACTTAGGTGCGGTGCATTAACTTCTACCTCGTTTCTTGTTTCTTGACATATCAACCAATAAGAGATAAAGAGTGTGCATGCTTTTAATGACTTGAGATATCAAACACGACATGCAGTGGTTAGTTCATTGCATGCAATACTATTAATTAGAAAATAAACATTAACATTTCTCGTTTTCTCCTCCTCCTTGGTCACGGTGCACAACCTAAGATGACTTACTCACCTAGACGGATGGAGTAGTGCATGTGACATGCACTAACATTTCATTAGTTAAATTTATGATCAAAATTTGACACAGATTAGAATGGGGACCAATAAACCAGGACGGAGGTAGTAGTTATGGGATTACTCATCTAGAAGCCTAAAAGAATCGGCCCTGGTACTCCTACTAGTAGTAGTACTCAAGTTGGAATTCCAATTGCACTAAGACAACTTCTTAGGCAAAAAATTCGACATGTGGTGTAGGAAGCGGTTTGGGAATTTGCATGCCTTTCCAACCATGAGATACTCTGCACAAAGTAATGCATGAGAAATAACCACAGAGAAGGAAGCTAAAAGTAAACAATAAAACGAGCATTTTTGCATTTGTTTTGCATTGAATCGTTCCACAAGCTTGACCAGTGCTGTTGTTCTACTTTTACAAAGACCGCATCGTAATGTTAAAACATGCATTTGCACGTACATAAGTAATAGTAGTACTCCCTCCGTCTAGGTGTATAAGTCTTCCCTCCTTCTTGGTCACGGTGCACAACCAAAGATGACTTATTGACCTGGACGGAGGGAGTAGTACAGTCTGCAAGCATATATCGAGAGAGGCGTAGTAGTGCGATAGTATATAGTAAAGTTTGTGCTATATGCACGCATTTGCAAAATGCATACGAATACACAAGGTTTCCAAACTTTCCCTTTTACATACTTAATTAAGGACGCTAAAAATTCCTGAACGCTCGATTTATCATTTGCGTCCCAAAACTAATGAGATTGCCTTACGAAACAAAAATTATACTCCTCCTAAAAGCCACGGCGCTCGCAGGAGCGCTTGCGGCGCGCCACGAGTGCCCTGGTGTGCGGCTGTTTCCCAGCGCGCCAACACAACGTCTCTTCCTCAGCCTCGCAACTCGTGAGGTGTTGATTGGTGGCTTGCCGGCGGGCGAGCGTGATCTCACCGGTGTGGTGATCCAGCGTCAACAGGTACTCCTCCTTGCTGGAAGCATGCACCCGGTCCACGTACCGCCAAGCATAGATGAGGCGCTTGGGCCCGACTACACTCAGGGCGTCGGCACGGGCGTCCTCCGCCACCCTCATGGCCCTCGCACGAGCCTTCTGTCAAAGAGCCAATTGCCTGACTCTCTCGGACGCGACATAGGCCTCCCAGGCAGCTTGTTTCACGGTGCACTTCTCTTCCTCGGCCTTCTTCTCCGCCTCTATTTTGGTGCGCTCTACTGGAGGCAAAGCCTCCCACAAGGCGACATCCATTTCTTTCAAAAGCTCCTCAAGGCTGGGGGGCTCGGTGGGCAGCGCGGCATTCTCCTCGTAGCGGGGAGCCAACGCGTCCTCTGGCGCGCGTGCTGGCGAGATTGGGAACGCCAAAGCTTCCACCTCGACGCGTCGCGGCGAGGAGCGGAACGCCGACGCGTCCTCCTCGACTAGTGGCGGCGAGGAACGGAACCGCGACGCGTGACCGTCCGCGCGGTGCAGCGAGGGGCTCCTAGGGCTTGGGAGGGGCGATGCCATGGTGGTCGACGTGAGAGGGAGGGGGAGGAGATAGCGATGAACGTGAACATGAGGGGGAGGAGATAGCGATGTCGTGGGAGGCGCAATATTTATAGCGAGCAATGGCACACCTACGTAAGATATGGATGCACTGACTTAACTGCAGGTCCAGTTAAGGCCATCGACATGTGGGCTGCACCCTGTTGGGCCCATATGTCGCTGACCCAATGCACCTACTGCTAAGTAACAGCTACGTGGGCATATTTGTTGGAGTAAATTACGGGGGAGCGAAGGGGTGGAAATATTGCTGGTCACAACGAATTGGACGAGCGTGGGGGGAGGAGAGTCATGCATGCAGATTCTTTTCACACGGGGTGGAGTGGTGGGACCGCCGGAGGGAGAAGGAGAGTTTGGTAGGCATATTGTTTCCATGGAGAGGAAAAGATTTGGAGACGAACGGGCTTCCTGCAGGTATGGGGAACGGTGCATAATAAGTCATCTTGCATGTCGGGCTAGGTATAGTCTCAAGTCATTAAAAACATACACGCCCCACACATGTTCATATTTCAAGGTGCACTAAATTATTGCATGCAATGATTAAGGCTGGACATAATGGTGGTATCTTAGCTGGTATCATGCACACGGGAATAGCAAACATGCTGATGTGGGAAAGAATTAAAGAAGAGAGGGGGGGTTAGAGTAACTAGTGTTCATGCATGCATTGGTAAACACATTTTTTTGTGAAGAACGACAACACTACTTGAGTACGTTTGCAGACTTCAAAAACTATTCCACCGCCTCTACTATCTTGCCAAGAGTAGGTGAAATTTTTGAATCGAGCCCTTTAAACTAGAAGGGAGGTAGTGGTACTCTAATAGCTAACCTTGTTGTGATGACAAGATAGGACATGGCACGCACCGACGGAGGAACTAGTCGCATTGTGCATTTAAGTTTTGTCTCAAGTCAATGTACCTCTACTTTCACCAAAGAGAAAAATGTGTCAACATTCACAATGTCAAATCAATATTTTTACACTCATTATAAAGCGTAGTTCTTATACCGATTATAATCAGTATTGTAGATATTGATATTTTTAGTATAAATTTGATCGTGGGATTTCATTGATGCTGTCAAAGCGTGGAGGAAGCGGAGCTTAGAGCTTGCATTGCGGTCTCTACATAGGTATTTCTCTTCATAATCCTGTAATTTTAGAGACCGATTGCGCTTTTGTGGTAGCGTCTCTTGCATCGGGGACTATGACAGGTCTGCTATGCGTGACACGAAGATGAAAGCGTTGAGCATCTCGAAGTTGATCAACAATCTTCAATTATCAAAAGATTAGCCGTTCGCCAATAAGGTGGCACACTTAATCGCTAAGTATAGCTTTGACAATAGATTAGATGGTATTCTTGTAAATAACATACATACAATGTGGTGAATATTGTATCGAATGAGTGTACTGGTGTGGCTGGTTAATTAATATAAGGTGGTGTTCAAAAAAAGTATATATTTGGTCAAACACTTTGCAAACGGTTACGGGAGTAAAAAGGACCAGAGGGGGTATCATGCATGCGGAGTAGGCAAAAATAATTGCTTGTCTAAAAAAAGGCAAAACAAATTGCTCATTTATAGCCGGTCGAAGTCTCAAAGGGCGCGACCGCGCGAGGGAGGCGCGACGTTTGACAAAATTAATTGAACTTACATCCACGCGCCAACATGGCGTGCGAACAGGCAGAAGCTATACCGTCAGGCCTACGATATGGGTCTAGTAGACATGACATCTAGTGGGTCCTGCATAGTTCTCGACAACTCTATGGGGGCTTGCAGCCATTTATCCACCGGGCAAGCCAGCAACCCCACGTTGTTCGCATGCCCTACTCGTCCCCGTCTTCTACCTTACAACAGTTCGCCCCCAGTCGTCCCATTTTTTTGCATTAGTTTGCTCCAGTTTTTTTTTTGCGTGGTACAACAGTTCAACTTCTCCTAACCCTCCTCCAAAATCCATGGCCTCCCAAATCTCCATGGTCGCCGCTGAGTACCAGGTTAGAGCCATCACCGGCGATCAGTTCATCGTCATCTACACACGTTGATCCGAGACGGTGAAAGCATGGCTTGCTCGCTTCCAACGCATGTTTAACAGTTCAACGGATGAGTGGGTCGCTGGGCTAGATGTTGAGTACACCACAGTCCTGGGACGAGAGAAGGATCTAAAGGACGAAGAGAGGAAGAAGCCCGCCGTGATCCAGCTTTGCGTACATAACGTTTGCATGGTCTACCACATATGCCATGCCGACGTTGAGTGCCGAGATTTTAAGAACTTCCTCAAGGACAAAAGAGTGAAATTCATTCTTGTAGGCTTTAAGAACGACAAAGTGATGTCCTGCATCGGATAGGTCTCGTTGTAGGCCAGCCCTTCGATCTCCGGAAGGAAAGCCCGGTGTCCTCCTCTCAACCTTCAATGCTGACCACAGCGGCAGCCATGATTGATCCTTCGTACGCTAAACTGAAGAAACCTCATCACGAGTTTCATCATGCATGGGAGTTGAAGACATTAGATGAAGATCACATCCTGTACGCAGTAATGGATGCCTACCCTTGTTTAAATATCTACAAGCGTTGGATGAAGAAGCAGTGCCCAAAGGTCCGGGTTCAAGCAAAGAAGCGTCGGTGAAGAGGAAGAGGAAGAGGGACGAGGACGAAGTCGAGGACGTGGACTCGGACTCCGAGTAGGTGGCAGTGCCGTCGCTCATGCTAGTTCTACAGCAGTGTCAAGCGGACTAGTTGCTTAGTTTATTTTCAAGGGTGTGTTGTGCTAAGGCCCCAGCAGAACTGTGTTTATGTTCTTTCTCATTATTTGAACTCTTTAGTACATACAGTAGTACTAGTACTATGTCTTACTACTGTTCTTCTTGCAGTTGGTACTATTGCTCGTATCTTCGTGTTCCTACTATACTTAATACGTTAGTACTAGTAGTATAATTTGGGTCAGTCGATTTGTGAAAGAAGTTTGATGGAGCGAAGGAAGAAGACGACAGAAGAGGTGGAAGAAGCCCTTCTAGCCATCCATGTGGCATCAAACGGCTCACATGAGTCGACTGACCCAAATTGCTCCTTCAGATTGCAGGATCCACGTGGCATTCAAGGTCTCGAAGGTAGATTCCGCCTCCGCACCCGGTTTGCAGGCTCGACGCGCGCGCGACCGCCTTCCGTCGCGACAGCCACCATGCGCGCCTCCTCCGCATGGGCAGAGACAACAATGACACGCTAGTTCCTCCTCGCCAGCGTGCTGGAGCACGCGCTCGTCCTCCTCTTCATACGCTGCGTGCATAGACACGGCTCCACGAGCTGCTCACGTGCTTGGCAGCGTGGCGGCATCGCGAGGAGGGACTGCAGACGACGTGAGCGGGCGAGCCTTCGGCTTCATGGCACAGGGATGGCGGCGACACGGCGGTGATGGGCGAGAAATTGTTGGGCTGGTAGCGGGCGCCGCATGCGCAACGGCGGCTGACATCTTGACGAAAAGGCGATGTGGGAGCTTACTTTAGTTTTATATATAAGGTTGGTCAAACTTAAAAGAAAACCGTACTAGTACACGTAAACATTAGACTTAGGCAGCGCTTTTATTAGTTAGTACCATATCCACGATACGGAATCCTGCGGTAAGCTGCGTGAATCATGCGCTGGTCGATCGAGCAAAGGCCACCGTGTCGCGCTCGAAGGACATCCAACGAACCTTTTTGTGTGTGTGAAAACAATCCTTGAATATTACTCAACTCTTTTTTCCTGTGAAAGTTCTCGACGCTGCAATATTTCCATATATTTGAATTTAGCTCCAGTCCGTGTTTATTTGGATTTGGACGTTTTAGGTGCGCCCTAGTTTTTTTAATACTGATTTTGTGTGTGTGACTGAGAGAGAACGTGTGTATGTGTCCATATGTGTGTTGTGGCGGAAGGGCAATGTGGAGACGGTGTGCGTGTGATCTGAGACATAAAGAGGTGTGAATGTGCAAATGATCATGCATGAGTGAGACATAGACAGATGCCGATACGTTGTGTATACATGAGAGAACGGTCTTCTAGTTTACTTGTGTGTGTGTGTGTGTGTGTGTGAGAGAGAGAGAGAGAGAGAGGAGCATCCGTAACACAACAACCATCTCTTTCGATTCGTCCGTCCCTCGCACGATCGCATGCAACACATGCATCAACGCGCACATTTTGACACCCTCACAATCTCTTCGTGAATACCCATTTCTCTCCTTAGGTTTGTTTTCTCTCAATATCTGACACACACACACACACACACACAGACACATAAACACACGCAGCACAACACACACACACACACACTCCCCCGAGCACACAATTCATCCCCATCCAAGGTTTTACGGCGACCACTCTCGCATGTGCTTCTTTGCACCCCAACATGCACAACACCTCAATCTTCAAAGAGGGCATCGAGCAGATCGAAGATGGCGACCACACCGCGCTAGAGAATGCGGGGTCATTTGGAAGCAGGGTGATGTGACGACGGTGACCGACTCCTCCCCACCCTTTCTCTCTCTCTTGCACAAAATTACCAATCCCTCTCTCCCCGCACAAAATTGTCAATCCCTCAACCCACGAGATCCTTCCCTCTCATCCATTTTTTAGCTCTCTCATCAAACATGTTGTCTCTTCTCCTTCCACGATCTGTAATCCAGATGCACACGCATCTCATGTATATTACATGTATCCATCTTTCTCATAGACCTAACTTCTTCCTCTCTCTTTCTCTCTCTATCTCTCTCTCTGTCTCGTTAGGTTTGTCTCCTACTCTCTCGTCCACATACATACAATCTTTCCCGCCCTATCTGCTCCATCTTCAAAAGCTCTCTCTGCACGTTTCATTCACACATTGGGATATGTCAAAATGTTGCTTCTATAATGGCTGATGTAGAGTTATGGTTGTTTTTGTTGCATCCTACAAAGTAATAACTATGAAATGCATTTAGATTCCCATTTGACAGGGATTATGTGAGTTTGAGCATGTTGTGAAGTACTATAGACCTTGTATACATCTTGGTATTCGACAATGATTGTGACTATTGAATTGTATAGACCATTACATTCGAAGTCAATAGCCTAATATATTTATTTCACAATTTCAACAAATGATTAGTTCACTACAAACTAAGAAAACAAATGTGTACTCCCTCCGTTTTTATTTAAGTCCGCGTATTAGCATTGGTCAAAGTCAAGTATTGTAAACTCTCAGAAAGCTTATAACAAAAAATATTAACATATACAATAACAAATAAATACCATTAGATTCATTATTGAATGTACTTTCACAGCATACATATTTGTTATGGTAAATGTTTATATTTTTCTATAAACTTGGTAAAACTTTAGGAAGTTTGACTTCGGTCAAACCTAATATGCAGAGTTTACTACTATACTCGCTAGTTGCTTAGTCGAATCACTCAACACGCCACACGGGAAGTCCAGTGTCACAAAATTTTGAGGTCGGCGAGAAAATCTCCCGCGACCCTAATTCGAGCAGTGGGAAGTTACCATCATAGCCTTTGGAACAGGCCTACGGATGACGCTTGGTAGGGGGCTGTTTTCGTTACTTCAGGTTCACCCTACCCAGCCAACCCCACCCCGGCACCCAAAGTAGTACACCTGAATACTCCCCATTTTCTATCCCCACCGCAAAATAGACTTCTCCACGGCACCGCAGCCTTCGTGCTCCTCCCCTTTACATCGGCGCAACCATCCACCGCAGTGCACCTGCCTCATCAACGACCTCGTACGCCGCACTGGAGCCGATCCACCATCGTCGTCGTACACGGAGCCTCTTCCCCGGCATCGTCTTCCACGGTCTCGGATCTGCTTCCCGGAAGCCGACGCCAAGCGCAGAAGTACAACCGTCGTGGACAATGAACTGACTCCCGTTGCCGACCATGACTCACAAAGGCCGCTGCGACCATCATTCTCCTCCTCGATTGGTAATGTGTGTATTGAATCACTTAGCAGTACATGTGCAGTTCCAATTTTGTTCATACCTACCCTTCAAATTTCCTGGGTGCTATTGTTCCCGTAAAAGTAATTGGTTATAGCCTCCATTGTCCAACAGAATATCAGCTTGTAATTGTGCGTCGCTCCTGTATCGCGTTGTGCTTGGGTAGGTTTTTCATCTGCAACCAATAGTGTGGAAAATGATGGAAAGGTTTTTAGAACTAGCAAGATGCCCATGCGTTGCACGCATCAAGGTGCATTTGTATGAGTAGTTTATCTTGTGGGAGAAAAGGATGAACGAGGGAAGGCCTTATTTGCAAATCTGGAGAGGGGTATGGGTATCTTTTTGCAAAATTCCCATTCGTTTCCTTCCTATCTGTCAGATATAAATCGGACGGCCTATATTGCAAGAAAAAAAGTATAGAGAAAAAAAGTAGACAGTAAAGGAAGTAGAGATAAATATTAAATAAATATAATAGTAGAGAAGAGAGTAGAGATAGGAGAGACGTCGGGAAAGGATCGCGCGTGCATGGGAAAAAGCAGCCGGGCGTGCGCTAGTTTTGGCGCGCGGCGTCCAGCGCGCTTTATAAAATCCAACGCCCTCCCACCGCTCTGTGCCTTGCCACCGCTCTCTCCCCGCTCTGTGCCTCGCCACCGCTCTCTCCCCGCTCTTTTTTGCCTCGCCACCGCTCTCTCCCCACTCTTTTTTGCCTCGCCACCGCCGCGCCACCATGCCGCCGCATCGCCAGGAAACTTGGGGATACCGTGGCGTCCGCGCGTGCCTCTCCGGCGGCT
Organism: Aegilops bicornis; assembly: GCA_021605145.1. NCBI lineage: Eukaryota > Viridiplantae > Streptophyta > Magnoliopsida > Poales > Poaceae > Aegilops > Aegilops bicornis. Next base: position 256,054,941 of record CM038670.1, on the reverse strand, counting down.
TCTCCGCCGAGATCCGGTTCCGCAGGATGAGCCTCGGCCTCGGCAATTTCGACACCGCCAACAAGGCCACCCTCGCGTATGACGCGGCGGTGTGGTGCCTCCGGTGGCCTCATAGAACATAGAACTTCCCCAACGTGCCGACGCGGGAGCGGGCGCAGGAGCTCGCGCCTCTGCCGCAGCTTAGCACCGACGAGGATCGTCGCGACAACCGGAGGCGGGAGCACCGTCTCAACATCGCCGAGATGGACGAGGAAGCCATGTCGCTGTGGCGCCAACACTTCCCATAGGACATCATCAACGAGCCGAGTTCTATGCGCAAAGGAGGGCGGAGAGGGATAAGAGGAGGGCGGAGCGAGCCGCCTATTGCGAGGACAAGCGTAGGCGAAAAGCGGACGCTCAATTCAACATGAGGCTAGGAGCAGCGTCGCCCTGGGAATCCGACGATGATCGGTATCTTCACGCCTCTGATCGGGGCGTCGGAGGGGGACATCACCGAGGAGGAGCTCGGACGACGAGGAGTAGTTGAATTATCTTTTTTATCTATCTATGCCGAGAACTATCCTCTAGTCTCTAGTATCTACTTCTCGACCTCCAGACCGTAAGCGCTTTTTAAAGCGCCAGCGTTGCGATTCTGTTGGAGATGCTCTAACATGGCGGGCAGAGTGCTTTAATGTTGCCCACAAGATGCGCGAGTATTACTAGTAGTATATTTTTCTTGCCATGTTCAGATTTTAAAACCACGAAAAGCGTAACATGCAGAGGAGCAATGAAGACCAAACACGGGATATTCGGGACATCTTCAAGGAGCGTGGCAAGTTAAAGAGGAGCTGCACCGAACCTGTAAAACGAGCTTTGGTAAGTAACACCCTTTCAATTACTTTCGTGTAGCCTCGTGTTCTTCGATGTGTATATGTTGTAGTTTCTGTTTCTCTTAAGCGTGGTGTTCTTCGATGTGTATATGTTGTAGTTTCTGTTTCTCTTAAGCGTGGTGTTCTTCGATTTGTAATAAGAAGAGTCTTAATCGTCCTAATGCTTTCGTTTTTAGCTTGATGTAGGAAGTGGGTGTTCTCACCTTGTAGTCTGTTTTTATTTTATTTTCCTTTTGAATTCACTTCTTCGAGTTCTGTTTATCTGGCTTCTACTAAATGGATCTAGGTTGCTCTGAGTATTGATCTAAAAAAGAAGTAACTTCATGTCAGGATGCAGTTCCTGCGAGGAGGGAAGTGCGGTCAACCTCGAGATCATGTTTCCAAAATGAGGCTGGATTACACACAAGGTGCCAGTTCCCTAATGATGCTGGATTAGACACAAGGTGCAAATTCCCAGATGATGCTAGATTACACACAAGCCAGGTGGAGTCGTCAGCTGTTCGTGTCCTCGTGGCATTAGTAAAGGCTGAAAGAAAGCGTGCAGCAGCCCTTGAGAATGTAGCTGAGTTCCTGAAGAAGAGAAAAGAGCAATCAGATGCTCTCTTCACCCAAGCCAAAGAAGACATGGAAGAAGCCAGAAATAAGCTAGCAGAGGCAGAGTAGGCTAGGCATCTCCTGCTATCTAAAACTGTTGTCAATACAAAAATTCCTTCATAATAGCTAGGTTCAAATGTTTATCCAGTCAGCATGCCTGTTGTGATGTCCGTGCATCTACTGATGTGGCACAAAATGTTTTTTTTGGGTCATGTAATAACATCAATTACTTTCCAAACAATAACAGACGAAGCATTGGACATGGTATAGTTCACGCGCAAGCCCGACATTCCAAGTTCAACTTCCACATCAAACTCATGTTCACAGATATCTGCACGTTCATACATAATGTCCACAACCATGGTTCACTTCAAAGCCAAAAAAATGTGAGGAGAGTTATAAATAAAGAAAATCCTCTACTAGTTCCCGCTACCAGTGCGAGCACAACAAGTCAAGACCATGCGTAAATTAATTATATTTTAGTCATTTTTTGTGTTCTAAAATGCCGGCCGGCTCGTGGAAGGACGTGTTGCCAAGACACGCGGATTCAATGAAGGCAGGCGGGGCAGTCTTAAGCTGGTTGCACGCGGTGAGGAGGCGTGCTCAGCCGGGCCTGCAGTGAGTGCGGCCCTCTTGGCCTGCGCGCCGGTTCAATGCCTGCGCTATGAGAGGTCGCGTCCGTGTTAGAGCAATCACTCCCTCCAGTCCTTTTTTGTTTGGGTATAACAAAATCTCGTCTTCCATTCACATTTTACAAGTAAAATTCATGGACAAACTTTGACCCAAAGTACGATGGGGACTAGTAAACCAGAATGGAGGTAGTAGTTTTTTTAATCAAAGAAGGGTTTCCTTCCGATTTTCATATACGAAAACCAGCATCTAAATCTAAACCATAGTATTTGCCCTAGAACTACCAGGTTCAACATCTCGCATCATAAACCAATACAACCTCCATCGCAAAAAAAACCATACAACAATACGCCAAGGAGGTACGTAGTACTATGAATTCCATTTTCGCTCCATACCAATCGTTCTAAAAACTACTTACTACTTATAACGCGCCATTGAAAATCGGAACTCTTAACCCCGCTAAAAAAACGATATTTTAAATGTGGCTACTAGATCTGTGGCAACTGGCGAGCCACCGCGCTCCAAGTCGTTCACCTGTGGTCCCGACCATCAAAACCTACGGATCAAATTATCATGCGAGCTGACTATTCCTACAAAGGTGCTCCACCATGTACCTGGTACCCGTGAATGTAGCAATCGTGCACCTAGGGTTTTAGGGTTTATTTGTTAACGTCGCCTTTACGTAACACTCATGTGTGCGAGACAATGAGAGGCCATCGCGTGCGTGCGCCTCTTCTCTTCGTATATGTACTACACCGTTTGTCTGGTGTCCAAAAAATTATAATAACTACTAGCAACATGCCAATGCGTTGCCACACGATCAAAGTAGATTAATACATATTCACCGATTTAATAGAAAAAAAGTTTAGTTTTGAAATACGTATATCACTAAAAATATGTTATGTTTCACTCAAAATATATTCCTTTGGCGGTTTTGATGAGATAAGGGAGGAATGTTGTTGGTTTCAAGATTCGAGAAGTGGTATATGTCTAATTTATACTCTTACTAGCAAGATGCCCGTGCGTTGCACGGAACATCAAGATCTTGTGGGAGAAAAGGATGAACGAGGGAAGGCCTTATCTGCATATGTGGTGAAGAGTGCGGGTAATTGCCATATTTTCCTTCCTATCCGTCAGATATAAATCGGACGACCTACATTGCAAGATGGCAGGCCCACCATCATCACTGTCGTGGTTTTGTCACGACAAATGTCCTCATGAAAGGACTTAGTCATGGAGCCATCGCTACGGGTTAGCTTAAAGGAGTTAAAGCGGACAAGGGACGCAAGAGAGTTTTATACTAGTTCGGCCCCTTACGATGAAGGTAAAATCCTTCGTCTAGTTGTGATAGAATTGATGGGGTTTCGATGACCAGGGAGCGAATACGCTTTGCCTGAGTCTCGAGTTGTTGTCTGTTGTCCTGAACCGTCGTCGGGTCATCCCCTTATATACATGGGATGACGCCCGTCGGTTTACAGAGTCCCGAGGCCGGCTCATAAACGTGTCCGGCTCGGTCTCCGCTCTTTCTACCTTACAATGCAAGTTACATATCAATGCCGGTTTATAGCTACAGGCCTTAAACCGGTTCTGGTCCTTGGGCCTTTACTCAGCGTCACCATCTATCTTCATGGGCTTCAAGTTAATCTGGCCCCTCCTGGCCGGTTTACGCCCAGTAGTAATATCCCCAACATTAGGCCCTAGACTGATTTGAACTGGTTCATGTCAGTCCTTAAGAAAACTTCGTCTTCAACATTTTCACATAATTTTGTAAACTGCCGTGACGTCATCTTCCCAAATCGTGGTAAACCGTCGTGACGTCATCTGTCATAAAAAATGTGTATGACACATCTTCATTTATGGGTCTCCGACAATCGAGGCGACAGCTCCGCTTTCCAAATTTCTGGCTCCACGATTTTCGCGCCTGACACTTATCCCTTGCCTTTATAAATAGGGCCGAGGGGTCATTTTCACCTTTCCCCCTCGTGCCTCTTCGCGTCGTCGTCTTCCTTGCACCGCTCAGCCCTTGGAGCTCCGCCGCCACCGTCGACCGTCGCCTCTGCTTCGACACTGGCCGCTGCATCACCCTGAGAGCACCAGAAAACTACGGCGCCTCTCCGCTTCTTCATCAGCACTGGTAAGCTCTCTGCTCTTTCTGCCATAGATCTGTTCTAGGGTTTCGGTGTTCTTCGATGTTCTTCGGTGTTCGTCAGTGTCCATTGCCTGCATAATAGGGTTTTGATCCAGACCTTGATAGTTACCATGTTCAATGATAACCGTAGCTCTTTTTTCCCATCTAATGCGCCTTGCTAAGATAGAAGATCCCATCTGAACCTTCCTCCATTGTTTCGGCACCACTCCTTAGGTCTGAATATATTTTGCTTTTCTGATATGCTGCAGATCCAAAATTGTAATACCAACTTGTGAAATATGTTTTCCTTCATGTATACATCTGCAGTCTTGACTCTTCAATGTTTCAGACTAGGCGGTTTAACTTTGTAGAAAAAATGACAACCTGGTATATACCATTAGTCCCCTTGTTGAACCGTCAATGTATTTCTACTTATCACCTTCACTAGTGCACTGTTTCACTGTTAAACTCCGGTTTGTAAATAGCTGACTTCGGTTTAGCAATATACTTACATCTTGTATCACTGTATAGTTGTCCAATGTAAATCTTAAATCAGAAATCATTATATTGTAGATCTTCATTGCCATGGCCAACCAAGTGTATGAATGCAATTGGGTTCCTTCTCGAGTAACAGAGGAACAGTTAAACAACCTTGTCAAAATGGGAGCTTTAAGCAAGAAAGATGTCATTCACTCGAGGGTCCCTGGCCCGGAATGTCCTCCTACTCCCAAAGATGGAGAAGTTGTTGTTTTTGCTGATGACCTAAGCCGGGGTTTCAACCCTCCTGGTTCAAAATTCTTCCGGGATGTACTGGCCAACTTTCAACTGCGCCCACAAGACATCGGCCCTAACTCTGTAACCAACATCTGACACTTTCAAGTGTTTTGTGAGGTTTACCTTCAAGAGGAACCTTCAGTAGAGCTGTTCAGGATTGCTTTCATCCGAACCGCCGCACGTAATTCAAAGATGGGCCTAACACAGAATCAAGGCGGGATGGCGATTCACAAAAGAAAAGAAGTCACCTTTCCTCACGCCAATCTCCACAGTCACCCCAAAGAGTGGAACCAGACCTGGTTTTACTGCAAGGATACGTCTCCAGCTGATGAAAACCCCCTGCCGGGTTACCGTCCTGAACGTCTGAGCAACACACACACTTTTCCTCAAAGGCTGACTGCTAAAGAAAGAATCAAATATGCTCCTCAACTATCCAAGCTTAGGGCCTTTATGGCCAACAGTTTGACAGGAGTTGATTTTGCATGCTGCTGGATAAGCTGGAGCATTTTGCCCTTGAGCCAATGCCCCGGTTTGATGTGTGAGTACACAGGGGAATTGAATGATGCTCAGCGGCACATTGATATTCAGCTTCTGAGATGACGAAGTCACTGAGGCTGTAAAAAAGATGATGAATGAACCGGAGGCTACCTGTGCTCAAATCGGACTACCCCCTTTCTGCACCATCAACAAACCGCCAGCTGTAAGAATCATACTATCTGTTTTATATGAAATTGCTTCTGTCCCGATATGTTCTAAAAATGTGATGACTTTTGGCAGGGCGATGATCCGTTTTGGAACAAGAAACCTCTGCAGGACAAACCGGTGAAGCCAAAGCGCTAAAAGACCAAAGCTGTGAAAAGACCTGCCAACCAGAAGAGAACCACTGCATCCTCCGATCCACCGGCTGATGATGATGTGGGTAACTCGGATTTTGAGGTAGAACTTGACTCACTTGGTTCATTTTTCATGCGCCTTATTGATGATGATTATTGCCAGGACGACGCTGAAGTCAGTCATGCCGATGCTGTAGAGGTAATCGTTCTTTCCTCCGATTCAAACCCTTTGCCTTCACTAAAAATCCGTCGAGCAAACCGGAAAGTTAAATTTTCACATCCTCTTGCTTATTTGGATCCAAACTTTCTTGTGAAGACACAACAGCACGAGGCTCGCCGCACAACCCGGCATAGCGGCCAGGTAGTTACCTCCGCCGGTTTACCGAACAGTCCGGTTCGGAAACGCCGATCAGAGGTCTCTAATTCCCTTGACATGTCATGCACCAATGTAGGTTGTTTTTGTCAACCTCTTAATCCGTCTGATTCCAATTATCAGGGCACTTCTCATTCATCCTCTGGCGAGTCGTCAGCCACCAAACTTCCAGCCCTCAAAACGGTTATTGGGTAAGCTGTTCACTTGCCTTATTCTTGATATGCATTTTATACGCTATACTGACCTTCATGTTTTACTTTGTCGGCCTAAGCCCGGACCAAGCAAGAAAGCTCATTGAACAAACCGACAGAAGAAGATACAGCTGCTGAACCGGAGAAAACTCCAGATCCTGTAGAAGCCAACCTTGATGATGTGCTGAATGATCCACCGCCTCAAGACTATGACTTTGTTACTGAAACAATAGAAATTGACACCACAGGCCCTGCTGACGAACCGGCCAGTTCTCTCTGGACTGACAAATCGGCTTGTCCAGCAAAGAATATCAACAAACCGGTGACCCCAGTACGAGCTGCTGCAGAGAAGGATGATGATGTTCTGATTACTAGCGTTGGCTATACGGATCCAGGGAATCCTGTCGCTTTGTCGAAGCATACCGCCAAGGAGGAACTTTCTGCAATCGGCGAAGGCAAATGGAATGCCGATCTGTCCACCTAAGCCCATCTGAATGCTCAAGACCTTCATTCTAGCTATCTGAACTGTCTGTTCACCTGCCGTGACTAAGAAGCCGGTCTGGTCAATATGATGAAGGAAAAATATGAGGTAACTTTACGCATGCTTCTCTTTCTGTATTGTTTTTCCAGTTTATCAACTGTCGCAACCCCCACGGTTTAAAATAGCAACTTAAACCGGGACTTTAATAGCAATCTCGAGCTTGCAACAATGCATTTTAACTTCACCGATGTAGCCTCCAAAGGCCGGTTTAACTGTATAGAGATGAAGCGGGACTTTGTAGAAGAATTCCCTTTTTAGCAAGTTACGAGCAAAAACACATTAGCCCCCAAGTGCCAAGCTTAATACTTGTATTGTGCTTTGGGACTTCGAAAAAATTGTCTGACAAACCAAATATGCATTAGCCCCCAAGTGCCAAGGGCATAACTTGTTATGGGCTTGGTACTTCAAGTATTTACTGGTACCTGACCAGATGACCGTCTCTTTGTAGGCTGAGCTGAGCAAAAAGGAGAGCCAAACCACTGATCTAGGAAAACCTTAAACTGCAACAAGATGAAACCTCCAAGGCGAAGGCAGAGCTGACCAGCGCTCTAGGCGCTATGGAGAAACTGAAAGAAGGCTTCAACAAGGAACGGTCGGATTGGGAAAGTGAAAAATCCGATTTGATCAAAAGGGCTGAGAAAGCAGAAGCTGCTCTTAAACCGGTGGCTGATGAACTGACCAACATAAAGCGGCAGGTTCATGCCATGACCACAGCCGTGTTTGGTAAGCATCTGTAACTCCTGATTTGACCATATTCTTTCATGTATCCGCCGGTTTACTAACCCTTGCAATGATATAAGAACTCGTATTGGCCACTTGGGATCTGAAGTTCAGATGAAGTTAAAAGCAGCCTATACTCTGATAGAGCAGCTTTACATCGGCGCGCAATGGATCATATATACTGCTTCTCACAACAATCCTCCTCCCACCTTGATTAAAGATACCTTAGAAAGGTTATCCATGCTACCTGCCCAGGTTGATGAACTGAAAAGGTCTGCTGCCAGGACGGGCGCTTTGGCTGCACTGACCCGGGCAAAGGCATGGGTACCTGACTTTGATCCAACTGAAGCGGCTCAAGGCTATCCCAGTTTGAAGGAAGATGGGACAGAGTTCGGCGAAGATGATCTCCGGATCATAAACCGGGAGGTACGCCCATTGGCTTGTCAACTAGTTGAAGAAGCGGACCAGTCATACTATCAAGCAAACTATGATGACAAGAACAAGCGGGTTGCTGCCCAATCCCCGAAGCTCAGAATCTCATCCCGCCAATCCGTAAGCATACTTACGCCCCTGACATTGAACCGTCGACGCTGATAAGTGATGAAGCTGTATTCCAAGCCCTAACTGGGATCGACTAGGGCAACTATTCATTTCCAGCCACTGGGTAGAGAAGAAGAAGCTGAACCGGCACGAGATGACCCGCAACCGTCAGGCCAAGCTGGTGACCAATCATGAACCGGAGGCCGGTTTAGTCTTCTACATGCTGCGGCATGTATTTTGAGAAAAAACAATGATCCTGTTGAGCACTGGAAAGCCTTGTAATAGGCTTTGTTAAAATATTTGTTCTGATATGCCTTCGCGCATTCTTATCTGCAATTGACACCGGCTTGATTCGTCATACATAAGATATGATCGACATACTCATTTGTCCAAGCTGTTTCTGCAGACAAGAAGCTTAAAGTGCCCTCGAGGTTTACCGTCGGGCGGGTCATGATACCCATATATATATATATATATATATATATATATATATATATATATATATATATATATATATATAACCAAAGATGATAACTTAGGTTGTGACATATAACCAAAATGGAAATATATAATACTTGCAACTTTTATGCATGATGTTGGTCGGCCAACCTTGAAGCGGGCTTATAACCCAAATATTTTTAGGAGAAAACCACTCCTGTTGATATAAGGTCGGTTTACAATGTAAACCGTTCCGGGTTATGATAAACACCGGTTTACTCCGTAATAAAATTTTAATTGAAAATCAGACCGGGCGAATAGTCTCCGGACTATGATTTGATCGTATACCGTCAATTTGTAATCGACAGTCGGACCGGGTTGTTTAACGCCGGTCTAAAAAGCAACAAAAAATCTTTATCAAAAAGAGAACAGAACCCAAACAAAGGAAAATAAAAACCATTGTAGGCGAGGCTTTGAGCCGATCAAGAGGCGTAACCATGGTTCGGACACGACCAAGCCCCCAAAAAGGCGTAGCTATGGTTCGGGTTCGATCAGGCCCCCAAATGATGCTATGGCATTACGCCGATCAAGAGGTGTAGCTATGGTTCGGGTTCGACCAAGCCTCCAAGTGATGATGTGGCATTGTGCTAATCAAGAGGTGTAGCTATGGTTCGGATACGACCAAGCCCCCAAGTGATGCTGTGGCATTGCGCTGATCAAGAGGTGTAGCTATGGTTCGGATACGACCAAGCCCCCAAGTGATGTTGTGGCATTGCGCCGATCAAGAGGTGTAGCTATGGTTCGGATACGACCAAGCCCCCAAGTGATGCTATGGCATTACGCCTACCAAAAGGTGTAGCTATGGTTCGGATACGACCAAGCCCCCAAGTGATATAATATAAAGCCTTTGAGAGGCTAAAACCAAGGGGTGAACCGGACGCCGCTTTAGCAACAGAAGCTCCATGTAACCACACATGATGTAAGAAAACAACAGATACCCCGCTTTAGCTGAGGTTCCGGTTTATTATATTGATCATCATATATACATAGGCATAATATGTACATAAGCAGAGCCTATACCTTAAGTACGGCAAGGCCGAAGATGAGCAATAGTCCACGGCCGGCTGGTCTCCTCTGATTTACGTGAGTCTTTGCGCTCTCGAACATCGATTAGGTAGTATGACCCGTTGTGTAGATACTTGCTGACCACAAAAGGTCCTTCCCAAGGTGGGGATAACTTGTGCATATCCGCCTGATCCTGGATGAGCCAAAGCACCAAATCTCCTTCTTGAAAGGTTCTGGTTCTAACCCGGCGGCTATGATAGCAATGTAGATCTTGCTGATAAATCACCGAACGGGCGGCCGCTATGTCACGTTCCTCATCTAACAGGTCGAGAGCCTCTTGCCGTGCCTTCTCGTTGTCAGCTTCAACATATGCCGCTACATGAGGTGAGTCATGACAGATGTCACTAGGAAGAACTGCCTCCACGCCATAAACCGTGAAGAACGGTGTGTACCCTGTTGACCTGTTGGGCATGGTGTTGATACTCCATAATACTAAAGGTAGCTCCTCAACCCAACAACCCGGCGTCCGCTTCAAGGGAACCATAAGCCGGGGTTTGATGCCTCTCAAAATTTCTTGATTGGCCCTTTCCGCTTGACCATTGGACTGTGGGTGAGCCATTGATGATACATCAAGCCGTGTGTGCTCACGTTGACAGAACTCCTTCATGGCACCCTTTGACAGATTGGTGCCATTGTCAGTGATAATGCTATGTGGAAATCCAAACCGGAAAATCACCTTTTTGATGAATTGAACCGCCGTGGCCGCGTCACACACACCGCTAACCGGGTTCGCCTCCACCCACTTTGTGAACTTGTCAACCGCCACCAAAAGGTGGGTCTTCATGTCTTTGGACCTCTTGAAAGGCCCAACCATATCCAGCCCCAATGCAAAACGGCCAAGTAATTGGAATCATCCTCAATTCTTGAGCGGTACATGAGCGCGCCTTGAAAACTTCTGACAGCCATCACATCGTCTGACCAAGTCCTCGGCATCAGCATGAGCTGTTAACCAATAGAAACCATGACGAAACGCCTTAGCCACCAAAGATTTTGAACCAGCGTGGTGACCACAATCTCCTTCGTGGATCTCATGTAAAATTTCACAGCCTTCTTCAGGAGATACACAGCGTTGAAACACCCCTGTCACGCTGCAATGATGCAGCTCTCCATTGATAATAGTCATAAACTTGGACCGCCGGATTATCTGCCTGGCCAATGTCTCATCCTCTGGTAACTCGCCCCGGTTCATATATGCAAGTTAAGGAACCGTCCAATCCGGGATAACATGAAGGGCCGCCACCAACTGAGCTTCCGGATCAGGAATAGCCAAATCCTCTTCACCAGGGAGCTTGACAGACGGGTTATGCAGAACATCCAAGAATACATTAGGCGGAACCGGTTTTCATTGAGAACCCAGGCGGCTTAAAGCGTCCACCGCTTCGTTCTTCCGCCGGTCCACATGATCCACCTAATAACCTTTAAAGTGACTTGCAACAACATCCACCTCACGACGATATGCTGCCATGAGTGGGTCCTTGGAATCCCAAGTGCCGCATACATTGTTGAGCCACTGTGTCCGAGTCACCGAAGCACTTAACTCGGCTTAGGTTCATCTCCTTAGCCATCCGAAGACCATGGAGTAAAGCTTCATACTCTGCTGCACTGTTAGTACAAGGGAACATTAAACGCAGAACATAACAAAACTTGTCACCTCGTGGGGAAGTTAATACGACTCCAGCCCCCGAGCCCTCCAATTGCCTGGACCCATCAAAGTGAATAGTCCAATAAGTGTGATCCGGCTTCTCTTCAGGTGCTTGTAGTTCTGTCCAGTCGTTGATGAAATCTACAAGTGCTTGAGATTTGATCGCCGTTCGGGGTATATACTTCAACCCGTGAGGCCCGAGCTCTATGGCCAACTTGGCAATCCGCCGATTGCTTCCACCGCTGGATTATATCTCCCAAAGGAGCGAATCCCACCAATCGTGATGGGATGACCTTGGAAATACTGCTTGAGCTTCCGACTTGCCATGAAAACCCCATATACCAGCTTTTGCCAGTGTGGGTACCTCTGCTTGGACTCAATAAGCACCTCGCTGATATAATAAACCGGACGCTGAACCAGATACTCTTTTCCTGCCTCCTTGCGCTCCACCACAATAGCCACACTGACAGCCCGAGCATTCGCTGCCACATATAGCAACAATGGCTCCTTGTCAACTAGGGCAGCAAGAACCAGCGGATTAGCTAGTTGCCGCTTTAAATCCTCAAATGCTTCATTCGTGGTGTCACTCCAGACGAAGTTATCCGTTTTCTTCAGCATCTAGTACAAAGGAATGACCTTCTCGCCAAGGCGGCTGATAAAACGACTCAACGCGGCAATCCGGCCTGCCAAGCGCTGAACGTCATTGATACACTTTGGTTTAGCCAAGGAGGTGATGGCCTTGATCTTCTACGGATTAGCCTCAATGCCCCTGTTAGACACTAGAAAGCCCAAGAGCTTGCCTGCCGGTACACCAAAAACACACTTAGCCGGATTAAGCATCATCTCGTAAACCCACAAGTTATCAAAGGTTTCCTTTAAGTCATCAATCAACGTCTCCTTCTTCCTTGACTTGACCACAATATCATCCACATAGGCATGAACATTACGGCCGATTTGTGTATGAAGACAATTCTGCACACACTGCTGATAAGTCGCCTGGGCACTCTTGAGCCCAAAGGGCATAGATATATAGCAGAAGGCTCCAAAGGGGGTTATGAAGGCCGTCTTCTCCTGGTCCTTAACTGCCATCTTGATCTGATGATAACCGGAATATGCATCCAGAAAGCTCAAATGCTCGCAACCCGCTATAGCATCAATAATTTGATCAATACGGGGAAGGGCAAAAGGATCTGCTGGGCAGGCTTTGTTGAGATCTGTGTAATCCACACACATCCACCAAGTGCCATTCTTCTTAAGGACCAGCACCGGATTAGCCAACCACTCAGGATGGAAGACTTCAACGATAAATCCAGCCACTAAGAGCATGGCCACTTCTTCTCCAATAGCCTTGTGACTTTCTTCATTGAACCGGTGGAGAAACTATTTGACCGGTTTATACTTAGGATCAACATTAAGTGTGTGCTCAGCGAGTTCTCTCGGTGCACCTGGCATGTCAGAAGGCTTCCACACAAAGATGTCCCGATTCTCACGGATGAACTCGATGAGCGTGCTTTCCTATTTCGGATCCAAGTTAGCGCTGATGCTGAACTGCTTGGACGAATCGCCAGGTATGAAGTCAACAAGCTTAGTCTCATAAGCCGATTTAAACTTCAAGGCCGGATCATGCTCGGTAGTTGGCTTCTTCAACGAAGTCATATCTGCCGGATCAACATTGTCCTTGTAAAACTTCAACTCTTCTGTGGCACAAACCGACTCAGCATAAGCCGCATCACCTTCTTCACACTCCAGAGCGATCTTGCGGCTCCCATGGATGGTTATAGTTCCCTTGTGACCCGTCATCTTGAGTTGAAGATAAACATAGCAAGGCCATGCCATAAACTTAGCATAAGCCGGCCGTCCAAACAGGGCTTGATACAGACTTCTAATTTTCACCACTTCGAAGGTCAAGGTTTCTGATCTCGAGTCATGCTCGTCCCCAAAAGCCACCTCCAGAGCTATCTTGCCAACAGGATACGCCGATTTACCACGCACCACACCATGGAACACCGTATTGGACGGTTTAAGATTTTTATCTGTTAACCCCATGCGACGGAAAGTTTCATAATACATGATATTGATACTGCTCCTTCCGTCCATGAGTACCTTTGTGAACTTATAACCTCCTACCTGAGGTGCCACCACCAATGCCAGAAGACCCGGATTGTCAACCCGGGGTGGATGATCTTCTGTAAGTGCATCTAGTGCCACCCCTAGTTGGTTTTGGAGTATTGACGACAAACCTGGTTGAGGGACTAATGTATTTGTTGGAATTGCAGGATAACACAGGTAGTAGTCCCTCCTTGATTCAGTTTACCTACCAGAGATGACCCTAAAAATGTGTGAAGACATTGAAGACAATGGTGGTCTGTGAATATATTCACATTGAAGACTATGACCCGAGAAGACATTGAGTGAAGACTATGGAGCGCGAATACTTAGTTGTTTCGTTGTTTCTTTTTCTTCTTTGTTGAGTCATAGGAACCACGGCACTGTTAAGTGGGGTCCAAGTGAACAAAGTAAGAGTGACTGAAGTGATGCTCAAACCAAATCCTATGTCTTCGAGCGAAGACTATGAGAGCAAATCTTATCCTGTGTCGGATAAGTCAGCTTTACTTGTAGCCCAAGTCAAGCTGCCACATGTGTTTGAAATCTGACCGTTGCGACACGTGTGAGTTCCTTAGTGACCCAGGGTCATTTCGGACAAATCCGGTCGGGTTGCCCAGTGGCTATAAATAGCCCGCCCCCTACACCATAAATTGGTGGCTGCTCAGAGTTAGTACACGACTTTTGTCGTTTGAGAGCAACCCACCGCCGAAGATTTTGAGAGAGAATCCTTGCGAGGACAAAGCCCAAACCACCCAGAGCCCAAATAGTGTTTGGCATCATCAAGTCTTTTCTGTCTGCGTGATCTCAAGACTTGTTACACTTGAGGACTGTGAATCCTCCAGACGGTTAGGCGTCGCGTTCTGAGCATCCAAGAGCCATTGTGGATTGCCGGTGAACAAAGTCTGTGAAGGTTCGGAAGTCTACCTTGAAGACTTACCAGAGTAATTGGGCGAGGACTGTGTGTCCTTAGCTCAAGGGGAATAAGGCGAAGACGCGGTCTTCTGAGTTGAGTCTTAGCCTCCCTAACCAGACGTACAGTTGTCACAGCAACTGGAACTGGTCCAACAAATCATGTGTCCTTCTGAAGCCACTGGTTCTATCTCTTACTCCTCTGTACTTATAGTTTGTCTTCGTGAAGTCATTGCCTGCTTGTATTATCTGTTTGACTTCACTGTGTGACTATCTGTTCTGATTGGCTTCATACTATCTTCCATCCTGATCTTTACTACATAGCTGCTATTAGTCTTCATGCTTTCACTTCATTGAATACTTGATTATGGTTTGTCTAGCGTAGCCTACCTTCCGCTGCATTAGAATAGTGTTGTTTATATTATCTGTCTTCAAAACTTCCATGTTTTGAAGACTTTCATAAAAATCGCCTATTCACCCCCCCTCTAGTCGATAACTAGCCCTTTCAATTGGTATCAGAGCAAGGTGCTCCCTTGTTCTGTGTGATTCGGTTTAACCACCTGGAGTTTAGCTATGTAGACTGCAGGGATAATCAAAGTCTCCGTTGTGTGCCCCATCTTTGATGGCACTGAATATCCCTACTGGAAGAATAGGATGTGCATGCATCTTGAAGCCATTGATGTCGATCTATGGTATGTCGTCAAGAACGGCATTCCCAAGACTGGTGAAGGTGTCACCCCTGCTGATGTCAAGAAGTTCATTCAACTGGACTCTACTGCCAAGAACATCATCTGTGGTCACCTTACCAAAGGACAGTATGGCCCTATGAGTGCTCTAGAAACGTCGAAGCTAGTCTGGGACTGGCTATCCAAGGTCAATGAAGGCGTCTCAACCTAGCGAGATCAATGTATCAGTACTCTCCGCAACCCCTTCAACCGCTTCAAGAGACACGACAACGAGAATGTCCAGCTCACATTTGATCGGCTCACTGATATCACAAATGAGCTCCAAGCACTCGGCGCCACTGAGATCACGAAGCATGAGATAGTGAAGACACTACTGAGATCTCTTGACAGCTCATTTGACACCTTAGCCCTGATGATACAAGAACACCCTGATTTCAAGACTCTCGATCCATCTGACATACTTGAGAGGCTCAACACACATGAGTACCAACTATCTGAGAAACGAGATATCTATGGCCCCAACTATGGCCGGACTCGAGCTTTGAAGGCAAAGGCTGCTGCTTACTCATCTGAAGAAGAATCTGACTGCAGTTCTGGTGATCCTGAAGACATCGGAAAGGAGCTTTCTATGCTTGTGAAGAAGTTCCAGAAATTCACCAAGAAGAAAGGCTTCAGAAAGTCTTCACGATCTAGCTCAAGAAATGATGAAGCTTCTGCCTATGATCACAAGAAGAGAACATGTCACAAGTGCAAGAAACCTGGTCACTACATCTCTGAGTGTCCACAGTGGGACAATGAGAAGAAGAAGAAAAAGAGCAAAGAATATGATTCTGATGACAAGAAGAAGAAAAAGAGAAAAGAATATGATTATGATGACAAGAAGAAGAAGAAATCCTCAAAGTCTTCTTCCAAGTCTTCTTCCAGATCTTCATCACACAAGAAGAGCTCATCTGGCAAGGCTCGTGCTTTTGTTGGCAAGGAGATGGATTCAAGAGGAGTCTGCTTCAGAGGAGGCGGAGGTGGAGTCTGACTCGGGTGTTGCGAGTCGGCCCTAGCTTCCGCCACGCCGCCAAGTCCATCTTCAACACCGAAGACAATGGCTCCATCACCAACACTGATGATAATGACGAGGACGACTCGCCTCCCACCTACTGCTTCATGGCACGTGGTGCCAAGGTAAAATCACGCGACGCTTACTTTCAAATATCAAGTGAAGATGACTCTGATTGTGAATCCAAACCCAGCTACAAAACACTTGCTAAAATTGCAACTGAACAACAGAAAGCTATGGAACATACCCCAAAACTGTTAGACAAAAGCGATGACCTGTTGGACGCGGAAATGACCCGTTCTTAGTCCTTAGTTGAAGACATTAAAAATCTTCATGCTAAGTACCAGGAACTTGAAAGTCGTCATGAAACGCTCACAACCACTCATGAAAAGCTCTCCTGTGATTATCTTCAAAGGGACCAAGAGCTTGAGAAATTGAGAGCGGCTCATGAAGATCTTCAAAATGAGAATGAGTCACTTCGCGCTCAAAAGATCAGTTCCGCTTAGAAAGGATTTGAACCACCATGTCTAAAATGCCTTGAGCGTGACAACACTACTTCTGTTGCTAAATGTTCTACTACTGCTACTGTTGCAATATCTTCAACTGCTGATGTGGTAACTAACCCCTCTGCGGAGGATACCACTACTATTGCTGATGAAAATGCAGGTTGAAGACATTGCTTGAAACAGGGATGTACAAAAGTCTCAAAGGGCATCAGACACTGTGCGATGTCCTCAAAAAGCAGATTCTAAACCGAAACCCTAGGAAAGAGGGTGTTGGGTTCGAGAGGAAAATGAATGTTGATGGCTCCTACTGGAAGCCTGAGCAGTACCCCAAAACCACATGGGTTGCTGCAAAGGGACCTTCAGTGGATCCATCCACCTTATCTGGCTTCACCTATGCTAACCCTATTATCATTGATGAATCCTTTGATGCAAACTATAAACTGTTTAAGAATCAGAATGGTGAAGTATGTGATTTCTCTGGTGATCAACACGTGGTAAGAGGAGCATAATGCCAGTAACTTTAATATGTTGTGACTGCAGATGGAGCTGCGGCCGTGGAGACCCTTCGGGCGGAACTTGCCCGAGCCAAAGAACAAGCCAGGAATAGTGATGCGGCCGCTCTAAAGGCAGCCGAAGAGCTGAGGGCCGAATAGGCTGCCCATTGCCAAAGCAAGGAAAAAATAGCCAGGACGGCCATTGAGTTGAAAGATGCCGCCGACCGTTACCAGCTTCTTGAAAAGGAAAACCGAGCGAAGGTGACGGAGCTGGAGAAGGCCATGGTAGCAGCCAAGGAAGCCCGCTCTAAGATCAGAGCATCGAAGGAGGAGCAGTGTCAAGCTGGAGATATCGCGGTTGGGAAGCCCTTCTTGTTGCCGACGAAGTTCGGAGATCCGAAGTATGCCCCTCTTAATCAATTATGGAGTTCTACGGACACATATGCGGATCTGGCAGCCAGTACTGCTGATGCGACCGAGTACTTCAAGGGTCAAAAAGATCGTGAAGTGGAAAAGCTGTTCTAGTCACAGTTCGATGATCCAGTGCGTCCGCTGCTGTTAAATGAGCGAATGACCGAGTGGGCCGAGCTCCTTAGGTTGTCCGGGCTTGCCATGAGGTTTGTTGTGGATCATCTGTGGCCTGGAGGGCCACAGCCGAATAGTTATTTTGGTTTGGTGCAGCAGTTCCTTGGTGTTGTGCCACGTATCGACGCTATGAAGAGGTCGACGTGCATAGAGGGCGCGCGGATGGCACTTGCCCGTGTTAAGACATACTGGGCAGACATGGAGGCCGCCGCTATTGCAACCCAGGGTTCGGCCGTTGGCCGAGTAGCTGCCGAGCACTACTTTGAATAAGTCCTTGAAGGCGCTCGTTCAATAGAAGCTCAGTGCTCGAAGAATATTATGTTCTAGTGACATGTATTCCCATTGAAAAAACAATGTTTTACTGAATTATAAAGGCTGTTTTTATACTTTTGCCTGAAAGTATTATGATGCCTCCTGTGCGGCCGTTTATGTATATATGTATATAACCTGAAAGTTTGCAGTCGTCGGCTTCAGCCCCCACGCATATAATGCGGGGGTGTTCGCAGAAGACGTGTGTTCACACTTGATCCAACGTCTTGGTCCATTAAGGAGGTGATAGCGCAGCGAACTAGGCAATCGGACTATATTGCTTTAACACTTTCACTTAGCCATAGGAGTTTGACAGTGGGGCTACTATATAGCCCCTGGTGACTCCGCGCTCGTCCGAATACGGGGCGCGTACATGCCTGGCCGGGAAACGGCCCTTCGTTGATGCGGAGGAATCCCGAAGATTCCGCTAAGTCATCGAGTGGTTGACCAGTCTCGCGCTTTATCATGACAGTCAGTTTTCGGCTTTCTCTACTGAGGTGCTCGTCCGGATGAACCAGGGCACAATCGCAGTAGTTCTCCCGGTGCCACCTTAGCCGATAGAGCGGAACGTAAGGTAGCAAAACACAGGAGCCGGGCAAACCCAACATTTGACCAAAGACATGATTCGGAGTGATGCATATAAGGCCAAACTCGCGACGCCGAACACTCCCTAAGGTATTCGGTCTTTATAACATATGTCGGGCTGAACAATGCCCTTGATAATGGACCCCGAGTGTCCAGGTACATGCAATATTCTGACATGGCCAAAAGCCAATAACGCCAAAGATCCTTCTCGGTTATCTTGAGAATCAGAGGATGTGAACAACAAGAGACAGTAAAAAAGGTTTATGCAGGGGCTTAATCTAAAAAGAAACCTTTGAGCGGGTCCCTGCTGCATGTCTGCGCCTGTGTCTCCATTGTGCCGTATCTTGGACGGGTGTAGCACGATTGTCATCTGTAAAAGAGAGGAACTTAGTTGAAAGTTGCCGTGCAAAAAATTGGTTATTATAAATAAACCATGTAAAATTCAAGATAAATAAGGTTGAGCCGAATTAGCCCTGTTTACACGCGGGAATCCCCTGGCACCGTCTATAAGGGTATAACCATCAAACCAATCTCAAGTATATATAATGATGTGTCAGACTCGTCTAACCATGTTCGTGGTCTTAACAACTAGTCATTTGTTCTAGTTGGTGAGGCCGTTTAGTGTTCGGCTGTTAAAGCAGCCGCACGTTCTTCTGCGCGTAAGGAACGCTCAATATTTCCATTAACTGTGATGGTGTCACGTGGACCAGGCATCTTAAGCTTAAGAGAAGCGTAATGCGGTATAGCATTGAAACGAGCGAAAGCTGTTCGTCCGAGTAGTGCTTGATAGCCACTTCGGAATGGAGCGATGTCGAAGTTTAACTTTTCACTTCGGTAGTTGTCGGGTGAACCGAATACGACCTCTAGTATTAGAGAGCCCGTGGAGCGGGCCTCTGGGCCTGGTATTACTCCATTGAAGGTAGTATTACTGTGGCTTATTTTTGTCGGGTCTATCCCCATTTTGCGGACTGTGTCCTGATATATCAGATTTAGACTACCGCCGCCGTCCATAAGGACTCGTGTGAGATGGTATCCATTTATTATTGGGTCCAGGACCAAGGCAGCCGATCCTTCATGCCGGATGCTTGTTAGGTGATCCTTGTGATCAAAAGTGATCGGGCAGGCCAACCAGGGGTTGAACTTAGGGGTGACGGGCTCTACGGCTCATGTGTCTCGGAGTGCATGTTTGCTTCTCCTCTTCGTCACGTGGATCACGTTTACTGTTTTGACTTCTGGTGGGAATTTTTTCTACCCCCCAGTGCCTTGCTGGCGAGGCTCATCCTCGTCTTTTCTCGGTGTATCCCGCCCCTTGTGTTCGGCGTTTAGCTTACCGGCCTGCTTGAAGACCCAACATTCTCTGTGGGTATGATTTGCAGGTTTATCGGGGGTGCAATGGATCTGACATAGTTTGTCTAGAATATTGTTTAGGCTGGACGGTCCATCTCTGTTGCCTTTAAAAGGCTTTTTCCGCTGACCTGGTCGAGAGCCCCTGAATCCGGCGTTTACCGCCGTGTTATCTGGGATGTCTTCTTTATTCCGGCGCTTGTTTTTACTGCGTCGTGGTTTTCCATTGCCATCCCTGACTTTGAATGTGCGTGGGTCGCTGGTGCTACTGCGGGCTAACCAGCTATCGTCGCCCGCGCAAAAGCGGGTCATGAGGCTTGTTAGGGCTACCATTGTTCTCGGTTTTTCTTGGCCGAGGTGTCTATGAGCCATTCGTCTCGGACGCTGTGCTTGAAAGCTGCTAAGGCTTCGGCGTGCGGACAGTCGACGATTTGGTTCTTCTTAGTGAGAAACCTGTTCCAAAGCTTTCGGGCCGACTCTCCGGGCTGTTGAATTATATGACTTAAATCGTCTGCATCCGGAGGTCGGACATAGGTCCCTTGTAAATTAGCTTTGAAAAGCATCCTCGAGCTCCTCCCAACTTCCAATGGAGTTTTCGGGAGGCTTTTAGCCAAGGCCGAGCTGGTCCTTTAAGCTTGAGGGCAAGTATTTGATGGCGTGGAGATCGTCTCCATGAGCCATATGGATATGGAGGATAAAGTCCTCAATCCGCACCCAGTGGTCTGTGGTCCCATCGTGATGACTCTATGTTCACCGGTTTGAATCATACGGAAATTCGTGGTCCAAAGACCTCATCGGTGAAACATAGGGGTGTGCGGCACCCCTGTATTTAGACTTATCAAGGCGTTCGGACGGTTGTGGTATTCGGTTTTGATATTGTGCCGTAGCGCGCTTTCTAGATCCATAGATGGATCTGGTCATACTGGATTTTTGGTGCAAGTCCTTACGTAGGCCATGTGTTGACTTATGTGTGGCCCTGTTAGCCGCTCTATCGCGGCCATGGGGTGGTTGATCAGACCGGTTGGCCGTTTTATTTTTCGGCTGTGTGGGCTCTACGACCTCGTCATCGAATTCGGGTAATAGCTTGCGCTTTGGATAGCTCTTTGCGTGGTAACTTCTACCATGCATTTCTTCGTTGTCGAACACTTTGTTCCATCTACTGTTGAGCGTATTTTTTGCGGCCTTGAGCCTTTGCTTCTGCTTCTTCAGACTCCTCGCTGTGGCAGTAAGCCTTCTGCGGAGGTTCTCTTGTTCCAAGTGCTTTTCCGGGATGATGTGCACATCTTCGTCCGGAATATTTTCCTCCTCAGAGGGAGTTTTATCAGCTTTATCCTTGGCGTCACCGTGTTCGGACATCGGATCCGAACTATGTTCGTCATTCGCGGCTTCATTTTGCTCTGCCACTGGGTCAGTGTGGTCGTCGTTTCCTCTGGAGTCGACCGGCGTGTTATTTTCTCTTTCCCTGTTTTTGCCGAGGCGAGATTTAGAGCGGCGCCTACGTCGGCGCTTTGTTTGCTTCTCGATGGAGCTGTTCTTTGCTGCTTCTTTCCATTCCTCGTCATTGTTTCTTTGGGCATATCCAATATGTATATGTCATGTGATGAAGTGGCGGTCCAACGCCCTGTGGGTGGTGGTTCCTGTTCGTCTCCTGCATCGCGTCGTCCATACCGTCGATGTCTTCAGAGTCGAAGTCGAGCATGTCGGTTAAATCGTCGACAGTGGCTACTAAGTGGGTGGTGGGTGGGCAGCGAATTTCTTCGTCGTCCGCATCCCATTCTAGCCGGACATAGTTCGGCCATGGTTCCCCTGACAAGGAGAGGGACCTTAACGAATTTAGCACGTCGAGGAAGGGCGAGTGCTGAAAGATATCCGTGGAGGTAAACTCCATGATCGGCGCCCAATCAGATTCGATAGGAACGGGCACCAGTGGCTCGGAGTCTGTGGCCGGGGACGAATCCGGTAGTTCGGCATCATAGCTCTCGTGAGTAGTAAAGTTAGTATCCGGCTCTACCGCCGCTGAGAGTGCGGCCTCCATGGCGGGGTCTATCCGCCCGTCCTCGGATGGCGCAATTTGCTCCGGATTGAAGGCCGGAGTAGTTGCCGGCGCGATCTCCTGAACACTGTCCGACGGCAGAGCTATATCATGCTCGTCGTGATCTTGCGGCGCACCTGGATTGGGCTCGAATCCGTCGAAGATCAAGTCTCCGTGGATGTCGGCAGTGTAATTCAAGTTCTGGACCCTGACCTGGTGGCCAGGGGCGTAGCTCTCGATCTGATCCAGATGGCCAAGCGAGTTAGCCCGTAGAGTGAAGCCGCCGAATACGAAGATCTATCCGGGGAGGAAAAGACCACCCTGGACCATATCGTTACCGATGATCGAGGGAGCCATCAGGCCTTATGATGACGACACAGTGGAACTCTCAATGAAAGCACCAATGTCGGTGTCAAAACCGGTGGATCTCGGGTAGGGGGTCCCGAACTGTGCGTCTAAGGCGGATGGTAACAGGAGGCGGGGACACAATGTTTACCCAGGTTTGGGCCCTCTCGATAGAGGTAATACCCTACTTCCTTCTTGATTGATCTTGATGATATGAGTATTACAAGATTTGATCAACCACGAGATCGTAGACGCTAAACCCTAGAAGCTAGCCCATGGTATGATTGTTGTTGTCCTACGGACTAAACCCTCCGGTTTATATAGACACCGGAGGGGGCTAGGGTTACACAGAGTCGGTTAAAAGGGAGGAGATCTACATATCCGTATTGCCAAGCTTGCCTTCCACGCCAAGGAGAGTCTCATCTGGACACGGGACGAAGTCTTCAATCTTGTATCTTCATAGTCCAACAGTCCGGCTGTCCGGATACCCCCTAATCCAGGACTCCCTCAGTGCCAATGGAAACCGCATCTCGAAACACGGAACGACAGACGAAATGTGGCACCCCGGATCAGAGAAACCGGAACGCCCCGTATTCCAACCCAGAGATCGAGGAGAAGTCTTCTAGAATACGGCACTGCTTAGCATAGAACAAACCAGCTTTCTATTATTACACGAATATGAATACAAGGTCTCCAATATTACAATGAATAACATCAGCACGGCGACACTATGCCATCCTCAGTTGCTCTATGCAAGCAGCAGAACAACTCGAAGCAGCGGAACAATGACAACGGTGATGAACTCCACTCCGTAGGGACTCTAGCTGGAACGCTTATCCTAGCTTGCAAGAACGGAAACCATGACAAGCAAGCAATCAAATCCGGCATGACCTGCAAACTGGCATGACACGCCAGGTCAGTACGTTGAATGTACTTGCAAGCTCACAATAACCAGAAGCATTCAAGACATACAACAGCATGGCCATTACAGGTTAAACACAGATTAACATTATATTATCCGAACAACATAGCCTGAACAACATGATACAGCTAGAACAATATGAGCATGGCATGGACATATAAACATGATGACACTATCATGCAACATGATGACACTATCATGCACCAACTTACTCTGCTCGGGTTATCTCGTAACCATCACATGCGGCACTGACCAACCTCGGACATCACACGATCATCTCAGGATCAAATCAAGCTTGGTATAAACAATACCGTAGTAATCATTAAATGACCACAACGAGCTTGATCTTTACCCACAATTCTCGCACAACATCACGAAAATGTCCAACAACTCGGTATCCTCGATACCACGGTGATCATTCACGGATCACAAACGGAACAACTCTGGGCTCAACGGGTTACCTCATAACCAAATGGTGATCATTCACGGATCACAAACGGAACCCCTCGGGGCTCAACGGGTTACCTCGTAACAACGGTGATCATTCACGGATCACATAACCAATTTATCTCATCATCGAATCGGGGTTGTTATTAAGCACATCATCATTTTTACTGTTGACTCACAGTGTGACCAACTACGAACTGGGCCCTTATCCGCGAGCGCGGCTATCGATAGATTTAATATACACTCTGCAGAGTTTAGTACACTGTACCCACTCCACGGAACCCATGGCCTCGCACTCCCATTTGGGTGGACCAACGGTGTTCCGACAAAACCGTCCTACTGCCATGACACTCT
This sequence comes from Aegilops bicornis, assembly GCA_021605145.1. NCBI lineage: Eukaryota > Viridiplantae > Streptophyta > Magnoliopsida > Poales > Poaceae > Aegilops > Aegilops bicornis. The sequence continues at coordinate 256,030,868 of CM038670.1, read as the reverse complement.
CCCGGCCACTCCGACCAACTCCCCTCCGGGCTAGGTCATGGGTGGCCCCGTGCCTACCAAAGGCACCAACGGCCACCATCGTGGCAAAGCGGTCCCAAACGGGGACAATCCGGATACAACAACTACGGGCACACAAGGCTTATGTCCGCCTACCTAATCAGGGTAGCACGCGCCCATAACCTTCCCGTGTGGGAGGCACCGACGAGAGGCACGACATAGACCCAGTTAGGACCTTCCCATAAAGGTAAGCATGGTTGCACCATGACTCAGCCAACAATTGTTCAAGTTCAATTTAATCCGGTTAAACTTGAATGCAAATATGTTGAACCATGATAAAATAACATGATGCAATTACAATGCATGAGTATGATATCAACATAAGCATGGGGTGCAACAATCGACCATATCAACGATGAATCATATCCAACTGAGCATATCATAATGACGAGTATGAATATCACAAGCACAACACTACTCATAGCATAACATGACCACTAGCATCAACAATAAGTACCATGCAAGAACGCACCAATCACATACCCGAGTAAACACTTAACCAACTAATAGTAGAGGAGCAATGCATATTAAACGGTACTCAGTAACCGACGTTAGTCATGCACCGAAGAACATGACCAACCCAACCTGTACTACTATCAAGCATGAGCAATATGAAAGTAATACTAGCAACTAATTCATTATAACAGAGTGCAAGAAAACCAAGCATGATGGAACCGCCGATCCATAACCATAACCGAAATAACGACAGCAGTAGTAAAACAAGCATACGGTTATTAAAGATTCAAGTTGAAAACCAATGCTACTGCATGGCTATCATGAAAATGGTGGTTGTGGCTTGCCTGGGGATGAAGAATACACTGGGGAGAAGCGCAGAAAGATCGCCGAAAGAATCGCTAGAAAACGTTCTCTCTTGGAGGGGGCTGATTAAGAGCAAGGGCAAAATGGTCAGTTTCAGAATGTTAACACATGGTGAAAATGATACTAACAAAACGAGCTCGACGAAACGAAGAAGTGGTCTTTGGATTCACCTCATTTGGAGTTGTGGTTGAAAAGTTATAAAGTGTTTTCTGCCAGGGACCTATCTGTAATGAAAATGTTTTCAAACAGGGCCTGGACAGAAAAACAGAAAACGCAATTAGAGAAATACGCTTTCACTGAACTGAAAACGTATTCTGGGCTGAAGAAGAACAGAATGCTCTTTCGGTGGAGGAAAACATATTTGCCAGAATACGCTTTCAATTATCCACATCAGCAGCTCGGGTCAACGCGGGGACTTACAGGCGGGCCTGCCACTTATCCACGTGGACAGAGTGGGTCAACGTGCAGCGGCGGGACCACCCGCCTGGGTCGCTGCATGGTGGGGTCCGGGGTGACGCGGGGTCCACCAAGCGCGGCGTCTTCTTCCTCCTCCCTCTGTCCCGATCGAGACAGAGGAGGAGCAGGGGAAGCCTTGGCGCCGGTGGCTTTGGCTTGCTCCGGCCATCCCCAACCGAGCGGTGGCATCAGGCAGGTCCGGACGAAGCGTCGCGTCCACAGGGGCAAAGAACGGCGACGGAGAAGACTGCGTGGTGCAGGGGCTTCGCTGCGGCCGAGGATAGAGGCGGCGACCGAGCGGGGAGCACGCGGCCATGGGCACTCCGGCGACGAGGGGGAGGATTGGGGAGGGTCACCAGAGCATGGGGAAGACGTGGGTGAGGTCAGGGAGTGGAGGGGTGGCTCGGGTCGGCCGAATTTCAGCCGAGCCCCGTGGCGAGGCTTCGGCCATGGGAGGGCAACGGAGCTCCTCGAGCTCGGGAAAGTGGCTAGGCAGGACTAGAGGAGGGTTGTGAGGCTGGTGGTGAGCTCGGACGAGGCCGGGTATGGCTATATATAGCCAGGCGAGGGAGGCTGAGCTCGGGTGTCGCCGCGGGGATCCGGCCAAGGCTCTGACGAGCTCAGCAAGCACGGGAGGGTGCGGGAACACGACGAGCCATTGATTCAGAGATCACGGAGGGGTAGACAACGCCGGAGAGCAGAGGAAGAGGCCGAAGTGAGCTCGGAGCCAAATGGAGCACTGTGCCCCCGTGGGCGTTCGGCGGGCGTCGGTGAGGACATGGATGGAGGGGGAGAGGGGTCCAGGGGAACGGCAACGACAAGAGGGAGACAATGGACACGGTCACGCGCACGAAGGCAACGAGGGGAGGAGGTGCCGAAGCACAAACGGCCACTGGACGCGGCCACTGCACACAGAGTGTGTGCACTATGATCCATTAACGCGGTCACCGCGTGCACTTGCATGTAGCGGGGGAGATGGGCTTGAACATGTTGTCTAGTGGTAAGTCCTTCCAGGGAAGGTTACAACCGCGGTGGTAGATCGATGAAAATTGCTCTGGTTAAATGGTAAGTAACCTCTAAAGTTTACTATAGTAAACTTGGTCATGAACTGCTGATCAACAGGAAGGAGATTGGGAGCAATGGAGTTGTCTGCGAGGTTTAGGGTAAGAAGGACTTTCATCCTGGTAACTTTGAGAAGATATGGACCAGTAATGAATATAGTTGCTTCACAACTGCATTTTTGGTCCAGAAATAAGATTTGGATGATGCACTCACATGGAGCATCAACTTGAGCTCAAATTTGGCAAGGCTTAGTTATTTGGTCATAGAATGATGTTGTAAAAATTTCATACCAATTGGATTTACCAAAATGGTACTTGCTTCACAAACATCCTTGCTGAAGAGAAACTTTCCATAATTTTAGAGAAATATTGGCTACGTGAAATGGTTCCAAATTTTGTGGAGAGAAGTTATTTGGGTAGGAGAACAATCTGGTAATTTATCAGGATTTTTGAAGCAATAAAAAAATATACTTGCTTCACAACCTGAAAATATTGCCAGAGTCAAAGATTTGATCCTGTGCTCACATAGATGATTGGATGGGGCTGAAATTTGTATGAGTGAGATAATATGGGCATAGGAAGAGGCATGCAAAATTTCAACTCATTTGGATTCTCCTAGCTAGTATTTCCTTCATAGTGGCTTCTGTTTGACAGAAACTTTGAAAAATCACTTAGGAAGATTGGCTAGGCAAATAAAGTTGAATTTTGGCATGAGACAATCATTTGGACATAAAAGAATGCCCAACAAGTTTGGGAGCAAACAAGATTGGATAGGTGGCACTTCCTTCACAAAGTGCCACTCTGGACAAAAATGAAGAATAATTATTGGGGAATTATTCTTGGGCTAGGACAGGAAAGTTTGGGCATATTTGAGCAACATATGACCCAAAGGAATTATGAGAATTATTTGGAAATTTTTGGATGGACAGAAATATAGGTTGCTTCACAACCTAGGGCAGATAGGGTTATTCCTTTAATAGAAAAAGGAATATTTCCTAGAAAAAGAAATTAGGGTTTGGTCCAGAAGTGGAGTGACAGATCTTGGCAAGGTTTTTAAAATCATGAGTAACTTGGGAGAGGAAATTAAGATGATTTCCCAGGTGGCAAGGCCACAGAACCACTCCAAAAAGAAAAACAAAGCAAAACCCAATTAAATTCAAAGAAAAAGAAAAGGGCCAAAAACCAGGCTCTTACAAACCTTCCCCCCTTAAAGAAATCTCGTCCGCGAGATTTGGTTGCTCAGGGAACAAGTATGACTTGAGGACATCGTTTCCAGCTCCGGTATCCTTTTTCCTTTATTTATTGTTCCCCCAAGAATTTCAGATGATTAACTTACCTTGCTCTGGGTGGCTTGCTTCACCTTTCCCTAGATTCTGATGGGTCTTTGCTCATATACCAATTCTTTTTTTGCTGACGTTGATTCTCCATACCTGTGGTGATATCCAATGGATCTGAGCATAAATTTTCTTTTGGTCATGAAAACCTTTTTACCCTTGTCATGGGGTTGCTTCAAACAAATGCATGCCTTCTCAAATATTAACATCTTGAGACTGTCCTGGCAGGTATGCTGGTGGGAAGATACTTTTCATGAAAGGTTATCCGGGTACTAGGTTACACAAGTGGATATACCTAGTCTGAGCTGATTGTTCAATTTTTTATTTGCCCATGTTGTCGGTATACCCAGATGTGGTAATAAGCGGTGCGATGCTTTATATTGTCGCTGAAGTCAAACTGCTGAGGTTGCAATAGAATCTTGGACTTGACAGAACATATTTGGATATTCCGCACTAACCATTTTTTAAGCGGGTCAGCGGGATATGAAGTCCTTGTAGAGCAGAGTAATCCACTGAGGGTATGCCTTTGTGGCTCCATATGTAATCTGGCCACTAACTGACTTGGGTATCCGGACCCTGATGGTCATGCAAAAATCATCATATGGTTGCTATCAGTCTCATCCTTTTGATGGCCATGATTTTCTTTGTCAGGATATCTTACTAAAATAGCTTGGCCACACATGTCCTTGATTCTTCGTATGACCATGGTCATGGCTAGTGCAATATTTTTGTCATTACTCCTGGTGCTTGGGTTCTGCACGTATATGACATTACTCGGGGCTTGTGGCTGTACAGAGCTCTTTGTTGAGGCCAACCATACAAGAGTTCATGAGATCTCCTTGTCGGTGCGGGAGTATTGGCCTTGGTGGCCACTGTCAAGACTGTTGATTCTGTGATGTCTTTTCCAGATCTTATAGATCCGTGTATTACATAAGATGTGTATCTCTGCTTATCTTCATTTGCATGATTCATGAGGTTGGGGTCCGTACCTTTCTTAGGTATATCTGTTGGATCAATGCCGTATCCCGTATGAGTGACTGATTTGACTGGGGATACATGCTTACCATATGTATAATAATCATATGCAACTGAATACCCGATTATTGCGGCAGGCATATGTTTTGACTGAATTGTACCTCTGACAAAATTATTGCAAATCATTATCCTTGAGAAGTACTGCCATATACTGCCAACTCATCATATAATCTCTGAGGATGGTGCATAGTGTGGCATCGATGTGATGCAGGTGGCTTACGAGGGAAGCCATCCGAGTAGCTTGCTGAGGAAGACTTGTTAACTTCTGCTCAAATCTTTTGTCTGGGTATCGTGTCGAAGAAGGCTCTATAGCTTATACACGAAGCTTGGTCTGATTATTGTGCTGGAGAAGCCTGAGTTCCGTACTTGAGAAGCTTCTCCTCGGGTTTGCTTGTTGAGAAAAATTCATTTCCGTCTGTCAGAAGCTTTTACCGAGGTATCTTGTTGAGAAAGACCGGGTATCTTGGACCGGACATTGTTCACATATTATGCTGAGGAAAATTGAGGAGCCTTGCATCATAAATTTCTTCCGATAACGTGTGGAAGAAGACTGAGTTTCTTACATCCAAAGCTGCATACTAATATGCAGACTAAAATCTACACACACGTCCATAATATTCTGTGACTGATTATTTGCATGAGAAAATTTGTTTGACTGACTTCCTTGAGCATATCACATTCTGACCTTATTTCAGATGATAACATTTTTCAAGCATCATGCATTACTGAGCCAAAAAATTTATATATGGTCCATACCTTTGACTGAAAATATACCGTTGATCTTATACCTGACTTGCCTTGCTGCTGGCCTGATCATTACTGCTGTGAGGATTTTGTACTGATGTAGACTTGAGTTATCAGTACTATTGAGAGGAGTGCCCACTAATGCAAAATTGATTATCAGCCTCAAGATCAGATATTTCACATTTTACTGCAGACGACTGAGAATTCCATTCTGTATAGCTGAGTTTCCAAATATTTAAACTCCTTGTTGCTTCTTTGAGTCTGGTGTCAGTTGATGAGCAACTCTTTATAGGGGGAAAATAATGTAACACCGAGGCCCAAAAATAAAGAAGCAAAAGAAAACTCAACTAAACAAAAGCACACAACAACAATCAATTCACACACAATAAATGCCACATATTACTACTAGTCACACAATATGCATGCCTACTTAAGCACACAAATCTTGCAGGATCTCCGGTTCTACGATCTAGCATGTTGTGACGGTGTGCACGAGGACAAATAAATGTGTGGAAGAATTGGTGTAAACAGCGCTACACCAAGTGCTAGCTTAGCCAGGTAGCAACATGGACTAGCTCGGAGGCAAGGATGCACTCAGTAATCATGTAGTGGGACACGAAGGTCGCAACCACATTATTATCAAGCGGACGGAAAAAGATCCGTACTCGTCCAAGGAATAGGATAGCGAGGAAAACTGAGTCGACCGGCATTGCCCTTTCTTGACTAAGACCATTAAGGGTTGCCAACGCGACAAGATAAAAAGAACGACCCGGGATAGAAGCATGTCCATCACCGAAACGAGAGGTAGGGCTGAAAGAAAGATATCAGCGTGATACCTGAGCACCATTTCTGCAAACAGTGTCAGGATCACTTGGCATCACCCCACTGGGACGGAAATGACACCAAACACCGAAGAACGAGCAAGAAAAGAAAACTGGAGAAATGCATAGGCTGATCTGTAGTGGATCCGAACCGATGCCAGCTACACTCACCAGATAAACCGTTAGCAACAAGTACTAAGGATATATGCATGTTATGCAACAAACAAATGCAGCAACCAAATGCAATAAACAAGCTGGACTTTAAACTACCGATTTCTATCGGTCGCGCTGACTTGGGCGTCCTACAGCCAGACCTGCTCTGATACCAAGCATTGTGGCACCCCGGCTCAGAGAAACCAGAACGCCCTGTATTCCAGCCCAGAGATCAAGGAGAAGTCTTCTAGAATACGGCATTGCTTAGCATAGAACAAACCAGCTTTGTATTATTACACGAATATGAATACAAGGTCTCCGATATTACAATGAATAACATCGGCACGGCGGCACTACGCCATCCTTAGTTGCTCTATGCAAGCAACAGAACAACTCGAAGCAGCGGAAAAACTTCTAGCAGCGGAACAACGACAACGGTGATGAACTCCACTCCGCAGGGACTCTAGCTGGAACGCTTATACTAGCTCGCACGAAGGGAAACCATGACAAGCAAGCAATCAAATCCGGCATGACCTGCAAACTGGCATGACACACCAGGTCAGTACATTGAATGTACTTGCAAGCTCACAATAACTAGAAGCATTCAAGACATACAACAGCATGGCCATTACAGGTTAAACACGAATTAACATTATATTATCCGAACAACATAGCGTGAACAACATGATACAGCTAGAACAATATGAGCATGGCATGGACATATAAACATGATGACACTATCATGCAACATGATGACAATATCATGCACCAACTTACTCTGCTCGGGTTATCTTGTAACCATCACATGCAGCACTTACCAACGTCGGACATCACACGATCATCTTAGGATCAAATCAAGCTTGGTATAAACAATACCGTAGTAATCATTAAATGACCACAAGGAGCTTCATCTTTACCCAAGATTCTTGCACAACATCACGAATATCCAACAACTCGGTATCCTCGATACCACGGTGATCATTCACGGATCACAAACAAAACCACTCTAGGCTCAACGGGTTACCTTGTAACCAAACGGTGATCATTCACAGATCACAAACGGAACCCCTCGGGGCTCAACGGGTTACCTCGTAACCAAACGGTGATCATTCACGGATCACATAACCAACTTATCTCATCATCGAACTGGGGTTGTTATTAAGCACATCATTATTATTACTGTTGAATCACAGTGTGACCAACTACAAACTGGGCCCTTATCCGCGGGCGCGGCTATCGATAGATTTAATATACACTCTGCAGAGGTTAGTACACAGTACCCACACCACGGAACCCATGGCCTCGCAATCCCATTCGGGTGGACCAACAGTGTTCTGACAAAACCGTCCGACTGCCATGACACTCTCCCGTCCACTCCTACCAACTCCCCTCTGGGCTAGGTCATGGGTGGCCCCGTGCCTACCAAAGGCACCAATGGCCACCGTCGTGGCAAAACGGCCACCATCATGGCAAAACGGTCCCAAACAGGGACAATCCGGATACAACAACTACGGGCACACAAGGCTTATGTCCGCCCACCATAACCTTCCCGTGTGGGAGTCACCGGCGAGAGGCACGACAATAGACCCAGTTAGGACCTTCCCATAAAGGTAAGTGTGGTTGCACTGGTCAGCTTGATATGGTGGCACCATGACTCAGCTAACAGTTGGTCAAGTTTAATTTAATCCGGTTAAACTTGAATGCAAATATGTTGAACCATGATAAAATAAAATAACATGATGCAATTACAATTCATGAGTACGATATCAACATAAGCATGGGGTGAAACAATCGACCATATCAACGATGAATAATATCCAACTGAGCATATCATAATGACGAGTATGAATATCACAAGTACAACACTACTCATAGCATAACATGACCACTAGCATCAACAATAAGTACCGTGCAAGAACACACCAATCACATACCCGAGTAAACACTTAACCAACTAACAGCAGAGGAGCAATGCATATTAAACGATAGTCGGTAACCGACGTTAGTCATGTACCGAAGAACATGACCAACCCAACCTGTACTACTATCAAGCATGACCAATATGAAAGTAATACTAGCAAGTAATTCATTATAACAGAGTGCAAGAAAACCAAGCATGACGGTAACCACCGATCCATAAGCATAACCGAAATAACGACGGCAGTAGTAAAACAAGCATCAAGTTATTAAAGATTCAAGTTGAAAACCAATGCTACCACATGGCTATCATGCAAATGGTGGTTGTGGCTTGCCTGGGGATGAAGATTACACTGGGGAGAAGCGCAGAAAGATCGCGGAAATAATTGCCGCAAAACGTTCTCTCTCGGAGGGGGCTGATTAAGCGCAAGGGCAAAATGGTCATTTTCAGAATGTTAACACATGGTGAAAATGATACCAATAGAACGGGCTCAACGAAACAAAGAAGTGGGCTTTGGATTCACCTCATTTGGAGTTGTGGTTGAAAAGTTATAAAGTGTTTTCTGGCAGGGACCTATCTGTAATGAAAATATTTTCAAATAGGGCCTGGACAGAAAAACAGAAAATGTGATTAGAGAAATACGCTTTCACTAAACTGAAAACGTATTTTGGGATGAAGAAGAAATGGAATGCGCTTTCGATGGTGGAAAACGTATTCGCCAGAATACGCTCTCAATTATCCACCTCAGCAGCTCTGGTCAACGCGGGGACTTACAGGCAGGGCCCGCCACTTATCCACGTGGACAGGGCGGGTCAACATGCAGCGGTGGGACTGGCCGCCTCGGTCGCTGCCAGGTGGGGTAGACGACGCCGGAGAGCAGAGGAAGAGGCCGAAGTGAGCTCGGAGCCAAACGGAGCACTGTGCCCCCGTGGGTGTTCGGCGGCGAGCGTCGGTGAGGAAACGGACGGAGGGGGAGAGGGGTCCAGGGGAACGGTGACGACGAGAGGAAGACAATTGACACGCTCACGCGTGCAAAGGCAGCGAGGGGAGGAGGTGCCAAAGCACAAACGGCCACTGGACGCGGCCACTGCACACAGAGCGCATGCACTGTGATGCCATTAACGCGGTCACCGCGTGCACTGGCATGTAGCGGGTGAGATGGGCTTGAACATGTTGTCTAGTGGTAAGTCCTTCCAAGGGAGGTTACAACCGCGGTGGTAGATCATGTAAAACTGCTCTGGTTAAATGGTAAGTAACCTCTAAAGTTTACTGCAGTAAACTTGGTCATGAACTGCTGATCAACAGGAAGGAGATTGGGAGCAATGGAGTTGTTTGCGAGGTTTAGGGTAAGAAGGACTTTCATCCTGGTAACTTTGAGAAGATATGGACCAGTAATGAATATAGTTGCTTCACAACTGCATTTTTGGTCCAGAAATAAGATTTGGATGATGCACTCACGTGGAGCATCAACTTGAGCTCAAATTTGGCAAGGCTTAGTTATTTGGTCATAGAATGATGCTGTAAAAATTTCATACCAATTGGATTTACCAAAATGGTACTTGCTTCACAAACATCCTTGCTGACCAGAAAATTTCCATAATTTTAGAGAAATATTGGCTAAGTGAAATGGTTCCAAATTTGGTGGAGAGAAGTTATTTGGGTAGGAGAACAATCTGGTAATTTATGACGATTTTTTAAGCAATAAAAATTATACTTGCTTCACAACCTGAAAATATTGCCAGAGTCAAAGATTTGACCCTGTGCTCACGTAGATGATTGGGTGGGGCTGCAATTTGTAGGAGTGAGATAATATGAGCATAATAAGAGGCATGCAAAATTTCAACTCATTTGGATTCTCCTAGCTAGTACTTCCTTCACAGTGGCATCTGTTTGACAGAAACTTTGAAAAATCACTGAGGAAGATTGGCTAGGCAAATAAAGTTGAATTTTGGCATGAGATAATCATTTGGACATAAAATATTGCCCAACAATTTTGGGATTAAACAAGATTGGATAGGTGGCACTTCCTTCACAAAATGCCACTCTGGACAGAAATGAAGAATAATTATTGGGGAATTATTCTTGGGGTAGGACATGAAAGTTTGGGAATATTTGATCAACAAATGACCCAAAGGAATTATGAGAATTATTTGGAAATTTTTGGATGGACAGAAATATAGGTTGCTTCACAACCAAGGGCAGATAGGCTTATTCCTTTAATAGAAAAAGGAATATTTCCTAGAAAAAGAAATTAGGGTTTGGTCAAGCAGTGGAGTGACATGATCTTGTCAAGGTTTTTAGAATCATGAGTCACTTGGGGGAGGAAATTAAGATGATTTCCCAGGTGCAAGGCCACAGAACCACTCCAAAAAGAAAAACAGAGCAAAAACCAATTAAATTAAAAGAAAAAGGAAAGGGCCAAAAACCAGGCTGTTACACGAAAACGGTTCGAAATAATGACCGGGCAGGCATGATGTCATCTTGCGAAAAGTTGTCAGTGGATGGGACTTGTGAAATATAATACTCTCTACGGCTGTGTGTGTGGTACTTGTGTTGCAAATCCGGACACGCTCGTTGCGTCCGAAGACTATCTTGGAGTATTCGGAAAGGAGAACCCGCCTTGCAATGCCGAAGACAATCTGCGTGCCGGACACCTCGTCATTGAAGGCTGGTTCAGGGCTACTGAGGGAGTCCTTGACTAAGGGGTCCTCGGGCGCCCGACCTGTTGGACATGGGCCGGACTAATGGGCTGTGAAGATACAAGACCGAAGACTCTCTCCCGTGTCCGGATAGGACTCTTCTTGGCGTGGAAGGCAAGCTTGGCGACCAAATATGAAGATTCCTTTCTCTGTAACCGACTTTGTACAACCTTAGTCCCCTCCGTGTCTATATAAACTGGAGGGTTTAGTTCGGAAACATATATAGTCATACAGGCTAGACTTCTAGGGTTTTAGCCATTACGATCTCGTGGTAGATCAACTCTTGTAATACTCATATTGATCAAGATCAATCAAGCAGGAAGTAGGGTATTACCTCCATAGAGAGGGCCCGAACCTGGGTAAACATTGCGTCCCCCATCTCCTGTTACCATCAACCTTAGACCCACAGTTCGGGACCCCCTACCCGAGATGCGCCGGTTTTGACACCGACAGACGCCTACAAATTGTCAACAAAGAGCTCGTCAGGTGCAGTGTGACTGGCGTCTTTCAGCGCTGCGTGGAACTGGAGAAGGGCATTGTTATCCTCAAGGATATTCATCAAGGCGAATGTGGCCACCATGCCGCCTCCAGATCCCTCATTGCTAAAGCCTTCCGCCATGGTTTCTTCTGGCCGACTGCTTTGGACGACGCCAAGGAGTTGGTCCGCAAGTGCAAGGGATGTCAGTGCTTCAGCTCTAAGCAACACTTGCCGGCTTCTGCACTCAAGACCATCCCCCTCACCTGGTCGTTTACCATATGGGGATTGGATATGGTGGGCCCATTCAAGACAGCATGATGTCTACTACACAACCTTCTTCTTGTAGACTTTGTTGGGCCTCCAAGTGCAGAGGTTTGTAGGACAGTAGCAAATTTCCCTCAAGTGGATGACCTAAGGTTTATCAATCCGTGAGAGGCGTAGGATGAAGATGGTCTCTCTCAAACAACCCTGCAACCAAATAACAAAGAGTCTCTTGTGTCCCCAACACACCCAATACAATGGTAAATTGTATAGGTGCACTAGTTCGGCGAAGAGATGGTGATACAAGTGCAATATGGATGGTAGATATATGTTTTTGTAATCTGAAAATATAAAAACAGCAAGGTAACTAATGATAAAAGTGAGCACAAGCGGTATTGCAATGCGTTGAAACAAGGCCTAGGGTTCATACTTTCACTAGTGCAAGTTCTCTCAACAATAATAACATAATTGGATCATATAACTATCCCTCAACATGCAACAAAGAGTCACTCCAAAGTCACACTAATAGCGGAGAACAAATGAAGAGATTATGGTAGGGTACGAAACCACCTCAAAGTTATTCTTTCTGATCGATCTATTCAAGAGTTCATACTAGAATAACACCTTAAGACACAAATCAACAAAAACCCTAATGTCACCTAGATACTCCAATGTCACCTCAAGTATCCGTGGGTATGATTATATGATATGCATCACACAATCTCATAATCATCTATTCAAACCAACACAAAGTACTTCAAAGAGTGCCCCAAAGTTTCTACCGAGAGTCAAGACGAAACGTGTGCCAACTCAGTATGCATAAGTTCACAATGTTACGGAACCCGCAAGTTGATCACCAAAACATACATCAAGTAGATCACGTGATATCCCATTGTCACCACAGATAAGCACATGCAAGACATACATCAAGTGTTCTCAAATCCTTAACGACTCAATCCGATAAGATAACTTCAAAGGGAAAACTCAAGCCATTACAAGAGAGTAGAGGGGGAGAAACATCATAAGATCCAACTATAATAGCAAAGCTCGCGATACATCAAGATCGTACCACCTCAAGAACACGAGAGAGAGAGAGAGAGAGAGAGAGAGAGAGATCAAACACATAGCTATTGGTACATACCCTCATTGTGGTGAACTACTTCCTCCTCGTCATGGAGAGCTCCAGGATGATGAAGATGGCCACCGGTGATGGATCCCCCCTCCGGCAGGGTGCCGGAATAGGGTCTCGATTGGCTTTTGGTGGCTACAGAGGCTTTCGGCCGCGGAACTCCCGATCTAGGTTATTTTCTGGAGGTTTTTGTATATATAAGAGGTTTTGGCGTCGAGAACAAGTCAGGGGGGTCTCCGAGCTGTCCACGAGGTAGGGGGCGTGCCTCCCACCCTCGTGGGCAGCCCGGGACTCTTCTGGCCCAACTCTTTTACTCCATGGCTTTCTTCTGGTCCAAAAATAAGCTCCGTCAAGTTTCAGGTCAATTGGAAACCGTTTGGTTTTCCTTTTCTGCGATACTCAAAAACAAGGAAAAAACAGAAACTGGTACTGGGCTCTAGGTTAATAGGTTAGTCCCAAAAATCATATATAATAGCATATAGATGCATATAAAACATCCTAGATGGATAATATAATAGCATGGAACAATCAAAAATTATAGATACGTTGGAGACGTATCGCAGCACGCGGCGGCATGACCCATCTGCTCGTTGCTTTGGACAAGTTCACGAAGTGGATCGAGGCGAGGCCAATCAAGAAGTTGAATGGCCCGACTGCCATCACATTCATCGGAAATATCACCGTCCGGTATGGTATCCCGCACAGCATCATCACCGACAACGGCACGAACTTCGCCAAAGGCGCCTTGGCCCATTTCCGCGTGACGCAGGGCATCCGATTGGACCTTGCGTCCGTTGCCCATCCGCAGTCAAATGACCAAGTGGAGCGAGCAAACGGCCTCATCCTGTCTGGCATCAAGCCCCGGTTGGTCGAGCCTTTGGAGCGCGTGGCCGGCTACTGGATCGAGGAGCTGTCGGCCATCCTTTGTAGTCTTCGGACTATGCCAAATTGATCAACAGGCTTCACACCCTCCTTCCTCGTGTATGGGGACGAGGCTGTCATCCCAACTGACATCGAGTTCGACTCGCCTCGCGTCACCATGTATACAGAGGCGGAAGCCAGGGAAGCGCGAGAAGACGGTGTCGATCTGCTAGAAGAGGCCCGACCGCTAGCACTCAGTTGGTCTGCCATCTACCAGCAGAGCTTGCACCACTACCACACAAAGAAGATCAAGCCGCTTGCTTTCCGCGAGGGCGACCTTGTGCTTCGGCTGATCCAGCGAACAGCCGGCCAGCACAAGCTCTCGGCTCCCTGGGAGGGGCCTTTCATCATCAGCAAGGCCCTAGGCAACGAATCCTACTATCTCATCGACGCACAAAAGCCCAGGGCGCACAAGAGAGACAATGTCGGCCAAGAGACGGAGCGTACGTGGAATGCAAATCTTCTCCGCCCACAGTTGATGCGGTGTATGTACCATGCTACCTTTTGTACTAGAAAAGACAACAGGTCCCCCGAGGCGCACTTGGGGGCTACCTTTTTGTCTATATGATAAGCTTCGCCTATGAATGAGTTTTTATTCTTTCGCCCTGTTCGGTCAGCCGGCCCGGGGGCTCGCCGTCTTGACCTAAGTTGGCACCACCCGAAGTCGGCTAAGTAGTGTGCCGACGCCAAAGCCCACTCTCGTCCCAGCTAGAGCTTGCAGTGCGACTGTCCGACGGGTAGGAGCTAAAGGCCGAAAACGCTATCCACACGAAAAGCGACTAAGGAAGAATGCCAATGCAGGCCAGGCCGGCTCCTCGCCTCCCCCTATGGCTGCCCAACAACCGGCCGGCTGGCTTCTCGCTCGACTAGCTACGCTCTCGGCGGCTGAAGTAAATTGCCTATTCTAAACGGCCAAGTCCCCGACTCGGCCACAGACCGCAGCGCGGCTATTCGGCTGGCAGGGCAGCGGCCAAAGGAAAAGGCCAATAAGAGCAAAGCCAAAATCGAGCCAGAACCCAGCAAAGTACACAAGCATGTGAAAATAAAATTATTTACATTGCAAAGGCCCAAGGCCAGCATTCATCTGAGTTTAATACACCCCCAGTGGGTCGAACTACGCATGATTAACTTGTTCTTAAGTACAAGACAGAAAACTCAAAAGATAAAGGCCACCTAGGCCGAAGGCGCCGCGGGCTGCTCGGACAGGTCGGCGGTGGCCGAGGCACCGGCTGGTGGGGCTTCCGGCTGGCGGGTCTCGGTCTGGTTGGCGTCGGCAGCGGCTGACGTGGTCTCTCGCGGCTCGCTGGTTGAAGCCAGATTAGGTTCAGTCCGGCTGGTCGCTCCATCATCTGGTGCGACATCATCACCTTCCTCGTCCTCGCTCTCCTCTGTGCCTTCGTCCCTGGAGGAGATCTCCTCCACCGGGTCCTCCCCCACGTCCGGGTTAAGCCTGAACCAGGATGGCGGCACCTCAGTGTCGTCTTATGCCCGCTCCGGGACGAAGATGCCGACGTCGGCATAGTCGGCAAGAGCCACCGTGCGTTTGGCGATCGCCTAGCGCGCCGCCTCCAACTCCGACCCCGTCTCCTGGCGAAACGTGGCCAGCTGGTCCAAGTTCACGCCTGGATACCACGCCTTGACGAATTCCAGCGTCGCCCTGGCGCCTGCCCATGCCGCGTCACCCTTCCAGGCGTCGAGCCGCTCGGCCGCCACCTACAACCAGTCGGCAGTCCGACTGGGAGTCCGGGGCACCTGCACACCCGGCCAGAGCCCTTCTAAGACCTAGGACCCGGCACGCTGAAATTGGCGGAGCAGCCGGCGCATTGGTGCTAGGCGCAGCTGCACGAACCGGAACTATTCGCCCTGGGCCGGCCCGGTGCGATATCTTCGCCCACCCGCCTCCGCTCCTCTCACCGCGCCTCAATCGCCTGCCCGATGGCACCGACGTGGTTCGGGAAGTACTCTACCCAAAAAGAAAGCAAAGGACTAAGAAGTCGGCTTCCAGCGACAGCCAGCCACAAACCAAGCAAGAAGCACTACCTTCGAGCAGAGCCTCGATCACCTCATAGCCTTCAGAAAGGCACTTCTCCTTCTCGGCCCAACCGGAGCGCTGAGACTCAAACTTGGCCCTGAGGAGCTCCTCCCCATTCCTCAGTTGTTGGACCTGGTCCGCATGCCGGTCTCCTAGTCCACCAACTCCCTCTCGAGCCAGTCGCGCTCCGTGGCCGCCTGGCTGCGCTCCAGCTCCTTGGCCTGAAGCTGGCCCTCGAGCTCGGTCACACGGTTCAGAAGCCGGGCGGCGGCCTCTGCAAAAACATGGAAGAATCATCAGCATCGATAAAGACAAGAAGTCGCCGGAAGATCCAGCCCGGCTTCTGGCAGTCAACCCGAATCTCGGGGGCTACACCCAGTCGGTGCGCTTGCGCGCCCCCGCTGATAGCCGGCCTACGTACCTCGGCTCTTCTGCAACTCAGCAGTCCGGTTGGTGAGCTGCTGGTTCTGCGAGTTGCAGGCGGCCGCACGCAGGTTGTGGTAGTCCTACGACAAGAACAACATTTCAACATTCAGAAACGCACCTTGAAGTTCCAACCCGCCTGCTCAGCAGCCGGCTTGGAACTCGAGGGCTACACCAAGTGGGTGCGCTGGCGTGCCCCCACTCAAGACGGCAAGAGTAAAAAAGCAAGATCAAAAACATACCCGGAAGGACGTCTGCATCGCCACCATCTTGCTCCTCGCCTTTAGGAGGGTGGCGCTATGGGTGGAGAACTGGTCCAGGACGTCCTGCACCGCGAGGTTCAGGGTGGCCGAGCTGGCCCCTGCCGTCCAATGGTGGAGCGGAGCTCGTGGCCTTGGTGTCGGCCACCTGTGAGCTTGCGGCCCCGATGCCTACCGGCCTTGGCGCAGAAGCCGCCCGCGCCGGGCGCAGGCGCGCGTCATCACGGCCCGGCTTGCCACTGGCTCGGTGTTGGATGGCGGCACCTCCGGTCCTTCGGGCTGTCTACCACCTAGCTCGCCAGCATCCGGCACGCGCGGAGCCACCTTCACCTCAGGGACGATGGGGTCGGTCCCTGAGGGAGTCCTGGATTAGGGGGTATCCGGACAGCCGGACTGTGTATAACGTCCGGACTATTGAAGCATGAAGATACAAGACTCAGGACTTCGGCCGTGTCCGGATGGGACTTTCCTTGGCGTGGAAGGCAAGCTTGGCGATCCGGATATTATATTTCCTTCCTTGTACCGACTCCATGTAAACCCTAGCCCTCTCCGGTGTCTATATAAACCGGAGAGGTTGGTCCTTAGAAGGCCGATCAAAATTACAATCATACCATCATATGCTAGCTCTTAGGGTTTAGCCTCTACGATCTCGTGGTAGATCTACTCTTGTACTACCCATATCATCAATATTAATCAAGCAGGAAGTAGGGTTTTACCTCCATCGAGAGGGCCCGAACCTTGGTAAACATCTGTGTCCCTCGCTTCCTGTTACCATTGGCCTTGACGCACAGATCGGGACCCCCTACCCGAGATCCGCCGGTTTTGACACCGACATTGGTGCTTTCACTGAGAGTTCCTCTGTGACGTCGCTGTCAGGCTCGATGGCTCCTTCAATCATCATTAACGACGTTGTCCAGGGCGAGACTTTCCTCCCCGGACAGATCTTCGTGTTCGGCGGCTTCGCACTGCGTGCCAACTCGACAGCCATTATCCGGAGCAGATCGACACCACGCTCGCCACCAGATCAGGTTCGAAACCTAAACTACACGGCGGACATCCGCGAAGACTTGATCTTCGATGGATTGGGGCCTATGCCGAGCACCGGCCGATCACAGCGAAAGCACGGCTTAGACCTGCCGTCGGACGAAGCTCGGGGTATCACCCCCGTAGTATCCTCGGACCTAGATCCAGAGCAGGCTGCGCTACCTAAGGACGAAGGGATGGACCCCGCCCCACAGGTCGCACACTCATCGGCGGTGGAGCTGAACACGGGTCTTACCTCTGTGGTGGCCTGTGACTCTGAACCCCCGGATTTGTATCCGGACGTTGGTTCTAGTCCGCACACTCTCGAGCCCGTCGAGCCAGGATGGGCTCCGCTAATGGAGTTCACCGCTGCGGATATCTTCCAGCACTCGCCCTTTGGCGACATGCTGGACTCATTAAAGTATCTCTCTTTGTCAGGAGGCTCTTCGCCGAACTATGTCCGGCTCGAGTGGGAGGCAGGCGACGAAGGAATTCATTGCCCACCCACCACCCACTTCATTTCCACGGTCGATGACTTAACCAAGGTACTGAACTTCGACTCTGAAGACATCGACGGCATGGACGATGATGCAGGAGAAGAACATGAACCACCGCTCACTGGGCGGTGGACAGTCACCTCTTCTTATGAAATATATATATGGTGGACACTCCGAAGGAAACAAATGGCGATGAGGCAATGGAGGATAAAACCTTAGGGAAAAAAGCAAAGAATGGGCGTCGTCGGCGCCACTCCAAGCCCCGCCACACCAATACCGGCCCAGGAGACGAAAACAATCCGAATGGTGCTGAAGAAGAATAAAACCCTGATCAGCCCGCCTTCGAGCAGGCCGAACAGGAGAATGAGCAGGTCAGCCCAGAAGAACAGGCGACGGACGAATACCCGGAGGAGGACAGCTACATGCCCCCCTCCGAAGACGAGATTAGCCTCGGCGACGACGAGTTCGGAGTGCCTGAGGATCCTGTAGAGCAGGAGCGCTTCAAGCATCGGCTTATAGCCACTGCGAGGAGCCTGAAAAGAAGCGACAACAACTCCAAGCTGATCAAGACACGCTCACGCAGACGGATGGATTGAAGTCCTGGCAGCCGAGGGATACGGACTCGAGCACCATACGGCTGACCGGCCACCTTGTGGCCGGGATAAAACGGCATACCAGTCCGCATACCAGCCAACACCCCCACGCCAACACACTATGGCCCGGGGCAACAAAAAA
The DNA here is from genome assembly GCA_021605145.1 of Aegilops bicornis. Lineage (NCBI taxonomy): Eukaryota > Viridiplantae > Streptophyta > Magnoliopsida > Poales > Poaceae > Aegilops > Aegilops bicornis. The sequence goes on along the minus strand of CM038670.1, from coordinate 256,012,012 downwards.
GGACAGCCAAGATCGATCTACGGATCGCGGTGGCGCGCCTCGGCACGCGACGACGACTGTCACGCCGGACACACCTTCAACAAGTCCGGCCGGGCCGAATATAGCCACCCAGAGCAATTTGACCTGCGTATTCACATAGCCCGGCACAGAGGCGCCGTGCACCCCCTCTGCTTCACTAACGAAGTAATGGATCATGAATTCCCAGAAGGGTTCAAACCCGTAAACATCAAATCATACGATGGCACAGCAGACCCCGCAGTATGGATCGAAGATTTTCTTTCCACATTTACATGGCCCGCGGAGACGATCTGCACGCCATCAAGTATCTTCCCCTTAAGCTCAAAGGACCAGCCCGGCACTGGCTAAACAGCCTGCCAGCAAATTCCATTGGCAGCTGGGAAAACCTGGAAGACGCATTCCTTGACAACTTCCAGGGCACATATGTGCGACCACGGCGCCGATGACTTGAGCCACATTACTCAACAGCCGGAGAGTCAGCCAGGAAATTCTGGACTCGGTTCCTAACTAAAAAGAACCAAATAGTCGATCGTTGCGGGCCAAGCCTGGCGGCTTTTAAGCATAATATCCGTGACGAGTAGCTCGCTCGACACCTCGGCCAGGAAAAACCCAAGTCCATGGCAGCTCTCACAACACTAATGGCCTGCTTTTGTGCGGGCGAGGACAGCTGGTTGGCTCGCAGCAGCACTACGCCACAGTCTGGCAATTCGGATGGCCGCGACAATAACGGAAAGCCACGGCGTAACATACATAAGCGACGGAACAACGGCGACACCTTGAAGACACGACGGTCAACGCGGATTCGGTGGATCCAAGCCCGGTCGTGAAGAAGCCGTTCAAAAGAAATAATCGAGGGACCGTCGATCTGGACCGCATCTTTGAGCGCTCGTGCCAAATTCATGGCACCGGACAAGCCAGCCAACCACACCAATAGAGATTGCTGGGTATTCAAACAGGCCGGCAAGATAAACGCCGAAGACAAGGACAAGGGGCTGCACAGCGACGATGATGAGGAGCCCCGACATCCGAACACGGGGGGACAGAAGAAATTTCCCCCCCAGGTGAAAATGGTCAACATGATCTACGCCACGCACGTCCCCAAGCGGGAACGGAAGCGGGCACTAAGGGACGTCTACGCGATGGAGCCAATCACCCCCAAATTCAACCCATGGTCAGCTTGTCTGATCACCTTTGATCGCAGGGATCATCCTACTAGTATCTGTCATGGCGGCTCAGCCGCATTGGTCTTAGACCCAATCATCGACGGATTCCACCTCACGCGAGTCCTTATGGACGGCGGCAGCAGCCTGAACCTGCTTTATCGGACACACGGTCATAAAATGGGCATTGACCCTTCAAGAATCAAGCCCACTAAAACCACCTTTAAGGGTGTAATTCCTGGAGTAGAGGCCCGCTGTACGGGCTCTATAACACTAGAAGTGGTCATCTTCGGATCGCCGGACAACTTCCGGAGCGAAGAGTTAATCTTCGACATCGTCCCTTTCCGCAGTGGTTACCACGCACTGCTCGGATGCACCGCATTCGCTAGATTCAATGCGGTACCACATTATGCATACCTCAAGCTCAAGATGCGGGACAGCGGGGTGATCACATCCAGCGGAAATATGGACCGCTCCTTGAGCGAGAAGAGCATACGGCAGCCCTTGCGGCAGAAGCACAATGCGGCCTACTCCGACAAACCTATCCGGCGACAACTTCGAGCACAGTCAAGCGAGTCCGGAGCACCCCGCAACTGGATCATCAGGAACGCCAAGAGCGTGATTAGCAGTCCGGCCTCCACTCAAGCCCCTCTAAAGCAGCATTCGCACCACACGCACACAATTACGCACTCAAAATACCATGGGCATAAGCGGAGGTGCATCAACGACTCAGTCAATAGTGCGGGTAACCGCCAAATACCTTCATACTCTTTCCCTCTTACCTTTTCGGGACACCGCGTTGGCGCGCAGCATCCTCAAAAGAGCCGAATTGCCGGACTTATAGGGGAGAGACATCCAAGGAGGCAACAACGTTGTGCACAGAAGGAAATACCCAGGTGGAATCTATTTACGATCATTATACCTGCTTTATCTATCTGAACACAGCCTGCCCCTGGATAGGACATGTTAAATAGTCCTATTTTATCTCTCGCTAACGCATCCATTGTAGCGTCGCTTAAGCGTACTTTTCGTCAATGGAAGATTATATATAGCGTCGACTTATTATTCTTATTTGAGCATTTTTTCTCTTAAAATGTTTATTTGATATAGCATCCGTACACCTTAGTGCGGTCCGGTTTGCGAGGGCTTCTCATGGCATACTGTAATATGGCAAATAAAGCCTGAACACTTTCAACAGTGCGGCACCCCGAACTTATAGCACTATATGCATCAGCTCCGAATCATGTCTTGGGTCTACAGTTGGGATAGCCCGGCTCCCTTGTTTTGGTGCCTTACGTTCTGTTATATCGGCTAAGGTAGCGCAGGGAGAACTACTGCGATTGTGTCCCGGTTCTTCCGGACGAGCACCTCAGTAGAGAAAGCCGAAACTGACCGGCATGATGTGGCGAGAGCTGGTCGCTGTTCGAGAGGTTTTAAAATCCTTAAATATTTTCCGCTTTAGGCAATAAATCGGCTTCGTCTGATCTAGGCATGCATAGCGCCCCGATTCGGTCTTCCGGATTCTAGGGGCTTCGCCGAAATTTAAAATTGTAGACTTCTATGGCTAAGTGAAAGTTATAAAGCCGCATAGTCCGATTGCCTTGTTCGCTACGCCGGACACCTCCTTAAGGGACCAAACATTTGGATAAAGAGTGTCTGGGTTTTCCACGAACACCCCAGTGCTAGTCACGTGGGGGCGGAAGCCGACGACTCCCCTACTTTCAGGATTTTATAAACAGCCGCACAGAAGGTAATATTTTGAATAACAAAAGCGCTACATAGCGCAAGTAGCTTCGTCTTTAATTACAAACATGACAGAAGTGAACTCATTCCAAAATGGCGTCCTTGGTACACTCATCGGCGACGAGACGAGCACCCTTCATCACGCCATCGTAGTACATTTTGGGATGGCGATGCGCCTTGCCCTCCGGTGGCCCGTCCTTGACCAGCTTCTCCGCATCTAGCTTGCCCCAATGCACCTTTACGCGGGCAAAGGCTCGGCGGGCACCTTCGATGCAAACGGATCGCCTGATCACTTCAAGCAGCGGCCAGGCATCCACTATCCGCTTGATCAGGCCAAAGTAGCTACAGGGCAAGAGCTCACTAGGCCACATCCTGACTACGACGTCCTTCATAGCCAGTTCGGCCGCCCGGTGGAGTTCGATCAACTGCTTCAGTTGGTCGCTCAGAGGCATTGGATGATCGGCCCCGACATCTTTGGGACGAGAACAACTTCTCCGTTGAGCTCCCCTCCTGGGCACGGTAGAACTCCGCAGCGTCTGAGACGCTGCGTGTCAGATCTGCAAATGCCCCTGGAGAGCTCCAAATTCGAGTAAGTAAAAGAAACGCCTCCTCCACATGTTTGCTTTGCATAAAGAACTTCTTACCCGGTGCTATCTTCTTGGCCTCCTGGATCTCCTGTTGTGCTTTCTCGGCTTCGGCCTTGGCGTCTTTCAAATTCACAAGGGCCTTCGCAAGCTCGGCCTCCTTCGCCTTCATATCATACTCCACGAACTCACATTTTTTGCCGAGGTCCTGGAGCTCTTGCTGTACCTCACCTACCCTAGAACTTTGCTTTTCGCGCTCCTTACACTCCGAGGCCGCCTTGTCTTCGGCCTCGGACAGCGCCTTCTTCAGGGACGCCACTTCGGCGGTGGCCCCTGTTACACGGTCACGACACTTAGGTGTTAGACTCACCAATTCTGCCTATCCTTAAATGCATAAGAGCGGGAATCAATTACCCTTGTTCTCTTCGAGCTGCCTCTTCGTGAGGACGAGCTCTCCCTACGCCTGCTCCAGGTCCCGCTTCAGTTTGGCAACCTCGGCGCAAGACGGCAGGCGAAGAAGCAAAGACACCGCTTATTCACAACAATACTTATTATTAGACTCCTGCAGATTATAATTGACCCTCCGTTTGGCTTTTATTTCCGAACACCAAACAGGGTATCAGGGGCTACTACCTATCGGGTGGCAATTTTGCACATATTTATTACTTACCTCAAAGCCCGTCAGGAGGCTTGTGCAGGCTTCGGTCAGTCCGCTTTTGGCGAACAGAACCTTTTGAATCACTGCACTCATAAGAGTACGGTGCTCTGATGACCCACAAGTATAGGGGATCTATCGTAGTCCTTTCGATAAGTAAGAGTGTCGAACCCAACGAGGAGCAGACGGAAATGATAAGCGGTTTTCAGCAAGGTATTCTCTGCAAATCTTGAAATAAGTGGTAACAGATAGTTTTGTGATAAGGTAAATTGTAACAAGCAACAAGTAACAAGAGTAAATAAAGTGCATCAAGGTGGCCCAATCCTTTTTGTAGCAAAGGACAAGCCAGAACAAACTCTTATAATAGGAAAAGCGCTCCCGAGGACACATGGGAATATCGTCAAGCTAGTTTTCATCATGTTCATATGATTCGCGTTCGGTACTTTGATAATTTGATACGTGGGTGGACCGGTTCTTGGGTGCTGTTCTTACTTGAACAAGCATCCCACTTATGATTAACCTCTATTGCAAGCATCCGCAACTACAACAAAAGTATTAAGGTAAAGCTAACCATAGCATGAAACATATGGATCCAAATCAGCCCTTACGAAGCAACGCATAAACTAGGGTTTAAGCTTACGTCACTCTAGCAACCCATCATCTACTTATTACTTCCCAATGCCTTCCCTAGGCCCAAATAATGGTGAAGTGTTATGTAGTCGACGTTCACATAACACCACTAGAGGATAGACAACATACATCTCATCAAAATATCGATCGAATACCAAATTCACATGACTACTAATAGCAAGACTTCTCTCGTGTCCTCAGGAACAAACGTAACTACTCACAAAGCATATTCATGTTCATAATCAGAGGGGTAATAATATGCATAAAGGATCTGAACAGATGATCTTCCACCAAGTAAACCAACTAGCATCAACTACAAGGAGTAATCAACACTACTAGCAACCTACTAGCACCAATCCCGGACATGGAGACAAGAATTGGATACAAGAGATGAACTAGGTTTGGAGATGAGATGGTGTTGGTGAAGATGTTGATGGAGATTGCCCTCTCCCGATGAGAGGAGCGTTCGTGATGATGATGACGATGATTTCCCCCTCCCGGAGAAAGTGTCCCCGGCAGACCGGCTCCATGGGAGCCCTAGATTGGTTCCGCCAAGGTTAGCCTCGTGGCGGCGGAGTTTAAATCGAAAGGTTGCTTCTGATTTTTTTTTCTCATCGAAAGACTTCATATGGGAGAAGATGGGCATCGGAGAGCCACCAGGGGGCCCACGAGGTAGGGGGGCGCGCCCGGGGTGCCCCCACCCTCGTGAGTGGTGTGGGCCTGGCCTTCATCTTTGGCGACGATTTTTCTTTATTTATTTTAAGATATTCCGTGGAGTTTGGGAATTTTGGAGTTACCTGAGAATAGGTCTCCAATATTTGCTCCTTTTCCAGCCCGAAATTCCAGCTGCGGCATTCTCTCTCTTCATGTAAACCTTGTAAAATAAGAGATAATAGCCATAAGTATTGTGACATAACGTGAAGTAACAGCCCATAAAGCGATAAGTATCGATATAAAAGCATGATGCAAAATGGACGTATCAACTCCCCGAGGTTAGACCTCGCTTGTCCTCAAGCGAAAAGCCGATAACAATAAATATGTCCTCATGTTTAGAGGTAGAGGCGTCAATAAAAAAATAAAATACGGACATGAAGGCATCATGATTATTCTCATAACAGCAACATATATAGATTTTTGTCATATGATTACTTATGTTCAAGTGATGATATTTTCACAATGCAAAAGTATGAATCAGAAATCTTATTGGGCACCAACAAATTATAACCTCAGTCGTTGAAGCAATTGCAATTTATCATAACATCGGAAAGAGTCTATGTCAGAGCTTAAAAGCAAGTCCACATACTCAACTATCACTTAGTCCTTCATAATTGCTAGCACTCACACAATACTTGTGGTTACAGAGTTTTAATCGGACACAGAGAAAGATAGGGCCTTATAGTTTTGCCCCACAACCTTTTACCTCAAGGGTAATGTCAACAATAACAATTCATGCTCCCCTACATCCAATTAGATATATATATCATGTTTTTTCCAACATGTTGGGCTTGCCAAAGGATAAAATGAAAAAGGAAAGGTGAAGATTGTCGGCGTTCTGGGAACGGGGTAACCCAGACTTGCCTTCCTGCGGCCTGCGGCGTGGCTCAAAGGGTGGCCTAGTACGGCCCATCTTCATCAGCACCAGCTCAAGACCCTCGCGAGGGGCCAAGCCTTGCGGGCGGACGACAGGAACCTTCCTCAGGCACGGCCTCGTCAGGCTGGCTCACGAGGAGGCGGAGAGATCAAGGCGGGGTACCTCACGAGGTGTCTATGACGCAATCCATGACTACCAAGGGCGCCAGCCCGCGCAGTGTCCACATTTCCTCTTTGGTGCAAAGGAGGCAAGCGCAGGCGAGAGCATCAAGCAAAGGCAGCCGTTTCGGTGCAACAAGACCAAGACCGTCGCAACGGCAGGAAGGCGGTCATCGTGGAGCAAGCCAGCGTCACCACGAGCCTTTGACAAAGGCGGACCAACTTTAGTCAGGATATGTGTACTAGATGTTCCCCTTCAAAATGGCCAATTGTTGGCGCCCTTCCCGCTCAATATTTGGGAAGAGGCCCAGGGCCTCTGCCTATAAGTAGAGCTAGCCACCACAGTAGAGAGGAGGATCTTGGCTTGATCCCATCCCATCGATAGCCTAGCCACAAGAACACCTCACCCTCGTGAGGGTGTTCTTCCTTGTATTGTTCATCATCAGCCTAAGAGGCAATCCACCACACCACACACTGGAGTAGGGTGTTACACCACAATGGTGGCTCGAACCAGTATAAACCTTGTGTCCCTTGTGTTGCTCTTCGTGTAGTTTTTGATCTTTGCGAGGCGACGAAGTGCAGGTAGGTAGGGGGTGAGATCTCCGCGTGCACCCCAGAGTTCGAACCTACAGGGTTTGCAGGAACCCGAAATCCGACATTTGGCGCACCAGGTAGGGGTGCGCCGGAATCCATCTTCCGCCGCCCTGTTCTTCGCCGCCCGTTTCATCCATGTCAGACGCTCGTCGGGCCCGGCCGAGCGCCGAGCCGCTCTCGCCACCCGCGTCACCCAGAAGGCCCCCGTCGGCGGCCGCCCCCGCCATTCCCCGTCGCCTGCCGTCAAGCCCGCCACCGGCCCAAGCGGGAACGAAAAGCAAGCATCGCCCCAAAGATCCGTCCGTGAGGCGAGGCGGCGTGCCGCTACCCTTCACTGCGCCCCAGCTGGTTCTTCGTCTCGCGCACTCCAGCGCGCCCATGGAAAACTCGAGCCGCGCTCATCGCGGCAAATGAGCTCTGCGCTCGCTCTGTCGGCAGCGTCACGTAGAGTGGCTTGACCGCGTCGCCGAGCTCGTCCGCGCCGCAGGGGGCTCCCCCGCGCCATCCTTCTCGCTGCACCGCGCCCCGCCTTGCGCCGGCAATGAAACTCCAAGGGCGCCTCAGCCGCCTCTCCCTCAAGAAGGCGCCCTGGCACCAAGGCGCGTGGCCCCTGGGCGGAACCCACTCCATCCGGCACCAGCGCAGCAAGAGCAGAGCTGTCAAGAGGTCCCTCGCCGCCAAGAAGCTGCCCGAGTGCTCCCTGCACCGGCCCGTCACGACCGCGCTCCCGCTCCAGTAAGCCAAGACCCCGCGCTGCTCCGGTGACGGCGCATGGGGACCCTTACGACCAGGCCCTTCGTCACCAAAGGCCTCCGTGGCTACAGCGAGTGGCGCCTTCACCATCGAGCTGCGCGGCGTCGCGTGGCCAGGCAAGTTCAAGCCGGACCTTCCTCCTCGCTTCTGACGGCAGCACGGCCGACCTTGCGGAGTTCCTCCAGCTCACGAGCTGGGCATCGGGCCACCAACGGGACGAGAAGGTCATGGCGAACTGGTTTCCCATGGCACTCAGGGCGGAGCCCGCACTTTGGCTCCTGAACACAGCTCTGGCACGATTTCCTCCACAGGGGCGAGATGCGCACCCGCTTCATCGCCAACTTCCAAGGCACTCGCGACCGGCCTCCTATCGTGGCGACATGCGCCGCATCAAGCAGCAGGGGAGAGACCTGCAGAAGTACATCCAGCGCTTCAACAACGCCGCCTCAAGATTCCCAAGGTGACCGAGGAGGCCATCATCTCAGCCTTCTCCGACGGTGTGCGTGACGTCAAGATGAAGGAGGAGCTGGCGATGCATGAAGATCTGTGCACATCCTTGGAGCTGTTCAACTTGGCGACCAAGTGCGCCAGGGCTGAGGAAGGACGCCTTTCCCTCCTCGAGCTGCCAGCCGTAGACCCAGAAGAGAAGAAGCCCAAGGTCAAGGACGTGAAGCGCAAGGGGGATGACGTGCTCGCGGCGGAACCAGATACCAAGCGAGGCAGAGATCAGCCCGAGTCTTCCAAGGGCAGCTGGTACTGTGTGTACCATGACCTGCACACCCACAACACCAACGAATGTCAAGAACTCCGAGCCGTGCGAGAAGGGCGAATCGGTCGACGCCCGAGGCCGCGATCGAGGCTACGGCCGAGGAGGAGGAAGAAATGCAGGACGCTGGGAAGACCATGGCCCTCGCCAAGGGTGGCGCGACCGACCTCGCGAGGACCGTTGGCAGGATCAGCCTCGCGAGGATCGCCCGCAAGGCAATGCAGGCCTCCCTCCTCTGCCGCCACAGCCAAGGAGAAATGAGGACCACCATCAGGACAAGGGGGCTGGGGGCTTCCAGGAGCCGCGCGCAATCGCTTGCATCTTGGCGGAGCTCAAGCCCGACCTCTCAGCATCTTCAAGAAGTTCGCCCATGAAGTGAATGCAGTCCTTCCCAAGCTCGAAGCCACGCGCCCTCTCGGTGGTCGGCGTGCGCCATCACATTCGGCTCGGCGGATCGGCTCAAGTCTTGGCCACAGCCGGAGTCCTCCCGATGCTTTGTTCCCCAATCATCAACAACGTGCAAGTCACGGGACCCTCATCGATGGCGGGCGGGGCTCAATGTCCTGTCCGTAGAGACATTCAACAATCTCCAAGTGCCTTACAATCAGCTTCAGCCAACCAAGCCTTTCTCCGGAGTCACCGATGGCTCCACAGTTCCGAGTGGGCAGATCCGCCTCCTGTCACCTTCGGGCGTAGCGACAACTACCAGACCGAGCTCATCGACTTGGCGTCGCTCACATTACGCCATACAATGCCATCCTCGGCTACCCAGCTCTGGACAAGTTCATGGCCGTGACTCATCACGGCTACAACGTCCTCAAGATGACGGGAAGCGGTGGAGTCATCACGGTGCCTTGTGAAGAGAGAGATGCGGTGTGCTCCCTGGAGCGTGCTTTTCAAGCCGCGTCACTTGAAGACCCAGACTGCAGGAGCGGGAGGCTCCCCGAGGCTGCTCCCAAGAAGAAGAAGACATCCCTGGCCCGACCCCTCGGGAGGCAGGCCCCTCAGGGTCCACGCCTGTTCAGGGGGCACCTCCTTCTGTCGCATAGTAAGGCGCGCCCAGCGCCCTCCTCGAGCAAGGCTTGGGGGCTCTCTCCTGGAGGGCCACCGACCTTGCTAAGGTCACGATGGAGGCGCTTGGGCACCACTTGGAGGCGTGTTTCGAAGCATGTTTCCCTCAGGAAGGAGCAAGGCAAGGAGGGCCAAACCTTCAGGAGTTCGTCAGCCAGATCATTCAGGAGTTCCAGGAGTCAAGAGTCATGAGTGGCAGCCGCCGCTTACCGGCCGTAGCTCGCCATCCAGGCGAGGATGGTGGGCTGCGCGTCTGCATCGACATACCAGGGCTCAACAGGCGGCCTCTCGAGGCGCCCTGGCCCTCACGCGTGGGGCGCTGTGAAGGTCCACCCCACAGCTACGTTCGCATGCCCTACGGCGTGCCGAACGCGGCTGCCACGCGCCAGCGCCTCATGGGGAGCATCCTGGAGGCTCAAGAGGCCAGACGTTCTGCAGGCCTGGCGGAGATGGAGATGGTCCGCGAGGAGCCACCAGCGCCTTCGGAGCCTCCCGAGGCTCCTGGGCCTGGGAGCTCGTGAAGATCGGCTTCCGCAACCCACGGCATCTGCTACTTCAGCATCCCTTCATCTTCAACGTTACCAGGTGACATCCTTCAAGTTTCATTTTCAGCTGGGAGCGCCCCCCAGGGCTGCATCATTCCCAGGCCGCGTGGGTCCGTCCCTGCGGCGTGTATCCCTTTTACTTCATGTTCCTAGCTTACCTTATCGGGGGCGCCCCTCGGGCTGCATCATCCCCAAGCCACTCGGGCCAGACCCAGCGGCATGTACCCCTCTTGCATTTATTCGGGTCGTGCGTTTGACCCATCATGATTGTTATTTGATGCCTGTCCACGGCACCCCTTCTTCCTTCATGTCGGCCTTGCACGTTAAAGGGGGGGTACCTGAGCATCGCGACTCATGGGCTTCTACTGGCTCTCCAGCCCTCACCCTCTGGCCTTGTCCACGGCATCGCGACACAGCATACCAAAGAACGGCTGAGACCCGCTCAAGGGCGGGATCCAAGGGCGTGAGCGTCGGCATCTAACCAAATTTGCAGGAACACATCACAAGTTAAGGCCAGTGCGGCGCAACCCGCCTTGAGGTAGGGGCCCCGTGAGTCCTGCTTGGCTCACGGGTGCCCAGATACAACTCGTCAAGCCCTACCGTGCAGCCATGTGTCATGGCGGGCTGTACATGCCAGGGGCTCCTCCCGGGGGGAGCCCCTCCACGCACTGATGGAAGCACCATGCTCCTTGTTGGTTGGCGACAACGCCGAGGCGGCTATGCCCGTACACATACGGAAGCGCTATGCTCGCTGGTGATAAACAATCGAGGGTGGCCCCGGCGCATCAACCTCGGGAGCCCAGGCTCAATGTCCGGCCTCATCGCAACGCCTCCCCTCGGGAGTGCCGCGCGAGGCTGGGCACGGGCTACGTGCAGGTCACGCCCGGATGCACGCCACCAGCCAGGGCCCCTCGGGCCTGGTTCGTCGACGTCCCTCCCGGCGGAGCCAAGAGTGCGAAGGCCGTTTGAGCGTCAAGGGGACTCTGAGCATCGCGACTCAGAGCCTAACTGGTCACGTAGCCCCTCACCCCTTAGTTACGAAAGGCTAACGGCGGTTGAGGTATGCTGGCAGCCAGCTCTGCAGATGTAGAATGGTAAATTCACCCATACATCTCGCCTCCCTACTTCTTGTTAAATGCGCCAAGGGGACTCCTGAGCATCGCGACTCAGAGCCTAACTTGTCACGTAGCTCCTCACTCCTTGGTCTGTCCCGGTTTCGGTCGGGGCTAACGGCGGCGCTGAGGTATGCAGGGCGGGCTCTGCGGCGTAAAACATAAGCAAGTAGGAAGGAAAAGCGCAAATCTCAAGGAATTCAAAAGCAAATATTACAGTCCATAACTGTTTTCGCAACGTCAAACGCAAGTTTAAACGCCTCCCCGAGGCATGATGCATGTTGCAGGAGCTGAAAGCAGAACAGGAGCCACAAAGGAGTACCTTGTTGACGGCGGAGCTGCGCAGGGCGAGTTCGCCTCGTGAAGCCTCAGGACCGGCAGCACCTCGCTTCAGCTTGGTGCTGAAGGCCCGGAACTTCGCCAGCAGAGCCTCTGCTCGACCCTTCACGGCCTCAGCAGCGGTAGCGGCAAGCTCGCCGCTCACGTGCTCCAGCAGGCTGTCGAGGTCGACGTCGGGATCGCAAAGGTAGACGTGGGTAAGGATGCACGTCAGCGCTGCAGAAGAGAGGACACGCGCCTCGGCCTCAGCCGTGGGGCCAAGGCCAAGGGTGACATCTTCAAGGGCGCGGATTAGGAAGGGAAGCAGCTTGGCAGGGCCAGCCTCGGCGCCGGCCAGCGGGCTTTCCAGGCCGCTGTCGTAAAGTGACCTCAGCAAGGTGCGAGCCTTCGCCTCCATATCCGCGAAGGCCACGCGGTCCTCGGCGAGGACCAGCGCCTTGCCGTCCAGCTCGACCCTCTTCGCCTCCGACTCCTGCTCAAGCGCACCCAAGCGGTCGCGGCGCCGGTTAAGCAGCATCCCGGTCCTTGGCGGCCGCCTCGCGAGCCTTCATGTCTTCCTCCTTCTCTTGGCGGCGCGGGCCTCCTTGGCAAGCTGGTCACGCGAGCCTGCAGCTCGCTCTCGGCGCCTTGCAGCGACCTTGGACATCGGCTACCTCCCCAAAGGCGGCGTCATGGCGGCCTTTGCCCCAAGGGCGACCTGTTTCTCCTCGTCATAGCCGTCGCGGCTGAACCAGCGCTGCTCGAATTGAAGCATCAGGCGAACCCGGCGGAGGCGGCTCCAGCGTCCGCCACCAGCGAGGTGGGCGCCAGAAGATCTTGCATGGCCGGTCCGATTCAGCAGCAGCATGATCCGGGGCTGTAGAAGTCGGAGACATCAGTTGGTGGAGTAGGAGGAGAGGACGGCAGCGTAACCACAGCATCCTGAGGCGGGACCTTCTGCGCCCCGACAGCTGCGGCGGTGGCATCAGGCAAGGATACCTCGGGAGTCGCTTGGGCCATGGGGGCTGAGCTCGCCCCAGCTAGCTCCGCCAAGCCTCGCGACGATGACCGGGCAGGAGAGGCCCGTGTCTTGCCTTCACCTTCTTTCGAGGCCGGAGGCACTGCCCCGGATGATGCCTCGGGAGCTTCCTTGACTTCTTCACATGAGCGCCACTAGCCAAGGAATCTGAGATATCAAGCCTCAGCGACAAAGCAAGAAATAATGCAAGAATCAAGCACTTACTGGTCATCGCTCCCGGGCTCGGGCAATCTCCGGCTGAACTTGAAGCCCGAGAGCCGGCTACAGGGATCAGCCTCAAGAGGCTCGGGAGCAGGAGGCGCGTCTGCAGGTCGCCTCGGAGCCGGGGCAGTCCCGTGGGGGATCAGCCCCGTCCTGTCCTTCTTCGGGATCGGGGGCAGGCTCTCGCCGCCCTGCTCATCGCCATCCTCGTCGTCGCTCGGCAAGAGGCGGAGAGCGCGGGACCTACGCCGGGGGAGGGGCGCTCTCGACTCCCCGTCGGTCGCCTCAGAGTCAGGCCCCTCTCCCCGCTCCTCTTCTTCCTCCTCTCTGCTGGAGTCGCCAGAGGACACGTTCACCGTCGTCAGGGCCGCCGGGCCCTCGGGTACCTCCGCGGGCACAAGCCCGTCCCCATTGAAAAGGGGCATGGAATCCACCACCTGCTCCCAATCATTTCAAAGGAACAAGGGTACAGGAGCGCCCTCCAGCCTCGCCACGTCTCCCCCGACCAAAGATTGGAGGACCGCGGCCAGATCTCGTCGGCCAAGACTACGGGGCTCGGGCGAGGCCTCCACAGCCAGGCAATCTTGGCAAGGGGAGGCCACCGGTGCTCGAGGAACTCCCAGAGCGAGGCGCCAGCCGCCCGTCGCCATGTTGCCCGGCCACAGGTCCGCGTTCATCCTCTCCAGCACTGGCTTCGCGCGGGGATCCACGAGTTCCATGCGAGACCAATCGTCGGAGGTCGTGGGCTGCTCCGTGGGCAGAATCAGCCGAGGATGGATGCACCCAGCGTCTACCATGACCCACTTGCTCCTAAAGCCCTCAATCCTCTTCCGGGCTTGAGATGGCGTTGGAGCTACCATACGTGACAAAGCTCGGCGCATCTGTGAGATGGGCCAGCGAGAGGTCCGGAGGTAGAAGTAGTGGCGTAGCAGAGACCGCTGAGGGCTGCACCCGACATGGGCCTCACAATAGTAGGCGAAGATCGCGAGAAGAAGAACAGAGTTGGGGTGGAGGTGCAGAGCTTGCGGTTTGTAATGGCGGAGGACAGAAAAGAAGAACTTCGTAAAAGGGAGGCACCGGACCGGCAGCTATGGCGCTCACGAAGAACGGATAGAAGGTGCTTCCTTGGCCCTCGGGAAGGGCGGAGCCGGCCCTGAGCACCGCTGCCCCGTCGTTGCCTTGCGCCGCCATCATCCGGCGCGCTCGGGCAAGGCCCTTCTCCGACACGTTCGGCGAGTCCACGGCGGGCGAGTATCAAGCTCCGGCAAGGGTCTGGCGAGGCGCCATGTCTTGCTGGGGTACGCGGGCGAAGTAGATCTAAGATTTCGGAAGCAGGAAGGAAAGGCGAAAGAAAGGGGATTTGGGAAATGACCGGAGAAGGCAAAGGAGGCAAAGCCTAGACGGGTGCCGCTCTTTTGTCGATTCACGCAGTTGCTAAGACGCCCACGTCCAACCAACCGCCACGCGGCGCCCAAGGCTGCAGGCTGTTAGGGCCCGTGGCGCTTCGCACTTGCCCCTTCACTTCTCTGCTAAGCCAAGTCCAGGCGCGCCTTGGGCCCGGGGCTCTTGTCGGTGTTGCAGGGAACGGGGTACCAGACTTGCACTGCCTGCGGCTGTGGCGTGGCTCAAAGGGTGGCCCAAGACGGCCCATCTTCATCACCAGACTCAAGACCCTCGCGAGGGGCCAAGCCTCATGAAGACGGGGAAGCTTCCTCAGGAACGGCCTCGTCAGGCTGGCTCGCGAGGAGGCAGGGAGATCAAGGCGGGGTACCTCACGAGGTGCCCATGACGCAAGCCGTGACGACCAAGGGCGCCAGACGGGCGCCAGCCTGCGAAGTGTCCTCATTTCCTCTTTGGTGCAAAGGAGGCAAGCGTAGGCGAGAGCATCAAGCAAAGGCAGCCGTTTCGGTGCAACAAGACCAAGACCGTCGCAATGGCAGGAAGGCGGTCATCGTGGAGCCCAAGCCAGCGTCACCACCAGAACCTTTGACACGCGAGGACCAACTTTAGTCAGGATAAGTGTACTAGATGTTCCCCTTCAAAGTGGCCAATTGTTGGCGCCCTTCCCGCTCAATATTTGGGAAGAGGCCCAGGGCCTCTGCCTATAAGTAGAGCTAGCCACCACAGTAGAGAGGAGGATCTTGGCTTGATCCCATCCGATCGATAGCCTAGCCACAAGAACACCTCACCCTCGCGAGGCTGTTCTTCCTTGTATTGTTCATCATCAGCCCAAGAGGCAATCCACCACACCACACATTGGACTAGGGTGTTACACCACAATGGTGGCCCGAACGATATAAACCTTGTGTCCCTTGTGTTGCTCTTCGTGTAGTTTTAGATCCTTGCGAGGCGACGAAGTGCAGGTAGGTAGGGGGTGAGATCTCCGCGTGCACCCCAGAGTTAGAACCTAGAGGGTTTGTCGGAACCCGAAATCCGACAAAGATCACCGTGACTCTTGCATAAGGTAGAGGATAATAATAAAAGATAGGCCCTTCGCAGAGGGAAGCAGAGGTTGCCATGCGCTTTTATTGGTTGGATACACAAAATCTTAATGCAAAAGAACGTCACTTTATATTGCCTCTTGTATGTGGAACTTTATTATGCAGTCCGTCGCTTTTATTACTTCCACAACAAGTTCGTACAAAGCTTATTTCTCTAGACCGATAAGTCGTGCATATTTAGAGGAAATTTTTATTGCTTGCACGGTGACAACTTACTTGAAGGATCTTACTCAATCCATAGGTAGATATGGTGGACTCTCATGGCTAAACTGGTTTAAGGGTATTTGGAAGCACAAGTAGTATCTCTACTTGGTGCTGAGAATTTGGCTAGCATGAGGGGGAAAGGCAAGCTCAACATGTTAGAGGATCCATGACAACATACTTTATCTCAGATATAAGAAAACATAACTCATCACGTTGTCTTCCTTGTCGAACATCAACTCTTTAGAATGTCATATTTTTATGAGTGCTCCCAATCATAAAAGATGTCAATGATAATATATCTATATGTGAAACCTCTCTTTCCTTATTACTTCCTATTAATTGCAACGATGACCAAAGCTATATTTGCCAACTCCCAACAACTTTTTAATCATCATACTCTTTCTATGTGAAGTCATTACTTTCAATAAGATCAATATGAACTTCTTTGTTTCTTTTTATTCTTTTCCTTTTATTCACCCAAGATCATGGCAAAATAATCAAGACCTTGACTCAACACTAATCTTTATTATATATAGCTCACGGACTCGATTACATAGAGGGATCATAAAGCAAAACTCAAAACTAAATCATGCCATAAGCTTTATTCTTCTAGATCAAGATACTACTAATAGGATCGAACTAAGAAAAAGGTAAAGATAGGAGTTGTGATAGTGATACGATACCGGGGCACCTCCCCCAAGCTTGGCAGTTGCCAAGGGGAGTGCCCATACCCATGTGATTATATCTCCTTTTTGGTCGGTGAAGGTGGAGGTGTTGTTGACTTAGTTGATGGCATAAACTTCTCCCTTAATTTGGCGCTTGAGGGCGGCATTTTGATCCCTCGGATCATCAACCTCCCACCTGTGGTTAATATCTTCTTGCATAGGTCCTGCTTATTTTCCTGCAAAGAGGCGAAAAGGGATAAACTTCGAACTTTGGTTTCTTTACCCTATCAGGGAGACTTGACTTTTTGAACTCCACATGCATGTCCCCGGGTTGAGGTAATGGGACTTAATCTTCATCTGAGCTCGTCTCCTCCTTCCCCTTGGGTTCATAGTCCTCTTCCTCCTCCGTAGTCCAACCATCGTGCTCCACGTCTCCATAGACCTTAGGATTTGCCAAGTAATCATCCACATAGCTTTCTCCTTCCGAATCCTGGGACGACATGTTGATCTAATCTGCAGCAGCAACAGCTTGAGACAAGAACAAAGGATATTTGCGTGATATGGGAGTCAAAACCTTCGGGAGAATATATAATGAATTTTTACCGACCAAAATACGTATCGTGCAAGAAAACAGAGTCCGGAGGGCACACGAGGTGCTCACGAGGTAGGGGGGCGCGCCCAGGGGGGTAGGGCGCGCCCACCACCCTCGTGGGGCCCTCGTGTCCATCCCGGACTGCCACTTATTTTTCATTTTTATAAATATTCCAAAACGGAGAAATATTGCCTTAAAATTTGTTTTGGAGTCGGTTTACTTACACTAACACATAACTATTCCTTTTTGAGATGCAAGCAGTGCAGAAAGTGTCCCTTATGTATTCCTCCGGGGTTACTGTTTCAATAATATTGGTTTCAACATTTATGGGATTACCTCAGATATAATGTTTGATTCTTTGACCGTTTACCACCTTCGGATTCGTGCCTTCAAAGTTGTTGATTTTTATGGCACCGAAACGATAGACCTCCTCGATAACGTAGGGACCTTCCCATTTAGAGAGAAGTTTTCCTGCAAAAAATCTTAACCGAGAGTTGTATAGCAATACATAATCACCTACATTAAACTCACGCTTTTGTATCATTTTGTCATGCCATCTTTTAACTTTTTCTTTAAACAACTTGGCATTTTCATAAGCTTGGGTTCTCCATTCATCAAGTGAGCTAATATCAAATAGCCTTGATACGTCTCCAACGTATCTATAATTTTTGATTGCTCCATGCTACTTTATCTATTGTTTTGGACTATAATGGGCTTTATTTTCCACTTTTATAATACTTTTGGGACTAACCTATTAATCGGAGGCCCAGCCAAATTCTTGTTTTTGCCTTTTTCAAGATTTCGAAGAAACAGAATATCAAACGGAGTCCAAACGGAATGAAACCTTCGGAAACGTGATTTTCTCACCGAACGTGATCCAGGAGACTTGGACCCTACGCCAAGGAACCAGAGAGGCGGTCACGAGGGTGGGGGGCACCCCCCCCCCCTACGGCGGGCCCCCTGCCTCGTGGGCCCCTCGAAGCTCCATCGATGTACTCCTTCCTACTATATATACCTAGTACCCCCAAACGATCAGAACAGGAGCCAAAAACCTAATTCCACCACCGCAACTTCCTGTATCCACGAGATCCCATCTTGGGGCCTGCTCCGGAGCTTCACGGAGGGGCATCCACCACGAGGGCTTCTACATCAACATCATAGCCTCTCCGATGAAGTGTGAGTAGTTTACTTCAGACCTTGGGTCC
The DNA here is from genome assembly GCA_021605145.1 of Aegilops bicornis. NCBI lineage: Eukaryota > Viridiplantae > Streptophyta > Magnoliopsida > Poales > Poaceae > Aegilops > Aegilops bicornis. Next base: position 255,993,907 of record CM038670.1, on the reverse strand, counting down.
ATAGCTAGTAGCTAGATGGCTTCTTCTCTATTTTTGGATCTCAATACAATGTTCTCCTCTCTCGTGGAGATCTATTCGATGTAATCTTCTTTTTGCGGCGTGTTTGTTGAGACCGATGAATTGTGGGTTTATGATCCAGCTTATCTATGAATAATATTTGAATCTTCTCTGAATTCTTTTATGTATGATTGAGTTATCTTTGCAAGTCTATTCGAATTATCCATTTGGTTTGGCCAACTAGATTGGTAGTTCTTGCAATGGGAGAAGTGCATGGCTTTGGGTTCAATCTTGCGGTGTCCTTACCCAGTGACAGAAAGGGTTGCAAGGCACGTATTGTATTGTTGACATCGAGGATAACAAGATGGGGTATTTATCATATTGCATGAATTTATTCCTCTACATCATGTCAGCTTGCTTAAGGCGTTACTCTATTTTTAACTTAATACTCTAGATGCATGCAGGATAGCGGTCGATGAGTGGAGTAATAGTAGTAGATGCAGAATCGTTTTGATCTATTTGTCTCGGACGTGATGCCTATATACATGATCATACCTAGATAACCTCATAACTATGCTCAATTCTGTCAATTGCTCAACAGTAATTTGTTCACCCTTTGTAGAATACTTATGCTCTTGAGAGAAGCCACTAGTGAAACCTATGGCCCCCGGGTCTATTCTCATCATATCAATCTCCACCACTTTTATACTTGCTTTGTTTTTACTTTGCTTTTTACTTTTCACTTTGCATCCTTACACCAAAAATACCAAAAATATTATCTCTATCAGATCTCACTCTCGTAAGTGACTGTGAAGGGATTGACAACCCCTAATCGCGTTGGTTGCGAGTAGCTATCGTTTTGTGCAGGTACGAGGGACTTGTGTGTGGCCTCCTACTGGATTGATACCTTGGTTCTCAAAAACTGAGGGAAATACTTACGCTACTGTGCTGCATCATCCTCTCCTCTTCGGGGAAAACCAATGCAAGCTCAAGACGTAGCAAACCTCTTCTCACCGGCAAGTTTGAAATCATAGTTGAGCTCTTTAATAGCCCAATATGCCTTATGTTCTAGTTAGAGAGGTAAGTGACATGCTTTTCCATAAACCATTTTATACGGAGACATACCCATAGGATTCTTATATGCAGTTCTATAGGCCCATGATGCATCATCAAGTTTCTTGGACCAATTCTTTCTAGACCTATTAACAGTCTTTTGCAAAATTAATTTGAGCTCTCTATTACTCAATTCTACTTGACCACTAGACTGCGGGTGATAAGGAGATGTAATCTATGATTAACTTCATATTTAGCAAGCATTTTACGGAAAGCACCATGAATAAAGTGTGAACCACCATCAGTCATTAAATATCTAGGGACTCCAAACCTCGGAAAAATAACTTCCTTAAGCATTTTAATAGAAGTGTTATGATCAGCACTACTATTTGGAATAGCTTCTACCCACTTAGTAACATAATCAACAGCAACTAAAATATGTGTATATCCATTAGAGGCAGGAAAAGGTCCCATATAATCAAAGCCCCAAACATCAAATGGTTCAATAACAAGTGAATAATTCATAGGCATTTCTTGACGTCTACTAATATTACCAATTCTTTGACATTCATCACAAGACAAAACAAACTTACAGGCATCCTTGAAGAGAGTGGGCAAATAAAACCCGGATTGCAATACCTTATGTGCAGTTCTATCTCCAGTGTGGTGTCCTCCATAAGCTTCGGAGTGACACTTGCGTAGGATCTGTTCCTGTTCATGCTCAGGTACACAACGTCTAATAACACCATCTACTCCTTCTTTATAAAGATGTGGGTCATCCCAAAAGTAATGTCTCAACATAGAAGAACTTTTTCTTTTGTTGGTATGTGAAGCTAGGTGGTATAAATTTAGCAACAATATAATTAGCATAATCAGCATAAAATGGAGTGCTACGAGAAGTGCTTATGACATTTAATTGTTCATCAGGAAAGCTATCATCAATAGGTAGTGGGTCATCAAGAACATTCTCTAACCTAGATGAGTTATCTGCAACGGGGTTCTCAGCTCCTTTCCTATCAACAATATGCAAATCAAATTCTTGCAGCAAGATAACCCATCTAATAAGTCTAGGTTTAGCATCTTTATTTTCCATAAGATATTTAATAGCAGCATGATCGGTGTGAATAGTTACTTTAGAATCAACAATATAGGGTCTGAATTTATCACAAGCAAACACAACTGCTAAAAGTTCCTTTTCGGTAGTAGCATAATTTTTTTGAGCATTGTCTAGAGTCTTACTAGCATAATGGATAACATTTAATTTCTTATCAACTCTTTGCCCTAGAACAGCACCTACAGCATAATCACTAGCATCACAAATAATTTCAAAGGGTAAATTCCAATCAGGTGGCTGAACAACAAAAGGTCAGAGACTAATGCTTTCTTAAGTATTTCAAATGCTTCTACACAATCATCATCAAAGACAAATGGTACATCTTTTTTGTAATAAATTAGTCGAGGCCGAGAAATTTTTGAAAAGTCCTTAATGAACCTCCTATAAAATCCGGCGTGACCAAGGAAACTTCTTATACCTTTGATGTCCTTGGGACATGGCATCTTTCAATAGCATCAACTTTGGCTTTATCAACTTCAATACCTCTTTCGAAACTTTGTGCCCCAAGACAATACCTTCATTAACCATAAAGTGGCACTTTTCCCAATTCAAGACAAGATTAGTTTCTTCACATCTACGCAAAACTTCGATCAAGATTGCTCAAGCAATCATCAAAAGAGGAACCATAGAGCGGAAAAGTCATCCATGAAAACCTCACAAATCTTTTCAAAAAAGTCGAGAATATAGCCATCATGCATCTTTGAAAGGTAGCAGGTGCATTACATAAACCCAAAGGCATACGTCTATAAGCAAAAAGTACCAAAAGGGCATGTAAAAGTAGTCTTTAATTGATCTTTAGCAATACGGTATTTGAGAGAAACCAGAATAACCATCTAGAAAGCAATAATGTGTATGTTTGCATAATCTTTCTAGCATTTGATCGATAAAAGGTAAGGGGTAATGATATTTCTTAGTAGCTTTATTTAATTTGCGGAAATCAATTACCATCCTATAACATGTCATAATTCTTTGCGGAATCAATTCATCTTTATCATTAGGGACAACAGTAATACCTCCCTTCTTAGGGACACAATGGACAGGACTTACCCACTGACTATCAGCAACGGGATAAATTATACCTGCCTCCAGAAGTTTGAGTACTTCTTTTCTTACCACTTCTTTCATTTTAGGATTCAAACGTCGTTGAGGATCACAAACTGGTTTGGCATCCGCTTCCAAGTTTATTTTATGCTGACATAGAGTGGGACTAATGCCCTTAAGATCATCAAGAGTATATCCAATAGCGGCACGGTGCTTCTTGAGTTTTCAATAATCTTTCTTCTTCATGCTCTGAAAGGTTAGCACTAATAATAACAGGATATATTTTCTTTTCATCAAGATAAGCATATTTAAGATTATCAGGCAACGGTTTAAGCTCAAACACAGGATCACCCTTGGGTGGAGGAGGATCCTCTAGATTTTCAACAGGCAAATTGTGTTGCAAAATAGGTTCCTGTTTAAAGAATACTTCATCTATTTCCCTTCTTTCATTCATGAACATATCATTTTCATGGTCTAGCAAATAGTGTTCTAAAGGATCACTAGGAGGTACGACAATAGAAGCAAGACCAATAATTTCATCCTTACTAGGAAATTCTTCCTCACGATGTTGTTTACTAAATTTGGAGAAATTAAACTCATGAACCATATCGTCCAAGCCAATAGTAACAACATTCTTTTCGCAGTCTATCTAAGCATTAACGTATTCAAGAAGGGTCTACCAAATATAATGGGACAAAAGCTATCTTGTGGAGAACTAAGAACAAGAAAATCAGCAGGATATTTAGTTTTCCCACACAAGACTTCAACATCTCTAACAATTCCCTCTGTTGAAATAGTATCTCTATTGGCAAGCTTAATTGTGACATCAATTTCTTCTAACTCAATAGGTGCAATATCATGCATAATTTCTTTGTATAATTCAATGGGTATTGCACTAGCACTAGCGCCCATATCACATAAGCCATGATAACAATGATCTCCTATTTTAACAGAAATAACAGGCACGCCTACCACAGGTCTATGTTTATCTTTAGCACAAGGTTTAGCAATTCTAGAAGTTTCACCACAGAATTGAATAACATGCCCATCAATATTATCAGACAAGAGATCTTTAACAATAGCAATATTAGGTTCTACTTTGACTTGCTCAGGAGGTGTATAAGTTCTGGTATTGCTTTTACGAATGACAGTTGAAGTTTTAGCATGATCCTTTATTCTAACAGGGAAAGGTGGTTTCTCAACATAAGAGGTAGGAACAATAGGATCATTATAAGTGACAGTCTTTTCTTCAACTTTAATAGGTGCAGCTACTTTTACTTCTACGGGAGGATGATATTTAAACCACTTCTCCTTAGGGATAGCAACATAAGTAGCAAAAGATTCACAGAAAGAAGCTATTATCTCAGAGTCAAGTCCATATTTAGTGCTAAACTTACGGAAAATATCGGTATCCATAAAAGATTTAACACAATCAAACTTAGGTGTCATACCTGACTACTTACCTTCGTCGAGGTCCCAATCTTCAGAGTTGCGTTTAATTCTATCCAATAAATTCCATTTAAATTCAATAGTCTTCATCATAAAATAGCCAGCACAAGAAGTATCGAGCATGGTGCGATTGTAATCAGAAAGTCGAGCATTAAAATTCTGAAGAATTGTCACTTTTGAGAGCTCATGATTGGGGCATGAATATAACATTGATTTAAGCCTCCCCCAAGCTTGAGCGATGCTTTCTCCTTCGCGAGGCCAAAAATTATATATATAACGATGAACAAGATGCATAGGATAATACTTTTGATGAAATTCCAATTTCAATCTTTTATAGTTCCATGATCCCGTATCATCACATAGCCTATACCATGTCAATGCGTCTTCCTTCAAAGATAAAGGGAAGACCTTCTTCTTAACAACATCATCGGGTATACCGCAAGCTTAAATAATCCACAAACTTCATCCACATAGAGTAGATGTTCATCGGGATGCTTTGTTCCATCTCGTAAAAGTATTAGCTAGCAGTTTTTCCATCATACCCAAAGGAACTTCAAAAGGAGTTTCATTTTCAATAGGTTCAGTAGGTTGAGGAGCAACTCTTTGCTCTACTGGACGGGGTGAAGATACCCCGAACAAGCCCCTCAGAGAATTACTTTCCATAGTAACAAGTGACAGAAAATTTCAGCACACTATATAAATTTTTCCTTACCAAAGGCGCTACACTCCCCGGCAACGGCGCCAGAAAAGAGTCTTGATGACCCACAAGTATAGGGGATCTATCGTAGTCCATTCGATAAGTAAGAGTGTCGAACCCAACGAGGAGCAGAAGGAAATGGTAAGCGGTTTTCAGCAAGGTATTCTCTGCAAGTACTGAAATAAGTGGTAACAGATAGTTTTGTGATAAGGTAAATTGTAACGAGCAACAAGTAACAAGAGTAAATAAAGTGCAGCAAGGTGTCCCAATCCTTTTTGTAGCAAAGGACAAGCCGAACAAACTCTTATAATAGGAAAAGCGCTCCCGATGACACATGGGAATATCGTCAAGCTAGTTTTCATCACGTTCATATGATTCATGTTCGGTACTTTGATAATTTGATACGTGGGTGGACCGGTGCTTGGGTGCTGTTCTTACTTGAACAAGCATCCCACTTATGATTAACCTCTATTGCAAGCATCTGTAACTACAACAAAAGTATTAAGGTAAACCTAACCATAGCATGAAACATATGGATCCAAATCAGCCCCTTACGAAGCAACGCATAAACTAGGGTTTAAGCTTACATCACTCTAGCAACCCATCATCTACTTATTACTTCCCAATGCCTTCCTCTATGCCCAAATAATGGTGAAGTGTTATGTAGTCGACGTTCACATAACACCACTAGAGGATAGACAACATACATCTCATCAAAATATCGAACGAATACCAAATTCACATGACTACTAATAGCAAGACTTATCCCGTGTCCTCAGGAACAAACGTAACTACTCACAAAGAATATTGATGTTCATAATCAGAGGGGTAATAATATGCATAAAGGATCTGAACATATGATCTTCCACCAAGTAAACCAACTAGCATCAACTACATGGAGTAATCAACACAATAGCAACCTACTACCACCAATCCCGGACTTGGAGACAAGAATTGGATACAAGAGATGAACTAGGGTTTGGAGATTAGATGGTGCTAGTGAAGATGTTGATGGAGATTGCCCTCTCCCGATGAGAGGAGCGTTGGTGATGATGATGACGATGATTTCCCCCTCCCGGAGGGAAGTATCCCCGGCAGAACAGCTCCGCCGGAGCCCTAGATTGGTTCCGCCAAGGTTCCGCCTCGTGGCGGCGGAGTTTCGTCCCGAAAGGTTGCTTCTGATTTTTTTCTCATCGAAAGACTTCATATGGGAGAAGATGGGCATCGGAGAGCCACCAGGGGGCCCACGAGGTAGGGGGGCGCGCCCCGGGGGGGGCGCCCCCCACCCTCGTGAGCAGGGTGTGGGCCCCCTGGCCTTCATCTTTGGCGACGATTTTTCTTTATTTATTTTAAGATATTCCGTGGAGTTTCAGGACTTTTGGAGTTGCTCAGAATAGGTCTCCAATATTTGCTCCTTTTCCAGCCTTGAATTCAGCTGCCGGCATTCTCCCTCTTCATGTAAACCTTGTAAAATAAGAGAGAATAGCCATAAGTATTGTGACATAACATGAAGTAACAGCCCATAAAGCGATAAATATCGATATAAAAGCATGATGCAAAATGGATGTATCATGCTCTTCTTCCATGGAAGCGCCTCGAAGCGCTTCCACCAGGCTATCCGGTGTCGTTGATGCGACAGAAGTCCTCGGCACGGGCGGCTCGCCCTCCCTAACGAGGGGCTGCCCTGCCTAAGTCCGGAACCGTCGGAGGTTCCGGAGCAGTGTTCGGTCGAGAGTCCGACTTGTTGCGGCTCTCATCGACGCGATCCGCGGGGACCTTGAACCCCGCAAGTCCGACATTCGGAAGTCCGCCTTGGGGCGTCTCTAGGGTCACCTCCCCCTGCTCGGGGAACCTTCGGGACAACACCTCCGTGTCATCCGCAGGCTGAGGAGTGGTGGCTGTCGGGAGCGAGTTCATCTCTGAAGTGCTCAGAGACCCATCCGAAGACGACACCTCCGGATGAGCCCTGGCCGGACTGCATATTTGTTCGGCGTTATTAAACAGCTATGACGTAAAACCACGGTAGAGTGCGGACACTTACGATCGCGCCGGGGGCTTCCCCTTGGGCAGCCACCCTTCATCGCTTTGAGCGGCCGTGGTGGAGTAGTCCGGAAGGGATGTTTTCCCCTTCTTGGACGCCCCAGCCTCCCCCTCCGGGGCGGCTTTTCTCTTCTTCTCCCCCTCAGTGCGGGGAGGTGGAATTTCTTCTTGATTCCCCCCCGCCTCTGCGGGAGGAATCTGTCTCGTCGTCATCAGACGACAGAGGTATAACGACCTTGTGCAGAGGGCCTCTTCCGGCCCCCTGGCCCGCTTCGCCGGACCCCTCATCCTTTCCGGATGGGGCGTCTTCTCCTTCTTCCTCCTCCCCTTCGTGGGAGGAGTCTGCCTCATCATCCTCGGACGAGGCTTCTGGCGCAACCTTACGCCGGAGACCCTTTCGGGTCTTCGGGGCCTTCTTCTCGGCCTTCTTCTCCGGCACCCTGTATGGTGCCGGGACCAGCATCTCCGTCAGGAGAGCGTCAACTGGGCCCTCTGGTAGTGGAGCCGGACAGTAAACCTGCTCCGCTGTCTCCACATAATCCTAAGGAAAATATGTATAACTACTTAAGGATCTCCCTTGAACATATTGGGAAAAACCGAGTCCAGTGGTAGTCTGAGAACTCACCTGACTAGGAGCCCGCGTAGTGTGAAGCCCGCGGTCCTCGGACATGGGAGGAGGCACTTCAGAGGCCTTGAACAGCACCTTCCATGCGCCTTGGTGCGTCATGTCATAGAGCTTCCAGAGCGTCTGGTGTTTGGCCGGGACGAACTCCCATAGATTGACTGCCCGCCTTTGACAGGGCAGGATCCGGCGAACAAGCATGACCTGGATCACGTTGACAAGCTTGATGTTCTTGTCCTTCATGCTTTTGATGCATGTCTGGAGTCCGGTCAGCTCCGTAGAATCGCCCCAGGACAGGCCCTTCCTTTCCCAGGAGGTGAGCCGCATGGGGGCTCCAGACCTGAATTCGGGGGTCGCCGCCCAGTTGGCGCCGCGCGGTTCGGTAACGTAGAACCACCCCGACTGCCATCCTTTTACGGTCTCCGCAAAGGAGCCGTCCAGCCAGGTGACATTAGGCATCTTGCCCACCATGGCTCCTCCGCATTCCGCTTGCTGGCCGCTTACAATCTTCGGCTTCATGCAGAAGGTTTGCAGCCATAGGCCGAAATGAGGCCGGATGCGGAGGAAAGCCTCGCATACGACGATGAACGCCGAGATGTTGAGGACGAAATTCGGGGCTAGATCATGGAAATCTAGCCCGTAGTAGAACATGAGCCCGTGGACGAAGGGGTGAAGTGGAAACCCCAGTCCATGGACGAAGTGGGCGACGAACACGACTCTCTTGTGGGGTCCCGGGGTCGGAATGACCTGCCCAGCATCCGGTAGCCGGTGCGCTATGTCTGCGGCCAAGTATCCGGCCGCCCGAAGATTTGTGATGTGCTTCTCCTTGACGGTGGAAGCCACCCACTTGCCTCCTGCTCCGGACATGTCTAGCTGTGCGGAGGAGACTTGGGCTTGGGCGTTGGAGCTCGAGGGGGCAAGAGTGGGCAATAGGAGGAAGAAGGCGTGGGTAAAAATGGGGAAATCTTATCCCTTTATAGAGGCGACGAAAGCGGTGCGCCTCCCCACTTGCCCGTTGGGAATCGCTTGCTTCCCAAGCGCCACGATTAATGATGTGGTGGGATTACCTGTACCCGTATTGATGAGAATCCCGTGATAAGGGGGCACGATCTCTGCTTTGACAAGACGTGTCAAGGAAACCGCCTCGCAATATGCGTTGTGGCTGGTTGTGGAAAGACGGTTCGAATAATGACCCGACCATAACGACACGTCGCGTTGCCTAAAAAGTTGTCAGCAGATTGCATTTGTGAAGCATCATTCTCTCTACGGTGGCATGCGAAGATCATCTTGTGGATCCGGACACGGTTTGAGTGTTCGATAACCACTTTGGAATATTTGGAAGAGGAACCTGCCTTGCAATGCCGAAGACAATACTGCGCGCCGGACTCATCATCATTGAAGCTTGGTTCAGGGGCTACTGAGGGAGTACTGGATTAGGGGGTATCCAGACAGCCGGACTGTGTATAACGTCCGGACTATTGAAGCGTGAAGATACAAGACTCAGGACTTCGGTCGTGTCCGGATGGGACTTTCCTTGGCGTGGAAGGCAAGCTTGGCGATCCGGATATTATATTTCCTTCCTTGTAACCGACTCCGTGTAAACCCTAGCCCTCTCTGGTGTCTATATAAACCGGAGAGGTTGGTCATAGAAGGCCGATCACAATTACAATCATACCATAATAGGCTAGCTCTTAGGGTTTAGCCTCTACGATCTCGTGGTAGATATACTCTTGTACTATCCATATCATCAATATTAATCAAGCAGGAAGTAGGGTTTTACCTCCATCGAGAGGGCCGAACACAGGTAAACATCTGTGTCCCTCGCTTCCTGTTACCATCGGCCTTGACGCACAGATCGGGACCCCCTACCCGAGATCCGCCGGTTTTGACACCGACAGTCCCCTCCCACTCCAGGGTCGTCTGGTCAACTCCGGCTGCTCCGGTCGATGCCCGGTCCTCCACCACTGGTGGCTCCGACTGCTGCAAGTCCGTGGCCTCCGGAACCGCACCGTGGCCGGGTCCTCCACGGCCTTGGCGTCGGCCTCCGCCTGCGCCTTGGTCGCTGCATCTGCCTGCGCCCTGGCTGCTGCCTCGGCCTCCGCGTGAGCCGCGGCGTCCCGTGCCTCCCGCGAATTCCTCTCTGTCGCCTCCGGAAGGGAGGCGGCCGGATCCACACGCCGGGTCTCCTCAAAGCCGCCAGCTGGTCCGATCAGCGAGGCGGATGGAGCCTGCGATATGGAAAGGGGGGCCTTGCGCAGCGAAGCAAGCAAAAATAAGAAACTCACAAGAGAGAAACAACTAAGACAAGAACAGTCAGAGCGCTCACCCGGACACCATTGGGTGCTCCTTTGGGGCCTTCCGAAGGGCAACCGTCTTCACGGGCTCTTGCCTCTTGGTCATGGCCGCTTGCTTGGTCTTCTTGTGCGGTCGGCTGTCGTATAGTTCCTCGATGCGGCACTTAGACGCGTCGGGTGCACCAGTCGGCGCCCTACCTATCAGCCGAGCCGTCGAGGAGCCAGCACCTGCCCTGTCGGCACCTTCGGGGCGGCATTGTTCGTCGTCGTCTTCATCATCATCCAGCCAGTCCCAGACATTGCCTCCTCCCCCAGTGGCGTCATCATCGCCTTCGTCCTCCAACGCGGCCGCCCCCAGCTCAGGGTCGGCCACGTCTCTCTTCTCGCGGTATGCCATCCACTGGTGGCCTGGAGCCGGAGCGCTGGTTGCCGCCTGGCCAGGGAAGCATTGCGCCGCTTCCGGATGGTCAACTCGGGTGAAGAGCATGGCATAAGCAAAGAAGGGGGACCAGATACTAATGTTGGCAGTGGATTGGTGTTGTTGTACGGCTCCTTGCCGAAGCTCCAGTCGGTTTCACTGAGCTAGTTTTTGAAGAAGTAATTGACGTGTCGGACCACCTCCACAGTCGGCAACTCTTAGTCGACATCTGACACGGGTCCCGACGGCCGCTCATGTCGCAAATCAGGTGCGGTCGGGCTTGGAGGGGCGACACTCGGCGCTGGACGAAGGCGGACAGCAGGTCCGCCGGCTTGAGTCCCTCCAGGTCCGTCATCTCCTAGAGCCGGACAAGGACATTGGCGATTGCAGCCAGCACCGGCTTCAGCTGCTGCCCCCGGTTGTGTTGTGGCTCTGCAGGCGGGCCGCTTGCAAAGTCCGGCAGGTTGATGATGTCTCGAGTCGGGTCAAGGTTGCGGACGTAGAAGTATGACTTCTGCCACAGCTTTGCCGACTCCAGCAGCGTGATGGTCGGGAAGCGGGTCCCAGAGCCGGTGCGCCGCACAGCAACGCAGGCCCCGCACTGCGCCGGTTCGCCCCTGGATTGGGTACCCAACTTGAGGTAGAAGAACTTGCCCCACAACATGAGCGTGGGCAAGACGATGAGGTAGCCCTCGCAGAAAGTAACAAAGGCAGAAACACCACTGTGTTAGGAATGAGGTGGTGAGGTTGGAGATGGTAGAAGTCGAGGAAGGAGCGGAGGAAGCTCCTTGCCTGCGGGCCGAATCCTCTGAGGAAGTGGGTCCTGAAGACGAAGAACTCGCTGGCCCTCGGCGCCGGCGAGATCTCCCGCGCTTCGAGAAGGCGCGTCCCCACCAGCGCTGCAGTAGGCATCCTCTACGTCGCGTGGAGGAACACGAGGTGGCCGTCGTGCACATTAGAGCCGTCCCAATCACCGCGCGCCATGGCCCATGATGGCTCGGCGATAGCGCGGCAAGGCTGGACAGCGGCGAAGGGGCGGCAGCCCTTCGCCAGCGTGCGGTGGCGCAGCAGCAATGAGGGGGCAAAGGAGCAAGGAGCAGAGGAGCAGGGAAGAAGAAGAAGAGGAAGGATGGGGCGCGCGTGCGTCTGGCCGCCCCCCCCTCCTCCTCCATTTATATGGCGGCAACGGCAGAGTCGAGGCGACGCCTAGTGGGGGCATGGGGATTAACCGCGCCCACGCCCCGCACGACCCCGTGAATCCCGCGCCATCATGGCACACTTTTAATTTGCCCCGGAAGGGCAACCGCCCCCCTCGGCCGCAGCGGATCCGCGCGCGTGCCGAGGCCCTATAGTGGTAGGCCCGAGCCTACAGTGACATCCCGTCGTGCGTGTGGGCTAGCAGGCCGGCCTGGCCTGCTAGCGACACATGGCATGCGGGCAACGGGCGGCAGGCCCGCCGCTCGGTGGCGTTCCATGCAGCTCCCGCCTCGACGATTCAAATCCACCAGGCGGCCGGCCCTGTCTCGGCCGGCTCCTGGCAGGCGGCTTCTTCCAGTCGAACAAAGCAAAGGCATAGGATCTCTTAGAGGAGGAAACTGCTGAGGCACTCTGGCTTTGAGTCGTGGCGCCTCACCAGCTTTGGGGACTACTGTCGGAAGGATAGACCACGGGTAGCCTCATCCACAGCCCTTAGCATTTCAAGACATCGGGGCTAGCCCAGCCCCTCGAGCCTAGCAACCAGGCGGCCGGCTTCCAGAAGGCGGCACCCCTTCGGAAGGCAGTCAAGACCACGCGGTCGGCTCCTATAAGACGGCGTGTTCCCAGAAGACGGCTTGAGGAGCAGGCCGGCCTCCAGCAGCCGGCCTGTCCTCCCCCTCGGAGTCTGTACTCAACCACTACGACAAGACGGGGCGTGGCTGCTGGACCACCCACTCCCCCGAATCCCGGAGGAGCATGGCTACAGTGTGAGATGACCAAGCAGCCACCTACCTGCCAGGCGCAGGACTGTAGCCATGCGACTCATGACACGACCCTCGTCAGCGAGGGTCAATATGGCCCGCAGGCAGCGGGTCCTACCTGTCCGTGAGCTACCAGAAGACGGCACGCCACCAAAGGGCGGTGCTAGGGGGCGGGCCGGGTCCCAGCAGACCACCCTCCCCTCTCGGAGTCCGCACTCACCTGCTCCTATGAGATGGAGCGTGGCTACAGTGTGCGCTGACCAAGCGGCCACCAACCCACCGTACGCGGGACTGTAGCCATACGGCTCCTCACGCGGCCTCCGTCATCAAGTACGAAGCTACGACAAAAGGCAATCAGCATGGCCCGCAGGCGACGGGCCCTACCTATCGGCTGGATTCTCGGCAACTGGCGGGGCCCTCCAGAGGCAGGCCCCATTAGCCGGCGGAGAACCCGGCGACCCTAGACACTGACGTCTGGGACCTACACCCGGACGTATTACCATTGTACCCCTAGGGGGTTGGCCTATAAAACCCCCAGGGCTCACCCATGCAAAGGGTTCAGCCCTCATCCCACTCACACACCATAGCTAGGAGAAGAGAGCTAGCCTTGCCCTTTTTCCTCCTCTAACAACACAGCTCAAGGAGCAACCTTGTACACCATTTGATCATAGTCATCATGCGGAGACCCCGCAGAGCAGGACTAGGGGTGTTATCTCCCTGGAGGGCCCTGAACCTGGGTACGTCTCGTGTGCTATCGAGCTCGTGCTCACTCCCGCTTCCAGGGCCCGACGACGTCCTCTTGGCTCCACCCATAATAAGCCACTCCCTGGCATCTGACGTGAGATTACCACGATAAGGAAGGATACAAGGCTTTTGTTCATGAAGAATACATTTCCGGAGACGAAGATGACGGTGATGATGATCAAGTCGGCACAGCCGCCATTGCCATGCATGCCACTACCTCCTCCTCCACCACCGTTCTCTTCGACTCTCCAAACGAGGACAAGCCTTTCACTCATCGATGCCTTATGGCCAAAGAGGTAAAAACTAAGTCCAAATAAAAAAACCGCCGTCTACACTCCCAATGTATCATGTGAGATAGTGGAGGATGAGTGTGACGAGGGCGTGGTAATGATGAGGAATCCTTAATGGCTCTCATGAAAACTCTTCATGGTGAAGCTCGTGCTTGTTTTGGCGATCTCCTTAATTCACTCACCAAACACGATGACTTTATTGAGAACATTGAAAACCTCCTCGTAGAGGAAAAGGAGAGAGTTGAACTCCTCAAGCACGAACTAAATGAAGAGAGTGTCATGAGAGCATCACTTGAGGAAGCCTTTTCAGCTCATCAAATTGACTTTGTTAAAACCATGATGCCTTGCAACTTGCTCTTGAGAAGAAAGATGCTCTTAATGTTAGAGTTGAAAAGCTTCTAATTGATCACACGAGACTTGTTGAGGAACATGAGTTCCTTGTGACTAATTCCAAGGTTGTCAAAGGTGACCTCATTGCCCTCACCGAGTTTTATGTTCAACCTAAAGCTAAAACCATTAAGGCTCTCACTTCCGTACCTCATATGGATTTAACTGATGATTCTTGTATGGCTAACTTTGTTCATGATTACACCTCTCTCCAAGAGGAGAATAAGAAGTTAAAGGCCCAATTTGAGAAAGGGCTTGTATCATGCGTCCAAGGGGAGAAAAACCTTAATGACCTCTTGAGTAACCAAAAGGAGTGTGTTGCCAAGGAGGGAATTGGGTTTGATCCCGCATCCATGAAAGTGCGTTATATCGACTAGAGGGGGGTGAATAGGCGATTTTTATGAATTCTTCACTGAGGAATTTGCCGGTGAGGAAATTCCTTAGCGAAGAACTACTTGCAGCGGAATAAGTACTCAGAAGTAAGCATAACAGAATGCAGGCATGGTCATCATGATGAAATGAAGACAAGCACAGAGTACAGAAAGCGTAATCACGGGATAACACAAGATGAAGACAAACAGACTAAAGAAACTGAACTGAGGAAATTGAGAAAGTCTTCAGTCAAAGTCTTCCAACACAGATATGATCAAGCACTTAACACAGTAATGAGGAAATGAAAGAGTTGAGGAAATAGAACCAGTAAGCTTGGTGAAGACAATGATTTGGTAGACCGGTTCCAAGCGATGTCTCGGTTATGCGTCTGGGTTGGAGCGGTGAGTATTTAAACTCGAGGACACACAGTCCGGACACCCGATCCCCGAGCACGCAGCTTCAGGACACCAAGTCCTCACCGTATTCTCCTTGAACTAAGGTCACATGCAGACCTCGTCCAATCACTCGTGGTAAGTCTTGAGCGACTTCCAAACCTTCACAAACTTCGGTCACTCGGCGATCCACAATTCCTCTTGGATGCTCTAGACCATGACGCCTAACCGTCTGGAAGAAGCACAGTCTTCAAAGGTAACAAGTGTCGAATCCACGCAGGATCAATCTCTTCAGTGATGCTCAATCACTTTGAGTTTGTAGGTGTTTCGGTTTGGGTTTTCCTCACTTGATTATTTTCACTCAAAGTCCTCGGAGGATGGGATGCTCTCAATTGACAAGTGACAGTTTCTCTCGGAGCAGCCAACTAGCTAGTGGTTGTAGGGGGCGGCTATTTATAGCCTAGGGAGCAGCCCGTGATAATACATAAACGCCCTTCAATGATATGACCGTTAGGTGGATAAGATATTTTGAGACAGCTAGCGCGTAGCACAGCAACGGTCGGAAATTTGAGGTTCAAATTCCTCAGGGCTATCATGTTCCTCCTTTGTGTAGGCAATCCGACCTTTGGCGAATTCCTAACTCCTCGGTCAAAACAAATTCTCAGCAACGGAAGAACTTCGCCTCATCCTTTGAAGAAATTGACCGAACTGTATGAGATTTCCAATGGCTTCACTCGAAGGGATTGGTAGGTGTAGGATTTTGAGTTGAGCATCACATTGAAATTTTTCCTTAGTATTTCCTCGACCCCTTTAACGGCAGTGTTTCCTATGACTCAAGAAAGAGAAAGCGAAACTATGAAAACAAAAGTCTTCACGCTTCATGTTCCTCAAATGAATACCAAGTCTTCAAGGTCACACCAATTTCTTCACTTTCAAAGTCTTGAGAATACCAAAGTCTTGATCGAAGAACTTCATTTTTAGGGTCGACTTTCTCTGTAAATATCAAACTCCTCATAGACTTATAGACTTGTGTACACTCATAAGCGCATTAGACCCTTAACCTATAAGTCTTCAATACACCAAAATCACTAAGGGCACTAGATGCACTTACAATCTCCCCTTTTGGTGATTGATGACAATATAGGTTAAGTTTTCAACGGGGATAAACATATGAAGTGTAAATATTGATATTGAGGAATTTGATTGCAAGATATAGAAGAACTCCCCCTGAAGATGTGCATAGTGAGGAATTTGCTTCTGATGCACACTTGAAGAGTTGAATCATGGAGATCTCCCCCTGTATCTTGTAATTCATACACACATTTGACATATAATATGAAGAATTTGAAATGCATGATGAAATATGGTGACTGATGTAATTCAGCATGCGTGTATTAATATATAATGAGGAATAAGCATGCAGAAGAACACATCAAAAGTATCAGAGCACCATCGGGTTTAAGATTACAACTTGATCCAATAAAGTTTCAGAAGAGCGAGAGTTGTAACTTAGCAAAAAAAACGGCCATATAATATAGACCCGCTTGAAGACTAACTCAACTTTCTCCCCCTTTGTCATTGAATGACCAAAAGGATCGAAACTGAGGACTAACGCATACGAAGAACATCAAGTTGATGGAGGAGCGCCAGCGTTGTCGGGGTCGTTTGTCGTAGTAGGGCATGCCGCAGTGTCGTCCAAGTCTTCATGTTCATCAGTGTCGCGCGATGAAGAATAGGAGCTGGCCATCAAGGAAGGAACCTTGACCTTCTTGTATTTCTTTGGTGGAGGTGCAGACCAGTCAAATTCTTCCTTGAGACCCATTTTCTTCAGATCTTCTTCGATGTAGACATGGGACAAAACAGCCCAGGTACGGTTGAAGGTTTCATGGAGGTAGTATTGATTTTTCTTCACTGCATTATGGGTTGAGGTCATGTTGTGAAGAATTGAACCAAACTGACGCTTGACCCATTTATGATTGCGATCAACCTGCCGATGAAGACTGAGGAGAAGGCGACAATTAGTCCTCACCACAGGTCTTTGTGCCTTGAGGATTTGGCTTGGTTGTGTTGGCGGCAGAGTCATGGGTGGCAGAGTCATCATTTGTTGAGTAGGATGCAGCCTTGCGAAATTGACCATCTAATGGACGAATGCCTTCATCTATCACAGCAGCGGCCTTGCCTTTGTTATCAGCTGAGGAAAATGTCCGTTTGAGGACTTCAATCGGAGGCAAGTAGCTGCAGTGATTCAAAGTATCGACTTTGTAATGGCGAGTGAAGACCTTGTTACGATGAATCTCATAATCCAAGGTGCATAAGGCTTGACTCAAAAGGTGACATAGCGACATTGGCCAGAGTCCTCATGAAGAAATCATGGAAGTTGACGGGAACGCCATGAATGATATTGAAAAGCAGATTCTTCATGATGCCAACGACTTCTTCTTCATTCGAGTCGTGGCCTTTGATTGGACTCAATGTCTTCGTCAAAATGCGATAGACAGTCCGAGGCGCATATAGTAATTCCTTCAAGGGGAGGACTGAGTGGTAGGGTACGAAGCAATTCAGTAGCTGGTGCCTTGTAGTGAGTGTTTTCTGACATCCAGTCCAGCACCCATGAGTTCACATCTTCAGAATCTCCTGTGATGTGCAGCGTCATAAAGAATTGAAGAATGAGTTCTTCATTCCAATCACATATGTCGGTGCAGAAATTTAATGATCTAGCGTCGTGAAGAACATCGAGGACTGGCTCGAAGCCCGGCAGAGATTCCATGTCCACATGAGGAATGTGTGCATGATCGAAGACTTTGTCTTTGTTGAACGACCGAGGAATAGAAATTGGCCTGGTTGGCCGTCCAGAAACGCCTCTTCCTTATGCGAGCAGAATCATAGGGGTTGTAATCTGTGAAGAACACATGCTCGCCGAAGAAATCTTTAGCCTTGAACTTTTGCTTCCTTGAGAATGGATCATTTGGCTTTGGCAGGGGAGTGTAAGTGAGTTGCATCACGACTTCAGGAATCGCAATCTCAGGTTCTTCAAGCTGAGGAATTTCTGGTTCCTCTTTAGTGGCAGTCTGCGTGTTCAAGTGATCAGTAGCAGCAGTTTCTTCAGCAGTAGTGCTGGAATTTCTTCACGTACAGATGAAGTGGGGTGAGTTTCTTCAGAGCCCATTTGAACGGTTGGTGCGAGGGATCGAGGTATTTCTTTGTAAAGGGGTGAAGAGTGGAGAATTGGGGTGCTGACTTTCCGAAAAGTCATCATTCATCACTGGGGTAATGCACCAATATCCACGTCTTCATCTTCCATTTCTTCAACGCCAGCCTCTTCAGCTGTGAACTGAGGCATGGGCGAGGAGACAACGGGTGTTGAAGGGATAGCATCCACTTCAATTTCTTCATCAATCTGCTTTCGACGAGCAGCAAAATGATTTTCTTCATCGGATCCGCTTAGGGATCACATATTCTTCACCAAAAGGAACAAGGTCCTTTGATGGCATGGTTGAGATCGAACGACATCAATTGGATTTGCAAATGAACTTGTCATAGGCTTCATTTTCTTTGGGTGAGGAATCAAGCGGTGATGCTTTCCTTTTCTTCATAGCTGGACGCTCTGCAGCCTTGGTCTTCTTCACATCTAATGCAGATGGAAGAGTTGGAGTTGGTGTAGGCGCAGGAGGAGCAGAGGAATCTGCTTGATTTTCCTCAGGCGCAACTGATGCAGTTGCCCTGACTTCTTCATTTTCTTTAGGCGCACCACTAGTGGATGCCCTGGCAATGTCTTCAGCGGCTGGAATGCAGTCATCACTGGAACTAACATTTTCTTCAAAGATCGAAAGTCATCGGAAGGTCTTGGCATGTTCTTCAGTTCTTTGGCGAAGCTTCAGCCTGAGGAATTTCCTGTTGCGATGGAGCTGCCACATTGGAGGTGAATTTCTCAGTCAGTTTAACAAATCTGACTTTGGCACCTTGCCAATCAGCATAGTAGGCATTGAAGTTATTGCTCAGGGCCTTGATTTCAGACTGGATTTTTATAAGCTCATCAGTTGTCATAGAGACAACGTTGGTCTTCAAAAACTTTTCTTTCCTATACTGTGCTTTCTTGATCTGCCTGGCCTTCTCATATTTCCATTTTTCTTCAGAGATGAAATGGGTTGACATGTGACTTTGGCCAGAGTCAAATTGAAATCAGGCATAGGAGTGTATCGGATCCTTGTGCCAGAGATCAATATAATCGAGGATCAACTTAGGATCCAATAGCAGTGGCACATTAGTGCTTTTGGCTCTAGCGGCCCTGACTTGCTGTCTCTGATGATCTCAGCAAGTTCTTCATCATCAGCTTCGTCTTCTTCAGACGGTACTTGGAAGGCAACCTGCTTCTTCTAAGGACTAGGGAGAGGACCTCGTCTTGCAGTGGCCTTTTTCTTCAGTAGAGACGGACCCGTTGAAGAATTGGGTGCAGCTGAGGAACTAGCTGAGACACCTGAGGCAATGGAGATGCCTGCCGTCCTTTGGCACGTGGCAAGATGCACAGTGCAGAGGACTTTGTCGAGCGTCAAGACTTTGGCGGAGGAGCTGAAGATTCTGGAGGAGCAGGAGCAGCATGAGGAATTGGCCGTGAGGGCTTTGAGGATTCTGGCCGTGAGGGCATTGCTGAGGAACTAGGCCTTGAGGGCACTGGAGGTGAAGCACTTGGCTTGCGCGCGGGCTTCTTTGCCATAGATTTCTTTGGCTTGACAGCAGAGGCCTCAGCAGAGGCAGCAGCAGCAGCAGAGTCCTCATTGAATTTCCTCACTGCTTCTTTGGCTTGCCTGGCCAGCTTGGCTTGGCGCTTTGCCCATTCATCAGGATAATCCTCACCGCGCTTGAGGCTGGTGGGATCTGCTACTTGGCCAGGTGCCAATGGTGGTCTTGGGCATGGAGGATTGAGTGCGAATTTCTTCATGTACTTTGGAGTTACATACCTGTACTCCCTCCATTCTCTTGCCCATCTCCTTTCTATCCTCTGGATGTGCACCTTGCGCTGATTTTTGTTCTCCTTACCAAGCTTGGCCTCATTAGGAGTGCAATAGGCTTTGTATATGTCATCAGGGATCTCAAAGGCAGTCATGACCTCAGGCTTCTTTCCTCCTTTCTGTGGCTTCTTACCGTCTGCCATTTTCTTCAGTTGAGGAATTTGAACAATCGAATCCTCTGAAGAAGTATGCAACTTTTCTTCGAGGAACGCTGCAAATGAGTTAAGTTGATGAGAACCTAGTGATTCAGCAGTGGATATGAGTACCTGTGAACAGAGTATAGTTGCGAGGAATTTGGAGAGGTCATATGCGTTCTCAGAAGGTTTTTCAAAAAGAACAAGTTTGAGGAATTTTGACCAGATGAGTCTTGAAGAATTTCACTAAGCGTTCTTTGTCTTAGGTTCCAGAGTTGTATAGATCGAAGATCCACACAATTGAGGAATCTTGAAGAAAAATGATGCGTAGAGAAACGAATCAAGAACACATGACATGTGAGGTGTTTAGTGTGTGAGGATTTGAAGAATAAAACACCTTTGAGGAAATTGTAGAAATCATTTGAATCAAAGAGGGCAGTAAAAGTAACTTTTAATTACCCTGAACGAAGAACACGACGAACTGTGAGATGGAGAGGTGAAGTTCGTCAGTGCAGATCTTCCACGCCCTAACTCGGCGGAGGAAGACGGCTACGGTGGCGGCGGAGTGAAGATTTCCGCGGCCGGCGCGAGTACGACGGCGATGAGGTCGAGGTAGTGAAGCTCTTCCTCACCGGCGACGATGAAGTAGCGGCGGCGCTAGGGTTTGAGAAGCTCGGCGGAGACGAGGGAGCGGCGGAGTAAAGGAAGTGAGGAAGGAGAGGGATATTTATAGCCACGGTGAAAAAACTGTTCGCTCAAGATTTCTGATTTAACGTGCCCCTGACCCTTCTCATTCGCATGACATGTGTCACCCACGTACTGAAAAGTGGAGATCGTGTTAGATCGCGGGTGAATAGATAAGTCTATTGTGGGAAGCGGAACGGTTTGAGCGGCAAAGCCGAAAATTTGGATAAGATAAGTTAAAAGTTTTGTTCGCAAATTCTTCAGCTGACAAGGACATGGTGAAGATTTCGAACGAGTTTCGAATAGAATGCACCTGAAGAATTTGTGAATAGATTGGGTTGAGTATAGCATAGAGGGGGAAGGGTCCGATCACATTCACTTAGCAGAAGAACAACTTGAAGAAATAGCCATAAGTGAATGTTGTAGAGGACATAAACCCATATATATATATATATATATATATATATATATATATATATATATATATATATATATATACATAAACACTATTCTGATCACGGGATCAGAATAATATTCTGATCACAACATGAACTTCCCGAGTAACACGCATGACCTTCCCCAAGTACTAGGTTGAACTTCAGCTAAAAAGTGTCAAAATGAGGCTTGCGATATACCGTTCGAAAGGTATGGATACCAATATCATGATCCAAGTTAACTTTTTGGCAAAATGTAGGCGGTTTAAGAGCAGTATTGAAAACCGTTTTTTCTTCATACAAAAAACGTGAATCGTATTTTCGATCGCATTTCTAAACCATTTATCGAAATGAGGTAAATAATATAGCGTTTGAAAGCTGCTGCAAAACCGCTTCTTCGACATGTTGAAAGTTTTCTCTAATTCCCTGTGGATAAAGAGTAGTTTTGAAAATCGTTAAATTTCGTAAACCGAACAGCCGACTTCGTATTTTCAATGTATTTTCTAAACGGATAATCCATTTGAGCCAAATGATATGGCATTGGAAAGCTTGTGAAAATGCGCTACTTTTTCATGTTAAAAGTTTTTTTTAATTTGGAACGGTTTAAAAGTAATTCAGAAAACGGTACAAGTTCCATCGAGTTCATATTTTCGAGATAAGTGTTTAACCGTACGTCCGAATGCAACAAATGCTATGGTGTTGGAAAGCCTGAGGAAATGCGAAACTGTTTCGTGTATATTGTTTCTCCCAATTTCTTACGGTTTTAAGTCAAATTTAAAAATGGCTAAAAACGTATTTTTTGCATAAATTTTACAAACTTTATCGAAATGTGAAAAATATTATATCGCTGAAAAGCTACGAAAAATACGAAACTTTTTCATGTTGATGGGTTTCTCTGATTCCTAGCCGTTTTGAAGTAATTACGAAAATGGCGAGATCATTCATTCTTCCTTTATCGCGAAACTGGTTCTTCAAAAATGCACCGCTTGAAGAACCTGAACTTCTCGGCATGTGTACTTGAACTTCACTCTGTTTTTCACGTGCTTTTTTGGCTCGCAGCTCTCCACCCACTCACCGGAATTGAGCAAGTGATATACCGATGGAAAGCTGTTGTAAACACGCAACTTTCCCGTGTTGATTATTTTTTCATACTCGCGACGGTTTTAAAGTTTTTCATCCGAAATTCATTGAGTGTAGTAATTGAACTTCTTGCTGTTTTCATGTTGAACTTCTTGCTGTTTTCACTCTGACGTATTTTTAATAACGAGGAAAATCTGAGTTTTTATAATCATTGAACTTCTCCATCTTTTTAATATGGTCTTCTTGGTTTTATTTCTTAATCATTTTTTATGAATAAAAATATTTTAAGACACCAAAACAACATTTTTGTGTGTGTTTTTTGCATTGGTTTACACATCAAACTGCGTCATCTTCAGAAATTGAACTTCTCCTTTTCTTTTTATTTTCTTTCAACATTGTTTAGCACGTCGAACCACGTCATTTTAGAAATTGAACTTCTCCTTTATTTTTGTTTTCTTTCAACATTGGATTGCACGTCGAACTGCTTCATCTTTACAAATTGAACTTCTCATTTTCTTTTTTTCTTTCAACATTGGTTTACACGTTGAACCGTGTCATCTTTAGAGATTGAACTTCTCCCTATTTGTTTTTTCTTGCATGTTTTACCTTGCATGCTCAAATTTATTTTGAACTTGCTGAGATAACACACTTGACCTTCTTGAACACAACATTTTGACCTTCGCAAAACATACATTAAAGCCAAACTTTTGACCTACACAACATGTATAATTTTCTCCACTTTTCAAGAATAAGCGCTGAATCGCCCTGTTAGTTTGATTTGAACTTTTGCTGCACATGAATAAGTTGTTGTAAACACGCAGCTTTCCCGTGTTGATCATTTTTTTCATACTCACGACGGTTTTAAAAGTTTTTTATCTGAAATTCATTCAGTGTAGTAGTTGAACTTCCTGCTGTTCTCACGTTCAACTTCTGTGACGTATTTTAATTTGTAATTTTCTCACACCGTGTAGTAGGTGAAAATGATATACCGATGAAAAGCTGTTGAAAACACGCAACTTTTTCGTGTTGATCAGTTTTTCATACTCGGTTCAGAAAGAATTTTTTGAATGCGTAAAAATGTGGTTTTAACGGTATACATAAAACTTTTAATCCATTCATCGGAATATAGCATATAATATACCATCGGAAAGCTTATGAATAGGAGCATCTTTTTCATGTAGACAGACGTTACAAATTTTTGTCGTTTGAGAGCAGTTTTAAAAATGGCAAAAACAACGTTGTTTTTTACATGTTTTTTACATGTAATTGAAGGTCGGACGTATCATACTAGAGATCTTGAACTTCACCGGAAGGAGGACGTGAACTTCTTGCATCAAACCTTTTAATCTTTTTGTTTTCTATTCTTATATTCCTATTTGAAATGCATTTCATGTAGTTGTTGAACTCCCCGTTGTTTTCATCTTGAACTTCTGTTATGTATTTTTGTTCAACCTCTCTCACAAGCATTTTCTAACTTTTTCGGGCCGAGCACTTGAACTTGTAGCAATCAAAATTTTAGAAATGCGAAAATTGGAGGATTTTTAGAAACATCGAACTTCTTCGTTATTTAATATTGAACTTATTTGTTTTATTCTTTATTAACTAGAAAAATCCATTTTTTCAAATAAATATCAAACTACTCCGCTTTTGTCCAACTGAACTTCTTGGTTTTATTCTCTAGTAACATGAAAATGCAAGTTTTTTTATATACACTGAACTACTCCAATTTCAAAATTGAACTTCTTGGTTTTCATATTTAGCATATGGGCAAATCTATTTTTTTATTTTAAATTCTTGGTTTTAATCTTTAGTATTGCGGGCCCAAAATGACATTGTTTTTTGTTTTCATTTTTTGAGATTCTAAATCCTAGGTTTTAATATACTTTTGAACTTCTGTGTTTTATTTTTTATTTTTAAATAAACATGTTTTTGACTATTTTTTTAATTTTTTATCTTCATGGTCGTTTTTTTAATAACAACAGATATCTGGTTTTTTTTTAAAGAATGTAAAATCCTAGACTTTTATAATAAACATCAAACCACTTTGTTATTTTATTTTTTGTCTACTTTTAAAAAAGTGTGAACATTTTTTTATATTTTTAGCTTTTCCTTTTTACTTTAATTTGAACGTCATTTTATTCTTTAGTAACGAGAAAATATCTGACTTTTTTTAACTTTCGTACTTCTCTCTTATTTTACTTTGAATTTCTTAGAAAAAAAATATGGTTTTAACTTTTAAATAAGTAAACAACTTTCTAGGTTTTTATATTTGAAATTCTAGGTTCTTTGACCTTCTCGGTTATTTCAAATTGAACTTCTAGGGTTTTTAGCACTACACTAGTGTAAAAAATGCTCTTATATTATGGGTCCGAGGAATCATTTTTTTATAAATATTGAACTACTTGTTATTTTTATTTGAACTTCTAGAGTTTTTCTAGAGATGGGAAAATCTGTTATTTACAACTTTTTCTTAAAAAAATGACTTTCTTGGTTTTATTTTTAACAGCTTTAGAGTTTTTCGGTACATATTTTTTCAGAAATGCACCTTTTTGTTCTATGCGAACTTCAGCCTTTTTTATACATGAACTTCATTCTGATTGACATTTTATTTCTGCACATGAATTTTGTACACGAACTTTTTATCGTATTACATATTCTGACCTTTTTCATTTCTTATATTTGAACTTTTTATCGTATTACTTGATTTCTCTACATGAACACCGTCTGTACAAAGGACCTCCTATCGATTAGCGAACATATGTGCCTTTCTTAATGAGCAAACAAAGAATTACTCTCAAAAAACAACTCCAAGTAACGGGATATGTTCCATGTGACCGGAAAAGCACCTCTTATCAAAAAACTATGTATGTAGCAGTGCAAAGAGTAGACCCAGAATAGTTTCCTCTCACGCATTAATGCAAACACACTCAGGGAACAAAGTGCTAGCGATATATTTTAAAAATTTACAGGGAGCCAAGTTTCAATAACTACAGAGATTCATGGTAAGAGACACAACAAATTCTTCGCCTCCAAATCATAATGGTATACTAGCGCCGGATGGACGAGTTTGCATTAGCGCTTCTTCTTCTGCAACCACACCACCACCCGCCCGCGGCCGCTTCAAACTCCATTTTCTGCTTCTTCAAAAGGACAAACTCTGTCGAACGGACACTGTGTGAGGTGATGGAGTGCTTGCTCGAGAGGCGATAGATGGACTGCTCGCGCGTGAGGTGACGAACTTCTGGTGGTGAAGAGGAAAGAGTTGTTCGGTCGGTCGTTGACCAAGCTCTGACGGGCAGCAGTGGCTTCGTGCTCGGACAGAGACAAGATTGGGAAAGTGGCATTTTTCAGGCGTGTGGAAGCCTGCATCCTTTTCCTGAACCTTGACAGCGCACCAAGTAACTTGTATTATCAGGATATGTTCACAGTTTAGAGCATGGCTCATAGACTTGCAGGATTGCAATATAATTAGGCAAAACGGGAATCTTTTTCAACAGAACATGTGCTCTGAACATTAACATACCACTACTGTTATGCAACTTGTCGATGCGAAACTGAAGATGAGCCTAGTGGATTGGTCATGGACGAAATACAGGCACTGGTCACGCTATGGCAAGGGCAGTCATGTCCAGGCAACCAGAGAAGGTCGGGGAAGCTGACGGCGACGGGTCCAGCGGTGACCCCAGGATCCGGGTGCTAGCGGTGGAACGGGGAGGGGCCGGCGGATCTCATCGGATCCGTAGCCGGGGCGACACATCCGTAGAGCCATCCAGTAGGCTCCCCACGGCGGCCAAGCAGGGAGCCGCACCACCACCCAGGAGCAGCAGCAGGTGACGACGTGTGGTTTGCCAACAGCTCGCGGGAGGGAGGGCGTCGCCATGTTCGAAGCAGAGGAGGCCGCGTCCGCCATGGATCCAGTGGGAATGAGGCCGCTGCCGCCGTGGATCCAGGGGACAGGGAGGCCGCCACCGCCCCCGTGGATTCAGGGGGAGGAAGGCGACGTCACGATGGATCTAGTGGCAGGGGGGCCGCCGCCGCGGTGGACCCAGGGTGAGGGAGGCTGCCGCCCTGTGGATTAATGAATCCGTGGGTGATGGCGGGCAGGAGGGAAGATCCGTGGGCGATGGCGGGGCGGCTGCCGGATCCTTGGGCGATGGCGGGGCGGCTGCCGGATCCTGGGGCGGTGGCGCGCGGGGGTGGGATGCACTGCAGCACGGCGGCGCAAGTGGCGCCTGGATCGGGAGGATCCGAGAGGAAGTTCAGGGCAGTGGCCGACTGGGGTTCGGCGGGTTGAAGGCGGCAGTGCGGGTGGGAAGCAGCGGCCGTGAGATGGGTTCTTGAGGGTCGAGCGCCGCCGCTGGGCACTGCGGACATGGCGGCGAGAGTGGGTGGATGCGGGGGTACGGTACGGTGCGGGTGGGGTGGGTGGGGATATGTTTTTTCTTATTTTTAGATCGCACGGGTTTGGGAGCATCGCGTCGCGCCTATATAGGGGCAATCGTGATCCAAATAACTATTACGATCACAGGATCGAATAGTGTTACTTATATATATATATATATATATATATATATATATATATATATATATATATATATATATATATATATATATATATATATATATATATATATATAGCCAATGAAGAAAAACGACGGAACCAGTGAAGATTTTGCAAAGTTGAATTTAAAGAACTGAAGAATTTCAAAACTAAGGAAAAACTCAAATTGAAGATTTTCAACTTTGGTGGTGGCGTGACCCACCGTAAAAGAATGATGATTTCAGACACCACGTACAATTGTCATAGGGTTCTGAGAATCAAATTTTTCATTAATTTCTTCACACTTAGAGTGTTGTTCTTCATTGATTGAAGAAAAATGTTTCTTCATGTGTTGCACATCTAAGTCATCAATTTTGCATAAGTGTTAGGATGAGTGTCCTATTCAAAGAACATTCGAAGATTCTAAGATATTTAGCTCACTGCGCAACTTGCTAAATCTCTTCTCATCCAAGGGCTTTGTGAAGATATCGGCTAGCTGTTCTTCAGTCTTCACATGATCAATAAAGATGTCGCCCTTCAACACATGATCGCGAAGAAAATGATGACGAATCTGAATGTGCTTCATCTTCGAGTGTTGAACTGGGTTGTGAGCAATCTTGATTGCACTCTCATTGTCACAGTAGAGAGGCACATTCTTCATGTTGATGCCATAATCCTTGAGAGTTTGCTTCATCCACAGCAATTGAGCACAGCAAGAACCAGCAGACAATGTACTCGGCTTGTGATGAAGCGGTGATCTGCGATTACATTTCTTCGAGGACCAATAGACCAAAGATCGTCCGAGGAAATGACAAGTACCAGATGTTGACTTGCGGTCCACACGATCACCGCATAGTCAGTCGAGAATATCCAATGATATCAAAAGCAGAGCCCTTGGGGTACCATAATCCTAGTGTTGGTGTGTGAGCTAGATATCGAAGAATATGCTTCATGACCTTATGGTGTGATTCCTTGATTGTAGCTTGAAATTGGGCACACATGCAAACACTAAGCATTATATCTGGCCTAGATGCACATAAGTACAATAAAGAACCAATCATGGAGCGGTATACCTTTGACGAAGTCAATACCATTTTCATCGATTGCATAGATGGCCATTTGTGGGCATAGGAATTTCTGACGCCTTTGCAATCTTGCATGCCAAATTTCCTCAGAACATCCTTGAGGTATTTCTCCTGAGATATGAATATGCCATTGCGCTGTTGGCGAATTTGAAGTCCTAAGAAGAATTTCAACTCTCCCATCATAGACATTTGACATTCTTCACTCATCCTATAGGAAAATTCATCACTATAACGTTGGTCAGTACAGCCAAAGATAATATCATCAACGTATATTTGGCACACAAATAGTTCACCATCATAAGATTTAGTAAAGAGAGTAGGGTCGAGTGAACCGGGTGTGAAGCCATTCTTCATGAGTAATTCCTTCAAAGTGTCATACCACGCCCGAGGGGCCTGCTTGAGGCCATAGAGGGCCTTGTTGAGTCTGAAGACTTTGTCAGGATTCTTTGGATCTTCAAAACCTGGGGGTTGAGCAACATATACTTCTTCCTCAAGCTTACCATTGAGGAATGCACTTTTCACATCCATTTGATATAAGGTGATATCATGATGGTTAGCATAAGCAAATAATATGCGAATAGCCTCAAGTCTAGCAACATGTGCAAAAGTTTCATCGAAATCAATTCCTTCAACCTGTGTGTACCCTTGAGTGACAAGTCGTGCCTTATTCCTCACCACAAGGCCATTTTCATCTTGCTTGTTGCGGTAGATTCACTTTGTGCCAATGATATTATGCTTGCGAGGATCTGGACGTTTGGCCAGTTCGACGTTGTTGAGCTCGAATCGATGTAATTCTTCTTGCATGGCCTGAATCCACTCGGGCTCGAAATGCTTCATCTACCTTAGTGGGCTCTGTGATAGAGACGAAAGCATAGTGCCCACAAAAGTTAGATAAATGTGAAGCTTTTGAGCGTGTGAGAGGACCTGGTGCTTCGATGTCATCGATGATCTTTTCAACTTGCACTTCTTTTGCAACGCGAGGATGAGCTGGTTGTCGTCGAGGAATTTGATCAGCATTTTCTTCAGCACCATTTTCTTCAGCATTTTCTTCAGTGCATCAGCTCGACGTTCTTCACGTTCGAATGAATTCTTCAGATTCTTGAAAGAGGGAATGACATCCTCAGTAGCCTTGAACTTGATAGAATCCTCAGGTGTTGGTTCATGTATCATAGAAGGTAGGTGCTCTCTTTGCAATCCATTAGTTTCATCGAACCGCACGTCTACAGTTTTAACAATCTTGTGAAGAACATTGTTGAAGACTCTGTAGGTGTGCGAGTCCTTTCCGTAACCAAGCATAAAACCTTCATGTGCTTTCGGTGCAAATTTAGCATTGTGATGAGGATCTCTAATCCAACATTTAGCAATCAAGACTTTGAAATAACTCACATTGGGTTTATTGTCGGTGAGGAGTTCATAGGCGATCTTCTTGAAGAATTTGTGAAGATATACCCTGTTGATGATGTGGCATGCGTGTAAATTGCCTCAATCCGAGTGACGAGGCATCTTGTAATCATCAAGCATAGTGCAAGCCATCTCAACAAGAGTTCTGTTCTTGCGCTCCACAGCGCCATTTCTTTGAGGAGTATAAGGAGCAGATAACTCATGAGTAATACCAAGTTCATCAAGATAGTCATCAGGACCAAAATTCTTGAACTCAGTTCCATTGTCACTCCTGATGTGCTTGATCTTCACACCAAAGTTGGTTGAAGCCCTCGAGGAAAATTGTTTGAAGACTTCCTGCACTTCATGTTCGTAAGTAACAATGTGTACCCATGTGTAACGAGAGTAATCATCTGTAACATCCCAAATTTTCAATTTGGAATGTTATACATAGATCATCATTGCATGTCATATTTTGTTGTATTGTTGGCTCGATCCTAGAAATTCTACGCAACTCAAGGACCCACGGAGAGAGTTGGGGATTTCGTTATTTTCATATTTGAGTTTTCTCAAATTTTGAAAATAGGATCACTTGATTTTATTTATTTTATCTTCAATTATTTCTACTGTCAAAATTTGAGAGAGGGAATAAAATGACTTTCCCAAAATAAAGAAATAATGAAGATTTAATAAAAAATGAAATAAGATTTTATTTTGGAGTTTTTTGCCTTTTTAATTGAATTTAGGAAAAATAAGCGTTTTTCAAAATTGCATTTAGGCCCCAAATAAATGGTCATCTTGTCCGGCTTGATTTTAGAAGCCGGGGAAAATTTATTTCAGGATTTTTGGAGTCTGTTTAGTATTTCTTTCGTTTGTTTTTCTGCGCGAAATTATTTAAAAAAAATCGCGAACCGACCTACGGGTCGTGTCCGACCGGGACTCCGGACCGCCTAGGCTTTATAAGCCGAGGGGAGCCACCACCAATACCGCCCACGCCTCAACTCCTAGCCCCGCCGCCTCGAGCCTCGCTTGCCGGGCCGCCCACGGAGCCGTCGCCCGAGGTTGCCTCAAATCAAGGCCATTGGTTTTCTCGAAAAACTGCTCGGTTTTTCCGTCGGTTTTTCGCCAGTTTTTTTTAGTTTCGTTTTTTAGATCGGTTTATTTTTTTCGGTTCGGTTAAAATAGTGAGCGTTCGCTCGTTCATTCGTTTTAAAGAACGTGTTCGTCGTTTAGATCCAGCTAACGAACGTTCGTTCGTTAAGCTGTTCGTCATTTTTCTTTTTCTCGGATTTATTCCGTGATTTTTCTGATCGCGATTTCTGATCCGATTTTCGTTTTGGTATAACTTTTCGCTCGTTTATCGGAATCAGGCGATTGAAGCGCCTGGAGTTTCGTCTCGAAACCCTCTTTCCGAATAACCAAATTAAACAAGTTTTTGCTTCTGTAAAATTTGACTTAGATCCAGATTAGTAAAACGAAGCTGTTTTCTTTCGCCGTTTGACTTCCGTTGCTTCGTTTGATTTGATTCTTTTTGCAAACCGGAGTTCTTAAGTTGAACCTTCTGGTTAGATCTTTTATTTGAGTTTTACCTGTGCATTAGATGAGTACTTATTGTATGCTTGTTTATTTGTCTGCGATAGAATACCCGAGTCGCGCTTTGTTACTTCGAGTCTCTAGGTTTCGCGGATCATCAGCAAGGCAAGTAACACTTTCATCATATCCCTTCTACTACCCAGTTTTATTGCATTAGATCAATCCTCAAACATTGCATGATTAGGATCTAATTAAATTGTGGGATGGGAAGTAGTTGAGGTAGTACCTATTACCTGTTTTATTATCAAACCCTTGGGAGTTACTTCTACGTTTCCTTATTATGCCATGCTATGCTAGTAGACGTGGATTGGGTGAGTGTATCCATGATAGATGTGAGATTGTTTATTAATGGTTTATTTAAGGTGGTAACTTAAACACACATCTGGGTGGATTGAGGTACATGGGTATTCCAGGATTTGCCTGTTTCTTTTTGGACCGCCACCCAGGCTCAAAGGGATAATAAGATTATTCATGCTAGAAACTTCCGTGTGCAGCCACATGCTACTATGGGCTCTAGCATAGTTGACTAAGTCGTGCGAACTCTTACAGTGGTTGACTAGCTGATGTAGGGGATGTAGGTTGGTATGGTCTACCCGTTCGTAAGGTGCAAGCGCTTCTGAAAGACCATGTCTCGGTCATCCGTTTCTCAAACACCATGTAGTGCGAGAATCCAAACGGAGGAGATCGAGTCATGTGGGGAAAAGTGCACAAACCTCTGCAGAGTGTAACAAACTAATCATGGTTAGCCGTGTCCCCGGTTATGGACATCTTGAGTATCTAGTACTTGGATATCATGTGAATCTCATCATGTTACTTTAATTAATGATGTTGGGTTTAATGATGATCACTTTAATTGGGATTGAGGATGCTGTCAACCATTCTCAATGTTTAACAACCACCATGATAGTTAAATAAATTTTATTCCTTTGCAGTAGGGAAAAATTGGCTTTTCGCAAAACTGTAACCATAGAGCTTTCCACCAGCCATATATGCATGTAGTATAGTATTACTCTGTCATATTATCCTCTATGTGTTACATTGCCAGCATATTCCATGTGCTGACCCATTTTCAGGCTGCAATGTTTCATGTTGCAGACTTTTGAATGACGAGTAATGTGCTTAGGTCGTGGTTTTATACTTTCGGTGATGCCGTTGGAGTTGATGGACTCGCTTATTCTTCCAAGCCTTCATTGTTATCGTTATTAGATGGCCTTAAGCCATATTTATTTTAATAAGTTCTCTCTTGAGACATTCGATGTAATAAGTGTGTGATTGCTACTCTGTTATAAATCCTTCAGAAATCTTGTGGTGGTGTCGACATTCTTGATCCGGGGATGACACACGAGCACGTAGATCGACTTGTTTGAGGTCTGGTCGCTACATCATCAACAATAACAAAGCCATATAGAGATGCATCATTAGTGACTGCTGAGTAATGATTAGGACCAAAGAGGTCCATGTGAAGCAATTCGAATGGTCGAGTAGTGGTCATGATAGTCTTTCTTTGGATGCTTGGCCTTGGTCATTTTTCAGCTTCACAGGCCCCGCATAAGTGATCCTTGAGGAATTTGACATTCTCAATGCCAATGACATGCTTCTTCTTCGCAAGCATGTGCAAATTCCTCATGCCTGCGTGACCAAGTCGTTGATGCCATAGCCAGCCTTCTGAAGCTTTTGCAAGTAGGCACATGGCTGGTTGAGGTCCTGTAGAGAAATCAACAATGTACAAGTCTCCTCTCCTAAAGCCTTCGAAGACTTTGGAATTGTCAGCTTCCATAACCACAACACAACGATACTTGCCAAAGACAACAATCATATCAAGATCACAAAGCATTGAGACAGACATAAGGTTGTATCCTAAGGACTCAACAAGCATGACTTTGTCCATGTGTCGATCCTTTGTGATCGCAACCTTACCTAGACCCAATACGACTTTTGCCTTTGTCGTGAAGATGATATGCTTCAGATGCGATGGTGATAAGGGAGCATCAATCAACAGATTCTTGTCACCGGTCATGTGATTTGTACATCCACTATCGAGGACCCACTTTCGGTGGCTTTGGGTTGATCATCCTGCGGATGAATTAGTGCAGCTTACGAACTCATATACTTCATCAGTGAAGAATATGATATCAAATTCATCAGATGAATTTCATCAAGTAGTAAAACAGATATAGCAGTATGAGGACGTGTGAAATGAAAGTTCATTTCTTCATGATTAGCCTCCGTCCTTTCAGGCATTTTTGTCAGGCCCCCAACAAATTCTTCAAACGTTAAAGCACGTTTGGAGACCTGACCCTGCAGAAGAGATTAGTTCTTTTTCTTCACCACCCACATCTGAAGGGGTAGCAAAGAGTTCATCACTCTGCGAGCTCCATATGAGAATGGTGGCAAAGAAGCCATACCATTTCGTTTCACATAAGAGGGGTTAGGGTAAGCATATGAATAAGCAGAGAAATTCTTCGAGGACTTATGAACATAATGGTTTGAGGAATAATGAACATATTCATAGCCCTTAGCTCTACCCTGTGAAACAGAGTTGTTAGCATGATGATAATCATGTGAGGACTTTGATCCTTTTGAGGAATTTGATCCACGTGAGGAATTTGGTCCGTATGAGGACTTGGATCCATATGAAGAATTTGGTCCATATGAAGAGTTTGATCTGGGGTTCCTATTCTTCACAGGTGGTGTCATGAGGACATTCACCTAAAGACTTTCAAGGCACCTTTTGGGAACCCATATTTTCTTCATAGGAGAACCGTTCCTGCAGTTAGTGCCAACATATCTAGCAAATACTTCACCATTCTGATTTTGGAACAGTTTATAGTTGGAGTCAAATGACTCATCAGAAGAATGAGGAGATTCACATGTAAAGCCAGATAAGTTAGATGGATCAACTGGTGATCCCTTTGCAGCAACCCATGAGGTTTTGGGGTACTGCTCAGGTTTCCAATATGTACCATCAGCATTGATTTTCCTCTCAAAGGCAATACCCTCTTTCCTAGGGTTCCTGTTGAGGATCTGCTTTTTAAGCACATCATAAAGAGTCTGATGCCCTTTGAGGCTTTTGTACATGCCTGTCATGTACAATTCCTTTAGCCCTGCATCATCAGTGATACTAGCAATATCCTCAGATGAGGAATTAGTGATAGCAGAGGCAGGTGAAGAATTTGTAACAATAGAAGCATTTGAACATTCAGGTGAAGAATTAGCATATTCACGTTCAATGCACTTTAAGCATGGAGAACAAATTATTCCTGAGAAGCACTGATTTGTTGAGCAAGTAATGAATCGCGCTCCTTCTGAAGATCTTCATAACTCACTCTTAGCTTCTCAAGATCTTGCTTCTTTTGAAGAAATTCATAAGAAAGCTTCTCATGATCAGATAAGAGAGTGTTATGATGACCTTGAAGGCTGTCAAACCTAGACTGAAGTCTCTGAATATTTTCAGTCAAGGCTTTAGTGCGATCCATTTCTTCACCCAACATATCGTCACTTTTGTCTAGCATGTTTTGAACCTTTTCAAAAGCCCTTTGCTATTTCACATCAATCTTAGCAACTTTAGAGTAGCTGGGCTTGAGGTTTTCATCAGATTCATTTTCACTAGATTCAGCGGAGGTATATTTGAGTACCTTGGCACCCTTTGCCATGAAGCAGTAGGTGGGAGCTTAGTCATCATTGCCTTCATCAGCCTTGTTGGTGAGGTCATTTTCTTCAGTTGAAGATAGACTTCTTTGAAGAATGCGATGGCGAGCCAGACTCGCCACACCAGACTCGGACTCCTCACATGCCTCCCCTTCCTCATGTTCCTCAGATTCAGCCTCAGAGTCCATTTCCTTGCTAATGAATGCCTGAGCCTTCTTGGAGCTGCTCTTCTTGTGAGATGAAGACTTCGAGGATTTTGATGATGAAGACGATTTCTTCTTCTTCTTAGCGTCATCAGAACTGTAATCCTTGTATTTCTTCTTCTTTAATTCCTTTTCCCACTAAGGACAATCTTGAATGACCGGGTTTCTTGCATTTGTTGCATAGCCTCCTCTTGTAGTCACTGGATGAGGAATCATTGCTCCTTGAGGATTTTCCAAAGCGGCCACGTCTTGAGAACTTCTGGAATTTCTTCACGAGCAGTGCTAGCTCCTGGCTCAATTCTTCAGGATCACAAAGGTTGCTGCCAGAATCTTCATTTTCAGATTCACACACTGCCTTGGCCTTCAGGGCACGTGATCTACCATAGCACGAACCATAGAGATCTCTCTTTTCAGCAAGCTGGAACTCATGAGTGTTTAGCCTCTCGAAGATATCGTGGGATCAAGTGACTTGTAATCAGCACGCTCTTGTATCATCAATGCGGAGTATCAAATGAGGAATCAAGCGATTTCAACAATTTCTTCACCACCTCATGGTCGGTGATGTCGATGGCACCAAGCGCTTGAAGCTCATTTGAGATGTCAGTGAGGCGATCGAAGGTTTGTTGAGCATTTTCATTGTCGAGTCTTTTGAAGCGGTTGAAGAGATTGCGAAGAACATCAACTCGAGAGTCACACTGAGTTGAGACTCTTTCATTCACTTTGGACAACCTATCCCAGATAAGCTTAGCAGTTTCCAAAGCACTCACTCTTCCATACTGTCCTTTGCTCAGATGGCCACATATGATATTCTTCGCTTGAGAATCGAGTTGCTTCAATCTCTTCACATCGGTGGCGTTCAGTGAGGGTGAGACAGAGGGAACACCATTTTCCACAACATACCAGAGATCGTTATCAATTGCCTCAAGATGCATTCGCATCTTATTTTCCAGTAGGGGTAGTATGTCCCATCGAAAGTAGGACAGCCAGCAAAGACCTTGATCATACCTGCGGTCGACATAACTAAAACTCCAGGCGGTTAAACCAAAATCACACAGAACAAGGGAGTACCTTGCTCTGATACCAATTGAAAGTGCGTTATATCGACTAGAGGGGGTGAATAGGTGATTTTCATGAATTCTCCACTGAGGAATTTGCCGGTGAGGAAATTCCTTAGCGAAGAACTACTTGCAGCGGAATAAGTGCTCAGAAGTAAGCATAACAGAATATAGGCATGGTCACCATGATGAAATGAAGACAAGCACAGAGTACAGAAAGCGTAATCACAGGATAACATAAGATGAAGACAAAGCGGTGAAGAAATTGAACTGAGGAAATTGAGAAAGTCTTCAATCAAAGTCTTCAAACACAGATATGATGAAGCACTTAACACGTAATGAGGAAATGAAAGAGTTGAGGAAATAGAACCCGATAAGCTTGGTGAAGACAATGATTTGGTAGATCGGTTCAAGCTGCTTTGTCTCGGTTATGCGTCACGGTTGGAGCGGTGAGTATTTAAACTCGAGGACACACTATCCGGACACCCGATCCACGAGCACGCAGCTTCGGGACACCAAGTCCTCACCGTATTCTCCTTGAACTAAGGTCACACAGACCTCGTCCAATCACTCGTGGTAAGTCTTCACGCGACTTCCAAACCTTCACAAACTCGGTCACTCGGCGATCCACAATTCCTCTTGGATGCTCTAGACCATGACGCCTAACCGTCTGGAAGAAGCACAGTCTTCAAAGGTAACAAGCGTAGGATCCACGCAGGATCAATCTCTTTAGTGATGCTCAATCACTTTGGGTTTGTAGTTGTTTGGGTTTGGGTTTTCCTCACTTGATGATTTTCACTCAAAGTCCTTGGAGGATGGGATGCTCTCAATTGACAAGTGTCAGTTTCTCTCAGAGCAGCCAACCAGCTAGTGGTTGTAGGGGGCGGCTATTTATAGCCTAGGGAGCAGCGACATGATAAGACATAAATGCCCTTCAATGATATGACCGTTAGGTGGATAAGATATTTTGAGACAGTGGCGTATACGCAAAGACGGTCGAAAATTTGAGGTTCAAATTCCTCGGGGCTATCATGTTCCTCACTGTAGGCAATCCGGATGGCGAATTCCTAACTCCTCGGTCGAACAAATTCCTCGTGACGGAAGAACTTCGTCTACATCCTTTGAAGAAATTGACTGAACTGTATGAGATTTCCAATGTATTCACTAAAAGGGATTGGTAGGTGTAGGATTTTGAGTTGAGCATCACATTGAAAATTTTCCTTAGTATTTCCTCGACCCCCTTTAACAGTACGGTGCTTCCTATGACTCAAGAAAGATAAAACGAAACTACGAAAACAAAAGGCTTCACGCTTCATGTTCCTTAAATGAATACCAAGTCTTCAAGGTCACACCAATTTCTTCACTTTCAAAGTCTTCAGAAAGTCTTCAGAATACCAAAGTCTTCAGTCGAAGAACATCATTTTTAGAATTAGACTTTCTCAGTAGATATCAAACTCCTCATAGACTTATAGACCTGTGTACACTCATAAACGCATTAGACCCTTAACCTATAAGTCTTCAATACACCAAAATCACTAAGGGGCACTAGATGCACTTACAATCCAAGAATGGTAAGAACAAGAAGAAGATCGGTCCAACTCCTTCCCCTCCCCAAAAGGTAGCATTTGTGCAAAAAGGGCACATGGAGAACGAGAAGGAAAAAGGGGTTGCTGGGAGTGGCAAGGTCACTAGGGACAAGGCCATTCCCAAGAATTTTTCCGGCAAGAACAATCCATCTTATGTCCTCATGAGAGGAGATGATGGCTATACATTTGCAAAATTTGTTGGCACTAACTATGATGATTATGCTTGGACTATTTGGGTTCCCAAGACCCTTGTTGCTAACTCTCCAGGACCCATTGCAAAATGGGTACCTATAACCAAAGCTTGATTCTTGTAGGAATATATCTCTAGTGGAAAACAATGGGTGGTCGATAGTGGATGCACCAATCATATGACCGGAGAAAGGGAGATGCTTGTGGAGTTCATTGATTCTCTCAAGGCCTCTTCGAACATCTCTTTTGGTGACAATAGCAAGGGCAAGGTATTGGGTGTGGGCAAGGTGGTAATCTCTAATGATGCCTCACTTTAAAATGTCATGTGTGTCCAATCCCTTCGCTACAATTTACTTTCAACTGTTCAATTGGCATGTGCCGATTATGATTTGCATTTCGGTGAATTCCATGTGACCATATTTAAGAGAAGCAATCGCAATGTGGTCTTTGTTGAGCATGTTTAAGACAACCTTTACATGGTTGATTTCTCAAAAGAGAAAACTCATCTTGCGACATGCCTAATGGCCAAGGCCGACGTGGGGTGGCTATGGCACCGATGGCTAGCCCACGTTGGCATGAGAAATTTACAAGCTCTCTTAAATGGGGAGCACATCCTTGGACTAACAATGTGTCTTTTGCCAAAGATCATCCTTGTAGTGCTTGCATTGCTGGAAAGCTTCATGAAAAAGCTCATAAAGTGAAGACTATCATCACCACCTTGACGCCCCTTGAGCTTATCCATTTGGATCTTTTGGGCCTCCAACTTATGATAGTTTGGGGAGGGAGGAGGTATTGCCTTGTCATTGTTGATGACTTCACAAGATATACTTGGGTGTTCTTTCTCAAGACCAAAGATGAAACTCAAGAAACCTTCATCAACTTTGCCAAAGAAGCTCAACATCAACATGATTGTGAGATCAAGGCAATTCGAAGTGACAATGGCACTGAGTTCAAGAACTACATGATGGATGAATTCTTGAGTGAAGAGGGGATAAAGCATCAATATGACGTGCCATATACTCCCCAACAAAATGGTGTTGCAGAGAGGAAGAATCGGACTCTTATTGAGATGCTAGGACCATGCTTGACGAGTACAAGTCTCCATACAAGCTTTGGGCCG
Organism: Aegilops bicornis; assembly: GCA_021605145.1. Lineage (NCBI taxonomy): Eukaryota > Viridiplantae > Streptophyta > Magnoliopsida > Poales > Poaceae > Aegilops > Aegilops bicornis. The sequence continues at coordinate 255,955,302 of CM038670.1, read as the reverse complement.
AAGCCATCAACACCGCGTGTCATGCTTCAAACCGGCTTTATCTTCGCAAGCTTAAGAACAAGACCCCATATGAGCTCCTAATCGGGAGAAAGCTGATACGTCTCCAACGTATCTATAATTTATGAAGTATTCATGCTATTATATTATCCATCTTGGATGTTTTATGGGCTTTACTATGCACTTTTATATTACTTTTGGGGACTAACCTATTGACCCAGAGCCCAGCGCCAGTTTCTGTTTTTCGCTTGTTTCAGTGTTTTGCAGAAAAGGAATATCAAACGGAGTCCAAACGGAATGAAACCTTTCGAAAAGTTATTTTTGGAAAGAAAGCAATACGGGAGACTTGGAGTGCACGTCAGGGGATCAACGAGGAGAGCACGAGGCAGGGGGCGCGCCCACCCCCCTGAGCAAGCCCTCCACCCTCGTGGGCCCCTCGTGGCCCCCCTTACCGACTTCTTTCGCCTATATATTCCCATATACCCTTAAACCTTCGGAGAACAGAATAGATCGGGAGTTCCGCCGCCGCAAGCCTCTGTAGCCACCAAAAGCCAATCGGGACCCTATTCCGGCACCCTGACGGAGGGGGGATACCTCACCGGTGGCCATCTTAATCATCCCGGTGCTCTGCATGATGAGGAGGGAGTAGTTCACCCTCGGGGCTGAGGGTATGTACCAGTAGCTATGTGTTTGATCTCTCTCTCTCTCTCTCTCTCTCTCGTGTTCTTGAGGTGGTACGATCTTGATGTATCATGAGCTTTGCTATTATAGTTGGATCTTATGATGTTTCTCCCCCTCTACTCTCTTGTAATGGATTGAGTTTTCCCTTTGAAGTTATCTTATCGGATTGAGTCTTTAATGATTTGAGAACACTTGATGTATGTCTTGCGTGGGATAACCGTGGTGACAATGGGTTATTCTATTGATTCACTTGATGTATGTTTTGGTGATCAACTTGCGGGTTCCGCCCATGACCTATGCATAGGGGTTGGCTGCGTTTTCGTCTTGACTCTCCGGTAGAAACTTTGGGGCACTCTTTGAGGTACTTTGTGTTGGTTTGAATAGATGAATCTGAGGTTGTGTGATGCATATCGTATAATCATACCCACGGATACTTGAGGTGACATTGGAGTATCTAGGTGACATTAGGGTTTTTGTTGATGTGTGTCTTAAGGTGTTATTTTACTACGAACTCTATGGCCATTTGTAACACTTATAGGAATAGACCAATGGATTGATCGGAAAGAATAACTTCGAGGTGGTTTCGTACCCTACCATAATCTCTTCGTTTGTTATCCACTATTAGTGACTTTGGAGTGACTCTTTGTTGCATGTTGAGGATAGTTATATGATCCAATTATGTTATTATTGTTGAGAGAACTTGCACTAGTGAAAGTATGAACCCTAGGCCTTATTTCCTAGCATTGCAATACCGTTTACGCTCACTTTTATCATTAGTTACCTTGCTGTTTTTATAATTTCGGATTACAAAAACCTATATCTACCATCCATATTGCACTTGTATCACCATCTCTTCGCCGAACTAGTGCACCTATACAATTTACCATTGTATTGGGTGTGTTGGGGACACAAGAGACTCTTTGTTATTTGGTTGCAGGGTTATTTGAGAGAGACCATCTTCATCCTACACCTCCCATGATTGATAAACCTTAGGTCATCCACTTGAGGGAAATTTGCTACTATCCTACAAACCTCTGCACTTGGAGGCCCAACAACGTCTACAAGAAGAAGGTTGTGTTGTAGACATCAAGCTCTTTTCTGGTGTCGTTGCCGGGGAGGTAAGTGCTTGAAGTTATATCTTTGGATGTTGCAATCGAATCTTTTAGTTTCTTGTTTTATCACTAGTTTAGTTTATAAAAGAAAACTACAAAAAATGGAATTAAGGGTGCCTCATATGCTTCATCTTTTTAATGTCTTTCGTGAAAATGATGGGAAGGAAAATTGTGCTCAAGTGCCAGAAGAAGAATGCATTAGAATGTTTGGCATAAAATATTAGAATAATGAGCATGATTGCAATGTTGTTAGTATGAATTCTTTGAATATCCATGATGCTAATGATATGCAAAGCCACAAACTTGGGGATGTTATGTTTGATGAAGATGATATGTTTAGTCCCCCAAGTTTTGATGAGCAAATTTATTATGATGAAAGCATGCCTCCTATTTATGATGATTATTTTGATGACACGTATGCTATAAAGAATAAATATAACCATGAAACTTGTCATCATGATTTTAATTTCCAAATGGATTATGCTTCACATGATAGTTATTTTGTTGAGTTTGCTCCCACTATTCTGAAAGAGAAGAATTTTGCTTATGTGGGGAGTAATAAAATTTCTATGCTTGTAGATCATGAAAAGAATGCTTTAGGTGCTGGTTATATTGTTGAATTCATTCATGATGCTACTGAAAATTATTATGAGGGAGGAACATTTGCTTGTAGGAATTGCAACAATATCAAGTTTCCTCTCTATGTGCTTAAAGTTTTGAAGTTATGCTTGTTTTGCCTTCCTATGCTAGTTGATTATTGTTCTCATAAGTTGTTTGCTCACAAAATCCCTATGCATAGGAAGTGGGCTAGACTTAAATGTTCTGGTCATATTCTTCATGATGCTCTCTTTATGTTTCAATTCTTATCTTTTATGCAAGCATCATTGAAATCATCATGCCTAGCTAGGGGTGTTAAACGATAGCGCTTGTTGGGAGGCAACCCAATTTTATTTTAGTTTCTTGCTTTTTGGTTTTTTTTAAGAATAAATAATCTATCTAGCCTCTGGTTTGATGTGGTTTTATGTTTTAATTAATGTTTGTGCCAAGTAAGACCTATAGGATCTTCTTGGATGATAGTTATTTGATCTTGCTGAAAATTCCAGAAACTTTCTGTTCACGAAAACAATTGTTTAAAATCACCAGAACGTGATAAAATACTGATTCAAATTGAAGCAGATCAATAATCAAATTATCTAGGTCGTCCTATTTTTGTAGAATTTTTTGAGTTCCAAAAGTTTGCGTTAGTTACAGATTACTACAGACTGTTATGTTTTTGACAGATTCTGTTTTTCGTGTGTTGTTTGCTTATTTTGATGACTCTATGGCTAGTAAAATAGTTTATAAACCATAGAGAAGTTGGAATACAGTAGGTTTAACACCAATATAAATAAAGAATGAGTTCATTACAGTACCTTGAAGTGGTGTTTTCTTTTCTTTCGCTAACGGAGCTTACGAGTTTTCTGTTGAGTTTTGGGTTCTGAAGTTTTCAAGTTTTGGGTGAAGATTCGATGGACTATGGAATAAGGAGTGGCAAGAGCCTAAGATTGGGGATGCCCCAGGCACCCCAAGGTAATATTCAAGGACAACCAAAAGCCTAAGCTTGGGGATGCCCCGGAAGGCATCCCCTCTTTAAATCTTCGTTCATCGGTAACTTTACTTGGAGCTATATTTTTATTCACCACATGATATGTGTTTTGCTTGGAGCGTCGTTTTATTTTCTTTAGCTTTGCTTTCTGTTTGAATAAAATACCAAGATCTGAAATTCTTAAATGAGAGAGAGTCTTCACATAGCTACATAATTATTTAACTACTCATTGATCTTCACTTATATCTTTTTGGAGTAGTTTGTCATTTACTCGTGTGCTTCACTTATATCCTCTGAGTAAATGGTTGAATGATTTGAATGTCATAAATCTGAAATTATAAATGTTTCATATGCTTTTCCCATGGGGAGTAATGCCTTCACATATAAGAAGTAGAGGTGGTAAATTTATTGAAGGTTAGCAAACGTTGTATAGGTCACTTGAACAATTCATGAAAGAATATTAAAGGAAGAGAGATTTCACATATAATACTATCTTGGACATCTTCTATGATTGTGAGCCCCATTAATTATTTTCAAACCTGAGCAAATTATTTGAAGTTGGACAAGGAAGACAACATAATGAGTTATGCTTGGGTATATTTGTATAGAAGTTATATTGTTATGGATCCTCTAACATGTGGTGCTTGCTATTTAGAATCCTTTGCTAGCCAAAATATCTGTACTAAGTGGGAATACTGCTTGTGCATCCAAAATCCTTGAACCAAGTTTCTTCCATGAGTGTCCACCATATCTACCTATATGCGGTATTTACCTGCCGTTCCAAGTAAATTTGCATGTGCAAAACTCTAAACCTTCAAATAATAATCTGTTTTGTATGCCTGAATCGCTCATGTAGAGAGTAGGGGCTAGCAGTATCTTCCATGCTAGGTGGGTTATTCTCACGATGAGTGGACTCCGCTCATCATTCACGAGAAAATGGCTGGTAACTGGGATGCCCAGTCCTATGATCAAAAGATCAAAAACAAATTCGCAAATAATTTAAACAAAACTCCCCCAGGATTGTTGAAAGTTGGAGGCACCGTTGTTTCGGACAAGCCGTGGAGTGTGATCGTTGGTGGAGGGGGAGTAAAATCTTTACCTTTCTGCGTGGGAACCGCCTATGATGTATCTAGTATGGAAGATATTGGGAACTCTTGGTCGTTATGTTGACAATGAAAGCATACCTCTCAAAATTATTTTCATCTCTGTTTTTGCTTCGAGCTCTGGCACCTCTGCAAATCCTTGCTTCCCTCTGCGAAGGGCCTATCTTTTACTTTTATTTAAGAGTCAGTAGTATTCCTTCTCATTCCAACCTACTCTTTAGTTGGCAAGCATCATATGATCGATACATCTAAGCATATATGGCCATTCAAATATATTTGATCATGAATTATTACTGTTGACATTACCCTTGAGGTAAAAGGTTGGGAGGCGAAATATTAAGCCCCTATCTTTCTCTGTGTTCGATGAATACTATTTGTTCTAAAAATATGCTTTGAGTGGTAGCAATCATGGAAGACTAAATGATAGTTGAGTATGTGGAGTTTGCTAAATCAAAGCTCTGACATAGACTCTTCCTAAAAATAAGATGAATTGTAATTGTTTGATGACTAATAACACGGTTTGTTAGTTTTCATGAAAGTTTATGATCTATACTTTAACATGTGAATAGCTTGTTACTTGACCATGAAAATTTCTATGCGTTGAACTACTGTTATGACATATAATGATGCTAGAAAATGTGATTGAAATTATCATTGATCAAACTTATGCACCTGCTAGCATTCACACTTCATAAATTCTTTCTTTTATCATTTAACTACTCGAGGACGAGCAGGAATTAAGCTTGGGGATGCGGATACGTCTCCAACGTATCTATAATTTATGAAGTATTCATGCTATTATATTATCCATCTTGGATGTTTTATGGGCTTTACTATGCACTTTTATATTACTTTTGGGGACTAATCTATTGACCTGACCCGGCCTTGATTTACATTTTCTCTTGTTTGATGTTTCGCAGAAAAGGAATATCAAACGGAGTCCAAACGGAATGAAACCTTCGAAAAAGTTATTTTTGGAAAGAAAGCAATACGGGAGACTTGGAGTGCACGTCAAGGGATCAACGAGGAGAGCACGAGGCAGGGGGCGCGCCCACCCCCCTGGGCACGCCCTCCACCCTCATGGACCCCTCGTGGCTCCCCTTACCGACTTCTTTCGCCTATATATTCCCATATACCCTAAAACCTTTGGAGAACAGAATAGATCGGGAGTTCTGCCGCCGCAAGCCTCTGTAGCCACCAAAAAACAATCGGCACCCTGTTCCGGCACCCTACCGGAGGGGCGATCCCTCACCGGTGGCCATCTTCATCATCGGCGCTCTCCATGACGAGGAGGGAGTAGTTCACCCTCAGGGCTGAGGGTATGCACCAGTAGCTATGTGTTTGATCTCTCTCTCTCTCGTGTTCTTGAGGTGGTACAATCTTGATGTATCGCGAGCTTTGCTATTATAGTTGGATCTTATGATGTTTATCCCCCTCTACTCTCTTGTAATGGATTGAGTTTTCCCTTTGAAGTTATCTTATCGGATTGAGTCTTTGATGATTTGAGAACACTTGATGTATGTCTTGCGTGGGATAACCGTGGTGACAATGGGTTATTCTATTGATTCACTTGATGTATGTTTTGGTGATCAACTTGCGGGTTCCGCCCATGACCTATGCATAGGGGTTGGCTGCGTTTTACGTCTTGACTCTCCGGTAGAAACTTTGGGGCACTCTTTGAGGTACTTTGTGTTGGTTTGAATAGATGAATCTGAGATTGTGTGATGCATATCGTATAATCATACCCACGGATACTTGAGGTGACATTGGAGTATCTAGGTGACATTAGGGTTTTGGTTCATGTGTGTCTTAAGGTGTTATTTTACTACGAACTCTAGGGCCATTTGTAACACTTATAGGAATAGCCCAATGGATTGATCGGAAAGAATAACTTCGAGGTGGTTTCGTACCCTACCATAATCTCTTCGTTTGTTATCCACTATTAGTGACTTTGGAGTGACTCTTTGTTGCATGTTGAGGGATAGTTATATGATCCAATTATGTTATTATTGTTGAGAGAACTTGCACTAGTGAAAGTATGAACCCTAGGCCTTATTTCCTAGCATTGCAATACCGTTTACGCTCACTTTTATCATTAGTTACCTTGCTGTTTTTATAATTTCAGATTACAAAAACCTATATCTACCATCCATATTGCACTTGTATCACCATCTCTTCGCGAACTAGTGCACCTATACAATTTACCATTGTATTGGGTGTGTTGGGGACACAAGAGACTCTTTGTTATTTGGTTGCAGGGTTGTTTGAGAGAGACCATCTTCATGCTACGCCTCCCACAGATTGATAAACCTTAGGTCATCCACTTGAGGGAAATTTGCTACTGTCCTACAAACCTCTGCACTTGGAGGCCCAACAACGTCTACAAGAAGAAGGTTGCGTAGTAGACATCAAAATCCTAACGTCAAATACTTTCGGGTATTCGGTTGTAAGTGTTTCATTCTAAACAAGAAATCCCGGTTAGCTAAATTTGAGCCTTATGAGGGCATATTTGTTGGATATGCATCAAAGTCTTATGCTTACCGAGTTCTCAATAAATCCACCACATGCATTGAGGAAACGGTAAATGTGGAGTTTGATGAAAATAAAGGCTCTCGTGTGGAGCAAATTGTTCCTAGTGGTGTAGGTGATGAGGCTCCTTCACAAGCTATAAGGACGATGGGGATTAGGTATGGCACCCGCTGGGTTTGGGTACGGGTAGAGTTACCCCATACCCTTACCCATCCTCCTTGAGCTTACCCATTACCCATACACATACCCATCAACGGTGTCGGTGTACAAAAAAGAAGGGGCGCAACTTTGTACCCCTTTACCTATGCACGAACAGTCGGAGCAGCGCCCAAGGCCGCACCAAGCAGAACAGGGGAGGTGACCGAGGTAAAAACCAAAGCCCAAGACAGCCAGAGCAACGCCAAGGCCGAGACCGCAAAAGAGTAGAGAGACGAAGCAGGTTCCCCTGACAAGACCCTTGCCGGGGCAGCCTCCGCGGCCCAGGCAAGGCCCTTGTCGGGGCAGCTCGTCCAACACCAACGGAGCACACCACCCTTGAGCCCGCGGGTTCCAACCCAACTAATTGCGGTTGGACCAGGGCTCGGGAGGCAACTCTGTGGTGGCATGCAGATCTTCGTCAAGATCATAAGTACATGAGATCAGATGAGGACTAGAAGATGGCGACCCTCGGCGAGATCCTTGCTGAGGAAACCCACAAGACCCCCGGCAAGATCCTTGCCGGGGACGACTGCGCGCGACAGCCCCTCGCCAAGGGCGACAGCAGGGCCACCTCCAGGCCCGCACCAGCCAAGTCTCTACCGCCGTCGCATGCAGCTGCCAGCCCAACCAGCTGGGCAGGCACCTGCGTGGCAACATGCAGCTCCCAGGCCAACTCATCAAGCGCCTGCGTGGCGGCATGCAGATCTTCATGAAGACCCTACCGCCGTGCCACCTCAGCTGCTTGCCTGCCTACATGGCGCTGCATGCAGCGCTGGCCAGGGCGCGCGTCGAAGCAAGGGGAGCGGCGACGGACTGGACGGGCCTCGCCCCCGTCCCCGATAAAGCTAGGGGACACCTAAGCGACGCATTAAATGTGTCTTGTCCTGTAATACGAGCGATAAGCTCGTAGCACTGTACGCCTTTCCACCTCCCATGTGCCACTGTGGCAGCCCCTTTCGACTATAAAAGGAGGCCCATGGCGTACTGGAGAAGGATTCGGCTCTTTGGAACGACCCAACCACCATAGCTAGTTGGAAGGCTCAAGAACACTCAATACATCCACCAAAGCAGGACTAGGGTTTTACGCATCCTCGCGGCCCGAACCTGGGTAAACGATCCTTGTTTTGATTACTAATCCTGCTCTTCTTGCAACCCTACGCCCCGGCAACCTTGGTAGGGATTCTTGTGATCCCAAAGGTGTCGTTTCCCACCGACATCTTTGGCGCGCCAGGTAGGGGGCGCAATTGTGAGAATCTGGTCTAGTAGTCAGCCTAGCGTTTCTTCACCGCCGTGGCTCCCAAGAAGAAGACAGCCACGGCGATCGGCTCGTCGGGGGCCGAACGGCCCGTGCCAGTACGGGCGAGCAGCGGCCCGGTCGCGGACAGAACCCGCCTCCGCGAGCACCAGCATCGCCCTGGCAGTCAGAGCCTGGCGAGCGGCGTCGTTCACGCGCCAGGCGACGGGTCGCACATCACCAAGTCTAAAGATGGGGCTGGGGCCCCCGCGGGCGGCGCGGGGCCCTCCAGGAGTGTCGTTGTGCCACCCACGGGCGGCGCAACAACCTCCAAGACGCCCACGCCGGCGACCACTGTGCGCTCTTCCCATGGTGTGCGTGACGAGCAGCGTCACCACGCCGGTGACCCTGGACACCGCCGTGGGAAGAGCCCTGTGCGTCGTCCGCGGGATGAAGGAGTTCAGCATGCCCGCCGAAGTGCTGGCAAAAATGGTGCGCAGTTGCTGGGTCGTGATGGAGCTCCTTCTAACGTGGTTAGAAGTCGAAGCGCGCCACGGTCCACGCAGCTGTCGCCGCCACCCATGCCAGCAGAAGCTTTGGCGCACGCGCAACTGCTCCTCGACTTCCTCCTGCTACGGAGAAGCTCGACGAGTGGAGGGCCACCATCCGGAGCCTCGCCGTCGTCACCAAAAAAGACGATCCGCGACCGGCGGGACCCTCGGGCCGGCGCTCCACCGAGTCACCACATGCCAGCGCTGCGAGGACCGGGGGTGCTGCGGTCATGGTGCACTCTCCTCCTCCTCGCCAGCCGCCACGGGCGTCGGCCCGTCGTGACGACGCTTGTGATAACATCTCTATAGCGTCATCCGACCCGCGGACCCACCACGACCAGCGCAAGTTCTTCGGGAACAAGCTCATGAAGATGCTCGAACCACTATCGAGCGTCGGTGTGATACACGCCACCAGTCGGACAAGCGGGCGGGACCCGCTATGGACCACCCAACACCGGGTGGCTCCGGCGGCCTACCTTATGAGGTGGGCTGCCCGGCCTTTACCCGCGAGCTACGGCAGTTCCAGTGGTCGTCCCACCGCACGTTCAAGCCCGACGTCAGCGAGAAGTACACTGGCAAGACACATCCATTTGAGTTCCTCAGCATCTACACCATCGCGATGCTGGGTGACGGAGCTCGCGATGACAAGGTGCTTGCTAATTATTTCCCGCTGACACTGAAGCCCAATGTTATGTCTTGGTTGATGCACTTGCCGGCGGATTCCATTTCTTCTTGGGCAGATCAGTGCCATGAGTTCGTTGGCACCTTCACAGAAGGCCACCAAGCTCATGGCCAGGCCAGCGATCTGTATATCATTCCCCAGAAGGAAGGGGAAACCCTGCGCAAGTACATCCAGAGGTTCAGCCGGGTGCAGTACAACATCCCCGATGTTCATCCCGCTGCTGTGATCAACGCGTTCCATCAGAACATGTGCAACCGTAAGATGCGCGAAGAACTGGAAATGACCAAGGTTAAGGATGTGGCCGAACTCTATGTTCTGGCTGATAGATGCGCCCGGGCTGAAGAGGGAAGGAAGTACCCCAGCGAAGACGCCGGCGCGGAAACCGACTCTACCGACGAAACGCCGCCGCCCCGACGAAGAAGGGCCGGCGTCGCAACAGGAAACGCAAGGGCAAGGCCGTACTTGCCATTGAAGGATCTGACGACACCGGCGCTGCCAAGAAGGTCAAGGCAGACGGCCCCGACAAGGAGATTGCCGGGTGCGCCGCCTGCCGGGCCTTAGCAGCTGCCGACAAGCCAGGGGGCTCCGGCAAGCAGTACTGCAAGATCCACCGCACCAAGGGCCACGACCTCCAGAACTGCCGGCAAGTCGAGCTGCTTGCTGAAAAGCAAAAGGCCGAGTATGAAAGGCGGGACAAGGAGAAAGGTCAGGACGGTGCCGAGGGATCCGACAAGAAGCGTGGCGGCCAAGGAAGTCACCCCGGCAAGGACAACCAACAAGAGAGGCCCGCCCGAGGCCGTGACAAGAAACAAGAAGACGATGATCACGACGAGGACGACAAGTCCGGTGAGCAAGAGTTCCAGAAGGCTATGGAGGCCATGTGCGTCGATGGTGGCGCCTCGCTGCATACTTCTCACCGCCAGCTCAAGCAGTGGGCACGTGAGATTACAGCAGGCCGGAGTCGTTCGGCAGCTCGAAGCCGGTTGAAGTGGTCAAAGACGCCTCATCTTTGGACGCCGAGGGCCACCCTGACCGCACAACCGCGGTTGGGTGTTTTCCATTGTTGGTCTCACCAATGATACGCAACCTCAAGGTGAACAAGATGTTGGTCGACGGCGGGGCCGTCCTGAACTTGATCTCGCCCGTCGTGATCAAAAAGCTACAAATTCCTGGAGGAGACCTCGAGGAAACGGGCATGTTTCAAGGGGTCAATCCGGGGAGGAGCCAGCCAAAGGGGAAGGTCACACTGCCCGTGACATTTGGAGGAGATTTGAACTACAGGACGGAGAGGATCGTCTTCGACGTGGCCAAGATCCCCTTGCCCTACAACGGGATCCTCGGCCGCCCGGCACTAGCCAAGTTCATGCCGGCGTCACACTACGCCTACAACATGCTAAAGATGCACGGGCCGTTGACCATCATCTCCGTCCCCTCCGACAAGAAGGACGCGCTGATTTGCGCCGACCAACTCTACCGGGAAGCAGTTGCAGCAGCTGCCGTCAAGGCACTTGCTCATGCCGCTGAAGGCCCGGAGGGAAGAAGAAGTCCGACAAGACCTCTCGCACCCACTCCAGCAAGCGCACCTCCTCGGAGTGTTGCGCTACCGTCGAGGACGTGCCAGAGAGCTCTACCGGCAAGAGCAAGAAATCCATAGCCGAGCCATCGCAGACCAAGAAGGTGTCCGTCAGGGAGGATGGCATGGGAGGGGCCTTCACCATAGGCTCCACCCTCAACATCAAATAGGAAGGCGCGCTCGTCACCTTCCTATGGGCGAATGTCGACGTGTTTGCGTGGCAAGCATCCAACATCCCCGGTGTTCCCAGGGAGGTGATTGAGCACCACCTAGTTGTCTGCCCTCATGCACGGCCTGTCAAGCAGGAGGTCAGAAAGCAGGCTCTGGAGAGGCAGGAGTTCATCACAGAGGAGATCAGGAAGTTGGAAGCGGCAGGTTTGGTGAGAGGAGTGCTCCACCCGATGTGGTTGGCCAATATGGTAGTGGTGCGCAAGGCAAATGGGAAGTGGAGGTTGTGTATTGACTACACAGATATCAATAAGGCTTGTCCTAAGGACCCCTTCCCATTGCCGCGCATCGAACAGATTGTTGACTCCACAGTCGGGTGTGATCTGTTGTCATTCCTCGACGCCTACTCGGGCTACCACCAAATCTTCATGACAAAAGAGGATGAAGAGAAGACAACATTCATCACCCCATGTGGTACGTATTGCTTTTTACGGATGCCTTTCGGGTTGAAGAGTGCTGGCTCGACATTTGCAAGAGTAGTCCAAATTGGTTTTGAACCCCAGCTCCATAGAAACATGGAAGCATACATGGATGACATAGTGGTCAAAAACAAGGACGGGGCAACTCTTGTGCAAGATCTGGAAGAGACATTCGCCAACCTGCGCAAGATCAACCTTAAGCTGAACCCTGAGAAGTGTGTCTTCGGCATTCCATCCGGCAAGCTTCTTGGATTCTTCGTGTCGCAGCGCGGGATCGAGGCAAACCCAGACAAAATCAAGGCTATTGAGCAGATTGAGGCGCCCAAGCGGATCAAAGATGTGCGTCGGCTCACCGGCTGCGTCGCCGCCATGAGCCTATTCATCTCCAAGTCCGCCGAAGGCCCCTTCCCTTTTTCAAAATCTTGAAGAAGGCAGGCCCAATGGAGTGGACCCCAGAAGCCGAGGCGGCGTTGCAGGATCTGAAGAAATACCTTTCCTCCACGCCAACACTGGTTGCGCCTAAACCACAAGAGCCGTTGTTGCTGTATCTGGCGGCGATGAATCAAGTGGTCAGCGCCGCACTGGTGGCACAGAGGGAGGTCAACAAGGAGGCAGTGGCGATGGCAGAACCAGCAGATGGTAAACCAAAGACCCCCGGCAGGCTCGGGTGCCAAGAAGGCAAGGCCCTGGCAGTCTCGATGCCACCAAGGCGGTGCCGCTTCGGTCAAGTGAGGTGGTGCGGAAGAAGAAGATGATGCAGCACCGGTTTACTTTGTCAGCTCCCTCTTGCAGGGGGTTAGATCGAGGTACTCCGGTGTGCAGAAATTGCTCTTCGGCCTCCTTATGGCCTCGAGGAAGCTGCGTCATTACTTCCAAGCCCACGAGATCACTGCCGTCACCCGCCTCCCATTGCAACGCATACTGCATAACCCAGATGCGACCGGAAGGATTGTGGAATGGGCCCTGGAGTTGTCAAGTTTTGGGTTGAAGTTTGAAAGTACCTCGACAATCCAGAGCAGAGTCTTAGCGGAGTTCATTGCAGAATGGACCTCAACGCCCGACGAAGAAATCCAGGAGACCGCTCTCCCCAGCAAGGAAGCAGACCGCGACTAGATCATGTACTTTGATGGGGCTTTCTCGCTGCAAGGCGCCGGTGCCGGTGTGCTGCTCATCGCACCCACCGGAGAGCACCTCAAGTATGTGGTCCAGATGCACTTTCCCAAGGAGATGTCCACAAACAACACTGTTGAGTACGAGGGGCTGCTTGCCGGTCTCAGAATCGCGGCAGACCTTGGGGTGAACAAGCTCATCGTCAGGGGTGACTCGCAGCTTGTCGTCAGGCGAGTCAACAAGGATTACCAGAGCCCATTGATGGAGGCCTACGTAGATGAAGTGAGGAAACTGGAGGAGCGCTTTGACGGTATCCAAGTGGAGCACGTTCCCCGAGCAGAGAACGACATCGCCGATTACCTGTCGAAGCGTGTCGCATTCAAGCTACCTATGGAACCAGGTACCTTTTTGCTCCGGTTAACTCAGCCATCCGTCGAACCATCAATAGGTAAGAACAAGCGGAGGAAATCAGGTCCCGGCAAGTACTTTCCCACCGAGCCCCCTGGGACTGCCGGCAAGGATGTTGTCGTGCACACTGAGCCTGCCCAAGAGCAACTGGCTCCGGCAGGGCGTCACGCCCTCGCCGTGGAGACAGCCGCTCCCATGGCAGAAGAGATGCCTTTGGTCCTTGCCGTCGAGCCCCCAGCTCCAGCATGGGCGCAGCATACCGTTCGATTCCTCCAAACAGGGGAGCTTCCTCAGGAGCAGGAAGAAGCGAAAAAAGTAGCCCGTCGGTCTGCCTGTACCAGTTCGTTAATGACGTCCTGTACAGGAGAGGCCGAACGGTGTGAAATTGAAGTGCATCCCCCGGAAGGAAGGACTGGAGCTGTTGGCGGAGATACATGGAGGCATACGTGGCTCCCACATAGGGTCGAGGGCCCTTGTCGGCAAGGCGTTCCGGCAAGGTTTCTTCTGGCCCACTGCCCTCCAGGATGCGATGGCACTAGTAACCAAGTGTGAAGCGTGTCAGTTCCATTCAAAGAAGCTTCATCAACCAGCTCAAGCCCTTCAAACAATCCCTCTCCCCTGGCCATTCTCGATGCAGGGGCTCGATATCTTGGGCCCCTTCCCGTGCTATCGGGGCTTTGAGTACTTATGCGTTGCAATCGACAAGTTCACAAAGTGTCGTAAGTGGAAGCGATGAGAAAGGAGACAACACGGTCGGCCGTCCGGTTCTTCAAGGGACTGGTTCGCCGCTTTGGTGTGCCAAGCAGAATTATCACCGACAACGGCACGCAGTTCACGAGCCACACCTTCATGCAGTATGTTCAAGACCTCGGCAGCAAGGTCTGTTTTGCTTCTGTGGCACACCCTCGGAGCAATGGCCAAGCGGAGAGGGCGAATGCTGAAGTGTTGTGAGGCCTGAGAACGAAGACCTTTGACAGGCTGCACAAGAGCGGAAGGCGCTGGATTGATGAGTTGCCGGCGGTTCTTTGGTCGATCAGGACGACGCCAAATCGAGCCACCGGTCAGACACCCTTTGCCCTAGTATATGGGGCGGAGGCAGTTCTCCCCACGGAACTCATATACGGGTCACCTCGAGTGCTCGCTTATGATGAGCTTGAGCAAGAGCAATTGCGGCAAGATGACGCAGTGCTCCTTGAGGAAGATCGTCTTGAGGCGGCTGTGAGAGCAAAGATGCTACCGGCAAGCCTTGCGCCGCTACCATAGCCGCAAGGTTCATGCCCAAGCTTTGAGGAAGGCGACCTTGTTCTTCGGCGTTCATCGGCCAAGAATACCAACAAGTTGGCCTTGAAGTGGGAAGGCCCTTATCAGAAATACGAGTCACCGGGCCAGCAGTCCACTGGAGACCAAGATGCTGTCGATGAGTAATTCCTAGAACATCGAGCATCTTCGCAAGTTTTACCCATAAGGTGCGGCTTGCCGGGCCCCCCAGCAAGCCACCTTTTGTACAAGCTTTGCCGGCAAGGCATGTAACCCTCTGTACAAAGCCAAAGCAGACCACGAGCATAAATAAGCAAGCGGCTGGCGCCCTAAGTTATAGCATGCATGCTAGGTTGAGTCTCTTCCTCGGTTAGGGTTGATAGTGCTTAGCGGCGACTAACCCCTAGCCTAGAGGTCGGGTGTGCGTCTTTTCTGTTTTCTTTGGTTCGCAGGGCACTTCTGCTGAGCCACTTGGGAAAAGGAGAATGAACCGACGCTCCGACCCCGGCAAGGCAAGGCTGCCGGGGGCTAAAGATGTAAGGATCCAACCACGGCGAGCCAAGGTTGCCGGGGGCTGCGGATTCAGATAAGTTTTCCATCCCCCTGCTGTATGTTTCCGTATGGAACTGGGACATGTGAAGCCTCGTTTATGTCTTAAAACCACCGTACTCCCTTTTTCCCTGTGCCCGAGAGTTACTTCCTGGGTCGTAATTTGGTAGTAGTTGCGGTGGCGAAGAAATGAACAAGGAGCCTAACTCTACTTCGCCCTGCCTCCGCCAAAAGCGCGAGAACGGTCGGCCGAAGAGGAGAAACGGCAAGGTATGTTGCCTGGCGATAATGTTTATTATAAAAATAACAAGGATTCATCCTTGGCATGGGCCTCGCTCACGCACGAAGAACCCGACAAGCACCCTTTTTCATTAAAAACGTCCCATACAGGTACAGTTCGTACGGAAAGAAAAACATGAACAAGGGGGATTACAAGCTTTAAATTTAACAAGGCCCGAAGGCTTATAGATTAAAAAAAGAGATGATATGCCCGTGATCCCTTTCTTGTCCCTCTCCTCAGGAGGCAGGTCAAGGAGGCGGAAGGGCAAAAGGGGCGCCTAGGCGAACTGCGAGCAGTAGAAAGCACCAAGAGAACACCTCGGTGGCCGCCCATGGATGGGCCGGTGATGACGGTGCCGGGAAAGGAGCTGGAAGACGAGGCGGCAAGTCGCCGAACACGCTACGAAGGCGTCGGTGTCCGCGTACTCCGAGTTGACGGTCTTGCCGCCCGTCCTCTTCCTCTTCCGTAGCCCCCCGACGCCAGCCGCCCAACGAGACGGCCGCGAGAAGTTCAAGGAGCTGGCCCCTCCCCCGGCAAAACTCCGCCGGAGGAGCGGCCAGGTGCAGATGCTGCTGCTGCCACACCCGCCCAGGCGCCGGGCGTCCAACGCCTAGTCGGACTCGTCCTCGTCATCTGCCCCGCTGTCCTCCTCATCACTTTCGCTTGAGGAAGAGCTTCCATCATCGAAATCTCCGTCAGAGGAGCTCTCCACGCAGCACTTCAGGCGAGTTCCAAGATCCCCGAAGACCTTGACGGAGAGCAGGCCGTCCTCCATTAATTTGAAGTAGAGGACGAGCCCCGCAGTCAGGCTGTGGATGCGAGCGAACGTCTTCCATCCACGGCGGAGGTACATGACCCGAGGGGCCGGGAAGTCGACGTCGACCTACGTGCCCCCATTCCCACAGCCCCTCATGTGCAATCTGAGGGTCTGGGGCGGGTCGCACTCCATCTCCCGAGAAAACAGGGCGGGAAGACGAAGACGGCGACGTGGAGGCCGGCGCAGCCTGATAAATAATTCACGAGGCTGGTCTCCAACGTGGCCCTCCATCGGGAAAGGCATCATTGGCGGGGGCGAGGCCGGCGCGTCACCCCGTCCTCCTCTTCCCCGGGCACCACGACCTCTGCCATGACCTCGCCCATGGCCTCGCTGTTGGGGAACGTTGCAGAAAATTAAAATTTTTCCTACGGTTTCACCAAGATCCATCTATGAGTTCATCTAGCAACGAGTATTCAGATTGGATAGCATCTACATACCACTTTGTAGATCGCATAGCGGAAGCTTCGGAGTGAGCGTGGATGAGGTAGTCGTACTTGCCGCGATCCAATTCACCGATGATCTAGTACCGAACAGACGGCACCTCCGCGTTCAACACACGTACGGTCAGCGTAACGTCTCCTTCTTCTTGATCCAGCAAGGTGAAGGAGAGGTTGAGGAAGATGGCTCCAGCAGCAACACGACGGCGTGGTGATGGTGGAACTTGCAGTACTCCGGCAGGGCTTCGCCGTGCACTCACGGAGGAGGAGGATGTGTTGGAGAGGGAGAGGGAGGCGTCCAGGGCAAAGGTTCTGCTGCCCCTTCCCTCCCCTTTATATAGGTGCCAAGGAGGGAGGGCGCAGCCTTGCCCCTCCTCCAAGGGAGGAGTGCGGCCAAGAGAGGGGAGGTGTCCAACCTCCCAAGGCACCTCGGAGGTGCCTTCCCTTCATGGACTCTTCCTCCTTAAACCCTAGGCGCATGGGTCCCTTGGGGCTGGTTCCCCTTGGCCCATGTGGGCCTAGGCGCACCACCTAGGGCCCATGTGGCCCCACAGGGCTGGTGGCCCCACTTGGTGGACCCAGGGACCCCTCCGGTGGTCCCGGTACAATACCGATATCACGAAACTTGTCCCGATGGCGAAACAGCACTTCCTATATATAATTCTTTACCTCCGGACCATTAGGAACTCCTCGTGACGCCCAGGATCTCATCCGGGACTCGAACAACATTCGGGTTACTGCACATACATATTCCTACAACCCTAAGCGTTATCAACCTTAAGTGTGTAGACCCTACGGGTTCGGAGACATGCAGAACATGACCGAGGCGGCTCTCGGGCAATAACCAACAGCGGGATCTGGATACCCATGTTGGCTCCCACATGCTCCACGATGATCTCATCGAATGAACCACGATGTCAAGGATTCAATTAATCCCGTATACGATTCCCTTTGTCAATCGGTATTTTACTTGCCGAGATTCGATCGTCGGTATACCAATACCTCGTTCAATCTCGTTATCGGCAAGTCACTTTTCTCGTTATCGTAATGCATGATCCCGTGATCAAACACTTCGATCACATTGAGCTCATTGTGATGATGCATTACCGAGAGGGCCAGTGATACCTCTCCGTCAAGCGGAGTGACAAATCGATCTCGATCCATGTCAACCCAATGTACACTTTCGGAGATACTGTAGCATACCTTTATAGTCACCCGATTCACGTTGTGACGTTTGGCATACCCAAAGCACTCCTACGGTATCCGGAGTTACACGATCTCATGGTCTAAGGAAAGGACACTTGACATTGGAAAACTCTAGCAAGCGAATCATGCGATCTTATGCTATGTTAAGATTGGGTCTTGTCCATCACATCATTCTCCTAATGATGTGATCCCGTTATCGATGACATCCAATGTCCATAGTCGAAACCATGACTATCTCGTCGATCAACGAGCTAGTCAACTAGAGGCTCACTAGGGACATGTTGTTATGCATTATTCACACATGTATTACGATTTCCGGTTAACACAATTATAGCACGAATAAAGACAATTATCATGAATAAGGAAATATAATAATAATGCTTTTATTATTGCCTCTAGGGCATATTTCCAACAGTCTCCCACTTGCACTAGAGTCAATAATCTAGTTACATTGTGATGAATCGAACACCCATAGAGTTCTCGGTGCTGATCATGTTTTGCCTTAGGGAGAGGTTTAGTCAGCGGATCTGCGACATTCAGATCCGTGTGCACTTTACAAATTTCTATGTCTCCATCTTGAACATTTTCACGAATGGAGTTGAAGCGGCGCTTGATGTGCCTAGTCTTCTTGTGAAACCTGGGCTCCTTTGCAAGTGCAATAGCTCCGGTGTTGTCACGGAAGAGCTTGATTGGCCCCGACGCATTGGGTATGACTCGAGGTCGGTGATGAACTCCTTCACCCAAATTGCTTCATGTGCTGCCTCCGAGGCTGCCATGTACTCCGCTTCACATGTAGATCCCGCCACGACGCTTTGCTTGCAACTGCACCAGCTTCGCCCCACCATTCAAAATATACACGTATCCGGTTTGTGACTTAGAGTCATTCAGATGCGTGTCGAAGCTAGCGTCGACGTAACCTTTTACGCATTTGTGCTCTTCGTCACCTCCATAAACGAGAAACATTTCCTTAGTCCTTTTCGTGTACTTCAGGATATTCTTGACCGCTGTCCAGTGTTCCTTGCCGGGATTACTTTGGTACCTTCCTACCAAACTTACGGCAAGGTTTACATCAGGTCCGGTACACAGCATGGCATACATAATAGAACCTATGGCTGAGGCATAGGGGATGACACTCATCTCTTCTATATCTTCTGCATTGGTGGGACATTGAGCTGAGCTCAATTTCACACCTTGTAACACGGTAAGAACCCCTTCTTAGATTGATCCATATTGAACTTCTTCAATATCTTATCAAGGTATGTGCTTTGTGAAAGACCTATGAGGCGTCTCGATCTATCTCTATAGATCTTGATGCCTAATATATAAGCAGCTTCTCCAAGGTCCTTCATTGAAAAACTTTTATTCAAATAGGCCTTAATGCTTTGTCCAAGAGTTCTATATCATTTCCCATCAAAAGTATGTCGTCTACATATAATATGAGAAATGCTACTGAGCTCCCACTCACTTTCTTGTAAACACAGGCTTCTCCATAAGTCATGTAAACCCAAACGCTTTGATCATCTCATCAAAGTGAATGTTCCAACTCCGAGATGCTTGCACCAGCCCATAAATCGAGCGTTGGAGCTTGCACACCTTGTCAGCATTCTTAGGATCGACAAAACCTTCCGGCTGCATCATATACAATTCTTCCTTAAGGAAACCATTAAGGAATGCCGTTTTGACGTCCATTTGCCATATCTCATAATCATAGTATGCGGCAATTGCTAACATGATTACGACGGACTTCACTTTTCGCTACCGGTGAGAAAGTCTCATTGTAGTCAACCCCTTGAACTTGTCGATAACCCTTAGCGACAAGCCGAGCTTTATAGATGGTCACATTACCATCCGCGTCATCTTCTTCTTAAAGATCCATTTATTTTCTATGGCTCGCCGTTCAACGGCAAGTCGGTCAAAGTCCATACTTCGTTTTCATACATGGATCCTATCTCGGATTTCATGGCTTCCAGCCATTTGTCGAATCCGGGCCCGCCATTGCTTCCTCATAGTTCGAAGGTTCACCGTTGTCTAACAACATGATTTCCAAGACAGGGGTTGCCGTACCACTACAGTGCGGAACGTGTCCTTGTGGACCTTCAATTTCAAGAGGAGCTTGATCAAGTATCTTGATCATAATCATTAATTTCCTCTCTAGTTGGTGCAGGCACCTCGGGAGCGATTTCTTGAGTTTCGCCATTTTCCGGTTCAAGAGGTAACACTTCATCAAGTTCTACTTTCCTCCCACTTACTTCTTTCGAGAGAAACTCTTTCTCGAAAGGATCCATTCTTGGCAACAAAGATCTTGCCTTCGGATCGAGGTAGAAGGTATACCCAATAGTTTCTTTCGGGTATCCTATGAAGACGCATTTTCCGACTTGGGTTCGAGCTTCTCAGGTTGAAGTTTCTTGACATAAGCATCGCATCCCCAAACTTTTAGAAACGACAGCTTAGGTTTCTTCCCAAACCATAATTCATACGGTGTCGTCTCAACGGATTTCGACGGAGCCCTATTTAAAGTGAATGCGGCTGTCTCTAAAGCATAGCCCCAAAAAGATAGCGGTAAATCGGTAAGAGACATCATAGATCGCACCATATCTAATAGAGTGCGATTCTGACGTTCGGACACACCATTACGTTGAGGTGTTCCAGCGGCGTGAGTTGTGAAACTATTCCACATTTTCTTAAGTGTGTGCCAAATTCGTGACTCAAGTATTCTCCTCCACGATCCGATCGTAGAAACTTGATCTTTCTATCACGTTGATTTTCAACCTCACTCTGAAATTCCTTGAATTTTCAAAGGTCTCAGACTTGTGTTTCATTAAGTAGACATACCCATATCTACTCAAGTCATCGGTGAGGGTGAGAACATAACGATAGCCACCTTGAGCCTCAACACTCATTGGACCGCACACATCGGTATGTATGATTTCCAATAAGTTGGTTGCTCGCTCCATTGTTCCGAGAATGGAGTCTTGGTCATTTTACCCATGAGGCATGGTTCAGACGTGTCAAATGATTCATAATCAAGAGACTCTAAAAGTCCATCTGCATGGAGCTTCTTCATGCGTTTGACACCTATGTGACCAAGGCGGCGATGCCACAAATATGTGGGACTATTGTTATCAACTTTAACTCTTTTGGTATTCACACTATGAATATGTGTATCATCACGTACGAGATTCATTAAGAATAAACCATTAACCATCGGAGCATGACCATAAAACATATCTCTCATATAAATAGAACAACCATTATTCTCGGATTTAAATGAGTAGCCATCTCGAATTAAACGAGATCCCGATACAATGTTCATGCTCAAACTTGGCACTAAATAACAATTATTGAGGTTTAAAACTAATCCCGTAGGGTAAATGCAGAGGAAGCGGTGTGCCGACGGCGATCACATCGACCTTGGAACCATTCCCGACACGCATCGTCACCTCATCCTTCGCCGGTCTCCGTTTATTCCGCAGCTCACCTTTGAGTTACAAATATGAGCAACTGCACGGTATCAAATACCCAAGAGCTACTACAAATCTTGGTAAGGTACACATCAATTACATGTATATCACATATACCTTTGGTTTTGCCGGCCTTCTTGTCCGCTAAGTATTTGGGGCAGTTCCGCTTCGGTGACCACTTCCCTTGCAATAAAAGCACTCGGTTTGGGCTTGGGTCCATTCTTTGGCTTCTTCCGGAAACTTGCTTGCGGGCGCGACAACTTCCTTGCCGTCCTTCTTGAAGTTCTTTTACCCTTGCCCTTCTTGAACTTAGTGGTTTTATTCACCATCAACACTTGATGCTCCTTCTTGATTTCTACCTCTGCTGATTTCAGCATAGCATATACTTCAGGAATGGTCTTTACCATCCCCTGCATATTGTAGTTCATCACAAAGCTCTTGTAGCTAGGTGGAAGCGAATCGGAGGATTACATCAATGACCGCTTCATCCGGAGATTAACTTCCAGTTGAGTCAAGCGGTTGTGCAACCCAGACATTTTGAGTATGTGTTCACCGACAGAGCCATTTTCCTCCATCTTACAGCTAAAGAATTTGTTTGAGACTTCATATCTCTCGACCGGGCATGAGCTTGGAAAACCATTTTCAGCTCTTGAACATCTCATATGCTCCATGTCTCTCAAAACGCTTTTGGAGTCCCGGCTCTAAGCTGTAAAGCATGCCGCCTTGAACGAGGGAGTAATCATCATGGCGTGATCGCCAAGCGTTCATAACGTCTTGTTCTGCAGGGAGAATAGGTGCGTCACCCAGCGGTGCTCTTAGGACATAATCTTTCTTGGCAGCTATGAGGATAATCCTCGGGTTAGGACCCGATCCGTATAGTTGCTACCATCGTCTTTCAGCTTGGTTTTCTCTAGGAGCAGCGTTGAAATTGAGGACTACGTTGGCCATTTGATCTACAAGACATATTGTAAATATTTAGACTAAGTTCATGATAATAAAGTTCATTTAATCAAATTTAATGAACTCCCACTTAGATAGACATCCCTCTACTAGTCATCTAAGTATTACATGATCCGAGTCAACTAGGCCGTGTCCGATCATCACGTGAGACGGACTAGCCAACATCGGTGAACATCTTCATGTTGATCGTATCTTCTATAATGACTCATGCTCGACCTTTCGGTCTTACGTGTTCCGAGGCCATGTCCGTACATGCTAGGCTCGTCAAGTCAACCTAAGTGTTTTGCGTGTGTAAATCTGTCTTACACCCGTTGTATGCGAACGTAAGGACCTATCACACCCGATCATCACGTGGTGCTTCTAACCATTTAA
Source organism: Aegilops bicornis (assembly GCA_021605145.1). Classification (NCBI taxonomy): domain Eukaryota; kingdom Viridiplantae; phylum Streptophyta; class Magnoliopsida; order Poales; family Poaceae; genus Aegilops; species Aegilops bicornis. The sequence continues at coordinate 255,932,553 of CM038670.1, read as the reverse complement.
CCTTAGCAACGGTGCACGCTTAGGGGAACACTTCTTGAAATTATTATGAGGGATCATCTTATTTACTACCGTCGTTCTAAGTAAACAAGATGCATAAAACATAATAAACATCACATGCAATTATATAAAGTAGTGACATGATATGGCCAATATCATATAGCTCCTTTGATCTTCATCTTGAGGCTCCATGATCATCTTGTCACCGGCATGACACCATGATCTCCATCATCATGATCTCCATCATCGTGTCTTCATGAAGTTGTCACGCCAACGACTACTTCTACTTCTATGACTAACGTGTTTAGCAATAAAGTAAAGTAGTTTACATGGCGTTCTTCAATGACACGCAGGTCATACAAAAAAATAAAGACAACTCCTATGGCTCCTGCCGGTTGTCATACTCATCGACATGCAAGTCGTGATTCCTATTACAATAGCATGAACATCTCATACATCACATATAGATCATTCATCATTCATCACAACTTTGGCCATATCATATCACAAAGCACTTGCTTTGCAAAAAACAAGTTAGACGTCCTCTAATTGTTGTTGCAAGTTTTACGTGGCTGAATTAGGGTTCTAGCAAGAACGTTTTCTTACCTACGTTCAAACCACAACGTGATTTGTCAATCTCTATTTACCCTTCATAAGGACCCTGTTCATCGAATCCGATCCAACTAAAGTAGGAGAGACAGACACCCTTGACCACCTTATGCAACTAGTGCATGTTAGTCGGTGGAACCGGTCTCACGTAAGTGTACGTGTAAGGTTGGTCCGGGCCGCTTCATCCCACAATACCGCTGAATCAAGATAGACTAGTAACGGCAAGAAGAATTGACAACATCTACGCCCACAACAAATTGTGTTCTACTCGCGCAAGAAGAACTACGCATAGACCTAGCTCATGATGCCCTTTGTTGGGGAGCGTTGCGAGAAAATTAAAATTTTTCCTACGGTTTCACCAAGATCCATCTATGAGTTCATCTAGCAACGAGTATTCAGATTGGATAGCATCTACATACCACTTTGTAGATCGCATAGCGGAAGCTTCGGAGTGAGCGTGGATGAGGTAGTCGTACTTGCCGCGATCCAATTCACCGATGATCTAGTGCCGAACGGACGGCACCTCCGCGTTCAACACACGTGACGGTCAGCGTAACGTCTCCTTCTTCTTGATCCAGCAAGGTGAAGGAGAGGTTGAGGAAGATGGCTCCAGCAGCAGCACGACGGCGTGGTGATGGTGGAACTTGCAAGATACTCGGCAGGGCTTCGCCGTGCACTACGGAGGAGGAGGATGTGTTGGAGAGGGAGAGGGAGGCGTCCAGGCAAAGGTTCTGCTGCCCCTTCCCTCCCCCTTTAGATAGGTGCCAAGGAGGGGGGGAGGGCGCAGCCTTGCCCCCTCCTCCAAGGGAGGGGTGCGGCCAAGAGAGGGGGAGGTGTCCAACCTCCCCAAGGCACCTCGGAGGTGCCTTCCCCTTCATGGACTCTTCCCTCCTTAAACCCTAGGCGCATGGGTCCCTTGGGGCTGGTTCCCCTTGGCCCATGTGGGCCTAGGCGCACCACCTAGGGCCCATGTGGCCCCACAGGGCTGGTGGCCCCACTTGGTGGACCAAGGACCCCTCCGGTGGTCCCGGTACAATACCGATATCACCGAAACTTGTCCCGATGGCGAAACAGCACTTCCTATATATAATTCTTTACCTCCGGACCATTCCGAAACTCCTCGTGGCGTCCAGGATCTCATCCGGGACTCGAACAACATTCGGGTTACTGCACATACATATTCCTACAACCCTAGCGTTCAAGAACCTTAAGTGTGTAGACCCTACGGGTTCGGAGACATGCGGAACATGACCGAGGCGGCTCTCGGGCAATAACCAACAGCGGGATCTGGATACCCATGTTGGCTCCCACATGCTCCACGATGATCTCATCGAATGAACCACGATGTCAAGGATTCAATTAATCCCGTGATACGATTCCCTTTGTCAATCGGTATTTTACTTGCCCGAGATTCGATCGTCGGTATACCAATACCTCGTTCAATCTCGTTATCGGCAAGTCACTTTTCTCGTTACCGTAATGCATGATCCCGTGATCAAACACTTCGATCACATTGAGCTCATTGTGATGATGCATTACCGAGAGGGCCAGTGATACCTCTCCGTCAAGCGGAGTGACAAATCCCGATCTCGATCCATGTCAACCCAATGACACTTTCGAGAGATACCGTAGCATACCTTTATAGTCACCCGATTACGTTGTGACGTTTGGCATACCCAAAGCACTCCTACGGTATCCGGGAGTTACACGATCTCATGGTCTAAGGAAAGGACACTTGACATTGGAAAACTCTAGCAAACGAACTGTGCGATCTTATGCTATGTTAAGATTGGGTCTTGTCCATCACATCATTCTCCTAATGATGTGATCCCGTTATCGATGACATCCAATGTCCATAGTCGGGAAACCATGACTATCATCGATCAACGAGCTAGTCAACTAGAGGCTCACTAGGGACATGTTGTTGTCTGTTATTCACACATGTATTACGATTTCCGGTTAACACAATTATAGCACGAATAAAGACAATTATCATGAATAAGGAAATATAATAATAATGCTTTTATTATTGCCTCTAGGGCATATTTCCAACAGTCTGTTGGGGAACGTAGCAGAAATTCAAAATTTTCCTACGTATCACCAAGATCTATCTATGGAGAGACTAGCAACGAGGGGAAGGAGAGTGCATCTACATACCCTTGTAGATCGCTAAGCGGAAGCGTTCAAGTGAGCAGGGTTGATGGAGTCGTACTCGCCGTGATTCAGATCACCGATGATCCTAGTGCGAGCAGACGGCACCTCCGCGTTCAACACACGTACAGCCCGGTGGCGTCTCCCACGCCTTGATCCAGCGAGGAGAGAGGGAGAGGTTGAGGAAGACTCCATCCAACAGCAGCACAACGGCGTGGTGGTGGTGGAGGAGCGTGGCAATCTGCGAGGCTTCGCCCAAGCACTCACGGAGGAGAAGGAGGTGTTGGAGAGGGAGAGAGGCGCCAGGGGCTCAGTGCTGCTGCCCCCTCCTCCCCTTTATATAGGTGCCAAGGAGGGAGGGCGCAGCCTGCCCCCTCCTCCAAGGGAGGGGTGCTGACGAAGGGAAGGAGTCCATCCTCCCCAAGGCACCTCGGAGGTGCCTTCCCTCTATGGACTCTTCCTCTCCAAGTGTTTCATGCGCATGGGCCTCTTGGGGCTGGTTCCCCTTGGCCCATGCAGGCCTAGGCGCGCACCACCTAGGGCCCATGTGGCCCCCGGGGCAGGTGGCCCCACCGGTGGGCCCTCGGGACCCCTCCGGTGGTCCCAGACAATACCGATATCACCGAAACTTGTCCCGATGGCGAAACAGCACTTCCTATATATAATTCTTTACCTCCGGACCATTCCGGAACTCCTCGTGACGTCCAGGATCTCATCCGGGACTCAACAACATTCGGTAACCACATACAAGCTTCCTATATAACCCTAGCGCCATCGAACCTTAAGTGTGTAGACCCTACGGGTTCGGGAGACAAGCGAGACATGACCGAGGCGTTCTCCGGTCAATAACCAACAGCGGGATCTGGATACCCATGTTGGCTCCCACATGTTCCACGATGATCTCATCGGATGAACCACGATGTCAAGGACTCGGTCAATCCGTATACAATTCCCTTTGTCTAGCGGTATTGTACTTGCCCGAGATTCGATCATCGGTATCCCGATACCTTGTTCAATCTCGTTACCGGCAAGTCTCTTTACTCGTTCCGTAACACATCATCCGTGATCAACTCCTTAATCTGCTGTGCACATTATGATGATGTCCTACCGAGTGGGCCCAGAGATACCTCTCCGTCATCGGAGTGACAAATCGATCTCGATTCGTGCCAACCCAATGCAGACACTTTTGGAGATACATAGTGCACCTTTATAGTCACCCGATTACGTTGTGACGTTTGATACACCCAAAGCATTCCTACGGTATCCGGGAGTTGCACAATCTCATGGTATAAGGAAAAGATACTTGACATTAGAAAAGCTTTAGCATACTGAACTACGATCTTTGTGCTAGGCTTAGGATTGGGTCTTGTCCATCACATCATTCTCCTAATGATGTGATCCGTTATCAATGACATCCAATGTCCATGGTCAGGAAATCGTAACCATCTATTGATCAACGAGCTAGTCAACTAGAGGCCTACTAGGGACATGGTGTTGTCTATGTATCCACACATGTATCCGAAGTTTCCTATCAATACAATTATAGCATGGATAATAAACGATTATCATGAACAAGGAAATATAATAATAACTAATTTATTATTGCCTCTAGGGCATATTTCCAACAGTCTCCCACTTGCACTAGAGTCAATAATCTAGTTCACATCGCCATGTGATCAACGGTGATAGGTCACATCGCCATGTGACCAACATCCAAAGAGTCTACTAGTGTCTTAAACTAGTTCACATCACCATGTGATTAAGACTCAATGAGTTACGAGGTTTGATCATGTTTTGCTTGTGAGAGAGGTTTTAGTCAACGGGTTTTAGTCAACGGGTGCGAACCTTTCAGATCCGTGTGCTATGCAATTCTCTTATGTCATATTGTAAATGCTGCTTCCACGCTCCACTTGGATCTATTCCAAGCGGTTGCTCCACTATACGTATCCGGTTTGCTACTCGAGTCACTTTCGGATAGGCGTTAAAGCTTGCATCGATGTAACCCTTATGCGAACTCTTTATCACCTCCATAATCGAGAAACATGTCCTTATTTACTCCAAGGACAATTTTGATCATTGTCCAATGATCCATTCTGGATCATTCTTGTACCCTATAGTGACTCATGGCATGGCACACTCTGGGTGCGGTACACATAGCATCTTGTAGAGCCTATGTCTAAGGCATAGGGGACAGTCTTAAATCCTTTCTCTACATTACGCCGTGGTCGAGCTTTAAGTCTTAACTTCATACCTTACAATTCAGCTAAGAACTCCTTCTTTGGTCGATCCATCTTGAACACCTTCAAGATCATGTCAAGGTACATGCTCATTTGAAAGTATTATTAAACATTTTGATCTATCTTATAGATCTTGATGCTTATTGTTCAAGTAGCCTAATCCAGGTTTTCTATTTGAAAAACACCTTTCAAATAACCCTATATGCTTCTGAGAAAATTCTACGTCATTTACGATCATCAATATGTCAACAACATATACTCATCGAGAAATTCTATAGTGCTCCCACTCACTTCTTTGGAAATACAAGTTTCTCATAAACTTTGTATAAACCCAAAATCTTTGATCATCTCATCAAAGCGCACATTCCAACTCCGAGATGCTTACTCCGGTCCTTAGAAAGGATCATTGAGCCAAAGATAACTTTTAGCATCCTTAGGATCGACAAAACTTTCTCGATTGTATCACATACAACCTTTCCTTACGAAAACCGGTAAGGAAACTCATTTTGACATCCATCCGCCAGATTTCATAAATGCAGCTTATGCTAACATGATTCCGACAGACTCAAGCATCGCTACGGATGAGAAAATCTCATCGTAGTCAACTCCTTGAACTTGTGAAAAACTCTTCGCCACAAGTCGAGCTTCATAGACGGTGACATTACCGTCCATGTCCGTCTTCTTCTTAAAGATCCATTTATCTCAATGGCTTGCCGATCATCGGGCAAGTCCATCAAAGTCCATGCTTTGTTATGATACATGGATCCTATCTCGATTTCATGGCTTCTAACCATTTGTCGGAATTTGGGCCCACCATCGCTTCTCCATAGCTCGTGGGTTCATTGTTGTCTAGCAACATAACCTTCAAGACAGGATCACCGTACCACTCGATGCAAAGACGCGTTCTTGTCGCCCCACGAGGTTCGGTAGTGACTTGATCCAAGCTTCATGATCAATATCATAAGCTTCTACTTCAATTGGTGTAGGTGCCACGGGAACAACTTCCTGTGCCCTACTACACACTAGTTGAAGTGACAGTTCAATAACCTCATCAAGTCTCCACCATCCTCCCACTCAACTTTTCGAGACAAACTTTTCCTCGAGAAAGGACCCGATTCAAGAAACAATCCCTATTGCTTTCGGATCTGAATTAGGAGGTTTACCCAACTGTTTTGGGTGTCCTATGAAGATGTATTTTATCCGCTTTGGGTTCGAGCTTATCAACACGAAACTTTTCCACATAAGCGTCGCAGCCCCAAATTTTAAGAAATGACAGCTTAGGTTTCTCTAAACCATAGTTCTTACGGTGTCATCTCAACGGAATTACGTGGTACCCTATTAAAGTGAGTGCGGTTGTCTCTAATGCCTAACCCATGAGCGATAGTGGTAATTCGATAAGAGACATCATGGTACGCACCATATCCAATAGGGTGCAACTATGATGTTCGGACACACCATCACACTATGGTGTTCGAGGCGGTATTAATTGTGAAACAATTTGCACAATGTCTTAATTGTGTACCAAACTCGCATAACTCAAATATTCATCTCTATGATCACATCACAGACATTTTATCCTCTTGTCACGAAGATCTTCAACTTCACTCTGAAATTACTTGAACCTTTCAATAATTCAGACTTGTGTTTCATCAAGTAAATATACTCAACATCTACTCAAATCATCTGTGAAGTAAGAACATAACGATATTCACTTTGCATGCCTCAAAGACTCATTGGACTGCACACATCAAAATGTGTTACCTCCAACAAGTTGCTATCTTGTTCCATCTTCTTTGAAACCGAGGCTTTTCGGTCATCTTGCCCATGTGGTATGATTTGCATATCTCAAGTGATTCAAAATCATGCAAGTGCAAACGATCCATCTGCATGGAGTTTCTTCATGCGTATACACCAATAGACATGGTTCGCATGTCTCAAACTTTTCAAAACGAGTGAGTCCAAAGATCCATCAACATGGAGCTTCTTCATGCGTATACACCAATAGACATGGTTCGCATGTCTCAAACTTTTCAAAAAACGAGTGAGTCCAAAGATCCATCAACATGGAGCTTCTTCATGCGTTTTATGACTTACATGGCATTTCCACAAGTAAGTGGTACTATCATTACTATCTTATATCTTTTGGCATGAAAATGCGTATCACTACGATCGAGATTCAATAGACCATTCATTTAGGTGCAAGACCATTGAAGGTATTATTCAAATAAATAGAGTAACCATTATTCTCCTTAAATGAATAATTGTATTGCGATAGACATGATCCAATCATGTCTATGCTCAACGTAAACACCAAATAACAATTATTTAGGTTTAACATCAATCTCGATGGTAGAGGGAGCGTGCGATGCTTGATTACATCAACCTTGGAAACACTTCCAACACATATCGTCGACTCACCTTTAGCTAGTCTCCGTTTATTCCGTAGCTTTTATTTCGAGTTACTAACACTTAGCAACCGAACCGGTATCTAATACCACGGTGCTACTAGGAGTACTAGTAAAGTACACATTAACATAATGTATATCCAATATACTTCTATCGACCTTGCCAGCCTTCTTATCTACCAAGTATCTAGGGTAATTCTGTTCGATTGGTTGTTCCCCTTATTACGAAGCACTTAGTCTCGGGTTTGGGTTCGACCTTGGGTTTCTTCTTTGGAGCAGCAACTTATTTGCCGTTTCATGAAGTGTCCCTTCTTGCCCTTGCCCTTCTTGAAACTAGTGGTTTCACCAACCATCAACAATTGATGCTTCTTCTTGATTTCTACTTTCGCGGTGTCAAACATCGCGAACACTTCAAGGATCATCATATCTATCCACGATATGTTATAGTTCATCACGAAGCTCTAGTAGCTTGGTGGCAATGACTTTGGAGAAACATCACTATCTCATCCGGAAGATCAACTCCCACTCGATTCAAGTGATTGTTGTACTCAGACAATCTGAGCACAAGCTCAACGATTGAGCTTTTCTCCCTTAGTTTGCAGGCTAAGAAAATCGTCGGAGGTCTTATACCTCTTGGCGTGAGCACGAGCCGAAATCCCAATTTCAGCCCTCGAAACATCTCATATGTTCATGACGTTTCAAAACGTATTTGGTGCCTCTACTTAAACCATTTAACCGAACTATCATGTAGTTATCAAAACGTGTATGTCCGATGTTACGCAACATCCACAGGACGGCGTTTGGGGTTGAGTACACCTGTGGCGGTGCATTAAGGACATAAGCTTTCTTACGTCCGCATAATCGCCATCTTGTCAACTTTCAACTATATTTTCTCTAGGAACATATCTAAACAGTGGAACTAAAGCGCGAGCTTACGACATAATTTGCAAAGATCTTTTGACTATGTTCAGGATAATTAAGTTCATCTCATGAACTCCCACTCGAATAGACATCCCTCCGGTCATCTAAGTGATTACATGATCCGAGTCAACTAGGCCGTGTCCGATCATCACGTGAGACGGACTAGTCATCATCGGTGAACATCTTCATGTTGATCGTATCTACTATCGACTCATGCTCGACCTTCGGTCTCTGTGTTCCGAGGCCATGTCTGTACATGCTAGGCTCGTCAAGTTAACCCCAAGTGTTTTTCTTTGTAAATCTGTCTTACACCCGTTGTATGTGAACGTAAGAATCCATCACACCCGATCATCACGTGGTGCTTAGAAACGACGAACTGTAGCAACGGTGCACGGTCGGGGAGAACACTTCTTGAAATTTGTGTAAGGGATCATCTTATTTACTACCGTCGTTCTAAGTAAACAAGATGCATAAACATAATAAACATCACATGCAATTATATAGTAGTGACATGATATGGCCAATATCATATAGCTCCTCTTGATCTCCATCTTCGGGCTCCATGATCATCATTGTCACCGGCATGACACCATGATCTCCATCATCATGATCTCCATCATCGTGTCTCCATGAAGTTGTCTCGCCAACTTATTACTTCTACTACTATGGCTACGGTTAGCAATAAAGTAAAGTAATTACATGGCGTTGTTCAATGACACGCAGGTCATACAATAAATAAAGACAACTCCTATGGCTCCTGCGGTTGTCATACTCATCGACATGCAAGTCGTGAATCCTATTACAAGAACATGATCAATCTCATACATCACATATCATTCATCACATTCTTCTTGGCCATATCACATCACATAGCATACCCTGCAAAAACAAGTTAGGCGTCCTCTAATTGTTGTTTGCATGTTTTACGTGGCTGCTTTGGGTTTCTAGCAAGAACGCTTTCTTACCTACATAAAACCACAACGTGATATGCCAATTGCTATTTACCCTTCATAAGGACCCTTTTCATCGAATCCGTTCCGACTAAAGTGGGAGAGACAGACACCCGCTTGACCACCTTATGCAACTAGTGCATGTCGATCGGTGGAACCGGTCTCACGTAAGCGTCACGTGTAAGGTTGGTCCGGGCCGCTTCATCCCACAATACCGTCGAATCAAGATAAGACTAGTAACGGCAAGCATATTGAACAAAATCAACGCCCACAACTACTTTGTGTTCTACTCGTGCAAAGAATCTACGCAATAGACCTAGCTCATGATGCCACTTTGTTGGGGAGCGTGGCGAAATTCAAAATTTTCCTACGTATCACCAAGATCTATCTATGGAGAGACTAGCAACGAGGGAAGGAGAGTGCATCTACATACCCTTGTAGATCGCTAAGCGGAAGCGTTCAAGTGAGCAGGGTTGATGGAGTCGTACTCGCCGTGATTCAGATCACCGATGATCCTAGTGCCGAGCAGACGGCACCTCCGCGTTCAACACACGTACAGCCCGGTGGCGTCTCCCACGCCTTGATCCAGCGAGGAGAGAGGGAGAGGTTGAGGAAGACTCCATCCAACAGCAGCACAACGGCGTGGTGGTGGTGGAGGCGTGGCAATCCTGCAGGCTTCGCCAAGCACTCACGGAGGAGAAGGAGGTGTTGGAGAGGGAGAGAGAGGCGCCAGGGCTCAGGTGCTGCTGCCCCCTCCCTCCCCCTTTATATAGGTGCCAAGGAGGGGAGGGCGCAGCCTTGCCCCCTCCTCCAAGGGAGGGGTGCGGCGAAGGGGAAGGAGTCCATCCTCCCAAGGCACCTCGGAGGTGCCTTCCCTCTATGGACTCTTCCTCTCCAAGTGTTTCATGCGCATGGGCCTCTTGGGGCTGGTTCCCCTTGGCCCATGCAGGCCTAAACGCACCACCTAGGGCCCATGTGGCCCCAGGGCAGGTGGCCCCACCCGGTGGGCCTCGGGACCCTCCGGTGGTCCCGGTACAATACCGATATCACCGAAACTTGTCCCGATGGCCGAAACAGCACTTCCTATATATAATTCTTTACCTCCGGACCATTCCGGAACTCCTCGTGACGTCCAGGATCTCATCCGGGACTCCGAACAACATTCGGTAACCACATACAAGCTTCCTATATAACCCTAGCGCCATCGAACCTTAAGTGTGTAGACCCTACGGGTTCGGAGACAAGCAGACATGACCGAGGCGTTCTCGGTCAATAACCAACAATGGGATCTGGATACCCATGTTGGCTCCCACATGTTCCACGATGATCTCATCGGATGAACCACGATGTCAAGGACTCGGTCAATCCCGTATACAATTCCCTTTGTCTAGCGGTATTGTACTTGCCCGAGATTCGATCATCGGTATCCCGATACCTTGTTCAATCTCGTTACCGGCAAGTCTCTTTACTCGTTCCGTAACACATCATCCCGTGATCAACTCCTTAATCACACTTGTGCACATTATGATGATGTCCTACCGAGTGGGCCCAGAGATACCTCTCCGTCTGCGGAGTGACAAATCCAGTCTCGATTCGTGCCAACCCAGCAGACACTTTTGGAGATACGTAGTGCACCTTTATAGTCACCCGATTACGTTGTGACGTTTGATACACCCAAAGCATTCCTACGGTATCCGGGAGTTGCACAATCTCATGGTATAAGGAAAAGATACTTGACATTAGAAAAGCTTTAGCATACGAACTACGATCTTTGTGCTAGGCTTAGGATTGGGTCTTGTCCATCACATCATTCTCCTAATGATGTGATCCCGTTATCAATGACATCCAATGTCCATGGTCGAAATCGTAACCATCTATTGATCAACGAGCTAGTCAACTAGAGGCTTACTAGGGACATGGTGTTGTCTATGTATCCACACATGTATCCGAAGTTTCCTATCAATACAATTATAGCATGGATAATAAGCGATTATCATGAACAAGGAAATATAATAATAACTAATTTATTATTGCCTCTAGGGCATATTTCCAACAGTCCCTCCCCTTCCCTCGTGGTTGGCTCCATACCTTGAGCTCGGGAAGGAGGAGGGACGCCTTTGTCGGCGGTGACCCTTGCCGCCACCGTCGAGGGACCGGGGTTCCCCTTCTCCATGGCAGATGAGAGGAAGAAGCAGAAGCAGGAGGAGATAGAAGATAGAAGAGTGCGGAGTGCCATTCCCCCCTTCCCTTTTCTTATAAAGGGGCGGGGTCGGGGCTCGGTGATAACCCACAAGTATAGGGGATCGCAACAGTTTTCGATAAGTAAGAGTGTCGAACCCAACGAGGAGCTAAAGGTAGAACAAATATTCCCTCAAGTTCTATCGACCACCAATACAACTCTACGCACGCTTGACGTTCGCTTTACCTAGAACAAGAATAAAACTAGAAGTACTTTGTAGGTGCGATAGGATAGGTTTGCAAGAAAGTAAAGAACGCGTAAATATAAACTAGGGGTTGTTTAGATAGAGACACAACTAAAGTAAATATGGCGAGTGTGGAAAAGTGGTGGTAGGAGTTGTGGAATTGTCCCTAGGCAACTGACTATGTTACTAGACCGATAATCACTATTGCAATTCTATTTGAGGGAGAGGCATAAGCTAACATACTTTCTCTACTTGGATCATATGCACTTATGATTGGAATTCTAGCAAGCATCCGCAAATACTAAATATTCATTAAGGTAAAACCCAACCATATCATTAAAGTATCAACTCCTCTTTATCCCATACGCAAACAACCTACTTACTCGGGTATGTGCTTCTCTCACTCACGCCACCCACCATAAGCAAATCATGAACATATTGCAAAGCCTACTGAGGATCCCTCACGCTATGGCGACACGGAGGGCACAATAGGACAGCACCAATAATAAAATATGCAACTCAAACCAATCATAGCAATTCATCAATCACCGATAGGACAATGGAAATCTACTCAGACATCATAGGATGGCAACACATCATCGGAAAATAATATGAAGCATAAAGCACCATGTTCAAGTAGAGGGCACAGCGGGTTGCGTGAGAGTGGACCATTGTAGATAGAGGGGGGAAGGTGATGGAGATGTTGGTGAAGATGACGATGGTGTTGGTGAAGATCGCAGTGATGATGATAGCCCTCGGCAGCGCTCCGGCGCCACCGGAAGCAAGGGGGAGAGAGGCCCCCTTTTTATTCTTCTTCCTTGACCTCCTCCCTAGATGGGAGAAGGGTTTCCCCTCTGCTCCTTGGCTCCCATGGCTTGGGAGGGGCGAGAGCCCCTCCGAGATTGGATCTATCTCTCTATTTCTGTGTTCTGTTCTGGCTCTGTTTCACTATTTCGCGTATATATGGAGATCTGTAACTCCGATTGGCCTGAAACCTTCGCCGTGATTTTTTTCTTCTGAATATTAGCTTTGTTGCGGCAAAAGAAGAGCATCAACCGCCTTACGGTGGGCTCACGAGGGTAGGGGGCGCCCCCCCTACCTCGTGACCACCTCGGGCACAGTCTCGCGTGGATTTTTCTTCCAGAATTTTCCATATTTTCCAGAAATAAGCTCCGTCCGTTTTTATCCCGTTTGGACTCCGTTTGATATGGATATTCTGCGAAACAAAAAAAAAGCAACAGACGAGGCGGCACTGAGCCTTTGGATCAATATGTTAGTCCCAAAAATAATAAAAAAGTTGCCAAAAAGTATATGAAAGTGAATAATATTGGCATGGAACAATCAAAAATTATAGATCTGACGGAGACGTATTAGCATCCCCAAGCTTAATTCCTGCTCGTCCTCGAGTAGGTAAATTATAAAAAAGAATAATTTTTGATGTGGAATGCTACCCAGCATAATCTTGATAATATGTCTAATCATGGCATGAATTATAAGACACGAGTGATTCAAAGCAATAGTCTATCATTTGACATTTAAGACAATAATACTTCAAGCATACCAACCAAGCAATTATGTCTTATTGAAATAACATAGCCAAAGAAAGCTCATCCCTACAAAATCATATAGTCTGCTATGCTCCATCTTCACCACACAAAATATTCACATCATGCACAACCCCGATGACAAGCCAAGCAATTGTTTCATACTTTTGACGTTCTCAAACCTTTTAAACTTTCATGCAATACATGAGCGTGAGCCATGGACATAGCACTATAGGTGGAATAGAATATGATGGTGGGGTTTATGTGGAGAAGGAAAAAAGGAGAAAGTCTCACATCGACGCGGCTAATCAATGGGCTATGGAGATGCCCATCAATTGATGTCAATGTGAGGAGTAGAGATTGCCATGCAACGGATGCACTAGAGCTATAAGTATATGAAAGCTCAAACTGGAAACTAAGTGGGTGTGCATCCAACTTGCTTGCTCATGAAGACCTAGGGCATTTGAGGAAGCCCATCGTTGGAATATACAAGCCAAGTTCTATAATGAAAATTCCCACTAGTATATGAAAGTGACAACATAGGAGACAATCTATATGAAGAACATGGTGCTACTTTGAAGCACAAGTGTGGTAAAAGGATAGTACCATTGCCCCTTCTCTCTTTTTCTCTCATTTTTTTTGGGCCTTCTCTTCTTTTTTTTGGCCTTTCTATTTTTTTATTTTTTTTATTTTTTTCGTCCGGAGTCTCATCCCGACTTGTGGGGGAATCATAGTCTCCATCATCCTTTCCTCACTGGGGCAATGCTCTAATAATGATGATCATCACACTTTTATTTACTTATAACTCGATATTACAACTCGATACTAGAACAAAGATATGACTTTATATGAATGCCTCCGTGATGTACCGGGATGTGCAATGATCTAGCGTAGCAATGACATCAAAAAACGGACAAGCCATGAAAACATCATGCTAGCTATCCTACGATCATGCAAAGCAATATGACGATAAATGCTCAAGTCATGTACATGATGATGATGGAAGTTGCATGGCAATATATCTCGGAATGGCTATGGAAATGCCATGATAGGTAGGTATGGTGGCTGTTTTGAGGAAGATATAATGAGGCTTATCTGTGATAGAGCGTATCGTATCACGGGGTTTGGATGCACCGGCGAAGTTTGCACCAACTCTCGTGGTGAGAAAGGGCAATGCACGGTACCAAAGAGGCTAGCAATGATGGAAGGGTGAGAGTGCGTATAATCCATGGACTCAACATTAGTCATAAAGAACTCACATACTTATTGCAAAAATCTATTAGTTATCGAAACAAAGTACTACGCGCATGCTCCTAGGGGGATAGATTGGTAGGAAAATACCATCGATCGTCCCCGACCGCCACTCATAAGGAAGGCAATCAATAAACACCTCATGCTCCGACTTCGTTACATAACGGTTCACCATACGTGCATGCTACGGGACTTGCAAACCTCAACACAAGTATTTCTCAATTTCACAATTACCCAACTAGCATGACTCTAATATCACCATCTTTATATCGCAAAACTATTGCAAGGAATCAAACATATCATATTCAGCGATCTACAAGTTTATGTAGGATTTTATGACTAATCATGTGAATGACCAGTTCCTGTCATCTCTCTAAATAGATATAAGTGAAGCAAGAGAGTTTAATTCTTTCTACAAAAGATATGTCCGTGCTCTAACAAATATAAGTGAAGCAAAAGAGCATTCTACAAATGGCGGTTGTCTATGTAAAGAGAAAGCAGGCAATCCAAACTTCAAATGATATAAGTGAAGCACATGAAGCATTCTATAAAGCCATACTCAAAAGATATAAGTGAAGTGCAAAGAGCATTATATAAATCAACCAAGGACCATCTCATACCAGCATGGTGCATAAAATAAAAAATAAAAAACCTAATTGCAAAAGACGCTCCGGGACTTGCACATATCGCATGAACGAAACGAATCCGGAAACATATCGATATTTGTTGAAGAAAGAGGGGATGCCTCCCCAGCATCCCCAAGCTTAGACGCTTGAGTCTCCTTGAATATTTACTTGGTGTGCCTCGGGCATCCCCAAGCTTGAGGTTTTGCCTCTCTTCCTTCTTCTCACATCGAGACCTTCTCGATCATCGAACACTTCATCCACACAAAACTTCAACAGAAAACTCGGTAAGATCCGTTAGTATAATAAAGCAAATCACTACTCTAAGTACTGTTGCAAACCAATTCATATTTTTTTGCATTGTGTCTACTGTAGTATAACTTTTTCATGGCTTAATCCACTGATATAAATCGATAGTTTCATCAAAACAAGAAAACTATGCATCAAAAACAGAATCTGTCTAAAACAGAACAGTATGTAGCAATCTGAACATTAACCATACTTCTGATACTTGAAAAATTCTTCCAAAATTAGTAAAAATAAACAATTTGTACAGAAAGACAGTGCAAAAAGAATCAGAACCATTTGACGTTCCAGTAAAAAAATTAAAATTCGCACACTACAGCCAAAGTTTCTGTCCTGCACCGTACAAACCAACAAGCATTGTAAACATCCTAAAGGCAAACCTTGGCACATTATTTTTATAATACAATGGAATTGTACAAAGGGATAATTATTTTTGTTGAAAAGTTTCTGTAATCAAGGTTCACAAAGTTGTCGTGAGCATGAACAAAGTTCAAGGAGCTCTCCCACTTCAACAATGCTTGTCTTTCTCACTTTCACTTTCCTTTTTGAAAAAGTTTTGGGTTCCCCTCTTTATTTTTTTTGTTTCTAAACTATATGAAAGCACTCAAAAGAAATAAATGACTCTCTAAAACTTCCGGGTTGTCTCCCTGGCAGCGCTTTCTTTAAAGCCATTAAGCTAGGCATTTAGTGCTCAAGTAATGGATCCACCCGGATCCCAAGGTATATCAAAGCCAATTTTAATTAGAAATGATTTAGCATTTAGTAGTGAGCACAAAGCAACATACATCAAGCAATGACGAAGTCTAACTCTCTTCCTATGCATCGGCATGTCATAAAAGAACAATTCATGCACACAAAGTAAAGGCCAATGCATAGTATAAACAGTTTCTTGCAATTTTATCGTGTTGGAGACATAGAGAGGTGGAGATATAGTTCCTCTCTCATAATAATTGCAAGTAGGAGCATCAAGCACATGCATATTATATTCATCAAAATCATCATGTGTAGTAGTAAAAGGCAACCCATCAATATAATCCTTAATAATTGCAAGCTTCTCCGATATAGTGTAGTCGGGAGAATTCAAAAAGATGATAGGACTATCATGCATGGGTGCAATAGCAAAAATTTCATTCATAACATAAGGAACTATAGCAAGTTCATCTCCATAAGCATAATTCATATTGGCATCTTGGCCACAAGCATAGCAAGCATCATCAAAAAGGGATATTTCAAAAGAATCAATGGGATCATAATAATCATCATAGCAATCATCCTTCAGTAAGCACGAAGGGGAATTAAATAATGTATGAGTTGGAGGGTTACTCTCATTAGAAGGTGGGCACGGGTAGCTAATCCGCTCTTCCTCCTTTTGTTCTTCGCTCTCCTCATCATCTTTTTCATCCAATGAGCTCACAGTTTCATCAATTTCTTCTTTCATAGCTTCCTGCAAAATATTAGTCTCTTCTTGGACAGCGTTGACTTTCTTCATAAAAGCATTAATATAGTAATTGTATTCACAATTTTCATAGCAATATCTAAGTATAGCAAGATTTTCAGGCCTCTAAGCATCATCATCTAAAGCTTCATACTTTTCAAACAAAGATTCAATTTCATAAGCAGCCTTAAAAGCAACAAATTCTTCTATTTGTTCCACATCATAGTAATCATATATACCATTAGCATAGGAAGCTAAGGTTTCATTATCATTAAATTCGCATGAAAAGGGAAGGTGTGGAGACTTCGTCCTAGAGCAACAAGTATAATCATATTCCAAGCATAGTTGTCTAGCATACCACTGCAACATAATAAATTAATCCCATAATAGTTTCCCTTTTTGTGTCGAGCGATAATCCCTAAAGTATTCACGTTGATCCAACGTGTCTCCCATTATAAAGTCGAATGGGGTTTTCTTAGGATTATCAAAGTAGTACATAATATCTCTCCCATAATGAGAATCGGGGGTTTTAGGAGTTACCCCATCCTCATGAGTAGCAAGTACAACTATTTTTTTTTTGATATTTTGCGTTCCATATCCATAACTAAAGATAGAGAACAACTAAGAACAGCAAATAAAAATTACTTAGTGATAAAGCAAACAAGCACACACGAGAATATTCACCCCACGCTATGACTCCCCGACAACGGCGCCAGGAAAAGGTCTTGATAACCCATAAGTATAGGGGATCGCAACAGTTTTCGATAAGTAAGAGTGTCGAACCCAACGAGGAGCTACAGGTAGAACAAATATTCTCTCAAGTTCTATCGACCACCGATACAACTCTACGCACGCTTGACGTTCGCTTTACCTAGAACAAGAAT
The DNA here is from genome assembly GCA_021605145.1 of Aegilops bicornis. Classification (NCBI taxonomy): domain Eukaryota; kingdom Viridiplantae; phylum Streptophyta; class Magnoliopsida; order Poales; family Poaceae; genus Aegilops; species Aegilops bicornis. The sequence continues at coordinate 255,914,817 of CM038670.1, read as the reverse complement.
AAAACTAGAAGTACTTTGTAGGTGCGATAGGATAGGTTTGCAAGAAAGGAAAGAACGCGTAAATATAAACTAGGGGTTGTTTAGATAGAGACACAACTAAAGTAAATATGGCGAGTGTGGAAAAGTGGTGGTAGGAGTTGTGGAATTGTCCCTAGGCAACTTACTATGTTACTAGACCGATAATCACTATTGCAATTCTATTTGAGGGAGAGGTATAAGCTAACATACTTTCTCTACTTGGATCATATGCACTTATGATTGGAATTCTAGCAAGCATCCGCAACTACTAAAGATTCATTAAGGTAAACTCAACCATAGCATTAAAGTATCAAGTCCTCTTTATCCCATACGCAAACAACCTACTTACTCGGGTCTGTGCTTCTATCACTCACGCCATCCACCATAAGCAAATCATAAACATATTGCAAACCCTACAGCAGGGATCCCTCACGCTTGCGCGACACGGAGGGCACAATAGGACAGCACCAATAATAAAATATGCAACTCAAACCAATCATAGCAATTCATCAATCACCGATAGGACAATAGAAATCTACTCAGACATCATAGGATGGCAATACATCATCGGAAAATAATATGAAGCATAAAGCACCATGTTCAAGTAGAGGGTACATCGGGTTGCGGGAGAGTGGACCGTTGTAGATAGAGGGGGAAGGTGATGGAGATGTTGGTGAATATGACGGTGGTGTTGGTGAAGATCGCGCTGATGATGATAGCCCCCGGCAGCGCTCCGGCGCCACCGGAAGCAAGGGGGAGAGAGGCCCCCTTTTTCTTCTTCTTCCTTGACCTCCTCCCTAGATGGGAGAAGGGTTTCCCCTCTGGTCCTTGGCTCCCATGGCTTAGGAAGGGCGAGAGCCCCTCCGAGATTGGATCTATCTCTCTGTTTCTGCGTTCTGTTCTGGCTCTGTTTCACCGTTTCGCGTATATATGGAGATCCGCAACTCCGATTGGCCTGAAACCTTCGCCGTGATTTTTTTTCCGAATATTAGCTTTCTTGCGGCAAAAGAAGAGCATCAACCGCCTTACGGTGGGCTTACGAGGGTAGGGGCGCGCCCCCCTACCTCGTGGCCACCTCGGGCACCGTCTCGCGTGGATTTTTCTTCCGGAATTTTCCATATTTTCCAAAAATAAGCTCCGTCCATTTTTATCCCGTTTGGACTCCGTTTGATATGGATATTCTGCGAAACATAAAACATGCAATGCATGTGAACCGCACCGGCAATCGGATCAATATGTTAGTCCCAAAAATAATATAAAAAGTGGCCAAAAAGTATATGAAAGTGAATAATATTGGCATGGAACAATCAAAAATTATAGATACGACGGAGACGTAACACTCGGCCGCCCCGCTCAGCCAATCCAGCCATCGGGGGCGCAGGGAATCGGACCGACCCGCTGCCCCAGCCAGGGACGGCCCGGTTTCCCACCTCCACAGCTCGCCACCTGCATGAAGGACGCGTGGCTAGCGTGCAGGGTCGAAAGGATGGGTGAGGCGACCGTTCCCCGCCCCGTGATCGGGGGGCGTGGGCACCTTAAAGATCGTGACCCGAGTCCATCCAGTAAATGAGCCGCGCCTCCACGCCTCCCTCTTTTTACGAGGAAGGCGCGAGTCGCCTCTTTTACCACGATGTGACGCCCACGTCACGCATGCCGCCCACGTCACGCGCACCCCTCCACGTCGCGCATTCAACACGGGTCGTGGGGAAGCGCAGCAGACGGAAGATTCCCGCGGTAAAAACCGCCCCTCCTGCCCGCGCACCATTTTGGGCCTGGCCCAACAACGTGTCGCGCTTATGTGTGGCCCAGGCCCGGGGGCTCCTGTCGGTGTACAAAAGAAGGGGCGCACCTTTGTACCTCTTTACCTGTGCACGGGCGGTCGGAGCCGCGCCCACGGCCGCACCAAGCAGAACAGGGAGGTGAACCGAGGTAAAAACCGAAGCCCAAGACAGCCAGAGCAACGCCAAGGCCGAGACCAGAAAAGAGCAGAGAGACGAAGCAGGTTCCTGATGACGGGAAAATGGCGGGCGTGAGAATACGCGTCCACGTCATTGATACAGAGTGAAATTTAAACGCATAAATGCATACAATAAAAATAGGATCAAACATTGCATGTACTTTATTTCCAGAACTCTTCCATTTACATAAAAGATCTGTTAATTACATCTCCATAGAGAAAACTCCCGATTAAGAATTCCAACATATCTATTACATAGCATCACAACACATGAGTACTACAAAATGTAGAATTAAAATAAAACTACAAAATGTAGAAATAAAAATCCTCCTCGCTGTCTTCGACGTCGGCGTACTCAGAGAGCCTTGAACTTCGTCTATGCTAACATATGCGTTGCACAACATTCATGATTTGACAATGTTCATTCATGTAGCACGTTTATGCCTAGCTCATTAACCATCGCAAATATGTAGTAGTTGTCTTATTTAATGGTTAACTAGCCGGGCTAACGGTATATATGCAATATAGGGCATAACTATTTTTATGAGTTGGGTTTACTTTATAGTAACGAATATAGCGTTGCCTCGAGCCATTATATGCGAGGACTATATGAAACTTGTTGATGACATACTCGATCGCACTATATTATGTTTAGTGCGAGTAACATAGGCTATGACCCTAGTTACTTTTCTATGCATGGTACAATTTTAATCCGTATGAGAGATTATATTATGACATATGGGTTATGCTTAAATACTAGCTTTGCTAGTCTCAAACATGTCATATATGGGCATGCGACTAAGTGGATCTAGTCAAATATTTATATGGGTTTGAATGAGAATATTTCTTTTATAAAGTTTCGCTTCACTTGTATTAGTACTAACATCATGTAGCAACTTCGTGCCCATATGTAGCATAACCAAATGAAGTGTCGGGACTTCTTCTTGCTTGTATTATCACCATTTAGCATAGATTGTATGCTTGTGGTGTAACCAAACAGAAATATATATCAGTATATGTTTCGCATGGACATGATGAAGTATATGACAATTCTTAAAGTCTATATATATGACCCTAAACAATGAAGAGCAAAAATCATGTATATTGAGTTGTCATGGCTTTGTTTCACATGGGTTTTCACTAGTACAAAAACCGAGCGTATAATGCTACTTCTTGAGAAATATATAGCCGCATGCTCCAATTTTACACCATATACTGATGCGTTAGGGGTCTAGCCAGACTATAAATTATATGGAAGAAACATGTGTGAATTTCCAACAAAATAGGACTTTATGAAACCAAATCAATATGAGCTTTATTTCTATTTCTATCCTTGATCTGTATCAACATGGGATGCAAGATCACCATGAGACCAAATCAAGATGGACATATTTTTATTCTTGAATTGTATCAACATGGGATGCAAGATCGCCATGAGACCAAAACAAGATGAGCATAATTTTTGGTCTTGACTTGTATCAACATGGAGATGCAAGATCACCATGAGACCAAATCAAGATGGACATATTTTTATTCTTGAATTGTATCAACATGGGATGCAAGATCGCCATGAGACCAAAACAAGATGAATTTTAGTTGCATCGTGTGCACTTAGTTTGCATCATTATAGGATTGAGGAGTGATATATGACCACCAGGCATGTCATGCATCATCTTGATTTGTATGAACATGGGATCAAGATCGCCATGAGACCGAATCAAGCAAAAATTACTTGGGTAGCATTGAACATATATGAGGTGTACGGTGAAAGAGAAGGATCATCAATGCGTATATTTTAACCTTGAAATGTATCAACATGGGATGCAAGATCACCATGAGACCAAAACAAGACGGAACATATTTTTATTCTTGAATTGTATCAACATGAGATGCATGATCCCACGAGACCAAAACAAGATGAACATCATTTAACCATGGTTTGTATCAACAAGGGATGCTAGATCCCATGAGACCAAACTAGATGTGCTATGTGAAGTGACGTAGAACACCCATACTATTTGAGGCATAGGGGTTGCCTTGAATTCTCATCTTGCCTTGGATGTGGTCACGTATGTGTGATGTGGTGATGTAGATGAGCAGCCGGCGATGAATGGTGCAGACGACGATCGGTCGGCGATGTGTGTGGCCAACGACGAGCGGCGTGACGGCGATGGCGACGATGCCGAGGAGCAACCGGCGACGAGGTCGACGACGAGATGAACGGCCGGCGGCGACGACGGCGAGATGAACGGCCGGCGGCAATGATGGCAAGTGGTGTTGCAACGTATGTATGTGTGTGAGTGATGGACTGGAGATAGAGCAAGCAATGGATGGATCGATGATGAGCGAGCAGCCGCAACACATTGGTCTGGCTGGTATTTATAGGCGCGGAGAGAGCAGCAAAAGCCTTCAGCGGGACACGCTCACGTCTCGTCGTACAATCGTGGGATCGTGGGAGCTTGCCCACGCTCTTCAGATCGTGCAGAAACTTGGCCGAGTGGATTTCTCCTATACGACCAGTTCTTTTTTAATGGGCTTTGAGAGTTTAGTTGGATGGGCCTAGCTGACTATAATACGTTAATGCATGCAGGCCATATGTGTTGTGGCCATGGGCTGGCTAATTACTTAATTAGCTTTTAATCTTGCCGCATAATTAACCCATGCATAACACATGCATGCACGTTGCTCATACTTGCACCATACATGTACGTAGCCATATGTATGATTGGGCTAGCCAGGCCAAATTAATTGTTGTGATACAGGACAGCATTTTTCGTTGATAATTATACGATGGCTTGACATTTTCTTTACACATCATTGTGTGTTATATTATTTTACACGAACATTATGATGCCAATATTTTTTTAGCAGTGACGGAATAATAATGATCGTAAATATGATATCATATTTGGCAATATTAGTGTCGTCTATGAAACTGTGGATTTGTGCCAGTGTCGGAATTTCGTTGTTGATGATGGCGTATGTGTATGAAAGTCATATGTCATTTAATTTATGCGACGATATAACTCCTCCCTTTTATTTTCAGGTCTGTTATTTTATACTGAACAGCGTGACGGAAATTCATCATGGTATTTTTTATCCACGTATCTGGCAACTAATTATTTTTCATTTTATGTAAATGATTTTATTTTTATAATATCTAAGCATCATGTTTCACTTTGGCCGAAATCGGTGTCAACAGATGCCCCTCGAGATCTTGATCGGACTCTGCTCTCCGGCAAACTTCGGGTACGTATCACTATTAAGGCAGTGATGGCATCTGCCTTTGCGTCTCCATCATCCAGCTGAACTCCGATTTGCTTTTCTTTTCTTAGGCACAAAGCTAACAACTCCCACGAAGGTGCAGATTGATTCCTGCTTCGGATGTACGTGATTAGATGGTTAATGTATCTTAATCTGACTTCCCGTCTCTCCCTTTTGTTATTTAGGTGAGATGATCACAATCTAGTAGAACAGATCGCACGTTTTCTTTCCAGCCAGGTAACACTCCGAGGTCTGTCTCCTTCCTGTTCTATTTTGTTTGAAAAAATATATGTACAGTAGATATGCACGAGAACGCACATCAGCATGGCATGCAATTTCATTCGAGTATGCTTATATGGTATCTTGATTGAACGTACGTGTGATCACGCAATATATTGGTCTCGCGGTTGGCGTGCCGGCAAGTTTGTATGAACTTGGTCCATCGTAGAGCCTCGACACCATTAAGCATAACATATATGTTGAAAATATGATTTCTTTCCGGTCGGCGTTCCGGCAATTTCCTTTATGGGCTTGGTCCGTCGTACACCGTGGAGATGATTACAAGCGCGATGTATATATTATGTCAAAAATACGTTTTTTTTCATGGTTGGCGTTCTGGCAAGTTTCTGTATGGGCTTGGTCCGTCGTACAACCGTCGAGAACAACAAGCCTAGCATGTGTGTCGAAAATATGATTTCTCTCCGGTTGGCGTTCCGGCATGTCCCTATATGGACTTGGTTCGTCGTATAACCGCGGAGATGATATTATGCAGCAATATGTTTTATTTCTCACGGTTGGCGTCCCGGCAAGTCCCTATGTGAGCTTGGTCCGTCGTACGACCATGGAGACGATTATAAGCGTGTTCTCTTTTTTTCTGCAACAAGCACATCATAACATATACATCATATGCTTGGGTCTGATGTCTTTTATTTACTCGAGTGTTCCCTTTTTTTTTTGCTTTATAGGGAAAGTATATAAATTGTTGGCTGAAGATAGTTGCTAATAAAGCTAGGTAACACACCGTGACGTTCCTTTCTTTTTTTTAACTAGGCGTTTCTTTTACACATACACATGCCGTCGTATTCATTTTATGCCTTCTTTGCATATAGATGACGCATGGTGAAGGGTCTGTTCCTTTAAATGAACTATCAATTTGTCAGTTAGCTGAGCGGCATCTATATGAGCCTAATACTAGTGAAGAGGTCAACCCAGTGATCAAACAGCAGGTGCTCGCACATGCGGATTTGACGCGCCATCCTCGTGGTTGGAATGTGGGGTCTATTCTTAGTGACTATTCTTTTCATCCACTAGCACCTTATCCCAAACCTGATCATGAAGCCCACACCCTAGGGACCAGGATGGTAGCAAAAGGTCTAGGTTGGGATGGTCACACAATCGAGTATGTTCCGCAACCCAAAGGCTATGTTGAGTGGGACATCTCTATATTGAATAACCACTCGTTTTGTTTGAAAGGAGAAGCGGAGAACACCGATTACATATACGGGGCCATTTACTGCTCCCTCGGTGAATATGAAGTTTCAGATTCGTTACTGAGGTCACTACTGGAAAGATGGGATCCAGAAACAAATACTTTTCTTTTTTCATCTGGTAAACGTACCGTGACTCTGCTTGACATGCTTCTAATGTCGGGTCTCCCTTTTGTTGGAGATCCATACGAGGAATATGTTCCCTCTATAGATGACCTAGAACCTTCAAAGCATATGTTCCCAAATTTCTTATTTGACCTTTTAGAAGAATTCTACCGGCTCAGCCGCGAAAATGGGAGTGTGACTTTTCAAGTTTGGTGTGACCATTTCCATAACAAACGCGACCACACTTCGTCTTTCACCTCCCTTCGGGAACAACACATGTACATTGCGGCTTTTATAGCCCACTGGCTTTGCTCTTACGTGGTTGTTGGTGGGGGGCCTTATATTCGTCCCGGTGTCCTTCTTATGGCCTCTTGGATCGTTTCGGGTCGCAAGATCTCTTTGGCTCCCTCAGCACTTTGTTCATTGTATTATTCTCTTCGAAGGATCAGTATGCACCCTGTTGCTCCCTCTTATGAGAAAAGGATTTGGCCAGTGCATTATATAGCGGGGTGGATGGGTCTTTATCTAAGAAAACCATTTAAGGATAAAGTGAAAGGGAAACATCTTCCCGATGTTAAGCAATTGCCAATGCAACCAACCATGGTTAAAACTATGTTTCGGATTCCCATAACTTTCAGTCCTGCTAGGGCATGCATTTTCTTTGATGACCGAGCCAATATTTTTTGGAATCCTTATACTCCAAAGAACTTAGTCAGGGTGGATCAGTTGCAAAGTTCCTTCACCGTTTCTTCACATCGGGGTATGCTTCCATGGAGGCGTGCTACTGATGTTGATGATCTTTGCATAGCGGAGCCATATCATCCTGATCGAGTTGCACGACAACTTACTTTGAGACAACAAGTGCCCTATGCTCCGTTGGTCAACGTGTACACAAAGGAGGATACTGGTGTTGCGTATGCGTATTGGTCGCATTTGTTACGCTTGGACCAAGGAGAGTTCCAGCACCTTCTTAATGATGCGCATGAGGCATTTTCTTCTATGGCCTGGAACAACTGGTGGGTGGGATTTACGAAACCATTTAACAACATATTCAATACTCTTCGTCCGGGCATCTCGAATGGTCTGAATTATAATCCGCGGAAACGTAATTTTCTGAAATGCGGAGAGGAGTACATAGTTCCTCGCAAGCTTTCAGAGAATGATTTTGTTGTTATCAAGGAAGTCTCCGCCGGGGGTAAGGAGGAACATATTGCAACCATCAAATTGAATGGAAAGAGAATTATGGACCACTGGCGTCCCATTTTGTGTGGCTTTCTCTCAAATGATGAACCTTTAATCAACTCTAAAAAGGTAAGATATATACATCTATATATATTTGTTACTACCATGGTTCATTCGCTCCTTTCTTTGTCTTATTTTTCCTACATCTCCTTTTAATAGAAGAAGCGAAAGGTTAAGGATGCTGTTGCTACTCAACCCATGAAATCTAAAGAGGTGAGTTAATGGTCTGCGTACAACTTGTTCATTCTTTGTTGTACTAATCAGTGCTAATAATATCATCCTTTTATATATGTGGCTGCAGCAAAGTGGCGTACCAAAGTCTGTTGTTGCAGTTGGTTCTTCCTCTCCTTATCCATTGCTAGTGGGTAGTGATGATCTTCCGGAAACTGCCCGGCCACCGGCGGACAGAAGCGTAGAAATTTATCGCCCACTCATGCTGACGAGGAAGAGAGGCTCCTCCTCAAGCGCAAACTTGATTTGTCCCAAGAATATGATTTTTCTGAACCAACAACCTTGGACGGTCCGTCATTAGATGTCGAACTCAGTATCTTTGTTAATGATGAAGATTTTGGCCATGTTCTCACGGGAGAAAATGACCATGGCCTTGGTGACCTCTTCAATTTATCCGTCGAGGATTATACCATTGGCGAGCGTGGCACAAGTCATCCACCTTCCAGCCCGGGTGTGACCGAAGCTGTGCCCCATCCCCTAGTGCTCTTGATTTCTTGTCAACTTTATCTGGTAGTTTATTTACCTATAGATACTTATTTAATTGGCCGTGTCTATAAACCATCATTATCATCCAATTCTCACGACTCTTCCTTTTTTTAGGTTGTGACCAAGAAATTCGCCACTCACAAGACCCTGAGGTGATGGTTGTATCAGGGAAAGGCGCACAGATGGACTGTAGTTTCGTCAAGAACACGTTTATGGATGCTACGGATTTTGTAGTGAAACGAGCCCTCGAAGGACTGAACGACTCTGCCCTTGGTGATCCCGAGAGACGCATCATGCTTGAGAGTGTTTCTCAAATGCTGCCCACGCAAGTGCCTGAGGTAGCGAAGGTGCAGGCCATTTTGGTCGGGCTTATTGACCTTTCCAAGAAGTTGGAGGGTGGCCAGACCGAATTCACGAGGGAATCCGAGCGGGATGAACATGTTGTTGCCGAAGTAGAACTTAAGGTTAAGTCTGGCCATGAGGTTTCCAAGGCCATAATTGAGGACTTATCTGCCGTAGAAAAGAAGTGCACTGAAATGGAGGCACGGGAAGCAGAGCTGAAGGCCCAGCTTGAAGAGGTTACTGCTACTTTGCACAAGCTTAAATTGGAAATGGAACAACGTCGACAAGCACATGATGCCCATCAATCTGATCAGAAGGAGTTGGTGAAGAGTCTACAGGATACTAATGATGGCAAACGTACAAGGCTTGCTGAATTTAAACAAAAGACAGCAGATTTAAAGACCGAAGCAAGTCAGTTGTTGAACAACCTGCAGAATTGGCGAGCTCTTTGAGAGGGCGTAGACTTCGTTTAGTTTTTTTTTTTTTTGCCATTTCAATCCATCATTCCACTTCGAACTATTTCATTTTCAGTCTTCAGTTTCAATTCACATGCATCAGTGCTTTATTTCTTCATGTGAGAACTTCAGATTTATATATGATATACTGGTACGCAGACTAGCACAAATTTGACGTTGAAGCATCTTATTTATTTACACTATCGTTGTGTATGGCCTAAAGCCTTATTATCATTCCAATGTATGTACGTACCATTTTTGTACGACAGTTTAAGCTTATGGAGCCCGTTTGATGTTTATATATATACATATATACATACATATATATATATATATATATATATATATATATTTCATCATAGTTTAGACTCGTAAGTTTATTGGAGTGAAATTTATTTATTTTATTCTAAGTGTCACAGTTTAGACCCGTAGTTTATTGGAATGATTTTGTGTGTCCCGGTTTATACTCATGAGGGTATGGAGTATGCTCGATGATTTTTTTTTTTGCATCACAGTTTATACTCGTAAGTTGTTGGAGTAATTATTTTTTGTATGCCACAGTTTAGACTCGTGAGGTTATGGAGTATGCTCGATGATTTTTTTGTATCACACTTTATACTCGTAAGTCGTTGGAGTAATATTTTTTTGTGCCCCAGTTTAGACTCGTGAGGGTATGGAGTATGCTCGATGATTTTTTTTATCACAGTTTATACTCGTAAGTCGTTGGAGTAATATTTTTTGTGCCCCAGTTTAGACTCGTGAGGGTATGGAGTATATATTTTTTCTTATGCATAGTAACGCTTAAGGAATTTCCCATTTACCGGTGCCGGCGAGTATCTCCCATCTGGTGATATGATCCTATACGCGCCGCTAGAATAAACCTCTTTTATGACAAAAGGGCCTTCCCATTTTGGTTCACATTTTCCTTTCATCCGCCGCGTGATATTCATGGGACGAATAACCGCGAGTACTAGATCTCCTTGTTTGAATGACCTTCTTTTGACTCGTTTGTCGAATGCTCGTGACATCCTAGCTTGGTATGCCTCAAGATTTTGCAAAGCTTGAAGTCGTCTTCCTTCTAGTCTTTCCAATTCATCGAGGCGTAATTGTACTGATTTTTCCTCCGACAAATTTTCATGTGTAGCGACTCTCAGTGACGTGATCTGTACCTCCAAAGGTAGAACTGCTTCACCTCCAAATACTAGGGAATAAGGTGTCATTCCTGTCGGCGTGCGTGTTGTGGTTCTATAAGCCCACAAGGCTTCGAGAAGCTTTTCATGCCAGTCACGCTTATTTTTTGATACAACTTTCTTTAGTAACTTGCAAAGAGTTTTGTTGAAAGCTTCTGCTTGTCCATTGGCGGCTGGATTATATGCCATGGAATAATGATGGTCTATCTTAAAATTTGAGCATAATTTCTCCACTTGTTTGTTTTTAAAAGGAGTTCCATTATCAGAAATAATCCAAGAAGGAACGCCAAAGCGATAAATGAGTTGTGTTCTTACAAAATGTTCTACATTCTCCACTTTGTCTTCCTTTAGTGGTGTAAGTTCAGCCCACTTGGAGAAATAGTCTGTTGCTGCTAAAATGAATTTGTGACCTTTGGAGGACGGTGGATGGATTGGACCAACTATATCCATTCCCCACATTTCAAAAGGCCAAGACATACTTGTCGCATGGAGTGGTTCGTGCGGCTGATGTATGAAGTCAGCATGCACTTGGCATTCATGGCATTTCTTTGCAAATTTAGTGGCGTCTTCAAACATTGTGGGCCAGTAGTAACCTAGACGCCTTAATTGATAGTGCAATTTAGGACCTGATTGGTGCGAGCCACATATTCCAGCATGCACCTCGTTTAAGGCCTTCATAATTTCATTTCCAGCAAGGCAGCGCAATAAGATGCCATCATGAGAACGCTAGAGTATGTCGTTGATGCATGTGTAATGAATTGACCTTTTGCGGATTCTAGATCTTTCGCTAGCATCAAGAGGTAGGTATCTGTGAAGCAGATATTCTAGGAATGGTGCTCGCCAATCCCCTACCTCGATTTCACATACATCAGCTGTCATTGCAGAAGATACTATCGCTTCTTCTTCTTCAACAAATATTGGCAATATTCTTCACTCCTCTATGTGTACGTCCATCATTTCATGCGAGTCTAGTGACATACTTGCAGCTAAACCGGCTAAAGCGTCAGCCTTTTCGTTTTGATTTCTAACTATGTGCTGAATATTTAGATCTTTGAACATAGCTAGGAGCTCTTTTGCCCTTTTGAAATATGGCAACAATTCTTGTTTCTTTACCATGTAGGTCCCCATCAGTTGATTAATCACTAATTGTGAGTCCCCATAAACACAGAGTGTATCGAGCCCCATGTTTATTGCTATTTCAAGCCCAATGATAAGAGCTTCATATTCGGCTGAATTATTTGACACAGCCGAAGTTAGGGTAAATGAGTATGGGATCACCCCTTCATTAGGTGTAATGAAAACGACTCCGGCGCCTGACCCAGATTGCCGGCAAGCACCATCGAAGTACATTTGCCATGTTGATTTGGTAACCGTCGTGGTGAATACGTCCTCATCTGCCAAGTCGTCATCTATAGGAAAATCATCTGGGATCGGATGTGCTGCAAGGAAGTTAGCCAAAGCTTGGCCTTTTACGGCCTTTTGTGGTATATACGTGATGTCAAATTGTGATAAAAGCATTGCCCATTTAGCTAGTCTCCCTGAGAGTACCATTTTACTTAAGATATATCTGAGTGGGTCTGCTCTTGAGACTAAATGTACAGTGTGTTCTAACATGTAGTGTCGCAACTTTTGTGCAGCGAACACCAGTGCGAGACATATTTTTTCCATGTCTGGATAATTGCACTCGGCCCCTACCAAGGTGCGGCTAAGATAATACAGGGACGTTTCCTTTCCTGCATCATTATTTTGCACCAGGAGTGCACCTAGTGAAGTAGGCATTGCAGCAGTATAGAGAATTAATGGTTGGTCTTTAATCGGTGCACCTAAAACAGGAGGATTTATCAAATATTTCTTAATTTCTAGGAATGCATTTTGGCATGCTTGATCCCATTCAAAAGGAACTCCTTTCTTCATAAGTCGCGAGAAAGGTTTGCATCTCCCAGATAAATTTGAGATGAACCTCCTAATATATGCTAGGTGGCCTTGGAAACTCTTCAGTTCATGTAAGTTAGTGGGTGGTGGCATCTTAACGATCGCCTTGATTTTACTTGGATTGATCTGAATACCATTTTTTGTAACCACGAAACCGAGAAATTTTCCAGAGGAAACTCTGAACACGCACTTCATGGGTTCATTTTTAGATTATGTTGCCTAAGACGCTCAAAAACCATTTCAAGGTGTTTCAAGTGGTCTTGTTCATGCTTTGATTTCACAACTATGTCGTCTATATAGCATTCAACAATCACATATAACAACCCGTCTAAGATGATTGTCATTGCTCGTTGATATGTCGCCCTAGCATTTTTTTATCCAATAGGCATTACTTTATAACAAGATATGCCTTTAGGTGTGCGGAATGTTGTTAACTCTTCATCTTCAGGTGCCATTTTAATTTGATTATAGCCAGAACAACCATTCATGAAAGAAAATATTTCATGCCCTATAGTAGCATCGACTAGTATTTCAGAGATGGGTATTGGGAAGTCATCTTTGGGACATGCTTTATTCATATCCCTGAAATCTACACATATGCGTGTTTGACCATTCTTCTTTTTAACAGGTACAATACTAGAGAACGATATGGGGTATTTGACTTCTCTAATGAACCCTGCGGCTATGAGTTTGTCGACCTCGGCTTCTATTTGTGGAAGTATTTCAGGCCGGTACTTTCTTTGAGCTTGCTTCACTGGGCGCCATCTCGCACAACGAGGCGATGGACAGCTATGTTTGGGTCTAACCCAGGCATTTCTTCATAAGTCCAAGCGAATATATCTCTATTCGCACGCAGGAACTCCTGACATTTTAGTTTATTTTCTTTGGACAAATGTTTGCTAATAAAAATTGGACGAGGATCATCAGTCGTACCAATATTTATTTCTTCCAAGTCATCCACGTTGCATTGGTTGCCATCCTCCATTTGTGGAGATGCTTCCATCATGTCTGTATACTCAGCCGAAGCCATACAAACCTCATATCCTAACCCATGCTTCATTTCTTTTAAAACATGATCTTCGTGCAGAGCTTCGAGTTGTTCTTGAGATAACACCTTTTCGAACGGTGATAGTTGTCCCCGGCCATCACATAGGGACGGGCCAGTGGCGATGTCATAACCCATTTGCTGCATCATGTACAAGACCCTGTTATCATACAAAGAAATGGGTAAAGATTCATCATCTTTGTTAAACACAGATATTTATGTTGTATTTTTATTTTCACTTTCACCAACTTTTGAACCACGCGGCTCTTTTTGGGATTGTATTATTCTATATTTTACCAAAGGAGGTAAAGGCGTAGGGAAATTAGTACCTTTCATGTCATGGGATTTGTCTATGACACAAAATATTGGGTCACCTTTCTTCCTTTGGTTGCTTGGTATATACTGATAGGTTTTTTTCTTTGACGAGGATTCTGCGGCCTCCTTTTCTACCACATTTGACTTGGTATTTTCCAGGATTTTGGCTTTTGCACCTTATCAACAGGCTCGAAGTAGAACTTTGCATCGGCATAGAAAGATTCAGCTATTGTGAATGGCTTCTTATCAGCAAATATTACATTGTATCACCTGTCCGATCTATATATTTGATACACTGATGTAATGTGGATGGCAGAACTTGATTCTCATGTAACCCGCAGGCGTCCAAGCAATGCATTATATGATGTGGCCGCATCAATCACGTGAAACTTCACGTATGTGGATAATGTATCCAATTTTAAAACCAACGAAATGGTACCCATACCTTCTTGCCCTGATTGGTTAAATCCATGTATAACCACGTTAGACTTGCTCAAATCTCCCTTGGAATATCCAATCTTTTTGAGCGTACGCAATGGTAGTAGATTTATAGCTGACTCACCTTCTATCATTATGCGATTTATTGGCAATACATCAATTTCGCCGAACATGAGAAGATGTCTGTTGTGCTTCTTGGGGCCTAACAACATATCCTCATCTGTGAACGCCATATTTAGGACTTCAGATTCTTCTACCTCGGTTTGAGATACTTCTACTCTGTAGTCTTCAGGAAACGTGAATGCCGTGACAACAGCTTTACGCATATCAGATGAAAGACACAAAGCATCATACACAGAAAGCATAGCTGGTATTTTCTTCAAATGTGCGATTACATCATACTTGGCGGCACCCTACATGCAGGGTCCGTCGAATCATTTGGAACTGCATCCTTGCTTTTTGGTTCCTTTCTAGGTGGAGGATGAGGGTCTGCCAATTGACGACCTGATCTAAGATGAACCTGATCAACTTCTAATGGCCCTTCGTCAGGGAAGCATAGAGACTCGCCATCATCCTTGAACACACCAATAGTGAGAACGTTGAATTCATCACTTGGTATTCTCATGCGCTTCGTGGTGTGCTGATATATCTTCGGTGCGAAGCACAGAGGAGGAGCTTCTTCCATCACTGGGGGTAGTACACGGCGTTTTGACCGCCGTGGCCCCCAACCTTGGGCTGCACCATTGTTGAAGGGAATGTAAGCCTCTCCTTTATGCTTATCTTGCGATTTGGCAAGGCCTAGAACTATCATAGGAGAACATCCATATTTGGAAATTAGTACTGCATCATCATAGGTACCCTTCATATTTGAAGACGCAGAACTCACCGCATCATCCTGGAGGGTGGCGACATTCTTTGAAGCCTTTATCTTTCACTTTGTCATG
The DNA here is from genome assembly GCA_021605145.1 of Aegilops bicornis. Lineage (NCBI taxonomy): Eukaryota > Viridiplantae > Streptophyta > Magnoliopsida > Poales > Poaceae > Aegilops > Aegilops bicornis. The sequence goes on along the minus strand of CM038670.1, from coordinate 255,899,366 downwards.
CTTTTGAGGAGATCCGCATCAATAGTCCCCTCATCGATCATTTTCTGGATGATATTCTTCACAACAAAGCAATCTTTGAGTGTATGGCCCAAAATGCGATGGTAGTGACAGAAATTTGGGTCATTAAATTTCGAAGCTTCTTCTGGCCTTTTGGGCCTGGGGAGTTCTATTAGACTCAACTCCTTTAAACCAGTGAAAAGATCATCAATTTCTTCTACAGGAAAAGAATACTCCCTGTTTTTTCGTTCATTGAGAGTTGGCCTCCTAGCGACTTGAGTATCTCGCTGTCCTTGGTTCCCTATAGGTGCCCTTCCGGGCTGAAACTGAGGTTTTACCGCTGTTGTCTCCATGGCTTGTGCAGACTTGGGTTTCATCGGCAACTTTTCACGTTGACCACCTTTGTCTGTAGGCTTGTTGAACGTCGCTTTTGTTCGACGAGCGACAAGCTGCATAAAATTTTCTATATCCATGGATTTTGAAGCTAACTCTTCAAACGTGAGGGGCCTCACCCCTTGTAACTGGACAGCCACTTCCGAGCGGAGATTGTTCATGCACATCCGCCCGCTTACGGCTCGGTGATGGGGTGTAGGCGGTGAAGACTTAGGTTTCTCCATCTATTTATGAAGTCAGCCGCCTTCTCGTTGAACCCTTGTTGATTCGGGTCAACTCGATTATGCCCACCGTCCTCTACGTGCTATAGAACTGCTCGAGGAATGAGTTTTGCATTTGTTCCCCACGTTTTCTGAGCTTGGAGGTAGCTTGTCATGCGGTGAAGGCAGGCCCAAACAATGTCTGTACAAACTGCCTAAGGAGAAGTGCTCCATTGTTGGTTGTATCTTGGCAAGCAGCAAGGAAGTGTGTTATATGCTCATGGGGAGATCCACTCCCATTGAACTTACTAAACTGCGGCTGTCTGTAATTTGTTGGGAAAGGAACTAGGTCCACATCGGGTGGGTATGGCTTAACATACCTGGCGCATCAAATCTTGAGTTTGCATCAATCGGGACTTTACCCCTCGTGATCATCCTTTGGATCGCCTCAAGGTTAAGCCCTGCTCCTCCATGTTGGCTGCTAGCACTTGCACCACCATCTCCTTCATTTCCTTTGTTCTGGTTATTGCTCATATGAATACGAAGGGCTGCTAGCTCGTCTTCCTTTTGCTGGAGTGCTGCCGTAAGGTTGGCTAATTGCTCCTCAAATAAACGAGTTTCATTTGTAGCTAGGACTTGCTCTGTATGCTCTGCACCATGGCGAAGCTCTATCTCATTTTCAGAAGGACAAGGAGTGCTATCTGATAGGGGATTGTAAGACCCCCCATTGCTTGATCCAAGTTCTTCATAATCTGAACCCTTTTTGCTGCGTGTCATGCGGCGAGGACCTTCTACAATAGTAATGCGCGCCTTCTTCCTTTTGAAATGTATTGATGTGGAGGATGTTTCGCTGGTCTTGTCTGACGCCGCCCTGACACCAACTGGCATTGCTTGCAACAACTCGAATGATTTATTCTTGGTCTGCTTATGAGAGGGCCATGGAGACAAGCTCGTGGCCACCTCATTTGATGGATTTGATAGCCACGTGTTCACTTTAGCCCGACTGTCCTCATCTGGTGGAGCGTGTTCTGCCCCTTGGACTCTGCTTGACCCGGACCTTGCTCGTACTGCCCTTTCTCTTTCTTTGTACGCCGCCCTTCTTGAACGGACATGAGCAACTTGGTTCACATACTCTTGATGTTCAGGATGTTGCTGATTGAATTCTTGGTACTCAGGCTGTTGGGCCAGGGCCTCTGCCAGTCGCATGATGGCACCACCCTCATCATTTTGTGATGTGGATGCACCGGGAAGCTGTGACCTTATTGATTGACATATGCATTTAACAACATATGAGTCATCTGGATTCCGAACTTGGATCTTTGGACGAGTGTTTTTCCATCTCCCCTTGACGGACTTGCTCACATTAGAACGGTGTTGGCTCGCCGCCTCTTGATCTACGGCAGCTGGAAGATCAACCCAAGATCGACGGACATTTCTCTGTCGCTGTTGATGTCACACTGGATCAAACAAACCTTCAAAGGACTCTCGTAAGATGGGTGCTTCTTCAAACAGAAGGCCCGATGGTGCAGAATCTTTGGATTTATGTGGCCTGTTTGAGGTCACGGATGTAAGGCACACTCCCTTCCATTCCACGTAACGTTTTGCATTATTCCCAAGTGTTCCTCACTAGGTTTATGGGCGATGAGGGGACAAACTCAGAGCATCGGCTCGAAGTATATTCCGAGCGTTGGTGGGCCTTCCCGTTGAAGATGACGCTGACGGCAGTATGACCGCAACGCCGCCTCTTTTCTCAGGTAGCTTGGAGTTGAGTGTCTCTACCATCTTCTCTTTTCCCTTGTAAACAAGTGGCGGAAACTCATATTTCTCAAACACCACTTTCTTTCCCTTGTCCTTGAATTCTTTGGCGGTCGGATGGTTCTGCTTCAACTATCTTTCCTTTCATTATCGACCTTTGGAGCATGAGTAACCCTTCCTGCAGAACTCTGAGCAACCCTCTTTCTAGCAGCCCTCGTTTTCCTCTTTGCAGACTTTGACAAAACAGGTGTGAACCCCTCCATTGGTGGAGAAGTGACTTCTTGATCTGGTACAACTGGAGATGCAGCAGTAGTCTTCCAACTTTCACTTAGTGAGGTCACGATAGGACCAATTGGCACATTAAGCCAAAGGTCACCGAAGTGAAGGGTCACAAACTGCTGCACTTGGCCCTCCATACCTTCAAAATAAAGAAAACCATATACTAGTATTTTTTGATTTTTTTTATATGGGGGCATAATGTTTTATGCTTTATGTACTATGGGAATTCATATGTTGCAATCCTATGTTGGAATTCAAAGATGAGGGGAGAAATATGTCCCACCGGGCGTGCCAGAATCTGATGACGGGAAAATGACGGGCATGATAATACGCGTCCACATCATTGATACAAAGTGAAATTTAAACGCATAAATGCATACAATAAAAATAAGATCAAACATTGCAGGTACTTTATTTCCAGAACTCATACATTTACATAAAAGATCTGTTAATTACATCTCCATAGAGAAAACCCCTGATTAAGAATTCCAACATATCTATTACATAGCATCGCAACACATGAGTACTAAAAAATGTAGAATTAAAAGAAAACTACAAAATGTAGAAATAAAAATCCTCCTTGCAGTCTTCGACGTCGGCGTACTCGGAGAGCCTTGAACTTCATCTATGCTAACATATGCGTTGCACAACATTCATGATTTGACAATGTTCATTCATGTAGCACGTTTATGCCTAGCTCATTAACCATCGCAAATATGTAGTAGCTGTCTTATTTAATGGTTAACTAGCCGAGCTAACGGTATATATGCAATATAGGGCATAACTGTTGGGGAACGTTGCAGAAAATAAAAATTTCCTACGGTTTCACCAAGATCCATCTATGAGTTCATCTAATAACGAGTGATAGGAGTGCATCTACATATCTTTGTAGATCGCGAGCGGAAGCGTTCAAGTGAACGGGGTTGAGGGAGTCGTACTCGTCGTGATCCAAAACACCGATGACCAAGTGCCGAACGGACAGCACCTCCGCGTTCAACACACGACGGAGGCGGATGGCGTCTCCCACGCCTTGATCCAGCAAGGAGGAGGGAGAGGTTGATGAAGATCCAGCAGCACGACGGCGTGGTGGTGGATTCAGCAGGGCTCCGGCAGGGCTTCACCAAGCAACTACGGGAGGAGGAGGAGGTGTAGCAGGGGGAGGGAGGCGCCAAGACTTCAGGTGCGGCTGGCCTCCCTCCCCCCTCCTTTATATAGGCCCCCTGGGGGGCGCCGGCCCTGGAGATGGGAATCTCCCAAGGGGGCGGCGGCCAGGGGGGTGGAGTACCCCCCCAAGGCAAGTGGGGCGCGCCCCCCACCTAGGGTTTCCAACCCTAGGCGCAGTGGGGGCCCAAGGCGTGCCAGCCCACTAGGGGCTGGTTCCTCCCACTTCAGCCCACGGGCCCTCCGGGATAGGTGGCCCCACCGGTGGACCCGGGACCCTTCCGGTGGTCGTACAATACCGGTGACCGAAATTTTCCGATGGTCAAACTGCACTTCCTATATATAATGCTTTACCTCCGGACCATTCCGGAACTCCTCGTGACGTCCGGGATCTCATCTGGGACTCTGAACAACTTTCGGTTTGCTGCATACTCATATTCATACAACCCTAGCATCACCGAACCTTAAGTGTGTAGACCGTACGGGTTCGGGAGACATGTAGACATGACCGAGACGGCTCTCCGGTCAATAACCAACAGCGGGATCTGGATACCCATGTTGGCTCCCACATGCTCCTCGATGATCTCATCGGATGAACCACGATGTCGAGGATTCAAGCAACCTCGTATACAATTCCCTTTGTCAATCGGTATGTTACTTGCCCGAGATTCGATCGTCGGTATCCCAATACCTCGTTCAATCTCGTTACCGGCAAGTCACTTTACTCGTACCGTAATGCATGATCCCGTGACCAGACACTTGGTCACTTTGAGCTCATTATGATGATGCACTACCGAGTGGGCCCAGTGATACCTCTCCGCAATACGGAGTGACAAATCCCTGTCTCGATCCGTGTCAACCCAATGACACTTTCGGAGATACATGTAGTGCACCTTTATAGTCACCCGATTACGTTGTGACGTTTGGTACACCCAAAGCACTCCTACGGTATCCGGGAGTTACACGATCTCATGGTCTAAGGAAAAGATACTTTACATTGGAAAAGCTCTAGCAAAACGAACTACACGATCTTGTGCTATGCTTAGGATTGGGTCTTGTCCATCACATCATTCTCCTAATGATGTGATCCCGTTATCAACGACATCCAATGTCCATAGTCAGAAACCACGACTATCTCGTTGATCAACGAGCTAGTCAACTAGAGGCTCACTAGGGACATGTTGTGGTCTAAGTATTCACACGTGTATTACAATTTCCGGATAATACAATTATAGCATGAATAAAAGACAATTATCACGAACAAGGAAATATAATAATAATCCTTTTATTATTACCTCTAGGGCATATTTCCAACAGTCTCCCACTTGCACTAGAGTCAATAATCTAGTTACATTGTGATGAAACGAAAACCCATAGAGTTACGATGTTGATCATGTTTTGCTTTCATGGAAGAGGTTTAGTCAACGGATCTGCGACATTCAGATCCGTATGCACTTTGCAAATTTCTATGTCCCCATCTTGAACATTTTCACGAATGGAATTGAAGCGATGCTTGATGTGCCTAGTCTTCTTGTGAAACCTAGGCTCCTTGGCAAGTGCAATAGCTCCAGTGTTGCCACAGAAGAGTTTGATCGGCCCCGACGCATTGGATATGACTCCTAGGTCGGTGATGAACTCCTTCACCCAGATCGCTTCATGCGCTGCCTCCGAGGCTGCCATGTACTCTGCTTCACATGTAGATCCCGCCACGATGCTCTGCTTGCAGCTGCACCAGCCATCGCTCCACCATTCAACATATACACGTATCCGATTTGTGACTTAGAGTCATCCAGATACGTGTCGAAGCTAAGCGTCGACGTAACCCTTCTGACGAGCTCTTCGTCACCTCCATAAACGAGAAACATGTCCTTAGTCCTTTTCAGGTGCTTGAGGATATTCTTGACCGCTATCCGGTGTTCCTTGCGGGATTACTTTGGTACCTTCCTACCAAACTTACGGCAAGGTTTACATCAGTCCGGTACACAACATGGCATACATAATAGACCCTATGGCTGATGCAAAGGGATGACACTCATCTCTTCTATATCTTCTGCCGTGGTGGGACATTGAGCCGAGCTCAATTTCACACCTTATGTCTGAGGCAAGAACCCTTTCTTGGACTGATCCATTTTGAACGTCTTCAATATTTTATCAAGGGATGTGCTTTGTGAAAGACCTATGAGGCGTCTCGATCTATCTCTATAGATCTTGATGCCTAATATATAAGCAGCTTCTCCAAGGTCCTTCATTGAAAAACTCTTATTCAAGTAGGCCTTAATGATGTCCAAAAGTTCTATATCATTTCCCATCAAAAGTATGTCATCTACATATAATATGAGAAATGCTACTGAGCTCCCACTCACTTTCTTGTAAACGCAGGCTTCTCCATAAGTGCATAAACTAAACGCTTTGATCAACTCATCAAAGCGAATGTTCCAACTCCGAGATGCTTGCACCAGCCCATAAATGGATCGCTGGAGTTTGCATACCTTGTTAGCATTCTTAGGGTCGACAAAACCTTCCGGCTGCATCATATATAGTTCTTCCTTAAGATAGCCGTTAGGGAATGCCGTTTTGACGTCCATTTGTCATATCCCATAATCGTAGTATGCGGCAATTTCTAACATGATTCGGACGGTCTTCAGTTTCGCTACGGGAGAGAAAGTCTCATCGTAGTCAACCCCTTGAACTTGCCGATAACCTTTAGCGACAAGTAGAGCTTTATAGATGGTAACATTACCATCCGCGTCCGTCTTCTTCTTAAAGATCCATTTGTTTTCTATCGCCGCCGATCATCGGGCAAGTCTGTCACAAAGTCCATACTTTGTTTTCATACATGGATCCTATCTCGGATTGCATGGCTTCAAGCCATTTGTTGGAATCTGGGCCCGCCATCGCTTCTTCATAGTTCGAAGGTTCACCGTTGTCTAACAACATGATTTCCAGACAGGGGTTGCCATACCATTACGGTGTGGAACGTGTCTTGTGGACCCTCTGAAGTTCAAGAGCAACTTGATCCAAGTACCTTGATCATCATCATTAATTTCCTCTCTAGTCGGTGTAGGCACCACAGAACATTTTCTGAGCTGCACTACTTTCCGGTTCAAGAGGTAGTACTTCATCGAGTTCTACTTTCCTCCCACTTACTCCTTTCGAGAGAAACTCTTTTTCAAGAAAGGGTCCGTTCTGGCAACAAAGATCTTGCCTTCGGATCTAAGGTAGAAGGTATACCCAATGGTTTCCTTAGGGTATCCTATGAAGACGCATTTTTCCGACTTGGGTTCGAGCTTTTCAGGTTGAAGTTTCTTGACATAAGCATCGCATCCTCAAACTTTTAGAAACGACAGCTTAGGTTTCTTCCCAAACCATAATTCATACGGTGACGTCTCAACGGATTTAGATGGTGCCCTATTTAAAGTGAATGTAGCTGTCTCTAGAGCGTATCCCCAAAATGATAGCGGTAAATCAAGAAGAGACATCATAGATCGCACCATATCCAATAGAGTGCGATTACGAGTTCGGACACACCGTTCTGTTGAGGTGTTCGGTAGCGTGAGTTGTGAAAGCGATTCCACATTTCCTTAAGTGTGTACCAAATTCATGACTTAAATATTCTCCTCCACGATCTGATCGTAAGAACTTTATTTTTCGGTCACGTTGATTCTCTACCTCATTCTGAAATTCCTTGAACTTTTCAAAGGTCTCGGACTTGTGTTTCATCAAGTAGACATACCCATATCTACTCAAGTCATCGGTGAGAGTGAGAACATAACGATATCCTCCATGAGCCTCAACGCTCATTGGACCGCACAAATCGGTATGTATGATTTCCAATAAGTTGGTTGCTCGCTCCATTGTTTCGAGAAGCGGAGTCTTGGTCATTTTGCCCATAAGGCATGGTTCGCATGTGTCAAATGATTCATAATCGAGAGACTCTAAAAGTCCATCGGCATGGAGCTTCTTCATGCGCTTGACACCAATGTGACCAAGGCGGCAGTGCCACAAGTATGTGGGACTATCGTTATCAACTTTACATCTTTTGGTATTCACATTATGAATATGTGTAACATCACGTTCGAGATTCATTAAGAATAAACCATTGACCATCGGAGCATGACCATATAACATATCTCTCATATAAATAGAACAATCATTATTCTCGGATTTAAATGAGTAGCCATCTCGTATTAAACGAGATCCAGATACAATGTTCATGCTCAAACTTGGCACTAAGTAACAATTATTGAGGTTTAAAACTAATCCCATAGGTAAATGTAGAGGTAGCGTGCCGACGGCGATCACATCGACCTTGGAACCATTCCCGACGCGCATCGTCACCTCGTCCTTCGCCAGTCTCCGTTTATTCCACAACTCCTGCTGTGAGTTAAAAATATGAGCAACGGCACCGGTATCAAATACCCAAGAGTTACTACGAGTACTAGTAAGGCACACATCAATTACATGTATATCATATATACCTTTAGTGTTGCCGGCCTTCTTGTCTGCTAAGTATTTGGGGCAGTTCCACTTCCAGTGACCCTTCCCTTTGCAATAAAAGCACTTTCGGTCGTGGATTGGGTCCATTCTTTGACTTCTTCCGGCAAGCTGGCTTACGGGAGCGGCAACATCCTTGCCGTCCTTCTTGAAGTTCTTCTTACCCTTGCCCTTTTTGAACTTTGTGGTTTTGTTGACCATCAACACTTGATGTTCCTTCTTGATTTCTACCTCTGCGACTTCAAAGATTGAAAATACTTGAGGAATAGTTTTCACCATCCCACGCATATTGTAGTTTATCACAAAGCTCTTGTAGCTCGATGGGAGCGTTGAAGGATTCTGTCAATGACCGCCTCGTCCGGAGGTTAATATCCATTTGGGACGGCGGTTGTGCAACCTGACATTTTGAGTATGTGCTCCTTGTGAGAACTATTTTCCTCCATCTTACAACTATAGAACTTGTCGGAGACTTCATATCTCTCGACCGGGCATGAGCTTGGAAAACCATTTTCAGCTCCTCGAACATCTCATATGCTCCGTGTTGCTCAAAACGCTTTTGGAGCCCGGTTCTAAGCTGTAAAGCATGCCGCCTTTGAACGAGGGAGTAATCATCGGCACGAGACTGCCAAGCGTTCATAACGTCTTGGTTCTGCAGGATGGGTGCTTCACCTAGCGGTGCTTCTAGGACATATTGTTTCTTGGCTGCTATGAGGATGATCCTCGGGTTAGGACCCAGTCCAAATAGTTGCTGCCATCATCTTTCAGCTTGGTTTTCTCTAGGAACGCGTTGAAGTTCATGGTGACATGAGCGTTGGCCATTTGATCTACAAGACATTTTGCAAAGATTTTAGACTAATGTTCATGATAATTAAGTTCATCTAATCAAATTTTTTAATGAACTCCCACTCAGATTTGACATCCCTCTAGTCATCTAAGTGTTACATGATCCGAGACGACTAGGCCGTCTCCGATCATCTCGTGAGACGGACTAGTCATCGTCGGTGAACATCTCCATGTTAATCGTATCTTCCATACGACTCATGTTCGACCTTTCGGTCTCTTGTGTTCCGAGGCCATGTCTGTACATGCTAGGCTCGTCAAGTTAACCTAAGTGTTTTTGCATGTGTAAAATTGTCTTACACCCGTTGTATGTGAACGTAGGAATCTATCACACCCGATCATCACGTGGTGCTTTGAAACGATGAACTTTAGCAACGGTGCGATTAGGGAGAACACTTTCTTGAAATTATTATAAGGGATCATCTTATTTACTACCGTCGATCTAAGTAAACAAGATGCATAAATATAATAAACATCACATGCAATTATATATAGTAGTGACATGATATGGCCAATATCATATAGCTCCTTTGATCTCCATCTTCGGGGCTCCATGACCATCTTGTCACCGGCATGACACCATGATCTCCATCATCGTGTCTCCATGAAGTTGCTCGCCAACTATTACTTCTACTACTATAGCTAACGGTTTAGCAATAAAGCAAAGTAATTACATGGCGTTGAATCAATGACACGCAGGTCATACAATAATTAAGACAACTCCTATGGCTCCTGCCCGGTTGTCATACTCATCGACATGCAAGTCGTGATTCCTATTACGAGAACATGATCTCATACATCACAATATTTCATTCATCATTCATCACAACTTTTGGCCATATCACATCACAAGGCAATTGCGCAAAAACAAGTTAGGCGTCCTCTAATTGTTGTTGCATCTTTTACGTGGCTGCAATAGGGTTCTAGCAAGAACGTTTTCTTACCTACAAAAAACCACAACGTGATTTGTCAACTTCTATTTACCCTTCATAAGGACCCTTTTACACGAATCCGCTCCACCTAAAGTGGGAGAGACAGACACCCGCTAGCCACCTTATGCAACTAGTGCATGTCAGTCGGTGGAACCTGTCTCACGTAAGCGTACGTGTAAGGTCGGTCCGGGCCGCTTCATCCCATAATATCACTGAAGCAAGATAAGACTAGTAACGGCAAGAAAGTTGACAACATCTACGCCCACAACAGATTTGTGTTCTACTCGTGCAATAGAGAACTACGCATAGACCTAGCTCATGATGCCACTGTTGGGGAACGTTGCAGAAAATAAAAATTTCCTACGGTTTCACCAAAATCCATCTATGAGTTCATCTAATAACGAGTGATAGGAGTGCATCTACATACCTTTGTAGATTGCGAGCGGAAGCGTTCAAGTGAACGGGGTTGAGGGAGTCGTACTCGTCGTGATCCAAATCACCGATGACCAAGTGCCGAACGGACAGCACCTCCGCGTTCAACACACGTGCGGAGGCGGATGGCGTCTCCCACGCCTTGATCCAGCAAGGAGGAGGAGAGGTTGATGAAGATCCAATGACTGACGGCGTGGTGGTGGATGCGAGAACTCGGCGAGGCTTCGCCAAGCAACTACGGGAGGAGGAGGAGGTGTAGCGGGGGGAGGCGCCAAGACTTCATGTGCGGCTGGCCTCCTCCCCTCCTTATATAGGCCCCTGGGGCGCCTGCCCTGAGATGGGAATCTCCCAAGGGCGGCGGCGAGGTGGAGTACCCAAGGCAAGTGGGCGCGCCCACCTAGGGTTTCCAACCCTAGGCGCGGTGGGGAGCCCAAGAGGCGCACCAGCCCACTAGGGGCTGGTTCCTCCCACTTCAGCCCATGGGGCCCTCCGGGATAGGTGGCCCCACCGGTGGACCCGGGACCCTTCCGGTGGTCCGGTACAATCTGGGTGACCACGAAACTTTCCCGATGGGCTAAACTGCACTTCCTATATATAATTCTTTACCTCCGGACCATTCGGAACTCCTCGTGACGTCCGGGATCTCATGCAGGGACTCACGAACAACTATCGGTTTGCTGCATACTCATATTCATACAACCCTAAGCGTCCACCGAACCTTAAGTGCGTAGACCCTACGGGTTCGGGAGACATGTAGACATGACCGAGACAGCTCTCCGGTCAATAACCAACAGCGGGATCTGGATACCCATGTTGGCTCCCACATGCTCCTCGATGATCTCATTGGATGAACCACGATGTCGAGGATTCAAGCAACCCCGTATACTGTTCCCTTTGTCAGACGGTATGTTACTTGTCCGAGATTCGATCGTCAGTATCCCAATACCTCGTTCAATCTCGTTACCGGCAAGTCACTTTACTCGTACCGTAATGCATGATCCCGTGACCAGACACTTGGTCACTTTGAGCTCATTATGATGATGCACTACCGAGTGGGCCCAGTGATACCTCTCCGCAATATGGAGTGACAAATCGTCTCGATCGTGTCAACCCAGCAGACACTTTCGGAGATACCGTAGTGCACCTTTATAGTCACCCGATTACGTTGTGACGTTTGGTACACCAAAGCACTCCTATGGTATCCGGGAGTTACACGATCTCATGGTCTAAGGAAAAGATATTTGACATTGGAAAAGCTCTAGCAAAACGAACTACACGATCTTGTGCTATGCTTAGGATTGAGTCTTGTCCATCACATCATTCTCCTAATGATGTGATCCCGTTATCAACGACATCCAATGTCCATAGTCAGGAAACCATGACTATCTGTTGATCAACGAGCTAGTCAACTAGAGGCTCACTAGAGACATGTTGTGGTCTAAGTATTCACACGTGTATTACGATTTCCGGATAATACAATTATAGCATGAATAAAAGACAATTATCACGAACAAGGAAACATAATAATAATCCTTTTATTATTGCCTCTAGGGCATATTTCCAACAATAACTATTTTTATGAGTTGGGTTTACTTTATAGCAACGTATATAGCGTTGCCTCGAGCCATTATATGCGAGGACTATATGAAACTTGTTGACGACATACTCGATCGCACTATATTATGTTTAGTGCGAGTAACATAAACTATGACCCTAGTTACTTTTCTATGCATGGTACAATTTTAATCCGTATGAGAGATTATATTATGACATATGGGTTATGCTTAAATACTAGCTTTGCTAGTCTCAAACATGTCATATATGGGCATACGACTAAGTGGATCTAGTCAAATATTTATATGGGTTTGAATGAGAATATTTCTTTTATAAAGTTTCACTTCACTTGTATTAGTACTAACATCATGTAGCAACTTCATGCCCATATGTAGCATAACCAAATGAAGTGTCGGGACTTCTTCTTGCTTGTATTATCACCACGTAGAGCATAGATTGTATGCTTGTGGTGTAACCAAACAGAAGTATATATCAGTATATGTTTCGCATGGACATGATGAAGTATATGACAATTCTCAAAGTCTATATATATGACCCTAAACTATGAAGAGCAAAAGTCATGTATATTGAGTTGTCATGGCTTTGTTTCACATGGGTTTTCACTAGTACAAAAACCGAGCGTATAATGCTACTTCTTGAGAAATATATAGCCGCATGCTCCAATTTACACCCTATACTGATGCGTTTAGGGGTGTAGCCAGACTATAAATTATATGGAAGAAACATGTGTGAATTTCCAACAAATTAGGACTTTATGAAACCAAATCAATATGAGCTTTATTTCTATTTCTATCCTTGATATGTATCAATATGGGATGCAAGATCACCATGAGACCAAATCAAGATGGACATATTTTTATTCTTGAATTGTATCAACATGGGATGCAAGATCGCCATGAGACCAAAACAAGATGAGCATAATTTTTGGTCTTGACTTGTATCAACATGGAGATGCAAGATCACCATGAGACCAAATCAAGATGGACATATTTTTATTCTTGAATTGTATCAACATGGGATGCAAGATTGCCATGAGACCAAAATAAGATGAATTTTAGTTGCATCGTGTGCACTTAGTTTGCATCATTATAGGATTGAGGAGTGATATATGACCACTAGGCATGTCATGCATCATCTTGATTTGTATCAACATGGGATCAAGATCGCCATGAGACCGAATCAAGCAAAAATTATTTGGGTAGCACCGAACATATATGAGGTGTACGGTGAAAGAGAAGGATCATCAATGGGTATATTTTAATCTTGAATTGTATCAACATGGGATGCAAGATCACCATGAGACCAAAACAAGACGGAACATATTTTTATTCTTGAATTGTATCAACATGAGATGCATGATCCCACGAGACCAAAACAAGATGAACATCATTTAACCATGGTTTGTATCAACAAGGGATGCTAGATCCCATGAGACCAAACTAGATGTGCTATGTGAAGTGACGTAGAACACCCATACTATTTGAGGCATATGATTCAACAGGGATACATCTAGAATGGAGCCCGGGGGTTGCCTTGAATTCTCATCTTGCCTTGGATGTGGTCACGTATGTGTGATGTGGTGATGTAGATGAGCAGCCGGCGATGAATGACGCAGACGACGATCGGTCGGCGATGTGTGTGGCCAACGAAGAGCGGCGCGACAGCGACGGCGACGATGCCGAGGAGCAACCGGCGACGAGGACGACGACGAGATGAACGGCCGGCGGCGACGATGGCAAGTGGCGTTGCAACGTATGTATGTGTGTGTGAGTGATGGACTGGAGATAGAGCAAGCAATGGATGGATCGATGATGAGCGAGCAGCCGCAACACATTGGTCTGGCTGGTATTTATAGGGGCGGAGAGAGCAGCAAAAGCCTTCAGCGGGACGCGCTCACGTCTCGTACAATCGTGGGATCGTGGGAGCTTGCCCACGCTCTTCAGATCATGCAGAAACTATGCCGAGTGGATTTCTCCTATACGACCAGTTCTTTTTTTAATGGGCTTTGAGAGTTTAGTTGGATGGGCCTAGCTGACTATAATACGTTAATGCATGCAGGCCATTCGTGTTGTGGCCATGGGCTGGCTAATTACTTAATTAGCTTTTAATCTTGCCGCATAATTAACCCATGCATAACACATGCATGCACGTAGCTCATACTTGCACCATACATGTACGTAGCCATATGTATGATTGGGCTAGCCAGGCCAAATTAATTGTTGTGACACAGGACAGCATTCTTCTTTGATAATTATACGATGGCTTGACATTTTCTTTACACATCATTGTGTGTTATATTATTTTACGTGAACATTATGGTGCCAATATTTTTTTAGCAGTGACGGAATAACAATGCTCGTAAATATGATATAATATTTGGCAATATTAGCGTCGTCTATGAAACTGTGGATTTGTGCCAGTGTCGGAATTTCGTAGTTGATGATGGCCTATGTGTACGAAAGTCATATGTCCTTTAATTTATGTGACGATATAACTCCTCCTTTTTATTTTCGAGTCTGTTATTTTATATTGAACAACGCGACGGAAATTCATCATGGTATTTTTTATCCACGTATCCGGCAACTCATTATTTTTTCATTTTATGTAAATAATTTTATTTTTATAATATCTAAGCATCATGTTTCACTTTGGCCGAAATCGGTGTCAATATTCCCCCGACAAGACCCTTGCCGGGGCAGCCTCCGCGGCCCCGGCAAGGCCCTTGTCGAGGCGGCTCGTCCAACACCAGCCGAGCACACCACCCTTGAGCCCGCGGGTTCCAACCCAACTAACTTCGGTTGGACCAGGGCTCGGGAGGCACCTCTGTGGTGGCATGCAGATCTTCGTCAAGATCATAAGTACATGAGATCAGATGAGGACTAGAAGATGGCAACCCTCGGCGAGATCCTTGCCGAGGAAACCCACAAGACCCCCGGCAAGATCCTTGCCGGGGACGACTGCGCGCGACGGCAAGACCCTTGTCGGGCCACCCAGCAAGGCCCTCGCCAAGGGCGACAGCAGGACCACCTCCAGGCCTGCACCAACCAAGTCTCCACCACCGTTCGCATGCAGCTGCCAGCCCAACTAGCTGGGCAGGCACCTGCGTGGCAACATGCAGCTCCCAGGCCAACTCATCAAGCGCCTGCGTGGCGGCATGCAGATCTTCGTGAAAACCCTACCGCCGCGCCACCTCAGCTGCTTGCCTGCCTACATGGCGCTGCATGCAGCACTGGCCAGGGCGCATGTCGAAGCGAGGGGGAGCAGCGACGGACGGGACGGGCCTCGCCCTTGTCCCCGATAAAGCTAGGGGACACCTAAGCGATGCATTAAATGCGTCTTGTCACATGTCTGACGATAAGCTCGTAGCACTGTACGCCTTTCCACCTCATGTGTGCCACCGTGGCAGCCCCTTTCGACTATAAAAGGAGGCCCATGGCGTACTAGAGAAGGATTTGGCTCTTTGGAACGACCCAGCCACCGTAGCTAGTTGGAAGGCTCAAGAACACTCAATACATCCATCAAAGCAGGACTAGGGTTTTACGCATCCTCGCGGTCCGAACCTGGATAAACGATCCTTGTGTTGATTATTAATCCTGCTCTTCTTGCAACCCTGCTCCCCGGCAACCGTAGTAGGGATTCTTGTGATCCCATAGGTGTCGTTTTCCACCGACAAATGGGTACAATTTTTCCACATACCCATCACTCGATAGGGTAAATGGGTACCCACGGGTAAAAATACCCGTGTGCACACATCAACTTGAGCAACAAGTAGTCATAATCGACAAGATATCATTGACCTCTTTTGGTTTCATTTCTAGCCAAACTTTAGAAATTATCTTCTGCTTGTGTACTTCGTTGATCTATTCCACCTCCTCCTATACATCTTAATCGTCGGAAAGAACAACATGATCTCCATCTTCATCCATTGGGGCAGATGTATTATTGGCATATTCACAAGGAACATGTACTTGGCTGCTTAGCTTGTACTACTGCAAAAGGAGCATAAATAACAAAATAGACATCAAATTCATATATATATATAGTCTACTGGTCGCGGTCCTCATGCAAGCCGTGGTCCTCATCCGCAAGGTCCATGGCGTCCGAGCGACTGGAGGCGCTAGCAACGGCGAGGCAGTGAGCAGCTGGAAGCGGCGACTAGCAACGGGTGACGTGGTGAGGAGACGAAATGAGACAAGGAGATGAGGAGGATATATATCTAAATATGGGATGTGATCACGTATTCATTATTCACCATCACCTAATCACGTTAATCTAGGAGAGAAGGAGAGATTTATGGGATTCGTTCTTCCATTACATGTTTCCTTTCCATGTTACCATTTACCTATTACCAACGTGGGCTACTCATGTAGTCAATGGCTACGGGATTAGACTCATTTTGTGGCAAGTTAAATTAGATAAATGAATAGTGAAGGCCCACTTAATATATATTTTTGTGGGTCTATGAGTACACGGGTATGGGTTATGATATCCCATAACCCTACCCACAATACCCGATGGGTTTAATATTTTTCTATTTATGTACCATGGGTAATCTTTCATCCCATACCCTCGCCCTAATAGCTTTTTTACCCGCAGGGTACGTGGGTAATGGATACTCATTGCCATCCCTAATGGGGATAGGCCACATTCTTCCACAAGAAACACCCCAAGTCCAAGTAGAAGAAGAAGGAGTAAGAGCCCCTCTTGTGGAGTCTCCACAAGGGAAGTCATCAACGGCACCTCTTGTACAAGATGCTACGGGAGATCATGAACCTGTCCAAGAACAAGATCAAGTCCCTCATATTACCGAGCAAGATCAAGAGCAAGCTCATTCAAATGGTGAAGAACCAATTATTAAGGCTCAAGATCAAGCTCAAGTTCGTGATCAAGATCAAGATCAATATCAACCCCAACCGCAAGTGTCTTCATTATCGCCACTTCCCAATGAGCAAGAACTTGTGGTGGCGAAGAGAAGGGTGTCTCCGAGGCTAAAACAATCTCAAGGACAAGCTTCTTCATCAAGTCCAAAACCAAGTGAAGAAGAGCTTGCAATCAAAGAGCAAAAAGTGGCCACCAAGCTAAAGCATCTTCAACATCTCACCGAGAACATCTATGGAAGCATCAAAAATGGGGTAACTACTCGTAGACGTTTGGCAAACTTTTGTGAGGATCACTCGTTTGTCTCTTGTGTTGAGCCCCTCAAGGTAGAAGATGCACTTGACGATCCAGATTGGATAGATACCATTCATGAAGAACTCAACAACTTCACCTGCAATAAAGTATGGACCCTTGTGGAAAGACCCAAAGAGCATCATAATGTCATTGGAACAAAGTGGATCCTCAAGAAAAAACAAGATGAACATGGACAAGTGATAAGGAACAAGGCAAGGTTAGTGGCACAAGGTTTCACCCAAGTTGAAGGTTTGGATTTTGGTGAAAGTTTTGCCCCCGTTACCCGTCTTGAATCCATTCGCATCTTGCTTGCTTATGCCTCTCATCGTGATTTTAAATTATATCAAATGGATGTGAAGAGTGCATTTCTTAATGGTCCTCTTAAGGAGTTGGTGTATGTCAAGCAACCTCCTGGTTTCGAAGACCCCGATCATCCCTCTCACGTTTATGAACTCCATAAGGCACTCTATGGACTCAAACAAGCACCTCGTGCTTGGTATGATCACCTTACGGCGTTCCTAAGCGAGAAGGGGTTCCAGATTGGGGTAATAGATTCCACTCTCTTCACTAAGAGGGTAAAAGGAGAGTTGTTTGTTTGCCAAATATATGTTGATGGTATTATCTTTGGGTCCACTAACCATGCTATTAACGTTGAGTTTGAGAATCTTATGACTAAGAATTTGCTATGAGCATGATGGGAGAGTTGAAGTTCTTCCTTGGTTTTCAAGTGAGGCAATTGAGAGGAGGAACTTTCATCAACCAATCTCTCTATATTCAAGACATGCTCAAGAGGTTCAAAATGCAAGATGTCAAGCCAATGAAGACTCCCATGCCCACAAATGGCCAACTTCATCTTGATCCCAATGGTAAAGAAGTGGATCAAAAGGTATATCGCTCCATGTTCGGTTCCTTGCTTTACCTTTGTGCATCTAGACCGGATATTATGTTGAGTGTGTGTATATGTGCAAGCTTTCAATCCGCTCCTAAGGAGAGCCACTATTCAGTAGTGAAAAGAATCCTTCGATATTTGGTTCGTACCCCAAACTTGAGCCTTTGGTATCCCAAAGGATCATCTTTTGAGTTAATGGGATACTTGGATTCGGATTGGGCAGGAGACAAGGTTGACTGCAAGTCCACTTCCGGTTCATGTCAATTCCTGGGAAGATCGTTGGTAAGTTGGTCTTCAAAGAAGCAAAATTGTATATCCCTCTCAATGGCCGAAGCCGAGTACATTGCCGCCGAAGTTGTTGTGGATGAGGGAAACTTTGATGGATTATGGTGTCAAATGTGACAAAGTGCCTCTTTGGTGCGACAATGAAAGTGCAATCAAGATCGCCGATAACCCAGTTCAACACAGCAAGACCAAGCATATTGAGATTCGTCATCACTTCATTAGGGATCATGTGGCCAAGGGAAACATTGAATTACTCCATGTCAACACCGAGAATCAACTAGCCGATATCTTCACCAAGCCACTTGAAGAAGCAAGATTCCGCGAGTTAAGGCATGAGCTAAATATCGTGGATATAGGTAACTTGGGTTGAAATTCTTGCTCATGCACACTTACTCATATAATATCTTGCTTAGATGTAGGCACATGTCTAGGGGGAGCTAGCTCAACTCATTAGTTATCTTATCCTAGAAGTGCATAAATAGAACAAAATCTTTCACATTAGCCACTTGTAGGTGGCACTTGTGCTTCAAAGGTGAGTATTGGTCTTGGGACCAAGGTTCATATCTTCGCGGTGCCATACCAAACAAACTCAAACATGGTGGCCTCGGCCACCGCCGTCATTTGAGGGTTGTGTCTATTTTCTTGTGTGTGTTTTTGACTTTCTTCTGTTTTTCTCTCTGTTTGTCTTGGTTTGTGTCTTTTCTCTTCTTGTACAAGTGCTCCACATATTCCCTTCTCGTAGTGATAGGATTTCTCTCGCGACGTATTCAGAAACATAGACCGAGTTGCTTTGCAAAGGCATGGTGAGAGTTGACACTCAGCCATTCTTTCAAAAGGCACATCAAGTCAAAGTTCCCGAGTACCCTGTGCCCACAGGCTTGTACTTTGTGCACAGGGCCCCCGTGCCCATGGGCTATGTACCGTGTGCACGGGGTGCACTTAGCCCATGCGCACGGGATCTGCGGTTCCTGGCCCTGAAGAGGCGGGGCATGGGGGGCTTGGGTTCATTACCACCCAGTCATCCCCTCCACCCCCAGGAAACCTCCAGGGCCGCCGTCGTTGCCTCCGCTCGCCGGAGCTCCTCCGGGCACCATCGGGCTCCTTGCTCCATGGATTTTCTTCGGGATGGGATCCTCCTCCGGTTGATCCCTACACCCTCTTCTTCGTTTCCCTCCATGGATGCCTATCAAGTTTTTAGGGTTTCTAGTTTTTCCTAGTTTAAGGTGGATGCTCCTCCTTCGTAGGACGGATACAGGTGCATGGTTCCTGGGGTTTCTCCGCCGCACCCACTCCCAGAACTCGATATGGAAGTGGCTGCCGCTGGGAACCCCCATGTCCATGGGGTATTTGACCCCCGTGCGCACGCTGCCCCGTGCACACGATCGTGTACCGTGCACACGGGACCCCCGTGCCCACGGGGTCTAAACCCCCGTGCGCACGGGGTACACAGGAGCTTTTCACCTATGTGTTTGTCTTCCCCTCTGCCATCTATCAAGCACTTGTACTCATTTGTGATATTTGCTTTGTGTTGTTGGGTGTTTGTGTGTGTTTCAAACTCTGCTGACAAGAGGGCCGAGCTCCGTCGCAAGCACCCAAGGGGAGGATCCAAGGAGTTCATGGTTGCTCGTCGCCAGCCTTCTAAGGGCATTGGTCAGGGCTCAGGGTCTAGCCAGGGACGTGTTCATCGTGCTGCCTCCAAGCGGCCTGTTGTTGAGGCCTCCGATGATTCTGAGGAAGAGTATGACTCTCAAGATGATGCTCACTATGTCAACCCCAAAGATGATGCAAAGATAGAGGAGGAGGAGGATCGTGTTGATGGAGGTGATGAGGATGAGGATGAAGAAGAGGAGTCTAGTCCTGAGCAAGCCATTCCAGGTGAGCGGGGTCTCAGGAACCTTCCCTTGCCAAGTGGACCAAGCCAGAGCTTTGGGCTGAGAGACAGAGTCATCCATATGCGTCTGCCACAGGTTTGGGAGTGAATCCCCGGTTCAAGAACGATTTTCAGCAAAGAGTATATCATGAGCTTCTCATGACCAAGTCGAAGAAGTTTGATTTACACAAGCGTGACAATTATCATCTGTATCCCGGTGTGTATTCAACTCTTGGGAGGTTGGGCCTCATTCCCTTTGTTACATTCAACTATCCATACAATGAGGATCTGGTGATGCAGTTCTTTGCCACCTTGTTTTTCTCCAATGACTCTGCTCGCACCCACGCATGGATGTCCGGGACGCATCGGTGCTCCGGTCCTATGGCAAAGTTTTCTGAGATCATTCCTTATCCGTTCATTGATGAAGATGCAGCATCTGATGAGTTTGGCAGGGTTCGTGAAAGTGGGTAGCGCACTAAGGATGAGATTGCATTCGCTTACAAGCAAGAGAAGTCGTTTGTCACCGGGTCCATCAAAGACCTTATGCCCCTCTATGACACTATGCACCATATCTTGAGGTATACTCTCACTCCAAAGGCTGGTGATTCCCACAACATATGGAGTTCCATGTTGGATGTCTTTGTGTACCTGCATCAGAAGAAGAGGGTGGATGTTCTGGACTTCATGTTCTATGAGCTCCGTCAATGTGTGCAAGAGAACAAGTCCTCGATCTATGCTCGGTTCATCCAGGCGTCGATTAAGTCCGTCTGCCCAGCTAAGTATATTGCTTAGTACAAGACTTCTATTCCCAAGCGCAACTCCAACTGGACCCCGGCTGCTCCTGCCCCATATGTGCCTCTCAAGAAGGGGCGCGACCCTAGGTCTGAGGATCGTGTCACATACACTCCTGGCATGTCCTCCACTGCACGGGTCCCTCGTGGTAAGGCCAAGTCGGTTGGTTCTAAGGCCGTTTTCGCTAGAGGAAAGAAGAAGTCCCTGTTCAAGACTTTGAGCAACATGTACAAGATGTGTCAGTCTATCCAGCGCCGTCAGATTAAGGAGATCAACAAGGAGAAGCTTGTGAGGCGTCAGCAAAAGGCAGCGAGGGCTGCAGCTGGTGAGGAGGTCGGCCTAGGGTCAGAGGACAACGACAGTGAGGCCACAGCTCGGTCCTTTCCGATGGCAGGATGGCGATTTGATGAGGATGATGATGCTTCGAGCGCTCCTCCTCTTGTCTAGTGGGTCTGTGTGTTGTCGTTTGTCTCCCTTTTGTTGTCTTGATGACAAAGGGGGAGAAGTGGTGGGTGTTGGTGCTCTTAGTGTGTGTTGAGATCTCAAACCTCATGTTTATCTGCTTTGTTGGTTGTTTTTAGTTGAATTGAGATACTCTTATTTGCTTTCCGCTTGTGTGGTTGTGAACTACTTGCTTATGCTCGTGAGACTCTAGCTTTTATATCAAACCTTATGCAATGGTCATATCGTGCTTATTATGTTGTTTATTATGTGTCTCACGGTATTTGCTCACCACACCATTTCATGAGATCTAAGCACCATTATATGCTTATTATGTTGATCTCATGTCTTGACAATGATGATCTTGGGGGAGTCTCCTATGTGTGTACTTGATGCATTCTCAAGCATTCATTTTATCCGGGCACACATATAGGGGGAGCTACCATGATCATTCATTGTCTCATGGCTATTCAAATATTCATATCCCCTATGTCATGCTCTAACCACGTTGTCATCGATGCACCAAAAAGGGGGAGATTGAAAGTGCAAGTGGCACTCAAACTATATTTTGGTGTGATGACAATGTGGTTAGTTGAACTAATATCGGCTGCTAAAGTTTATCTCAGGATATTGGTTCCAAGTGCTTCGTGATGGAGATGTGCGACCCCCCAATTCAAAAAGGTCAAAGGCGTGGTCTACCGGCGATTCGAAGGTTTTAGTTTTTGGTCTGCTTCGAGTCGTAGGAAAGACCACACTATTAAGAGGGGTCGGTGTGGATAAAAGTTGTGTGGGAATGTCATCGCTGAACCATATACACTAGCCTACCCATTCCTACCACCTAATTCGATAGTGTGCGTGCATGTGGTACTCAGAGTGATTGCAAAAGTTGCTTACTAGGTACCCCTGTGCGCACGGGGTACCGCGTAACTCTCTGGGTACCCCGTGCGCACGGTGTACCGCGTAAACTCTCTGAGTACCCCGTGCGCACGGGGTGGCGTGAAAGTCTCTGAGTACCCCATGCGCACAGGGCTGACTTAGCCCGTGCACACGGGGTCCAACGGGTAGCAACGGCCACCCAGGGACAAACACTATAAAAGCCCCCCTTCTTCTTCCTCCATCCCTAATCCTAATGTCTTGTTGAACTCCACCATTGCTACACCTCATTTTGCTCAATACTCAATCTCTCCACCCAAACTTGTTGAAACTTTGGGGATTGGGAGAGCAAGACCCGATCTACATCTTGACCAAACCAAATCACGTTCCCCGCAACATTTCTTCCCCATTGACTTGTTACTCTTGGAGCTTGGGCTCCTAGGCAGCTAGAGGTTCCTCCGGAAGCTTCCTTGCTTGTGGTGTGCTCTGGAGAAGTTTGTAAAGGTGTGGTGGTCGCCTTCAAGACCAACCCCGAGTGATTCGAGGCTCATCCGTTGGGGGTGACTCGAAAGAGACTATGGTGAGCCTTCGTGGCGTTCCGCAAGTTTTGGCTCCGGCACCGCTCTAAACGAGAGTAGCTCTTCCCCAAGGAAGAGTGAACTTCGGGATAAAATCCGTGTCCTCGCCTCACTTGTGGTTAATCCTTTCCCGCACTTTACTTTGCCTTGTATGCTTGTTGGCTTGCTAATTAGATTTTTGCCTAGCATACTTTGCTTTAAGCTTGCATGTCATACAGGTTGTGTTCACCTAGTTGCATATCTAGTGAACCCTATTTATCCGCTAAACCTTAATATTGACAAGAAAGACTAAAATTTGTAGTCTCTTATTCACCCCCCCCCCCCCCAAGTCGACCGTATCGATCCTTTTAAAAAGGCGAAAATATTTGATTGTTGTTTATGGAAGTTTTTTGTGATGAAAATATTTGATACGATTTGATTGGTGTCGCATATGGAAGGTAAGGATGGAAGAATTGGTGTGTTATATGGAAGAGAAAAGTATATTTTTGGTCCCTCAACTCTCCGTGGAGTCTAGATTTGGTCCTTCAATTTTAAAACCGGACAACACGCACCCTCAACTGTTGAAACCGGACAAGGTTTGTCCCTGGACTCTATTTTCACCGGTTTTGCAGCTGACTCAGCCGGTTTTGACTAAGCTGACTCAAATTCCTGTATTTTTTTCCAAACCCACATACTTTTTTCAAGTTTGTACATTTTCTGAAATTTGTGTATATTTCAAATCAGTGTACTTTTTCCAAATCCACATACTTTCTTCAAGTTTGCGTATTTTTTTTCAAATTCACATTCTTTTTCCAAATCCGCATAGTATTTTTTAGAAAACCATGTGAATTTAAATAAGTATGCAAACTATAAAAGTACGCAAATCTGAAAAAGAATACACGAACTTGAAAAATGTACGCGTTTTGTAGAAAAATACGTGAACTTAAATAAGTACGTGAACTAGAATAAAAATACGCGCATTTGAAAAAATATGCGGACTTGAAAAATGTAAGCGGTTTAGTAGAAAAACATGTGAATTTAAATAAGTACGCGAACTATAATAAAAGTACGTGAATTTGAAAAAATATGCAAACTTCAAAAATGTACGTGGTTTTGTAGAAAAATATCTGAATTTTAAAAAAGTACACAAACTAGAACAAAAGTACGCGAATGTGAAAAAAATGCGAAGTTGAAAAATGTATGCGGTATTGTAGAAAGATTCATGAATTTCAAAAAATGTACGCGAACATGAAAACAATACATGAATATTGAAATAGGCGAACTTGGAAAAGGTGCATGGATTTTTAGAAGTACGTACACGAATTGTAGAAAAGTTCATGGATTAGAAACAGTAAAAGGTTTGAAAAATTACGCGAATTTGAAACAATTACACGAACTGAGAAAGGAACACAAATTTCAGAAAGGTTTACAGATTAAAAAAATGATTTTGAATAAAGAACACGAATTTCAAAGAGTGAGGACATATGAAAATGTATGTGAATTTAAAAAAATCACCGATTTGAAAAGACTACGCAAATTTGAGTCGACGCCGGTCAAAACCGGGATAAGTCAGCTCCAAAACCGGTTAAAATCAAGACCAGGGACGAATCTTGTCCGATTTCAATAGTTAAGGGGGCAAGTTGTCCGGTTTAGAAATTGAGGGACTAAATTTAGACTCGGCCAAGAGTTAAGGGACGAAAGATATACTTTTCTCTATATGGAAATGTTGGTTTGGTTTTTCTGAGCGTGTGGTTCTGGTGATGAATGAATTAAAACCGGTTCTGGTTTTCGGAGGAAGGGTAGAAACGAACGAAACGAACTAACTATACATAACTAGGTACTGTTTAGGAGTAGAGATAGATCTGAGTCGCGCCACCGCACCTTTCTGCCTCGACGCCGGTGACTCTCACGTACTGGTGGCGCCGTGACGCTGGAAAGTTTAGCGAACTCCACACATCCAAACAGACGTTGATCCATCGACCCGAACCAAGAACCAACACCGAGAGCTCGGCGAGATGATGTCACCGAAGCCCTCTGCATCCGCCGCCGCCGAAGGCTGCAGGATTGCCTCAACCCCTCGCTCCGCGCTGACGGCGAGGTGAGTTTTTGGCTTCATCCCTAACCCCATTTTCTCAATCTGCTCAAACCTGATTCGGCAAAACACGAGATCCCGCAGCTGGATTTGCATTTATGCGTAGTTCTATTTTTAATGGCTTAACCAGGTTCGCGAGGCGATATTTGGTTGGAAGAGGCTATCAGTGGTTAATTTGCGATGGATTTTGTTCCCCGTTTGTTTTGCTAACTTCAGTCTGCGCTATTCATTATGTATCTCCTTAGGTTATGGATAGTAGCGAGTTTACTAGATCCAGCTTCTGCCTACGCGTGCTACCTCTCGCGTGCTCGGGATTAGGATTTGGAATGGGACTATTTTTCTGCAGCCGACCGTGTAGGCTGCTATGGATCCTGTAGAGAGTCGAGGCAAATCGAACAATCTGACCAGTAGATACACTTACCATATGCTTTTAGCTGCTGTGGTATACAAAAATATGGTGGTTTGTATGTATGCTCACCTTCCCTTTTTACTGATTGCTTCTGCTTTCTTCATCAGATTTATATGTACTGTTGCTTTTGGTGCTTGATTAGTTGCTATGAGAATAGATGGAGTTCACACATCATCATGGCAAAATTTTGAAATCTTCAGTTAGAATTTGATTGACCAAATAATCATGGTTGGTTGTTCTTGTGCAGGTCAACACCATTGCAAGTAATTAATATTTTGGGAAACTTCGTTAGAATTTGGTCTGTGTATTCGTTGTATAGCCACTTGTCCAGTACTGGGGATTCAATAGTTGGCTTTATCTTCAGTTGCCTTGTACCAGCTTCTGTCATCTTCTTAATCTTACAGAAGCCTTGGAAAGGTCGGCCTTTGCCCAACTCACAGGTTTGTGTACATACTCTTTCATTCGAGATTATGTCATATGAGAACATATCTACAATTACAACCCATGTATGTGTTACTGGATTCCCGAATAATATGAATATTGGATGGTAAAGAGATGGACACGGTGGCGAGTGGTCAACCTTTACCTCTAGGGTGGTCCGATCTTCATTAATTGGAGGAGGAGGATGGATGAACACGAAGAACATGAAGGATAAACACGACAAATAAGAGGATAACTAGCATAGCCTCCTTGGCATAACACCCAACAAACAACACACACAAATATGCAAGAGATTGGAAGGGTGATACTGGGCAAAATGTAGGGGTGGGCCTGATCTTTACAAATTGGAGACGTATGTGAGGAAAGCACAAGCAAACAAGAGCAAAACACACAAGGAAAAGATTCACACCCAGACTACCTTCTCTTAACCAAAAGTCTACATAGGAGGTACATCTTGATCCAAACACCACAAACAAAATGGGAAACCAAAAGGTAGTTCATCTCAATGAGGTCTTGTATTCCTAGAGTAATGTTCTCCACAGTGAGGTCTTGAAGTCCAATGGAGTCTTCTTCACAAGAGGGAGGCCTTGAACTCACTTCTGAGGATCCCCTTGGGGAGATAGATGAGCAAAGCTCTTTAGGTTTGTGTTCTAAACTTTGCTAATC
Organism: Aegilops bicornis; assembly: GCA_021605145.1. Taxonomy (NCBI): domain Eukaryota; kingdom Viridiplantae; phylum Streptophyta; class Magnoliopsida; order Poales; family Poaceae; genus Aegilops; species Aegilops bicornis. The sequence goes on along the minus strand of CM038670.1, from coordinate 255,872,821 downwards.
CTAGAGTGTAGGTGGGGATGGAGTATTTAAATGGTGCGAAAAAGGGAAAGATACATGGGCCTAGGCCGACCATTTCCTGTGGCAAGCCAGGAGGACCCGGTGGTGGTGGTGGCGGGGTAGTCCCATGGTATCCAGAAGCAGTGCCGTTTGCTAGGGATTTGGGGTTACTTCTTCTCCTTTGACTCCTCGCTCCATGATCAATGCCATCACACCTAGGATTCCAGATTGAGGTAGTAGCCATGTCTCATACAAATGCATAGGGAGCTCAAAGAGGAGAGAAGTCGTCTCAGTTTGTATGTCGTGTGTCCACTTGGACTGGAGGAAGATCGTCATCACCATGAAAGGGGGCAAGGTCGGTGATGTTGAATGTATTTCTCATCGAGTATTTCTCCAAAGGTAGGTCGATTATATGCATTGTTTTGATATGTTGGAGGACCTCCAAGGGACCATCGACACGAGAAAGTAGCTTGGCCTTGCTTTCTTACGAGAAACAATCCTTGTGAGGATGCACCCAAATGTCGTTGGAGGCTGGACAAGGCAAGACCTTTCGTCGTTGCGGTCTGTAGTTAGTAGCACCTCCTCGCCCGCTCGTTTGGTGAGGATGATGGTGTGTGTGTGTGCGTGTGTCCCTCCTCCAGGGAGGTTGTACTATCTTCTTTGTTCTCTTCTGTTGATGAAATGAAACGCAAAATCTTGTGCGTTTTCTCGAAAAGGATGAACCCAAACAAGGTCGTTTGAGTGGAAAATCATCGGCTTCTTGTTCGTTTTGATCTTGTCGGCGTGGCGTTGGACTTGGCGCTCAATGGTGAGCCTTGTTTCCTCGTGTACCGTCTTCATGGACATGGCACGTGTACGTCCATGTTAGTTTGTATTGTGGAGGTAGTGGAAGAATGTCCAACCACGGTTGAGGGTCATAGACAACTTTGAACGGGGACTTGGGGGTTGTCGAGTTTTGAGCACGGTTATAGGTCAAGTTCGCACTGATAAGCTTTCTCCCCCATTAGCGCAAATTCTTCTTGATTAGCAGTCGAAGGAGGGTGGACAAAGTTTGATCGACCACCTCTGTTTGGTTGTCCGTTTGTGAATGGTAGGTGAACGGGAAGAGGACCTTGATGCTGAGCTTGGCACATAATGTCTTCCAAAAGTAGCTGAGGAACTTGACGTCGCGGTCGTTGACGATGGACTTGAACCCCAGGTAATCGAAAAATCCCCCCTTGTCTAGTAGCTCCTTGCATTGATGTTGTATCTCCTTTGTTTCGTCATGTTTGAGGCAGTATAGAGGATCGTTCAGAAGTGGAGCATCGGGAATGAAGTCAACCCGTCGCCCGATGGTGTCTCCGATGGGAAAAAACCTGCGAATTCCTGCAAAACATGTGACATGGAACTAGGAAGAGCATGTGAGGTGTTAGATAATGTGACTTCATCCTTGTATGCAAGAACGTAGTGAAGCATCGATGGGTTCTCGCTCACTTCCCTCAAATCGAATTTTGTGGCTAGGAGAAACATTTCCTCAGTAGCACTCAACATGGAGACACTCATATTGGGCTTGTGGTGGTCACTCTCATGTGGGTGGCTCGCTTTCTTATTTGACTCTTCAATATCCTTGGACAACCTTGCCTAAGATTGAGTGTTGTCGGTAGTGACTTGTTTTGGAGACATGTGGTGGAGGACATATTCCGTGGCCTTCCTTTTGAAGCTACAGTAATTGGTGCTACCATTGTGAATAACGCCACAGTCAAATTGCCATGGGGTCCCAAGAGAAGGTGGCAAACCGTCAGGGGCACCACATCACACTCCACTTTGTCCTCATATGCGCCGATCTTCAAATATACTTCCACAGGGTGCTCAACCTTGATGGCGCCATTGTTGAAGCCATTGGATCTTGTACGGCCGAGGGTGACGCATGTACTTGAGGTGCAACTTGGAGCAAGTTCCTCACTTGCCAAGTTACGACAACTTTCGTAATCAATGATTACTTTGATTGATATCCATTTTTTCCAGCTTTTGTGTGAAAGTGGTTGCATCATTGGTTGAAATCATCATATTGATGGGTCAAGATCTTTGATACAACAAGAGTGGGGCTTGGATCAATGTTGTGAAACACTCGGTCTTCTTCTTGCTTGTTGGTGTCTAGCAATATTTTGCAAATCTTCTGGTTCTCCTTCACTCATTGATATTCTCCATTTTCATCGTTCACCATACTCTGCTTGGTGGGGGCACTCAAACTACCTGTGGCTACAACCTTTTCATGTGAAGTATTCGATGTTGCTTGTTTTGTCAGTAGTCCCTTGGAGGATTAGCACTTGGGGGGGGGGGGGTTGGTTGGGCTTATGTTTAGCTTTTGCACTTTGGCTTAGAAGCCAAAAAGTACCTATTATGGGCTTTTGGCTTTGGCTTATGACATAATAAGCCCAACCAAACACCTTGGTGTGGTACGAAGCTTGTAGGAGCTTGTAGGTGTCGACTTGATGTAGTCGTTGGTGCCTTGGAGCTTGAAGGAACACCACTTGGAGGTGTATGCCCATGGGTATGGCACCACACTTGAAGTTTCTTGAGGGTTAGAGGTGAAGTTCCTTAAGATGGAGAACTTGGAGTATCTGTTATCTTCTTGGACTTGTCTCTCCGCCTTCGTAGCTTGGTGGACTAACTCAAGCAAGTTGTTGTATGGTTGGAAGTCCGTGATCCTCTTGATGGGATGATTGAGTCCATCAAGAAAACAAGCCATCATTTGTTCATTGGACTCCTTGACATTGGTAGAGATCATCACGGTTTCCATCATTTGTGATCGTGGACCCTTGCTTGAGCACTTGGAGCTTCTTGAATAGATCACAAGCATGGTGCGTGGGTATGAATCTCGCTTGTGCATGACTTGCTCCATTGCATCCCAATTGTCAATGGGGAACGCTAAACAACGGTACATCCATTAACACTGCCAAAACTCACTCAAAACAACAAATTGCTCAAAATTAGGTATGGTTATTTTCATGGGGAATTTCAAAATGAGAACCAAAACAAAATTAGGCTAGAAAGGTGAGGGGCTCCAAAATCATGGCAACCTTGCTCATGATACCAAATGATATGGGGTAAGCCGTTAGGGTGGCCCGATCTTCAGGATTGTACGGCTTGCCCGATCTTCACGATTGTAGGTGGTTGATAGTGAACACGAAGAACAAGGGGTAAATGAAGGGAAACACACTCAAGGATAAGGTTCACAACCAAATACCTCTCAATCACAAGGTCAATACAAGGGAACCTCAAGATCCAACAAGAAAGGAAAGGAAATAATACATGGATAGTTCGTCCCTAAATCTTTATGAGAGATTGAAGGCTTGAGAGACAGTCTTCCCAACTTCAAAGAAAGAGTTCTTGATTTCCCATGGGAATCTTCTACAATGGAGGTCTTATCACCCCAATGGAGTCTTCTTCACAAGGGAGGCCTTGGTCTCCTTGAGGAGAGGGTAGATTGGGCAAAGCTCTCAAGTTCTTAGTGTATACTTTCCTAACCCTAGATATGAGGAGTACGTATTGTATAGTCTAGGCGTAGAGAGGTAACTGGGTGGGGAAAGTTGCATGGGCCCGTGGGTCGTGGCCTTTCTCACTACGCGTAGGCAGGTCGGCAGTTCTGGGGTCGTCTGACCCATGGATTACGGGGTATCCAGGACCGGACGACCGAGGGGATCCAAGACGGCACCGTGGTGAGCAAGGAGTAAAGACGGTGATGGAAGGGATTCGAGAAGACGGTTTCGGGATTTTTCCCTCCCTGGCGAACCTCCTGGGAAGCCATTAAATTACCCTGCAGGATGGGAGAAAGAGTTCGCTGGCGGTACAAAGCGAAATTTGGGCCTCTGAGGCGAAGTGTGGGCCCAGGCGATGAGGCTTGACTTTGGGCGGCCTACCAATGACGTCCTGTCCTTAGGTGGTCATCAACAGTGTTGCTGGACAACCCACATGAGCACGCCACAGGGTGGCATTGTAGCAGGCTACGGGCGCTAGGGGGTACCTTTGGTGGACGGAGGTGAAGGGAGAGATTCTCCCCCTTCTCTTTGAATCGCCTTCCTCGTCCGTGTTGTATAAATAGGGGAGGATCGGGACCGCAGAAGGGTCAATTCTTTCACCTTGTAACAGACACATTGTAGCTCTTTACCGTTGCAATACAAAACAAAGCAGGAGTAGGGTATTACACCAAGAAGATGGCTCGAACCTGGGTAGTTCTCTCTGTTCATCTGTAGTTCATCCTCTACATTTCATCCATGACTGGACGTGTTCAGTCCGTGGCTGAACTCTCAAATAGTTGCTCACAACTCATATGTAGGTTCTTAGAAACCGACATTTGGCGCGCCAGGTAGGGGACCGAGACGTCTAGCTCTTGCATCGGCACCGTCCGCAACGACTGTTCTTCTCAGGGCCTCAAGCACGCCTTGACTCATGGCGTTGAGGCACTCCGGGGCATCCATGCCCCCAATGACTAGCCGGGAGGCGCGTTCTTTGGCGCAACGCCGACACCAGGACGCCTTTGCTACCGCTCAGCAGGCGCCTCCTCCTACCCCGCTGGCGGAGGAGGTCCACCACCCTGACCAGGACCACGAGGGGGATGCGGAGCAAAACGGCGGAGGTGCCGTTGGCCACAGCGCGAACGTCGATCATGGCCGAGCTGTCGCTCCCCCACGGCAAGAGCGGACTCGCGTTTCGGTTGTTCCGTCGGTGACCACGATACGCACCATCTACATGCTCATGCGGCTTGATGGCGTAGCGAGCTCCAAAGATACTTCACGGCGGTGGCCGAGCTCGCTGGCTCAGACGGATCGTGTATTGCTTGGCATCGCCGCCGAAGCGGTTTGGGCTCATAAGCGCCATCACGTCGGCACCGCAGCGATCCACAGGTCCGGAGCACACTGCCTCCTCAGCACCCTCAAGACCGCGAGCCGCGCCCGGCCCGCGGACGTCCGGTAGGGGCGTCATGCCAATCTGTGGCCTCTTCCCCAGAGAAGACAAGGAGCGACGACCGCCGGCTCGTCACCCGGCAGAAGACGCCCATGTTGCCATAGAGCACCGGCGAGAGCGGCAAGATAGATTCGTCCAAGAGATGGCGGGCCAGGCGCCTACTGGCGGAGCCCTAAGGCTGTCTTGAAATAGGTGCGACATATAGCGTTGAACCCCGAACTTCGTGAAGTGATTTGGCCCCCGCGGTTCAAGCTAGATTTGTCGTCATTGTATGATGGCTGGACCGACCCCGTTGAGTTCCTCCAAAACTATACCACGGCGATCCAGGCAGCTCACGGTCATGCGGATGCCATGGTCAATTGGTCCCTATGGCTCTCAAAGACTCGACGCATTTTCGTGGCTCATGAATCTCCCACCGAACTCCATTGGGACTTGGGGATGAGCTGTGCGAGCGCTTCATTGCCAACTTCAAAGGAACATGCGGTCGGCCATCCACGATCGCTAACTTGAACGCCATCCGACAGAAGGAGGGCGAGACGCTGCGCGGGTTCGTCCAGCGTTTCAGCCAGGTTCGCAACAAGATACCCTGCAACGGGGTCGCGGACCCTAAGATGTGCAAGAAGATGGCGGTCCATGACGTTCGCACGACAGTGCAGCTCTATGAGCTGGCGGACAAGTGCGCCAGGGCGGCCGAGGCCCTAAACCGATCTTCGTTGACAGCCGATCGGGAGGCCGGGCCCTCCCGCGACAAGAAGGTCCAGAAGTGCAAATTGCCCGGGGTCTTTGCGGCAGAACCCGTATGGAAGTGCCAGAAGGAGGAGGTAACTTCTGACGACTTGGGCGACGACGGCCCGTACTGTGCCTTACATAGCTCACGCACGCACGACATGACCAAGTGTCATGAGATCAAGAAGATGGCGGAAGACCACCAGAAAGAGTGGCGTGAGCTGAGGCGTGGCAAAGGAAGATGAGAAGGAGGCCGCGGGGAAGGGCGCATTGGTCAATGTGGAGGCCGGCGTGAACACTTTCCTCGAGGACGAGTAAAGGCGAGAGGGCGGCAGAAGCAGGGGACAACCCGGACTCTTCGACAAGAATAGCGGCGGGGGCTTTCAGGAGCCCAAAGTGGTCGCGTGCTTTCATGGCGGGGCCCAAACTTGTCACTCGAACCGATGCTTCAAGCACCTCGCTCGGGAGGTTTGTGCTGCTCTTCCTGGAGGGAAAGCGGCCAAGCCCTTGAAGTGGTCCGGGGTCTCGGTGACGTTCGACCTCGCGGATCACCCCATGAATGTGAAGACCGTAGGGATTGTACCAATCGTGGTGTCCCCCACTATTCATAACATCAAGGTCATGAAAACCCTCATCGACGGTGGAGCCGGGCTGAACGTCATATCCCCGTCCAGAAGACAGTTTGGGGATTTTTCCCTCCCGGGCGAACCTCCCGGGAAGCCATCCTGGGTCCCACACGGGATGGGAGAAAGAGTATTGCCTGGTGGTACAAAGGCGGGCTGGGTCTACGGACGAAGCGTGGAGCGGAAGTGATGAGGCTTGACTTTGGGCGGTCTACCAATTACGTCTTGTCCTTAGGTGGTCATCAACAGTGTTGTTGGACAACCCACATGAGCACGCCACCGGGTGGCACTGTAGTAGGCTACTGAGCGCTTAGGGTACCTTGATGGAGCGGAGGTAAAGGGAGATTATCTCCTTCTCTTGAACCGCCTTCCTCCCTCTCCAGCGTTGTATAAATAGGGAGGATCGGGACCGCATGAGGAGGTTGATTCTTTCATTTTGTAACATTGTAGTTCTCTACGATTGCAATACAAAACAAAGCAGGAGTAGGGTATTTCACCAAGAAGGTGGCTCGATGCTGGACGTGTTCAGTCCCTAGCCGAACTCTCAAAGAGTTGTTGCTCACAGCTCATATGTAGGTTCTTAGAAACCGACAGGGGTGGATGTTCGGAGTTCTCAGGCGGATGGTTCGAAGTTCCGAGATTTCTATGGCTTGCAACTGGGTGCAGAAGGTCCGGGCTGAAGTTCCAAGGAGATAGGTCTGGAAGTTTCAGACTGGCGAGCGTTAGCGTATGGTCTTCCCCTAAAGTTTTGGGGTGGATGGTCTAGAAATTCCGGGGTTCCAGAGGCCTTTTCCTTGTATATTCCGGCAACGCCTTGTCCACTTATTCTTCTCAAGCGCCTTGTTCCATGGTGTGGTTCTTCCTCGATGCTTCTTCGGCGTCATTGCCGTTGTACCTAAGCGCATGGTGTTCTGGATTGAGGTAGTAACCTTGTCTTATTCAAATGCAGAGGGAGCTCATGGAGGAGTGAAGTCACTTCGGTTTGGATGGCGCACACATGCTCGATTCATAGGTCCACTTGGGCTTGTCAGTGAGTCCATGGGATGCTCCAGATCACAAATGGTGAGGGGTAAGCTCTAGGGTGGCTTGATCTTCATAGGAGGGATGAACGCGGAGAACATGGGGATGATCACGAGGAACAAGAGGGTAACTACTGTAGCCTTCCCGACATAACACCCAACCAACAACGTGCACAAGTATGCAAGAGATTGGAAGGGGAAACCCAAGCCAACAAACTCTTGCGTCAGTCTTTCCAAACTAACTATACGAAATGAGCATGTTTTCTCACAAACACAAGGGAAAGCAAGAGCATAGCTGGAGTGATACGGGGCAAACCGCAGGGGTGGGGTGCCCCAATCTTCATGAATTGGAGGTGGATTTGAGGATGAACACATAGAAAATACGGGGAATCACTAGCAATTAGAATAGGGGAACAAGGGAAAGATACTCAAGCCAGCGTACGCATCTCACATCCACGAATCAATACAAGAGGTGCACTTGGATCCAACAATGTCCAAAGTAAAAGAAGTAACAAAGAAAGATAGTTCATCCCCAATCCTAAGATATGAAGGTCTTGATATTCCAAGAGGAATCTTCTCCACTTGGTGGTCTTGTGCTCCTCGGAGTCTTCACCTCTCAAGGTGGCCTTGGTTCTCCATGGAGGAGCCTCTTCTCAAGGGTGATCTCACAAAGGGGGTAAGTTAACAAAGCTCTTGTCTATTCTTATCTTTTGCTAACCATAGAGAGGTTGGGATGGGGCATATATACTCTCCCACAAAGGGGTAAGCCGGGAAAGGAGAAATACATGGGCAGTGGACCAAAACCTGCGCGCATACAATTGCCCAGAGGCTCTGGCCGCTAGGTCGAGCATGTGGCATGGTCGGTCGGTAGGGTCGTTGCTCCAGGGTCTGAATGTTCTGGGTGATTGCTCGGAGGCTTCGACTGCTCGGTGAAGGTGTGTAGCCTGGAGGCTCCGGGCGCTTCGACTTAGGGCCGGAGTGTTTGGGAGGGGGGGGGGGTGGTCTCCCGGTGTTCACAAGCCTGGAGGCTTCGGGCCATTTTGGTCGTAGGCTCAGTCTGACAGAGCCACTTTGCCCTCTTCGTGCGCTTCTTCCTCAGCTCCCATATCTCATGGATGGTGTAGAAGGTCTCCTGGTGTTCTCGGCTACAACCCGGAGGCTCTGGGTCATTCTGGTCGTAGGCTCTGGCTGACTGGCTGAGCCACTTTGCCCTCTTTGTGCGCTTCTTCCTCTGCTTCCATGCTTCTCTTGAGGATGGTATAGACAGGACCTCTTCCGTTGCACGTACGTCGTTCGGCTCGAACATAAAGGTGCAAAGGGGACGAGTGTCAAGTAATATACCATCCTCGAAAATAGTGGATAGACAGATTCACTTTGTCTGTATGATGCGCTTGTCTCTTGATGATGGCCACTTAACATGGCGATGTCAGTAGGATGCCCCAAACCATGGAGATCCCCCCCTATCCGAGGATACCGAGGTACTCCACGAAGCCTTCACCTAGAGCGATGGTCTTGTTCTCCATGAGGAGCCATCACCTCGAGGGTGGCCTTGGACATCTTCTCACGCACAAAGGACAAGACTTACCTTTGTACGTGTGATGCGCGTGTCCCTTGAGGATGAGCACTTGCTATGGTGATTTCCGTAGGATGGCCCACATCATGGATATTCTTCCCCCATCCACGGATATGGAGATACTCAGTTGAGTCTTCACCTATAGAGGTGACCTTGTCCTCCATGAGGAGCCATCACCACGAGGGTGGCCTTGGACATCTTCCCTACAAGGTAGAGGTTTTGAACTCCATGGGAGTCTTCTCGTTCCCACAAAGGAAGGGTAAAGGAGTTTAGCTCTCTTCAATCTTTAGTCTATGCTTAGCTAACCATAGAGAAGAGGTGGGAGAGGAGTTTATATAGTTCGTCCCACGAAGGGTTAAGTTGGGGGCAAAAAGGGGAAAGGTATACATGGGCGTTTTGCCTCTCACTATGCATAGGCAGACGGGCCCATAGATCCAGGGGCTCGGAGTTCTGAGGGGATACCCCGGAGATCTGGGGTGTCCAGGGACGTGGCTGGCAAGTGCCTTCTTCTTGGAGACCGTCTATGCTTCTGGATCCTCGCCTGCCAGTCCTCCATGGTTCTGCCTTCTCTTCCATGCTCCCCTCTTGGATGGTGTGGTAACTCTCATGTGCATGACTTCTTGCTACACTTTTGACATTTGGCTCCAACCTAAATCTGCACAAGGCGGGAGTGTCAAAAAGTATGCCATCATCAAGAGAACCAAGTAGACAAGTGTAAAAGAGAAGACGCACCTTTGTAATCATGGTACGTGTGTCATTTGGTGATGAAGCTCTTGAGATGTTTTGCCCATGGTTCGCCCAGTATGACAAGGTCTGTTGGCTGCCGACACATTTGCGAAATAGAACCTTGTAATTTACAAAAAATCAACCCGCACTAGTGTAAGTGTACTATTCTTATTGTCCGAGAATATTGCAGGCCCTATATGAATTGTAGCACTAGATATGTTGTCTGCTGCGATTTCTGTATTTTATTCAGTATTTCTTTTTGCATGGTGTATTTCAGATTGTTCCTACAGTTGTCAACGGCGGAGTTCTGGCATTATACTTCGTGTTGTGGGCTAAAGGACTCCTTGCTTGCAGACCACTAGTGTAAGTGTACTATTCTTTGAGCACAATTATATGTTGTATAATGTAAGAACGACTCCTGTCTACTCACCGAATTTCCCCACCTATTTCTTTCTGCGCTCCAGTCCACTAACCAAATTTCTCTCTAAATATCACTCACCTACGTTCATTTGATTTCTGTATCTACTATTATGCAAACCATACTTTGAACCAATGGCCTTTTGGTCAAACAAGAAAATGAAATGATTTTTTTTCTAGAACGCGCAGGAGAGCTGCGTATCATTCCATTATGATAGAGAAAAGAACAGAGAGGGGGGCAGGAAGACCCCTGCCCCAACTACACCAAACACACACGGCACACCCACACACCCTGAAGAAACTAGAAAAGAAATGCCACACAAACAGAAACACATGACTGGCACGCCCAGGGGTGGACCACGAGTCCATGGTGCGACCTAAAGAGTAAGCTTACGGAGTCCCCGGGCATCAGCTGAATACCACAGCACACTCTCATTTGTCACCACCTGTAAAACCAAGAAGACACACGGGCTAGCTCCATTAAACACACAATCATTCGTATGCTTCCAAATCTCCCAAGCGCCTAAGATGATGAGAGAATTAAGCCCTTTCTGGAATTCCTTAGGGACTTCTCTGCTAGCACTAAACCACCAGTTCGAGAAGCGAACTGCAGTAAGCTGGGGCGAATGGGCAGCCAAGCAGAACTGATGTCCAAACCTGCTGAGCCAAAACGCAAGACACAAGGATGTGTTGGATTGACTCTTCCGCCTGATCACAAAGAGGGCAGGCTGCAGGGTGTGGCAGTCCTCTCCTGGCAAGGCGATCAGTGGTCCAGCAACGGTTATTAACGGCAAGCCAAATAAAAAACTTACAACGCAAAGGAGCCCAGCTTTTCCAAACACTTCTCCAAGGCGCAAATCTGATAGACCCGAGGAGGAAAGCATTGTAAGCAGACTTGCTGGAATATGAACCCGACTGTGAGCCGCCATCGATTCTGGTCAGGAATTTCTTGTTGAAGGATCAGACCATCCACCAAGTCCCAAATATGCAAGTATTCAATTAGGACTTGTACAGTGAGAGCTCCTTTAATGTCCGCAACCCATCTGTGATTCTTCAAAGCTTGCGCAACAGTCCGATGCTTGACGGCTCTTTTAGAGATCAACTTGAATAGGTTTGGAGCCAACTCAGCAGTTGTTCTACCCTGCAACCAGTGATCAGACCAGAACATGGTGTTCTGTTCATTGCCAATAGAAGTCTCCACAGCAACACGGAACAGCGCTTCAGCGTTTTGTGGGGCCTGGATGGGTAATCCAGCCCATGGCCATGAGGCGTCTGTTTTCTGCAGCCACAACCATCAGATTCGGTGAGCCCACCATTAGCCTTATCATGGCCTTTCCAAGGAAAGCCCCATCAATGGCTTTAAACACCCATTTTGGCAGATCCAAAGCAATCACAAGGTAGATGGGATAGAGGTGAGCACCATAAGCACGGTTCATGAGGGATGCTTTCCAGCTTGGGAGACCATTTGCCACTTTGTCAATAAGTGGGAGTAGCTCAGCCTTAGAGGGCTTCCGTATAGCAAGTGGAAGGCCAAGGTAGGTGCAAGGAAACTTTTTGATTTCACATGGCAATGTGCTGGAAATAATTTCCAAGTCCTCATCCTTGCACTGAATTTTGATTTCACACGCCCTAGCTAACACTAACCAAGGATACCCTGTAGTTGAAAGTTGTTTCTACTACAAGTCTGATACCAATTTTTTTTTTGCGGGAAATTTCAATATTGTTAAAACTACTAGGTTATCTCGCCAGGATTCTCTCACTGTTTTTGTCACACATGCACACAGGGAACTAGTATGAGGCTCATTATTACAAACAGGCCGACTATGCCACAATTTGCTGACTTGCCAAGCTAAGACAGCTCAGTGCAAGCTTTTACGGCTGTCTAGGTCCTACTGCTGTCTATCTACAGCTCAAAGTCAAACCTGACTTCCCTTACTGCTGATGGCTACTATAGTGCTAGCTCAATGGATGCATGTCTATAGTGCTAGTTGCTGCTCCTTGCCTGTCTAGGTCCCACTGCTGTCTATCTACAGCGCAAAGTCAAATCAGACTCCCTTACTGCTGATAGCTACTATAGTGCTAGCTGAAGAGTATGGATGCATGTCTATAGTGCTAGTTGCTGCTTCTTGTCGACGTGCAAGCCTGATGCATAGCTAGCTAATTTTGCATGCCCATTATACGACATCCACGTAGCTAATCATGACAAGAATAACACTAACAGATCCGACATATTGTAAACCTTGCCAGATGGGTAGCTGAGGACAAAAGTTGGCATGATTGCATCTGGAGGAGTTTGCACTTAAACTTCCCTATGAATTAATCCATTTCCAGACATTTTAATCTTGTGATCGGGATTTTATCAAAAACTGAAACACCATGCAAGTATTTTGTGTCGCTTTTACCATGCAAATATTAATATTAATACAAGTGCTTTGCCAGTTGTTTTTACCTAAGCTGCATTTTTCTTTTGCTTATTGAGCCTAGTGCTCTGCTGGCAGAGTACGCGGGTGCACTTCTTGGAGTTCTCTCTGCTGCTTTATATGGAAGGAAGGTTAATATATGGAAAAAGGTTAGTTGATAGCATTTAATATAATTCAGTTTTGCTGATTTTGTTTTTGTTGTGTTTCGTTACTGATCATATGTTGTGCATAACTAAAGGGTTGTTTGGATACCGAAATTATAGAGAATCAGATTTCCTTAAACGGAAGGGGAGCCTTGGCGCAGTGGTAAAGCTGCTGCCTTGTGACCATGATGTCACGGGTTCAAGTCCTGGAAACAGCCTCCTGCAAAAATGTAGGGAAAGGATGTGTACAATAGACCCAAAGTGGTCGGACCCTTCCCGGGACCCTGCGCAAGCGGGAGTTGCATGCACCAGGCTGCCCTTTTAGATTTCCTTAAACGCAATTTCTGTTATACCACCTAGAAACTTGTTTGGCTTATCTAACTAAATTGTGGATATGTATAACTGGGTTTTACAAAGGCCCCAAATCCCAGCTTTTGGAAAAATGACCAATAGATGTTTTTCTATAAACCAGTTTTGTGAACCGCATGATCAATGTCCTCATGCATCATGGTGAGCTCAGCCCGAGTGACAAAAGCTCGACGGAGTCGCCGCTGTCGGTCTCAGTCAAGCACTAGAAGTAGGTTGTGGTGCTCAGGGCATGGTGGACGTGAACTCAGGCCGCATTGTTGCCGGCGCCGTCAAATCCTCCTCTCCGCTTATGTACCCGTCGCCTCGTCAACGTGGCCTCTTGTTCTCGCCGTCATGGCATCGGTGAACAAAGCGAGGGTGGGCAGGACGAGAGAGAGTGCAGCATGATCGCCCCGGCTGCGTCCTCCAGCTCCGCCTTGTACCCCGTCGCCTCGTCAACGTGGCCTCTTGTTCTCGCCGTCATGGCATCGGTGAACAAAGTGAGGGTGGGCAGGACGAGAGAGAGTGCAGCATGATCGCCCCGGCAGCCGCGACGATCCAGGATGAGACAGAGTAACGGGATTGTCCCGGCAGCCATGATGATAACCGCGACTCGGAGAACCGTGTTTACTTGCATTGGTGAAATGACGCTGCTGGCAGTGGATAGAGAAAGTTGGTTGAGGTTTCCGACAAGGCACTGTTCTGTGCCATCGAGCGAGTAGCGGCGCAAGAGCCATGATGGCATGTGCTGTGCATGGATGCCATGAGCTCGAGCCACAACACCCAGTATGCACGGATTGCTTTTTCCCATGGAAACAAATAACTCCATAATTGTCTTTCTCTTCTATTTTTCATCCAAGCAAGGAATTACACATCCCTACCTTAACAGAAAAACTAACCAACACTGACTTTCCTAAAAATCCTCCAAATGCCTGTTTTCTAAAATCTTATCGGTAATTTTGTGTATCCAAACAACCACTAAGTCACCAAGCATCTGGTAGTAATCCCTGGTTGGATTAGTTACTACTCCCTCCGTCCCAAAATAAATGTCTTAACCTTAGTGCAACTTTGTACTAAATTTAGTACAAAGTTGAGACACTTATTTTAGGACGGAGGGAGTACTTCCTCCGTCCCAAATTGCTTGTTTTAAATTTGTCTAGATACAGATGTATGCAACACCAAAAGGTGTGTAGATACATCCCTATCTAGACAAATTTGAGACAAGTAATTCGGGACGGAGGTAATACATACATGACACTTGGCTTAAATCATTGTGTAATGTCTACTATTGTTATTCATATGGAGGAGGTTACTTTTATGCAATGTGACACTGTTATCTGTCTGGCAAATAAGTCGTAAATGCTGATAAGCACAAACAAATACCACATCTGTCATCTTTAGTCCATACTTTGGTTGAAAGTTATGTTAGCACAAACCTACATATTACTGTGCATGCATGTGTGCATGGAAAGTGCCACAAAAGCTAAAAGGCAAGTTCTAGAGGATGGCGGTTCGACCCGCAGTGTTGTATGGTACTGAGTGTTGGCCGACTAAAAGACAACATGTTCACCAGTTAGGTGTGGCAGAGATGCGCATGTTGAAATGGATGTGTGGCCACACAAGGAGGGATCGAGTCCGGAATGATGATATACGAGATAGAGTTGGGGTAGCACCAATTGAAGAGAAGCTTGTCCAACATTGTTTGAGATGGTTTGGGCATATTCAGCGCAGGCCTCCAGAAGCTCCAGTGCATAGCGGACGGCTAAAGCGTGCGGATAATGTCAAGAGAGGTCGTGGTAGACTGAATTTGACATGGGAGGAGAGAGATCTGAAGGATTGGAGTATCACCAAAGAACTAGCCAGGGAAAGGGGTGCGTGGAAGCTTGCTATCCATGTGCCAGGGCCATGAGTTGGTCGCGAGATCTTATGGGTTTCACCTCTAGCCTACCCCAACTTCTTTGGGACTAAAGGCTTTGTTGTTGTTGCTGCTTCATGTGTGCATGGACATTCACAGGATTGTAAACTTGTCTTTTCTTGGCCTCCTATGTGAAATATCACTTTTGCAGTTATAATTAGACTACTGGATATGCATATCTGGCCACACAAGGATCGGGTTCGGAATAATGATATACGCGATAGAGTTGGGGTAGCACCAATTAAAGAGAAGCTTTCCCAACATCGTCTGAGATAGTTTTGGCATATACAACGCAGGCCTCCAGAAGCGCCGGTGCATAGGAAGGAAAAGCATGATGATAATGTGATGAGGAACAATAAAGAGAAGTAAAAATCATATATGACTTTCTAGATACTTCTACTCCAGTCTTGTATTTCTTTATTTTCTTAGCTTTGGCCAACATTCACCTCTAGAGCGCTATCTAGCACAACACATTGAAGTAGTTCTTTCAACTCTAGTGCTTTGCACTTTGTAGCAGCAAGGTACAGTTGCTCCTCCACAACCTTGTGTTGCTTCAGGTGGTACCAGTGCTCCGTTGATCCAAAGTAGTTCTTGGTGTCCTCTTTGAGAGTGAGCTACAAGCAATGAAGCAACTGGAGAATAGGATGGATGTTGCAGAACAACCGATCAAAGCACTGCGTGAAGATCTTACCCAAAGATTGGATCAGTTGCTTGAGATGATAAGAAATGGTGTTCCCCATGCAGCCAATGAAAGAAAATTCATCAAAGGATGAAGATGTTAAACAGGGAGCAAGACTACCACAACAACATGCAGTTCACCGTATTTTAAGAAGGCCAATTTATGTTGAAGCTTCTGAAGGTGAAGAATATGATGATGCCCTTGAAGAACCGATCTCTATGCATATCGGAGAGTACCCAATTGTACATATGCAAGGGATATGTACAAGGTAAAAGCTGAGATCCCAAATTTTAATGGGAATGTTGATATTGAATGGTGCCTTGATTGGTTATATGAAGTGGAGACTTTCTTTGAGGTCATGGAGATTCTGGAAGATCGTAGAGTTCCTTTGGTCGCGTACAAACTGAAAGGAGGAGCCGGTGCATGGTGGCATCACCTTCAAGAAGAACGCATGCTGAGAGGAGGACCTCATGTGAGAAATTGGCGGCAAATGAAGAGTATTTTGAAATGGCGATTTTTGCCCATTGATTATGACAAGATCCTATTTATCCAATTTTAAAATTGTGCTCAAGGAAATAGGATTGTTTCAGATTACGTGGTGGAGTTTCTAAGGTTACAAGTGAGGCGATACCTTATCGAAATTGAAGATCAACAGGTTGCAAGGTACATCCATGGTCTCAATGATTCTATTCAAGATCGATTGTTGATGCAACAAATCTGGTCCAATGATCAAGCACAAGATCTAGTCTTGAAGGCCGAGAGGTTTGTGAGGACAAGAAAGAAGGCAAGGCTAAGGCAAATGAAGGCCCAAAATGCTATAAATGTGAAGTGGGACATATCCGGCGGTTGCTCATTGAGGAAATTTGTTAACACAACTATCCATGATGTTCTTGAGAGACCTTGGCAATTTGATGTGGATACTACACACAAGAGGAAGGAAAAATCTTACTCTTTCATTTGGAACAAGAAAAAGATCATTACTCTACTAACGAAACTAATGGTAATACCTCTAAGGAGGAGAGGAAAAGTATGTTAACTATCTCCCACACCTCTAATGAGTTTATGGAAAACTTGAAGGAGCTAGATATGTGTGCTGCACTTGTTGTAAAAGGAGAAGAGCACCCGACTGTTGAAATTCTAGCTAAGGTATGTGGCTTATTAGCTGAATTTCATAATATACTTGGAGAGCCACATGGCCTACCACCGATGAGATGAATTCAACATAGAATTGATTTAATTCTAGGAGCAAGTCTTCCTAATCTTACACAGTACCGAATGAGCCCAAAAGAGCATGAAATATTAAAGGAGAAAGCGGAGGAATTGATGCAAAAGGGGCACATTCGAGAAAGCATTAGCCCATGTGTTGTACCAGCCCTGCTCACACCAAAGGAAGATGGATCTTGGTGCATGTGTGTGGCCAGTAGAGCCATCAACAAGATCACCATAAGGTACATATTTCCCTATTCCCCGTCTAGATGACATGTTGGATCAGCTTAATGGAGCAAGAGTGTTCACAAAGCTAGATTTAAATTCACATCCGACCCGGGGATGAATGGAAAACCGCCTTCAAGACAAAGGAAGGGTTGTTTGAATGGCTAGTCATGCCACTTGGACTCTCAAATGCACCAAGTACCTTCATGCACTTGATGAATCATACACTTGATGAATCAAGTCTTTAGGCCCTTCTTATCCCACTTTGTTGTGGTTTATTTTGATGACATCTTGATCTATAGTAAGGATGAGGATGAACAATTTGATCACACTCGGAAGGTGGTAGGAGTACTAAAGGAAAATGGCCTCTAAGTCAACTTGAAGAAATGTGTTTTCCTGCAAACACAACTTTTCCTAGGATTTGTCACAACATGTGAGGACATTCGTGTTGATGATTCTAAGGTTGAAGCAATCCGAGAATGGCAACTCGGAAGACGATTTCCGAAGTAAGAAGTTTTCATGGCCTTGCAACCTTTTATAGGCGATCTATGAAGAATTGCAGCATTATCATGGCACCAATTACCGAGAGTTTGAAGAAAGGGAAGTTCCAGTGGACAGAAGCTGTTGTAGGCATTGGGGCTGTTTTATCTCAAGGAAGGTGTCACACCCTCGATGCGGCTATATCTCCCACGTGTCGAAGCACGACTTAGAGGCATAACCGCATTGAAAGCAATGTCGCAAGTGAGGTAATCTTCACACAACCCATGTAATACATAAGGGAAAGAGATACATAGTTGGCTTACAATCACCACTTCACACAATACATGAGTAAAGCATTACATCATACAGATACAATCAAGGTCCGACTACGGAACCAAAATAAAAGAAGACTACCCCAAATGCTACACAGATCCCCGATCGTCCCAAGCTGAGCTCCACTCTTGATCAAGTGAAGCGAAACAACACAATGAACAAGATCTTCATCGAGCTCCTCCTTGAGCTCTAAAAGGCCACCTGCGGTTTCATCGGCACGCAAACTGGTTTTGGAAGTATCTGTGAGTCACGGGGACTCAACAATCTCACACCATGAGATCAAGACTATTTAAGCTTATGGGTAGGAGAAGGTAGTGAGGTGGAGCTGCGACAGCGACTAGCATATCTGGTGGCTACATACGCAAATGAGAGCGACAAGAGAAGGCAAAAGCACGGTCGAACAACTATGATCAAGAAGTGATCCTAAAACAACCTCGCCAAACATAACTCCAACCTTTGTGTTCACTTCCCGGACTCACGAGAAGAGACCATCAGTTACACACGCGGTTGGTGTATTTTAATTAAGATCAACTTCGGGTTTTCTACAACCGGACATTAACAAATTCCCATTTGCCTCATAACATGGGCACGGCTTTGAAAGATAATACCTGCAGGGTGTCCCAACTTAGCCCATGATAAGCTCTCGCGATCAATGTAGGATATTCCTTCTCCCGGGAAGACCGTCGATCTCGGAATCCGGCTACAAGACATTTCGGCGATAATAAAACAAGACCAGCAAAGCCGCCCGATGTCTTGACAAATCCCGATAGGAGCCGCACGTACCTCGTTCTCGGGCACACCGGATAAGTCAAGCTACGAGTAAAACCAAGCCTCGAGTTTCCCGTGGTGGCCTGCTGGTTGCTCGATTCGGACCAACACTCGGAGGAGCACCGCCCGGGGCTAAAATAAAGATGACCCTTGAGTCTGCAGAACCCAAGGGAAGGGATATATGTGGTAGGTAGTCAAATGGTAAAACCAAGGTTGGGCCTTCTTTGGAGGAGTCTTATTCAAAGCGAATCGTCAAGGGTCCCATAAATCACCCAACCGCGTTAGGGACGCAAAATCCGGGAACATAATACCGATATGACGGAAACTAGAGGCGGCAAGAGTGGAACAAAACACCGAGGCATAAGGCCGAGCCTTCCACCCTTTACCAAGTATATAGATGCATTAATTAAATAAGATATATTGTGATATCCCAACAAGTAAACATGTTCCAACAAGGAACAACATCTCCATGTTCCAACAAGGAACAAACTTCATCTTTACCGCAACTAACAACGCTATAAGAGAAATTTGAGCAAAGCGGTAACATAGCCAAACAACGGTTTGCTAGGAAAGGATGGTTAGAGGTTTGACATGGCAATATGGGTGGCATGATATAGCAAGTGGTAGGTATCGCAGCATGGGCATAGCAAAAGAACGAGCATCTAGCAAGCAAAGATAGAAGTGATTTCGAGGGTATGGTCATCTTGCACGAGATCCATAAGGAAGAACTAGTCCATGAGGAAGACAAACGAGCGTGGTCGAACGAATCCTCACAACTCCGGAACGAAACCGAAGCTAACGAGAGAAGCAACCCGGAAAGAAGCAAACAACCTAGTAAACAACCATCACATAAACACGACATGATGCACAACCAAGTATGATGCATGTCCGGTTTAAATAGCATGGCATGGCAATATGCACAAACAAAACTACAAGTTAAATGGAGCCCAATATGCAACGAGTTGCATATTGACGAAACACCACATCAATTATTTAGTTCTCTCTCGGTTATGTACCCAACAATATTAAATATTATTAAACATGGCAAGGGGGTGAAGCAGATGAAACTAACTATTTAGGCAAGATTAAATGAGGCCGGAAACAACAAACAACAATTCCGGAAAACTCCTCATATGCATAATATGAATTTGGTACTGTTCTGCCCTAAACACAATTTTAATGTTGTTAAACAGAAAAATAAAGTGCACCATGTTAAACTAGACATTTTTCTACCCCATTTACATATGTAATTTATTTAAATCCGAGCTACGGTTATTTAGTTATGAAATAAATCATTTTAACATGGCATTTATGCAAATTAATGCAAACAACCAGTTTAAGAATTTAACCATGGATGAAAGTGGAATATTATGAAACTAGATGAAATTCTAAGCATTTTACATGTTGAAAACATTTTAATATGATGCATGGTTCATGAGTTATTATATGCATGAAGTTGAGGGTTTTTCAGAAAGCGTAAACTCGGAAATTAGACAAATTCGCATAAGCGGGAAAAAAACATGAACGTGTTTAGCAGGCTGGCCCAACAATGGCTGTGGGGCGGGCTGCTCACTGTGCCTCATGGGCGGTCGGTGGAGAGGGCGCCGGGCGGACTCGAGGCAACGATGCAATCATCAAGGCTGGGACTTGGCGCTGGACGCAGGAGCGGTCGGCCTTGTGGGGTCGCGGCCCATGATGATCGATGGGGAGGGCGCGGTCGATGGAGAGGGAGGCTGGGCCTTGGCGCTTGTCCACGCTGGCACTGGAACGGATCAACGCAGCGAAAGCGAGGCGTCGTCCTCACTGCTCGAACGGGCAGAGGAAAGCAGCGGCGGGCGGCGAGGATCCAAGGAAGGAGCGGCTCAGCGCTGGGTCAGAGGTCGCGACGGGCGGAGATGAGATCGGGCGGCGCTTCAAGGGACTCGTGAACGGACTTGGCGAGGCGGCGGAAGCTGCAAGGCCATGGCGGGGAAAAATTCAGACGAGAGTCGACAAGGAGGAACAAGATAGGTGAAGGAGAGGACGGGCAGAGGAGGCGGACGGGTGGCGCTCGTGCTCCGTCAGCCGCTTTTCGGCATGGAGGTGACGAAGACTTAGGCGGAGCAAGCGGCGGAGGACGGCATCGCGAAGCTCTTTGAGGAGACGCTGTCCATGGCGAGCGTCCTGCGTTGGAAGAGACAGAGAGCCATGCGTGAGAGGCCGAAAAGAAACGCGCGAGGAAGGAGGAAGGAGAGGTGAGGTCACGAGGCGGTTCCTGCTGGGGCTCCGTGAGCTTCACAATCCATTCGGGATCGAGGGAGAAGAGGTAGGCTTCGGGTGCCCGGGCAAGAAGCGAGGAGGAGCTCGGGATCGATCTTCTTTGTGATTTGGTGACACGCCTTGAGAACAAGGGGTTTAGTCGGAGATCTGGTTGGTGGAATGGATCGGGAGGGGCTGCTGACTACGGTTGGTCGGGGTGGTGGATCGGGAGGATCCCGAGGACGATCTTGAGGGGAGAGTGGCGGCGGCGGGTGAGGGAATGGATGGATGGGACAGCTAGGGGTTAGGGTTTAGGTTGCTTAAATAGCTAGGTGGGCTAGCTTAGGGTAACGGACCCTTCGATCAAGATCGAGCAGTCGAGAAAAATAGACTAGGAGAGTTCAAATAAGAAAAAGGAGATGTTTTATAGATGTTAGGGGATGATCCAGACTCATTGGTAACGATAGAGCGGGCCAGGTTGGGAACAACTTTGAGGCAGCGCAAAGGGGTCGATCTTGTTGTGCAAAGAGACTTCGGTTTAGGCAAGAGAAGCGAAGAACAAGGTTGGTCTCGGAGCGAACAACGGAGGCAGCGGCAACTCTGAGCGAACTAAGAGTTTTAAGAAAACATGTGGATGCAATGCGGATGATGCGATGATGAAATGCAACAAACAAACGAAACACATGACAACGACGAAAAACATGGAAGCCGTCTGGAGCGTCGGTCTCGGGGCGTTACAGAAGGCCATTGCTTTGTTCAGTGAGAAGTTAAGCGAAGCATTGTAGAAATGGAGTACTTACCAGCAAGAATTGTATGCCGTTTTCAGAGCTTTAGAAACTTGGGAAGTCTATTTGCTGCCTAAAGAGTTTATCGTTTACACTGACCATCAATCCTTGAAGCATTTTAGAAATCAAAAGCACGTTGATCGTATGCTAGCAAGATGTGCAGCATATCGGAGATGTTTAAGTTTAACTATCTCATTGTGCATAAATCTGGGGCATGTTATGAAATATGCAACTTGTATTTCCAGGAGGCCATAGGCCAGTATATATACATGTACAGGTGTGGAATATATGCAGGAAACCCCTTATACAATGGGTAAATACGAAAGGTTACATGGCTATATATAATACTCTAACACCCCCCCCCCCCCCTCAAACTCATGATGGAGTAACAACACTGAGTTTGGAGAGATAGAAGCCATGCTGCACTCTAGTCTAGGCCTTCGTTAGAAAATCCGCCAACTGTAACTCGGAAGGCACATACTGAAGAGCAATAACCTGATCCTGCACACCAGCGCGCACATAGAAAGCATCAAATGCTTGGTGAGCCCATGCTTCACAGGATCGCGCGCAATGCTAATAGCACTGTCTTTGTCCGATAAGAGTAGAGTAGGTGTAATGCTTGAAACACCAAAATCCTAAAGTAACCAGTAACCAAGTCACCTCTGCCAAAAAGAGCCATAGCTCGTAACTTCGACCCTCTGCACTTTCGAACGGAAGCTGCGATGCTTTCTTCCGTCTTCTAGGCAATGAGAGAACCACCAAGAAAAACACGATGTGAGAAAGTGAACGGCGATCGGAGGATCACTAGCCCACATAGCATCCGAATAGGCTGAAGGCGTAAGAAGCTGGGCGAGGAAAGAATAGACGGTGAGAGATCGTGCCTCGAAGATATCAGAGAACACGAAGGAGGTGACTATAATGAACCGAAGTGGGAGTGGAGACAAACTGACTCAGAATATGAACCGGATAAGAGATATCCGGACGAGTGACAACTAGATAGACAAGACTCCCAACAAGATGACGATAACAGCGTGCAGTCGTGCAAGGGTTCACCATCAGATCACGGAGGTGAACATTGAGCTCCATGGGAGTCTCAACAATGCGCTCATCGGTAAGAGCAGCACGAGCAAGAAGATCCTGTATATACCTTTCTTGGGATATAAAAAAGCCATCAGAGGTAGAAGAGACTTCAATCCGAAGAAAGTAGCGAAGAGGTCCAAGATCAGACATAAGAAACTGCTCACTAAGACGGGCCTTTACAAAGGCAATATACTCGGGGTCGTCTCCAGTGATGATCATGTCATCAACATAGAGAAGAAGAAGAGTCCGACCACGAGGAGAAAGGTGGACAAACAATCTTTGGATCATGAGCACTTTCATTTGAAAAACCAATGGCGATCACCACAGAGGCAAAACGCTCAAACCCGGTAGCGGGGGCTTGCTTAAGGCCATAGAGAGCGGCGAAAATGACATACCATGCCATCGAGGAGCAGAATAGCGGTGGTGGCTGCATGTATACCTCCTCACGCGACTCACCGTTAAGAAATGCATTCTTAACATCAAGCTGAGATCTGAGACCCGATGGCGTAATCAGGCACGAGAACGGCAATTTGGGTTGGTGGGAAGCGTCGGTGGCTCGGCGAGCGAACAACTGCGGGGGGCATCGATCGGGAGAGGCCCGTCTGCAGGGCGATGGCGATCAGATCGGGAGCGGCCCAAGGCTGGCTGAGGCGAAGCGGATCGATCGAGACAATCGGGAGACTGGCGGGGCGAGCGGAGGCGGCGCTTCAGCGATCGGATCAATCGGGAGGGGTAGAGGAAGACCACTGGGCGAGTCGGGCAGATGAAACCCAGCGGCCGGAGGAGTGGATCAATGGCACGAGTTGCAGTGTGCAAAAAATTGACCTAGCTAATACCATGTTAGGAAATATGCAACTTGTATTTCCAGGAGGCCATAGGCCAGTATATATACATGTACAGGTGTGGAATATATGCAGGAAACCCCTTATACAATAGGGTAAATACGAAAGGTTACATGGCTATATATATAATACTCTAACAGAGCAAACAATCGAGTAGCCCATGCTTTGAGTCTTCGTGCATATCTCTTGACTTCTTTTGAGGCTGAACTTCCATGCATTGCTCAAATAAAGGAGTTGTATGAGGATGATGAAGACTTTGACCATCTTTGGGTAAAGCATGTTAGGGGCCAACCATTAGGTGATGACTATTTGGTGCAAGATGGCTACCTCTTCAAAAATGATTGTGCATCCCAAGACGTCCTCTACGTGACAAACTGATTAGAGAGCTCCATTCAAGTGATCTCAGTGGCCATGTTGGAAGCGATAAGACTATCTCTATGGACTTCGTGTTGGGTTTGCCAAGAATAAGATGAGGGAGTGATGTTGTGTTTGTAGTCGTGGATGGATTCTCTAAAATGGCTCATTTCATTTCATGTCGCAAGACAACTGATGCTCATCATGTGGCAAACCTATTCTTTCGCGAAGTGGCCAGACTTCATGGTGTTCCAAGGCCCATCGTCTTAGACTGTGATAGCAAGTTTCTTGCTGCATTTTGGCTCACTTGTGGAAACAATTTAACACTTGATTAAAATTTTCTAGCACTGCTCATCCACAAACAGAAGTCCTGAACAAAATTTTCAGTAATCTGATTCGTTGGCATTTTTGGAGAAAGAAAGGGACAATGGGATTTGGCTTTATCTCTTGCAGAGTTCTCCTACAATAACTCCAAGCATAGATATGTTAAGCTTCATCCGCTACCCAATGCAACCAAAAGTCGGGACTGATGGAAAGGGCCAGGCAATCCACATATACACTTCAACAAGATCCACAGGAAGGAGTCATTTTTTCATTGTCTACACGAAAGTTCCAACAATGTGGTGGACCTGGTGAAGGTACCATCAAGGGGAAACTCAAAATCAGCATTGTCCTTTGTTGATAATTGCACCGAGTTATTTGAAGAAATTAGTGGTGTTTTGGTAGCACAAAATTAGAAATATAAACATCTTGTTGACTGTAAAGGAGGCTGAAATCATTCCAAGTTGGTGAGGCGATGGTTTACCTCCGGAAAGAAAGACCGCCTTTAGGTATTAAAGGGAAGCTTAGGCAGCAAAGGTATGGGCGCTTCTCTATTATGAGGAAGATATATAATAATCCTTATGTGATATATCTTCCAAGTGAGATGGGTATATCCAACAGATTCGATGTTTCGGACTTGACTCTCTACCACCCCGAAGAAGCGCTCTATGAAGATAACTCCAAGGTGACCAGAGGAGAATGATGAGGAACAATAGAGAAGTAAAAAAAAAATCAGAAGTGACTACTTTTGGATACTTCTACTCCAGTCTAGTATTCTTTATTTTCTTCGCTTTAGCTACTTTTTTCTATAGTCTCATAGCTGAGTAATATGCTAAATCTTAAGTAATGTTTTCTGTAGTGTTCTAGGTATAAGTAGAAGTTGAGGTGTTAAGGCTTTCAAAAGCTTGTAGATAGAGGTCTTCTATGTACGTCCATTACCTATAACTAGCAAATTTTGCAACGGGAGAAAAAAACATCCCCCTCACAGGCTGACGCCTTCCATTTCAACGCGGCAGCCCACTCATATTGTTGGTCACCCCTCCTCTCTCTTCTTTAATTACAATTAATGACAACATATTAAAAGCTAAAGTAATAATTAGAAACACATCATGATATGCAAAAGTTAAGAAGCTTATGAAAACAAATAAATAATTGATTGATTCCAAATTATAGTTCACTTCAAAAATAGAAAAATCAACTAAGCATGAAGAATCATATTTATCTAACAATGGAAATAGGTAAACACTTAAGCTACTGGGATCTAACTAAATGATAAAAAATAATTAACATACTCTAAAATTCTAGAAAGGAATTGTTTGAAACATACATGCTTTACTGTACTGGTTTGTTGAAAAAATGTGTATTTTGTGGCAACGGGGGCAGAAACTCGAGACTTAAAAACCCGGTGAGAGACAAATCCGTTGCATGAATATAGATGTCGAGACTCAAGTCAAATCTATAATAGCATGTCCCTTTTCATTGCGATCAATAATACAAATCCGTTGCATGAATATAGATGTCGAGACTCAAGTCAAATCTATAATAGCTTGTCCCTTTCCATTGCGATCAATAATTCGACCATATGCAGTTGTCAAATAGTTTGAAGATTTAAGATGAAGATTACAAATCCTGTTTGCGATCCACATAACAATATTACGATATATTATTTTTTTCTCATGTATTTATTGTCACAATTGATTGAGATTGGAAGACTTATGGATCATTTGTCATGCAAAAGAACAATAAAACTCAAGGCATGGTTGCATAGATTTCAGATAAATGAATGAAATTCTGTTCAGTAGATAAATTCAAACAGTGGAAATTCATCCATGCCTGATCCATGGCGAGATCCAAGTAGTAGCCCGGCCTCCAATTATGTGCCTCCATGTGATAAGGTAGTGCACTTCTGCAACCAATTGGAACCCCGACTCGTATGTAAAACAGTAACAGTCATTAGGCTCGCAGCCAGCCTGTACCTGCATTTTGCACACACGCACACCAATTTAAATCTAGCTAGACCCAGCGCCGCAAGAAACAT
Organism: Aegilops bicornis; assembly: GCA_021605145.1. Lineage (NCBI taxonomy): Eukaryota > Viridiplantae > Streptophyta > Magnoliopsida > Poales > Poaceae > Aegilops > Aegilops bicornis. The sequence continues at coordinate 255,846,621 of CM038670.1, read as the reverse complement.
TGTACTGCCAAAAATTGGTAATGGTGAGCTTGTACTTGTAGTGGCGGAAGGAGTAACCAGCCCAGCCCAACGTAGTACCAGCGGACATGACAGAGAGCGAGAGATCAAGAGTAACACCGTGGCTGAAATTTGAAACGCTAGGGCATCCGTCTTCAATCAGGAGCCATCTGTTTGAGCCCGCTCTGACTCTGCCTTCGCCCTCATCGCTGCCGTGGTGGACTTTGGTGACCACTGCAGGTGCTACCATGTCGGTGACCAGCTTGGCTGCTTCTAAGGAAAATAATAACCGAGCAGGGGAGGGCATAGCAAAGGATGCGGGCGGGACGTGTGGGCGATGCTATCGACCACCAGCAACAAGCCGCATGTAACCATTGCTTCTGGGTACATAATCCCATCATACAAACTCGAACCTGGCACCGGCGGCGCGAAATTGTTGTCATTAGAGGCGGCGGCCCGCGGGTTTCACTGGAATATTGTAAGCATTGTCGGGTTCCACATGAGCTAGCCGCACTCCGCTTGCCGCTGACTGGAAGAGACAGATGCGTAGGAATTGCACGAGGTGGACGGGTTCATTTGGAGCTCGGTAGCGATGGAGAAGCGGAGTCCTGTGACGACCTGGGGGCGACGACCTGCTCGACCAGGAGGATACCGTCCAGCCGCAAGGGCCCACCTTCGTCACACATGGGGCATGCTCTCCATCAACGCAGGCTCGGGCCGCACCATCTCGCCCACCTGCCCGTAGCAGAACAGATGCATCACGAACGACGACATGCCACACAATCTCCGTGACTGACTCCTGCATCCGCGGCATGCTCTCCTCCTCGCCACCATCCTCGATCATGGCCACCAATAGCCCCACCTCCCGCTTGAGCTCCAGACCTTGTGCCGACAAAACCTACGTCGGGCCACACCCCCATACGGCTACTGCAGCCCGCACGAGGCGCCATCGACCTAACCCGTGCAACCTATTGACCGAAACCAAGTGGTTCACGTTGGAATATTGTATATGGGGTGAAAAACTAATCAAGCAGGTTTTACTTTTTTCCCGAGGAGCGATGGAAAGGCTTGGACCTGTTGTACAGAGGAGAAGCGGATGAAAAAAAATACTTGATCGATCTAGCTTTTTCTTTGAGGAACTGAGATCAATATAGCTTTTTTTAGGGGAGCGATCGATCAAGTTTTTTCTAGGGATGAGATCGATCATGAGTCAGGAACAATCGATTGAGTTCACATATGTGCGAGATCGATCTAGTTCACATGGGCCACGTGCTTGCCTGATCAGCCCTTATCGGTATCACGAGGGTCAGATCAGGCAAGCCCATGGCCCATCGATCGAGCCGATCAACTCGATCGATTGCTAAGTACATATCTAAAATTTATGTAGATTTATTTTTAAATCTCAGCCGTCAATCTTTGTTGTTACACAAAATCAACGGAGATAAAGGGATGGCGGAAGGAGAACCATGAAAGCCTCCTTCTTTTAATATTATAGGTATAGATAGAGCTTGGTGTTCTTATCTAAGATCTTGGAGTAGATCTTGTGCTCTAGAGCGATATCTAGCGCAGCACGTTGAAGTAGTTCCTTAAACTCTAGTCCTGCACACTTTGTAGCAACAAGGTGGAGTTGCTCCTCCACAACCTTGTGCTGCTTCATAATGTCAAGAGAGGTTAGGCTAGACCAAACTTGATATGGGAGTCCGTAAGGACCTTGTGCTGCTTCATAACGTCAAGAGAGGTTAGGGTAGACCAAACTTGATATGGGAGGAGTCCATAAGGAGAGACCTGAAGGACTGCAATATCACCAAAGAACTAGCCATGGACAGTGGTGCGTGGAAGTTAGCTATCCACGTGTCAGAACCATGACTAGGTTTCGAGATCTAATGGGTTTTCACCCAACTTGTTTGGGACTGAAAGGCTTTGTTGTTGTGTTGGTTGTTGTGTAATTAGATTACTGGATGAATAATAACTGTTGAATACCTTCTCTGAATTTGCTAAAACAATTATGTTTCCCTGGCTTTGTAGATTGGAGGGCTCGCTGCTATGCTGCTAGCATACTATCTGTTATCAAATGGTTGGGCTACAAGAACAAATTCACCGCTATGTATCCTGTTGGAATAATCTTATCTGAAATCACAGTCTGCAAGAGTATATATTTTTCCAAGTTCAAACCTTCTCCCAGGTGTAGCACAGTAGGTATTTCTGATAAATAATAGACTCCTGCAAATGGTGTTGGAATCCTTGACTTCATACAGATAGCTTTGGAAGTGAACCACTGGAGAAGGCTACAGAAACTACCGGGATGAAGGAAATGGTTCTGCCAATTACTGCTGGAATTTTATCAGCTTTGAGGAGAGTATTGGCTCGGCGAGTCTCTCTCAAGGTACTCTAAATTACAGTAACCTTCTATCATGAATGATTAATACCTTCCATTTACTTCTTTACTTTATGCTTACACAAGCTTTGTATGAATTGACAACTGCCATCATTTTATTCCTCTGCAGAATCAACTCAAAAGGCGACTTCATGCGATAACTGTTGCTTCTGCTACATGTTTTCTTTTTCCATTTGCAATGTGGGATACAATTCTAGTGAGTGCACATTGGTTATGCTCATACTTACTATGGTTCCATACTTTTTCATTTGATTTGTAGCAAGAGCTGTTTTGTTGATGGCAGGGTTCAACATCTGACAGCATAGTTAAAATGCAACTTCCAAGCTGGGCATATTTGAGTACTGTTTTGTTTGGAATGGTGCTTATATTCTATGTTGATAATGTTGCTGAGGAAAGGCAAGTCTTTTCTCAAAAAAAGGGAAGCTAATTTTGATTTGAACGTACATTTAATATCTGTACAAATTCTTCCGTGAGTTGTCTTACTGTTCCGTATTCAGCATACATAGTTATTGTATTTTTTTTAATCGTGTATATCAACCAGACAAAGTAGATTATTGACTACTTGTTATCCCTTGAATATCTTCATGAGTAACCCATATAAAAGTAGCATTCTGTAGTACAGAAACACATATAGATGTAGCTAATTAGTGGCGCCGGGTCAAGACGGCACGCCATTGGTAGCGTCCGAGAAAAAGGGAGTGCCACTGTTATTACACCAATTCTGGTGTGCCACTGGGATAGCACGCCGCTGGTACAACAACAACAAAGCCTTTAGTCCCAAACAAGTTGGGGTAGGCTAGAGATGAAACCCATAAGATCTCGCGACCAACTCATGGCTTTGGCACATGGATAGCAAGCTTCCACGCATCCCTGTCCATAGCTAGTTCTTTGGTGATACTCCAATCCTTCAGGTCTCTCTTAACGGACTCCTACCAGCGGCGTGCTATCCCAATGGCACACCAGAATTGGTGTAATAACAGTGGCACTCCCTTTTTCTCGGACGCTACCAATGGCGTGCCGTCTTGACCCGGCGCCACTAGTTAGCTACATCTATACATGTTCTGTACTACTGAATGCCACTAATTAGCACGCCATTGGTATTGCCCCAAATATCAATGGCGTGCAGGAAAGATCGAATGCTACTGGGGACCCGCATGTCAACTGGAGCGGCGGAAAGATGACATCAGATTTATTAGTGGCGTCGAGCGCTACTAGTAGATAAGCCATTAGTGGCGTGCTTGCCCAACGTTCAGTCCCAGCGCCACTAATAACCACTTACCAGTGGCGTCCGGGTTGCGTGCCACTAATGACGTTATCTGAATGCCGCTAGTAGGCTTTCTTCAATTTCTACTACTAGTGATTTCCTTTTCCTGGATGCTTGGTGTTGTTTCTGGCATTTGTGTTTTTTAAGCATAAGAGATGCATACCTAGTAGGTACGTTCTATTTGCTTCATCATCTAATATTTACTTAATTGTTATTCATTGTCTAGCAGCTTGCATCTGGTCTTTTCTTCTCCAAGGCACTTAGTGGTTTCAACAGGTTGCATCATTATTTTGGAGATATTATACAAAATGGATTTCTCCCTTCCTGGTTTGCTGCTTTGTTCCGTGATTTTGGGATTTGGTGAGTTTTGAGGTCTCATCTTTTTCTTGTCCATTATTACTGAACTCTACATTTGCTTTCAGAACTATACTATGCAAACTATACCTCATTAGCCTGTCCGTTTTGAGAATAGTCAATTCTTTAACTGCAATTTAGTCACCAAAATGTTATGATGTCTTCATTCTTCTATTTTATTTAGTGCGATAAAAATGTTGTCCATTTGTAGGTATTTTGGAAGCAACCTCCGTGGACCGATCAAAAAAAAGGCCCTGGGAGGCACATGAACCGTCAAATGGATCACTTCACAATCCGTTGCGGATTTCAGAACTTCACAGGTAGAATGTGGATTTTTTTGGGGGGGGGCAATTTGCAAATTTATGTTAATCTACTCATACAACCGAAACTGGAGGGGTTTTAGCCCTTAAAATATTGAACTAAATCAACTTGTATATATTAATTTCGGGCGTAATTAGACAAGTCTTGAACGTTATAGAGAACTGCCTTTATTTGCATGTGTTGCAAATGTATGCTTATCTAGTCATTTGGCCTGAGACGCGAGGGGTTGTCATATGTTGATTTCAATCAGGGGAAAATAGTTAGAGAAGTTTTGACTTAACAGTCTAACCGAGGCAATGTTTTCCTAAGAGCATCCCAATAGGTGCCCTGTAATAGGGCCTAACTGCTTTTTACATTGGGCGATTTGATTTTTTGCCACTCCTTACTTTGGACTTTGATAATTTGCCACTCCTTACTTTGTAATGATCTGATGACACTCCTTTGTTTGGATTTTGATCTTTTGCCACTTTTCAACACAAAAACAAACTTTGTAAATAATAGACAACATAAGTGAAGAAAATAGAGGAATATTATACCCTTGTACCTCTCTGATCCAAACATAACACAGGGGGATGGATGAACTCGTACTCCACTCCTCTCCTGCACCTTCCTGCTGCTCCTCGCCGGCCCTTCCTGCCTTGCTGCTGCCGCCCCCTCTTGCTCCCCTCATGCACCTTCTACCCTGCCGCTGCTGCCCCTACCACTGGAGTCTCCTTCCCCTGCTGCTCCTCATCAAGTTTTGGTCCAAATTTGCTCAAACTAGTTGAAATGCATAGATTCGTTGAACCAATGATCCAAATTGCATGCAACTTTCTCAGATTAGTCACACATATATGAATGATTTACTGTATTTTTATCAATTTTTTCTGACAACTTTTAAATTTCGGTCAAAATATGGTCAAACTAGTTAATCTGAAAGTTGAGATGCATTTTCCCGTTGAACCAATGGTCCAAATTGCATGAAACTTTCTCAGATTAGTCAAACATATGTGAATGATTTACTGTAATTTTTTCAATTTTGTCTGGGTTGTTCGAAAAAAAGTTCAAATTTTGGGCAGCATATTGGCTCAATTTGGACAGCATTTTGCCTATTATTTCACTTTTCAAGATATGTATGCATAGAATAGAAAATTCAAACATATATTTCCAGATGAACATATTCATACACCATGACACAATATCAAGACAATATAGCGAAATAAAGGAGTTAACATGATCATACACCATCTACCATAAGACCATAATTTCTGCCATGTTTTACAACCAAAAGTAGAAGGCCATTTAACTGCCATGTTACAACCAAAAGCATAACACAATAGTTGCTGCCATGTTACATCCAAAGTAAAGGATGCTAAGTTTGTCATATTACAACCAAAAGCATAGAGAAGATAAGCACAACACTAGTACTTCCTTCTCTTCGGGGTCAACTTTCTAGCTTTCGAGCTTGAGGCCATGTCATATGCTATCATGGTGTCTTCCACGGTTGGGGTAGGTTGCTGCGACGCCTCATTAGCCAAAGCCATGGCCAACATCCTTCTTGTGACTGGATTGGGACTTCCTTGCAGACTCTGTGGCATAGTGAGCATGTGCCTGGTTGGAGTGACAGCCACATCAAGTTGTGGTGCTGCATGTGTTGCCTCATCAGCCAATGCCGAAGCCAACATGTTGCATGTATCGAGAAATGTAATGAGTGCAAGTTAAAATAGACATTGTTGTAGTATGTGGATGTGTTACCTTCTTGTCACTGGATTGGGACTGCCTTGAAGACTTTGTGGCATGGTGATCATGTGCCTATTGGGAGTGACAACAACTTCAGGTTGTTGGGCTGCCACTTCACGTTCAGTCTTTGAGGCATCATCATCAACTGGATATCTTGGTGCTCTCTTCTTTCTTTTCCTGCACAAGGTAGTACACAGTGAAATAAGTGATGAAATAAACATTGATCATTACAAGTGATGAAATAAACATAGATCATTACAGGTACCTTGGCCTTGGTTCATTCAGCGGACAGGTGGACTACATGTGGCCTAAAATGTGGCATCTTTTGCATCTATTCTTGCTGCCTAGCTGTTTCGGTTCTTTCTTCTTTTTAGGACCACCATCTCCACCTTCGAGGAAGCTCTTGTACCTGTTTTTTCTAGGCCTTCCAACACCTCTTTTCTTGTCTAATAGAGCCTCCATGTCAAATGGAAATTATACATGTGGCCATTGAGACCTATCTGTCAATGGCTCAACCTCTCGAGCATATGCTGCCCTAAACTTCTCTAGAGAGAAATAGTCATGCACGTAATCCTCCCATTTGGGGTTCCTTCTATCCAGCAAGAAAGCGAGTGCATGCTCACAAGGCTTCCTGTGTCTGCCACTCCAAGCACGTGCACTTGCTTTGGGCAGTTTTCACAACATGTCGCAAGTTGTATTTACTTGTATGCCTCACCTCACAACTTGCAACTCCAGATTTCCCAACTTTCAAATGTTTAAGTCCCCTTGTCCTATTATGATTCTGTTGGATGATGGCTGGAATAATTTTTCCTTTCAGTTTCATTCCAATCTTTCTCCTTTTCTCACGAAGTTTCATGACTAGTTCTCTAAGAGTGTCAGCTAGCTCATCAGGTGGCAACTCTTTGTAATCTTTAATCCAACCATTAAAAGACTCAGCAAGGTTATTATTGATGTAATCACATTTAATTGAGGGGTCAAATATGCATCTCATCCATTTTAAGCTATGGTACCTTGAGAGATACTCATGCACATGGCGCTTACGCTAGGATTTTATTCATGTGGTAGTTAAAAACTTGTGGCCTATATGACCTAGCAGTGGCCACATTACGCCAAACACATCTCCTTGGAACTTTTTAGAGAAGTTAGCCATGAGATGCCTAAAACACTCTCTTTGATCCGCATGAGGGAATATTTTTTGACTGCATTCTCTAAACCTTTACATGCATCTGTGCATATAGCTAGAGGAAACATGACCTAATGCCACATTTAGTTGTGACATGAACCATGTCCAATTTTCATCGATTTCACCATCAATGAATGCAAATGCTAGAGGATACACCCAATTATGCCCATCTAATGTTGTACAAGCTGCTAAGTGACCTCTCCATTTACCGGTGAGTACAGTTGAATCTATACTAAGATATGGTCTACAACCAGCTTTAAAGCCATCAATGCAAGGTTTAAGAGCAATAAAGAATCGGTTAAAGCGAACAATACCGTGAACCATCTTCATATCCACCTCTACAATGTTGCCTGGGGATCTCTTCTCAACTTCTGCTTTGAAGTTAAACAAATATTGAAAACTCCGCCTCATGCTACCATATATCTCTTTCTGTGCTATATCTTTGTTTTCTCACCTCGGCTTGGGAACAAACAAAGGAGGAAAGTCGAAGCCGTCTGCAACAACGTGCTCACCCCTCTCCTGTTTAGCCATCTCCAACACCTAGCTCATCTGAGTTATGTGGTCTGTAACAACAAGAAATCAAGCAAACATCATGAGATATACAACAGCAAGTAAGCAGCTCGTGTACAGAACAACTTAGAACATCAACAGGGTCACCTTGCTCGTGTACAACACATAGCGGCGGCAGCAGAAGCACACAAGCAGCGGTGGCACATCACGGCCACAACCAAGCCAGAAGCAGCCTCGCCGCCTGCCCTAACCCTAGGACCGGCTGCCGCCGCTCCGCCTAATGGCTACCCTAACCCTAGGGGCGCCGCCGGGGAGATGAGCGCGAGGGAGGGAGGGAGCGGGAAAGAGATAGGGACTCACCAGGGCCGCCGCCGTCGAGTATACCCAGGGCCGTCGCCGTCGTCCAGTAGCCGCCATCGTCTGTCGCTTGCGTTCGTGAGAGAGAGGGGATGAGAACGAGCTCCTCTGTTCCTGGTCAACCGAGATGTAAGGGCAAGTATGTCTTTTTTTTGTGGGACCCATATGACAGAGGGCAAAATAACAAACACTCGGGTAAAAAGTGTCATCAGATCAAATATAAAGTAAAAAGTGGCAAATAGTCAATGTACCAAGTAAGGGGTGGCAAATAATCAAATTCCCCTTTTACATCACCATAGGATAAAAACAGTGCTCCAATAGGTGCCCTATATGCAAAAAAACAAAAAATACACAAAATTTACAACAACACCAAAAAAATTAGCACAAAGTGTTGCACGGATGGAGCAAAACAAACTCAGTTGCGCGTGAGCCGCCAATCGTCGTGTTGAATGTTCACACGACATGTTGTATCCCTATGGACGACCCCTTCAACCCTGTGGCCGCCGTCGCCACACTCCGACTTTCCACCAAGGCTGCATCAACCTCTCATGCCGCCATAGCCATGGCCCTCTTGCTTGGGATGGCGATTTGTTCCCCACAACCCATCATAGCGACCGGACAACCGGTGCCTCCTGAGCCACTAGAGGCGCCAGGAACCCAAGAGCAAAACAACCATATTATTGGACTTTTGGTGTGTATCGCACGTCCGGCACTTCGTGAGCCACCGGACAACCGGTACCCACACCCTTCGCATCGCAGTGAGCTCCTCGACCGATTCCCCTTTACCCCGGTTCCGATCCGTGCTGATTTCGCCGTAGCTCCTCTTGGACAGAGCTCGGCCGAAGCTCTGCTCCCGCGCCTGCGGTCTCTCCCCTGCTTGCCGCGCTCCCTAGACCGCGCCACTGCCGCCACCAGCGCGTGCCCTGGCCTCGCCCCTCTCGGCGCTGCTCCTGCCAGCGGCCTCGCGTGCTCTCCCGGCCGCGCGCCCACACGTGCTGCCGCTGCTCTTTACTGCTGCTCTTGCCGCTGGTACTGCTCTTTGCTACGAGCGCTGCTCTGCTGCTTCATCGTGCTGCTAGCTGCTGCATGCTGCCGCGGCTACTGCTTGCTGCTTCTGCTTCTTTTGCGACCGCCGCTGCTCCTTGTTTTGCCATGCTGCTGTTGCGCGTCTACTGCCGCTGCTGCTCTAGACTGCTGCTGCTCCTCACTTCTGCTACTCCTCGCCACCGCCCCTGCCTCCCAGCGCCGGCCGGCTCTGGCGGCCGTACTTGTGTACGTGCGTGAGCACAGCCTAGGCAGGCTGTGTCTCTGGCACCTAGGGCCGGCCCTTGTTTAATTAGCAGTAGGCTTAGTTTAGTGGTATTTTAGTGCTAAGTTAGTCTAGTAGTAGATGGCATGTAGGACCCCATTAAATAAGTTAGATTTATTTATTAGTTTAGGTGGATAGTCTATGACATGTGGGCCACACATGCCTTTTTGAGTAGTCAATTTAACTTGGTCAATTCGGATTAAACTAAATATAATAATTTTAGAAAATGATTAAAACTTTGGAAATTCATATAAAATAAACCATAACCCCGATGAAAATAATTTATGTATAGAAAATAATCAGAAAAATAAGACGAATCAGAATACACCATCCACATACCTGCCACATGCCCCCAACACAGCAAACATGGAACCTTCCCCTCCGGTTTGTTTGTTCGATAAAAGGTTTGTTTGTTCGATAAAAGCTTGGAGCCCAAAATATATTTTCGGATATTTTCCTGCTTCGTCTATAACGCTAGCACTGCGTTAGGTCACCCCTAGCACAGCGTATTGCTATGTCATGCTTTATGATGCATTTGATTGCTCTGTTATTTGTTGTGTTCCCCATCCGTTACTTCTTTTTCGGTTGACCCCCGAGACCGTTGTTGATCCGGTGATCGACTACTTCACTGTCAAGGGCCGGTATCTGTCTGCAGAGCTCCCAGGTAGGCAAACCCCCTTAGTCATTCCAATATCGCACATTCCTTCTTAGATTTTGCTACTGTTGTTCGTTTGTACATATTCTGATGCATAGCCTGATTTTGTAACCTGATATTGTTACCTACCTGCTTATCCTATATGCTTAGTATAGGTTGGTTAGTGATATACCAGTGACCCCTCACCTTGTCCCTGTTGCCCCTGCTTTATGATTGATGACTCGATCAATGTGATCGACGTCCAGAGCCTGACACATCACCTCACGCTCCCTTAGTTGTACGACTCCGCAGAGCTACTATCGAGTGCTGAGGGTGATACCTCGTATAGCACTTCTGATGAGATCTCTGTAGTATAGATAATCGGTCATGGTCTACGGAGGGTGATTCCTTCTTCACCACTCCCGATAACGACTCTGTCGTGCAACACCTCAAGTGTGAACCCTCGAGGGTGATTCCTGCAAGTTCGCCTTGACGATTACATCAAGTGGAATCCATCAAGAATGATTCCTAGGATCCTCCCTTGGTGTTATGGACACACTGTTACTTTGACTTTACCCTAGAACCATGATGAAGTCGGGTCGGCCCCGAGGGATACCCGCGAGAGAAATGTGAAGTCGGGTTGACCGTGAGGGCACCCGCGAGTGATGTGGAGTCGGGTTGACCTCGAGGGTACCCACGAGGTAATTATGCCGTACGGATGGGCATTCTTAGCCCTTGCCGTAAGCCCGTGAGACCGGGCGACGGGACCACAGATCGTGGATCATTGATCGTCTCCGCTCTCCCAAGACACTAACGGTTTGGATATGTGATCCGAGTAGGCATCTGGCCTTTTCGCACTGTCCACCACACGGAAATAAGTATGGGCACTTTGCGTCGTATGTTTCTTCGAAAGCTCTTTAGACGTCACCGATTGAGCGGCACGCGCCCGGGTGGTCCGCGTAAGCACCTGCTTTGTATAAAGTGGTAGCCAGGACTGATCCCATCCGTCCATGCAACGTGCAGGAGTGCAAAGGGAGATGGGCCCAAGACCCCTGCATGCTTAGGATGTAGACTAATGTGTTGGCCTCTCTATTGAGCCTGGGTAGGACTACGGTGTGTCGATCAGCCAAGGCCGGGTATGATTTGATGGTGTGCCCGGCCAGAGTTAATCGAGCGTGTTGGGTAAGTTTGTGCACCACTGCAGAGAAGTTAATCTATTTGAATAGCCATGTCCATGGTAACGGACGCTCGGAGTTGTATCCCGATCTATACAAAAATATTTTCGTTTACCTTTTTCTTGTTTGCTTCTTTGCTTGCTTTGAACCCATCATCATGAGTGATTTTGGTATGGCAGAAAGGATGATGCTAGAACTCCTAAAATTGGATGTTCTACTAATCTGGATGCTAAAACTTTTGTTTTGGGACAAGGGAATATTATAGGAAAAAATGTCATCCAAGAATTCTTTAATTGTGTTGGAAATTTGACTTGTGATGATGCTCCTATACTTAAAAGAAGTAAAACTTATGCAGAAGCTATTTCAGCACTTGTTCTTAAACTTGAGAAAAGATTTATTTGTACTCATCCTACCTTGGAAAGATTGTTTTATGAGCTACCCATTATAAAGGATCCTAGAACTAAGAAGACAACTACCCTTGTCCTTATTAATGAGTTTGATTACATAGTGCGGGAATGATCACATCATGAGAACCTTAAAAAGGAAGTCCCCGTTTTGAGTATGATCCAACAAGTTTTCAATGATGTTAATCAACAATATTCTTGGATTGTAGCCAGTAATCAAAGGGGATATGCAGATGGGTAACTTGATAATGCTAAAATTTCTATGGATAATGTGTTTCATGTCATATTTGAAAAACCTCCTGATGAAAACACATCTATAGAAAATAAGAAGAAAGATGATAATACTTGAAACTATGCATTATGCCTAGCTAGGGACATAAAACAAAAGTGCTTGTTGGGAGGCAACCCAATAGTTATCCTTTAAATTTTTGTTTCTTTTCTATTTTTCAATAAATACACAATTATTTTTATGTTATGATTGTGCTTTTTATGTTATAATTAGTGCTTGTGCCAACTAATGCCTTTAGGATGGCTTGGGCGATAGTTGAATTGACGCTGTTGGAAAACATAAACTTTTACGTTCAATACCAGAATTTTAAAAATCACTAGAGCGACGATCTTTTTTGAATTTTATACACATGATTGATATACATTACCTACGTTGTCCTAATATTTCAGAATTTTTGGAGTTACAAAAGTATGGTTAAAGTTCATATTTCTACAGATTATTCTGTTTTTTGACAGATTCTGTTTCTCGTTGCATTATGTGCTTCTTTTGATGAATCTATGGATTGTATCGGGGTGCATAAGCCATGGTAAAGTTAGAATACAGTAGGTATAATAGAATAATAAAATATAAATGGGTTTGCAATAATACTCAAACTGGTGATTTGCTTTATTATACTAACAGATCTCACGAACATTTTGTTAAGTTTTGTGTGATTGAAGTTTTCAAATTTTGGGTGAGATCACGATGGATGAAGGAATAAAGACTGTCAAGATCCTAAGCTTGGGGATGCCCATGGCACCCTAAGTAAATATTCAAGGACTCCCAAGCAACTAAGCTTGGGGATGCCCCAGAAGGCATCCCCTCTTTCTTCTAACGACCATCGGTAATTTTATTTGGAGCTATATTTTTATTCGTCACATATTATGAGTTTTGCTTAGAGCGTCTTGTATTATATGAGTCTTTGCTTGTTTTGCTCTTTAGTTTGTCCCAATCATCCTGCTGGACACATCTATTTGAGAGAGCCATAATGATGTTATGATTTGTTAGAATTGCTTTAGTACTTCACTTGTAACTTTTTGAGCACGGTGGTGGTTTAAATTTTTGAAGAAGTGCTCTCATGCTTCACTTAGATATTTTGGGAGTTAGTAAATTTTGAAGAAATGCTATCATGCTTCACTTAGATTATTTTGAGAGTTAAGTAAATTTTGAAGAAAAACTCATGCTTCACTTATATTATTTTGAGAGTTGAAAACATAAATTATTTTGAAGAAATGTATGCTCTTGTGCTTCACTTTAATTTATTTGGGAGCTTGTTAGTAGCAATGGTAATATATGAATTTGGTCCCAAAGTAATAGATATTCAAGGGGGGTATAATAAAAACTTTCATGAAGATCATTGGATATTATAAGCTTGATTCCTTGCAATAGTTTTGCGATATGGAGATAATAATATGTGTCTTATTGGTGAGTAATTATGCTTTAGTAAGAATATTGGTGTTAAGGTTTGTGATTTCATATGCAAGCACAAAAGTCAATAGTTATGCAATGAAGTTACATCCTACTTGTGGTGCATTATTCGGTGCTAGTTATGTGTAATGATCGTTTTTGTTTATTGGTTGGTCGCTTCTCAATCTATTAGCTAGCCTTCATTTGTACCAAGCGAGAATACTGCTTGTGCATCCAACTCTTTAAACCCAAAGTTGTGCCAAATGAGTCCATCATACCTACCTATATGCGGTCCATGTCGTTCCAATAAAATTTGTATGTGCTAACTCTAATTTTATAAATGAATTTCCTTTTTGTGTGCCCGTACCGCTCATGAAGCGGCAGGGGGTGACCAATATTTTCCATGCTAGGTATGTTATTCTCAAGATGACTGTTTATTCACTTGTCATTGCACGAGAGTGTGGCGCGTAATTGTAACGCCCCGGATTCGATGTGCCAGGTGTTTGCCAGTTATTCGTCGTTGTTGCCATGTCATGTGCTTGCGTGTCTCTCTTTGCCATGTCATCATCTGCATTTCATATCATGTCATCATGTGCATTTCATTTTGCATACGTGTTCGTCTAATGCATCCGAGCATTTTCTCCGTTGTCCGTTTTGCAATCCGGCACTCCTATGTCTCCCGGCGCCCCCTTTTACCTCTTTTCATGTGCGGGTGTTAAACGTTCTCGGAATGCCCCGAGGATTGCCAAGCGGCCTTGGTATAGCACCGGTAGACCGCCTGTCAAGTTTCGGATCATTTGGAGGTCGTTTGATACTCCAACGGTTAACCGGGTAACCGCAAAAGCCTCTTTGGTGTGCAGCCCAACACCCCTTCCAAAGTGGCCCAAAACCCACCAAACTCCCCTCCATGCTCTTGGTCGTTCGATCACGATCGCGTGGCCGAAAACCGCACCTCATTTGGACTCTCCTAGCTCCCTCTACCTATAAATTAGTTCCCCCCTTCGAAATTCGCAGATCAAACCCTAGCTTCTTCCCCTGCGCGCCGCCGGACGCATCTCCCCGGCTGCCCGGACATGTCCGCCGCTCCCCTCCACGTCGTCCGGCCAATGGCAAGCCGCCACCTCAGCTCCCGCCGCCGCCTCAGCCAACCCGAAGGCGACACGTCGCCAGCGCCCGTGCCAGCCGCGCAGCGCCAACCCATCTGAGGCCCTCCCGGCCCGGTCGGCCGCCGCCGCCAGCGCGCCGCGCCTCCGACGCTTCGCCGCCCTCCACGCCTTCGCCGGCCAACCTCACCTTGGCGCGCGCCGCCGCCAGGCACCAGCGCTTTCCGCCGCCCGGCGCGCCCTCTCTCTCGGCCGCATGCCTCCTCCGCCTCTCGAAACCTCCGCCGCTCCGGCCATGGCGCGCCAGCAGCCAACTCCGCCTCGATCGGCGCGCACCCGCCGTCCGCCTCCGGCCGACGTGCGCGCCGACCCGCCGCCCGGTGCGCGCCATCCGCGCCATCCGGCCCCTCGCGGGTTGCCACTGCCGCCGCGAGAAGCTTCGCGGAGCCTCGCTTTGAGATCCGGTGGTGCTGACCAGATCCACCAGGCCCACCAACCAAACGCCCCCGCCCCGTTCGGATCCCTCCGTCCCGCTCCTCCTCATCCCGCGTTGACTCCTCGGAGGGTAAAAATCCACCAAGTCCCGAAATCTGCAGTAATTTTGTTGCATTTTTAACGCATCATAACTCTGTCATCGTAGCTCCGTTTTGCGCGTGTAATATGTCAAAATGTTAGTCTCGATGAGTAGATCATTTAATCTCATTGCATCATTTTCATTTGAGCTCATCTTGATGCCCGAAATGCTGTTGGAAGAGTGCTATGTGATGTTAGTTTCTGTTTCTTAACAGAACTTGCACTTTTGTTATTTTTGCCATGATTATTGTGTGCACCCTATGAACTTGAGTCCTACATGTGTTTTGTAATATGCCATGCCATATTTCCAGAGTTGCTTGCCATGTATTTTTTTGAGTTGTGTAGTGAGTGCATCAAGCTTGTTAAGTAGGGTACTTGCTGTTGCTGTTTTCCTGGCAGATTCTGTTATATTTTTATGCCATGTTAACTTGATGCTACCGAGAGATCCATGCTTATTTTGAGATACTTCAGTAAGGATGTTTTGTTAAACATGTCATGCTATATCCATCCATGCCATTGTTTGCAATTATGGAGTGCCATAGCTTGAGTCAATCGAGCTCTACTTTTGCTATAAAATGTTTCCTGGCAGATTGTTTACATGTTATTCAATTTTGCCAAGGTTGTTGTAGTTGATCCGTGTATGCTATGATGTTGTTCTTGCCATGTATAGCTTCTATAACATGTCTTCTTACTGTGAATTGCCTTGCCATGCCATGTATTGCTCTGTGGTGAGTGGTTCAAGCTCACCAACATGCCTACTTATTGTTGTTCCTGCCATGTTTAAATCTGTAATATAACTTTCCATGTTTACATGGGTGCCATCATATTCTCTGATCCTTTTTGGCTTATGGTCAGTAAGGGACTTTTATTCTATGCAATTAGTAGATTCATGCCATGCCTTTGTTTGCCATGATAAGTTCCAGTAACATGTTGTTTCATAGCTCTAAACATTGCAACCTGATGTTATTTCCTGCTAAGTCTGAAACTGTTACTATTTGCAATCTTGCCATGTGTTTTTGAGCATGTTCTAGTTGTTTCTGGAGATAGCTCAGTGTTCATGTTTTGTCATGCTTTACCTGTAGATCATGCCCATGCCTTTTGTTATTACGTTGAGATGCTGTAGCATGTTGTTTTGATGCTTGCAATATGCCTACTTGCTGTTATGGACAGATTGTTGTCTTAACTTGTATAGGGTGTATGTGTTGATCCGTTGCTCCGTTTTGAGTGTGCTCTGTATGAAACTTGCTTGATTTTGCATGTAGATTCATATTATCATGTTGCATCCTTGTTTGGAGGTGTTTGCTTGATGTTTGCATGTATTTTGCATCAATGCCATGCTTATCTTGTTTTGCTCATATCTTCTAGACCGTAGCTCCGAATCTAATGAACTTTATATGTAACTTGACTAGAATTTCGTGTAGATCATCGTGGTGCATCTTAACTTGCTGTTTAACAACTTGAACATAAGGTTTATTCAGATCTGGACCAATTTCGAAATTTGCATATGAGGACTTACTGAATTGTTATATGTTGTTTCGGCCTCATTTAAACTTGCTTTGATGTGTTGCTCTTGTTTGCATCATCTCTTGCCATGAGTAGCTTCATCTAGATTTGTCATGCATCATGTTTGTTGTGCATCTTGTCATGTTCATGTGTGGTGTGTTTACCTATGTTGTGTGCTTCTTCTTGTTAGTTCTGTTGCGTTGCGATCATCGTGAGAATTCGTTCGTCACGCTTGGTTCGGATTCATCCGTTCGTCTTCTTCATGGTCTAGTTCTTCTTCCTTGCGGGATTTCAGGCAAGATGACCGCTACCCTGGATCTCATTACTACCTTTGCTATGCTAGTTGCTTCGTTCTATCGCTATCTGCGCTACCTATTACTGTTTATCAAGCCATCCCAAATTGCCATGTCAGCCTCTAACCTTTTGCACCCTTCCTAGCAAACCGTTGTTTGGCTATGTTACCGCTTTGCTCAGCCCCTCTTATAGCGTTGTTAGTTGCAGGTGAAGATGAAGTTTTGTTCCTTGTTGGAACATGGAGATGTTGTTCCTTGTTGGAACATGTTTACTTGTTGGGATATAACAATATATCTTACATTATTAATGCATCTATACACTTGGTAAAGGGTGGAAGGCTCGGCCTTATGCCTGGTGTTTTGTTCCACTCTTGCCGCCCTAGTTTCCGTCATATCGGTGTTATGTTCCCGGACTTTGCGTCCCTAACGCGGTCGGGTGATTTATGGGACCCCTTGACGAGTTCGCTTTGAATAAGACTCCTCCAAAGAAGGCCCAACATTGGTTTTACCATTTGCCTCACCTATGCCCTTTTTCCTTGGGTTTCCGGAGCAGGGTCATCTTTATTTTAGCCCCCGCCAGTGCTCCTTCGAGTGTTGGTCAAAGCGGCAGATCGCGGGGCCACCACGGGCAACTCGAGGTCTGGTTTTACTCGTGAGGCTGACCTATCCGGTGTGCCACGAGAACGAGGTACGTGCGACTCCTATCGGGATTTGTCGGCACATCGGGCGGCTTTGCTGGTCTTGTTTTATTGTTGTCGAAATGTCTTGTAGCCGGATTCCGAGACTGATCGGGTCTTCCGGGAGAAGGAATATCCTTCGTTGATCGCGAGAGCTTATCATGGGCTAAGTTGGGACACCCTGCAGGGTATAAACTTTCGAGAGCCGTGCCCGCGGTTATGTGGCGAGATGGGAATTTGTTAATATCCGGTTGTAGTAAACTTGAAGCAAACTCTTCTAAAATACACCAACCGTGGTGCGTAACCGTGAGTGTCTCTTTTCGGGTTGATCGAGAGGAGAACACGGTTTACGGGTTATGTCGGCGTAAGTAGGAGTTCAGGATCACTTCTTGATCATTACTAGTTGACGACCGTTCCTTTGTTTCTCTTCTCGCTCTCATTTGCGTATGTTAGCCACCATATATGCTTAGCCGCTGCTGCAACCTCTCCACTTTACCCCTTCCTTTCCCTTTAAGCTTTGCTAGTCTTGATACCCATGGTAATGGGATTCTTTGAGTCCTCGTGGCTCACAGATTACTACACCACCGATTGCAGTGTACAGGTTATGCGATGCTCATGACGCGAGAGCGATGTTTGCTTGTGTTGGAGTTCTTCTTCTGCTTCTTCTTCGTTCAGGGGATAGGTTCCAGGTCGGCAGCCTGGGCTAGCAGGGTGGATGTCGTTTGAGTTTCTGTTTATGTTTCATCCGTAGTCGGATGTTGTTCTTGTATATGATGTTGATGTATTCTTGTGGCAGTTGTGCCTTTTTGTATGAATCCCTATGTATTATGTAATGTTGATGTAATGATATCCACCTTGCAAAAGCGTTTCAATATGCGGGTCTATCCTTGGTGGGACCGTCGAGTTCCTTTTGGATAGGGTCGCATATTGGGCGTGACAGTAATAGGGATGCCCAGTCCCGAAATGAAAAAAAATATTTATATGTTGTCAATAATAAATTTCTTGGAAATTGTTGGTATGGAAGGTACTCGTGGATACGGCTAGCCATGGATTGTGAAAGAATGGTGGAAAAGGAAATACACTTTATTTTATGTTTAGGAACCGCCTATGGTTTATCTAGCATGGAAGATATGGGAAATCTCGTATTTTGCTCTGTGGCTCCTGGTGCGCCTCATGATGATTTCTTTTATCTCCTTTCCCACTCATTTTCATGTTCACACGAGATTTCTTTCTTTTTTAGTCCATTTCTTAGGAAACACATCAAAGAGAGGATTTGTGAAATCATTTGCATTCATTAGTCATTAGTAGCAATATCGGAGCGAATATCTCAGTTTTAATGAAATATTTTGGTTTAAGCAAAGGGCGTATGAGTGTAAAAATATCACTCATCAGTCAACATCTAAACCTAAACCATTGAGCAGCGTAGTGTAACGGAAGCAATTGATGACCTAGTTGACGTTGATCTACAATCCAACGGGTGAGGGGACTCTTACCACTTTGCGCTTTCTCCATGGCCACTGATCTTGTATATGAATTTACTTTCTATACTCTAACCTTTTACCATTATAATTGTCTCTTGTTGTGCTGTAAAATTATAATGAAGTTCCAGATCTAGATAAGGAATGAGAGCATCTACAACCAGGCGCCCCAAACCATTTCAAATGCGCGGGCGAGCGAAACAGTTATTGAGTGATCACAAAAAGTCGAACCAACCGGACGCCTCAAACCGTCCTCAAACATCCGGGTTGACCGACGCCACTCATATCCAGCCCAAATCTAGGGCGGATATGAGGCGTCCCGGGCATGTCCGCCATATCCGCCCGGTGTACCTCTGGCCCACCCTGACCCCACAAAATCCTCCTCCGAGCAAACCACGCCTCGATTCACTCCGCCCGCTCCCTTTCTCCAATCCACAATCCGCCAATGACCATGTCCAAAGACCGGCGGCGATGCGGTGACAACTCCAGAAGATGAGGATGGCGGCACTCCGCGCTACCTGGAGCGCTCATGGGTGGATACAGGCAGCAGCTCATGCTCAGGTGCGACGCCGCCTCTCACTGCAGCGCCGATGCCAGGGTCGGCCCTTCCTGCCCCGCGTGCGGATCTGCGAGGGTGGCTCAATCGGCGCCATCCGTCAGACAGCCTCCTCCACCTCCGACCGCTGCTCCGCATAGACAGCAGTGGGTTCTACTGCCGCACGCCACAAGAGGCAGAGGGCAAGGGAGATGGGGGCCGTGTCGGACACGATTGTGCAGTTCTCCTGCTGCCGCCACGTGATGCCGGCGATGCCCAACAAGAACGAACATATCTTCCAGTGGGTGTACCATCGGTCACCTACAACGGCGGAGACAGATGCCTGACGACTCCGAAAGATCAATGCCAAGCAGCTTCGGCTCGGCCAGCGAGGAAGTGGTGAAGCTCCGCCCTCCCATATCTAGCTCGTAGTATCTAGCTAGAATTTCTCGGACAGTTTGAACTGTTAAATTATGACTGTTTGCTATTAGTTACCAGTTTAGTGTCGATTTTGCCCGTACTACCTTGCATGATATTGTATGGACATGTGATGTCGGATATGAGATAAGCGGATATGGACATGTGGATTTTGATTTTGCCCGCACTACGTTGCACGATATTGTATGGATATGGGATGTCGGATACTCTCTTCGATCCTTTTTACTTTGCATATTGGATTTGCCGAAAATTAAACTTAACTACGTTTGACCAAATTTATATTAAAAATTATTAGCATCTATAATATCTAATAAATATAATATGAAAATATATTTCGAGATGAATCTAATGATATTGGTGTTGTTATGTAAATGTCAATAATTTTTTATATAAACTTAGTCAAAGTTGGATGAGATTGACTTTAGACAAACCTAATATGCAGAGTAAAAAGAACCGGAGGGAGTATGAGATACGCGGATATGGACACGTGGATTTAAGGGCTGCCCGGTAGCGTTCGCACCCCGCAGCCCTATAGGATGCCGGATTTGTTGGCAAGTCCGGCTGTAGATGCTGTGCTCAGTTGTTCCTGCTCGCGAAGAAGCATATCCAGATCATCCAAAATTGAACGCTGTTTCCTCTCAAACCTGGCTACTTGTTGTCTGATCCCTACTGTATGAACAAATCGACAGCTTTAGGTAAACAGACCCTGTCACGTGCTTACGCTGATGTGAACCCAAACAACGAAAACCACAGATCGAGCGAAGGAACCACCGAGATGCCATGAAACAGCTTAGTAAGCAAAAGACTTAATACACATGCCCGGCTCCCAATAGAAATTGGGGTCTCCAGGCCCTCACTAATCTGCATCATCCCCCTATCATCAACTTGAGTCCCTTCTACTATCGCTATCACCTTCTTACTACTACTAGGAGTTATTGACAGAACCATTTCTTACAGAGAAGAAACAGAAACCAGAGCCAAAAACGAGCGGCACACCCAACAGAAAAAAGAAGTAACTTGCTTTGCTGTTCCCTCCCATCCGAGTTCCTGGGAGAAACTCTCTTCAGTAACGGCCGCCGCCGCTGCCGACCATCTCGCTGTAGTGCTTCAGCGACTCCTGCCGCTGCAGCCGCATCTCCATGTTGAACTTGTTGATGAAGGCCTCCACGCGCCGGTTCAGCTCGTCCTGCCCCAGCGACGGCTCGCGCCGCACCTTCCTCTCGCCCGCGCCGCCCACGGCGATGGCGGGGTCGTTGAACGTCTCGGCCTTGCGCATCGTAGCTGCGGGGGCCGCCACCTCCTCGCCGCCGCCGGACGGACGACGGCCCGGGCGGGTGTCGAAGGTGTCCGACTTCTTGAGGTGTCGCGCCAGCGGCGGGGCTCGCCCCTCCGTGATGGCCTTCCACGTGCTCTCCAGAGTGTCCTCCCTCCGCGGCCGCGACACCCGCAGCGCCCTGCTGCCTGCGACGACATGCACAATCGACATCAACACAAAATTCCTTTTTCTTGCTATGTAATTGCACAAAGGCGTTCAAAATTCGGCAAAAGTCTGGTCTTTGTATGCCAGAATAATCGATGAATTGATATTTTTTTAGCAAAAGTCGATGAATTAAATAGCTTGGCGAATTGCTGAGAGTATTGGCCGTGTTGTTTTTACCTTCTGGGCTGGGCTTGGCCGACTTCCGGCCGAACCGCGCAGACGACAGCGGCTTCTCCCTCTTGTTCGTCAGGTCCGCGAACGGCGCCACCTCAACCTCCGCCTCCGTGACCCTTCGCTGCGGCGTCCATGCAGATCTTGAAATCAGGAAGTCCTCCTCCTCCTCCATCTCCGGCGCCGGCACCGGCGCAGGGGGCGTCTTGACGACCGGCACGTCCTCAGGAACACGCGCCACCGGAACGGGCACCGCCATCGCCATGGCCACTGCGGGTGCAGGCAACTCCATCGGCATCGCCAGAGCCGGCGAAGGCACTGGAACCGGCTCCGTCCCCACAGCGGCGTGGGAGCCCGACGCGCGGCTGGTCTGGAACTTGGAGGACGCGGCGATGGAGATGATGATGGCGTTGATGACGAGGTACAGGTATGGCGGCGTGAGCCAAGTGGCCGCCGCCGCCTGCGCGCGCGGGATCTCCTCCGCCACGAACCCCGCCGCCGCCGGCCCGACCAGCCTCACCCCGGCGGCCACCAGCACGGCCGCCGCGGCCGCGGCCCCGGCCTTCACCGTCCGCGCGCACCCCATCGCCTCCTCGCAGCCGCCACCAGAATCCTCTCGACCGTCCTCCTTCCTTCTCCCCAACTCACCGTGACCGTGCGCGTGCGGTGCGTTTGTGCGCGAAATGAATGGAAGCGAAGCGAGCAAGCGGGAGGTGGGCGCACCGGGACGGGCGGCGATTTATAGCGGAGCGGCTTTGAGCTCCCCGGATACCCGTACGCGCGGGCCGGGCGGGGGGATGACGGTGAGACGCGGGCCGTCGGATGTGGGCTTTGGACGGCGGGGGATGCACGGGAGAGGCCTGTCGCACGTTTTCCCGTTGCACGGAACGGAAAGGTTTAGACCATCATGAGTAGTGTGGCCCGTGTGACCGCGGGGTCTTTGGCCGGTGGAGACTAGTGGACGTCGACATTTCCGATTACTACTAATTGGATACTCCAACTACCGTGCTTATGCTTAATCAAACTGTTTGTTGTTCACCTGCTGGTAAAGAAACCTCATATCTTAATCAACTCTGTTACTGCAGACGTACGAGTAACAGTTTAGATATCGTGACATGTCTTTGTACAGGCTGGATGGAGATGGAAAAGGCAGAAGTGATCGGAGATTGTAGATGAATTAATACATGATGATGGCTGTTGAGAGAGAGGGGCTTCCATCTTCAAACGGTCGGGAAAATAGCCGTTGGACGCGGACGCGCGGGCCCCGCTCGGTAGTCGGCCCGGGGCTCTCCCAGCCACGTACGCTGGCCCCTCGCGCCGAACCGCGGCGGTTGCTTTGGTGGCATCCGCTTCCCCTCGCGCTAACGGTCCAGCTCAGCTGACATCACGGACGCCACCGCCACCGCACCGCGTGCTCATCGGCGGCAGCTACCGCCGCTCGCCCGCTCTCGTCTCGTGTCTATCTTCTCTCCTCTTTCCCCGTGCGCAGGTTCTAGCCTCTTCCTCACACACATCGAGCTGAGCTCCATGTCTTTGAGCGACTCATGACGTACTACCAGTGTAGATTAGAGTACAAGACGAACTACTACTGCTCTACCCACGATGATTCTGACAGTAAATATTTACTTAATCTACATCCAAATTCTGTTACTACTACTGCTCCATTTTCTTTTTGACCCCGTGTCACTACTCGGGTTAGTTAATCCAAAACTCGATTAGTTAGCTAATCTACTACCCGGTCGTGATGACTCGACGCACAGGTTGACACGGTCGCGGTCACAGCGCACGGCAGCTCGTGCGCTTTGGCGCTGCCACCTCTGACGCCCGACTCAAGAAGCACGCACGCGTGAGTGTCATTGCACGGCACCTGTTCGGCTGCCCGCCCACTGCGCCGCGGCAGCATGTGGTGCCCGGCGCGGCGTGCACTTTTTAACGCCCGTCTCGGAAGACGATGATGGGAGACGCGAAAGAAAACGCGGCGCGCGAACTACAACGTGCGTGATCGGCGCGGCATGGGCGCACGTGTACGTACCGCACTGCTGCGTCTCTGCTCCACCGGTGCACGCATGCACGAGGGCTGGTGATGCGGTGCGGCGCGGCCAGGTCACGACTTGCACGTCAAAAACGAGTCCACTCCCATGCCATGCTCCGGCCGAATTGCCTCAGGCCGGCCGCTTGATTGATTAACGTGCCCATGCTCGTGATCATGCGTATGTCAAATTTGTAGGTGAAGCTAACGTATATATATACGGTGGAGTGATCCATTTGGTTTGTCTCTCTCTCTCTCGCTCCTGCAAAGTCTCCTCGATGTGGAGCCTGCAGATTTAGGCTGCCTGCCTGCCTGTCCGCGACCACACGCCATGACAAGGAGCATGGGGTGGAAGATCGTTCGCCGTATCCAACCGTGTATATTTTGACCGAGTCCACCCACCCAGGGTGCGGCGTGGCTCGCTCCTAGCTAACACGTGTCTTGTGCGCACCACACGTACGTATACGTATGCACGCGCTCTATAGCTAGGAGCGCGCGAATACATGGCCACGTACTACTGTCACACTGCCTCGATTTAGCGCCTATGATTAGTACTTGTTTCTACTCTCTGAACGATGAAGATATAGGTGACATACAATAGGCATTTTTAAGTATAGGTTAAGGTGGCACCGCAGCACAACCGTACAATTAACTTAGTCACCTGCTATTTTATTTTCATGGTAATACGTGTCTCTTCTCATAAAGAATAAATATAAGTCACGTAAAGACCGACATAACAAAATTGAAAAGATAGCAGAACATTTCTGAGCTTGAAATCAACTCCCGTCATCTGTCTCCAGCACCACCACAACGGCCACCAAAAAAAGAATGATGGATCACCTTCGCACCCCGAGCTCGACGCGGCTCCATCGCTGATATGCAGCTTTGCAGACTTTCAAGGTGGCTCACCAAAGGTGAAGCCATTGCGGTTGAACGAATCAGACCGGGACAACGCCCCGGACACGCCATTGAACTTCAGATCCGGCGCCCCACCACGACTAAGCCGCCGAAGGAGGAAACCGTACCTGCCATCCACGAACCACGAAGCCCGTAAACATTCCGTCTTGATGTCGTCGATGCAGACCACAGTCTGCATCCGTTTCTGGACTACCTCGCAAGCTCTGCGCCGACGCTGGAACAAACGCCGTCGCAACGACGGAGCCCGATGACACAGGTCCATCAGGAGGATGCCGCCGCCGCCACGCCATCCTTACTTGAACAGATTGGTTTCCAAATCCGTCCCCAACCATAGGACCGATGGCCTCGTTAGGGAAAGATCCGAAGAATCTTTATTCAGCGTCATCAGACGATGAACAACCTAAAACCTAAACTAAAATGAAGTAAAAACGATTCACGTGTGTGAATCTGCACGACCCCCCTCACCATCGACGACCGAGGTCGCCGGCAGAAGGAAGCCGCTTGAGGACAGCGCTGAAAGATGGCCTATCCTGGCGGCGGCTAGGGTTCCAACCGCCAAGGACCAGGAAAAACGATCTGCGAGGTTCGTGTGCTTCATAGCTTAGCCACCTGCTAGCTAAGCGCGGTTAGCTAGGTAATTAGCGTAGCACACGCACGCGCGTAGAAGTGGGTTAAGGTGGCACCGCAACAGATTAGCGTTCGGCGCACGCACTAGTGCGTAGTACAGGTGTGACCATGGTTTGGCGTGTGGTAAACGGCATGCTAGTCATGCTTTGCCATGCACAGGCTTACACGTACTTACCGCTAGTCCGTAATCACACAGTTAATAAGAAGACCAAAAACAATAGTCCGGGAAAAAGAGGAGCACCTTTCGTACGTGGACCAATTAAACACGCACAGAAGTAACAGCAACAGTGCAGGCGATAGACGGAGACTATTATGACCTTCTTCTACAAGGAAGCAAGTTAAACTACTAAGTACTCCCTCTAAAGAGTGAGGCGTTTTGGCTCCCAGGAGCATCTGCACCTGCGTTGAATAAAAAAATCAAAACAAATATCAAAAAATTTAAAAAAATCTAATTTTTTTTGGCATGATAGATAATTTGGTGCGTGATGTCCGGTCTAAATTTTAAATCATTTAGACATCTGAGTAGCTCTCAGTAAAAAAACAAATTTGGGGTCTGTTAAATAGTGTACTATTCGTATACTATTCTGACCTAATTTGTCTTTTTTGAGAGCTACTCAAATGTTCAAATACTCTGAAAATTGGAGCGCACCCCACGCACCAACTTATCTACCATGCACAAAGAATTTAGATTTTTTTAAATTTTTTATGAATATCTCTTGACCTGGTGTAGATGAGCCCGGGCTCAAAATTGAATATTCGCTCTATAAACTAATATAAAAATATTTAGATAACTAAAATAGTGATCTAAATGTTTTTATATTAGTTTATGAAAGATACTAATCAGTAGTGCCTCCGCAAGTAATTTGTTAACAATATGTATACTACTATCATCAGTGTAATTAGGCGGCCGTACGGCGGCCTGCATTTTGGACCCGGGGGATCTCCGGGACAGCGACGGTTCCCCAACTGTGCGACGTCGCGGCCTCTGCCGGGCCCTGGCCGCGCTGCACTTGTTGCTTGCCCAAAACGGACACGTCGTGTTTCCATGACTATGGTGTGCGTGACGGACTTGCAGATCAAGTCAAGATTAATCATATCGATGATCACCGCTCTCCGCACTATCCAGACCTAACTTTTCCTTGGCATGCGTCACAGCATATCTAGCTACCGAAGATGCTACTGCATCTCGAGTAGGGGTGAAAAGTGGTAGCGGATAATCCGAAATATCCGATATTCGTATTCAAGAAAATGTCTATTCGTATCTGAAACATCCGCATCCGAACCAAAATGAAAATGAAAATTATCCGTATCCGAATTTATTTAACAGATAAAAAATAAAATATGGCATGAGATTTTGACACAAATATGGATATGGAAGTGGATATATCCGTATCCGAATAATATTATGGGAGGTAATTTTCAAAATCGTTGCCCCAGTATTACAATTACCCAACATAAATGCCAAATAAATGGTCAAATTTTACTCTTTGCATGATTAAACTTAGAAACTATTATGCATTACAATAGTATTTATTTATAAAACTATTTATCATTGATTTATTGTACATCACAAGTTGATTATTTCATGTCACATAGTTATTGACTGATATACTTAAGCAAGATGTTACTATTATTCGTATCCGCTCCGAATCAAGAAAACATCCGATACGTATCCGTATTCGAATAACATCCGAGCCGCATCTGTATCTGATAACATCCATATTCGCATTCGTATTCGTTTTGAAAATATGAAAACGGAAGTGGTAAGAGCACTATTCGATCTGCATCCGATCCGTTTTCACCCTTAATCTCGAGGCAAGTTTACGAGCACGTTGATTAGAACTAGCTCAGGCCTACGTGAATGGCCAATATCGAGCCGTTCAATTAACTAATGGGCTGCTGGGTGCTTGCTTTCTGGAATGGCCATGCGTGGCATATGAATGTCACCCGTGATCTTTTTAGCTGCGCGAGGTCCTAATTTGAGCATGTGCCCAGCCCCGCTTGTCGAATCGCCTGGCGTAGCGTACGCCACCGGCCGATCGCGTCGTACGTACGGCGGCCTAAAAATGTTCTGCGTGCCACGAGAGCGGGTGGCAAATCTTGTGGCTATATACTCCTGCTATGGCTAGTAGCTCGACGGTGTCCCCTCAAAAAAAAAAAAGCTCGACGGTGGAGTACGTACCTAGCTCCCTAGGGGGCGGTGACATGTACGAACGTTTTGGATGCGACATGTGCTGGTATCTTGTTCCGTGCCACTTGTGGCAAGGAAATCGGCAGCATGAGCAGCCGTGCGGCCATGTGTGCGCGCCACATACGGGAACCCGGACGGAAATGGCAGCGCGGGGATCTATCCACCGTCCGATTTGTCATGGGTGACCTACCGAATCATGGCCGCTTTGTCATTACCGGCACGCACGTGGACAGGCCACCGGCCAGGGGTAGTACGACCTCTCTTATTGAGCGCCGATAGGACACGGCGAACTAACCCGCATGTCGAGGTAAGATCGCGGATGTACATCACGCCCGACGTGCAACTTTATAGGTTGTTCTGTTCCCTTCAAATATCGTTAGTTTTCTTAACACGGTACAGTACAGTCTCTTGTACATACACACATACATTTATTTCCGTGAACACACACAAGCATACTCTATGCCTTTGAGCATCTCCGAGAGACCGAACCCGCACTATCACTTCTATTAAAATTTCTGATCCAAATCCAGAATAAGTGCTGGATGTTATCATGAATGTCATGCATGCCAAACGAGCATTTCATGAGCATCTACAACAGTCTAGCAATGGAACAATAGAAGAAGAGATGGTTAATATCTTCTTTCTTCCTTCAAAAAGAACATTTACTGTCTCAAGACCACCCACTCCCCCCCTAATCAAGTTATCTTTAGTGAGTATACTCACTCTCAAAGTGAGCCACATGAAAACTTTGACCCTAGGGGGCATTTTAACTTTCCATAGAAAGCTATGCACAACCAGTTTGAACCATATATCTATAACAAGATTTGACAGTATATTTCCCATTGCCCATCAGTGTCCATCTCACTACATCTCTCTGCTCATTCAAAGTCACACTCCCACAAGCCTCTCTAATATGTTCCCACAATTCCAAAGATTTCCTATACAAAGTTCTCCTAAACCTGACATTATTCAAACCTCCTCCCAAAATATCAGCAACGGATCTGTTCTTGTTAAAACACACATTATATAACCTGGGATAGTTGTCTTTCAAAGACTTAGGTCCTATCCACTAGTCTTTCAAAAATCTAGTATTTCTACCATTCCCAACGCAAAATCTACATAAAGAGAAAAAAAACTCTATGTGTTTTAAGAGCTCAGTCCAAAATTGCGAGTTCCCATTTTATGCTTAGTACTAGTAATACAAGTATTTTGAGTATTTACCAGCAAGCACATCCTTCCACAACCCTTCTGTGTTTTAAATTTCCCACCACCATTTACATAACAGGGCTTTGTTCATTAAAGCAAAGTTCTGTATCCCCAGTTCCCCCATATCTTTAGGTTTACAAACTTCAGACCATTTGACCAAATGATTTTTTTTCTTACCAATACTTCCTTGCCATAATAATCTTGCCCTAGAAAACCCATTCTCTTATTTACCCCAGCAGGTAGTCCATAAAAGGACATCATGTAATAAGGTATATCAGTCAGAGATAACTGAATCAGAGTGATCCTGCGAGCACTAGCCAACAATCTTCCTTGCCAAGTGTCACATTTATTTTTATTTTCTCTTCTGGAGGTTTCCAGTGTTTAATTCTAATCCTTTTTTATCAATAGGGAGGTCCAAGTATTTCAAAGGAAGTTCGCCTACACGACACGAGAAGATTTTAGAGTCCGCGTCCCCACTACACGATCCAGTTGGTCATGGCCGTTCAATCTGGATCGATCCCTTCTTCCACCTCATGCACACATCTCTTTTCGCCAAAAAGGCATGTGAAAAAGAAGCAGCGCCCCAGCCCTGCAAGCGTCGGCAGGAACAACTCACCGCTCTCACTGTCGGCCATCCTCGTAGCCGCCCACAGCTGACCGTCCTCACAGTAGGTCCAGTTTTGCAGCATGGTGGTCCCCTCTAGTCGTTGCGACCCACCATGGCCGCACACATCCTCGTCGCTGTTCGTGTTGGCCAGTTTGTAGCAGTGCACCATCGGCACTTTGCAACAACTCTGTGCACCATTGTTTGCAGCTTTTCTTGCCGACGGTTGCAGTTTTTTTGTGGTCGCTTTCGTGGTTCTAAGCCTGACAGTAGAATGGGGGGTAGGTATGGAGAGGCAAGATCCTAGCTATGGAGTAGTTGTATACGCAAGATGTTTACGAGTTCAGGCCTTTCTCGGAGGAAGTAACAGCCCTACGTCTCGGAGCCCGGAGGTGGTCGACTGTATTATGTGCGTATGAGTTACAAAGGTGCGAACCCCTGGCACTGAGGAGGGGGTGGCTTATATAGAGTTCGCCAGACCCCTCCGGCCCTCAGTTATGCAGGGTTAAAGGTACATTAAGATAGGGGGTTACTGGTAACGCCCACATAAAATGCTATGATGACCATAAAAGCTACTTAATGACCGACCGTTTGTGTGCAGACTGGCTTTAGATCTCCTGGCGGTCGAGTGGTTTGGCATCATGGTCGAGTGTCTTCCAGTTGGTCGAGTGGAACCCTTCCTGGTCGACTGAAAGGTAGTTTCTTCTAGAGATGTCCTTGGGGAGGGTGTCTTAGACAGGTCCATGACCCTACCCTAGGTACATGACTTCATTATTAGCCCCCGAATGGATTGAGGTTTGAGTGGGGAAGGAGTTGAACATACTCCCGACTCATTCTTGTGTTGCAATAATGTCTTGTCTTGGATCAAATGGACTTAAATGACGGCATCAACTTCTTTTTCAGTCGCCTTGATCCATTCTTTGTATCCGTCGAGTGCATTTTCTGTACTTGGTGATTTCCGAATGACAGGACGGAGGAAATCTTTTGTCGATGATTTGCTTTCTGCGGCCTGGATTTAGCGGGATTTGAATCTTCGGGAAACGAGCGGGACGGAGAGAGAGCTGCAGTAATCGGACGGGATAAGGCAAGGACGCCTCGATCCCCGCGCCACCTTTTTCGCCACGTATCGCGCGGGCGATTGTTGCGGGATTTGACAGGATCGCCTGGGCCTACCGGTCAGTCACTCGGAAGCAACCTCATATAAGGCCCAGGACTGGGGTTTTTTGAACAGTGCATTCCCCTTTCCTCCTTTCTTCCTCAGATTCATCCGCCGCGCCTGCCTCCACCTCCGAACCGCTGCTCCACGCGCGTACCGCCGGCGACAATGGTGAAAGAAAAGACGGCGGCTTTGGAACGGGCGAAGAAGGCGCCGTGAAAGCGAAGGGAGGGCGATCACTGGGTGGATCCTCGTCATGGGCCGGTTTGCAGTTTGGATCCAGGCGATCGGATTCGCTCAACCATTCGCCAAAAGATCTGGACGACACGGCCAATGAGGGACTGATCCCTCATGGATCGGCGAGGCTTCCGGGATGGAGTGGCAGCATGACCTCGGGAGGGTGGGTATGTCCTCTTAGCCACTCACGTCGACCAAGGGTTTTCTTTGCCGCCCACCCTTTCTTCCGAGGATTTACGAACTTTTTGGGGCACAACTCCACCACTTCACACCCAACTCTATCGTGTATCTCGCTGCTTTCGTGTCTTTGTGTGAGAATTTTTTGGGTTGTCGGCCGCATTGGGGCCTCTTCAAACACATCTTCACCTGTTGCTCCCAGACGGTGAAAAAGGCCAATCCGAGTGACGAGAGAACCCAAGTGATTCAGATGTGTGGGGGTCTTGGGGTCCAAATGAGAGGTAAGAGCTCTTTTACAGCCATGATCCTTCTGAGTCGATTCGAGGGTGGCGATCGACCTGGTTCTCTTGCCAAGACCAGCCGACACCGGCGATCATTGGACTCCTCCTTTCTCCATGGATCGAGTGAGCAAGCCGTCCTCTCTGAAGGTGATCCCGGAGGAGAAGGCTCAGGTCAAGGTTTTGGTCGAGCGTGTAGTCCAGCTCATCCGCGACGGGGATCCGTCCTCTCTGAAGGTGATCTTTTTTTTTCTTTATCTCTTTCGGTCGACTGATCGAACCGAGTTGGTAGGATCAGTGGGGGCACGCTAGGTGCACCCACTGGGTGTAGTCCCCGAGACTACTTTCGAATATTTTGATTCGGCTATAGTCTTAGAAACGCAATGATTTTTCTTGGTCACTCGGAAGTAACCCATCTGTGACGTTTGTCGACTAATTCTTTGTAGAAATCTTGCGAGCATGTGGCTCGATACACTGAATTGGAGAACAAACAGATCCAGCTCAACCTTGACTTGAAGCTTGCACAGGAGAACTTGCAGAAGGCGAGAGATGAAGCAAAAGGTATGGCTGGTAAGATCTTGACGACTGTTTTTGTTTTTCTGTCCCTTCCTAATTCTGACCTCACTGTTATTTTGCAGACAAAATGTAGGAGGCTCTGAAGAAGAAGGATCATGACCTTGCCGAGGCGCAACAAACGGCTTTGAACAAGACCAAGCTCGCGGAAGAGAAGCCGTCTTCAGTCGGAAAGCTTGAAGAAGAGAACACCAATCTGAAAGCTGCTCTTGATGCGGCCAACAAGGACGTTAGCCGACTGAAGAACGACAAGATAGCTCTGAGCGACAAGGCTGGTGAACTGGCGGGGAAGAGGAATGATCTAGAGGCTTATCTGGGAGGGCTCGCCAAGAAGCTATTCCTCATGCTTGAAGGTAATTCCTCTTATCCGACTGACTTGTCATCATTGACTCATCATAGAACCATTAGCTTGAACTCGATTCGTGTTTGCAGAATTCTGTCAGAACTTCGAGGAGGAGACTAGTCGAGTGGAGACAAGTCTGGACCCCATTAACTCCCCCGTGAAGGATGAAGCTGCCATGAACGTGCTCCGACTGGAATCTCGTGTTGCTGCTGTGGTGGACTACCTCGCTCGACTGAAGGTGGCAGTGTCGCGGATCGACTCAACACTCGGGCCAGGCGAAACACTTCAAAATGACCTCGAGTCTTTAATGACTCGAATGAATGATGTTCCAAGTCGAGTGCAGGAATGGAAGAAGTCTTACGCGGATGTGGTGCTGATGTCGCTCATCCTGGTCGCGTTCATTGCAAGGAGGCGCGAGAGGAAAGGTTGGCTTCCATCAAAGTTGCCAATAACAAGAAGTACGACTTCCGATCTTTCATGGAGACCTTCATTGGTGCTGCCACCCGAATTCTTGATGGGATTGACTGGACCAGTTCGCGCGCCTTCAGGTCCTCACTTTGAGGAGTAAAAAACTTCTATGATTCGTCTTAAATTTGCCTCGGAATGCCGAGTGATCCCAGAATCGATAAACTTTAACAGGCTTGAGGCCTGGCTACTTCTGCATCCTTAGGATGTTATCCGAACTTTACTTATCGTCGAAATATGCTTTTGTTTGCCTTCGAGTGAATTTTTTTCTTCACTCGGATTATGCTTCAATGCTTGAGATGCAGCTCTAAGGTGGATCCAGTCGACCTACACTTCGTTGTTCTTGCAGGCGCAGGAGAAGGTAACAGTCGACCTGCACCTAGTCATCCTTGTGGATCGGGAGGGAGTGCATGTTGTACTTGTGGCGCAGCTCCAAAGGAGAAGGTAACAGTCGACCTGCACCTCGTCGTCCTTGCGGATCAGGATGGGTTTCATACTTAGGCGAGTACTGGACTGCAGCTAAGCCTCCGAGTGGGAGGGTTGCTCTCCACTCGGTAGGATTTTTTAAACTTAGGCGAGTACTGGACTGCAGCTAAGCCTCTGAGTGGGAGGTTTGCTCGCCACTCGGTAGGATTTTTCAAACTTAGGCGAGTACTGGACTGCAGCTAAGCCTCCCGAGTGGGAGGTTTGCTCTCCACTCGGTAGGATTTTTCAAACTTAGGCGAGTACTGGACTGCTGCTAATGTTGGGGAGCGTTGCATAAAATAAAATTTTCCTACGTTCACCAAGATCCATCTATGAGTTCATCTAGCAACGAGTGAGAGAGATGCATCTACATACCCTTTGTAGATCGCGTGCAGAAGCGTTCAAGAGAACGGGGTTGAGGAGTCGTTCTCGTCGTGATCCAAATCACCGGAGATCCTAGCGCCGAACGGACGGCACCTCCGCTGTTCAACACACGTGACGATCAGCGTGGCGTCTCCTCCATCTTGATCCAGCAAGGGGAAGGAGAGGTTGATGAAGATCCAGTGAAGACGGCGTGGTGGTGGATGCAAGATACTCCGTGAGAGGCTTCGCCAAGCAACCGGGAGGAGGAAGAGGTGTAGCGAGGGAGGAGGCGCCAAGTGCAAGGTGCGATTGCCCTCCCTCCCCCTCTATATAGGGTCCCGAGGCGCCGGCCCCTAGGAGATGGGATCTCCTAGGGGCGGCGGCCAAGGGGTTGGAGTGCCCCCAAGGAAAGTGGGCGCCTCCCTAGGGTTCCCAACCCTAGGCGCAGAGGGGGGCCCAGGGGGGCGCACCAGCCCACCAGGGGCTGGTTCCCCTCCCACTTCAGCCCATGGGGCCCTCCGGGATAGGTGGACCCCCGGGACCCTTCCGGTGGTCCCGGTACAATACCGGGTGACCCCGAAACTTTCCCGATGGCCGAAACAGCACTTCCTATATATAATTCTTTACCTCCGGACCATTCCGGAACTCCTCGTGACGTCCGGGATCTCATCCGGGACTCCGAACAACTTTCGGTTTGCTGCATACTCATATTCATGCAACCCTAGCGTCACCGAACCTTAAGTGTGTAGACCCTACGGGTTTGGGAGACATGCAGACATGACCGAGACGGCTCTCCGATCAATAACCAACAGCGGGATCTGGATACCCATGTTGGCTCCCACATACTCCTCGATGATCTCATTGGATGAACCACGATGTCGAGGATTCAAGCAACCCCGTATACTATTCCCTTTGTCAGACGGTATGTTATTTGCCCGAGATTCGATCGTCGGTATCCCAATGCCTTGTTCAATCTCGTTACCGGCAAGTCACTTTACTCGTACCGTAATGCATGATCCCATGACCAAACACTTGGTCACTTTGAGCTCATTATGATGATGCACTACCGAGTGGGCCCAGTGATACCTCTCCGTGTCTGAGTGACAAATCCGGTCTCGATCCGTGTCAACCCAATGACACTTTCGGAGATACATGTAGTGCACCTTTATAGTCACCCAGTCACGTTGTGACGTTTGGTACACCCAAAGCACTCCTACGGTATCCGGGAGTTACACGATCTCATGGTCTAAGGAAAAGATACTTGACATTGGAAAAGCTCTAGCAAAACGAACTACACGATCTTGTGCTATGCTTAGGATTGGGTCTTTGTCCATCACATCATTCTCCTAATGATGTGATCCCGTTATCAATGACATCCAATGTCCATAGTCGGAAACCATGACTATCTATTGATCAACGAGCTAGTCAACTAGAGGCTCACTAGGGACATGTTGTGGTCTATCTATTCACACGTGTATTACGATTTCCGGATAATACAATTATATCATGAATAAAAGACAATTATCACGAACAAGGAAATATAATAATAATCCTTTTATTATTGCCTCTAGGGCATATTTCCAACAGTCTCCCACTTGCACTAGAGTTAATAATCTAGTTACATTGTGATGAATCGAATACCCATAGAGTTCCGGTGTTGATCATGTTTTGCACGCGGAAGAGGTTTAGTTAACGGATCTGCGACATTCAGATCCGTATGCACTTTGCAAATTTCTATGTCTCCATCTTGAACATTTTCACGAATGGAGTTGAAGCGACGCTTGATGTGCCTGGTCTTCTTGTGAAACCTGGGCTCCTTGGCAAGTGCAATAGCTCCGGTGTTGTCACAGAAGAGTTTGATCGGCCCGACGCATTGGGTATGACTCCTAGGTCGGTGATGAACTCGTTCACCCAAATTGCTTCATGTGCTGCCTCCGAGGCTGCCATGTACTCGCTTCACACGTAGATCCCGCCACGACGCTTCCGCTTGCAACACCAGCTTATTGCTCCACCATTCAACATATACATGTATCCGGTTTGTGACTTAGAGTCATCCAGATGCGTGTCGAAGCTAAGCGTCGGCGTAACCCTTCTGACGAGCTCTTCGTCACCTCCATAAACGAGAAACATGTCCTTAGTCCTTTTCAGATACTTCAGGATATTCTTGACCGCTGTCCAGTGTTCCTTGCCGGGATTACTTTGGTACCTTCCTACCAAACTTACGGCAAGGTTTACATCGGGTCCGGTACACAACATGGCATACATAATAGAACCTATGGCTGATGCATAGGGGATGACACTCATCTCTTCTATATCTTCTGCCGTGGTCGGACATTGAGCCGAGCTCAATTTCACACCTTATGTCTGAGCAAGAACCCTTTCTTGGACTGATCCATTTTGAACTTCTTCAATATATTTTCAAGGTATGTGCTTTGTGAAAGGCCTATGAGGCGTCTCGATCTATCTCTATAGATCTTGATGCCTAATATATAAGCAGCTTCTCCAAGGTCCTTCATTGAAAAACTCTTATTCAAGTAGGCCTTTATGCTGTCCAAAAGTTCTATATCATTTCCCATCAAAAGTATGTCATCTACATATGATATGAGAAATGCTACAGAGCTCCCACTCACTTTCTTGTAAACGCAGGCTTCTCCATAAGTCTGCATAAACCCAAACGCTTTGATCATCTCATCAAAGCGAATGTTCCAACTCCGAGATGCTTGCACCAGCCCATAAATGGATTCTTGGAGCTTGCATACCTTGTTAGCATTCTTAGGGTCGACAAAACCTTCCGCTGCATCATATACAGTTCTTCCTTAAGATAGCCGTTAAGGAATGCCGTTTGACATCCATTTGCCATATCTCATAATCATAGTATGCGGCAATTTCTAACATGATTCGGACGGATTTCAGCTTCGCCACGGAGAGAAAGTCTCATCGTAGTCAATCCCTTGAACTTGCCGATAACCTTTAGCGACAAGTCGAGCTTTATAGATGGTAACATTACCATCCGCGTCCGTCTTCTTCTTAAAGATCCATTTGTTTTCTATCGCCGCCGATCATCGGCAAGTCTGTCAAAGTCCATACTTTGTTTTCATACATGGATCCTATCTCGGATTGCATGGCTTCAAGCCATTTGTTGGAATCTGGGCCCACCATTGCTTCTTCATAGTTCGAAGGTTCACCGTTGTCTAACAACATGATTTCCAGGACAGGGTTGCCATACCACTCTGGTGTGGAACGTGTCCTTGTGGACCTAATGGGTTCGAGCAACTTGATCCAAGTACCTTGATCATCATCATTAATTTCCTCTCCAATCGGTGTAGGCACCACAGAACATTTTCCGAGCTGCACTACTTCCGGTTCAAGAGGTAGTACTTCATCGAGTTCTACTTTCCTCCCACTTACTCCTTTCGAGAGAAACTCTTTTTCCAGAAAGGATCCGTTCTTGGAAACAAAGATCTTGCCTTCGGATCTAAGGTAGAAGGTATACCAAATGGTTTCCTTAGGGTATCCTATGAAGACACATTTTTCCGACTTGGGTTCGAGCTTTTCAGGTTGAAGTTTCTTGACATAAGCATCGCATCCCCAAACTTTTAGAAACGACAACCTAGGTTTCTTCCCAAACCATAATTCATACAGTGTCGTCTCAACGGATTTAGACGGTGCCCTATTTAAAGTGAATGTAGCTGTCTCTAGAGCGTATCCCCAAAATGATAGCGGCAAATCTGTAAGAGACATCATAGATCGCACCATATCCAATAGAGTGTGATTACGACGTCCGGACACACCGTTACTGTTGGGGATATAACTACTGGATATAAACCGCCCTGAAGGGGCCGGGTTACCCTCGTCCATGATCAGGGCCCACGAAGGCACGAGGCCCAGAGCCCAGAGGCGGATTAGGATCCATAAGTGTAAACCGCCTTAGTCATGTAAACTTGTGTCGTAAGATAAGAAAGAAGAGACCGAGCGGACTCTGGTATGAGCCGGATCGGGACTCAGAGGCGGCCGGCGGCAACCTGTATATAAAGGGGCGACCGGCGGCGGTTTAGGGACGTATGGCGATTCGAGCCTTAGGCGAAGCTATTGCTCCCTAGTCGCCGAAATCACATCAATCCCATCACAACTAGACGTAGGCTTTACCTTCATCGAAGGGGCCGAACTAGTATAACTCCCATGTCTTTGTGTCCGCTTTAACCCCTCTGAGTTAACCCGTACGATGGCCCTGCGACTAAGTCCTTTCACGAGGACATCTGCCGTGACAATTCCACGACAGTTAGCGCCCACCGTGGGGCAAAGCCTCGCGGCAGCAACCCGGCGGGTGGCTTCGAAGACGCTCAAGTGGTGGTGGACCGGGCCAGGGCACGTAGGGAGGCCGAGTTAGCAGCACAACATGAAGATCATCAGCTCGCGCCGGTTCGTCCAACCATCTTGAACCGGGGTCACGTCCGCTCTTTGGGGTGCCTTGCCTCGTCCCGCTTTTACGCAATGTGCGTTTGCCCAAGGACTTCAAGGGGCCACGCATAAGGTGCCCAATTATACCGCCGATTTGGCTCGAGCGTGGATAGAAAGCTATGAGATGGCCATGGAGATGCTGGATGTGGATGAAGCTGCGTGTGCGAAGTATTTCACAATGATGTTGGAAGGTACGACCCGTACTTGGTTAAAGAACTTTCCGCCCAACTCAGTCAGTTCATGGACCTAGTTGCGGACCCGGTTCATTCAAAATTTCAAAGACACCTGTAAGCAGCCCATGTCTGTGGTGGATTTGGCGGCTTGTGTCCAGGCAGAGGGAGAATCCACAACTCATTGGGTGCGCCGCGTTTCGGAGGTTTTACATTCGTGAGACCGGATCAACCCTGATTCCGCGATCTTAACCCTAGAAGCCAACTGCCGGTTCAAACCGTTGAAGTTGAAGCTGGGTCGCATGAAGCGTTTTTGCAATGACATGGGCACTCTTATGGGCGTTTTAGTGAAGTATGCTGATTCTGATAGTACCAAGGATCCCGAGTCCGAGGAGGATGACGAAGTAGGGAAGGGAAAGCAGAACATCAACTCCAGAGGCCAGCAACATCAGTCGGCAGGTAATGGAGGAAACAAGCGTAAGGCAAACGGTAACATGGGCTTCGTAGCCAACACCAACGCTCAGGACAAGGGTCAGTGGCGCAAGGGTAAGCAGTCAAACCGGGGCGGTGCGCAAGGTCACAATCCGGATCGTTTGAATTACCTATTGAATCAACCTTGTCCGAAGCATGGGACGAAGGAGGCACCAGCAAACCACCTCTGGAAGGATTGTTATATTATGCAGGAGTTCAAAAATTCTAACGCTTTCCGGTATGATCAAGGGCCGGCGGCGGTTCAAGTCCGCCCGTTACGGTGGAGGAAATTCGGCCCGAGGTTGATGGTAATCCGGTAGGCGAGAACAATCGTAACAATCGAGCGATCGAGAACCAAGGGGTTACAATCAACAACAACGGCGGTTGGGTTACCAAAGTAATCCTAAGCGGTTGAACGGTGGGCGATACCATGTCTTTACCACCCGGCTTGGACAGCGAGACCGAAAACTCGAGCGGGCGGTCGGTGTTGTTGAACCGGCTACACCGCATTACACCTTTGGTCGAGCAGCCTATCGTATGGAGCAGAGAGGATCATCCTCCCCGGGTTTACAATCCGGCTCAGCTAGCCCTAGTGGTGGCACCTCAGGTGGGAGGATACAAGTTTACCAATGTGCTTATGGACGGAGGGAGCAGCATCAACATCCTGTACTACGAAACCTTCCGACATATGGGGTTAACGGATAGGCATCTCAGGCCGTCCGGCCTGATGTTTCACGGTGTGGTGCACAGCAAGTCGGCGTGCCGGTCGGTAAGATAGCTCTGGAGGTGACCTTTGGGGATGAACATGACTCCAGGTCGGAAACATTGACGTTTGAGGTGGTGAAAATTCAAAGCCCTTACCACGCCCTGTTTGGGCGGCCGGCTTATGCTAAGTTTATGGCCCGGCCCTGTTATGTCTATTTGCAGCTGAAAATGCCGGGTCACAAAGGGACGATAACGGTTCATGGGAGCCGCAGGATCGCTTTGGAGTGCGAGGAAGGTGATGCGGCTTACGCCGAGTCGGTTTGTGCCACTGAAGAGCTAAAGTATTATAAGGACAATGTTGATCCGGCGGATATGACCCCGTTGAAGAAGCCAACTCTGAGCACGATCCGGATTTGAAGTTTAAATCGTGGCTGAGACTAAACTTGTTGATTTTGTGCCCGGCGATTCGTCCCAAGCAATTCACCATCGGTGCTAACTTGGATCCTAAATAGGAAAAGCGCTACCATCGAAGTTCATCCGTGAGAATCGGGACATTTTGCATGGAAACCTTCGACATGCCGGTGTACCGAGGGAACTCATGAGCACACTCTTAATGTTGATCCCAAGTACAGACCAGTAAAGCAGTTTCTTCGCCGGTTTAACGAGGAAAGGCGCAAGGCCATTGGAGAGGAGGTTGCCAGGCTCTTAGCGGCAGGGTTTATCGTTGAAGTTTTCCATCCAGAGTGGCTTGCTAATCCGGTGTTGGTCCTTAAGAAGAACGGCACTTGGCGCATGTGTGTGGATTACACAGATCTTAACAAGGCTTGTCCAGCAGATCCTTTCGCTCTCCCCCGCATTGACCAGATTATTGATGCTACGGCGGGTTGTGAGCGTTTGAGTTTTTTGGATGCGTATTCGGATATCATCAGTTAAGATGGCGGTTAAGGACCAGGAGAAGACGGCGTTTATCACCTTTTGGAGCCTTACGCTATGTATCTATGCCTTTTGGACTCAAGAGCGCCCAAGCAACTTATCGGCGTTGCGTCTGAAATTGCTTACGCGAACAGATCGGCCGTAACGTGCATGCTTATGTGGGCGATATCGTGGTTAAGTCAAGGAAGAAGGAAAGCGTTGATTAAGGATCTAAAGAAACCTTTGACAACTTGCGGGTGTACAAGATGATGCTCAACCCGGCCAAGTGTGTCTTGATTGTTCGGCGAGCAAGTTATTGGGTTTTCTTGTGTCCAACGAGGATTGAAGCTAATCCGGAGAAAATTACGGCTATCACCTCCTTGGCTAAGCGAAGTGTATCAATGATGTCCGGCGATTGGCGGGTCGGATTGCTGCGCTAGGCGGTTTATCACCGCCTCGGAGAAGGCCATTCCTTTGTACCGGAATCTTTGAAGAAGACGGATCGGTTTATGCAGGAGTTCGTTGCCGATGAAGCATTGGAGGATTTAAAGCGGCGATTGGCCAACCGCGGTTCTCGCCGCTCCCATTGACAAAGAGCCGCTTCTATTATATGTTGCTGCTAATGCCGGGCGGTTAAGCGTAGCCATTGTGGTAGAGCGGAAGGAGGCGAGGAAGGAATATCCGGTTCAACGGCGGTTTATTACATCGGCGAGGTGCTCATTGAGTCTAAGCAGAGATATCCGCATTGGCGTAAGCTGGTCTATGGAGTTTTTATGGCAAGCGGAAGCTGAAGCAATATTTTCAAGGGCATCCCATCACGGTGGTCGATTCAGCTCCTTGGGCGATATCATCTGAACCGAGAAGCAATCGGGACGGATTGCTAAGTGGGCCATAGAGCTTGGGCCGCACGGTTTACTGTATGTACCTCGAATGACGGTAAAATCTCGTGCACTTGTGGATTTCATTAATGACTGGACGGAGTTGCAAGCACCTGAAGAAAAGCCGGATCATACCTATTGGACCATCCACTTTGACGGGTCCGAGACAATTGGAGGCTCGGGGCTGGAGTTGTGTTGACTTCACCACGAGGTGAAAAGTTTTATTACGTCCTCCGCTTAATGTTCCCATGTACTAACAATGCAGCTGAGTATGAAGCTTTGCTCCATGGTCTCCGGATGGCTAAGGAGATGAATCTAAGCGGGTTAAGTGCTTTGGTGACTTTCGGACTTGGTGGCCCGGCAAGTATCGTGTACTTGGGATTCCAAAGATCCACTCATGGCTGCGTATCGTCGGGAGGTGGATGTTGTTGCAGGACACTTTAAAGGATATCGGTGGACCATGTGGATCGACGGAAGAATGAATATGCGGACGCTATAAGCCGGCTGGGCTCTCAACGAAAAACGGTCCCGCCCAATGTCTTCCATGATGTAATGAACAATCCGTCAGTCAAGCATCATGATGAAGTAGATTTGGCTATTCCTGATCCGGAGGCTCGGTTGGTAGCAACCTTACACGTCATTCGGATTGGGCGCTCCCTTATTTGGCATACATGACCGGGCGAGTTACGGAAGATGAGGCGTTGGCCCGACGGGTAGTTCGGCGGTCTAAGTCTATGACCATTGTTAATGGCGAGTTGCATCATTGCGATGTGTCGAGGCGTTTCAGCGTTGTGTGTCCCACGAGGAAGGCTGTGAGATATTGCGTGAGATCCATGAAGGGGACCGTGGTCACCACGCGGTTCAAAATCCTTGGTTGCCAAAGCGTTCCGCCATGGCTTTTATTGGTTGTTGCCCATGCGTCACGGAGGATCTGGTCAGGCGATGTGATGGTTGCCGAAGTTTTCTAGGCGTGCCCACATACCGGCCCAGGGAATTGAGGATGATTCCAATTACTTGGCGTTTTGCGACTTGAAATTTGGACATGGTGGGGCCTTTTAAAAGGCCCAAGGACAAGAAAACACATTTGCTGGTCGCATTGACAAGTTTACAAAATGGGTCGAGGCGAGAGCACATTAGCAAGTGTGATGCGCCACGGCGGTTGATTCATAAAAAGGGTGATCTTACGGTTTGGATTTCCTCATAGTATCATCACGGATAATGGCACCAATTTGTCCAAGGGTGCCATGAAAGAGTTTTGTGAACGTGAGCACATCCGCAGCGTTTCTTGATGGCCCACCCAGTCCAATGGTCAAGCGAGCAGGCTAATCGGGAGATCTTGAGAGGTATCAAACCCGGCTTATGGTCCCTTCTGAGAGGACGCCGGGTTGTTGGGTAGAAGAGTTATAAATACGTGATATGGAGTATCAATACTACCCCTAACAGATCCACCGGATACACACCGTTCTTTATGGTCTATGGAGCGGAGGTGGTCCTTCCCAGCGATATCCGTCATGATTCACCTCGCGTGGCAGCCTATGTTGAGGCGGATAAGCGAAGGCTGCGGCATGACACTTTGGATCGACCGGATGAGGAGCGAGATATGACGGCTGCTCGTTCGGGCGATTTACCAAGCAGGATCTTAAATCGGTATCACGATCGCGGGTTAAAACCAGAACCTTCGGGAAGGAGACTTGGTGCTTGGCTCATTCAGGACTGCAGACAGATATGCACAAGCTATCCCCACCTTGGGAAGGGCCTTTTGTGGTCGGCAGAATCTGCACTGTGGGTCATACTATCGATTGATGTTCGAGGCGAAAAAGACTCACGACGCGTCGAAGAGGAGACCAACAGGCCATGGAATATAGCTCATCTTCGGCCTTATTATACCTGAGCCATCGGCTCTACTTATGTACATATTATGACAATGTACATATTTTGAATCAAAGCTATAAACTGGAGCCTCGGCTAAAGCGGGGTATCCGTTCTGTAAAAATCCGGTTTGGGTACATGGAGAGATTGTTGCAAGGCAGCCTCCGGTTTAGCCCTTGATCTTGATTTTCAGAAGTTTTGTCATCTGGGGGCTTGGTCGTGTCCGAACCAATGCAACACCTTTTGATGGGCGAAAGCCACCAGATCACTTGGGGACATGGTCACGTCTGAACCAGTCACGCCTCTTGGTCGGCCTAAAGGTCATAGAGTCACTTGGGGGCTTGGTCGAACCCGAACCATTGCCATGCCACTTGATCGGCATATTGCCACGGTTTGATTGGGGCTGGCTGACTTGAACCGTAGCTACACCTTATGGGGAGCTTGGTCCTGTCCGACCATGGTAACACCATCTGATCGGCTCAGTAAAGCCTCTTCTTGCAAACAGTTTTATTATTGCCTGTTCTTCCATATTGGTTTCATCACTGTTATTTGATTTTTCTTGACCTTTTTAAACCGATAACATTTTTAAACCGGTTCAAGCTGTCAATTAAACGGAATTCGGTCCATTTTTAATCCGGAGATATTTGTTTCGGTTTGATTTTTTCTGTTAACATCCCATTAGGGAATGTGAGGGGCTTGTCATGACCCTAAGACAGTTTACACGGTAAACCGGCATTATAAACACAGGGGTTGTTTTTCCCTTTGTGGTAATGGTTTATACAACCTCCGCCTCAAGATTGGCTAAGCCAACTGCATGCCCGGACAATGGCGGTATTTTTGTATCACAAAATTTTGATCGTATACATCAATATTTTCTTATATAAATATATAGGCATCACAAGCCGGCTGGCAACATAAGCCGCCGTGGCGGTTTAAAGAACTTGTGATTGCAGGCAAAATGCATTGAAGGTTTCAATTATTCAAACCAAAGTATCAGCACCTCCGCGCAAAGGTTACAGACTAAGGGCATAAAGGCATGTTCAAAAACAAAGTGCTAGCTATGCTATTACAAAGCCTTCCAAGGCCCGGTGTTTCGCATGGCGTTGTGGCTAGCAGTTTCTGATGCATCGCCCGGCTTGGCGGGTTAAGCTTCCTCGCCGGGTTGACGTGAGGAAGAGGGGGCATCTGGCGTCGGTTCAACTTCTTCCTCTTCATCACCCAAAGGCCGGAAGTCGTTGGTGGACCAGTCAATCCGGGTTAAGGCACGAAGACAGCCTCTTCACTTATAAGCTCAGCGGATCAACGTCGAGGGCATAAGTGTGCTTACGGGTTGGGAACAAGGCTCACGCACTTCGGAATGACAAACTCCACCCGCTTGTTGTTCGCGTCGTAGAAAGAGCGGTGAACCGCCAGTTAACCTGCTTGCCGATTGACTTCGCGATGGACGCATCTCCTTTGTTATTCGTTTGAGGCATCATTATCAAAGGCTTCACCGTTCTCATGAGCGCTGGGAAACCCTTGGCTATGTCGGCGGATCAAGATCCGCTATCCACGCCTTAAGCGCGAGTTAGAAACGA
The DNA here is from genome assembly GCA_021605145.1 of Aegilops bicornis. NCBI lineage: Eukaryota > Viridiplantae > Streptophyta > Magnoliopsida > Poales > Poaceae > Aegilops > Aegilops bicornis. Next base: position 255,802,401 of record CM038670.1, on the reverse strand, counting down.
TGAGAGTGCGGCCGGGCGCGGATCGTTTCAACTCTTCAAGCTGCCCGGAACCATGGACAGCCGGTGAGCTGTGTTGTCGTCTGCGGCACATATGACTCATTGGCGCCGGTATACAACTGCTCAATCAGCGTGTAAGCGGCCTTGAGCTTCTTCCGCACATCGAGCCCGGATGAGCAATACGCTTGCCTGCACCGATTTCGGACAGCTCGGGTTAAACCGATGGAAATATCAAAGCAGGTGTACTCGGTGCAAATTTTCTTACCAAAGATGGCGAGAGGTCATGGCATGAACTTGGTGCTTTAGTCCGGTAAGCTCTTGATCACCGGTTTAAGAGCTGATTCAGCATCTTCCGCCGTTTTTTCAAACCGGCCTTCTCGGTGTCCTGTTGGCCCGCTTCGGATTTGTACCACTCCTTCACTGTTCCATAGTGGCCAAAGCAGTTTTCAATTCATCCTTGGCCTTGGTGGTTTACGCTTGTTGAGTTTCCAGTTAGCACGAAGGTCCTTGAGTTGCACGGTTTCTTGGTATATCTCATTACGGTAACAAAGGAAGCACGTTAGTTGTTCCATTATCAAGTCCCAAGCTCAATACAAGTATTCAACTTGGCACTTGGGGGCTAATGGCTAGTTGATCTCGGTTTGCTATGGGGATACAGAAATTAAGTCCTGGTTCAACTATGCTACGTTGAATCGACCCTTGGGGGCTACAGTACTGCAGTTTAAGGCGTATGGTTTCTATATAAAATTAAGTGCCGGTTCAACTATGCTAAGTTGAACCGACCCTTGGGGGCTACTATGCAGCAAAAGTACAAGGCATAAATCCTTACCTCATAACGGTCCTTCATGCGATTTACCAGACCGGCTTCAAAGTCACGGCTTGTGTAGAGCCGGTTCAGAAAGCCGGAGTGAAGTTCTTGTGCAGAAAGGTTGTCATAAGCTGATAGATCAGTTTTTCCCTTATCTTTGCTCATAGTAGTAGACTCGTCTCTGGTGCTGTGTTTTGCTAAAGCGACCAGTTGGCTAGGAGTGGTGTAGCCAGTGCCTGTCACAATAACATCATCATTTTTGATCGGGCTGGCAGATTGGTGGTCTTCTTGGGGCTTGGTGCCTTCGTACTCGGCTCGGCGGTTCAACAATTACGACCCGCTCTGTGGCGAACTTCGGTGGAGCAGGATGCGAGTTTCCACTTGGGTCTCGGTTCGATTCTGGCGGATCAGCGTTGTCGTCTTTGTATAACTCGCCGAGCTATTTTTAGCGACTTGAGGATTTTCGTGGAGTCCGCTGCAGGGGTCTTCTCCGGATCAACATCCGCAGAGGGTCAAGGATTTTCGCTTTTTACTCAAGCGAGCCTTGGTGCTGCGGTGTTGAGAATTAGAATAAGATAAACCGCCTAACGCAAATATAAACCGAATTGGCGGGACGAAGTATGGTGCTTACCTGCGGCAACTTTAAGCGGAGGCGATTGCGTGGTTGATGAACCGCCAGAGGAGTTGGAAGAGGCCTAATAATTGGTCGACGGATTGAGAGGACATCGGAAGAAGCCTTTTAAGGGATAACGCTTTTCGGAGAATAAATCACCTCACGGGCGACGCTTCCGGGTTGGCGTGTCTGGTAAACGGATGAGGTAATCTGTTGACCACTTTGTGCGGGTCGTGCAGGCGCTCTTCACTCTTTGTGTCTTGAAGGAAAGATTTGGATTCAAGTGAGCATAGGAATGAGATTTTTTCACTTTCCGGACGGCGCGACGAATTCTTTTAACCGACACGAGGTCGGATTCGGAAGAAAGAAAGATTACCTCGACATGGTCGGCATGGTCGCTTGACATCATCACAGGAGTTAAAATTGTCGGTAAAAGGAAAAATAAAAGGACAAACTACAAGTAAGAAGAAACACAAAGTGGAGAGCGGTTCTGGCGACCCCCTCATGAGGATATCAAGTTTTACCTCAACCACGATTCTTCGTCTTCCGCGGATCGAGAAGACTCGGCGGTTTCCTTTTGCCAGCCTTCTTGGTGGCCTTGGACTTTACACGCGGAGCCGGGCGGTTTGGTACGCCTTCGAGAAGGAGCTGTTAGCCCGAGAAGTAACAAGGATTAACATATATATATCAACAAGGCATTAATGGCGTAAAAGCGGTGGGTAGAGCCTATCATTGGCGGTTTGTTGGCAACGAGCGGAGCCAACCCGGTTTGGCTGCGAGCGAGATCGGTTCATCAAGCAGCCTCTTTCACGCCTCTGTGACTTCAAGCTCGATTATTGGTAGCTCGTGGCGTCTTTGAGGGTCTTGGAGGCTGCCGGTGTATTCGATGCATCAATCCGGGCGGCGGCTTAATGGCAAGATGCCCCAAGAAACCCGACATCGCACAAGGTCCACGCTTGATTAGTCCATTGGCCATTAGAGCCCGGAGTTTAATGATTTGAGGCGCAAAATTCTTCCGTTCATGGCGGTCAAACGTAAAGGCAGCGGATGATGGTTGCTAAGCGGTGAGGACGGTAACCGGCAAGGGATTCTCGTTGTCGAGCAAGCGGTGTTAAGCGGTAGAACCAGGTTTGGTTCCAATCTTTCGGATGGCTATGGTGTTTGGCGTGAGGAAAGTCTACTTCCTTCCTTTTCTGGATTGAAACACCGCCCAGCTCAGTGTTAGGACCATCCGAAAATTCTGTACGGCGGTTCAAGTGAAAGAAATCCCGGAACAGCTCCACAGATGGCTCTTCTTGAAGATAGACTTCACGGAAAACTTGGAAATTGCATATATTTGATACGGAGTTAGGACCAATATCCCGTGGATGGAGTTGAAAACTTGCAAGGACATCCGGAAGAATTTTGATCCGGTAGGCAGAATCGGTCTAAGTGCTGCACAAACACAATTACTTCTCGTTCTTGCGGATTGGGAGGGCATTCGTCACCCGGAACCCGCCAGTGGAGGACGTTTTTAGAAGCTAAAGCGCCTGTGGTGACGTATCCGTTGAGTTGCGTCTCAGTGATCTTAGACCGGACCCAATTGCAAGCTGAGAATTGTTTGGCCATTCCGGACGACTAAACTGCGAAAGGAAAGGAAAAGCGATTCACCGTTAAACGGTTCAGACACACTATACAATGTTAAGCTGGCGATTCGGGCAGCGGTTTCCAATTCGGTTTAGCGAGGACTAATGGAGTAGCGAATTGACTATCAAAAGTCAAACCGCCCAAAAGCGAAGCAGAACTGAAAAAATCTACTAAGTATGGAATGAAGCAGTTTTCACATTGAATGGAGGAAATTTGGATCTACCAAGATTGATGAAGAAAAACTTCTGCGACCTATGCAAGCCTCATAAAGGGCAAGAAGGTTAAATGCGTTCTAAAGCTGGAGGGTGCGAACAAAAGAAAGATGCATAAAGAGTTAAAGCGATGGCGGCGATCGCCACGACAGGGGCGTATGGTGCGGTTGAATGCGGCCATGGCGAGGAAGGTATGAGGAAATTAAGGCGAACACCTATGAACTCTGAGATGAACAGGACCTTGAGATCACGGATCCGAGGCGTAAAGAGGACCTTACGATCGCGTGAGAACCGCGGATGAGCGCCGAGAGCCTCTGGAACGATCAAAGGTTGATGCAGCTGGCAGCAGCCTTGGCCTTTCGAAGGTCGGAGGCGACGGCGGAGCTTGAGCTGAGGCGTCGCGAGGAAGAAGAAGCGCGAAGAAGAAGAGAAAGGGCCTGCCGGTCTATTTATAAGGAGACGGGATAATTAACAAAGCGCGAGAATTGAGGAGCCAAAAGCGGCAGACGGCGCAGCGGTCGCCTCGATTTTCGGGATGGCATTAAATGAAGGGAATCTTACTGTTCGGATTTCTTTATTAAAGACGATGTCAAGGTGCCCTGTGGCTGTGGTTGGAAGATGACGTCATGGCGGTTCGAGCAGACGGCGGTTTACGAAATATGAAGGGAGATTCAGAGTTTCCTGAAGATGTTGAAGATTAACATGAACCGGTTCATGTCAATCTGGGGCCTAATGTTGGGGATATAACTACTGGATATAAACCGCCACTGAAGGGGCAGGTTACCCTAAATCCATGATCAGGGCCCACGAAGGCACGAGGCCCAGAGCCCAGAGGCGGATTAGGATCCATAAGTGTAAACCGCCTTAGTCATGTAAACTTGTCTTGTAAGATAAGAAAGAAGAGACCGAGCGGACTCTGGTATGAGCGGATCGGGACTCTGTAGGCGGCCGGGCGTCAACCCGTGTATATAAGGGGATGACCGTGGCGGTTTAAAGACAGAACAATTCGAGGCTTAGGCGAAGGTATTGCTCCCTACTCGCCAAATCACATCAATCCCATCACAACTAGGCGTAGGCTTTACCTTCATCGAAGGGGCCGAACTAGTATAACTCCCGTGTCTTTGTGTCCGCTTTAACCCCTCTGAGTTAACCCGTACGATGGCCCTGCGACTAAGTCCTTTCACGAGGACATCTGCCGTGACAATTCCACGACAGTTACGCTGAGGTGTTCCAGGCGGCGTGAGTTGTGAAACGATTCCACATTCCCTTAAGTGTGTACCAAATTCGTGACTTAAATATTCTCCTCCACGATCTGATCGTAAGAACTTTATTTTTCGGTCACGTTGATTCTCTACCTCATTCTGAAATTCCTTGAATTTTTCAAAGGTCTCAGACTTGTGTTTCATCAAGTAGACATACCCATATCTACTCAAGTCATCAGTGAGAGTGAGAACATAACGATATCCTCTGCGAGCCTCAACGCTCATTGGACCGCATACATCGGTATGTATGATTTCCAATAAGTTGGTTGCTCGCTCCATTGTTCCGGAGAAGCGAGTCTTGGTCATTTTGCCCATGAGGCATGGTTCGCATGTGTCAAAAGATTCATAACCGAGAGACTCTAAAAGTCCATCGAATGGAGCTTCTTCATGCGCTTGACACCAATGTGACCAAAGGCGGCGATTACCACAAGTATGTGGGACTATCGTTATCAACTTTACACCTTTTGGTATTCACACTATGAATATGTGTAATATTACGTTCGAGATTCATTAAGAATAAACCATTGACCATCGGAGCATGACCATAAAACATATCTCTCATATAAATAGAACAACCATTATTCTCGGATTTAAATGAGTAGCCATCTCGCATTAAAGGAGATCCCGATACAATGTTCATGCTCAAACTTGGCACTAAATAACAATTATTGAGGTTTAAAACTAATCCCGTAGGTAAATGTAGAGGTAGCGTGTCGACGGCGATCACATCGACCTTGGAACCATTCCCGACGCGCATCGTCACCTCGTCCTTCGCCAGTCTCCGTTTATTCCGCAGCTCCTGCTGTGAGTTACAAATGTGAGCAACGACACCGGTATCAAATATCCAAGAGTTACTACAAGTACTGGTAAGGTACACATCAATTACATGTATATCAAATATACCTTTAGTGTTGCCTGCCTTCTTGTCCGCTAAGTACTTGGGGCAGTTCCGCTTCCAGTGGCCCTTCGCTTAGCAATAAAAGCACTTTCGGTCTCAGGGCTTGGGTCCATTCTTTGACTTCTTCCCAAGAATCGGCTTACGGGCGCGGCAACATCTTTGCCGTCCTTCTTGAAGTTCTTCTTACCCTTGCCCATACGGAACTTAGTGGTTTTATTAACCATCAACACTTGATGTTCTTTCTTGATTTCAACCTCTCGACTTGAAAGATTGAGAATATTTCAGGAATGGTCTTCACCATCCCACGCATATTGTAGTTCATCACAAAGCTCTTGTAGCTCGGTGGAGCGTGAAGGATTACATCAATGACCGCCTCGTCCGGGAGGTTAATGTCCATTGGGACAGCGGTTGTGCAACCCAGACATTTTGAGTATGTGCTCACTAACAAAACTGTTTTCCTCCATCTTACAACTATAGAACTTGTCGGAGACTTCATATCTCTCGACCCGGGCATGAGCTTGGAAAACCATTTTCAGCTCCTCGAACATCTCATATGCTCCGTGTTGCTCAAAAGCGCTTTTGGAGCCCGGTTCTAAGTCAGAAACATGCCGCACTGAACGAGGGAGTAATCATCAGCACAAGACTGCCAAGCATTCATAATGTCTTGGTTCTCTTGGATGGGTGCTTCACCTAGCGGTGCTTCTAGGACATATTGTTTCTTGGTTGCTATGAGGATGATCCTCAGGTTCCGGACCCAGTCCGAATAGTTGCTGCCATCGTCTTTCAGCTTGGTTTTCTATAGGAACGCGTTGAAGTTCATGGTGACATGAGCGTTGGCCATTTGATCTACAAGACATTTTGCAAAAGTTTTTAGACTAATGTTCAAGATAATTAAGTTCATCTAATCAAATTATATAATGAACTCCCACTCAGATTTGACATCCCTCTAGTCATCTAAGTGTTACATGATCCGAGTCGACTAGGCCGTGTCCAGATCATCACGTGAGACGGACTAGTCATTGTCGGTGAACATCTCCATGTTGATAGTATCTTCCATCGACTCATGTTCGACCTTTCGGTCTCTTGTGTTCCGAGGCAATGTGCGTACATGCTAGGCTCATCAAGTTAACCTAAGTGTTTTGCATGTGTAAAACTGTCTTACACCCGTTGTATGTGAGCGTAAGAATCTATCACACCCGATCATCACGTGGTGCTTGAAACGACGAACTTTAGCAACGGGCGCACGATTAGGAGAACACTTTCTTGAAATTATTATAAGGGATCATCTTATTTACTGCCGTCGTTCTAAGTAAACAAGATGCATAAACATAATAAACATCACATGCAATTATATATAGTAGTGACATGATATGGCCAATATCATATAGCTCCTTTGATCTTCATCTTCGGGGCTCCATGATCATCTTGTCACCGGCATGACACCATGATCTCCATGAAGTTGCTCGCCAACTATTACTTCTACTACTATGGCTAACACGTTTAGCAATAAAGTAAAATAATTTACATGGCGTTTCTCAATGACACGCAGGTCATACAAAAAATAAAGACAACTCCTATGGCTCCTGCCGGTTGTCATACTCATTGACATGCAAGTCGTGATTCCTATTACAAGAACATGATCTCATACATCACATATATATCATTCATCATTCATCACAACTTTGGCCATATCACATCACAAAACACGTCCTCTAATTGTTGTTGCAAGTTTTTACGTGGCTGCAATAGGGTTCTAGCAAGAACATTTCTTACCTATGTGAAAGCCACAACGTGATTTGTCAACTTATATTTACCCTTCATAAGGACCCTTTTCATCGAATCTGCTCCAACTAAAGTGGGAGAGACAGACACCCGCTAGCCACCTTATGCAACTAGTGCATGTCTGTCGGTGGAACCTGTCTCACGTACGCGTCACGTGTAAGGTCGGTCCGGGACGCTTCATCCCACAATACCGCTGAAGCAAGATAAGACTAGTAGCGGCAAGAAAGTTGGCAACATCTCGCCCACAACAAATTGTGTTCTACTCGTGCAAAGAGAACTACGCATAGACCTAGCTCATGATGCCACTTGTTGGGGAGCGTTGCATAAAATAAAATTTACCTCGTTCACCAAGCTCCATCTATGAGTTCATCTAGCAACGAGTGAGAGATGCATCTACATACCCTTTGTAGATCGCGTCTTGAAGCGTTCAAGAGAACGGGGTTGAGGAGTCGTTCTCGTCGTGATCCAAATCACCGGCGATCCTAGCGCCGAACGGACGGCACCTCCGCGTTCAACACACGTACGGTCAGCGTGACATCTCCTCCGTCTTGATCCAGCAAGGGGAAGGGAGGTTGATGAAGATCCAAAGAAGACGACGGCGTGGTGGTGGATGCAGCAGTACTCCGGCAGGGCTTCGCCAAGCAACTGGGGAGGAGGAAGAGGTGTAGCAGGGGAAGGGAGGCGCCAAGTGCAAGGGTGCGGCTGCCCTCCCTCCCCACCTCTATATATAAGGTCCCCAGGGGGGCGCCGGCCCTAGGAGATGGGATCTCCTAGGGGGGCGGCGGCCAAGGGGGTTGGAGTGCCCCCCAAGGCAAGTGGGCGCCCCCCCAGGGTTCCCAACCCTAGGCGCAAAGGGGCTCAGAAGCGCACCAGCCCACCAGGGGCTGGTTCCTCCCACTTCAGCCCATGGGGCCCTCCGGGATAGGTGGCCCCACGGTGGACCAGGACCCTTCCGGTGGTCCCAGTACAATACCGAGTGACCCAAAACTTTCCCGATGGTCAAACAGCACTTCCTATATATAATTCTTTACCTCCGGACCATTCCGGAACTCCTCGTGACGTCCGGGATCTCATACGGGACTCGAACAACTTTAGGTTTGCTGCATACTCATATTCATACAACCCTAAGCCACCGAACCTTAAGTGTGTAGACCCTACGGGTTTGGGAGACATCTGGAGACATGACCGAGACGGCTCTCCGATCAATAACCAACAGCGGGATCTGGATACCCATGTTGGCTCCCACATACTCCTCGATGATCTCATTGGATGAAACCACGATGTCGAGGATTCAAGCAACCCCGTATACTATTCCCTTTGTCAGACGGTATGTTACTTGCCCGAGATTCGATCGTCGGTATCCCAATGCCTCGTTCAATCTCGTTACCGGCAAGTCACTTTACTCATACCGTAATGCATGATCCCGTGACCAAACACTTGGTCACTTTGAGCTCATTATGATGATGCACTACCGAGTGGGCCCAGTGATACCTCTCCGTGTCTGAGTGACAAATCCAGTCTCGATCCGTGTCAACCCAATGAGACACTTCGGAGATACACGTAGTGCACCTTTATAGTCACCCGATTACGTTGTGACGTTTTGTAAACCCAAAGCACTCCTACGGCATCAAGGAGTTACACGATCTCATGGTCTAAGGAAAAGATACTTGACATTGGAAAAGCTCTATCAAAAGCGAACTACGAACTTGTGCTATGCTTAGGATTGGGTCTTTGTCCATCACATCATTCTCCTAATGATGTGATCCGTTATCAATGACATCCAATGTCCATAGTCGAAACCATGACTATCTATTGATCAACGAGCTAGTCAACTAGAGGCTCACTAGGGACATGTTGTGGTCTATCTATTCACACGTGTATTACGATTTCCGGATAATACAATTATAGCATGAATAAAAGACAATTATCACGAACAAGGAAATATAATAATAATCCTTTTATTATTGCCTCTAGGGCATATTTCGAACAGCTAAGCCCCCGAGTGGGAGGTTTGCTCTCCACTCGGTAGGATTTTTCAAACTTAGGCAAGTACTGGACTGCAGCTAAGCCCCCGAGTAGGAGGTTTGCTCTCCACTCGGTAGGATTTTTCAAACTTAGGCAAGTCTTTGGACTGCAGCTAAGCCTCCAAGGAGGATTTTGTGTAAGTAGCTCTGAAGGGGAAGGCAACAGTCGACCTGTACCTCGCCGTCCTTGCAAAGCACACATTGTATTAAATACTTAGGCGAGTACTTGGATTGCAGCTAAGCCCCCGAGTGGGAGGCTGGCTCCACACTCGGTAGGATTTTCAAACTTAGGCGAGTACTTGAACTGCAGCTAAGCCCCCGGGTGGGAGGCTGGCTCCACACTCGGTAGGATTTTCAGATACTTAGGCGAGTACTTGGACTGCAGCTAAGCCCCTGAGTGGGAGGCTTGCTCGCCACTCGGTAGGATTTTCAGATACTTAGGCGAAATGGATTCGCAGCTAAGCCCCCGAGTGGGAGCCTGGCTCTCCACTCGGCAAGGTTTTCAGATACTTAGGCGAAACGGATTCGCAGCTAAGCCCCCGAGTGGGAGGCTGGCTCTCCACTCGGCAGGATTTTCAGATACTTAGGCGAGTACTTGGACTGCAGCTAAGCCCCCGAGTGGGAGGCTGGCTCGCCACTCGGGAGGATTTCCAGATACTTAGGTAAAACAGATTACAGCTAAGCCCCCAGTGGGAGGCGGCTCTCCACTCGGCGAGGTTTTCGGATACTTAGGTGAAAGCGGATTGTTAGCTAAGCCCCCGAGTGGGAGGTTGGCTCTCCACTCGGCAGGGATTTTTTTACAAACTTAGGCGAATCAGGTTCGCGGCTAAGCCATCCACTGGGGGAAATTTCTTATGTAAACGAAAAGTATTAACAATCACTGGGAAAATTATAACATTCTTTGATAAACAAACTATAGAGGTACTTTTATTACATCTCACCCGAGTGAGTTTTTAAGTATAAAAGGGGCGGAGCAGCTCCGCATTCCAGGCTCGAGGCTCATCGATCTGGCATTCGACGTTGTAGAGATGATAAGCTCCATTGTGGAGAACTCTGGTGACGATGAAGGGACCTTCCCAAGTGGGAGCGAGTTTGTGTGGTTTCTGTTGATCCACTCGGAGGACCAAGTCCCCTTCTTGAAAGGCTCAGCTCTTCACATTTCTGGCATGGAATCGACGCAAGTCCTGCTGATAGATGGTCGAGCGGATCAGGGCCATCTCTCTCTCCTCTTCAACGAGGTCGACTGCATCTTGCCGGGCTTGCTTCGCTTGACTTGAGTATAGTTCGACTCAGGCGCATTGTGAAGCAGGTCACTCGGCGAGCTGCTTCAGCTCCATAGACCATAAAGAATGGAGTTCTTCCGATCGGCGATTAGGAGTGGTCCTTAATCCCCAAAGAACCAACGGAAGTTCGTCGACCCAGGCTCTGCTGCATGCTTGAGATCACGCATCGGTCGAGGTTTGATCCTTTGAGAATTATACCATTTGCTCGTTCGCTTGTCCATTCATTGGGGTGAGCAAGCTGAAGCATAGTCGACTTCGCGTGCCACGAGGCGCAAAAAGCTTTGAACTTGTCGGAATCAAAGTTTGACCCATTGTCGATGATGATGCTTGTGCGGAACTCCATATCTGAATATCAACTCTCCGATGAAGCCGATAGCGATTCTGCGCATCAAGGTTCTTGATAGGTTTAGCGTCGATCCACTTCATAAACTTGTCGATTGCCACAAGCAAATGGGTGAAACCTTTTGCCGGTTCTCGATGGTCCAATCATATCCAACCCCAAACAGCAAAAGAGACGGAGCGAGTGGAATGGTCTTCAATCTTTGGCGGGTTTGTGTGACATATTGAGTAGAACCGACATCCTTCACACTTGTCGACTATTTCCTTTGCCATTTCATTTGCTTTTGGCGGTAAAATCCCGCTCGGTATGCTTTAGCCACGATGGTCCGAGGAAGGGCGCATGGTGACCACAGGTCACCGAGTGGATATCATCAAGAATTATCGACCTTCTTACGGCGTTATGCACTTACGGGCGACTCGATCACGCTTTCTCTGAATAACTGTCCCTTGATCACAGTAAAGGCCTTGGATCGGCGGACGATCTGTCTAGCCTCTTCTTCGTTCTCCGGGAGCTCTTTCCTCAGGATATACGCGATGTATGGTACTGTCAAGTTGGGAGTGATGACCACGACTTCCATTATTAGGTCGACCACTGCTGGGACCTCAACTTCAGTCGGATCAGTGGCACTTTTTGCCTGTGGAGCTTCTTCAGTGAAAGGATCCTCTTGAATCGACGGTGTGCGGATGTGCTCCAAAAACACATCCTTTGGGAATGGCTTCCCTCTTGGACCCTATTTTCGCCAAATCATCGCCAGACTTGATTTTTGATCGGGGTAAATGATGAAGCTCTAACCCTCAAACTTCTTCTCTAGCCTCCTCAACGCATTACGGTAACCGGTCATGGCATTTGGACTTGACGTCCCACTCCTTCATCACACGATTAACCACTAGATCCGAGTCGCCATAAACCATGAGGCTGACGGATGCCGAGTGAAATGGCCATATGCAACCCATACAAGCGATTAGCCCGTATTCTGCTTCATTGTTGGAAGAATCAAAGTGAATCTGGAGCACATATAAAGCTTATCTCCTCGGGGAAACCAATACTACCTCAAAGACCGGAACCATTCAGCATCTTGGAACCATCAAAGAACATAGTCCGATTGCTTCGAGTGAACTTGAGTCGATGGCATTGTTCAATCCACTCGGCGATGAAATCTGCTATTGCTTGGGACTTGATGGCTTTCTTTGCCTCAAACTTGATACCAAGGGAAGAAGTTCAATCGCCCATTTAGCCACTCGACCGATTCGTCTACATTGTGCAATATCTCGATAATGGGCGTCGGCGGCGGCGTAATGGAATGATCGAGGAAGTAATGAGCAACCTTCTTGGCGGTCATATAAATCCCATACACAAGCTTACGATAATGAGGGTATCTTTGCTTTGGCCAGGTTAATACTTGAAAGATAATATCTTTGGGTGCTAAACTTTGAAGGCCTTTCCTTCCTCTTCCCGGCTCGAGTAAGTATTATCGGCGACTTGTCTGTGGCTGCAATGTAAAGCGACAGCGGGTCCTTCTTGATTGGGGCAGCAAGCACCGGCTGGAGTGGAGAGCGAGCTTTGAGCTCTGCAAGCGCTGCATCGACTTGAGGAGTCCACTCGAACTTGTCGACTTCTTCATCAATCGGTAAAGAGGCAATGCCTTTTCACCGAGGCGAGAGATGAATCGACTTAAAGCGTCAAGCGTCCGATGAAAGCTCGGACGCCGTGCACCGCGCAGGCGTTTCATTCGGAGTATAGTGCCAACTTTTACGGGTTAGCATCGATTCCTCGTTCGAAGCGAAAACCGAGTAACTTTCCGCCGGGAACTCCGAATGTGCACTTTGATGGATTAAGCGATATCATACCTCCCGAGATTGGCAAATGTTTCAGCAAGGCGGTCAACAGGTCGGAACCTTTCGTGACTTGACCACAATGTCATCCATGTATGCTTCCACATTCGGTGATTTGGTGAGTACACATACGAATAATCCTCATGAGCGTGGCTCCGGCATTCTTGAGGCGAATGGCATGGTGACATAACATAAGCACCGAATGGAGTGATGAAAGCTGTTTTGATCTCGTCGGTCCATCTGAGACGAATCTGATGGTACCCGGAATATGCGTCTAAGAAAGACAACGCTCACATCCAGCGGTCGAGTCGACTATTTGGTCGATCACGGGGAGAGGAAAATGATCTTCGGGCAGGCCCGATTGATATGTTTGAAGTCGATGCACATGCGCGATGAATTGTCCTTCTTAGGGACCATGACAACATTGGCGAGCCACTCGGAGTGGTAAATCTCTCGGATAAACTCTGCTGCTAAGAGCCGAGCCACCTCCTCGCCAATGGCCTTTCTCTTCTGGACGGCGGACCGTCGAAGATGTTCTTTGATAGGTTTAACTTTTGAGTCGACTCGCAGACGATGCTCAGCCAGTCCCCTGGGAACACAAGTCATGTTAGCAGGCTTCCATGCAAAGATGTCCCAGTTCTCACGGAGGAACTGGATGAGCGCTTCTTCCTATTTGGAGTCGAGTGTTGTTGAGATGTGATTCGGAGCAGCATTGGGATCAGTCGGATGAATATGAACCTGTTTCGTCTCTCCGGACGACTGAAATGCTGACTCTGTGGCGGGCTTCTTGGCTCGCAACAAATCACTCGGGTCTGCAGTTTTCTGGTACTCTTGCAGCTCGACCACTGCCATCTGAGCATCAACGATCTTGGAGCCTTTCTGGAAACACTCTTCTGCCTTTTTCCGATTGCCAGGGACAGTGATCACACCTTTGGGACCTGGCATCTTCAGCTTGAGGTACACATAACATGGTCGAGCCATGAAACGCGCATATGCGGCCTCCCGGGATAGCGTGATAAGCGCTCTGAAAATCCACGACCTCAAAGGTCAACTTCTCCTTCACGAAAATTCTTGGAGTCACGAGAAAACCACATCGAGAGCAATTTGGCGAGTGACTCAGCCTTCTTTCCGGGAATGACTCCATGGAAGCTCATGTTCTTTGGTCTTTGAGTGCGGACATCGGAATGCCCATCCCTTTCAGCGTCTCTGCATACAATATGTTCAGCCACTACCACCATCCATCAAAACCTTAGTTAGTCGAGTGCCTTGACGGTAGGGTCGACTCCTGGCAACGCGTGCCTCCCAGGGGTGGCTATGTGTGTTGGGTGATCAGACTGGTCGAACGTGATGGCGGTCCGCGACCATTTCTGGTAACTGGGTGTCGCCGGAGCGACCATATTCACTTCGCGGTTGATAACTTTCAATAGAATTTTGCTTTCAACGTCAGCAAAAATCATCAGAGTGGAATTGACCTGAGGGTATCCACCATCACTATCTTCCTTGTCCTCAACTTTGTCCGACTCCTTCTCCTTGTCTTTGAGCTGCTTCCCCTGGAACTACTGAATCAAGAGCCGACACTGTCGAGTGGTATGCTTTGGGTAAATGAGTTTACCCTCTTCATCTTTCTTCGTGTGAATGTGACATGGCAAATCCAACACATCATTTCCATCTTGGTCTTTCACCTTCTTGGGGTTCCAAGGTCCCTTGGGTTTCCCCTTGAACTTCCACAGAGTCACGGCCAAGGCTTCTCCGAGCAGTGGCTCGGCTTTCCGCTTTTGCTTCTGACTGGAGTTCCCTCCGCCGGTTTCATTAGCGGCTGACTTGTACTTGCCACTCCGGAGTCGATCCTCTTCTTCACCATTGGCGTACTTGGTGGCAATCTCCATCATTCGACTCAGGGTCATGTCTCCTGTCCGACCGAATTTCAGACTCAACCTCTGTTCTTAACCCCTTCCTTGAAGGCACAGACTGCCTGATGATCAGATACATTCTCTACTGTGTGGTGCAAAGTGATGCATCTCTGGATGTAATACCTTAGAGTTTCATTCGACTTCTGGACACACGACTGCAACTCTATCAACCCTACTGGTCGCTTGCAAGTTCCTTCAAATGTCCTGACAAACACTCGGGCCAGATCTTCCCAAGTGTAAATCTTTCTTTGGGTGCTAAGCGATTCAGCCATGCTCTGGCCGATCCCTCCAACATAAGTGGCAGGTGTTTCATGGCCACTTCATCATTGCCGCCGCCGATCTGAACAGCCACTCGGTAGTCCTCAAGCCAAGTATCTGGCTTAGACTCACCGGTGAACTTACTGACTCCAGTCGCCAACCTGAAATTGGGAGGAATCACCGCGGCTCTGATGGCTCTGCTAAAACACTCTGGTCCTAAGACGTGTACTCTGTCGCTGATGGGTGCATTTCTGTCATGACCTTCACGGTTAGCTCTGTTCCTGTCGACCAGACCTTGAACGATGACGGATCTCGCATCAAAGCCTGGTTCCACAGGGGTCGATTGGAATCCTTTGCCCAACACTATCTTTGGCGTCTGTCATCTTCTTTGCCGGCGATATGACCCACCCCTTGGGGAGGAGTGGGCACTCGACGTCGATCATCACGATCGAATCGGTCCTCATACTGATCACGCCGGCCTCCATGTCCCTCACGCCTCGGGGGCGATCTTGGGCTATGTGCCGACTGGACTGTATTCGCAGCGACGGATCTGCTCTGAATCCTATTTCACGACTGCGATCTGACTGAATTCTGATCTCCTGCTGCGGAACAAATCTACGATCGAGGTAAGCCCTGCCCGACATCCATTGGGAAGGCTGAATGGACTACGCTATACGGGCTGCGTTGCTAGATTCTGAATGGGAGTTCGGTATACCTGAGTTGGTTGTGGAAAGAGTTGACATCGGTGGACGATGGGACCCATTATTGCGCTCGTTCATCGAGCACTTTCGCTGGAGATTTTCGGTCAGTGCGCTCAGCCAAGTTGGCCAAACGCGCATCTTTTAAGGCACGGGCCTCGGGGGTTTCTCCAACGATAGGAGTGTGAAGCGCATCCATGTTCCGGCGGCGGAGCTCCTCCCTCTGCAGCGAAGTGAGGGGCTCGGGTTGGTACTCTTCGTGAGCCTGCGCCGGCTCACCTCCGCCAATGCCTCCGTCGGTGCGGGGGAAACCAGGAGGACTGCGTGGTCCGTCGACCATCAGAACCTCCGCGGGATCGCTCTTTGTCGCCTTTTCGAGATCACGATCTCTGCGGAGCGGTCGACAGATCGAGCAGTAGTAGAGATTAAATCGGGCTCGATTACGCGACTTAGGGAGTGGCCGCTGGCGGGCCACCACGTGCCTCACCCTGCTGAAGCCTCGATCGGCCAAAGCGCTTGCGCCCGGCGAGGCCCGGGAGGAGGGCGGCACAAGAGCCGACCATACTAGGTCGGCGGCTGCGCGGAGGACGCCTTGTGACGACGCCTTGGCAAAGTCGTTGCCCGCGGACGGAGTGCGTCAACGTCGAGTGGAGCCTCCTGCAACCAAGCGGAGTCGTCGGCGATGCTGCGTGGAGCGCTGAGATGGATCTCGCGGCCCTCAACCAAAACTCCGCCTGAAACCATGATGAATGGGATCGGAAAAACGCAACTTCTCCAACAAGTCGCTAAGACACCTGCCCCACGGTGGGCGCCAACTGTCGTGGTTCTAAGTCTGACAGTAGAATGGGGGGTAGGTATGGAGAGGCAAGATCCTAGCTATGGAGTAGTTGTATACGCAAGATGTTTACGAGTTCGTGCCCTTCACGGAGGAAGTAACAGCCCTACGTCTCGGAGCCGGAGGCGGTGTTGTATTATGTGCGTATGAGTTACAAAGGTGCGAACCCACAGCGAGGAGGGGTGGCTTATATAGAGTTTGCGGACCCCTCCGGCCCTCGATTATCTTGAGGTTAAAGGTACATTAAGATAGGGGAGTTACTTGGTAGCGCCCACATAAAGTGCTATGATGACCATAAAAGCTACTTAATGACCGACCGTTTGTGTGCGGATCGGCTTTAGATCTCTGGCGGTCGAGTGGTTTGGCTTCATGGTCGAGTGTCTTCCAGTTGGTCGAGTGAAACCCTTCCTGGTCGACTGAAAGGTAGTTTCTTCTAGAGATGTCCTTGGGGAGGGTGTCTTAGACAGGTCCATGACCCTACCCTAGGTACATGACTTCATCAGTCGCGGCTCACCGCTCTCTCTGTCGACCATCGTCGCCGCCTCCGGTAGCTGGACGACCTCGCTGCTGATTGTAGCATGTCCTGATTTGCTGCAATCCGTGTCGTTGTTTTGCAGCATGATGGGCCCCTATGTTCGCCGCGACCCGCCATGGCTGCACACATTCTCGTCGATGTTTGTGTTGGCTGGTTCGTAGTAATGCACCGCCGGCATTCACGGCACCACTGTTTGCAGCTTTTCTAGCCGACGTTTGCATCTTTTCTGTGGTCGCTGGTTGCAGCTCGCCCCTGTGCCTCACCCTATCACCAAGCATTTGATGGTTCCAGAAATCCATCTCACATATTGGAGCAAAAATTTCGCCGGTTCTAGCACCTCCGCGATTGCTCACCGCCGTGGATGCAACATCTCTAGTCACTGGTTCCAGCAAAAAAAATTCAGTCCTGACACCTCCCCATGACTGCTCACCGCCATGGATGCATCATCCTAAAAAATGGTTCCAACTCGCCAGTTCCAGCAAAAATTTCACTGGTTCCAGCACCCCCACGGTGCTTAATCGTACCAACGATGGTGGGTGGTTCCCGCAACGACTGATGCAGGTTGCAGCAAGCCTTGTTATCCCAGACTTGGAGCATCACAGTAAATATTGCCACCGGCATTTCCAACATCCAGCTGAGAGTGGAGGAAAAAAGGTGTGAGGCAACGGTTGCTGGGACAGCTGTTAGGGCATGTCTCTCTCTAAGTAGTTTTGGTGATTGATGGCAATGCTTTTGCGGACTAATCATGTGCGTTGAGTATTTCAGAGATACATTCATTGGCACGAGACAATTCTTTCCCCTTAGAGCTTTAAGTGAAGACGATGTAGTCTCTTGCGTTTCGGTTTTGGTGGACTTGAGTCGTAGGAGACACCGTACTATCAAGAGAATTACGTATTGGAAAGGCAAGGGTGGAATCAACATGTACATTTCATTTTTGCACCCCCAGCTCCTTTCCTCTCCTTGGAGTTTACCATTTTAATGGAAGTGGAGATTGTGAGGTGCTAGCGGTAGTATCGCCGCCAGGGCGGTAGTACCGCCTATGGTCCTCAAGCGGCAGTACCACTGTCCTACAGCGGTAGTACCGCTCAGGTGCATCGGCGGCAGTACCGTCCTGGTTCGGCAGCACTACCGCCTCTATTAGAGGGCGCCTCTCCTCGTGTCGGGTTGTGCGGCAGTAGTAGTGGTAGTACCGCTCCTGAGGGGTAGTACCGCGGCTACCACCGCTACTAGTGCCGCCCATACCCTCTCTCTCTCTTTCGTTCTCCCTCCTATGCCTCTGCTCTCTCGGTCTCATGGTCGTGGCTGGGTCATGATAGTACCACTGCTACCAGCGATAGTACCACTCCACTGAGCAGTAGTACCGCGCTGTGCAGGCTGAAGAGGGGATAACGGTTGGATGAGTTCCCCCACTATAAAAGGAGGTCTTCTTCTCCAATAAGACTTACCTCTTTTCCCCCAAGCTCCATTGTTGCTCCAAAGCTCATTTTTGCCCGATCTCTCTCCCTAGCCAATCAAACTTGTTTATTTTTTAGGGATCGGTTGAGAAGGCCTGGATCTACACTTCCACCAAGAGAAATTTGATTTCCCCCACTAATGCCTTGCGGATCTTGTTACTCTTGGGTGTTTGAGCACCCTAGGTGGTTGAGGTCACCTCAGAGCCACAATCCATTGTGGTGAAGCTCCGTGGTATCATTGGGAGCCTCCAATCAAGTTGTGGAGATTGCCCCAACCTTGTTTGTAAAGGTTCGGTCGCCACCTTCAAGGGCACCACTAGTGGACACGACAGCTCGCATTGTGTGAGGGCGTGAGGAGAATACGGTGGCCCTAGTGGGTTCTTGGGGAGCATTGTGCTTCCACACCGCTCCAACGGAGATGTACTTCCCCCAAAGGGAAGGAACTTTGGCAACACATCCTTGTCTCCACCGGCTGCACTTGTGGTTATCTCATCCCTTTACTTTGTGCAAGCTTTTATTGTGTTGTATCATTTGCGTGCACTTTGTTGTTGTGGTTGTTTGCATCATATAGGTTGTTCACCTAGTTGCACATCTAGATAACTTATTTGTTGCTAAACCTAATTTGTGAAGAAAAGCTAAAAATTGGTAGTTGCCTATTCACCCCCCTTCTAGTCAATCATATCGATTCTTTTAACAGCTCATGGCGGTCTTGCACTGGGCATGGCCATGAATCAGGCCAAGGAGTTGGGAAGAAGAAGTGAAAAGAGGAAGAGAATTGCAACCACGATGCAAGGGGGGATGAGTGGAGGAGAGCTGTGAATGAAGAGACAAGGATGACACTTAAGCGGTGCGTGAGACCCACCAGCCTGTGTGGCACCACATGTGATGGTCTTGAGCACGAATCACCCACACGATTGAAGGGCCCATTTGTGACCGACGGGTCACTTTGGTTAGTCGACCAAAAGCGGTCATTTACCTAGGATTTATGACAGTCGGAACACGGCGGCCATGGGGGTCAACCCAATTACAATAGTTGCTCCCCGCTAGAAGGATCATGCATGACTTTAGCCTTATAAAAGAGTGAAAAGGTAAAGCTAAATGAAAAGTGAAAAGCATCGGTACTAAAGGTAACTCAAACAACGACAGGTGAATGCCTACCAGTGGTTCATTTGGAGACCTATGGACACAGATGACTTGCCAACACGCGAAGCGGTAAGTAGGCCTAATAGCCATACAATTTGGCAAATTGCGTCATGATACGTCCATTTTGCATCATGCTTTTATATCGATATTTATCGCATTATGGGCTGTTATTTCACGTTATGTCACAATACTTATGGCTATTCTCTTTTATTTTACAAGGTTTACATGAAGAGGGAGAATGGCAATTTGGAATGCAGAAATTTGGAAAAGGAGAAAATATTGGAGACCTATTCTGCGCAACTCCAAAAGTCACGAAACTCCACGAAATATCTTAAAATAAATAAAGAAAAATCGTCGCCAAAGATGAAGGCCAGGGGCCCACACCGCTCACGAGGGTGGGGCGCCCCTAGGGCGCACCCCTACCTCGTGGGCCCCTGGTGGCTCTCTGACGCCCATCTTCTCCTATATGAAGTCTTTCGTCAAGAAAAAATAGGAAGCAACCTTTCGGGACGAGACTCCGCCACGAGGCGGAACCTTGGCGGAACCAATCTAGGGCTCCGGCAGAGCTGTTCTGCCGGGGACACTTCCCTCCGGGAGGGGGAAATCATCGTCATCATCATCACCAACGCTCCTATCATCGGGGGAGGGCAATCTCCATCAACATCTTCACCAGCACCATCTCCTCTCAAAACCCTAGTTCATCTCTTGTATCCAATTCTTGTCTCCAAGTCCAGGATTGGTGCTAGTAGGTTGCTAGTAGTGTTGATTACTCCTTGTAGTTGATACTAATTGGTTTATTTGGTGGAAGATCATATGTTCAGATCCTTTATGCATATTATTACCCCTCTGATTATGAACATGAATATGCTTTGTGAGTAGTTATGTTTGTTCCTGAGGACAAGGGAGAAGTCTTGCTATTAGTAGTCATGTGAATTTGGTATTCGTTTGATATTTTGATGAGATGTATGTTGTCTAGCCTCTAGTGGTGTTATGTGAACGTCGACTACATAACACTTCACCATTATTTGGGCCTAGAGGAAGGCATTGGGAAGTAATAAGTAGATGATGGGTTGCTAGTGTGATGTAAGCTTAAACCCTAGTTTATGCGTTGCTTCGTAAGGGCTGATTTGGATCCATATGTTTCATGCTATGGTTAGGTTTACCTTAATACTTTTGTTGTAGTTGCGGATGCTTGCAATAGAGGTTAATCATAAGTGGGATGCTTGTTCAAGTAAGAACAGCACCCAAGCACGGGTCCACCCACATATCAAATTATCAAAGCACCGAATGCGAATCATATGAGCGTGATGAAAACTAGCTTGACGATATTCCCATGTGTCCTCGGGAGCGCTTCCTATTATAAGAGTTTGTCCCGGCTTGTCCTTTGCTACAAAAAGGATTGGGCCACCTTGCTGCACCTTATTTACTCTTTTTACTTGTTGCTCGTTACAATTTACCTTATCACAAAACTATCTGTTACCACTTATTTCAGTACCTGCAGAGAATACCTTGCTGAAAACCACTTATCATTTCCTTCTGCTCCTCGTTGGGTTCGACACTCTTACTTATCGAAAGGACTACGATAGATCCCCTATACTTGTGGGTCATCAAGACTTTTCTGCCGGCGTTGCCGGGGAGTGTAGCGCCTTTGGTAGGTGGAATTTGGTAAGGAAAATTTTATATAGTGTGCTGAAATTTACTGTCACTTGTTACTATGGAAAGTAATTCTCTGAGGGGCTTGTTCGGGGTATCTTCACCCCGTCAAGAGAGCAAAAAAGTTGCTCCTCAACCTACTTAACCTATTGAAAATGAAACTCCTTTTGAATTTCCTTGGTATGATGGAAAACTGCTAGCTAATCCTTTTACGGAGATGGAACAAAGCATCTGATGAGCACTTAATATATGTGGATGAAGTTTGTGGATTATTTAAGCTTGCAGGTATACCCGATGACGTTGCTAAGAAGAAGGTCTTACCTTTATCTTTGAAGGGAGACGCATTGACATGGTATAGGCTATGTGATGATACGAGATCATGGAACTATAAAGGATTGAAATTGGAATTTCATCAAAAGTATTACCCTATGCATCTTGTTCATCGTGATCGCAATTATATATATAAATTTTGGCCTCGCGAAGGAGAAAGCATCGCCCAAGCTTGGGGGAGGCTTAAATCAATGTTATAATCATGCCCCAATCATGAGCTCCCAAGAGAAATAATTATTCAAAGTTTTTATGCTCGGCTTTCTGATAACAATCGCACCATGCTCGATACTTCTTGTGCTCGCTCTTTTATGATCAAGACTATTGAATTCAGATGGAATTTATTGGATAGAATTAAGCATAACTACGAAGATAGGGACCTCGGCGAAGGTAAGGAGTCAGGTATGATACCTAAGTTTGATTGTGTTAAATCTTTCATGGATACCGATATTTTCCGTAAGTTTAGCACTAAATATGGACTTGACTACGAGATAGTAGCTTCTTTCTGTGAATCTTTTGGTACTTATGTTGATCTCCCCAAGGAGAAGTGGTTTAAATATCATCCTCCCATAGAAGTAAAAGTAGCTGCACCTATTAAAGTTGAAGAAAAGACTGTTACTTATAACGATCCTATTGTTCCCACTTCTTATGTTGAGAAACCACCTTTCCCTGTTAGAATAAAGGATCATGCTAAAGCTTCAACTGTGGTTCGTAAAAGCAATATTAGAACTTATACACCTCCTATGCAAACCAAAGTAGAACCTAATATTGCTATTGTTAAAGATCTCTTGTCTGATAATATTGATGGGCATGTTATTGAGTTCAATGGTGAAACTGCAAGAATTGCTAAACCTTGTGCTAAAGATAAACATAGACCTGTGGTAGGCGATACTGTTATTTCTGTTAAAATAGGAGATCATTGTTATCATGGCTTATGTGATATGGGTGCTAGTGCTAGTGTTATACCTTATGATTTATATAAAGAAATTAAGCATGAAATTGCACCTGCTGAGTTAGAAGATATTGATGTTACAATTAAACTTGCCAATAGAGATACTATATCTGAAATGGGAATTGTTAGAGATGTTGAAGTCTTGTGTGGGAAAACTAAATATCCTGCTGATTTTCTTGTTCTCAGTTCTCCATAAGATAGCTTTTGTCCCATTATATTTGGTAGACCCTTTTTGAACACTGTTAATGCTAAGATAGATTACGAAAATAATGTTGTTACTATTGGCTTGGATGATATGATTCAGGAGTTTAATTTCTCTAAATTTAGTAAACAACATCGTGAGGAAGAATTGCCTAGTAAGGATGAAATCATTGGTCTTGCTTTTATTGCCGTACCTCCTAGTAATCCTTTAGAACATTATTTGCTAGACCATGAAAATGATATGTTTATGAATGAAAGAAGGGAAATACATGAAGTATTCTTTAAACAGGAACCTATTCTGCAACACAATTTGCCTGTTGAAATCCTAGGGGATCCTCCTCCACCCAAGGGTGATCTCGTTTTTGAGCTTAAACCGTTGCCTGATAATCTTAAATACGCTTATCTTGATGAGAAGAAAATATATCCTGTTATTATTAGTGCTAACCTTTCAGAGCATGAAGAAGAAAGATTATTGAAAACTCTGAAGAAGCACCATGCCGCTATTGGATATACTCTTGATGATCTTGAGGGCATTAGTCCCACTCTATGTCAACATAAAATAAATTTGGAAGCGGATGCCAAACCAGTTCGTGATCCTCAACGAAGGCTGAATCCTAAAATGAAAGAAGTGGTAAGAAAAGAAATACTCAAGCTTCTGGAGGCAGGTATAATTTATCCCGTTGCTGATAGTCAGTGGGTAAGTCATGTCCATTGTGTCCCTATGAAGGGAGGTATTACTGTTGTCCCTAATGACAAAGATGAACTGATCCCGCAAAGAATTATTACAGGTTATAGGATGGTAATTGATTTCCGTAAATTAAATAAAGCTACTAAGAAAGATCATTACCCTTTACCTTTTATTGATCAAATGCTAGAAAGATTATGCAAACATACACATTATTGCTTTCTAGATGGTTATTCTGGTTTCTCTCAAATACCGTAATCGGCTAAAGATCAATCAAAGACTACTTTTACTTGCCCTTTTGGTACTTTTGCTTATATACGTATGCCTTTTGGTTTATGTAATGCACCTGCTACCTTTCAAAGATGCATGATGGCTATATTCTCTGATTTTTGTGAAAAAATTTGTGAGGTTTTCATGGACGATTTTTCCGTCTATGGTCCCTCTTTTGATGATTGCTTGAGCAATCTTGATCGAGTTCTGCAGAGATGTGAAGAAACTAATCTTGTCTTGAATTGGGAAAAGTGCCACTTTATGGTTAATGAAGGTATTGTCTAGGGGCACAAAGTTTCTGAAAGAGGTATTGAAGTTGATAAAGCCAAGGTTGATGCTATTGAAAAGATGCCATGTCCCAAGGACATCAAAGGTATAAGAAGTTTCCTTGGTCACGCCGGATTTTATAGGAGGTTCATTAAGGACTTCTCAAAAATTTCTCGGCCTCTGAATAATTTATTACAAAAGATGTACCATTTGTCTTTGATGATGATTCAGAGAAGCATTTGAAATACTTAAGAAAGCATTAGTCTACACTGTTGTTCACCCACCGATTGGAATTTACCCTTTGAAATTATGCGTGATGCTAGTGATTATGATGTAGGTGTTGTTCTAGGGCAAAGAGTTGATAAGAAATTAAATGTTATCCATTATGCTAGTAAGACTCTAGACAATGCTCAAAGAAATTATGCTACTACCGAAAAGGAACTTTTAGCAGTTGTATTTGCTTGTGATAAATTCAGACCCTATATTGTTGATTCTAAAGTAATTATTCACACTGATCATGCTGCTATTAAATATCTTATGGAAAAGAAAGATGCAAAACCTAGACTTATTAGATGGGTTCTCTTGCTGCAAGAATTTGATTTGCATATTGTTGATAGAAAAGGAGCTGAGAACCCCGTTCTGAGATAACTTATCTAGGTTAGAGAATGTTCTTGATGACCCACTACCTATTGATGACAGCTTTCCTGATGAACAATTAAATGTCATAAGCACTTCTCGTAGCACTCCTTGGTATGCTCATTATGCTAATTATATTGTTGCTAAATTTATACCACCTAGCTTCACATACCAACAAAACAAAAGTTCTTCTATGATTTGCGACATTACTTTTGGGATGACCCACATCTTTATAAAGAAGGAGTAGATGGTGTTATTAGACATTGTGTACCTGAGCATGAACAGGAACAGATCCTACGCAAGTGTCACTCCGAAGCTTATGGAGGACACCATGCTGGAGATAGAACCGCACATAAGGTATTGCAATCCGGTTTTATTGGCCCACTCTCTTCAAGGATGCCCGTAAGTTTGTTTTGTCTTGCGATGAATGTCAAAGAATTGGTAATATTAGTAGGCGTCAAGAAATGCCTATGAATTATTCACTTGTTATTGAACCATTTGATGTTTGGGGCTTTGATTATATGGGACCTTTTCCTGCCTCTAATGGATATACACATATTTTGGTTGATGTTGATTACGTTACTAAGTGGGTAGAAGCTATTCCAACTAGTAGTGCTGATCATAACACTTCTATTAAAATGCTTAAGGAAGTTATTTTTCCAAGGTTTGGAGTCCCTAGATATTTAATGGTGATGGTGGTTCACATTTTATTCATGGTGCTTTCAGTAAAATGCTTGATAAATATGATGTTAATCATAGAATTGCATCTCCTTATCACACACAGTCTAGTGGTCAAGTAGAATTGAGCAATAGAGAGCTCAAATTAATTTTGCAAAAGACTGTTAATAGGTCTAGAAAGAATTGGTCCAAGAAACTTGATGATGCATTATGGGCCTATAGAACTGCATATAAGAATCCTATGGGTATGTCTCCGTATAAAATGGTTTATGGAAAAACATGTCACTTACCTCTCGAACTAGAACATAAGGCATATTGGGCTATTAAAGAGCTCAACTATGATTTCAAACTTGCCGGTGAGAAGAGGTTATTTGATATTAGCTCACTTGATGAATGGAGAACCCAAGCTTATGAAAATGCCAAGTTGTTTAAAGAAAAAGTTAAAAGATGGCATGACAAAAGGATACAAAAGCGTGAGTTTAATGTAGGTGATTACGTATTGCTATACAACTCTCGTTTAAGATTTTTTGCAGGAAAACTTCTCTCTAAATGGGAAGGTCCCTACGTTATCGAGGAGGTCTATCGTTCTGGTGCCATAAAAATCAACAACTTCGAAGGTACAAATCCGAAGGTGGTAAACGGTCAAAGAATCAAACATTATATCTCAGGTAATCCCATAAATGTTGAAACCAATATTTTTGAAACCGTAACCCCGGAGGTATACATAAGCGACACTTTCCAGACCGTTTGAGACTCCGAAAAGGAATAGGTATGTGGTAATGGTAAGTAAACCGACTCAAACAATTTCTAAGGCAATATTTCTCCGTTTTGGAATATTTAGAAAAATAGAAAAATAAGTGGCAGTCCGGGAAGGACACGAGGGCCCCACAGGGTGGTGGGCGCGCCCTACCCCCTGGGCGCGCCCCCTACCTCGTGAGCACCCCGTGTGCCTTCCGGACTCCGTTTTCATGCACGATACGTATTTTGGTCGGTAAAAATTCATTATATATTCTCCCGAAGGTTTTGACTCCGTATCACGCATAAATATCCTCTGTTTTTGTTTCGAGCTGTTGTCAGCTGCAGATTAGAGCAAGATGTCTTCTCAAGAGTCGATCGGGAGAGCCGGGTATCTAATCCAAGACCGGAACCAAGGGCAAACAACAACACAAACCACTTTGGGCCACAGCGGAGGCGGAGATGGAGGCCGACTTGATGAGGGTAGATGCCATGGAGGATCAAGAAGTCACCTCTCGCCTCCGAGCTGGGTTCACGATGGGGAACTCTGAGCTCAGCTATTCCAAACTTGGTTATCCCTTCCAATGTTAGATTTCTTTCTTATGAAAATATGAATAGGAGTGTCACTTGTTCACCCGCAGCTATGCAACACCCTTGAGTGCAAGGAGCCTTAGCAAGCATGTGAAAGCTTAAGGAAATAATGGACCTCAAGCAGCAAGTCAACAAGCTTGAAGAGGAGAATCGCATCCTAAAGGGCATCATCGCCAAGAATATTTCACCAACCCCGAAGAAGGAGACAGAATCACATGGGTATGGGCACTCCCCTTGGCAACTGCCAAGCTCGGGGGAGGTGCCCCGGTATCGTATCACCCTCACAACTCCTATCTTTACCGTTTTTCTTAGTTCGATCCTTTTAGTAGTATCTTGATTTAGTAGAATAAAGTCATGGCATGATCTAGTTCTGAGTTTTGCTTTATGATCTCTCTATGTAATCGAGTCCGTGAGCTATATATATAATAAAGTTAGTTGAGTCAAGGGCTTGATTATTTTGCAATGATCTTGGGTGAATAAATGAAAAGAAAGAAGAAAAAGAATAAAAAGAAACAAAGAGTTCATATTGATCTTATTGAGAGTAATGACTTCACATAGAAAGAGTATGATGATTAAAAGTTGTTGGGAGTTGGCAAATATAGCTTTGGTCATCGTTGCAATTAATAGGAAGTAATAAGGAAAGAGAGGTTTCGCATATAGATATATTATCATTGATATCTTTTATGATTGGGAGCACTCATTAAAATATAACATGCTAAAGAGTTTATGTTGGACAAGGAAGACAACGTGATGAGTTATGTTTTCTTATATCTGAGATAAAGTATGTTGTCATGGATCCTCTAACATGATGAGCTTGCCTTTCCCCCTCATGCTAGCCAAATTCTCAGCACCAAGTAGAGATACTACTTGTGCTTCCAAATACCCTTAAACCAGTTTATCCATGAGAGTCCACCATATCTACCTATGGATTGAGTAAGATCCTTCAAGTAAGTTGTCATCGGTGCAAAGCAATAAAAATTGCTCTAAACATGTATGATTGATTGGTGTGGGAGAAATAAGCTTTATACGATCTTGTGATGTGGAAGTAATAAAAGCGACGGACTGCGTAATAAAGGTTCATATCACAAGGGGCAATATAAAGTGACGTTCTTTCGCATTGAGATTTTGTGCATCCAACCATAAAAGCGCATGGCAACCTCTGCTTCCCTCTGCGAAGGGCTTATCTTTTATTATTATCCTCTACCTTATGCAAGAGTCACGGCGATCTTCACCTTTCCTTTTTCATTTTATCCTTTGGCAAGCCCAGCATGTTGGAAAGAACATGATATATATATCTAATTGGATGTAGGGGAGCATGAACTATTATTGTTGACATTACCCTTAAGGTAAAAGGTTGTGGGGGAAAACTATAAGCCCCTATCTTTCTCTGTGTCCGATTAAAACTCCGTAACCATAAGTGTTGCGTGAGTGTTAGCAATTATGAAGGACTAAATGATAGTTGAGTATGTGGACTTGCTTTTAAGCTCTGACATAGATTCTTCCCGATGTTATGATAAATTGCAATTGCTTCAATGACTGAGGTTATAATTTGTTGGTGCTCAATAAGGTTTCGATTCATACTTCTGCATTGTGAAAAGATAATCACTTGAACATAAGTAATCATATGACAAAATCTATATGTGTTGCTGTTATAAGAACAATCATGATGCCTTCATGTCCGTATTTTATTTTTATCGACGCCTCTACCTCTAAACATGAGGACATATTTATTGTTATCGGCTTTTAAGCTTGAGGACAAGCGAGGTCTAAGCTTGGGGGAGTTGATACGTCCATTTTGCATCATGCTTTTATATCCATATTTATCGCATTATGGGCTGTTATTTCACGTTATGTCACAATACTTATGGCTATTCTCTTTTATTTTACAAGGTTTCATGAAGAGGAGAATGCCGGCAGCTGGAATTCTGGGCTGGAAAAGGAGAAAATATTGGAGACCTATTCTGCGCAACTCCAAAAGTCCTGAAACTCCACGGAATATCTTAAAATAAATAAAGAAAAATCATCGCCAAAGATGAAGGCCATGTTGGAAATATGCCCTAGAGGCAATAATAAAAGCATTATTATTATATTTCCTTGTTCATGATAATTGTCTTTTATTCATGCTATAATTGTATTATCCGGAAATCGTAATACACGTGTGAATACATAGACCACAATACGTCCCTAGTAAGCCTCTAGTTGACTAGCTCGTTGGTCAACAGATAGTCATGGTTTCTCGACTATGGACATCGATGTCATTGACAACGGGATCACGTCATTAGGAGAATGACGTGATGGACAAGACCCAATCCTAAGCATAGCACAAGATCGTGTAGTTCGTTTTGCTAGAGCTTTTTCAATGTCAAGTATCTCTTTCTTAGACCATGAGATCGTGTAACTCCCGAATACCGTAGGAGTGCTTTGGGTGTACCAAACGTCACAACGTAATCGGGTGACTATAAAGGTGCACTACGGTATCTCCGAAAGTGTCTGTTGGGTTGACACGGATCGAGGCTAGGATTTGTCACTCCGTATGACGGAGAGGTATCTCTGGGCCCACTTTCGGTAATGCATCATCATAATGAGCTCAAAGTGACCAAGTGTTTGGTCACGGGATCATGCATTACGGTATGAGTAAAGTGACTTGCCGTGCGAGACTGAGCGAGGTATTGGGATACCGACGATCGAAGTCTCGGGCATGTAACGCACCGATTGACAAAGGGAATAGTATACGGGTTGCTTGAATCCTCGACATCGTGGGTTCATCCGATGACATCATCGAGGAGCATGTGGAGCCAACATGGGTATCCAGATCCCGCTGTTGGTTATTGACACGAGCCGTCTCGGTCATGTCTGCGTGTCTCGAACCCGTAGGGTCTACACACTTAAGGTTCGGTGACGCTTAGGGTTATTAGGAAGACTTGTATGTGATTGCTGAATGTTGTTCGTAGTCCGGATGAGATCCGGACGTCACGAGGAGTTCCGTAAGGGTCCGGAGGTAAAGATTTATATATGGGAAGTTGTCAAGCGGACACCGGAAAGTTTCGGGGCATATCGGTATTGTCTGGGGCCACCGGAAGGGTTCTGGGGTCCACCTGGAGGCCACCCCTCGGGGGGCCACATGGGCTGCGTGGGGCAGGAGCCAGCCCTGGTGGGCTGGGCGCCCCTTGGGCCCATGCGCCTAGGGTTGGGGAACCCTAGAGGCGCCTTGCTTGGGGCAAGTCCCCTCCCTTGGCCGCCCCCTCTAGATGCCATCTAGAGGGCCGCCCCTGTCCCTTCCCCTATAAATAGAGGGGTGAGGGGAGGCTGCAACACACTTGAAGGCGCAGCCCTCCCTCCCAACACCTCTCCTCCTCCGCGTGTGCTTGGCGAAGCCTGCCGGAGAACTGTCACTCCACCATCATCACGCCGTCGTCTTTCTTTGGAGCCATCTTCCTCAAGCTCTCCTTCCCCTTGCTGGATCAAGAAGGAGGAGACGTCGTCTGCACCGTGCGTGTGTTGAACGCGGAGGTGCTGTCCGTTCGACACTTGGTCATCGGTGATCCGAATCACGGTAGTACGACTCCATCATCACCATCCCTTGAACGCTTCCTTTTCGATCTACAAGTGGTATGTCGATGCAAACTCACTCCCTTGACTCGTTGCTTAGATGAACTCATAGATGGATCTTGGTGAAACCGTAGGAAAAAATTTAATTTTCTGCAACGTTCCCCAACAGTGGCATCATGAGCTAGGTCTATGCGTAGTTCTCTATTGCACGAGTAGAACACAATTTGGTTGTGGGCGTAGATCTTGTCAACTTGCTTGCCGCTACTAGTCTTATCTTGCTTCAGCGGTATTGTGGGATGAAGCGGCCGGACCAACCTTACACGACGCTTACGTGAGACCGGTTCCACCGGTGACATGCACTAGTTGCATAAGGTGGCGGCGGTGTCTGTCTCTCCCACTTTAGTTGGAGCGGATTCGATGAAAAGGGTCCTTATGAAGGGTAAATAGAAGTTGACAAAATCACGTTGTGGTTATTCGTAGGTAAGAAAACGTTCTTGCTAGAACCCAATTGCAGCCACGTAAAAGATGCAACAACAATTAGAGGACGTCTAACTTGTTTTTGCAGCAATTGTCATGTGATGTGATATGGCCAAGTTGTGATGAATGATGAATGACATATTGTGATGTATGAGATCATGTTCTTGTAATAGGAATCACGACTTGCATGTCGATGAGTATGACAACGGCGAGAGCCATAGGAGTTGTCTTTATTTTTGTATGACCTGCGTGTCATTGAAGAACGCCATGTAAATTACTTTACTTTATTGCTAAACGCGTTAGCCATAGAAGTAGAAGTAGTTATTGGCGTGACAACTTCATGAAGACACGATGATGGAGATCATGGTGTCATGCCGGTGACAAGATGATCATGGAGCCCCGAAGATGAAGATCAATGGAGTTATATGATATTGGCCATATCATGTCACTACTATATAATTGCATGTGATGTTTATTATGTTTATGCATCTTGTTTACTTAGAACGACGGTAGTAAATAAGATGATCCCTTACAACAATTTCAAGAAGTGTTCTCCCCTAACTGTGCACCGTTGCTAAAGTTCGTCGTTTCGAAGCACCACGTGATGATCGGGTGTGATAGATCCTTACGTTCACATACAACGGGTGTAAGACAGATTTACACATGCAAAACACTTAGGGTTAACTTGACGAGCCTAGCATGTACAGACATGGCCTCGGAACACGGAGACCGAAAGGTCGAACACGAGTCGTATGGAAGATACGATCAACATGAGAATTTTCACCGACGATGACTAGTCCGTCTCACGTGATGATCGGACACGGCTTAGTCGACTCGGATCGTGTAACACTTAGATGACTAGAGGGATGTCTAATCTGAGTGGGAGTTCATTAAAATAATTTGATTAGATGAACTTAATTGTCATGAACTTAGTCTAAAACCTTTGCAAATATGTCTTGTAGATCAAATGGCCAACGCTCATGTCAACCTTAACTTCAACGCGTTCCTAGAGAAACCAAGCTGAAAGATGATGGCAGCAACTATACGGACTGGGTCCGGAACCTGAGGATCATCCTCATAGCTGCCAGGAAACAATATGTCCTAGAAGGACCGCTAGGTGACGCTCCGTCCCTGCAGAACCAAGACATTATGAATGCTTGGCAGACTTCGTCTTGATGATTACTCCCTCGTTCGGTGCGGCATGCTTTACTGACTTAGAACCGGGGCTCCAAAAGCGTTTTGAGCAATACGGAGCATATGAGATGTTCAAGAGCTGAAACTAGTTTTCCAAGCTCATGCCCGGTCGAGAGATATGAAGTCTCCGACAAGTTCTATAGTTGTAAGATGGAGGAAAACAGTTACGTCGGTGAGCACATACTCAAAATGTCGGGTTGCACAACCGCTTTGTCCCGGTGGACATAAACCTCCTGGACGAGGCGGTCATTGACAGAATCCTTGATCGCTCCCACCAAGCTACAAGAGCTTTGTGATGAACTACAATATGCAGCGGATGGTGAAGACCATTCCTGAAGTATTCTCAATGCTGAAGTCAGCAGAGGTTGAAATCAAGAAAGAACATCAAGTGTTGATGGTCAATAAAACCACTAAATTCAAGAAGGGCAAGGGCAAGAAGAACTTCAAGAAGGACGGCAAGGAGGTTGCCGCGCCCGGTAAGCAAGTTGCCGGAAAAAGTCAAAGAATGGACCCAAGCACGAGGTGAGTGCTTTTATTGCAAGGGAAGGGTCCTTTGAGCGGAACCGCCCCAAATACTTAGCGGATAAGAAGGCGGTAACACCAAAGGTATATTTGATATACATGTAATTGATGTGTACCTTACCGATTACTCGTAGTAACTCCTGGTATTTGATACGGTGCCGTTGCTCATATTTGTAACTCACGGCAGAGCTGCGGAATAAGCGGAGGCTGGCGAAGGGCGAGGTGACGATCTTGGCGTCGGGAATGGTTCCAGAGTCGATGTGATCGACGTCGGCATGCTACCTCTACATTTACCCACGGGATTAGTTATGAACCTCAATAATTGTTATTTAGTGCCAAGTTTGAGCATGAACATTGTATCTGGATCTCGTTTAATGCGAGATGGCTACTCATTTAAATCCGAGAATAGTGGTTGTTCTATTTATATGAGAGATATGTTTTATGGTCATGCTCCGATGGTCAATGGTTTATTCTTAATGAATCTCGAGCGTAGTGTTACACATATTCATAGCGTGAATACCAAAAGATGTAAAGTTGATAACAATAGTCCCACATACTTGTGGCATTGCCGCCTTGGTCACATTGGTGTCAAGCGCATGAAGAAGCTCCATGCTGATGGACTTTTAGAGTCTCTCGATTATGAATCATTTGACACATGCGAACCATGCCTCATGGGCAGATGACCAAGACTCCGTTCTCCGGAACAATGGAGCGAGCAACCAACTTGTTGGAAATCATACATACCGATGTATGCGGTCCAATGAGCGTTGAGGCTCATGGAGGATATCGTTATGTTCTCACTCTCACTAATGACTTGAGTAGATATGGGTATGTCTACTTAATGAAACACAAGTCCGAGACCTTTGAAAAGTTCAAGGAATTTCAGAATGAGGTAGAGAATCAACGTGACCGAAAGATAAAATTCCTATGATCGAATCGTGGAGGAGAATATTTAAGTCACGAATTTGGTACACACTTAAGAAAATGTGGAATCGTTTCACAACTCACGCCGCTGGAACACCTCGGTAACAGAACGGTGTGTCCGAACGTCGTGTCGCACTCTATTGGATATGGTGCGATCCATGATGTCTCTTACCGATTTATCGCTATCATTTTGGGGATACGCTCTAGAGACAGCTACATTCACTTTAAATAGGGCACCGTCTAAATCCGTTGAGACGACACCGTATGAATTATGGTTTGGGAAGAAACCTAAGTCATCGTTTCTAAAAGTTTGGGGATGCGATGCTTATGTCAAGAAACTTCAACCTGAAAAGCTCGAACCCAAGTCGGAAAAATGCGTCTTCATAGGATACCCTAAAGAAACCATTGGGTATACCTTCTACTTAAGATCCGAGGGCAAGATCTTTGTTGCCAAGAACGGATCCTTTACGGAAAAGAGTTTCTCTCGAAAGAAGTAAGTGGACGGAAAGTAGAACTTCGATGAAGTACTACCTCTTGAACGGGAAAGTAGTGCAGCTCAAGAAAATGTTCTGTGATGCCTACACCAAGCGAAGAGGAAAATAATGATGATGATCAAGGTACTTCGTATCAAGTAGCTCTTGAACTTCAGGTCCACCAGGACACGTTCCGCACCCAGTGAATGCGGCAACCACTGTCACGGAAATCATGTTGCTAGACAACGGTGAACCTTCGAACTATGAAGAAGCGATGGTGGGCCCAGATTCCAACAAATGGCTAGAAGCCATGAAATCCGAGATAGAATCCATGTATGAAAACAAAGTATGGACTTTGACTGACTTGCCCGATGATCGGCGAGCGATAGAAAACAAATGGATATTTAAGGGACGCGGATGGTAATGTCACCATCTATAAAGCTCGACTTGTCGCTAAGGGTTATCGGCAAGTTCAAGGGTTTGACTACGATGAGACTTTCTCTCCCGTAGCAAAGCTTAAGTCCGTCCGAATCATGTTAGCAATTGCCGCATATTATGATTATGAGATATGGCAGATGGACGTCAAAACAGCGTTCCTTAACGGTTATCTTAAGGAAGAGCTGTATATGATGCAGCCGGAAGGTTTTGTCGATCCTAAGAATGCTAACAAAGTATGCAAGCTCCAGCGGATCCATTTATGGGCTGGTGCAAGCATCTCGGAGTTGGAACATTCGCTTTGATGAGATGATAAAAGCGTTTGGGTTTATGCAGACTTATGGAGAAGCCTGCGTTTACAAGAAAGTGAGTGGGAGCTCTGTAGCATTTCTCATATTATATGTAGATGACATACTTTTGATGGGAAATGATATAGAATTCTTGGACAGCATTAAGGCCTACTTGAATAAGTGTTTTTCAATGAAGGACCTTGGAGAAGCTGCTTATATATTAGGCATCAAGATCTATAGAGATAGATCGAGACGCCTCATAGGTCTTTCACAAAGCACATACCTTGATAAGATTTTGAAGAAGTTCAAAATGGATCAGTCCAAGAAAGGGTTCTTGCACGTGCTACAAGGTGTGAGATTGAGCTCAGCTCAATGCCCGACCACGGCAAAAGATAAAAAGAGATGAGCGTCATCCCTATGCCTCAGCCATAGGATCTATTATGTATGCCATCTTGTGTACGGACACTGATGTAAACCTTGCCGTAAGTTTGGTAGGAAGGTATCAAAGTAATCCCGGCAAGGAACACGGGACAGCGGTCAAGAATATCCTGAAGTACACGAAAAGGACAAAGGACATGTTTCTCGTTTATGGAGGTGACGAAGAGCTCGTCAGAAGGGTTACGTCGACGCTAGCTTCGACACAGATCTGGATGACTCTAAGTCACAAACCGGATACGTGTATATGTTGAATGGTGGAGCGATGGCTGGTGCAGCTGCAAGCAGAGCGTCGTGGCGGGATCTACATGTGAAGCGGAGTACATGGCAGCCTCGGAGGCAGCGCATGAAGCAATTTGGGTGAAGGAGTTCATCACCGACCTAGGAGTCATACCCAATGCGTCGGGACCGATCAAACTCTTACTGTGACAACACCGGAGCTATTGCACTTGCCAAGGAGCCCAGGTTTCACAAGAAGACCAGGAACATCAAGCGTCGCTTCAACTCCATACGTGAAAATGTTCAAGATGGAGACATAGAAATTTGTAAATTGCATACGGATCTGAATGTCGCAGATCCGTTGTCTAAACCTCTCTCATGAAAGCAAAACATGATCAACACCGTAACTCTATGGGTGTTCGATTCATCACAATGTAACTAGATTATTGACTCTAGTGCAAGTGGGAGACTGTTGGAAATATGCCCTAGAGGCAATAATAAAAGCATTATTATTATATTTCCTTGTTCATGATAATTGTCTTTTATTCATGCTATAATTGTATTATCCGGAAATCGTAATACACGTGTGAATATATAGACCACAATACGTCCCTAGTAAGCCTCTAGTTGACTAGCTCGTTGGTCAACAGATAGTCATGGTTTTCGACTATGGACATCAAATGTCATTGACAACGGGATCACGTCATTAGGAGAATGACGTGATGGACAAGACCCAATCCTAAGCATAGCACAAGATCGTGTAGTTCGTTTTGCTAGAGCTTTTTTCAATGTCAAGTATCTCTTCCTTAGACCATGAGATCGTGTAACTCCCGGATACCGTAGGAGTGCTTTGGGTGTACCAAACGTCACAACGTAACTGGGTGACTATAAAGGTGCACTACAGGTATCTCCGAAAGTGTACATTGGGTTGACACGGATCGAGGCTGGATTTGTCACTCCGTGTAATGGAGAGGTATCTCTGGGCCCACTTGGTAATGCATCATCATAATGAGCTCAAAGTGACCAAGTGTTTGGTCACGGGATCATGCATTACAAGACGAGTAAAGTGACTTGCGGTAACGACCGAACGAGGTATTGGGATACCGACTGACGGTCGAGTCTCGGGCATGTAACGCATCGATTGACAAAGGGAATAGTATACGGGGTTGCTTGAATCCTCGACATCGTGGTTCATCCGATGACATCATCGAGGATCATGTGGGAGCCAACATGGGTATCCAGATCCCGCTGTTGGTTATTGACCTGAGAGCCGTCTCGTTCATGTCTGCGTGTCTCCCGAACCCGTAGGGTCTACACACTTAAGGTTCGGTGACGCTAGGGTTATTAGGAAGACTTGTATGTGATTACCGAATGTTGTTTGGAGTCCCGGATGAGATCCCGGACGTCACGAGGAGTTCCGGAAGGGTCCGAAGGTAAAGATTTATATATGGGAAGTTGTCAAACGGACACCGGAAAGTTTGAGGGCATATCGGTATTGTCACAGGGGCCAGGAAGGGTTCCGAGGTCCACCGGAGAGCCACCCCTCCCGGGGGCCCTATGGGCTGCGTGGGGCGGGGAGCCAGGCGCTGGTGGGCTGGTGGCGCCCCCATCCCTTGGGCCCATCGCGCCTAGGGTTGGGGGACCCTAGAGGCGCCCCCTTGCTTGGGGCAAGTCCCCCTCCCTTGTGCCGCCCCCTCTAGATGCCATCTAGAGGCGGCCCCTTGTCCCTTCCCCTATAAATAGAGGGGTGAGGGAGGAGGCTGCAACACACTTGAAGGCGCAGCCCTCCCTCCCAACACCTCTCCTCCTCCGCGTGTGCTTGGCGAAGCCTCTTTGAGAAGCTGTCACTCCACCATCATCACGCCGTCGTCTGCTTCTGGAGTCATCTTCCTCAACCTCTCCTTCCCCTTGCTGGATCAAGAAGGAGGAGACGTCAGACGTCTGCGTACATGTGTTGAACCAGGAGGTGTTGTCCGTTCGCACTTGGTCATCGGTGATCCGAATCACGGCGAATGCGACTCCATCATCACCATCCCTTGAACGCTTCCGCACTCGATCTACAAGTGGTATGTAGATGCAAACTCACTCCCTTGACTCGTTGCTTAGATGAACTCATAGATGGATCTTGGTGAAACCGTAGGAAAAATTTTAATTTTCTGCAACGTTCCTCAACAGGCCAGGGGGCCCACACCCTGGTCACGAGGGTGGGGGCGCCCCCCTAGGGTGCACCCCCTACCTCGTGGGCCCCCTGGTGGCTCTCCGACGCCCATCTTCTCCTATATGAAGTCTTTCGTCAAGAAAAAAATAGGAAGCAAAAGCAACCTTTCGGGACGAGACTCCGCCGCCACGAGGCGGAACCTTGGCGGAACCAATCTAGGGCTCGGCAGCTATTCTGCTGGGTCACTTCACGGAGGGAGAAATCATCGTCATCATCATCACCAACGCTCCTCTCATCGGGGGAGGGCAATCTCCATCAACATCTTCACCATCACCATCTCCTCTCAAAACCCTAGTTCATCTCTTGTATCCAATTCTTGTCTCCAAGTCCGGGATTGGTGCTAGTAGGTTGCTAGTAGTGTTGATTACTCCTTGTAGTTGATACTAATTGGTTTATTTGGTGGAAGATCATATGTTCAGATCCTTTATGCATATTATTACCCTCTGATTATGAACATGAATATGCTTTGTGAGTAGTTACGTTTGTTCACGAGGACAAGGGAGAAGTCTTGCTATTAGTAGTCATGTGAATTTGGTATTCGCTTGATATTTTGATGAGATGTATGTTGTCTAGCCTCTAGTGGTGTTATGTGAGCGTCGACTACATAACACTTCACCATTATTTGGGCCTAGAGGAAGGCATTGGGAAGTAATAAGTAGATGATGGGTTGCTAGAGTGATGTAAGCTTAAACCCTAGTTTATGTGTTGCTTCGTAAGGGGCTGATTTGGATCCATATGTTTCATGCTATGGTTAGGTTTACCTTAATACTTTTGTTGTAGTTGCGGATGCTTGCAATAGAGGTTAATCATAAGTGGGATGCTTGTTCAAGTAAGAACAGAACCCAAGCACCGGTCCACCCACATATCAAATTATCAAAGTACCGACGCGAATCATATGAACGTGATGAAAACTAGCTTGACGATATTCCCATGTGTCCTCGGGAGCGCTTTTCCTATTATAAGAGTTTGTCCCGGCTTGTCCTTTGCTACAAAAAGGATTGGGCCACCTTGCTGCACCTTATTTACTCTTGTTACTTGTTGCTCGTTATAATTTACCTTATCACAAAACTATCTGTTACCACTTATTTCAGTACTTGCAGAGAATACCTTGCTGAAAACCGCTTATCATTTCCTTCTGCTCCTCGTTGGGTTCGACACTCTTACTTATCGAAAGGACTACGATAGATCCCCTATACTTGTGGGTCATCACGTCATAATACAATGTTCTTCGGTGAACATACAAACATTCATTGTTGCCTATTTAATTAGCCGTTGCATCTGGGCCTTCATTTGTGGGTTGATCTTCTCTCCTTTTAGGGTTGCTCACTTGGGTCTCTCTCTGTCTTTGCCGTTCATTTCTTCTTTTCTTAAGCTTCGAAATCACTAGTTAAGTGTACCCTGGCAAACGTAACTCCAACCTTCTCAGGTGGTGACGAGCGCCGCTAAATCTTGGAGTTTTGGTGATATTTTTTTCCCACACACATGAAGGA
Source organism: Aegilops bicornis (assembly GCA_021605145.1). Classification (NCBI taxonomy): domain Eukaryota; kingdom Viridiplantae; phylum Streptophyta; class Magnoliopsida; order Poales; family Poaceae; genus Aegilops; species Aegilops bicornis. The sequence goes on along the minus strand of CM038670.1, from coordinate 255,763,670 downwards.
AGGGTGTGTTTGTTTGTGCCTTTTCTTGTAGATCCCTTTTTAAAATGATATATCATTTGAACGGTGCATCCAACTCTCGAACAGTTTTCACTGTTGCGTTCCTTGTATTGATACTTCTGAAAATACATCCCACGTAAATAGGTTTTGATGAACTTTTTCGAGCAAAAATTGTGATCTCAAAGTGAGCAAACATGTGGATGAAAATTGTATTGCTCCCAAGTGAAATTAACTTATGCTCCCATAGGGTGAAGCATAACTATGCTCCACGTGGGAGCACAACACACCCGTGGTTCCGCATGAAGCACACATGTTCTCCATGTGGGAGCACGACACACATGCTCTTCTGACAAATGAAAGCCATAAAATGGTAGAAACAGAAAAGACCAAAAAAACGAATAATCATCAACCAGAATCACTTGCTCCTATGTTCAATCACAAGTCCCACCAACCAGACACAACTCTTTTGCAGAAGAGTGAACTAGTCTACCATATACTCTATCACCATCGAGCACCATCAGGTTCTTTCTCATTCCGCAATTAGTTTCAGTAATTTACGTTCGGTTGAGTTATTCCTCATTTTTTGTTCTTTGGGACTTTATATCTGCCTTCTTCTCATGCAAACCTGTCTATACTGAGATCATGATTTGCTTTGTATTCTCCCTCACTTTGTTGAAGACAATTTTTTTGTTTGATCGTCTGTTATTCATCTTCAGCTATCTCGTTATTCTTCTCGGTTCTGTTCAGATGGATATATCACAGTAACCTGTTTAGTTTTCCTTCGTAGAACTACTCCTGACAGTTTTATTCCGCCGTGCTGTTCTGAGAGTAATTAAGTTTTAAAAGAAATTTTAAATCTCCCATTCACCCCCCCCCCCCCGTCCGATCGATATAATCCGGTCCCGCACTTAGGAAAGTGTTTAGCACACAACACGTGACGGTGATCGCATGCAACACGTTAAACACTTCCACGGTTGGTCTATGAGAACTAGTTGCTCCATGAACCTTTTGTCTTTGTGACAATTTTATTCCACTGTGTTGTTCTGAGAGTATTTAAGTGTGGAAAGAAAATTCAACTCTCCCATTCACCACCCCCCCCCCCCCCGGTCGATATACTCGGATCCTACCCTTCAGAAAGTGTAGCACGCGACGCGTGACGGCGTTGGCATGAAACACATGAAACACTTCCACAATTAATCTATGAGAACCCATCTGGAGGGTACCTTCTAACTAGTTGCTCCTAAACCTTTAGTGCTTCAAGAACGTAGTTAGTCATGATAGAGAGACATACCCAACCTGAGGGGGCCGAACCTAAGATTAAAAACGTGTTTTGGTGATCCCTAGTGACACATCACTCAACACCTAGTGACACAACACTCCACAACCAATTGACCAAACAAATCGCTTACAATTATTGAGTCATTTCAGGGCATTTGGTTATATTCTCTTTGAACAAAATACAGTCACAGATGCTCACATATATGCACATACACTCAGGCCATGAACGCCCGCACGCACACCCTATCCCTATGTTTGTTGGTATATTTTCTTTGAACAAAATACAATCGTAGATGCTCACATACATGCACATACACTCAGCCCATGAGCGTACACATGCACACCCTGCCCCTATTAGCATCATAGATATATCGATCCGACACAACATCTTGAGATTGAGAAAGTCACCACATGCACCTCATAGTCGACGGAAACGTCGCTTCCAACTGAGACTATCCACAGTGGGAGTAACATAGCTAGTAACATCACACATATCTAGATAAAACAGATGATGTGGCAAGCAATAAATGAAGAAATAGAGGAAAGTGGTAACATAGCTACTCCCTCCGTTCCAGTTTACAAGTCCTGCGCGTATACCTAGGTTGTCAATTTTATCACCCTAATATAAACTATATAACACAAAAAATATACCGTTTGAAAATAGAACATCTGAAGTTTATATTGGTATATTTTTTTGTAATATATACTTGTATTAGGTTGGTCAAATTGACGACCTAGAGGTACGTGCATGCCCTGTAAACTGAGAGAGAGGGAGTAGTTACTAGTAGTATGAGTAACATCACACATATCAAGGCAAAATGAGTTTATAGCCTAATAAATAAAGTGTTGCATGTTACCACACACATGTTACTCCCCACTATAGAGGTAGTAACATAGACCAGTAACATGTGAATGTTACTGGTCTATGTTACTACCCATTGTGGCCGGTCTGAGGGAACATCGGTCAAAAGAATGTAATAAATTTACGAGCATCAATGGAACTCTAGAACTTAAATCCTATTGCGTTGTTTTCACTACAAGATGACAAGAAACATAAGAATCTGAATCTACACTCAGTTCTCTTCTTTGGTTACAAAAGGATTTTGTCTGTTTTCGCCTTTTAACTAAGGATATTTGAGCGAACTGAGCGTAATTCAGATGGTTAGTTTTTTTGTGATGGAATCAGTGATCAAGTCCTAGACTTGGCACCGATGCTCATATTTTTCTGTGTTTTTCTGGGCTTTTCGACGATTTTATTCAGTGGAAGGTGGTATTCTCGTCGACTACGGAGGCACGTGTAGTGACTTCGTAAATATTAGGAGATGTGAGATCTTATGACAATTGGGATTTCGGCTATCTTCTGGTTGCTAATCCCTGCATTCCAGTTAACATGATCATTAAATGGTTGTATGATTGGAATATGTTGCAGACAAATCAAGAAAAAACAAAGTGAATGAGCGGGCGTAAGGCAGGTTGAACAGATTGCAAAGGAGAACTCAGAGACAGTAGGATAGTTCGATCCCGGCAGTATATCATGCGAACTCCGTCTGCAAAACGCACTAGAGAGAGATGTATGGCTGGATACACTAATACTAAGTGATAACTACTAGGAGTACTGAATTTGGTTTATCTGACGCACGTACCGCCAGACGCTTACGTACGCACGGCCATTAACTGAAAGTGTACAACGGCGGGTTCCCAAGGGGAACGCCACCAGGACAAATGAATCTCCTAAGTTGGAACTGTCGGGGGGCGGGGAACTCCCGGATAGTTCGTGATTTGGCGACTATGGTTCAGTCGCATCCCCCCATGCTGGTTTTTTTGTGTGCGACAAGGCAATCAGCAATAAGAATGAAGAGACATCGAGCTAGATTTGGTTTGCAAGGTTACGAAGGAGTGGATAGTATTGGGAATAGTGGAGGGCTTGCCCTCTTCTGGCATGAATCATTGTTGGTTAATGTGCAGTTTTCAAATGAGCGTTGCATCGATGCGCACGTGCAATCTGGACCAGATGAACCTCCTTGAGACTTACGTGTGTTTATGGTGAACCAAGAGTTGAGGACCGACACTTGATGTGGGAATTGATGCAAAATTTATGCCCCAAGTATGATTTGCCATGGCCGGTTGTCGGAGACTTTAACGAGTGTATGTGGGACTTTGAACACTTCTCTAACACGCCGATGCAGTAGTCCCAAATGCAGGCGTTCCGAGACATGCTTGAAACTTGTGCATTGTCAGACATCGGGTTCAGTGGTGTGCCGTACACATATGACAATATGTGAAGTGGTAATGCAAATGTAAAGGTGAGGCTGGACAGAGCCGTAGCCACCCCGACATGGCGTAACATGTTTGATGATACTATGGTTAGGCACCTAATATCCCCATGTTCAGACCATGTCCCTGTTCATGTATCGGCGGGTCTTATGATGGATCAACCGACGAAGCCAAGGATGAGGCAGTACGAAATGATGTGGGAGAGGGAACCAGCCATTCAAGAGATCATCGCAGATGCTTGGAAAGAAGCAGGTCAGAAAGGCACATTGGGGGATGTACATGCTGCTCTTAGAGGAACTATGAGGAAACTGTGTTCCTGGAGTAAAGATAAATTTGGTAATGTGGCCCGAGACATTGAAAAATCCCGAACCCAACTTGAGGAGCTTATGCTCATGAATGCTGACAGGTGTGAAATTCGCAAAGCCACTGACTGTATGAATGAACTTCTGTACATAGAGGAGTTAATGTGGATGCAACGGTCAAGAATCACATGGCTATAGGACGGTGATCGTAATACAATTTTTTTCACGCAAAATCAGTTTGGAGGGCTAGGAAAAATAGGATAAAGAAAATTGAGGACCTGAATGGTACTGTCCATACTGTAAAACAAGCTATGGAGCATGCAGCCACATCATATTTTTAGGACATTTTCTCAGCAAAAAGCAACCTGGATGCCTCGCCGATTATTGATTCAATCACCCCAGTTATTGATGTAGAAACTAACGCGAGACTGTGTACTGTTTTCTCAGAGAAGGAGATCTCAACGCTTTGTTTCAGATCGGCCCCTTGAAGGCCCCGGGACCCGACGGGTTTCCAGCTCGTTTCTTTCAATGCAACTAGGATATTTTGAGAGACGGTGTTATTACAGCTGTGAAAGAATTCTTCCGCACTGGTATTATGCCCCTAGAGGTAAATGATACAGTGATTGTCTTGATCCCAAAGATCCCTAACCCTGTCAAGATAACTGATTTTAGGCCCATTAGTTTGTGTAATGTAATTTACAAAGTTGTCTTAAAATGCTTGGTCAACCGTTTACACGTCCTGTCCTGGATGACATCATTTCTCCCACACAGAGTGCCTTCATTCCAGGGCAGATGGTTACAGATAATTCTTTGGTTGCTTTTGAATGCATTCATCACATCAAACAGGAGAAGGACCCCACAAAGAGCTTTTGTGCATATAAACTGGATCTCTCTAAATCTTATGATAGGGTTGATTGGAATTACCTTAAGCAAATGATGCAAAAGCTTGGCTTTGCTCACCAATGGGTGGATTGGATAATGTCTTGTGTTATCTCGGTGAGATATTCCGTAAAATTTAATGGAGCCATCTTGGATTCGTTTGCACCGTCGTCTGGGCTACGACAAGGCGATCCTTTATCCCCATACTTATTTTTGTTCGTTGTTGACGGTCTCTCTACCTTATTAACAAGGGTATTGTTTCTGGAGATATATCACCTTTGAAATTGACTAGACGTGCTCCGGGTGTTTCACATCTTCTTTTTGCTGATGACACGTTGTTGTTCTTCAAAGCTTGTAGCCAAGAGGCTCTTTATGTGAAGAATGTTCTGAATGTGTATGAAAAGGCTACAGGACAATTGTTGAACCCTACTAAGAGCTCAATATTATTTGGTAGCTCTTGCCCTGCCACTACAATTACTGATAATAAAGGTGTTTTGGGTGTCACCACTTCAGGTTTTGAGGAGAAATACTTGGGGTTGCCTACACAGGATGGAAGGATGTCGAAGGGTAAATTTCAGATTTTACAGGTGAAGCTGACCAAGCGTCTTTTCTCGTACGATGGGCACCCTACCCAAGTCGGGAAGGAAGTTCTCATTAAAGCTATTGCACAGTCTATCCCTACCTACATTATGAGTGTTTATAAGCTCCCTCTCGAAGTTTGTGATGATCTGAACCGCTTGGTGAGAAATTACTATTGGGGTCCGAAAGAGGTAAACGGAAAACTCATTGGGTAGCTTGGCGCAATATGACAAGGTCCAAGAAACAAGGGGGACTTGGTTTTCGGGATTTCAGAAGCTTCAATCAGGCTTTGTTGGCTAGGCAGGCCTGGCGCATTTTGATGTTCCCTGATAGTTTATGTGCAAGGGTGTTGAAAGCAAAATACTTTCCAAATAGTCGCTTTGAAGATACGGTTTTTTCAGGTAATCCCTCGCCCTCTACGGCTTGGAGTTGCTGAAAAAGGGTCTTGTTTGGAGGATTGCCAATGGCGAAAAGGTTCGAATATGGCGGGATAGATGGATTGTCCGTGGAGCTACTGGTGGTTTGATTTCTCCCAAAGGAAGATGCCGCTTCAGGTGGGTCTCTGAGCTGCTTGATTACAACGGTACATGGGACTTAGGCCGAATCCCACAGTACTTTATGCCGGTTGACGTAATTGAGATTTGCACGATCAGGCCATCCTCTATGCTAGGGGAAAATTTCATTGCTTGGGCACCGGAAAAAAACGGTATCTTCACCGTTCGTAGTGCTTACAGACTCGCTATAGAGGATCTGGCTGGGCCGCTGATTGCCTCTTCTAGCTCTAGCCCCGACGAGCGTGATGGGTGGAAGGCGATCTGGTCCTGTCGCGCCCCTCCAAAGGTTTTAACATTTGCATGGAGACTTGCATCAGACTCACTGGCCACATGGTGCAATAAACATAAAAGGTCACTTGAGGTTTTCAAAACGTGTCCAGTTTGTGGTATGGAGGACGAGGACAGCTTTCATGTATTCTGTGCATGCACCAATGCAAGGAATTTGTGGCGCGCTATGGAGGTTGAGTGGGTACTGCCCACTCTCTCCAGTATCCAGCCGTGTCATGAATGGTTCCTGAACTTGGTGTGCGATGCTGACGAACCATCACGAGTCCGGCTACTGATGTTGTTGTAGAGGATTTGGCATGTTAGAAATGAGGTTGTGCATGCGAAACCTGCGCCACCAGTTGAGGTTTCAGTTCGGTTCTTGTGTAGCTATGTGAACTCACTACATGCGCTGGAGCTTGCCCCCATCGCTGATATCAAAGGAAAAATGGTATCCCACTCTCACTTTCCTCATATGGCAGCATGCAAAAATATTGCAGTAACCCCATCGTGTCCTTGGTTTCCACCAGAACCTGGGAGAGTCAAATTAAATACTGATGGTTCGGTGGCCAAGGGTACTGCTGGGGTAGGTATGATTCTTCGTGATCATGCAGGGTCTATTATCTTCAGCTCCTGTCGGTATCTTTTCGCTTGTGAGGATGCTTTAGAAGCAGAAATTTTGGCACTAAAGGAAGGTCTATCCCTTGCTCTGCAATGGAGCAACTCACCAATAGATATTGAATCAGATTCTTTGGAAGCCGTTACAATGGTAAAGAGTGATCAGAGTAACATGTCTAAATATTCGTTTTTGATTAAAGAGATCAAAATTAGTATGGGGAACGTGATACTTGTATTACTCATATTTGTCGCAGTGCTAATAATGCTAGCCATTTCATGGCCAATTTTGATAGGTTGCAAGGCCGGACTGCTGTCTGGCTGAGCTCTGGTCCAGAGGAAGTCCTGAATATTGTTGGACGAGATTGTAATCCTTAAACTTCTTGAGTAATACAAGTGTTATTTCGTAAAAAATAACTGAAAGTGTACGCTGACATGCATGCACGGTAATCGCGCGCGTGTAAACGTATATGAGGCAGGTGTACGGTGTGCATCGCACCGCATCCGACTACTTCTTGCACGTAGCTAGCAGCAATGGGCCTTGCAGGAGTAGATCGATAAGCTGTGGCCCAATGTCGGTCCATCAATGAAGGACCCGTGCTGCAGGTCAAAGGGAAGCAAAAGGCTTCGCGTTATCCATATCTGTCGACCATGGCTATCATCGCGCACTTTGACTGTGAAAAGAGTTACAAATACTACTATCCCTATCACGAGAGGTTAGCGCATCAGCGAATCTTGGTTTAGTAGCACTCTTTATCCAATCTTTGGTCACCACCAAAACCTTATCGACTACACAACGCGGCAGTGTCCCCTAACTTCCCGGCTCCGCTCACGTTGCCGGCCGGCAATCCAAACGGCGGTCGACACTTGCATGAGCGTCCATGCGCCGAGCGTCCGGCCGGCAGGTGACCGGACGTACAGTATCTATCTAGCTAACTGCCGAGTAACCGACGGCTCCAACGAACCTATCCTACTCCTAGCCTACAAGTCAGCCGAGCAAGTCGGTATTCAGAGCACGAGTGAACGCAAGCGCATGACCGGTTCACGTAGGCGCAGGTGTTTGATCGGAAAACTCCGCAGCTTGTGTTCCCATGACACCGTACGACGATACCGACCGAGGGTGAGATCGATCGGTCGACGTGACGTCGCACATTGTAGCTTTGCACCGGTCACTGCGTCCATCCTGCGCAAGTGTCCATGGAACCGTGTGGATTTTCCTGCACTTGGAAGCGTCTACCAACGGAGCGAACCGTCCCGTTGACGCGGCAGGTGTTGCATGTACGTATCGGCGTAAATGCAGGGTGGCCTACGTCTACGTGTGTGCACTGACGTACGTTTCCGTGGTAGAGCGCTCTAGCTAGGGGCCCAGACCCAGAGGCAGACATGCAGGAGCAACCGCTCGTCGTGGACATGGACAAGGACGTGGATATGGCCATGGCCATGGCCATGGTTTAAACCCGACGGGCTTTGGAGATGCACATGAGAGTGATCAATATTCGACTGCACTGGATAAGTTCTCTCCTATTCGAAACTTAATGCGTGCCATGATGGATAAGTTAATTTAGTGTGCAGCTCCATCTTTCACCGTCAGCAATCAACATGTAAGTACTAACTACTCCCTCCGTTCCTAAATATTTATCTTTCTAAACATTTCAACAAGTGACTACATACGAAGCAAAATCTATACTCTAAAATATGTCTACATACATCCGTATATGATAGTCATTTAAAATGTCTAGAAAAACAAATATTTAGGAACGGAGGGAGTAGAACGCATTATGTCATGTTATCCACCGGTCGTAGAAAAGGAGGTTCGTTTGACAACACTAAAACCTTATCGACTACACACCGCGGCACTGTCCCCTAACTTCCCGGCTCCGCTCACGTCGCCGGCCGACACTTGCACAAGAGTCCATGCGCCGAGCGTCCGGCCGGCAGTTAAGCGGACGTATCTAAGCTAACTACCGACTAACCGACGACGATATCTTGCGCGTTCTAACGGAACCTATCCTAGCCTACAAGCCAGCCGAACAAGTAGGCAGTCGGAGCGCGAGTGCACGCACGCATGACCGGTTCACGTTGGCGCAGATGTTTGATCGGGAAAAATCTGCGATTTGTGTTCCCACTTCCCATGACACAGTATGATGATACCGACCGACGGTGAGATCGATCGACCGATCGATGTGATGTCGCACATTGTAGCCTTGCACCGGCCATCCGGTGGTCTCCTGCGCTGCGTACGTACGTCCAGTTCGTGGAACCATGTTGGCAGTTCCTGCACTGCACTTGGAAGCATCTACGAACGGAGAGAACCGTCCCGTTGACGCGGCAGGTGAATCGGCGTAAATGCAGGGTGGCCTACGTGTGTGTGCGTTGATGTACACGTTTCGCAGGTTGAGCGTTCTATCTAGGGCCCCAGAGGCAGACATGCAGTAGCAACCGCTCGTCGTCGACATGGACAAGGACATGGGCATGGTTTGAACTTGACGGGCTTTGGGGATGCATATGGGAGTGATTGATCGGGATTGGATTGCACTGGATAATTTTTTCCTTTCGAAACTTCGGGATTGGATTGCACTGGATAATTTTTTCCTTTCGAAACTTGATAGTGTATTTCGCAAAAAAAAAAAAGAAACTTGATAGTGTGATGGGTAAGTTAAATTACTGTCAAGCTCCACCTTTGACTGACAGAAATCAAAATGTAACTATACTAACCAGAACACATTATGTCATGTTATCCACCGGTCGTGGAAAAGGAGATCATTTGACCACGCAAAAGCAACAGGGTTTACAAGCACAGCTAGCCGCGCGCGTTTGCATCATCAAATCCGTGGAAAGGCAACGTACGTTTATCCAACCCGGTCTTAGTTAGATTTTTTTGTTGGAAATATGAGCAAATTACTACGAGATTTAATCCGAATAAATAGGAAATAGATCATGATAGCAATAGCACAGATTAAACTAATCATACGAACTAGCATAGTAGATGAACATATCACATCTAGGGCACATACTAGAAACATGAATTATACTACGATCTCGAACAGGAAGGATAGAATCACATACGGTGCAGCGGGAGCAGCACCGCCAGCGTTGACGTTGTCGCCCATGTCGTCGAGGATGAGGTTGCCGAGATCGGGGAAGAAGTCGTCGTCATAAGTCGTTGCCAGCTGATCGCATGAGTCGCTCCCCAAAACCTGATCGCCCTCTCCCGTGACAGGATCACGAGGCGGGGTTCCGGAGGCCTGCTGTCCCTTCTCCCAGTGCACGCCGAAAGGAGGGATGGAGAAGACTTGCTTGGCGGCGCAATGATCTGGAGCGGTGGTGAGAAACCATACGAAGCGGCGGCGCCTAGGGTAGACGTCTGCCTGACTATATATGCGAGCCGGGTAGGTCGTGGGAGTAAACCCCACGTCCGAGTCGTCACGATCCAAAAGAATCGGAAACGGTTCAGTAATTAACGCGTCCGTTAATTATTAATTAATGACTCATTAATATATATTTTCCGAGCAGCAAAAATATAGACAACGTGCATAGCTCTGTCCTCGGCTCGGCTCAATCCCGGAACCCGCGGCGCGTCGTGACGAGGCATGGCGTGGCGTGGCGTGGCATGGCGTGGCGTGGCGTGGCGTGGCGTGGCGTGGCGAGGCGAGCGAGGAGGAGGAGCGCGCGTGTAGGTCTCCTCTTCTCATGCTCATACAAGTGGTAGAAGAGCCCACCTTATAAAGAGGTTCAACTCTCTCTCAACTTATGAGGTGGGACTAAACTTTAGCCTCACTCACTCCACTCACATGTGTGCATGAATGGGCCAAGAGAATTTCACAATTTTAGTTGGGCTTTGGGCCAAAAGCCTACTAGCAAAATTCCAACAATCCCCCACAAAGTCTCATTGGCACATCTCATCATTTAGTTCCAAAACATTGTTTATATACCGGTGCTTAGTGGAGACTGTGAAGTTGAACTTCCACTTAGAGATTTATGCTACACTAGATCACAACTTGAATAGTGGACTATGCCTTGAACTACAAGTTTTCCGCGAGACTAGTTTCACACAAATTCTTGACCGATACTGGGCTGCCGCAAGGCTTCCCCGCGGGTGGAGCGTATACGTCATACTCCAGGGCCTTTTCATGAATTTATTAGAGAACACCCAATTCTCACAGACTACGACGTTAACAGTTAAATTCATACAGGTGTGTTCCTCAGAAGATGTTCTGCAGGACAACATCTCTGCTTACCCGAATAAGCCACTTGGAACACATTAAGATAAGTATCAACCTGCCATGCAGATCAGGAGAGTATTGCATTTTCATGGAGTGGGATAGGTAATATAGGGATACTCTCCTCCCAGCTGACCAACAGCTTGTCTCCCACTTCTACTTCACGGGATCTCCGATCACATAGAGTGGGTTACCACTATGGACAACTCATGCGGTGGGTCTCAGACCCATCTCCATCGATGCATTATCTATCACATTACGTGATAGACCCTTTGTGAAGGGATCTGCCAAATTTTTCGACGTTTGGATATAATCCAACGTAATAACTCCGGAGTTCCTCAATTTTCTAACAGATTTCAGTCTCCTCTTCACATGCCTTGAGGACTTCATATTATCCTTAGAACTGTTTATCTTGACGATCACAGTTTGATTATCACAGTTGATCAGGATATGGGGTATTGGTTTTTCAACCATAGGTAAGTCCATCAAAAGCTCACGAAGCCACTCTGCTTCAACAGTGGCAGTGTCTAATGATGTGGGTTCTGCTTCCATAGTTGACCTCGTTAAGATGGTCTGCTTGCAAGACTTCGAGAAACAACGTCACCACCAAGTGTAAACACATACCCACTTGTGGCCTTAATCTCATCAAAGATCGGATATCCGGTTTGAGCCACTATAACCCTCGGTACTCTTGGATACCCGTGTAGTGAATCCCATAGCTCGCGGTGCCTTTCAAATAGCGCATAACTCTCTCAAGCGCATGCCAATGATCATCTCGGTTTTGACACAAACCGACTCAGCTTGCTAACGACAAGCGAGATGTCAGGCCTCGTGGCACTCGCCAAATACATAAGCGAGCCAATAATGCGAGAATACATCAGTTGATCTCTAGCAATCCGTCGATTCTTTGAAGCAACACACTAGCATCATATGGAGTTGGAGAAGGTGTGCGATCGCTATACCCAAAACGACTCAAGACCTTTTCCACATAGTGAGGCTGAAGCGGTGTGATCCCACCATTCTCATCTCTCAACAGCTTGATGTTTAAGATAACATCAGCTACTCCTAGATCCTTCATCTCAAAACAGCGAGATAAGAAATCCTTAACCTCCTTGATTAAATCAAGTTTGGTTCCAAAGATCAATATATCGTCGACATACAGACAAAGAATAACTCCTTCACCCCCACCATGGCGATAGTACACACACTTGTCACCATCATTTACTACAAAGCCGGCAGCAGTTAATGTTCTTTCGAACTTCTCATGCCACTCCTTAGGAGCTTGTTTAAGGCCATATAAAGACTGTAATAACTTGCACACCTTTCCTTCTTGACCAGGTACTACAAACCATCTGGCTGGTCCATGTAAATTTCCTCCTTCAACTCTCCATTGAGGAAAGCTGTCTTAACGTTCATTTGATGAACGAGAAAACCATGTGAGGCAGCCAGTGATAGTAGCTCCCGAATTGTGGTCAGTCTAGCCACGGGTGAGTAAGTATCAAAGAAGTATTCACCTTCTTTTTGGGCATAACCCTTAGCCACAAGCCGTGCCTTGTACTTTTCAATCGTACCATCAGGTCTAAGCTTCTTCTTGGACACCCACTTACATCCTACAGGTTTGCACCCATAAGGACGGTCAGTGATCCCCCAGGTTCCGTTAGCTAAGATGGAATCCATCTCGCTTCTGAACAGCCTCCTTCCAAAGAGTCGACATCGAGAGATGCATAGGCCTGAAATAGTCCCAGGTGTGTCATCCACAAGGTACACAATAAAATCATCACCAAAGGACTTTGCAGTCCTGTCTCTTACTCCTCAGGAGTTCCATTGTTACCCTCAACAGGATTCTCAACGTGTTCCATCGCAATGGTGGGTTCAGGAATTACAGCGAATTCCTCACTAGATGGAGTAGGTATCTCCTGATTTGATGAACTCGACATGTCCTTCATAGGAAATATGTCCTCAAAGAAAGTTGCATCATTCGACTCCATAAGCGTACCAACATGCATGTAGGATACCTCAGATTTTATTATCAAAAATCTATAGCCGATGCTATGAAAAGCATAGCCCAGAAGAACACGGTCCACGGTTTTTTGTCCAAGCTTGCGCTTCTTGGGAATTGGTATATTGACTTTCGCCAAACAACCCCAAGTACGTAGGTAAGAGAATTTCAACATTTTTCTTTCCCATTCCTCAAATGGAGTCATGGTCTTATGCTTTGTGGGAACTCGGTTTAGGACATGACACGCAGTCATTAGCGCCTCCCCCCACCATTCCTTGGATAGACCCGAAGTGTCTAACATGGTGTTAACCATATCAGTTAGAGTTCGGTTCTTTCTTTTGGCTATCCCATTTGACTGGGGTGAGTAGGGAGGCGTCCTCTCATGGATTATACCATGTTCCGCACAAAACAGATCAAATTCATTGGAAAAATACTCTCCACCACGATCGGACCTAAGCCGTTTAATTTTTCGATCAAGTTGGTTCTCTACCTCAGCTTTATAGTTTTTGAAGAAAGTTAAAGCCTCATATTTTGATTTCAGAAGATACACATAACAATATCTAGTGGAGTCATCAATCAACGTCATGAAGTATCTCTTTCCACCTTTTGTCAACACGCCATTCATCTCACAAAGATCAGAATGTATAAGCTCTAGTGGCGTAAGTCTCTTGCCTCTGCAGTCTTATGGGACTTGCGAGGTTGCTTAGCTTGCACACATACTTGGCACTTGGAGCCTTTGACATGAGAGATTTTCGAATTAAATTCATATTGGCTAGCCGTCATGCAACCAAAGTTAATATGACAAAGTCGTGAATGCCAAATATCAGACTCATTATTGTGGCAAACATTATTAATAACTTTAGTGCAAATATCTCACAAAGATAGGCGGAACAAGCCTCCGCACTCATAGCCTTTTCCAAAAAATTGTCCACGCTTAGAAATTACAACTTTATTGGATTCGAAAACTAACTTAAAACCATCTCGACATAAACGGGAACCGCTAACAAGATTTTTATTGATGGACGGCACATGATGAACGTTCTTCAGACGCACGGTCTTCCCCGAAGTAAACTTCAGATCGACCGTACCAACACCTCGGCGATGGCATGTGACCCGTTCCCCATCAAGACGGGTGAAGTCCTGTTGCACGGTAAGAAGAAAACATGGAGGCATCAGCACAAACATGTACATTGGCACGGTATCAATTAACCAATCGGGAGATTTGAATCTTGAAAGGATGGTAGGAAAAATACCGTACCACGATTCCTTCATATCAAGATCACCGATGACAACATTAAGCGGACCTGCCGCTCTTCTCATGTTCGCGCTCCTCAAAGCGGTTAGGACACTTCGGAGCCCAGTGATTAGGATCACTGCAGACATGGCAAAGTCCCTTCCCCTTCTTATGAGAATTCTTCTTGAAGTTGGTAGAATGTGATGGCTTGTTCTTTGTATCAAACTTGCCTTTGCCCTGAGTTTTGTCCTTGTTGTTTTTGAACTTGTTGGGCTGGAAATTCTTTTTCTGTACCATGTGGGCACTAGAACCTCCCTCAGCAACTCGAGCACGTGTGTCCTTTGCTCTCGCCTTCTCTTCAACATCAAGAGTACCAATGAGATCCATGACGGAAAACTCCTGTCTCTTGTGTTTCGTGGAAGTAGCAAAATTGTTCCATGAAGGTGGAAGCTATGGCAATGATGCCTCCGCAACAAATTTGTCCGCAACACACACTTGAAGTACTCAAGTTCTTTTGAAGCGATCAGATCTCATGAGCCTGTTGTACAACAGGCGCTCATCGATCATCTTATAGTCATAGAATTGCTCCATGACGTACAACTCGTTCTTTGGCGTCCGAGGCACCAAACTTGGCATCGAGCGCAGCCCACATGTCCTTGCCGTTGTCAAACGACATATACGAATCCACAATGGAGTCATCAAGAACACTCAGAAAAGTGCCTTTAAAGAGAGTATCGATCTTCTCAAAAGCTTCCAGCTGTGCTGGATTAAGATCGCCCTCAGGCTTGCCCTTGGTGGCGTCATAGCAGCTCGTGCGCCACCTCTTATATTGTGCCCCTTTAAAGGCGGGCGGCTTCAGATGCGCAGCAAAACCACTCGGAGTAAATTGCCTACGATCAGGTTTTTGGATTGTTGGAAATATGAGCAAATTACTATGAGATTTAATCCGAATAAATAGGAAATAGATCATGACAACAATAGCAGAGATTAAACTAATCATGCGAACTAGCATAGTAGATGAACATATCACATCTATGGCACATACTAGAAACATGATTTCTACCATGATCTCGAACAGGAAGGATAAAATCACATACGGTGCAGCGGGAGCAGCACCGCCGGCATTGACGTTGTCGCCCATGTCGTTGAGGATGAGGTTGCCGAGGTCGGGGAAGAAGTCGTCGTTCGCGAAGTCGTCGCTGCCAGCAGTCGCGCGAGTGCGCTCCCTAAAAACCTGATCGCCCCTCTCCCATACAGGATCACGAGAGGCGAGGTTCCGGAGGCTCTGTCCCTTCTCCCAAAGTGCACGCCGAAAGGAGGATGGAGAAGACTTGTTTGGCGGCGCAATGATCTGGAGCGGTGGTGAGAAACCATCTGAAGCGGCGGGCGCCTAGGTAGACGTCTGCTGACTATATATGCGAAGCCGGTAGGTCGTGGGAGTAAACCCCACGTCCGAAGTCCGCCACGATCCAAAAGAATCGAAGCGGTTCAGTAATTAACGCGTCCGTTAATTATTAATTAATGACTCATTAATTTTTTTCCCGAGCAGCAAAAATATAGACAACGTGCATAGCTCTGTCCTCGGCTCGGCTCAATCCCGCAACCCGCGGCGCGTCGTGACGAGGCGTGGCGAGCGAGGAGGAGGAGCGCGCGTGTAGGTCTCCTCTTCTCATGCTCATACAAGTGGTAGAAGAGCCCACCTTATAAAGAGGTGCAACTCTCTCTCAACTTATGAGGAGGGACTAAACTTTAGCCTCACTCACTCCACTCACATGTGTGCATGAATGGGCCAAGAGAATTTCAGAATTTTAGTTGGGCTTTGTGCCAAAGGCCTATTAGCAAAATTCCAACATCTTATCATCATCTCGAGACGGTCGCACCATAGGTGTGCCTTTTTTTTCGGAATATATAGCTGCTTACCTGGAAAATGTCAAACGGAGACCGAGCTCCATGGAGGCTTTTATTTGAAAACTTTAAAATTCAAACTTTTTACAAATTTTTTTGAAAATAAATACATATATACTTAGATACATAATGTACACGTGTGTAAATTTTCAGGCCAAAATACATTAAAATGTGAGCTATACAAAGAAGACAAATTTTGGGCTTTTTAGCATATGTACTATTCCTCTTTAAGTTCATGATTTTGTTTTTTCTGTGCAGCTCGCATTCAAGGTATTTCATCCTAAAAAAATTTCACATATACACTTTGCATTCTTTCATACATGTGTAGTTTTTTTCAGAATTTTTTAAAACTCAGATTTATGAATTTTGATTTTCTCAAAATAAATGGCTCCATGAAGTTCGGCCTCCAAAATGCCCTACTCTGCCTACCTCCCTTAACTCCCATGGGTACCCTCTCCTCCCCGTCACGTCGCCGGCGAGCCAAACGCCGCTCTCCACTTGCGTGAGTGTCCGTGAGCCCAACGTCCGGCCGGGCGGGAGACGACGTACCCAACGACCACCCCACGCGTTTTTGCGCGTCAGAACGGAGCAAAGTCCCGCGTCCTCGTCCTGCCGCCACAGCCGCTAGCTCTAGTCAGAGCTCAGAAGTAGTACTAGGTATGGTCGGAGTGCATCTGCAGCTCGTTCAGGCGCAAAGTGTTGTTGGACGAACCCTGCTGCCTGTATGGTGGCACGTACTCCTGCTTACGATCGATGTGACCGGCACTGGAGTGGAGTAGTCTTGTTGCGGAGCGTGGTGGCGCGCTGACCGGCCGGACGTGTCGACCGAGTGGTTGCCGCAGCTAGCAGGCAAAACCGACCGTGCCCGTGTTCATGTGCTTGGCCGACTCTGTGCACAGAAAAATTAAAGGTCGGTGTGTTTTCTGAAATGAGACGAGACTTGAAGGTTGTATCGGCGTAAATGCAGGGGAGCGTACGTGTACAGTGTGCTGATGGTAACGTTTCGCAGGCTTCGGGTGCAATCGGTAGCATACATACATGCATGAGAACGATGTGCCGCTCGCCGGCGACAAGGACTGAAGTCCTTTTTTTAGAGTTGTTACAAGATGTTAAACACGCATACCGTCACAAAACTGCATGTTTAACGGAAATTCAATTCAGCACCTGGGAGCATATGCTCCTGCTCATAAAAAATACTTCTCGCAAATGTCACTTTTTTAGGAAAAAGTATATTTTCATCCCTTAAAGCATCTCCAATAAAAGATGCAAATTTGAAGATGTAAAAATTTACATCTGCAAAAAGTGTCTTTTACAACTTCAAAAAAAAGGAAACTTCAACAGATGATGTATATTGAAGATGTAAAAGAGCAACTCCAATAGATAATGCAAAATGGAGATGTAAAAATTAGCGGGCGGCGGATTTAATCGAGCAGCAAGTGGGGACGGCGACAAATAGCGATTCGGGCGGCGGCATTAGGGCAAAGATTGGGCGGCGGCGGAAGTTCGACGGCCATGAGGAGCGTCACAGGGGTGAATCGGGACAGCAGCGGCGTGAATCGGGGCGGCAGAGCAGCGACGAAGGAGCGGCGATTCGAGGTGGAGAGAGAGAGATAGAAAGGAGGAGGAGGAGCGGCGTAGGGGCGGCGGAGGAGCGTTAGAGGGGTGACGGGAGCTGGCGCTACGGGTGGCCGGCTTCGCACGGTGGGAAGAACGGCGGAGGCGGGGGGCCGTCGGGCTGGCGGCGTGGCGCGCCTCCCCTACCTCCGGCGGTAGGTCTTGGCTAAGAACAAGCCCATCCCGTCCACGACCACGCTGTGGAAGCCATTACGGCAACCAGACCTCCTGAGAAGTTTTGATTCGACGTGGCGGCCAAAATTGAATCACGGCTGCGTGGAACAGCTGTCGCTACTCCGACGGGCAGGCGGGCGGTGGCGACGGCGATTTGGGCTAAATCGGGTGGTGGCGGAGTTGGGCGCAAGGCGGGCAGTCGCACGGAAGCCAATTGAAGGCAGTTGGGCGGTTGGCGCGCGACTGGCGTTTTTACATCTTTAATAGGTGGAGATGCAAATTTGCATCACGAGGTGCTGTATTTTACATCTCTGAGAGGTGGAGAAGTAAAAAAAAAATTGCATCTACATCATCTATACGAGAGGTTTTTTTTGGGTCTCAAAGATGCAAAAAATAGTTATTTTTCCATCTATATCATCTATTGAAGATGCTCTTAACTCTTTCGAAAGTACAGAAATAGTTTTTCAACTTAAAACCAGCAAAACAGTCTCTCAACTTTTTAGACCAGATAACTTTAGTCTCCCGTACCATTTCCGGTGGTTTTGATATAGGACGTTGACGTGATTTTGTGTGGGAACCGCCTGTCAGCTTGTGAAGAAAAACATTGGAGAAACACACCCACCTTTAAGTCCTACTAGCGGTTGGGGCGCGCCCATGGCGCGCCGTCTGAGAGAAAGCTGGGCGCTGCCAGGTTAAGCGCGCCCTTTTTACGTTATTGCATGGTTCTGACTCGAAAAATAACAAGTACACAACAATGGAAACAGAAGATAAGAGAACAACCTTAGGAGTCATATAGATATTATTGCTATGTCCTTATAGTTTACATCACCAGACAGTGGTTCAAAAGCAACGCAAGCGGCACAAAAGCTGAGGCACAATCAATCAACTTCATGGGAGCCAATGTTCAGGTGATCTTCGTCGTCCGGACCACCAGCTGCTCTCTCGTCTCTTTCCTGCATGAGCGCCTCAATCTGCACGGACCTCATGCTATCTTAAGGCATATACAATGGTCGATAAGGTAGTCTTATCTTAAATCTTGCATGTAATTTAGAGATGACAAAAACAATGTCTACAATGGGTCATCTCTTAGCCTTATCTTCAATAACTAGTTATTCTTAAAAACATGATGAGACATATTGTGCTAAGAGATCATCTCTTGCCTTCTCTTAATTAAGAGAAGACAAGCCTTCTCTTATGATTTCTCTCTCCTCCACCTCATCATTTATCCTACCTGGCATTGCTAAGATAGAACCATTGTACATGCCCTTAGGTCTTGACGAGGAGAAACAGCAGGCTTCCGTGAACTATGCACCGTTGCTCGCTGCTTTCCATCCTGCTGCACGTACTCAACAATGCAATGACAGACAAAAATTCTCAAAGATTGAGCGAATAGAGGCTAGGTGTAATGGGAATTATGAAACTGAAACCACTAACGAGCACACACACCTGAGTCTGCCGCAGGCCTTGGTACATCCTCCCGTCAGCTGCCACCTTTCTTGCCGAGCTTGTCATAGAATGAGGTGTCAATAATTAAGATGCACTCGAATCTCCTCATCACTAAAGCGATCACAAGAGAAAGTAGTATGAGAACCATTCAAATGCTGCCCGAGAAGCATAACTAAAGTACTAAACATGTCATACCGAAAAGCAAAGCTTCGGAAGAACTGCAGTCCCACCAGAGAAACAAACAGATCTGCCATTTTAGAGAGAGGCATGAGAACATCGTCGAGGCCGAGAAGCTCAGCATCTTTTCCTGTCCGTACCAGGGGCTGCAGGTATTAAGCGGGTATGCCATCGCCGCCTTGTACGGTGCCTAGTATGTTGAGAGAAGCATGAAGCTTATTTCTGCCGCATAGCTCAAACCAAATTATAATGGATCTATATAGCTGCCATGCACTTCAGAATTCAGAATTTAAGTACTCATTGTTAAATTAATGTCAAAATCAAACAAGGAGAAAATCATCGACAAACCAAATATATTCTTCTAAGTACCAGACCGTGCATAAATCTTAATGCAGAGCAAAATACTAAAATAATAATACAAAATGATCAAGGAAATGCTGAATATAACTGAAAAAGAAACATGTTTACCACCAAGCACAAAGGTGTACCTTCATAGATATCGGGCTTGCTTGTCAACATGAGAAGAGATGCTTGTGATAAACAACATTTGCTGCTCTAGTGGACTTGCTATGCTTAGTGTGGATCTTCTACTTTAAGAGGAGAATCAAGAGGCAATGCCAGTGAACAGGGCATGGACAGAACATAGAATCCAGTCTGACCTATTAGAAAACAGAGAGTTCATCCTTAACATCAGTATGAATTAGGCGCAACTCTGGCCAACGGCGGTGAATCTGATCGATTGATGTAAAGAAACATGCCAAGCGGGAAACTAAACATTATTCACAAATGACTTCACAAATTCTGTGATACTTGCCAAACTATGAAGTCGTATGTGTAACAATAGTATACAACAATGAAAATATTGCCCCAGTTTCACCGACACAGTGCCGCATCAGTTAATCAGCTGGTCCGGCCAGAAATGCATGCAGACCAGAAATAACAGCAGTCTAATAATCTTACAGCATCATCTCTTGACCGCCACACCTTGTTCTAACCAACCTAAGCATGTTTGATGCATGCTTACCAACACAGAAACATGCCAATAAAAGAGACCCCACATTGTTTTACCTGTAGCCTTACAAGACATGCCAATAAAACATGCCGAACTTCAGATGAGCAAAAAAAACTACCACATCTCCCTACTGTTCAACATGGTACCCCATGGCCATTGCCCTACGCTCTCAATTCCAAGGAAAAGGTACTCTTCTTCCTAGGACCCTAAAAGAACATACACCGTAAGCTCGACCTTTGCGCCTCGAATCAAAATATACATATGCAAAAATAAGGATGCCGACTTACAGAAGAATTACTTTACACTGAATTTGGCATTAACTTATGTGCCATATCGTCAGATAAAAAATAGAAGTGCATGCAGTACTTCTGTAAAGCAAGTTAGTCCAGTTCCTGAGCAAAATGATGCATTCTACGTACTTCTGTCATTCTGTGTACTTGTTTAACAGTTGAGTATACAGTTTATGTAAAGTATAGCCAGACCATACTGAGATTAATCTTGGATGAAGGATGTGAGGAGCCAAGAAATGCCTATTCTTGCAAAATTCATGATCTGGCATGATGTGTAATGCACTTACCATCAGGATGCCCAGCGCCTTGAGAAAACTTTATATAATAAACTCTATAATAAACTATCAATTAAAGACCTGCATACCAGTAGGGAGATAGACAAGCAAAAGAAGTTTACAAGAGAAAATAACACTTGCCTCTGGTCTTTCCCTTCTTAGTCATGCTTTAGAACTGGTAAAATAAGTGTTGCGTCCCATTATCTTACCAACTGCAACAACATTAAATATCTGCAAAAGCACCAAAGACTGAAATTAACAGATGGGTCTACGTTATTGAAACTCAATATCACTCTTAAGAAAATAATTACCAGTGCCTGCTGCTCAAGCAATTGGCATGGTATAATTAGGGAAGCACATAAATACATACTCCATTGGAATATTAAACTTCAGAAGAATATATTTTTTGGTTAAATAAACAACAACAATCATGGCAAAACATGCTATCAAGAGGAATTGTCTTAAATAATATTTAGCAATCACAGAAAGGATAGGAAGGGTGACACAAATGAGAGTGCCTGCATACAACTATCCGTTGATGGTCCAAGAAGAGAAGTTCTAACAGCAAGGAACTAGAAGAAAGAGGAAGAAAAAATCAGGAAGAAAGAAGTGCATGTGTACATGTACATTGCCGTGCTTCTCCTGTTGATGCGTTTCTTGTTCGTTGGGTCGACGGACGGCGACGCTGGAGCAGGACGGAGCCGGTTGTCTCTGCTTCCCATAGTGCTTATGCCAAGGGAGACACACTTTCAGACTCCCAATGAGGTCATCGATCTTCAAGCACATCACCAGCACTCCCTGAATTTCCATCAAACGAAACGTGATGAGAACTAAGTACAGTCACAACAGAATCATAGCAAAAAATAGAGAGTTGTGGAACAATTTGAGTGGGCTGTTGGTAGAATATGACACTGGAACCAACTTAGATGTAATGTGTATTAATTTTATCACGGGTAGCAGACAAGCAAAGAGTGGTTGTACCTGAATTCTAAACTGGCAACCTGCACATGCGTGTTACTCTAATTTATTCTGAATACAGAAACAACTTTTGATTTTGCTACATCTGTATGCATCATCTCTAGATTGGAGAAAGAGTTACATGTAATGTGTTGGTTAGTGAAGAAGAAAGCTCACTCTGTGTCAAGGTGGTGCCATGCCGCAAACGCAGGATCTGGAGTGTGACCTGTTCAGAGGCGTTTAAAACTACAGAGAACCATGACAGGAAACAAGAATCGCACTACCTAGCATACCCAGACATGGGGAGGGGGCGTGGGGGCGCACCTTGACGATCTCCATGACGTCCCGAGAAGAAGCTCCTCCTTAGCACCTCCGTCGCGGATTTATGGAGAAGAGGGGATCCTGGACGAGCTCCTCTCCCGGCGGCAAGATGGGGATCTGCGACGGTGTCCTGGTCAACGCCGTCACCTCGTCTCCAACTCGCGCTGGTCGTGCCCGCCCAGATTTTGAACCACAGCCCACCGGTTCTCCAGATCATGCCCCGCCACCGCGCCCTCTTCGCCCGGCTCTGCCCGTGACGGCCGCCATGTCCGGGTCGCCGTCGACCGCTGCTACTCCTCCACTGCGAGCCGCCGCAGCTCTCTGCCGGTCGTCGCTGCTGCTCCTCCACTACGAGCCGCCGCAGCTCTCTGCCGGTCGTCGCTGCTGCTCCTCCACTGCGAGCCGCCGCAGCTCTCTGCCGGTCGTCGCTGCCACGAGGCCGTCGGCCATAGCTGCTCCTCCGGCACCCACAACTTGCTGCGAAGGGCGAGAAGCAGGTCTCAGGAGGGCGCCTTCTCCAGTGGACGGGACTGGAGGAGCAGGGATGGTGGCGGTGGCGGTGGCGGCGCGGGCGGAACCCTAGCCGCCGGTCCGGGTGGGAAAAATGAGACGAGAGAGAGGAGCTGCGTGGGACGAAAAGATCTGCTCCCCTCGTTCCATTGGCTAAGACGCACAGTACACCTCTGCCCACCTGGACATCGCCCATGCCGTATTTTTTTTGTCTGGTTGTTGATCCTACGTGGATAGCGCGAGCAGGCGCTCCTTCTACGCACGTTAATGCTTCTCGATGAGTGGTCGGAAGAAAGAAATAAGGAAAACACTAAATACACGGCAGTGTGATTCGAACAAGCGACATCACGCTGGGCGCTCCCGTTCACAAGCCAGCTCAGCCAATAGACATTTGTTTTAATCTGTTTTTAGCAGATAAACTGATATTTATTATACATACTTTTTTGAAAGAGTATTTATTATACATACTCGCATGTATCACCTTACCTAACAGCGAGTAAAGTTTATTTTAAACTTTAAACTGGTAGAGCTCATCGAAATGAACTCGAACTTGATACTCCGTATCCCGACCAATTCGACCTTAGACCTGTTTTGGTACACCGGAAAAAGATTGATCCCGACCGGGATCACAAGCTACTCTGAGTGACATCCCCGGGCGCATTCCATATCCATCTTCCTCATTTTTTCTGCTTTGGCTGCCAGACGTCCTCTTGTTCCTGTATGCGTGTTCCTGAGCGGCTCGTTCGACTTGACAAAGGAGACTGGGCCGATGTTAACTCCTGCAATATGGGAAACCACATGCGAGAGCTGATTAGTCCTTTTATTGGTCGGTAAAGGAGCAGAAAGGATTCTCGCATTTTTCCCCCATAGGTGACCCTGAGTTATTGAACCCACAAGAGGACGGTGCCCTTTAAGCAAGGGTTTCTAACAAGCTTTTGCGAGAGAATTAAATTCAAACTTTTGACCGGATCACAAATCGAGCGTATAATCGAAAATACTTATAATAAAAATAGTCATGGGTATGAAATCTTATGCTTACAACCATATATTTGTGTTGGGATCATCATGATCTTAATTTGTGGAAGTCATCCATCGAGATGGCTTGTTTCGCATCATGGGGATGTGTCCAAATTATGTCTTGGCCGCACATGTCCTACATCGGTCGATTGTCCAACCGAAGGCCCTATCTATCGTGCGAGGTTACCTCGGTAATTGAGATAGCAATAATGAGACAAAGGCATTGGGCCTTTAAGGACTACCCCTGTTGAATCCCCAGAGATGGGATCCGTGTTACCATACTAAACTTTTTTGTCACCGATGTTTAGAATAACACTTTACGGTCCTCTTCGGGGCTCGCTCTCCATGATCCTGGGTACTTGCAGGAATGAAGAACGCGAACGAGACAAGACACAAGTACGGAACAACATTATGCTGCACATAGGGGACGTAATTCAAAGTACTTAAGTTGATCCCTCCAACAAATGCGTCGGGTTGCAAGGCCTTGCCTCAACCCAAGACCTTACCAAACTATTCATAGATGGAGATCAGATCACACGAAGAACTCATCGAAGAACACATCATGCAGATTGATTGATTGATAATATGTCTTACAATGGATGCCAGATGTGATACACGATTACAAGTATGGCTAGATGGCTGAGAACTATGGTGGTGGTGAAGGTGGTGGTTATGGAGATGGAGATGGGAAATGGCGGCGGTTAGGGTTGATGGAGATGATTGCTGTGAATATGACGATGTGACTGCTTGTTCTGTTGCTCATTTGGCGCCTGGCCTTTTTATAAAGGTTGGTCAGGTGGATCAGACGCCTCGGTTGGCATGCCATACGACCATCAATATGAGTGGGGATGGTCGTATGGAAGGCCGTCTTTTGCACTATTTCTTCTGGTGCGCCTCCCACTTGATCTGCTCTATCTCCACTTTATTCCTTTCCATGTATTGGCTTAATTTCACTCAGAAATAGCCCATAAGGTCGGATATTTGGAACCCTTTGCATTCATTAGTCATTAATAGTAATATCAGAGCGAATATCTCAGTTTAAATGAAATAATTCGGTTTAAACTCAGGTTAGAGGAGTGTAAAAATAATACTCACCAACTCCCAAGATTAAACTTGATCGTCCTTGAGCAACATAGAGAGAAATCTGAATCATAAGAAACTCAGTTGTTTAATCCGAAATACCGAGAAAATTTTGGTTCACTTACGACCGGTACGCCTAGATAGCCCTTCGCTTCTTGAACTGAAAACTTAGTATAACTGTAGCAGTGACATGGTTATTATGCAAGTGTTAGTGAAGCAAAGATACTAAATACAAAGTTCTTGCTCAAATAGATAAAATTAACATAGCACTTAGTTCTATTTCCTCTAGTGAACACTTGCTTCCCGGGAATGCACGGAAGAGTTTTTCTTTCTTTGAGCAATGAATACATAAATTACGGAGTGAAAGGTATGTAGGAACAACATGATTATAGAGTAACTCTCTAACACACCCATGAGTGTCTCGTCATCAAGGCTCTCAAGCACTTTGTTTTGATCATTGTTTGCTAAAACTTTTGTTGTCACATGACAGGATTATGCCAAATAAGTGAGCATGCATAAGGTTTCGCAGTGGATTAATTTTTGGGAACTATGGACCTATATGTTCTCTTGCTAGCTCTTGTGATTAGTACCCATTATTTACCACATACACACACATTCAAGAAAAAACTGAATAATATTCGATTGTAGTGTTGCCACTATGTACGATAACAAACACATAGCCAAAAGCAGAGCCGAAACCTTGGTGGATCATTCATTGCCCAGTGGAGTTCTCAGTATAACATCAAGAAAGATGATGAAGCCACATTTACACATGTAGGCATGCATAGAGTAGCAAGGCGTATTACTGCAGGAAGGTCCTAAAACAACACATGTATACGAGACCATTCAACCAAACTGTGTGCAATGAGTGAGTCACAAACGGTATTGTAATAAAATCATCACCAATAAAATGAACTATGTGTGATGGTTGATCCATCAAGCACGATTCAGATAAGAGTTGCGTGTCTGATACATGGCATATAGTTCATCCATACGAACTGTTTGCGATGAGCCAAAAAACAGAAATAGTTACCCAGATCAAGATGTGTGCGATATACGACATACTGGCACTCGGATGAACTGTTTGCGGTGAGCTTGAAAACAAAAACATTTACCGAGATCAAGATGTGTGCGATATACGACATACAAGTCACTCAGATGAACTGTTTGCGATGAGCCAAAAAAATAAAAACGGATACCCAGCTCAAGACATGTGTGGTATACGACATACAAGTTAGTCAGATAAACTGTTTTCCATGAACCAGTATAACACAACAACTCGCCACAACAAGATGTGTGTGATAATCGGCAAATAGGTTAGTAATCAGAAATATGTGGGAAGACCAATAATAAAATAGACGATTCCTGCTAATAAGTTGTGTGTGTGTTGTGAGAAAACGCTTGGTAGTAAATAATCACCTGCGATTCTTGAAATCGTCACCGACGTGTTCCTTACTTTAATCATTGGTGATGTGATTTGCTCAATCTGCACAGCGTCTACACTCTGTGTATAGAACAACAACATATATTGTTTAGTGTAAATTGTGTGCTCTATTGGGCACACGAGTATATCGATCACACCTGTGCGGAAGCAATGTGCGCGCACGCGTCATGATATCTCGCGCTTCCTTCTTTGCTAAGTTTTCCATTAATTGATGGTGTTATATGAACACGCCACCGTTACACGCCACTTCCCCATCGGTTTCCCGCTACCTGCGATTGCGCATAAGCTTAGGCAGCACGTGACACACAGAGGCACAAGCACAGTGCTACTTGTGATATGCATTTGGATTTCTTTGATGTAGCGACCCGACCCGAATGGATCGAAGTCTCTGTGCTTAAGTGTCATCCCTGGTTCGGTATGCTGACACACACAATACTCGAGGATTTATACCAGAGGTAAATTACATGTATAAAGTAACGTAAATACTATTACCTCAATCCATATAGCGGAAGTAACAACAAAGTTGTGGAGTTCCCAACAACACCAACGGCAAAGTTGAGTGTAGACATCGTAACCTTAACGTATCACTTACTCGTCGTAAGAATCCTGCAACATGAGTCATTGCAGCCATATAGGTCAGTACATTGAATGTACTGGCAATTTCAAACCATAGAATAATAATGAGAAGGTCTATCTCTATATGCATATTTGGCTGGTGGAGGCTCTAAGTTTAACATTTTGCATAAAGCTAATTTTTTTCCTACAACAAAAGAATACTTTTAAATTTACTACTAAGTTAAAATTACCCATATTGAGAAGGTAACCCCAACTCAATCCCAAATCATCAATAACCCAACAATTTCATTAAACAGAGTGATGAGATCAACCAATAATTCAAATACCAGATACTCAAAATGTCCATAACCGGGGACATGGCTAATCATGATTAGTTTATACACTCTGCAGAGGTTTACACACTTTTTCCCACAAGACTCGATCTCCTCCGTTGAATTCCTCGCACTGCCTGGTGTTTGAGAACCGGATGAGACACAGTCTTTCTGAAGAGGTCCCCTTAACCGATAGATAGGCCGGTACACCTACAATCCCCTACATCTGCTAGCCTATCATCGAAAGGTTTCCCACAACTTACTTAACTATGCCAGAGCCCATAATGGCTTGCGGCTGCACACAGAAGTTTCTACCGTGAATAATCTTATGATCCCTTTGAGCCTGGGTGGCATTCCATAGGATTATCACACGGGTACTCCGGGATCCCCTTGGGCAAGCACTGGTTTCTCTAGGTTCCCGGGCAAGCCACTGGGTTCTCCAGGGTGCCCCAACCATTCCACCCAGAGTTGTGTTAATGTTGCCACCTTAAGTTAACCCATAATTATTATATCTCTCTCATCTTTCATGAATCACACATATCAATCCCCGTCTACTAGCATGGCTAAGCAATATATTACATAACGAATATTCCCGGGGTGTTACAAGGATCATAGGTTCCTGCCTCATGAATTACATAGCAAAACCCAATTCCCAATCCTACTCATGCAATCTTTGAGGGTGAAACTAATGCATAAAAACTAGGTATGAAAAATATGATCAAAGTGTGAACTTGCCTTGTACTGTTGATGAAGGCTCCGCGCTCATAATTCCTGATAGTTCTACTTGTCACACTCCGATCAATCTATCGTAAGAAAGCAATTGTAACCACACATAAGCAATCACTCAAAGATCCAAAAGAACGCAAAAAACGATTCGGAAAACTTCAAAAACCTTCAAATAAAGCTTCTAGACAAAAACATATTTTTAACAGTAGCAAAATTATGTGATTTTGATCTTAACAGAAGGTACATGTCAAGAGCTTCGATTTGCAAAAAGAATCAATTAAATCGAAGTTATAAAACTTAAGTTATAGCCAAAACAAGTTTGAATTTGAATCTGATCTAATTCAAATTTTAGAATTTCAAAAAGTTGATTTCATAAGTTCTCTGGATAGTTGAGATCAATACGAGGAACTTGGTGTTGGTTTCATTGAATTTGGACAAACGGGCAAAAAGTAGTGATCGTTTGAAAAACATGGACTAAATTGTAAGAAAAGTATTTGCATCTGGGTCCCTGGCTACGAAACAGAAAAACTAACAAACGAACATTCGCTACACAGACCTAAATGACGAATACGTTCGTTACAAAGATTTAACTAGAGAACATCCGCTAAATAAAAAGAAAATGTTTCAAAAAAAACAGAACTGATCTAATATAGATCGCCGGATGGAGATCAGACAGTTGAGGGGCGAAGCGGCTTACCGCGGCGGTTGACGACGCCGGCGGTGAGGAAGACGGCGATGGCGGCTTCGGCCTCAGACGAGGATGGCTGCTCCGGGGTCGGCGGCGGCGGGCGGAGGCATGGGGAGATGCGGCGCGACAAGGCGACTCCGATGGTGGTGGTGGCGTCGGGCGTAGGCGGCGGTGAAGCGCGGGGCAAAGCGGCGGAGCAGCGGCGGCGGCAGAACTCCGGTGAGTGCGAGCAGCGGCTGCGAGGGGTTTCGAGAGTGGTGGTTTGAAGGAACGGAGAGGCCGGGGTCGGGGCTATTTAAAGATGGGGCTTCGTGGAGGAGGGGCAAGCGAGGGGAGGCGTCCGAGTTGAGCACGGCGTCGGCCGTGACGTCTTTGGAGGAGGAGTCCGGCTCGGCTTGGGGAAGACGAACCTGACAGGTGGGTCCCACTTGTCGGCGAGGCGAGGTGGCGAGCGGTGGTTCAAGGCTGCAGGCGTGGCAGGCTCGGGTTTCTATTGGCCGGGCTTACCAAATCGGGCCTCTTTCTTCTTCTTCTTTTTTTAACGCAGACACAACAAAATAAAAATAAACTAAATAAAAAATATATATCATAGTTTGCAGAAAAAGATTTTCTAAAACATGAACATCTTTTTAGCAGCAAAAAAATTCTACAAAAAATTAAAGAAAGGAAACAGTGCTACTGTTGCAATAAAACCCCATAAAAATTAGTTTAAAAATACCAAAATGATTTCAAATTTATTTTCTCCTAATTTTACAATGAAGGGAATCATTTTACCCTATTTTCCATATATTTTATTTTTGGAGAAAAATAATTTGAATAAAGCCCAAATAACTCCAAATTGAAAATAATTTCAAAGGAACTTTAAATTTGATTCTTTTAAACACCCAACTCATATTTCATATGATTTGAAGAAGTCATTTTATCTTCTCTCATAAAAATCATTGAGTTGCATAAAGTTTCTGAATTTGAAAAATTTCCAAATGAAATTCAAATATTTTCAAAACCCCTTTTTATTTTAAATGTAAGAAGTCATGTTATCTTCACTCTAGGGTTTTGTATTTGAAAAGAATTGAATTCATGGAGATCATAAATGCAAGGTGAAAGTTTGGTAAAGTCCTTTTATTCCCTCTCATTCAACTTTCGAAAAGTTCCAAATTTCACACAGTTTCACACAACAAAACACACAAGCAATCATGCGATCAATCAAAACTATTTATTTAATATAACATTCCAAAATTTAGAATTTTGGGATGTTACAAACCTATCACCCTAAAAATGAATCTCGCAATCGAGATAGGGAGAGACTAGCAAGAAATAGGTTAGGTTCGGGGGGTCTCTTCAAAATCCAGCAGTTATCACGAAGGTCTCGAGTGCTACCACCCTTAGAAGCATGGTTACAGTTCCATAAAAACTCATATACTCCATCCTTTTTGTTGAGAGGATCAGTCTTCTGAGATTCTCGGGAAAATTCCTACTCTGGGCTTTTCCAGTAGTGGCATAACCTTTTCCTCAATTCTTCAGTCCTTTTATCTTATTAAGGTCCTTTCGAGACTGGTTCTTCTTAGCCTACAGGTCTGCCACCAATACTAAACAACTATCGACATCTCATGGTAGTCAACAATTTATGGTTTCTCCTGCAGGAAATGGGTCTGGGTTGAATCTCACCATATATCCTACGATTGGCAACAGCTGCCTTGTACAAGGGGAAAAATTGTCATAGAATTCTAAGGTTCAAACAAGGTTTTGATCGTCGTCGCTCTTCTGTGGGTAAGTCACTCAGATTTACCATATCATATAGCAAGGCGAATAATAAGAGTAAGTCGTTACCTTGTATATGGTTTAGCGAATCTCACATTCTAACACTCTGTCATCCTCACAAGCATTGCAGAATTTCTCTTGTTGACGAACCAAGTTCGGATAAATCCATTGATTCTGCAAGCCAAACGAACATCTATCGTTTCTTCACATCTCTCAAGTTTTGCGTAAACTCCTATAAGATCGTCTGTTGATAAAGTCGTAACTTCTTCCAGGGTTTTTCCTTCAAAGAAGAGTGTGCTTGCTTCTTGGCGAGTCCTCGAGCACGTGGGTTATGGGCTCACCTCATCACATTTATAGCTTCAACTCATCCTGGGGTTACAATTGTTCCATATTACCAACATTATACCTCCTTTATATCCAATAGTACTTCATCCCTTCATATTCTTGGGGTATCCCACATATCGAGATAAAAATCGTACTTATTTTGTCCAAAGTCCACTTCGTGCAATATCTTTATCTTTTCCAGGGGTCAAGTGTCCTCGCAGGGTACTACCACCCTTGAAATGCACAAATTCTTCCATAGACCATATCTCTCATATCCTCGAAAATGGTAAAATCTTTCTTCACAGAGTAACAACTCATAAAATTCATTGTATGACACATGAACTTTATTGATTTCATGAATTTATTACAATCTCTTGCATTTCCATTACATGCCTCAACTCAACACCTCAATAATAAAAGGAAATGTTCCCACTACTACTACTATATTTCTCACAGACTCAACTATTTAACACGAATATCCTCATTGGGACAATCTCTGGGAAAGTGCCCTGCTTCATGACAGCGGAAACATATTACTTCTGACAAGTCTTGATGTTTCCTTGTGATTACATAGCCTCCTTGGGTCCTCGGCTTTCTTTTTGGGCAACCGCTGAAGTAGTGTCCTGAATCTTTACACCTAAAACATGTGATATGACTCAGGTCCTTCTTCGTAGAAATTGGGTTGTTCCTAGAATCCAGTCTATATCTCTTCCTGGACTTTTCCGTGCCACTTAGGGCTTCTATTTCCTGTGGGTCATACTCTACTTCCACTGTCGGGAATGCCACTAGATCCCTCTTCAGACAATTCTGGGAGATGTGTCCTTTTTCTCCACATGAATAGCATGACTTGGTGCAGGGTTTAATTGGGTCTTCTTCGAGTGTGTCCTCCAGCTCTTCCTTCATCACAGGTTCTTCTAAATTTTCCATGAGGGCTCCTTTCATTGCTTCTTTCTTCTGCTGGATGGTTCGTTGTACTATGGGGTAAATGTGACACTAAGCAGGGTAGTGGGTAGTCCCTTCACACAAGAAACAAGTAATCTACATAGTTGGGCATTCTTCAGCTGGGTGACTTTCTTCACAATGAGGGCATTCATCCTTGTGTTCTTTATGGTTGTGTCCTATTTCTCCACAAAGCTTGCATGCACAAGGTTCCTTCATATCATTTCCATAAGACTTCAATTTCTGGGACACAAGCTGAGACTTTAGCAGAGTCAACTTAAATATTCTTCCCAAGTGGTTACTCTTTGCCATCCATTTGTTTGGTACATCCTCCACCAAGTAGCAACACCTCTTTCAAAGCACTTAAGAGCATGCTAGGCCATATCCTTTCCGGCTACTGTGTTATTCTTCATGTGATCTTCCATGTTCTGAATCCATCGGTCTGTCTCCAATTGACTTATCGGTCCCAGAAATGTGAGTTCATCTCCAATCATCCTCTATTGGTTCCAAGGTTTTTGGGGTGAGATAAGAGAGATAGAGAGGTATACACAATACAAACAATAGTTTTGAAGAGACCGATTTTATTTTGTGGCTGTCGGAAAAACATCAAACAAATGACAGCTCACAATCGTCGCATCTAACGTAAGTATATAACAGGGTTTGGTCTTCTTCTGATCGTGCTTGCTGATCTTCTCAAGTTCTTCTGTCAGGTCATTTCTATTGATGCGAAGTCTCTCATGACGTCCTTTAATATTCTGGAGTTGCGTTTCAAACTTCTGGTTTTCAACATCCTTGGCATGGACCATAGTCCTACTGTCCTTCAGTTCCTGATGAATCTCCGGTATCTCGAGGTTATGCTCCTCCAGCTTGGCTACTTTCAGCTTCTGGGTCCTGAGTTCTTCACGAAATGCTTCCTTATCAAATATGGCTTTGATACGTCTCCAACGTATCTATAATTTATGAAGTATTCATGCTATTATATTATCTGTTTTGGATGTTTATGGGCTTTACTAAACACTTTTATATTATTTTTGGGACTAACCTATTAACCGGAGGCCCAGCCCAAATTGCTATTTTCTTGCCTATTTCAGTGTTTCGAAGAAAAGGAATATCAAACGGAGTCCAAATGGAATGAAACCTTCGGGAGAGTTATTTTTGGAACGGAAGTGATAACCCACAAGTATAGGGGATCGCAACAGTTTTCGATAAGTAAGAGTATCGAACCCAACGAGGAGCTAAAGGTAGAACAAATATTCCCTAAAGTTCTATCGACCACCGATACAACTCTACGCACGCTTGAAGTTCGCTTTACCAAGAACAAGTATGAAACTAGAAGTACTTGGTAGGCGTTGTTGGATAGGTTTGCAAGAAAGTAAAGAGCACGTAAATAAAAACTAGGGGCTGCTTAGATAAAAACACAACTAAAGTAAATATGGCGAGTGTGGAGAAGTGGTGGTAGGAGTTGTGAAATTGTCCCTAAGCAATTGACTACTTTACTAGACCGATAGCAAGTTTTATGTGGGAGAGGCCACTGCTAGCATGTCATCCCTTACTTGGAATTCTATGCACTTATGATTGGAACTATTAGCAAGCATTCGCAACTACTAACGTTCATTAAGGTAAAACCCAACCATAGCATTAAGATATCGGGTCCCCTTCAATCCCGTATGCATCAATTTCTATGCTAGGTTGAAGCTTCATCACTCTTGCCCTCCAATACATAGTCCTATCAACATACAACTAACCCTATGGTGTGATCCACGCACGCGCTCATATGATGGGCACCAAAGGACATCAACATAACCACAAGCAAATTAAATCAATCATAGCAATTCATCAACCACTGATAGGACAACGAAAATCTACTCAGACATCATAGGATGGCAACACATCATTGGATAATAATATGAAGCATAAAGCACCATGTTCAAATAGAGGGTACAGCGGGATGCGGGAGAGTGGACCGTCAGTAGATAGAGGGGAAGGTGATGGAGATGTTGGTGAAGACGGCGGAGGTGTTGGTGTAGATCAGCGGTGATGATGATGATGGCCACGACAAGCTTTTGGCGCCACCGGAGGAGAGGGGAGAGGGCCCCTTCTTCCTCTTCTTCCTTGACCTCCTCCCTATATGGGAGAAGGGTTTCTCTGGTCCTTGGCCTCCATGGCATGGGAGGCGAGAGCCCCTTCGAGATTGGATCTGTCTCTGTCTCTCTCTGCTTCTGCGTTACATTACTGCGCCCTTTCACCGTTTCGTATATATATGGAGATCCGTAACTCCGGTTGGACTGAAACCTTCGCCGTGATTTTTTACCAAAAAATAGCTTTCTTGCGGCCGAAGAAGGGCATCAACCGCCTTACGTGTGGCCCACAAGGGTGGCCCACGAGGGTGGGGGCGCGCCCTCCTGGGGAGGGCGTGGGCCCCTGCCTCATGGCCACCTCGGACTCCGTTTCGCGTTGATCTTTCTCCCAGATTTTCCAAATATTCCAAAAATAAGCTCCGTCCGTTTTTATCCCGTTTGGACTCCGTTTGATATGGATATTCTGCGAAACCAAAAACATGCAGCAGATGAGAACCGGCCTTTGGATCGATATGTTAGTCCCAAAAATAGTATAAAAAGTTGCCAAAAAGTATATGAAAGTTGAATAATATTGGCATGGAACAATCAAAAATTATAGATACGACGGAGACGTATCAGGAAGCAATCCAGGAGACTTGGAGTAGACGTCAGGGAAGCTTCGAGGAAGCCACGAGGCAGGGAGGCACGCCCTCCCCCTGGGCGCGCCCCCACCCTCGTGGGCCCCTCGTGGCTCCCCTGACCGATTTCTTTCGCCTATATATGTCCATATACCCTAAAAAATTGAAAAACACAATAGATCTGGAGTTCCGCCGCCGCAAGCCTCTGTAGTCACCAAAAACCAATCGGGGCCCTGTTCCGGCACCCTGCCGGAGGGGGGATCCCTCACCGGTGGCCATCTCCATCATCCCGGTGCTCTCCACGACAAGGAGGTAGTAGTTCACCCTCGGGGCTGAGGGTATGTACCAGTAGTTATGTGTTTGATCTCTCTCTCTCTCTCTCGTGTTCTTGAGTTGGCATGGTCTTGATGTATCGCGAGCTTTGCTATTATAGTTGGATCTTATGATGTTTCTCCCCCTCTACTCTCTTGTGATGGATTGAGTTTTCCCTTTGAATTTATCTTATTGGATTGAGTCTTTAAGGATTTGGTTGCAGGGTTGCTTGAGAGAGACCATCTTCATCCTACGCCTCCCACGGATTGATAAACCTTAGGTCATCCACTTGAGGGAAATTTGCTACTGTCCTACAAACCTCTGCACTTGGAGGCCGAACAACGTCTACAAGAAGAAGGTTGCGTAGTAGACATCAAGCTCTTTTCTGGCGCCGTTGCTGGGGAGGTGAGTGCTTGAAGGTATATCTTTAGATCTTGCAATCGAATCTTTTTGTTTCTTGTTTTTATCACTAGTTTAGTTTATAAAATAAAACTACAAAAAATGGAATTTAGGGTGCCTCATATGCTTCATCTTTTTAATATCTTTCATGAGAATAAGGCCGATAATTGTGCTCAGTTGCTAGAGGAAGAATTCATTAGAATGTTTGGCACTAAATATTTGAATGATGAGCATGATTGCAATGTTGTTAGTATGAATTCTTTGGATATCCATAGTACTAATGATGATTGCACTAGTCATGATGAAAATGTCTCTTATAAGCATGTCAACTTTTGTGGAATACATAGATCTTGCAAGTACACACCAAATAGGGAAGATAGATTTTGCAAGAGGCATAAGTATTTGGAAACTAAATGGTTGCAAGAAAGGCTAGATGATTGTCTTTGAAAGATTCAATATTTATCACCATCCTTGTGAACTTTGCAATGAACATGGTCATTTAAAGCTCCAATGCTATTTGTTTCATGATCAAATCGTGTGCAAAAATTGTGATAACTTGATTACCCTTGAGCATCATAAAGAGCTTAGTCTTCTTTTGGGGTATGAACAAATGAAACGTATAACTGAGGGTATTCCAAAATTTAATCTTGATAGATTTCTTGATTTTGATCTAGAAGAAATTTTTATGTATTGTGCGGTGAATTGCATTGAAAATCCTTATATTGCCAATTACATAAAGAAAAGAAAACAAATAGAAGATGAAGAGAATACTAATGAAAGGGAAGAGACTTCCCATTATCCTCCTATTATTTCTTATGATGAATCAGGTAACGAGGAGGAGCTTTCTACTCAACCAATATCATTAATAAGGAGCTCAAAAAAAGGGTTAAACCCACACATAATGTGAAGAAGAAAAAGAAAAGACAGAGAAGCAAAGGTGAAAAGGTATCCCTCCCAAATGATGTTGCTCCTACTACTCATTGTGATGATGATAATTGCTATACTATTGGTGCTATCCATACTATTAATGATGAGAGTGATTATGCTTATGATATGAAAAGGCCCGAGCTTGGGGATGCTGTGTTTGATGAGAATGACATGTTTGAGAATATATTTGCTGCAATTAATGTTTGTACCATGCTTGGGGATGCTATGTTTAATGAAGATGATATTTTTAGCCTCCCAAGTTTTGATGAGCAAATTTATTATGATGATAGCATGCCTCCTATTTATGATGATTATTGTGATGACACTTATGCTATAAAAAGTAGTGATGATTATAAAACTTGTCGTGATTATGATTACCCTCTTTCTTAACATTACTCTTTTAATGTGGAAATAATTTATAGGATTCGAGTCTCTTATGATACTCCCACTATTCCGAATGAGAAGAATTTTGCTTATGTGGAGAGTAATAAAATTTCTATGCTTGTAGATCATGAAAAGAATGCTTTAGGTGATGGTTATATTGTTTAATTCATTCATGATGCTACTGAAAATTAGTATGAGGGAGGAACATATGCTTGTAGGAATTGCAATAATATCAAGTTTCTTCTCTATGTGCTTAAAGTTTTAAAGTTATGCTTGCTTTACCTTCCTATGCAAGTTGATTCTTGTTCCCATAAGTTGTTTGCTCACAAAATCCCTATGCATAGGAAGTGGGTTAGACTTAAATGTGTTAGTAATATGATTCATGATGCTCTCTTTATGTTTCAGTTCTTATCTTTTATGCGAGCATCATTGAAATCATCATGCCTAGCTAAAAGGCATTAAAGAAAAGCTCTTGTTGGGAGGCAACCTAATTTTATTTTTGTTCCTTACTTTTTGTTCCTGTTTAGTAATAAATAAATCATCTAGCCTTTGGTTAGATGTGGTTTTATGTTTTAATTAGTGTTTGTGCCAAGTAAGACCTATAGGATCTTCTTGGATGATAATTATTTGATCTTCTTTGAAAAGATGTAAACTTTCTGCTCACGAGAACAATTGTTAGAAATCGCCAGAAAGTGATAAAATACTTATTACAATTGCGGTAGATCAATAATCAAATTATATAGGTCTTCCTATTTTGATAGATTTTTCTGAGTTACAGAAGTTTCCGTTAGATACAAATTACTACAGATTGTTCTGTTTTTTGAAAGATTCTGTTTTTCGTGTGTTGTTTGCTTATTTTGATGAATCTATGGCTAGTATCGGAGTGTGTCGGTGTCAAAACCGGCGGATCTCGGGTGGGGGGTCCCGAACTGTGCGTCTAGGCGGATGGTAACAGGAGACAAGGGACACGATGTTTTTACCCAGGTTCGGGCCCTCTCGATGGAGGTAATACCCTACTCCGCTTGATTAATATTGATGATATGGGTAGTACAAGAGTAGATCTACCACGAGATCAGAGAGGCTAAACCCTAGAAGCTAGCCTATGGTATGATTGTTGTTCGTCCTACGGACTAAAACCCTTCGGTTTATATAGACACGAATAGGGTTAGGGTTACACAGAGTCGGTTACAATGGTAGGAGATCTACATATCCGTATCGCCAAGCTTGCCTTCCATGCCAAGGAAAGTCCCATCCGGACACGGGACGAAGTCTTCAATCTTGTATCTTCATAGTCTAGGAGTCCGGCCAAAGGTGATAGTTCGCTATCCGGACACCCCTAATCCAGGACTCCTCAAGAGCCTCGAACCAGGGCTTCAATGACGACGAGTCCGTGGCGCATATTGTCTTCGACATTGCAAGGCGGGTTCCTCTTCCGAATACTTCATAGAAGGTTTTGAACACAAGGATAGTGTCCGGCTCTGCAAAACAAGTTCCACATACCCTTTGTAGAGAATAATTTTTGCACAGATCTGCTGACGTATTCCGCGGCGTGACATCACACCTGCAGCCCAGCCTTTATATGAATCGTTTTCTTTGTTCCACCTTAGCGGCGTTTAGCGAGGCGGTTTCCTTTGGCACGTCTTATCAAAGCGTAGATCGTGCCCCTTATTCCGGGATTCTCATCAATACGGACGTGGGTAACCCATCCGCGCCATTGATTACGGTAGCTTGGGAGATAAGCGAGTTTTACCGGTGGCGGGGGGACGATAGCTTCGTTCGTCCATATAAGGGATAAGGATCCACCTTTTCACCTCGCCTTCTTCCTCCTTTGCTCATCCATTTCCGTGCACTCGAGCTCCAGCGCCCAAGTCCGCACATCCCACCTCAACCTTCTCCAACTATGTCCGGAGCGGGAGGCAGGTGGATGGCCTCCTCCGTCACGGAGGGGCACATCGAAAAGCTGTGGGAGGACGGATACTTGTCCAGCAACATCGCGCATCGGCTGCCTGATGAGGGGCAGCTCATTCCAACCCCCAGGCCCCATGAGAGGGTGGTGTTTCTCCCCCACTTCCTCCGCGGACTAGGTTTTCCACTTCACCCATTTGTCCGGGGGCTCATGTTCTACTACGGCCTGGTTTTCCACGATCTGGCCCCGAACTTCATCCTCAACATCTCGGCGTTTATCGCCGTGTGCGAGGCCTTCCTTTGCATCCAGCCCCACTTCGGCTTATGGCTGAAGATCTTCAATGTCAGGCCGAAGGTAGGGCGGCCACCAAGCGGAGTGCGGAGGCGCCATGGTTGGCAAGATGGCCAAAGTCCTATGGCCCGAGGGCTCCTTTGTGGAGACAATAAAGGGGTGGCAATCGGGGTGGTTCTATATCATCGAGCATGCGCGACTCTCAATGGGCGGCGGCCACCGAATTCGACCTGGCTTCCCACACGGCTCACATCATGGAAAGAGACGGGCTGACGTGGGGGATTTGGACGAGCTGTCCGGACTCAAAACCTGCGTCCAAAACACGGTGGACAAGAATCTCGGGCTTGTCAACATAATCCGGTGATACTCATCCGCCGGATTCTCCCATGCCAACAACGGGCCTTCAAATTGTGGGAGTTCGATCCGGCACAACACCCAACTCTGAAAAGGCTCTTGACACTATATGCGAAGATGCCCGGAAGGTCTATTCAAGGCGCCGAGGCTCCCACATCAGCTACCGAAGATCACGGATTCAACTCGCAGCGTCAAGCAAGCTAGGTAAGTTATTTTACCATTTATGGGGCTCTTGTTTTTCATAGATTGACTCTATGTGGGATCTAAAACTCCCTAAACTTTGACAGATCGGTGAAGACGTCCGGACAGATTAACTTGTCTGCCCTTTGCCAGAAGACCCAGCGGACGCCCGATTGACAGGGCTGCTGGCTCCGGTACCTCACGTGGTGCTGGAGAAGAAGGCCAAGAAGGAGGCCACGGGAACTCGAAAGAGCTCCCGGCACCAGGCGCTTTGGGACTCACCGCCCGACAACTCTGAGGCGGAATCCTCCTCTGAGGAAGAGGAGGAAGAAAAAGAAGCCTCTCCCCGTGAAGAGAGAAGAAAAGGAAGGCCGCCCTGACTGGGGAGGCCGGAGGGTCCAAGAAAGGAAGGACCCTTCCTCCGGACTTCTCCACCAACGCCGACAGCGATGAGGAGGAGTGGCCAACAAGGGCCAAACCCCTGGCGAGATCGTAAGTGTCCGGATACCCATGGCTTTTTTTTTCATTGCATAGTGTTCTCTAATGCCGAACAGTCATGCAGCCCGCCCAAGGACGAGCTTGCCGCTTCGTCGAGCGGGTCCCTGAATTCGTCGGAAGTGGAAAGTACTTCACTTCCGGCCGCCTCCTCGCCTCACGCTGCGGACGACGCCGAGGTGGGGCCCTGAGGGGGGCCTGGTCAAGAGGAGGTGGCGCAGGAGGCGCCGCAAGGCGTCCTCCCGGACTCCAGGCGCAAGGGGAGCGAGACCCCCAGGGGCTCTAAGCCCGACCCTTGTCCGGACTCCATACCAGAACCTTCAGCGGTTCCGAAGTCCGGCAAGCGGCCCCTTCGTAGGAAGGGTAAGACGCCGGTGTCCTCCGTCCAACCGGAGGCACCGGATAGCTTACTGGAGGCTCTTAACAGCGCCTCCATCGAGGAGGAGCACCGCACTGTTATGAGTGCGGTGATCCAGATCGTTCAGTCCGCCAAGAGCGGTCTGACTGAAGCTGCACAGCCTTTCTAACAGGCTTTGAGGTAAGTTTAGAATATGTAAAAATATTACCGCATAGACAAGTGGCCTCTCGATGCTTAGTTCGGTGTTGGAAAGAAAAGCCGGACTAAGGATCTAAAAAGATATCTGTGAGAGTCTAACATAAGTATGTCAATATGGGAATGCAGGCTGCGCTGCCGACCTCTGCCAAGACCGAATGCGGAGGTCAATGCATTGAAGCAGAGCCTCGAGCGGTCCGAGAACGAGCTCGGCCTTGCCAAGAAGCAGCTCGAGGACAAGGAAGGTAAGTAATACCTTATTAAAGAAATACCTTATAGAAAGGATTTGGTTGCAAAATATAACAGGAATAACGTGGGTATTGTAGGGGCCATGAACGAGGTGGTGACCCTGAAGGAAGCGGTGTCATGGCCGAAGCAAAGCGGCCATGAGCGTACTCGAGCGAGAGAAGCAGGAGGAGCGGGTGGCGGAGGTGCGGCAAGAGCTCCAGGCTCTCGTGGAAAAACACGAGATTTTGGAGCGTGACTCGAAGACTCGAGAGTCCGAGCTCGCCTCGGCTCTTGAGAGTGCCAAAGCCGCTAAGGCCGAAGCCCAAAAAGCCCTCCAAGAAATTGAATCATTAAAGAAGATAGCGGCGGGTATGGCATTCTTTATGCAAAGCAAGCATGTGAAAGTGAATTACCTATTACTTACCCGGATTCGGAGCTCTCTAGGAGCATTCGCAGATCTGCCCTGTAGTGTGTCTGATGCTGCCGCGTTCTACCGTGCCAAGGAGGGGGGCTCGACGGAGAAGGTGTTCTGGTCTCAGTATGCTGAGGCCGAACGTCCGGTGCCCCTGAGCGACCAGCTGAAGCTGCTGGTCGAGCTCCACAAGGTCGCCGAATAGGCCATGAAGGGCCTCATAGTTCGGCTGTGGCCATTGGAAGCCATGCCTGGGAGCTACTTTGGGTTAGTGCAATGGCTGGTGGACGCATGTCCATGGATTGAAGTCATCAAGCGCTCCGTCTGCATTGAGGGTGCCCGTCGGGCCCTTGCCCGTGCTAAAGTGCACTGGGGCAAGCTGGATGCGGAGAAGCTTGTGACGGACGCCCCTGTCGCCATGGGCTTTACGTCCAGACGCACATTTGTACTTCATGGCGGCTTTTAGCGGACCGGGCTGAAAGCGTGCATGCGTTTCGACTTTCTCGCAAGGGCGAAGCGGCAAGCATGTCCACGTGTCCGTGGAGGCGAGGAAGCGTGTCCATGGCGACGCGCAACCCATTTTGTTAAATGTCGAAGCGATGCGGGGAAAACGGAAGCTTTTTGCATGGATAGACAGCGATGATGGACGCCGTGCATGCTTGAGGACGAAATGCACCTTTGCATGGCGTTAAATTTGGCGATGCTTATCTTCGTGCTCATCAATTAATGCCATGTGTGTTTATTGTTTTCCTTCTTTTTTGTTGCTTTTGCTAGTATTTATCAGTGAGGGTGAAAAGATATGTCCTGCTCACATTCACCGGATACCGACTGTCGGTGTACTAGAGTAGGGGTACCCTAGTATCCCAAACTTGTGCACGGGCAGTTGCAGCCCTCCGCGGCAAGGCTTACCGGGTGACCGCCAAGGTCCTCCGTGGTTCCTTTGGTGCCCTTCAAGCACAAAGTATTCCAGCCAAGGCCCCGGGAAGAGGAGCTTGCCGGGAAGGCCACCCAAGGCACCTAGGAGACAAGGCCCGGCAAGAGGAGCTTGCGGGAAGGCCCGATGAGCGACAAGCTTCGGACGCGACAAAGACAACAACCGCTGCAAGGCGCTTGCATGTGACCACCACTCTGTACTGCGCTCCGGCACATCCACTAACGTGTCGCATACAGGACCTTTCAGCGGTAGCGTGGCAAGCCGTCGCGGCCGGTGAACAGTGTGGCAAGCGACAAGATTGCCATCGTGGCAAGTGGTGGTGCCCACGACGGTCCTTTCTGCCTGTTGAGGCGACGTGAGCGGGCATTTAATGCCTTTGTCCCCGCCGTCAGGGTTAGGTATGATACACTGTACAAGTAGCTGTACCAACCACTCCTTTTCCATTTTTACCCTTGTCTACGTTGCCACCTGTCGGAGACCCCTTTAGCATATAAAAGGAGGCCCATGCGCAACGTAGAGGGGGGGAGAAAGGGTTCGAGGGGTTCGAAAGGTTCGAAGCCAGAGAACACTCACGCTCGGCCTCGTTAGCAGCTTGTGTGTCTTTGTAGCACTTTTCAGCTCTGAGCAAGAACTCAATACACTCGAGACATGCAGCAGTAGGAGTGTTATCT
Source organism: Aegilops bicornis (assembly GCA_021605145.1). Taxonomy (NCBI): domain Eukaryota; kingdom Viridiplantae; phylum Streptophyta; class Magnoliopsida; order Poales; family Poaceae; genus Aegilops; species Aegilops bicornis. Next base: position 255,721,190 of record CM038670.1, on the reverse strand, counting down.
CTTCGGAGAGCTCCGAAGCTGGGTAAAACTGCTCGTGTGCTTCGCCTCGATCTGCTCTTCGTGCGACCTCCGCCCCCCGCCGAACCGAAAGGGGCTCGGTCCGCCGGTCCCATAGGTGTTCGTGGGCCAGATCAACTTCCCCGACATCTTTGGCGCGCCAGGTAGGGGGGGGAGAAAGGGTTCGAGGGGTTCGAAAGGTTCGAAGCCAGAGAACACTCACGCTCGGTCTCGTTAGCAGCTTGTGTGTACTGTAGCACTCAGCGCTCCTGAGCAAGAACTCAATACACTCAGACATGCAGCAGTAGGAGTGTTATCTCTCCGGAGAGCTCCGAAGCTGGGTAAAACTGCTCGTGTGCCGCCTCAATACGCTCTTCGTGCGACCTCCGCCACCGCCGAACCGAAAGGGCTCGATCCGCCGGTCCCATAGGTGTTCGTGGGCCGATCGGCTTCCCGACATCTTTGGCGCACCGGTAGGGGCGTCGAGATTGTGTGAACCTGATCCGGCGTCCACACGAAGCTAGATCTTCATCATCTTCATCGACATGCCACCGAAGAAGAAGGCTTCGGCGAGATGTTCCGTCGCGTCGAACCCACCACCATCGGAGCAAGCGGTGGTGGGGTAGACGCCGGTGGAAGAATGGACGTCGACGGGAGCCCACGGTGCTGCCAAGTCCAAGGACAAGGCTGCGCAGACCTCGGCGTCAGACATGCACCGCGCCCGTCTCAGAGGCGCGGGACCGACAGCGTCATGGTATTCACAATGCCATACGCTCGTTGGACCAAGATCGAGCCGGTGGATCTCGGGATGCTCAAGACCAGCATGCACGCCAACATCTTTGGCGCGAAGCGAGGCACGGTCGCTGGGCGGGATATCGCTCCTTCTAACATAGTTAGAAGTCCGAGCATATCCCGCCTCGCGCCGTTCGCCATCGCCACCCACCACTCCAGTGAAGCTTTGGCGAGAGCTCAATCGCTCTGGATTACCCTCCAACAGCCGACAAGGTCGATGAATGGAGGGCCACCATTCGAAGTCTCATCGGCTTTGCTAACGGCGACGCTCGCGGCAGCCGAGTGCATTGTCGCCGCGGCAGACTGCTAAACACGAGCCGGTGGCGGCAGAAACCGTGGGGGTGCAACCACCATGCATTCTCCGCCCCGAAGGCCAAGATCGCCGACTCGCCGGATCCACCTCGACAGCAACTCCACCGCATCGTCGGATCCACGAGCTCGTCGCGATCAACGCCAAGTTCTTCACGAGCAGCGGCAAGAAGACGCTTCGAACTCGCATCGGCGCCAAGAGAAGCGGCGTCAATCCGACCAGCGGCTGGGCCCTCTGTCGACATGCATGCGCCCGGGGAACCAGCGACTTGCCGTCTGTGATAGGTTGCCCTGCATTCACTCGTGAGCTGCGGCAAGTCCAAAGGGCCCAAAGAAGAAGAATTTCAAGCCGACGTGCGAGAGAAATACGACGGCAAGACGCATCCGCCGGAGTTCCTCGGCATCTACACCATCGCGGTGCAAGCTGCGGGGCGAGACGACAAGATCTGGCCAACTACTTCCCGGCTGGTGCTCAAGCCCAATGTCGATCTGGCTCATGCACTTGCCGGACAACTCCATATCCTCTTGGGCAGATCTATGCCATCGGTTTGTCGGCGCCTTTACAGTGACCACAAGCCCCATGGCCAAGAAAGCGACCTTCATCTCGCCGCCCGGAAGGAAGGAGAGCCCCCGCAAATACATTCAGAAGATTCAGCCACAGACAAAGACAACATCCCACATGTCCACCCCGCCATGTAATCGGTCGCGTTCCATCGAGCGTGTGAAACCGCAGGATGCGGGAGGAGATGGCGATGTGCAAGATCGAGAGGCGTCGGTGAGCTATATGCCTGGCCGACAAGTGTGCACGCGTCTTTGAGGAAGGAGGAGACTCCGGAGAGAATCTTGAAGCGGGAGGATCTCGATAGTGAGGAGATCGCCCGGCAAAGAAAACCGGCGGCAGAACAACAGGAAGAAGAAAGGCAAAGATGTTCTATTTGTTGAGCAGTCCGGCAACGGAGGTAGCGCCAAGAAAGCCAAAGATGGTAGATCCGGCAAGGAGGTGGACGCTGGCACCAACTACCAGGCTGTGGAGGTCGCCGACAAGCAGACGGCTCCAACAAACGATCTGCAAAGTATGAAGGTTTGCTTGCGGTCTCAAGATCGCGATAGACCTTGGGATCAAGAAGCTCATTGTCGGGGTGACTCACGACTTGTCATCCGCCAAGTGAACAAGAGTTATCGAGTCCGTTGATGGAAGCTTATGTTGATGAAGTGAGAAAGTTAGAAGAGCACTTTGACGGCCTACAAATGGAACATGTTCCAAGAGCTCGGAAACGACATTGCCGATGGCACGTCAAGTCGCTACTGCACTTAAGTTACACAATGGAACCAGAGTTTTTTTGTGCTCAAGCAAACTCAACCGTCTGTAACGCCATCAACCGGACAGAGCAAGAAGAGGAAGTTGATCTCTGGTGACTATTTTCCCGCAGAGCTTCACGAAGTCGCCGTCAAGAAGGTCCTCAAGATCAACACCAAGGGTGCCGAGGAAGCGATCTACTCCGGCAAGCCCTAGGGTTTGTTCCGTTGAAGCGACGCTCCCGACAAGTTTTGCTCCGGCAAGCTTGCCGGGAACGTCAAGCTCGGCTAAGCCGCGAGTTCTCGCCGTGGAAGCAGATGTTCCCAAGCAATGCAGATGTGACTTTAGTCCTTGTTGTCGAGCCGCAAGCTCCAGCATGGGCTCGGCCAGATTGTCCGCTTCCTTCAGACAGAGAACTTCCGAAGAGCAAGAAGAAGCGGAAAGAGTAGCCCGGCAGTCAAGTATGTACCAGTTTGTCGACAACACACTGTACAGAAGAAGACTCAACGGTGTGAAATTGAAGTGTGTTCACCGGGATGACGGTCAAAAGCTGTTGGCAGAGATACATGGAGGCATATGTGGTCACCACATTGGCGCCAGAGCACTTGCCGGCAAAGCGTTAAGCAAGGTTTCTTTTGGCCGACAACCCTCCGGATGCAAGCGCACAAGTAACCAAGTGTGAAGCGTGCGATTCCATTCCAAGCAGATACACCGGCCAGCTCAAGCTCTCCAGACGATCCCTTTATCACGGCCATTTTCGATGCAGGGGCTCGACATCCTCGGCCCCTTTCCCCGAGCTATCGGGGCTTTGAGTACTTATGCGTTGCAATCGACAAGTTCACAAAGTGGCCGGAAGTGGAAGCGATGAGGAAGGTGACAGCCGGTCGTGATCAAGTTCTTTAGGTCGATTGTTTGCCGTTTGGAATCCCTAACAGGATCATCACCGACAACGCACGCAATTCACGAGCCGCACCTTCATGCAAGACGTCCAAGATCTTGGCGCCAAGGTGCCGCTTCGCTTCATTGCTCATCCGAGAAGTAACGGTCAAGCCGGAGAGGGCGAATCTTTGAAGTCTTGCAGCTCAAGACCAGAACTTTCGACAGGCTGCACAAGTGCGGAAAGAACTGGATTGAGGAGCTGCCGGTGGTTCTTTGGTCGATCAGACGACGCCAAATCGAGCCAGCGGCGAGACACCTTCGCTCTAGTCTATGGAGCAGGCAGTTCTCCCCACGGAACTCGTATACGGATCACCTCGAGTGCTCGCTTATGATGAGCTTGAGCAAGAGCGATTGCGACAAGATGACGCTTGCTCCTTGAGGAGGATCGTCTTCAGTCTTTGACGAGCTGCTCGATACCAGCAAGCTTTGCGCCGCTACCATAGCCGCAAAGTTAATGCCGAAGTCTCGAGGAAGGCGACCTTGTTCTTGGTAGCGTTCAGTCCGCCAAGAATTCCAACAAGTTGGCCTTGAAGTGGGAAGGCCCTTACCGGGTGAAACGAGTCACTAGGCCTGGCGCCGTTCCGCCTTTGAGACCGAAGATGGCATTCCGATGAGCAACTCCTGGAACATTGAGCATCTTCGTAAGTTTTACCGTAGAAGCGCGGTTCTCGGAACCCGTTAAAGCAACCACCTTTTGTACAAGTCTTGCTGATGTTGCATGTAATCCTTTGTACAAAGCCGGGCGCAGACCCCGTGCATAAGTAAGGCTAATGTGCTTCGCACATCTTGTCGATTTCATGCTTTCTACTTCTATTTTTGCATGTGTTATCTGACACTTTGTGCAGCACCTACCCCCGGTAAGCAATAACGAGCCATAAGGCTCCATATCTTTATTTTCTCTTCTTTCTCTTTCTCAAAGAAAGGAAGGTTCCCTCGCCCACAAGTTTGCCGAGGAAAGGAGAAGATAATGGTGTGGACCAAGCGTCGCTCAAGGAAGTCTAGCCTTAGGGAAGCAAGCGACAGAAAAGCTAAGTTGCTAAAGTTTGAGCAATCAGTTTTAAAATTTTTAAGTTATCTTCCTCAAACGACCGTACTTTGTATGGAAAACACATGCGCGGAGGAACCAACTCGTAGCTAGTTGCGCCCTTACTTTGTTTCGAGTCCGCTCAACAACTTAAGTGAGCTGCGACTAGTTGCGACAAGGTTTCTTGTCGGTAGCAAAGACCGCCATTGAAGTTCTTGACGTCTCAAGACTCGGCCATGCCCGGGTGCTCATGACAAGTTCCCTAAAGGCGAGGGCAAAAACATACAAAGGAAGGAACCAAGTAAAGGAAATAACATAGCGATTTGCTACCGAAATAGAGTTATATTACAAGATAGCTTGTCGCAGCTCTAATAGATTGTTCTCATAACATGACCAAAGCGGCAAGAAAGAGAAAGCGGGCGGCCTAATCTACGCTGATCGCCCTCAACCCTCTTGATCCCGCTCACCACATCCCACGATGGGTGCGACAAGGGTCTTGAGCGCTTCCACATCGACATCCGTGGCAAGGACTTGAGGGCGTTGGTGAGGTTGAGGCCTGGATTGCGGAAGGCCACCTTCATCGACACCTTTTGAAGAGCTCCAGCAGATCTGGCGCGACTCCTCGGCCACCTGCTTTGGGATGTCTTCCCGAGTCATTGGAGGGCTGTCACCACGCCCTTGAAGAACAAAATGAGACCAGGGCAGCGCGTGCCCGTGCTTTTTGGGCTGGCCCAACAGCGCTCAAGTGCAGTGTGGCCCAAGCCGGGGCTCCTGTCCGATTAATACTAGAGTAGGGGTACCCTAGTATCCCGAACTTGTGCAGGCGATTCTGACCCTCATGGCAAGGCTTACCGGGTGACCGCCAAGGTCCTCCGTGGTTCCTTTGGAGCCATTCAAGAACAAAGTATTCAAGCCAAGGAGACAAGGCCCGGCAAGAGGAGCTTGCCGGAAGGCCACCCAAGGCACCCTAGGAGACAAGGCCCGGCAAGAGGAGCTTGCCGGGAAGGCTGATGAGCGACAAGCTTCGGACGCGAGAAGACAACAACCGCGGCAAAGGCGCTTGCATGGCGGACCACCACTGTACTGCGCTCCGGCACATCCACTAACGTGTCGCCACAGGACCTTTCCAGCGCAGCGTGGCAAGAGGCCGTCTTGACCCGTGAGCGCCGGTGGCAAGCGGCGCCGACAAGATTGCCATCGTGGCAAGCGGTGGCGCCCTGACGGTCCCTTTACGCCTTTGTTGAGGCGACGTGAGCGGGCATTTAATGCCTTTGTCCCCTGCCGTGGGGTTAGGTATGATACATCGTACAAGTAGCTGTACCAACCACTCCTTTTCCATTTTTACCCTTGTCTACGTTGCCACCTGTCGGAGACCCCTTTAGCATATAAAAGGAGGCCCATGCGCAACATAGAGGGGGGGGGGGAGAAAGGGTTCGAGGGATTCGAAAGGTTCGAAGCCAGAGAACACTCACGCTCGGTCTCGTTAGCAGCTTGTGTGTACTGTAGCACTCAGCTCTGAGCAAGAACTCAATACACTCAGACATGCAGCAGTAGGAGTGTTATCTCTCCGGAGAGCTCCGAAGCTGGGTAAAACTGCTCGTGTGCTTCGCCTCGATCTGCTCTTCGTGCGACCTCCGCCCCCGCCGATCCGAAAGGGGCTCGGTCCGCCGGTCCCAAAGGTGTTCGTGGGCCAGATCAGCTTCCCCGACATCGACATTGTTCGAGATTACGTTTTTTCCCTCCTCCCTGCACCGGCCAGAAAAAGGAATTGCATTTTTCTTTTGGCATAACTCAAATCTATTGAAGCCAATGCAAACATTTTCGGGCCGCAAATTAGGAAACACCAGATAAGGTTTGGAGATTCTTTTGTGTAAAATTTAATTGATTTTCCGATAACATTGAAAGAAAACAAACTACTTATGAATTCGAGTTGGGCACCTCATCGACGACACCCTCCGATATTCCTAAAAATAAATGCAAGACACGCGAGACATTTGTATTCTCAAGTTTATCTGGTCCGCTCGTTGAGGTATGAATTAAGAAAATGCATTTCATGCTTGGCGTACGCCTGCGGCAATGTGGCTGGACCGTAAAAGATCGGTACCACGGTAGTAAATTGTTGCCCGAAATGTACTATGAGGGCGTCCTGAAGGGTGCCCGCCGTATAGCGGATGAGTGCTCCAAAGATGTAATTTTTGAATAGACTCGCATTTGTTATCCTGTACGCTGAAAACTTGTTCATATGTGCTAAGCAACGCTTGTTAATTTAAAATATTACCTTTTGTGCGGCCGTTTATCAAATTTGAGAGATGGCAAGTCGTTGGCTTCAGCCCCCATGCCACGAGTCTTTGGGGTGTTCGGGATAAACTTGAGCGCTCTTGTTCCCATTCTTGGGTCCGTCAAGGAGGCGTTCAGCATAGCGAACAAGGCAACCGGACTTATAGTGCTTGAACACTCTCGATTAGCCATAAAATTCTATAATTTTAAATTTCGTGAAGCCCCTAGTATTCGGAAGACCGAGTTCGGGGCGCTATCCACGCCTTGGCCGGACAATGCCGACTCCTCGCTCTAAGCAGCATAAGTCTTTAGGGACCCGAAAAAACCTCTCGAATAGCGACCAGCTCTCGCCCTATCGGGGCGGTCGATTTTAGCTTTCTCCATCGAGGTGCTTAACCCAGCTCAACCGGGCACAATCGCAGTGGTTCTCCCAAAGTGCTACCTTAGCCGATATAACGGAACATAAGGTACCAAAACATGGGAGGGGCAAACCCAACTATTGACCCAAGACATGATTCGGAGCCGATGCATATAATGCTATAAGTTCGGGGTGCCGCACTTGTGAAAGTGTTTGGACTTATCACACCATATTTTTGGGGTACTTAAGCCCCTAGTGTATTGGCCGTACCAAATTGTACGGTTGCGCAATGTCATAAATGAACATATATAATGGGAAAGAATGCAATAATAGGAAAGAGCTATATATTGGTTATTAAAAAGAAACTGCAAATAAAAGCAGAACGATACAAATTGTGCGATAAGCAAGGGATGGGACTATTTAACATGTCCCCCTCCAGGTAAGCTCATGCGGGATGGTATGTAAAACATGTATAATGCTCGTAGTAGAGACCACTGGACACTCGACGTAAGCTTCGCTTCCTGGCTGTTGCATCGTGAGTTGGCCTGTGAATGCCTTGGACAGGGCTTCCGGAGAACAGAGTCCCGAAAGTAAGAAAAAGAAAAGAATGACACAATCGGAGCCCACAGTGCGGTTGAGCCGCGTGCAGGCGATGCCGTGGTCGTGCCCCTCCTTATGCCCATGGTACCTCGGGCGTAGTTATGTACGGCGTAATCGGCTTCGCAATTTCGCGAGGGCTGGGGTTGGGGCCGGATTACGCTGGCGATGCTTGGATCGTGCCAGCGGTCTTGTTGTAGGTTACTCGGTAGCGGCAGCGGTGTCCGGACGTTTAGTGGCCGGACTCGAGAATTGCTGTGAGAGGCTGCTTTGCACCTCCGCCGTGAGGGATGCCGTGTCCTCCTCCGTTCGGAGAGCGTTCGGTGTTTCCATTGACCGTGATTACTCCTTGAGGGCCTGGCATCTTGAGCTTGAGGTACGCGTAGTGCGACACCGTATTGAATTTTGCGAATGTGGTTCGTCCGAGCAGTGCGTGATAGCCGTTGCGGAACGGTACTAAACTCTTCGCTTCGGAAGTTATCCGGGGATCCGAAGACCACTTCGAGTGTAACTGAGCCTGTACAATTGGCCTCTACACCTGGTATGACGCCTTTAAAGGTCGTCTTTGCGGGTTTAATCCTTGAGGGGTCTATGCCCATTTTGTGCCTTTGTATCTGATAAAGCAGGTTCAGGCTGCTACCGCCGTCCATCAGGGCTCTGGTGAGGTGAAATCCGTCGATGATTGGGTCAAGAACCAATGCGGCGAATCCGCCGTGATGGATGCTAGTGGGGTGGTCCCTTCGATCAAATGTGATCGGGCAGGAGGACCATGGGTTGAACTTTGGGGCGACTGGCTCCATCGCATATACGTCCCTTAGTGCGCGCTTCCGCTCCCTTTTGGGTATGTGGGTTGCGTATATCATGTTCACCGTCCGCACTTGTGTGTGAAAGACCTTATGTCCTCTATTGTTCGTGGTAGGGCTCTTCCTCGTCATCGCTATGCAGCCCCTTGTCATTGAGTTCGGCGCTTAGCTTGCTCGCTTGCTTGAACACCCAACAATCCTGTTGGTGTGATTGGCTGGTTTTAGGGGTGCCATGTATCCGCTGGCGATCGAGTATTCGGTCCAAGTTGGACGGGCCCTGGGTATTTCTTTTGAATGGCTTCTTCCGCTGACCGGGTTTAGAGCCTCTGAATCCGGCATTGACTGCCGTATCTTCATCATTATCGTTGTTAATGCGGCGCTTGTTCTTGTTGCAACGCGACTTGCCATTGCTGTCCTTTGTATCCGAACTACCAGGGTTTTTGGTCAAGTTGTTACTACGAGCTAGCCAGCTGTCCTCTCCCGCGCAAAAGCGGGTCATGAGTGTGGTGAGGGCTGCCATGGATTTCGGCTTTTCCTGTCCTAGGTGCCGGGCTAGCCACTCGTCATGGATGTTATGTTTGAAGGCTGCAAGGGCCTCTGCATCCGGACAATAGCGATTTGATTTTTCTTGGTTAGGAACGATGTCCGTAATTGTCCGGCCGATTCTTATGGCTGCTGAATTATGTGGCTGAGGTCATCGGCGTCACGGTGGTCGCCGCGTCGTGCCAGGAAGTTATCAAGGAATGCGGCTTCCATGTCCTCCCAACAACCAATTGATTCTGCTGGCAAGCTGTTGAGCCAATGCCGAGCTGGTCCTTTAAGCTTGAGTGGGAGGTATTTGATGGCGTGTAGATCATCGCCGCGGGCCATGTGGATATGGAGGAGGTAGTCCTCGATCCAAACCGCAGGATCTGTTGTGCCATCGTATGATTCGATGTTTACGGGTTTGAAACCCTCGGCGATTTGATGATCCATTACTTCATCTCGTGAAGCATAGTGGGTGTCTGGCGCCTCTGTATTGGGCTATATCACGGCGTAGCTCATATGAGCTTTGTCTACGTGTTCGCCCGGCGAGTTCTTGTATCCGCGTGGCGGTTATAAATCACGCGTGTCGTAGGCATACGCGATCCGTAGATCGATCTTGTTTGCCTTGCCTTGTCCTCCAATACGTCTCGTAGGTCTGGCGCGTTTCCCCATGCCTTGGTACTTTTCGAGCGACGCCGGAGTGCGGCTTGAATGGAGGGTCTAGAGGCCTCTCTGTCGCGACCACGGGGTGGCCGGTCGGCCGCATCATGCGCTGGTGATGTAGGTTTGGGTGCTGCTTCCTCTAATTGGGGTAGCACCTGCGTTTGGGGTATCTCTTGGAGGGGCGTTCAAGTTCATGCTCTTCGGCTGCAAGGACTTGATCCATCTGTCGCCTAGCAGTTCTTGGTCGACTCTAAGTTTGCTGCTTTTCTTGAGGCTGCTTGTCGTGGCCATAAGCCTGCGTTTGAAACACTCTGTGCGGCGGGATCCTCGAGCACGATGAATTAAATGCCGTCGTCGAGGCTTGCCTCGTCTTCGGAGGGCGCGATAATTATCGTCCTCTACCTCTCTTTCTGCGCCGTAAATGCAGACTTGCTTCTCCTCCTCCTCTGTCGAATCCTGCTGGAGGGGTTGTCTTCAACCGTCCGGGTGTTATTATCTCCCGTGCGGAATCGCCGTTTTCTTGTGGCGGGATTTAGAGCGGTGCGGCCGACGTGGCGCTGGGCTGTTTTCTTGAAGGGTCATCCTCCATTGTTCCATCGCCCGTTCCCATCTTTTGGGATGTCCACCATGTATATGTCGTATGACGAGGTGGCCTTCGATTGCCCCATAGGCGCTGGTTCTTGGTAAATCTCCAAGATCGCCGTCCATACCGTCGATGTCTTCGGAGTCGAAGTCTAGCATGTCGGTTAAATCATCGACAATGGCTACAAAGTGGGTGGTGGGTGGGCGTTGAATTTCTTCGTCGTCGCATCCCAACCTTCTGACCGTAGTCCGCCAGGGCTCTCGGATAAAGAGAGAGACTTTAGTGAATTCAGGATGTCGCCAAAGGGCGAGTCTTTGAAAGATGTCATGACGATGAACTCCATGACCGGCGCCCAATCGGATTCGATTGGCAGGGGCGCGGAGGGTTCGGAGTCCGGAGAGGAGTCCGGTACCCTGGAGTCACGGTCTTTGCAATGGACAGGGATGGAGTTCGGCTCAATCGCCGTTGAGATCGTAGCCCCCGAGGTGGTGTCCAACCAACCATCATCGATCAGCGAAACCGGCTCCGGATTAAGGGTCGGAGCGGGCACTGGTGCGGCCTCCAGGGCACTGTTCGGCGGCAGAGCTAGATCGTACCTATCGAGACAGTGCGGCGCGCTTGGCTGTGGCTCGAATCCGTCGAAGATCAAGTCTCCGTGGACATCGGCCGTATAGTTCAAGCTTCCAAATCTGACCTGATGGGCAGGGGCGTAGCTTTCGATCTACTCCAGACGGCCAAGTGAATTGGCCCGCAGTGCAAAGCCGCCGAATACGAAGATCTGTCCGGGGAAAAAAGTCTCACCCTGGACCGCGTCGTTGTTGATGATCGAAGGAGCCATCGGGCCTATAGGTGACGACACAGAGGAACTCTGAATGAAAGCACCAATGTCGGTGTCAAAACCGGCGGATCTCGGGTAGGGGGTCCCGAATTGTGCGTCTAGGCAGATGGTAACAGGAGACAAGGGACACGATGTTTTTACCTGTGTTGGGCCCTCTCGATGGAGGTAATACCCTACTCTGCTTGATTAATATTGATGATATGGGTAGTACAAGAGTAGATCTACCACGAGATCAGAGAGGCTAAACCCTAGAAGCTAGCCTATGGTATGATTGTTGTTCGTCCTACGGACTAAAACCCTTCGGTTTACATAAACAGTGAATAGGGGTAGGGTTACACAGAGTCGGTTACAATGGTAGGAAATCTACATATCCGTATCGCCAAGCTTGCCTTCCACGCCAAGGAAAGTCCCATCTGGACACGGGACGAAGTCTTCAATCTTGTATCTTCATAGTCCAGGAGTCCGGCCAAAGGTGATAGTTCGGCTATCCAGACACCCCCTAATCCAGGACTCCCTCAGAGGGTATGAACCATAGAGAAGTTGTAATACAGTAGGTTTAACACCAATATAAACAAAGAATGAGTTCATTACAGTACCTTTAAGTGGTGGTTTGTTTTCTTTCGCTAACGGAGCTCATGAGGATTTCTGTTGAGTTTTGTGTTGTGAAGTTTTCAAGTTTTGGGTAAAGATTTGATGGACTATGGAATAAGGTGTGGCAAGAGCCTAAGCTTGGGGATGCCCAAGGCACCCCAAGGTAATATTCAAGGACAACCAAGAGCCTAAGGTTGGGGATGCCCCGGATGGCATCCCTCTTTAAATCTTCGTTCATCGGTAACTTTACTTGGAGCTATATTTTTATTCACCACATGATATGTGTTTTGCTTGGAGCGTCATTTTATTTTGTTAGTATTTGCTTGCTGTAATTTAGAATAATGTTTTGCATCTCTAGTTTCAATAAAAATGTCAAGGATAGCCTTTACCATGCTTATTTTGGAAGTATACATGTTGCTGTTTCAAAACGGAAAGTTTACCGCTGTTGCAAAAATTCTCTAGAAAAGTCAGAATATGATAAAATGTTGAAACTTTTTGCATAATAAGCTCTGATAAATTTTCTACAGTGTTTTAGAATTTCATAATGTTTGGAGTTAGGTAAGTTTGATGAATCTTGCATTCTTTACAGACTGTACTGTTTTGGCAGATTGCTGTTATGTTTGCATTATTTGCATATGTTTGCTTGTTTAATGATTCTATTTGAGGATATGAGTATTAAATATGCAGAGGCATTTAGTATGCAATGTTGAATAATAATTTTAGTGATTTGTTACAGTAGAAAATGATAAGGTTTTTGCATTGGTTTATACTAACTTATCTCACGAGTTCTTGTTGAGTTTGGTGTGGATGAAGCTTTCGAGATTTAGGAAACCGTGATATGAGAGGAATTAAGGAGACACAAAAGCTCAAGCTTGGGGATGCCCAAGACACCCCAAGATAATATTTCAAGAAGTCTCAAGCATCTTAGCTTGGGGATGCCCCGGTAGGCATCCAACCTTTCTTCTTCAACAATTATCGGTTAGTATCGATTGAGCCTAAGTTTTTGCTTCTTCACATGATGAGTGCTATCCTTGAAATGCCATTTTATTTGTTTTTGCTTGCTGTTTGAATAATATCCCAAGATCTGAAATTCTTAAATGAGAGAGAGTCTTCACAAAGCTAAATAATTATTAAACTATTCATTGATCTTCACTTATATCTTTTTGGAGTAGTTTGTCATTTACTCGTGTGCTTCACTTATATCTTATGAGTAAATAGTTTAATGATTTGAATATCATAAATCTGAAATTATATATGTTTCATATGCTTATCCCATGGGGAGTAATGACTTCACATATAAGAAGTAGAGGTGGTAAATTTATTGAAGGTTAGCAAACATTGTATTGTCACTTGAACAATTCATAAAAGAATATTGAAGGAAGAGAGATTTCACATATAAATATACTATCTTGGACATATTCTATGATTGTGAGCCCCATTAATTATTTTCAAACCTGAGCAAATTAGTTGAAGTTGGACAAGGAAGACAACATAATGAGTTATGCTTGGGTATATTTGTATAGAAGTTATATTGTTATGGATCCTCTAACATGTGGTGCTTGCTATTTAGAATCCTTTGCTAGCCAAAATATCTATACTAAGCGGGAATACTGCTTGTGCATCCAAATTCCTTGAACCAAGTTTATTCCATGAGTGTCCACCATATCTACCTATATGCGGTATTTACCTGCCGTTCCAAGTAAATTTGCATGTGCCAAACTCTAAACCTTCAAATAATAATCTATTTTGTATGCCCGAATCACTCATGTAGCGATTAGGGGCTGTCAGTATCTTCCATGCTAGGTGGGTATTCTCATGATGAGTGGACTCCGCTCATCATTCATGAGAAAATGGCTGGTAACTGGGATGCCCAGTCCTATGATCAAAAGATCAAAACAAAATCGCAAATAATTTAAACAAAACTCCCCCAGGATTGTTGATAGTTGGACGGCACCCGTTGTTTCGGACAAGCCATGGAGTGTGATTGTTGGTGGAGGGGGAGTAAAATCTTTACCTTTCTGTTTGGGAACTGCCTATAATGTATCTAGTATGGAAGATATTGGGAACTCTTGGTCGTTATGTTGACAATGAAAGCATACCTCTCAAAATTATTTTCATCTCTGTTTTTTAGCTTCGAGCCTGGCACCTCCGCAAATCCTCGCTTCCCTCTGCGAAGGGCCTATCTTTTACTTTTATGCAAGAGTCAATAGTATTCCTTCTCATTCCAACCTACTCTTTAGTTGGCAAGCATCATATGATGGAAAGATCTAAGCATATATGGCCATTCAAATATATTTGATCATGAATTATTACTATTGACAATTATCTATATGATAAATAAGTTGGGAGGCGAAACATTAAGCCCCTATCTTTCTCTGTGTTCGATGGATGCTATTTGTTCTAAAAATATGCTTTGAGTGGTAGCAATCATGGAAGACTATATGATAGTTGAGTATGTGGGATTTGCTAAATCAAAGCTCTTACATAGACCCTTCCTGAAAATAAGATGAATTGCAATTGTTTGATGACTGAGAACACGGTTTGTTAGTTTTCAAGAAAGTTTATGATCTATACTTTAACATGTGAATAGTTTGTTACTTGATCATGAGAAGCTTTAAGGTATGAGCTACTGTTATGATGATGCTAGAAAAAGTGATTGGAACTATCATTGATCAAACTTATGCACTTGCTAGCATTCACACTTCATAAATTATTTCTTTTATCATTTACCTACTCGAGGACGAGCAGGAATTAAGCTTGGCGATGCTGATACGTCTCCAACATATCTATAATTTATGAAGTATTCATGCTATTATATTATCTAATTTTGGATGTTTATGGGCTTTACTAAACACTTTTATATTATTTTTGGGACTAACCTATTAACCAGAGGCCCAGCCCAAATTGCTGTTTTCTTGCCTATTTCAGTGTTTTGAAGAAAAGGAATATCAAACGGGGTCCAAACAGAATGAAACTTTCAGGAGAGTTAATTTTTGGAACGGAAGCAATCCAGGAGACTTGGAGTAGACGTCAGGGAAGCTTCGAGAAAGCCAGGGAGGCGCGCCCTACCCTGTTGGGCGCGCCCCCATCCTCGTGGGCCTCTTGTGGCTCTCCTGACCGACTTCTTTCGCCTATATATGTCGATATACCCTAAAAACATCTAAAGACACAATAGATCAGGAGTTCCGCCACCGCAAGCCTCTGTAGCCACCAAAAACCAATCAGGACCCTGTTCCGACACCCTACCGGAGGGGGGATCCCTCACCGGTGGCCATCTCCATCATCCCGACGCTCTCCATGACGAGGAGGGAGTAGTTCACCCTAAAATTTGAGGGTATGTACCATTAGCTATGTGTTTGATCTCTCTCTCTCTCTCTCTCTCTCTCGTGTTCTTGAGTTGGCACGATCTTGATGTATCGCGAGCTTTGCTATTATAGTTGGATCTTATGATGTTTCTCCCCCTCTACTCTCTTGTGATGGATTGAGTTATCCCTTTGAAGTTATCTTATTGGATTGAGTCTTTAAGGATTTGAGAACACTTGATGTATGTATTGCATGTGCTTATCTATGGTGACAACGGGGTATTCACGTGATCCACTTGATGTATGTTTTGGTGATCAACTTGCGGGTTCCGCTCGTGAACTTATGCATAGGGGTTGGCACACGTTTTCGTCTTGACTCTCCGGTAGAAACTTTGGGGCACTCTTTCAAGTTCTATGTGTTGGTTGAATAGATGAATCTAAGATTGTTTGATGCATATCGTATAATCATACCCACAGATGCTTGAGGTGACATTGGAGTATCTAGGTGACATTAGGGTTTTGGTTGATTTGTGTCTTAAGGTTTTATTCTAGTACAAACTCTATGATAGATCGAACGGAAAGAATAGCTTCGTGTTATTTTACTACAGACTCTTGAATAGATCGATCTGAAATAATAACTTTGAGGTGGTTTCGTACCCTACAATAATCTCTTCGTTTGTTCTCCGCTATTAGTGACTTTGGAGTGACTCTTTGTTGCATGTTGAGGGATAGTTATATGATCCAATTATGTTATTATTGAGTGAAAGTATGAACCCTAGGCCTTGTTTCAACGCATTGTAATACCGTTTATGCTCACTTTTATCGCTTGTTACCTAGCTGTTTTTATAATTCAGATTATAAAATACCCATATCTCTCTTCCATATTGCACTTGTATCACCATCTCTTCGTTGAACTAGTGCAGCTATACAATTTACCATCACTACAAAAAAAAGACACATCCGTGACATTTTGGGCCGAACGATATTTTTTTCTGTCATACTTATGACACGTCTATGACAATAATTATGACGAAACACGGTATCATCATAGATGTGGCGGGGTCCTACTTCTATGACAAAAAAATCATGACATAAAATGGGCTTTTCGTCCTGGGCGGGTCGGAGACGCAGCTGCATGACATTCTTTGGGCCGTCCATGACGGAAAAAACCGTGGTAGAAGCGAGGGCCAGGAAAATATCAGGGTGTTCCCGGTTACGGTGCGTGGTCGGGGCCGAGCGATGCGCGTTTCTCTTGTACACGCTGCAGCGTGAAGTGCGGCGTTGGGCTCTAAGCGAACTCGAGTGAGGTTTTGGGCTCTAATCGAACCCGGCGATTACCTTTGCGAGCTACGCGTTCATCGAACCCGGCGATTGATCGATGGCTGTTAATCGAACTTGGTTGAGCGATTCCTTCGCTCTGCGCTAAGCGAAGCCGATCGATGCTGCCTCTGGATGAAACGATGAGTGTTCTTTGGGGGGTTTGGATGAACAGGTTCGGTGGGGTGGATGAACAGGACCTCGTGGTGTTGCCTCGGATGAACAGGACCCCGATCGTTCGAGCGGTTGGGGCTGGATGAACAGGACCCGTGGAGGGCGGGATGAACAGGACCACCACGTGGAGGGCAGGATGAGCGATTATACGGTGGAGGGCTGGATGAGCGATGGCTGTGGAGGGGTGGTTGAACAGAGCCCGTGGAGAGGGCTGGTTGAGCGATGGCCGGTGGAGCAGCGTGCGGTGGAGGCTGGATGAACAGGAGCCCGTGGGCCGAGCGATCGCGGTGGAGGCTGGAGGAGGTCGACGGTGGATGAACAGTAGCCCATGGAGGCTGGAGGGGGTCGACGATGGAGATGA
Source organism: Aegilops bicornis (assembly GCA_021605145.1). Lineage (NCBI taxonomy): Eukaryota > Viridiplantae > Streptophyta > Magnoliopsida > Poales > Poaceae > Aegilops > Aegilops bicornis. Next base: position 255,704,443 of record CM038670.1, on the reverse strand, counting down.
ACAGTATCCCGTGGAGTCCCGTTTTGCGGTACGCCACACCCCTCCCGATGAACAGGACCCCCGTTTCGACTGTAGTGCTCCAACACAAGTCCGTTTCCTCCGTTTTGCGGTACGCAACACCCCTCCCGATCAACAAGACCCTCGTTTCGACCGTAGGAGGTCCGTTTCCTCCATTTTGTGGTACGCCAGACCCCTCCCGATGAACAAGATCTCATTTCGGATGTGGCCGGTCAAACACAATGCCGTTTCCTCCGTTCTGTGGTACGCCAGGCCTCGTTTCCATCGGCTGTTCCGTCCAAGCCCTCCCGATGAACACGACGACACATTCTGTTCCGACCCAGCCAGTTGGCTCCCCATGAACACGACGACGATGCTGTTTCTCCATTCCGACCCAACCATGAACACGACCCTGGCCGTACGTACGCGCGAGTAGGCGTTCGAGACCCCGCCCGTATGTACATACGTGGCCGTATTTACTTTCTTGCACCCTGGCCGCTGTACGTATGTGTACATGCTACGTGCGCGCCTCTACTACGACACGTGCGCGCCTCTACATAGACCAGTATGTAGTTACACGTTCATGACCAGAATGACAACACTACGTACGCTTCGACCAGGTGGGTCCCGACTGTCAGGCACTTCCTTGCGTGCGAAGATGTAGTTGGTAGGTCCCAGCAGTCAGGGGGGCGAATCGTTTTTTTTTTGCCCGGACGCACTTCCTTGCGTGCAAAGATGTAGCTGATGGGTTCCAGCAGTCAGGGGGAAATGTTTTTTTCATGAAATATGATGGCTTGTCCGGTGGGTCCCTGCTGTCAAGTGGAGGAATGATTATTTTGCGCGTAATAAGGAGGCACTTCCTTGCTGCGGCCGTGGACCCAGCTGTTAGCCTCTCCACGTACAGTACTCTTCCGATGGAAGTCGTTCCTTGACCACGTTGACCACGCCGCGCCGAGAGCACCAGGGCGGTGGACGACGGCGAGGCCTAGAAAGGGTACGACGCGGAGCCGGGGAAGACGCGGCAGTGGAAGCCCGTGCGGAGAGGAGTACGAGGGTTTACTGGTTCGGCTGCGGTGTGAGACTGCCGTCGTCGCAGAATAACAGGGGGTGTGGGTGAGTAGAGGGATGGCCTGGCCAGCGGTGGGTGTAGTAGGGGGCAGTGAGGCCTCCGCGGCATCGCAGCCGGCCACGGGAGGCAGGAGCACAAGGCACGACCGACGTTGGTTTGGGAGGCTGGAGCAAGAAGACCAGAGGTTGAAGAAGCACTACGACCGTTGGATGGACATCGTATGGTCAATGGAGCTAGAATCGTGCATATTGACTAAGTTGACAAAGCCCTCCGTCCCCGTCAACTTAGTAGGCCCACAAGTCAGCCTCCCACTATACTGGGTCCCAACTAGCAGGGGGAGTATTCATTTTTTTGTGCGTAATAAGGATGCACTTCCGGTGGGTCCGACCTGACAGCGGGGGAAACGTTTTTTTCGCAAAATACGGTGGCCCGTCTGGTGGGACCCAGCAGTCAGGGGGGAAATGTTTTTTTGCCAAATACGGTGGCCCATCCGGTGGGTCCCGGCTGTCAGGTGGAGGAATAAATATTTTCCGCGTAATAAAGAGGCACTTCCTTGCGGCTGCCGTGGACCCAGCTGTCAGCCTCTCCACGACAGTACTCTTCCGATGGAAGTCGTTCCTTGACCATGTTGACCACGCCGCGCCGAGAGCACCAGGGCGGTGGATGACGGCGAGGCCTAGGAAGGGGACGACGCGGTGCCGGGGAAGACGCGACAGTGGATGCCCACGTGAAGAGGAGTACGAGGGTTCACTGGTTCGGCTGCGGGGTGAGGCTGCCGTCGCCGCAGAATAACAGGGGGTGTGGGTGAGTAGAGGGATGCCCTGACCAGCGGTGGGAGTAGTAGGGGGCGGTGAGGCCTGCACGGGAGGCGGGAGCAGGCGGTCCCACCGGCGCTGGATTTGGCGGCTGGAGCAAGAAGATCAGAGATTGAAGAAACACGACGCCCGTTGGATTGACGTCCAATGGTTACGTCTGCTAGAATCGTTTGTTGACGTATATAATAACTAAAAAAATCTTGCATACGCGTCAACTTAATAGGCCCATAAGTCAGACCATTCCCTCTTTTTTTTAATAATTTATATGTAGCTCATTACAACTTCTTATGCGATTTATTGCAGTCCGTTTTTTTGGTTGGCCAGGGCCAATGTCGCATATTTCTGTGGGTTTCAAACTATTTTTAATACCGAAATGTTGAGCCAGATTTAAAGTACTTTGATGATATATTTAAATTAGGTTAATGCCCAGTGAAATAGGAATCTGAAAATGTGAAAAAAATTAGAAATTATAAAGTAATTGCCAATTTGTCATCTGTTTTTATATTTACAATCCATTTCATATTACTTTCAAGATTTGCAGGTGTCTTGAAAGAGTTGCAGCCCATCAGGTCGTAGAAAAATAAGTAGGCCTGAATTGGGTATTCTTCAGAAAAAATAAACTGGGCTCATTTTCACAAAGAAAAAATAAATTTGGGCTGGTCACATGGTGAACATAAAATATACACTGGGCTAGACGGGCCACAACCCAATTCAAACCTGCTCCGTCTCAACAATAACAAAAAATACCGCTCGAGCTACTCGTCCTAGGTGTCACCGATCTTGTCTTTATTCTCTTGTCTATTGACTATATAGGCTCACAATGTCGTGGGTCCCGGATGTCGTGAAAACACTAGGAGGAAGCATTTTATTTTTCCATACACTGACATGGTGGGCCCTAATGTCATCCTCTCCACGTACTTCTGCCGATTCCTGTTGTTTGTTGACCATGTTGACAATGCGAGAGGGCGGCGCCGCGGCGAGTGCACCAAAGCATGCGGAGGACGACGGTGAGGCCTCGGACGTCGGCGTTAACGATTTAGGAGATGGTGGGGCAGCGATGCGTGCGCTGAGGCGCATCCAACCATGGGAGGCGGAAGCAGGCGGCGCCGCCGGCGCTGGTTTGGTTTTGGCGGCTGGAGGAAGACAGGACTAAAGAAACACGGCAGACTATAAAAGCAGAAGGAGTACTTAACAACCTTAACTGAAACCAGCAGGGGAACTTAACAACCATAGCTGAAAGCAGTATGAGTACTTATACAGGTTCAACCGTACAAAGCACGCCTTGAACAGTGCTACTTTGCCTACAGTTAACCAAGGGTGAGGCCGCCAAGCCCCAGGACAAGGCCCAGGCGCCACCCCGCGCATCCACAACCTTCTGAAAGCGGCTTCATCTCGCAATGTGGTCAATAAACAGGATATTCGCTTTAGATCCATGGAAAAGCAGGAACATAATCTTCTGTCCTATTCTCCAAGATGGACGGGCCTTCATTATTTGAGACCACCCATGAATAAGTATCTTTTCACCTCCAAGGGAATGGAGTAGGTTGACATAAACATCATGTTGTGACCAAGCGCAAGTCCGATCCGACCATGGTGGGGCATCCGTATAGGAACAATAGAACCGGGCAGTTTACATTTCAAGAAGATCACAACCGTAAAAGCGTGTATAAGCAATAGTTTATGAACAACATATATAATGGAAAATAGCTCGTACCATAAGTTTCTCGACCGCAGTTGGACCTGTTCAACGAGTGCAAAGATGGCACACATATCCCACGTGGCCTTCCACCATTGAAACGCCCCACAAGGACCTCAAGACGATCAATAAAGTGTAGGAACTTGTGGATGTAAATCCCGATCAACTTCGGTGCCATCGGTAACAACCGAGTTGTTCTGAGAATAACAAACGAGCAGCCTGCTTAACTCTGAAAAAACCTACATGTGCCACCAATTATAAGAAAATATTAGTTAGAAGTAGCATATTCGTGAGAGATTCGTTGCTACTTCTAAAGTTAACTTGTGATCAGTTAGACTGAGTAGGTGGATTAAGAAGTAATCGAGGCAACAAGCAAGAACCAGATACAAAACTAACATGGATGAACAATTGGAACGACGTCGGGGTGTAAGATCGCATTGAAGATGAGACCAGGTTCTGCTATTTCCATCAACATTCGTGCGCCAACTTTCAGTCCGTAACACTTGAGAAAGTTTATCCAAGTTCGGCCATAAAAAAGGAGCGATCTTCTTGGTTCATGAACCCAACTCGAAACTTATATCCATGGCTTGTCTTCACTGCTACCATTAAACTGGTGTATTCAGTTATGGCAAGCCCGAGCATCTTGAGTACATGTGTTCTGGTAGAGCAAGGAATGCACTGCAGGAAAAATAATATGAGAACACAACGTATTCCCTATATCCAAATCTAGAAATACTTTCTTCCTTCACGTCAGTGTTGACCATGGTACTAGTACCTTTTATCCAAATATAGCAATCGAAATTTCCAAATTAGTCAACATCATGTTCAAAAAACCTCACCCTCCCGGATAGAAAAGAGGATTCCAAGAACATACTGTGCACGTTTTAAAATCCTGTGTTAGGATCAGAAGGAACAAGTGTGGCGTCTCGCCGAGGGCGCAGAAACCTGTAGGGTCCTCGCACTTTGGGCACTGCAAATGAAACACACTAGATTGATGGGAAGAAAAATGCATCAACGACGGCCACGCCGTCCTAGGAGTACCCACGACCAAGGGACTTGGATTTATCGGGGATGGATGAAGAATTAGTAAAGGTTCTCCATGAGAAAACCCTATGCAATCGCCGGCGGGGTTTTCTCTGAACAAGCAGACAAGGGAGAAGGGATTCAGGCCAAGTGAAATATTGCCGCTTCGTCCGTCCAGCTTACTGCTAAAGATGGAAAGGTGGGGGGTTTTGTGATTTGACGGCTCATTGGGCATTAATGCGGCGCTATGACCGGGGTGTGTCTACCGTGCAGTTGTGCACTCTAATTTGGTGCATATGGCATGTGGACCCCGTTGCCGGATGCCCCACATATTAGCGCAAGGAAGTAGAAAGATAGGAGTAACTAGTTATTACACATAAATATATTTTTGACAGAGAGATATTCCCTCTGTAAAGAAATATAAAGATATTTTATATCACAACTTTATACATAAGAAAAATCAAGGGAAATATATATAACATATATAATTATAAAAAACAGAGTTTTTTACATGGTATAGACGAGTTGGTGATGATGGTGTGCCTGTCATCCTGCAATATAGGCCGTCCGATTTATACCTGATGGATAGGAAGGAAACTATAGCAATTTTGCAAAAAGGTACCCCCACACCTCTCCGCATTTGCAAATAAGGCCTTCCCTCATTCATCCTTTTCTCTCACAAGATAAGATACTCATACAAATTCATCTTGATGTTACGTGTAACGCACGGGCATTATGGGGGTTCAGCTGAGAAATACTCACACAGGCTCACGGTTCTAGACTTTGGGCCATAGGCCGGTGGGCATGCATGTTTGGGGGCCCATGTGTTCTACCTCCGCGCTTTTCATATTGCAAGCGGTCGGTACGGCGCTGGTTTTAGATGTTGTCGCAAGGCGAATACACAAAATTGAATAAAGCACAACAGCTGTTGGAATGAAATCAAACGAGTTGCAATTCTATCAGTAATCCTAACCAATAATCAGAGTTGCAATTCTATCAATGATACTGTCGTACTACTTATACACACAGGACACTTGTTTCACCATGCCAGAGTATTACATCAAAACCTCTCGGCGGATAGATCAGTTCGGCAGTACTGAAGAATTTCAAAGTTGATTTGGACCAGCTCTCCTTGCCGAGAAGTTCGATTTTGACATCATCCCCTACCGCAAGATATGATTTATATTTGAACCTTGACCATCCTTTAGCATCAACTCATCATGCGACCATCCTTTGTACTTACGGTATATTGAGCAGGTTCATTCACACCAAGGCTGCACATGGTAAGAGAAACTTGGCCGCAGTCGCCCGGATTGTTGAATGACTCCCTCGTTGCTCTAGGAATTCTCTGTTTGCAAACAAGAAGACATACCCAAACAGTTAGATCAACACAGTGAACCATGCGAAACAACTTGGAAATAAAAAAGAACGAAACACTTGGGCGGCCAATACTTACCAAGAAGGTGGACATGTCGGTTTTTGTAAGGACTTTGGTATATGAAGTGCGAAGCGCAGCCCGATCATTTGCGGTGCAAGCTGCTTTCGTTGATTCTGCGCACGGCCCGGAGCAGATGCAAGTGCAAGTGTTGGTGCAGTGCGAAGCCGGCCGCTGCGGAGATGGTGCTCCTTGTAGAGCTGGTGCGGTGTCGGAGCAGGTGCCGTGTCGATGCCAGATCCTCCGGTAGATCACCTGATCCGACGCTGTCGGTGCCCAATCCTCACCGGATCGGACCGAGTTCTTGCCGATTGCTAGAGCAACTTCCTGTACTCGATCCATTGCTGAAGGTGGTACCGATGTGCGAGACAATGGCGATCGTGTCTGGTCTGCTATGATCAGCTTTCTAACTTGACTAGGCTTCGTGACCATGATCCAGTTTTTTCTTCATTTCTTTTAAACGCGAGAAGGACTAATTGTGGAATTTTTGTTAAACCAAACTGCAGTTCATAATAGGGATTCAGATTGTACTCAGACAACAGACTGATCCAATTTTTCCAAAGAATATAAGTGATGGACAAGGCCTTTCAATTCTTGACACGACATAAGAAGTGAAACCTGCAAAAATAGCCATCGAGAGCAAACCAAACGGTTTATTCTGTGATGAATGTCACATGGCAAAACCTGCATCGTAAAATTGCAGGAAAAGAAAGAAAACATGACATTAAATCAATAAGATTTAGAGCGGTAAATCAATAAGATTTACTTGATGTGACACGAGTGAATCCTTACCAGGAAATCACTATGTTGAAGTACTAAACAGAAGATTTATCGTCCAACTACGGGTGGCATGCAGGGGCCCCGCCTACTCCCACAAGCACGACAGTCCAAAGGTCGTGACAAATCGTATGGACCGAATATCCATGGGACAGGAAATCCTGGTGGGTGCGATAAACCCTACAATGCATACAGATATTGGAGTGTAACCATAATTGATAAACCATCCTCACAATAAAGATGATCTGGATACTTCAAAATATACTGACTGAATTGAGTGGATGACGTTAACATAGACCGTTCTCGTGGTGACCACACACCAAAAGCGGCAAGATTAATAAACAATACAAGGTTCACAAACACAAATCAAGTAATCTTGAACAATAGTACTTACTACGAGACAAGCAAAGTTGCACTAATTAAACTTTGCAGACTATTTCTTGCCACCGACCTACGGGATGAACCCAGATAACCGACTAGGCCATGGACTTCATGAGAGATGTCTACATGCACCATCACCATCTTGTCAACCTTGGAGAACCCTAACAGAGTGGTCTTTCCACTCATAAACATGATCATGAAGACATGCCGCATTAGATTTGTTGGGAAGCTTTACAAGAACCACACCCTTCGTAATCAAAGGCACAGCCTGTGAAATTGTTGTGGTCAGTGCATGACCTCGAGAACACGACTGACAACAATGCTACAGGAAAACACTATTTCAGGACACGTGGCGACAAGGACACAATAGCTGGATAGTTTAGCAGTAGAACTCATTCTCAGGTCTTCCAGTTCACACGACATGACTTTGAGAACTTCATCTCCACCGTGGACCTAGTTCTAATTCAAGCAGAAATCATATTTTATTACTACCTCCGTTCAGAAATATAAGATGATTTTCGATATTATACTCCGTATATGACTACATATATGCACAGAAATGAGTGAACAAAGACACTAGAACATGTCTTCGAAGGCATGAGAGCAGAGGGATTACTTGCAATATCCATAACACAAGTTACTGAGGCAAATATACCCTCTTCAAAGGTAGCATTGATGTTCATAAAGTACTTCCTCCGTCCCAAAATTCTTGTCTTAGATTTGTCTAGATACAAATGTATCAAGTTACATTTTAGTATTAGATACATCCGTATCTAGACAAATCTAAGACATGAAATTTGGGACAGAGGGAGTAGTTGAAAGTAATCTATAAGAAATCAGTGTCAACCTCTCGCATGTTTTGGTGAAAGAGGAATTTAGAACCGACATTTTGCACAAAAAACTCACAAGCAAGATAACCCAGAAAGTTTTACTAATAGTACTAGTACTGCGTTTTAAATGAAAAAAAACGATCAAGAAAAAGAAAAAGATCTTCAAGAAGAGATATTACGGACTTGCTTAATGAGGGATCCGGAGAGGGGGCTTGGACAGGCGATGGCTTTGAGCTTGTCTGCGGTAGTCTCGGTGGGGTGCTTGCGCTTCTTCATACTATGAGCCTCGACGGTTTTGGCGAGCCATAGACATCACTTGGCCCGGTGCTCAGGCGTCCCACAAGAAACTGTCAAATAGAAATAAAAGAAAAGAAACCATAATCACAAACCCAAAAGAAGAAAAGAGAGGGGTTATAGGATCAGTCTCGGGTTGCAAGACCGGGCCTTGGCCAGAATCAACACCATTGATGCGCTCACATTTCCTTCTTTGGGAGAGAAGAACAATGGCGTAAGGTGTCGGGGTTTTCTTGAAGAAATGAGGAACAAGATGAGGCAGAAGCGAGGGTTGGGTAGAGAGGAAGCTGAGAGAGAAGAGTGAAATGATGGTTGCTTCGTCCGTCCAACTTACTGCTGGAAAGGAGGGGTTTTTGAGATTTGACGGCTCATTGGGCATTACTGCGGCGCTTCGATCGGGGTAGTCTACCGTCACTCTACTACGGAGTAATTTAGTGCATGGCTGGTGGACCCCGATGCCGGCTGTCCCACGGGTCGGTGAAAGTGAGTAATTTAGTGCTTGGCTGGAGGAGGATCCGCACGGTAGAGCGTGTCCATTGTTTTTCTAAAGAAAAAAATGATTACAAGTTTACAACAAGCGTTTCCACTCTTACGACGGAGGAGTGCGAAACACGGCAGGCACTTGAACATACACAGTGCTCCTACTACTAGGCATGTGCAGTGGTTCATATGTAGTACTACATAATCTTGTTGGTAGTGTAGTAAGATACGACGACAACAAATGATGTTGTGCGCATGTCAACTATATGAATAGTAATGTAGTAACATAGTACCGCTTTTTCGATCCGTCGAGAATGAATCAGTGAGATCAATGTTAATGTAACTAGGTCTATAGCGCATGGAGAGTACGGTGCTACAGTACTCCACGAAACATGAACCATATGAAGCACGAATAGTGTTAGGCAGGGTGTATGAAGGGTGCACGGGATGTGAGCAAAATTTCCCTTCTCGACCCACTTTTGGGTGTTTGGCAGAGTGCATCAAGGGTGCATGAGTCCACACTAGTAGGTTAACACAAATACACAAAGACGAAACAACTACTCCGTCTAGGTGTGTAAGTCATCTTACGTTGTGCACTGCGACCAACGCGGATAGTAAAACGATAAAACTTAATGTCTTTTTGCTAATTAATAGCATTGCATGCAATGAACTAACCACTACATGTCATGTTTATTAGTCTCAAGTCATCGAAAGCATGCACGGCCCACGTCTCTTATTGGTTGATATGTCACAAAACAAGAAACGGGGAGGGAGTTAATGTACCGTGCCTAAGTGTTTTGGGATTATTTGGTTTTCGTAAGGTGACTTACAAACTATATTGAGATGAGAATGCAACCAAACACACCCACACGCTTTGTGCTACAAAGGATCGATCTGCACCGTCTGAGTTTGATCCAACGGTCATGTTGTGCCGAGACATGGACATGCCCATGCAGAGGGCGCCTAAACACCACTGAAGTCCCTCTGCTTCTCGAGGCGCACGACATTGGTGATGATGGGGGCGAAACGGCTGAAAGGCAATGCAATTTATGGGAAGGCGGCGGGAGCCAGCCGAGGAGCGGGGAATCTTCTGGTTTTAACCATGGTAAAACACCAGTCAATGACTTCTCACATCAGGGAGCAGTGGGTTTTACAGGCGGAGTCATCGTGACTAATTGTCGCCGTGCTCGCCTCCCCGTCGACCAAAAAATTAAAAATCCTGCCGCGCCTGCTCCCGTCAATTAAAAAAATTAAAAATCCTGCCGCACTCAAACACCAGAGCAACGCTGTGGTGGATATTTAAATTTACCTTCCGGCAAGTAGATAAAAAAAGGGGTGAAAAAACAAATGTGGCGGCGACCTAGCTAATCGGTCGAACTAGCCCAACTAGCTAGCCACCGTGCTTCACTGATGTATTTGGCAGGAAAAGTGGTCTTTCGTGATTTGACGACTCATTTATTTACTTGCTTCGGCAAAAACGCGCGGTAGGGCGTCCCACGTCAGGAAGAATATATGCGTGCACCACCCGGGAGGACCCCGAAACCGCGCGGCAAGGTGTGCCATGTCTCGGCACGGAGGAAAATGTGCGTGTAAAATTTTACTGTATCAGATGTAGTACCTATGGTTCGACCTCGGGACCCAGCCAGTCGGTCGAAAACACCCCACTAGCCACACAACTTCATCATGCTAACATGGCACGGAGGATAGGTGTGGTTAGCTCCGTCTTGACCAGCCACAACGAATCTTGTTCTAGGCGATTCTTCTATTTTCCAAGCTTTTTTTAGTTGTAGTAACACCACGGCAAGCTAGTGCCACTCTTCGTGTGTGCCCTTGCAAAGGTTAGACGATGGAGAGAAGAGAGAAATCGCAGACCTGGGACCCACCAGTAAGTGAGTCAACGGTCATGCACGTGTAGACGAGGCACTCCCTCTACTCTACTCAACGTAATACTGTATAAAATCAAGTTATGGGACAAAGCCAACAACCGTTGTTGTTTTAGGCTATCGACTTACGCTTTGTAGTCCAGGTTGCCAGTTCGAATCTCGTCTTTCAGATTTGTTAGTTTTAGGTCCAAATTTGATTAATGACAAGTCGGACCCCCGTGTGTTGTTCCGATATTTCAGTGTAGGATGGTTTTTTTGAATAAACACTTTGCACGATTAGACAAGTAACGGCACAAGTTACACGTATTTTGCAAGTTTACGAACAAAAATGACAGCGACATAGAATATCACATCCACCCCGCAGCTTAGATGCTATGGTGATACGAGTTTTACACCGTTGGAAGTGAGATCCAATGGCTTGCGAGTACTCTTTGTAATTATGCGCAATTTCCAAACTCTCCAAATGTTTATTGCAAATAAAACATTCAGGCCTCGTGTGTGCGGCTGCATCTTGGATCCAATGGCTCCCCGTTGCTCATATTAGGTGCTCCCCGTAGCTTAATTACCCACTACGATGATATGAACATCTAGGTCGTATGATCAGTGATCAGATGGCACATGCGTAGTACTTGTACTTTCCGCGCAATTCCCAAACTCTCTCAGCCGTATATTGCAAAAACATTCAAACCTCCTACCGTGGGCCGTCAGATCTCCGTGAACTCGTATCACCATAGAATCTACGGTGCGGGAGCACCTCATATTCTCCTGTGCAAGAAAACATAAGGTGCTCTCGCAGCTTGGATGCTACGGTGATACGAGCTTCGAGGTCGTTTGATGTGCGATCCAATGGCATCTGATCAGTCTTTGGGCTTGTAAGCAGTGGCCGAACTCTATGGGGGCTTTTCTGCAAAAAACCATTCGAACCACTGAGGAGGCGTTGGGTCACAAATCCAACGGCTCCGAAGAGCTTGTATCACCAAAGCATCTAAGGTGTGGTAGCACATGATATTCTTACATACAGGAGAATATGATGTCCTCCTTCATCTTAGATGCTATGGTGATCTGAGCTCGAGGTCGTTGGATATGGGATCCAAGGGCATCTGAGTAGTTTTTGTACAAATTGAGTGCAATTCTCAAACTCATCAAGGTTTCCTATAAAAATATTAAGACATCATGTGAGCTGCTATATCTCAGATCTACAAGCTCCAAGCAACTCGTATTGACATATAGCATCTAAGGTATGGGGGCACATGATATTCTCCCGAGGAGGAGGGGTGGGGTGCACAACCAATCGGTGGTTGGGAGGTGGGGACAAATATAATCTAAACAACCCTAAACCGAGCTTCACAATTTTATCTAAGGTCGAGGGGGTGACCCCCGACAATCATAGCTCCGCCTAATTAAACACAACATTTGCATGTACTGTAGTACTAGACTTAATATTCATGTTTCAGTTTCATGTTCGTTTTAAATATTGAATTGAGGACCATGCATGTCTTACATTTTACTCCCTTCGTTCCTAAATATTAGTCTTTTTAGAGATTTCAAGTGACTGGCACATACGGATGTATATAGACATATTTTAGAGTGTAGATTCACTCATTTTGCTCCGTATGTAGTCGCTTGTTGAAATCTCTAAAAGACTAATATTTAGGAATGTATGAGTATTTTGAATTCGTGTCATACATGCATGTTTGGAAAAATAGATGCACTATACTTATTGGATTGTTGTTGTGTTCGTGTGTGGGTGTCTGTGTGTGTGTGTGTGTGTGTGTGGTCATATGCTTGATACATACAAAGATTTCTCGCCTCCATATTGTTCATCTATTAAATTTGAATTTGCATTGAAAAACTTAGCAGGGATACCATGAAATGTGAAATCCACGTTGAGATCACAATATCACAAACTCACTCTAATTCAACAACTTGTCATAAATCAATTACCACGTTGAGATTAGTATTTGCAAGGAAAATACGGGCATTGTAATACACATAGATTCGTTCGGCAACTTAAAAGGTTGCTTTCGTATTCTCGAATGGTAGGACCCAAAGGCGCATCACCAGCACCTTGGCTCGTGTTGATCAAAAAAAAGAAAAACCGGGCTCGTGTTCTTACGGTGGCGTGCACGAAATGCGCACATTAGGCAACCCCAACCAGTCGAGCCTCCGCGTTTCGAGTCGAAATATCTGGCGGCCAGAATTCTAGCCCTAGGAAATTCCCCTCATGTCCCCGGTCCATAATGATTACTGATGAACAACAGAGGGATGCTTTAGTAACTAGACAACGTGGTGTTCACAAAAAAGTAACTAGACAACGTTACCTACCGTGCCGAGCACGGTTCAATTCCCTCAGTCGCTGCTCGCCAAGGTCACCCGTCAACTTCATTGCCTAGTACTACTACTACACCAGGATGAGCACAGAATTGAGCCCGTTTGTTCGTGCCTAGTACTTGAGTTAATATATCAGGCAATGCACTGAGGGATTATCCTTTTGGTCTACATATATAACTTGTCTGAAGTCTAACTAAGCAAAATGTTTGACCAAATCCTTTCTTAAGAAATACAACAGGACAGATGTATGGCTTGAAAATTTATTGCATGATGCACGTTATGATATTGTTTCAAATCCTGGATCTTAAATTTCAGAAAATCCAAAAGTGACCATAAATTCTTGAAACTGAGCATGGTCACGTGATATGGCACAAATATTACTTCGTAATTATTTTCTTCAATTTGAGACAAGCTACTTATGACAAGTTGCACAAACGAAGAGCCAAGGTATTTTGGAACAAAGACGTGTCACGTTAAGGCAAACGCTTTCACTAATGAAACCGTGGGCGTTTACGTGCCGCCACGAGTCCCGCTTCTCATCGGCAGGTGCCGTCCGAGCAAGCGTGTGAGTCGACGGGAGGCGTGCAAGCAGATCGCTGCGCGGTGACGAGGGGCGTCTTGGCGAACCGCCCGTCACGAGCTCATCGGAGGCGACCCCTTTTACCAGGCTCCGCCGGCCACCTTCGTCCCAACTGCTCCCACTTTTAATGTCGCCAACGCCGCAGTTTAAAATCAACCCCGCACTACCCGGCATCTCTACAATCTTCCCTCTTCCTCTCCGATTCTCCTGTCGTCTACCTCCAACGAGCCTGGCCTAAACGTATGCCATGCCGCATCACGATGGTCTGCCCTTAGTCTTCCAGTTTCCTGAGGAAGACACCCAACCGGAGTCTCAATGACATAAGGCGCTTTGGGACGAGCTTGAACTGGCCTTGCGGGAAGACGTCGCGCTGTCCCGCTCCCCTGCTCCAGCTCCCATCGCCTGATCGCGCCAAATACCATCCTCGTGGCATTGATGGGCCGGGAGCCGCACATTGTCGCCGAGCTTGATGCCACGGGGTTCCACGAGGTCCTCGCCAACTTACACGCCGCCGCACCTGCCAAAGACATACGCTGCTGCATAATCGACGTCGTGCTCGCAAGCGTGCCCATGCACATGAATGTCTCCGCCGCGCCGCTGACAGCGCCGCCTCGCTGGTGCGGTGCCCCCTCGGCGGCATGGATGGCCACCGTCGACCGCTTCCTTGCACCAACGCCGGTCGCCTCCTCCCGCCAGTTGACTCGCTCCTGGAGACCGAAGTCCAGAACATTGTGGAGTTCCTTGAAGCTAGGGCCAACGTCCAGGAGTATGCCAACAACGGTGCAAGACGCCGCCGTCGCCGTCGGTCAGTGGCCTGACGACACATAGAGCACGGCAGAGGAGCCGCTTCCCACCGCAAGACGCCCCCGCCGACGCCGCATAATCTAAATTTGCCATGAAAAACGTTCGGATTGCCATGCTTAAAATTCGAACGTTTATCATTTCCATTTATTTTAGATCGATCGTCGTATTGTTTAAAGTTGGAGTCAGACTGAACGAAATCTATGGTTTGATCGATTGAATGTTCTGCTAGAGCCATATCAAATTAAATATAAAACGTCATCAAGCCACATGTATTCCTTGTCATCCAACGACCTAGACTGCTTCAATGTCAAGCACTCAACACGTTTAGCGTGCAGTTAATTTCATGCCAAAAATAGTGCTAATCACATAATAACACGCAAATAATATGCAACTTAATATCCGCATGCACTTAATATACTTCCAAATTAACGTGCATTGCACATACACACTGACTAGTGCTGCTAGCACGTGAAACTGGTGCCGTAACTTATGAATGCGTCCAGATATGGTTAACGGCAACATCGCTTCATGAAGTTCTTCGTGTTTGCCCGCAAGGCCGTAACACGAAGGAGGAGAGAGAGAGAGCACACATGGAACCCACCAGTAAGTGAAGGCGAATAGTACTAAAAATAATATTTCATGTTATCAATTAAATAGGCTGTGGTAATATAAAAACATTATGTGAACAAAGGGAGGTACAACAAACATTGTTGTTCTACATATGTTGCCTATTGACGTGCGGCTTGAAGGCCCTGGTCGCATGTTTGATCCTCGTCCTTTATTTTTTAATTTGTATATGGGTCCAAATTTGTTTCATGACATGTGGGCCCGTCGGTGTGTAGTTTGTAGCACTTTAATTTGTGGATCCAAATTTTTTCCATTCCAAGTGGACTATCGGCGTGTAGTTTTGTAGCTTATTTATAATAATTAAAGAGAACAACAGAGTTTTTTGCAATAATACCATGGTGCAACGTTGAAGGCGAGAAAGGACGTGCAAGAGAGCGATGACCAAGCCAGAGGGAAATCAACTAGGGGAGTTGCGGGGGTTGCAGCGGTGTTTCGAGTAGTTGTCGGCCGAATGCTACGAAAATATAATCTAAACCGACCGGAATAAATGCGTACACAAATTAATCCAAGGTTGGAGTGCCCCTTGCAATGTAAATAGCTCTGCTTTTGCGAGGGATGGAGAGGTAGCTTCAATGTGTGGAAGATACGACCTGAAAAAGCGAGGTCAATCGAGAGACATATAGATAGAGAGACAAAGTGAGTGTGGTCCGACTTTCATGGAACAAATATATATGCTTTGGAGAGATATTGTCCGATTGAGCTTTTGGCAAGGGTGAGGGCTGTAAGATAGAGCTTGAGAGATGATCCGATCCACAGACGTGTAGATATATTTTGTGCGTGGGAGGAAGCAAGGTCGATCGATCACATAGGGTCGTCAAGCGATCGAAAGAGTGAGACGGGTTGGAGAGAGTGACCTAGATAGACAATGTGCGTGAGAGAGCATACAATGTGAATAAGTCGAACTGGGCTCAAACATGGTGATATATCGTTTTTGTCCGAGAAAGAGCGAGGTCAATCAAGACATACAAAGAGCGAGAGAGAGAGAGAGAGGGAGAGAGAGAGAGCGAGCGTGGCCCGCCATGAGGTCGAAAGAGTGGGGGCGGCTACCATGGACTGACCAAGATAGACAATCTGTGTGAGAGAGTATAGAGTGTGTCGATCGAGGCCCGAATAGGGAGATATATCATTTGTGTGTGAAAGAAAACGAGGTTAAACGAGACTCAGATAAAGAGAGCGAGATTGAGCGAGTGTGGCCCGCCGTGCGGAAGAAAGAGTGAGACATTCTCGAGGGAGTGACCTAGATAGACAACGTGCGTGCGTGCGCACAAGAGGTTGGGGGGCTAGATAGGCAATGCATGTATTTAGCGCGAGAGGGTGAGAGGGAGAGGGAGAGAGAGAGAGAGAGCTCGGCATGGGGTGCAATGGCGGGTGTGTGAGGTAAATACATTTCGTAACAGAGTGAAAAAAGGGGGTTGTGTAGTTGAGAGAGTTAGAGAGCAAAACATGGAGAGAAAGAATGGATGTGTGTTGGAAACCTGTAGCTTCATAAGGTGGTTAGGAGAGGAAGATTGACCCGTCACAGGAAGTATGTAGCGTAAAAGGGGGGGGGCTAAAACCAGATTTGAATGTAGATAGTACGAGACTTAATATCGATGTTTCAATTCGGTGTACATTGTAAGATTTGAACTGAGGCCATACATATGGGCAATTATTTCGAATTCGTGCCATACTAGGTTTCGAAAAGTTGACATTGATTCAATTTGTTGTGCTATTTTGTAGGTCACATCTTGAATCCATCCAAAAGTTTTCTCACTACCATGGTGTTCATCATATACATATGAATTTGTATTAAAAAAGTAGCATGGATACGGTGAAATGCGGAATCCACGTTAGAATTGGAGATCGCTATGTGACACACACTCTAATTCAAATAACTAATTATGTGAACACACTCTAATCCACATTAGCGTTGATACCGTTTCGATTTTTTTTCAAATAACTCCTCATTAATTAATTTATAGTATCTCGTTTCGAATGACTAATTATTGCAAGGAAAACACGGGCATGGTAATACATACAAATTCGTTTGCAAATGAAAGAAGATTTGTTTGCATTCTCAAATGTAGGCGCACCAGGGTCATGTCGTGGTGGTCGCGTGTGTCGGACGGACGCGTAGCACCCAGCCACCCACCCCCCTCCCTCACCCCCCCAAAAGGACGATGACAAAATAAGTTCGCGCTTCCATGTTTCGGATTGAAATATCTGGCGGCCCCAATTCCAGCCCTGCAAAATCTCCCTTCTCCATCGTCCCCTTCCGCGCCCAGATTGCTCAAATCCCTAATTCGCCGCCAACCCAAGCAAAGTTCGAATCGCCCCTCATCTCGTCTCTTTCCCCACCTCTGTGCCGGACGACGACGACGAAGACGACGGTCGCGCTTCACCACCGCACCGGAGCTACCTCATCTACGCCCTCGTCCACCGCATCGGGTGGTCCACTGACAACGTCGGCGGCCGCAACCGGCGTGCCTCACAGACACTGACTTCCACCGCATTAGGTGCGCTTCACCGACGCCATCTCCCAGCTCACCGGGGCTACTTCACCGAGCACATCGTCGCGCCTCCGCCCCCCGAGGCCGTTGGGGCTTCACCAACGGTCTCGTCCACCGCATCGTAGCGCTCCGTTGCCACTCAAGATCTGCATCCGTCATGCCAGCCAACGCCAAATAAGATCACCCTCAATGGCTCAAGTGACCCGCACTCTAGCTAGGTGAGCATGCCCAAACGCCGCCCAAACTAGGTATCCACACATCACTCCCTTGTGCCTTTGTTCCGATGATGTTTGGATATCCTTTCACTGCTCTCCTAGCTTACACGCTTATCCAACTCTGACTTTAAGTCTTACTTCTTCTGGAGATATCATCTGAAACAAGCAAAACCATTTTTTAGCGAAGCATGACGGCGCTACGGGATCTGGTACACATCCTGCACACCCGTATAACCTTGTAAGTATCTGTCCTCCAGTACAACAACAAGGTCGATTCCTCTTATTTGATCAACCATTCGCCGTGTCAAAAATGCAGAGGGGGATGCAAGGAGCACAAGGCCTGCATTTCATTTAATTCATACTGGCATTCGTGTATGATTTGTGTGCAGTGGCGGATCCATGAATTCAAGTTACCAGGGGCGAACATTTAACTTAAAAAAGTACGAAGGCACTTGCACTCCGGAAATCAACATCACTTGAGAAATGTGAAGCTACATGCACTTTGAAAACCAGCTAATGATCCAAAGTAGTTCAGATTGTAAACACTAAATGATGCAAGCACCAAAAAACAAAATGCAACATGGTGTACAAGGACTACAAACATGGTGCATACTGCTTGAATTATTCGTTCTCTGGCTGAAAATATCAAAGTGTAATTGCACCTATAACTAGTGCGCAAACTGCATATCAATATATCTATCCTGCACAAGTATGCCAATAGTTTCAAACAACAGATTAGAAAAGTATTTATGCTACATTGTCATGATACGGGGACTTTCTGGTAGATGGCCTCGACGTTTCCTCAAGCCATGAAAATGCACTATAATTTGTTTGTCATCAATGCCTACAAATCTCTATGTCTCTCTCAACATAGCATATCATCATTAGACACTAAATCCTTCAATGGGAGCTTCCAAAATGCTTGCATTATATGCCTCATTAGACACTATATGTTCATCACCAGGAGCATGTAAAATGTTTGCATCAAATCCTTCATTACCAGTCTGTTCATTAGACACTTCAGACTTAAGAACAACATGAGCTTGGGTGTTTGCACCGGAAACTTGATTAGATTCATCGATTGATCGATTCAGTATTGATTGGTGGAGTTATAAAATAACTATAAATTGGTTTCATTTTCTCATAGATTCCCTACATACAAGCAGTTTTACAACACCGTCAGGTTTAATTATTGGCCAGAAATTGAAGAGTTGAATTAGATATAATCAGGGATGTGATGTACCGGCTCGTTGAGCATGCTACTCTTGCAAGCTGCGACTGTCCGTTTGCGCAAGCTCGATGCCATGCCCGTGCTCCCGCCGCTGCCTCCCACGCAGGCTACACCTAGGGTTGGATCTTCATCTTCTTGTCCTTCCATTCGCTTGAAGCCCGGCGACCGCTTTCCAACGAGGGCGCGAGGAAGTACTTTCTCGGTCTGTCCAGCGACGGCTAGGTTAGGAGCGAACCAGACTGGAGGCTGGAGCGGATGAATTGGGATTTTTCCTACTGTCGATCAATATGGGAGGCGCTCGTTTGGGCCGCGAGCCTGCTATAGGCTTTGCCTTGCACTTATGTTATTGGCCTATCCAAATTGAAACATTTTTCTTCATTTTTTACATTGTCTGCTCATGCGTTGGGACGAACAAAACTAGCCTGGGTCAACCTGGACGACTCAAACTAGGTGCACACTTTCGAGCCACCCAAGGCGGCCACCCATACCAGCCCCTATGGTGGCATCGCTCCTTTTTGCGTGTATGATAGGGGTAGTGAAAAATATTCCAGTGTCGCTTTTGATTTACCCACAGAATGGTTGAATTGCTTGTTTCTATGAACTAAGTTTGCCAATAATGTGAAGGATGCCAGTCTTTTCATCCTATTGTAGATTGCTTAGATCTCGATATGCCAAAAGTATCACATGAAATATATAGTAAAAGCCAGTGTGATGTGTGTGGCTACAACTAGTCTGAGTACACGTCCTCATATAACATATCAAGGACGCACCATCTTACCAGATTAACCATTCGAGTTACCAATGCAGTGTGGGAAGAAAGAACTATTGGGACTGCGTATTCAAGCAATTGATGCCATGGACTCCTTTGTACAACCTTGTAAGCGAAAAAGAAGTTGCAGTGTGCCTGTACAAAGAACTAGAATAAGTTCAGTTACCTGCTTCTCGGATTTTTAGTTAGCCACTAATTGCAAAATTGTTCAATTACGTTGCTTGGCTTAATTTAGTTTGCTACTGATTACATAATGCCACAGCCTGTTAATCCTATTATAGACTGCACCTATCTATGTGTTTGATACTTACTGTTGAGAATTACCTGTTTGCCTGAACTTAAATAGCTACTTGTTTGTTTAACTGCTTCGCTGCTGCAACAATGGGTTACAATGATGTTAACAACTACTTTTCAGCATAGAATTGAAACTCTTTAATTCCTTGTTTGTTTAACTGGTTTGCTGTAATAACTCCCAGTTGAGATGCTTTGCTAACTTCAACTTTTCTGAATCCAATCGGAACTTTAATGGCAAAACAGGTTAGCCCAAGATCAAAGAGCGAGGTCCCCATGGATGTTGTATCATCCCACAACAGTGGCACCGGCCGAATCTTGCATTATGAATTGCCAACTGTTGATGCTCTAGAGGCTAAACTAGTGGTAGAAAGAGATTCTGCTTCTGCACTTAGAGATGAAGTTGACATGTTGAGGAAGCAAACTGCACAATCAGTAGCAGTACTCAAGACAACCATTAAATATTTGGTGGATTTCCAAACGAAGCAAGCTGAGAATAACCACATTGTTAAGGTCCTGAAGGAAAAAAAGGAAATTAAATTCCCACTTGGTAAATCATAGGTGAAATGTTCTTTCCATCGTTGAATAACCTTTGTGTTGTATGTTCATGTAATCAATCAAACCATTTGTTTTAGAGATCATGTAATAATTATTTTTTGTTTTTTTGGTTTGTAATTTTATTTGAGCACAAGTCTGTATTAATTGATAAGACTTGTAGACATTTCATTTTGATTCCTGTGCCGGACCTAAAAATATGCCAATCGGCCTGAATGTGCATTCAACAATAATAGTAGTATCGATGGACCATAATTGGCACGCATCGGAAAGGGCCAAGATGCTGTAGTAGGTTGGCTAAATAAAAGGATGTTGTTGTAGCAAACAAAAGTGCAGCGGCCTGGCTTATCTATGTTAGTTGATATTATTGATCCATATACTCTATAAGTGTTTATATGTCTGTTAGTTCTGTACATTCTTGGTTGATTCACTCGGTATTTGAATCTTGATACATCGCTTGTGTACATATCTAAATGGGAGTACACATTATGCTGCTTGTGACATTTGAGTTGGACATGAAGTGTTCCAAATATTCGAATTCACCTTAAAATGGATTCTAGCTTATGAATTTGAGTATCGGCATTTGTAAACCATATTCATATATGACAGTGGAATACATCTTTGTCGTCCTTTTGAAGATATATACAAACACATAGAATGATTTATAAATATTTGTATAGGAATACAAAGTGGATTCAAATTTAGTTCCCAGGGTAAACGTGGATGCTTATTGTCCCAAAATTCGAAAGAAGCGGCAAAATGTCCACTCCCACGTCGGCTGCCCAAAGCCATGTGTTTGGGAGATGGAAATTACTGTCTACCCATTACACGGACAGTCCATCGGCCCGACGGTAATCGCTCTAAATAGGGTAGGACAAGAACTTCAATAAGACGTGACACGACCGCCTCTGAGCCCATTCCGACACGGTGAGCGCCAAACATGGGCGGCAAAATACATTTGATTCAAGCTCGTCCGAAAGACCTCTGTTTCTCCCTCCATTGCCCCATTCATACACGGTGGGCGGCAAAACAAACTCGACTCGGCCAAAATCGATGTAGGCAAATATTTTCAATAGGGGCAAGTTTGTAACTTCACTCAGATGTGACATAACCGCCCTACCTGTCAGCCCCATTCATACACCGTGGGCACCAACCATGGGCGCCAACCACCCTCTCCTCGCCCGAAATCGCTCTGGGCAAATATTGGCGAGATCTTGAGATTACCGTCAGATTCCCCAACCGACGAGACGTCCCAACTTTAAACGGGGCTAAGTTCAGAACTTTCCCATATTTCGCATAAAGGCCCCAAAAACATGGTTCCCGTACCTCTCCCTCCATTTTCCCATTCATACACCGTCCGCTGGAACACCATCCCCACACCAACCTCCGTCCGCCACCCCAACCATCGCCGCCGACCACCACCACATCCAACGCCGCCGGCCTCCACCACAACCAACGCCACCGTAATCCACCATGCCGGAGCGCCTCCCAAGACCGCTGCTGCCCATCGCTAGAGATGGACGTTTCTCATCCACGGCGACGGACCAAGAGCCTTGCATCACGTCCTCTTGCTTCATCGACGCCATCGTCCTCTTTGCCGGGACCGCTCACACGACCTTTTCTTCCACCGCAACGGGACTTATCCCCCAATGCACCCGTCTACCATCGCAGATCTGCTTCAACGCCACCGACAGCCATTGCACCCCCGATGCCTACACGACGCCGCAAGAGAGGTGGTACTACATATCTCCTCAACTTTTGATCTCAACGGAAAATAGATCTTAACTTGGTTACTCTACTTTCTTTTCAGCTCTTAGAATTTAGTTCTTAGTTCGAAGCAAACAATGGCTGCTAAATATCATTTCTCCGGTTTCCCCATTTTATGATCACTATACGATCAGAATACGTGCTTCAGGTCATAATAGCAATCGCTTTCGACCCATCAAGCTAAACAAGCTTAGTTGTTCAAATACAAATATGATATTATTAAAACAGATTCGTTTAATTGGTTAGCTAAATGTTCCTAAATTAGTTTCGAAAATGCATGTTCGCCGCTCGGGTGTGTATCTCTACAGGGTGCCCAAGGTGGGCCGGCCCACACTGGGATTTTGGGTCGTCCCAGGCCCCGATTCCTCCTCGTTTCACAAGGCTTCGATCTCTACTGCCTTCACTACCAAGGCCGCCGACGACTTGCCGTCCCAGGACGGCATGACTCTATGAGGAGACGCCGGACTAACAGGAGGTCAGGAGTCGCTCGCCCAACATCATCGCCGCTGCCCGGGCGCGCCGCCGTGCCTACCTTCCCAAATTGCTCAGGCTCAGTGCATCACCCACTAACCCAACCCGATTTATCCTGAGATAAGTCCTCAACACTCAGCATCCACTCCTCATCACCCATCTTCTAATTGATTCATTACTCATTAGGCAGGACTGTCATTAGGGTTTGTTGTGTGCTTAGTGCTCTACACTTAATGGTTCAGATGTATTTCGGTAATCTTTAGTACCTATAAAGTTCATTGTGGTTTTCAAAATTCTGGCCCTAGGAAGTACACTACCATTTTGGATTGTTGGTCGTAGTGACATTGACCCAGATTACTACTGCAAGCCAAGTTTGTTGAAAATTTTACTTGTCTTTCTTACTCATTCGATATAATATCCAATTATTCACGTCGATTAGTTGCAAACAATAAGTGCTAGACAAACTTCTTGATTCAGATTTTGACGGTCTCTTATCGCGATTACAATTACGCATACTTGTCCTAGTGAGCTCACAAGTAAATGATTGATTCACTACATCTATGCTTGCCTTGTCATATTTGTTGTCAATATTCTTTTAGGGTGGACCACCCTGTTTCTAAATACTGCAACCGTAGACATGAGTGAATAGTATTTCTCTATGTGATCTCTTCCATCATGTGTGGGCAATGAACACTGCATTGTATAGAAAGAAAGTGTCATTTCCAGCTTTTACATAGGCTTCGATCTTTTACATGGAATACAATCTGCCTACTTGCTTTGTTCCGCACTACCAACACTCCACGCTTGAAGCTAAACATTATGCCACTCATAATTCCTTAGTTTATTTGTTCAAATACGAATTTCATATGATTCTAATGTTCCTACTTCAGTTTTGAAATGTGTGTCTGCTGTTATAGAGACATAAGGGGTTTGTATTTACGTGTGGTCCGGTCAAGACGGGTTGGGGGTGAACTTTGTATATGCAGGGGTTTATTGGGAGACACTCTTGAGTTGAATCCGCAATGCATTCCATAGATAATCTGACTACTTTTTATGTTTTCATGAATCTCAGATTCTGAATAGCATCATAATGATTATGAGCTTGCACGCATCAAAAGAATAAAGCAGAACAATGCCATGGATGTCAAACTTGGCTTTAAGGGACTGAAATCAAGTCTGGATGCAATGCAATGCAAACGCTCTCCACCTACAGATTCATGCTCAGAATATGATCCTAACAGTGATTCTGAGCTAGAGGGAGGCCGAAGTCAATGTAGCTCCCTAGTGGAGGAGTCAGAGGAAGATGCCCTATCTTATTCACCCATCAAGGTGCTTGCTCTAACTTTCTAAGGTTATATTTGTCACACATATCTTGCAACTGATGCTTTGCATTGCTTCTACTTTGTTGAACTGCCATTAGCTTAGTTTACAAATCGTCTATGTGAATACGGCCTGCCTATCCATTTTCAGTACATATTCCATCTGTCATCATACCATATGTATCCATTCAAATGTTGTTCTTGTGTATCAGACGTTCAAAAGGAAGAGGGCGATTGCTGATCGTGGAGGAGCACAAGCAAAGTATTTGGAAAAGGTAGTGGCACCTGATAAATCAGATAGCCCATTAGGTGTAGTTGCAATATCACCTGACCCACAAAACACCCCAACTCTAGCAGACTCTAGCCCTACTACACTAGTCATTTCTGATGCCCCAACTCCGCAGACCCCAACTGCAGCAAACATTATGATTATGCCAGTTGACATAGCACCGATCGGCATAAAACCCCATTCCAAAGAAAGAGTACACCAAATCCAGTTGCCAAATCCCTTTTCAAACCAGAGAGAGCCCCAATTGCAGCAAATAGGACCCCTGTTCCATTTCTTCCTAGTTTAGAAGACAAAGCTTATATTGTTGTCAGGAACTTTGTGCGCATCTTTCCTTTATGGAAAGATTATACCGCAGACACAAAACAATTTCCAGTCTTCCTCCGCAACTTACGCGTAAGTAATGTACTAATGTTATTCATGGTCATTCTGCATATGTTTCACGATGTAAGAAACAAGATTTCATTCTTTTAAATAGGCGAGGACCAAACTGGATTGTGAAGACGAGCAAGGGTTGGTTGCGCTTTTCAAGCACTCATTGATGAAGTATCATTCCTACCTGAGGCAAGCACACTTCGATGGCAAGCCTCTAAACGAAATTTCTGTAAAGTCTCCGGTGCTACATTTATCCGACGGTGACTGGAATAATCTTGTTACACATTGGTCTCGGCTGCAGCGTAAGGTATTGTCTATGATATCACATCACAATTTGAACTACATTTCTGCATTTGCCTTAACGTCTCATTTGTACGAAAACTGTTAGCGTAAGAACATTCGCTCTCAAGGGACCACAGAATCTCGCAACTATACTACACAATCGCATTGCTCTTGTGAGTACCTCTTGCCTGTATGACCATACTTACTTTCATAGCTGTTTGATTATGTAGCATCACTTTGCACATGTTAGCCTCGTTATCGCCCATTTGGTGGGCATTATAAGATCCGTATGGACTCTTACATAAATTTAAAATCAACCCAATGCTTTTGAAGAGGTTTAGCTCTGCAGTCCTCTTGTAAGGACTGAACGCCGCCTATCACCGCATTTACATTAACAGCTACTCCCTCCGTCCCATAATATAAGAACGTTTTGTACAGTACACCAGTGTTCAAAACACTCTTGTATTATGGGAAGAGGGATTGGTTCATTGTGTAGCATTCTCCATCTTATCTCCCTCGCCCACCATTTACTAAAAATGATCAGATATATATTTAATGTTACCAAAAAGTAGAATACACAGACAATGCCAGTGCAGAAGTGTAGCCCATTGCTCTTGTCAGTACATTTTTTCCTGTAATGCTTGTACTTCGAGGGATTGGTAGTTGATTATGTAGCATCAATCTGCATCTTATCTTCATTATCCTCTATCCCTTCTAGTATTATCATATCTATAATTACTCTCTACAAAATGTAGAGTCTGAGACAATGCTTATGAAGAAGATTCTATGCTGAAATTCTTGAGTTATCCTTCCCTTGACATGGAGAAGGGCATTATAAAGCCGGTGTTAACTGTTAATGTAAATCAGTCCTTCTAAAGCCTTTATCCTCAACTGCTGTTTAATTTGCTCATACTCCCTATCGTTTACTACTGTTTAGTTTGCTGTTTCTACCAAAATGGATGTTCGCAAGAACCGTAAGTTCTAAGTTTTACATGTAAAACCAAATTCCTTATTCATACCATGCACATTACTCAATACTCCTATATGTATGCTTGTTTTTGTAGATCTATAATCCAGTGTGTGGTGAAGCAGCCCACGTTTGCACCTTGTCATCTCCTGCTTTTGTCTTCTTGATGTGGTGATGATATGATATGAACAAGATGCCATGCACATTAACCAAAATAGATACAATGATTTTCTTTGCCTTCATCTATGCTTGTTATGTTGACATGGTAATCCAAAGAGTGTGGTGAAGCTCCCCGCATTATGAACAATGCCAAATTATGCTATTGATATTTTGAACTTACTCTTTATTTTCTAATTTGAAATTGGATGGAATTGACAGCACAGTTATCATCTTTGTTTATACACATGCAAAACCTATCATCTCTCTGCTTTGTTTCAGGGTGATATGCCTGATGGCATGCACAAGTCTGATGAACGCTGTGCGACAAACCCAACATATATTGCAACAAAGAAGGCAAAACATCTTGAAGATAGCATGACAACCCCAAAGTCTTGTCTTGATGCAGTGTTCAAGTTACTTGATAATAGCAGTCAGACAAGCTCACATGATTCCTTGTCTGAATCAGTTCGACTTCTTTAGTCCCAAGTTCTAGCAGAAAGGCATTCTGCAACTCAACTTTGAATTGAAGTCCTATCTCTAAGAAAGATTGCGGAGAACACCAATGAGAACCTCATCGCTAAACAGCTACACCTGGAAGCTATGACCGACATGCTAGGCCAGTCTCACAGCCTTGCTCAGCAGTTTTTGCGCAAGGCTAACCTTTCTTGAACTGTCTTGGAAGTGGTCTCGGTTCAGTATTATTTTGTTACGCTGCAATGGTGCCCAGTTTTTGTAATCTGCTTCTTCGTTGCGCTTTATGATCACTGTTGGCGAACTTTGATGCCCAGTGGATGTAATATACCATAAATCCTTTATTGTATAGTGTAGGTTTATTCTTAGTTACTATGCCGTAATTTCTTTATTGTATAGAGTAGGTTTGTTCTTAATTCCTACTAGTTACTGTAGGGGATCGTAGCAGAAATTTAAAATTTTCTACGCATCACCAGGATCAATCTATGGAGTCATCTAGCAACGAGAGAGAGAGGAGTGCATCTACATACCCTTGTAGATCGCGAGCGGAAGCGTTCAAGAGAACGGGGTTGATGGAGTCGTACTCGTCGTGATCCAAATCACCGATGATCCTAGCGCCGAACGGACGGCACCTCCGCGTTCAACACACGTATGGAGTGAAGACGTCTCCCGCGCCTTGATCTAGCAAGGAGGAGGGAGAGGTTGAGGAAGAGAGCTCCAACAGCAGCACGACGGCGTGGTGGTGCTGGAGTGGTCAGATCTCGACAGGCTTCGCCAAGCACTTAATCGGAGGAGGAGAGGTGTTGGGGAGGGGAGGGGCTGCGCCTTGGATGTTGTATGCAGCCCTCCCCTCGCCCCTCTATTTATAGGGGAAGGGGGAAGGGGGCCGGGCCCCTCCAGATGAGATCTAGAGGGGGGGGGCGGCCAAGGGGAGGTGGGCTTGCCCCCCAAGCAACGGGCGCCCCTTCTAGGGTTCCCCCCCAACCCTAGCCGCATGGGCCCAAGGGGGGGGGGGTGCGCCCAGCCCACCTAGGGGCTGGTTCCCTTCCACCTACAGACCATAAGGCCCTCCGGGGCAGGTGGACCCTCCCGGTGGACCCCCGAAACCCCTCTGGTGGCCCCGGTACAATACCGGTATGCCCCCGAACTTTTCCGGTGACCGTATGATAACTTCCCATATATAAATCTTCACCTCCGGACCATTCCGGAACTCCTCGTGACGTATGGGATCTCATCCGGGACTCCGAACAACATTCGGTAATGACATACATATCTTCCTTATTACCCTAGCGTCATCGAACCTTAAGTGTGTAGACCCTACGGGTTCGGGAATCACGCAGACATGACCGAGACAACTCTCCGACCAATAACCAACAGCGGGATCTGGTTACCATGTTGGCTCCCACATGTTCCACGATGATCTCATCGGATGAACCACGATGTCGAGGATTCAAGTAATCCCGTATACGATTCCCTTTGTCAATCGGTACGTTACTTGCCCGAGATTCGATCGTCGGTATCCCAATACCTCGTTCAATCTCGTTACCGGCAAGTCACTTTACTCGTACCATAATGCATGATCCCGTGACCAACCACTTGGTCACATTGAGCTCATTTTGATGATGCACTACCGAGTGGGCCAAGACATACCTCTCCGTTATGCGGAGTGACAAATCCCAGTCTCGATCCATGCCAACCCAACAGACACTTTCGGAGATACCTGTAGTGCACCTTTATAGCCACCCAGTTACGTTGTGACGTTTGGTACACCCAAAGCACTCCTACGGTATCGGGAGTTGCATGATCTCATGGTCTAAGGAAATGATACTTGACATTAGAAAAGCTCTAGCAGACGAACTACACGATCTTGTGATATGCTTAGGATTGGGTCTTGTCCATCACATCATTCTCCCAATGATGTGATCCCGTTATCAATGACATCCAATGTCCATGGTCAGGTGAAAGTACAACTATCCCTAGGTGGTTTTGGTAATTCATAACAACATATAGCTCATTGAGCTAATGCTATTCCAAGACTATTATTTCAGGAAAGCTCAATGAATGGCATGGCATGGATGATGAAAGTGGATCCCTCAAAATAATAAGTACAAAGGATTGGCTCAAGCTCAAAAACTCAAGACTCTTCATTTTACATTTTAGTGATCCAAGATCACATTGAGTCTATAGGAAAAGCCAATACTATCAAGAAGGGATGAGGTGTTGCTTAATGAGCCTCTTGCTTCATGTGCTTAGTGATATGCTCCAAAACCCTCAACTACTTTCCCACATCCACAAATGACCTAAACCTAAAGCCAAAATCGGTCACACCGATTCTTTCTATCCGGCGCCACCGATTCCAAAAGTCATAATGAAAGTGCGTTATATCGACTAGACGGGGGTGAATAGGCGATTTTTATGAATTCTTCAATGAGGAATTTGCCGGTGAGGAAATTCCTTAGTGAAGAACTATTTGTGGAATAAGTACTCGTAAGTAAGCATAAGAGAATGCGGACATGGTCATCATGATGAAATGAAGACAATCAAAGAGTATGTAAATCGTAAACACAGGATAGCACAAGATGAAGACAAACAGATCAAGAAATTGAACCGAGGAAATTGAGAAAGTCTTGACCAAAGTCTTCGAACACAGATATGAACGAACACTCAACACAATAATGAGGAAATGAAAGAGTTGAGGAAATAGAACCAGTTAGGTTGGTGAAGACAATGATTTGGTAGACCAGTTCCAACTACTGTCTCAGTTGTACATCTGGTTGGAGCGGCTGAGTATTTAAACTCGAGGACACACAGTCCCGGACACCCAGTCGGCCGAAAGCACGCAGCTCGGGACACCAAGTCCTCACCGTATTCTCCTTGAACTAAGGTCACACAGGACCTCGTCCAATCACTCGTGGTAAGTCTTGAGCGACTTCCAAACCTTCACAGACTTGGTCACTCGGCGATCCACAATTCCTCTTGGATGCTTCTAGACCATGACGCCTAACCGTCTGGAAGAAGCACAATCTTCAAAGGTAACAAGCGCCGATCCACGTAGGATCAATCTCTTGATGATGCTCAATCACTTTGGGTTTGTAGGGGTTTGGTTTTGGGTTTCTCCTCACTCGATGATTTTCGCTCAAAGTCCTCAGAGGATGGGTTGCTCTCAAATGACAAGTGTCAAGTTCTCTTGGAGCAGCCAACCAGCTAGTGGTTGTAGGGGGCGGCCATTTATAGCCTAGGGAGCAGCCCGACATGATAAGACATAAATGCCCTTCAATGATATGCCCGTTAGGTGGATAAGATATTTTGGGACAGCGGCAAGAAGACAAAGAACGGTCGGAAATTTGATTCTCAAATTCCTCGGGCTATCATGTTCCTCACTGTAGGCAATCCGCCTTTGGCGAATTCCTAACTCCTCGCCGAACAAAATTCTCAGCGACTGTAAGAACTTCGTCTCACATCAAGAAATTGACTGAACTGTATGAGATTTCAAAGGCTTCACTCAAGGGATTGGTAGGTGTAGGATTTTGAGTTGAGCATCACATGGAAAATTTTCCTTAGTATTTCCTCGAATTCTTTAACAAAGACGGTGTTTCCTATGACTCAAGAAAGAGAAAACGAAACTACAAAAACAAAAGTCTTCACGCTTCATGTTCCTCAAATGAATACCAAGTCTTCAAGGTCACACCAATTTCTTCACTTTCAAAGTCTTGAAAGTCTTGAGAATATCAAAGTCTTGAAATGAGGAACTTCATTTTTAGGGGTTGACTTTCTCTGTAAATATCAAACTCCTCATAGACTTATAGACCATGTACACTCATAAACACATTAGTCCCTTAACCTATAAGTCTTCAATACACCAAAATCACTAAGGGAGCCTTTGGATGCACTTACAATCTCCCCTTTTTGGTGATTGATGACAATATAGGTTAAGTTTTCAATGGGGATAAACATATGAAGTTTAAGTATCGATATTGAGGAATTTGATTGCAAGATATAGAAGAACTCCCCACGAAGATTTGCATAGTGAGGAATTTGCTTTTGAGGCAATGCACATTTGAAGAGTTGAATCATGGAGATCTCCCCCTATATCTTGTAATTCATACACGCATTTGACATATAATGAGAAGAATTTGAAATGCATGATGAAATATGGTGACTGATGTAGTTCAGCATGCGTGTATTAACATAAAATGAGGAATAAGCATGCAGAGGAACAATCAAAAGTATCAGAGCACCATCGGGTTTAAGATTACAACTCGATCCAATAAAAGTTTCAGAAGAACGAGAGTTGTCACTTAGCAAAAATAAACGCCCATATAGTAGACCCGCTTGAAGACTAACTCACATTTCTCCCCCTTTGTCATCGAATGACCAAAAGGATCGAAACTGAGGACTAACGCCCCTGAAGAATTTCAAGTCGATGAAGGAGCGCTTGGCGTTGTTGGGTCGGTTGTCGTAGTAGGGCCCGCCGTAGCATCGCCCAAGTCTTCATTTTCATCGGTGTCTCGCGATGAAGAATAGGAGCTGGCCACCAAGGAAGGAACTTTGACCTTCTTGTATTTCTTCGGTGGAGGTGCAGACCAGTCAAAGTCTTCCTTGAGACCCATTGTCTTCAGTTCTTCCGTGTTGTAGATATTAGAAAGAACAGCCCAGGTGCGGTTGAAGGTTTCATGGAGGTAGTATTGGTTTTTCTTCACTGCATTGTGTGTAGAGGTCATGTTGTGGAGAATTGAACCGAACTGACGCTTGACCCATTTATGATTGCGATCAACCTTCTGATGAAGACTGAGGAGTAACTCACGATCAGTCATCACCCTGGGTGCTGTGGCTTGAGGATTTTTCTTGGCTGAGGTATTGGCGGCAGAGTCATGTGTGGCAGAGTCATCATTGGTGGAGTAGGATGCAGCTTTGCGAAATTGACCATCCAATGGACGAATGCCTTCATCTATCACAGCAGTGGCCTTGCCCTTGTCATCACCGAGGAAAATGTCCGCTTGAGGACTTCAATCGGGGCAAGTAGGCTGCAGTGGTTCGAGTATCAGCCTTGTAATTGAGTGAAGACCTTGTCCCGATGAACCTCATAATCCATGGCGCATAAGGCTTCAACTCAAAAGGTGACATAGCAATGTTTGCGAGTCCTCATGAAGAAATCATGGAAGTTGACGGAACGCCATGAATGATATTGAAAAGCATATTCTTCATGATGCCAACGACTTCTTCATCATTTGAGTCGTGGCCTTTGATAGGACTCATTGTCTTCGTCAGAATCCGATAGACAGTCCGAGGCACATATAGTAATTCCTTAACGAGGAATTTGGTTCGAGGTGCCTGTCCGGGCTTCAAAGGCTTCATCAGCACTTGCATGTAGTGATTTGAAAGCTCAGGTTCATTGTAGATACAACGAGCACCATCAAGGGGAGGACTGAGTGGTAGGGCACGAAGCAATTCGATTCTTTGGTGCCTTGTAGTGAGTATTTTCAGACATCCAGTCCAACACCCATGAGTTCACATCTTCAGCATCTCCGGTGATGTGCAGCGTCGCATAGAATTGAAGAATGAGTTCTTCATTCCAACCACATATGTCAGTGCAGAAATTCAGAAGTCCTGCATCGTGAAGAACACTGAGGACTGGCTTGAAGCCTGGCAGAGATTCCATGTCCACATGAGGAATATGTGCATGATCGAAGACTTTGTCTTTGTTGAAGAGCACAGAGGAATAGAAGTTGGCTTGACTAGCAGTCCAGAAACGCCTTTTCCTTATGCGAGCAGAGTCGTATGGGTTGTAATCCGTGAAGAAAACGTGTTTCGCCAAAGAAGTCTTCAGCCTTGAACTTACGCCCGTTGAGAATGGATTCTTTGGCTTTGGCACCGGAGTGTCGATGAGTTGCATCACGACCAATCGGAATCGCAATCTCGTGTTCTTGGTGAGGAATTTATGGTTCATCTACATGTGCACCGAGGATCAAGAAGAAGAGTTCATCAGCGCTAGTGGCTGGAATTTCTTCATGTACAGATGAAGTGGGATGAGTTTCTTCAGAGCCCATTTGAACTGTAGGAGCAGGGGACTGAGGAATCTGTTGGATTGGGGTGAAGAGTGGAGAATTTGGATGCTGACTTTCCCAAAAGTCATCGTTCATCACTGGCGTTGTGCTTCCAATATCCACATCTTCTTCAATTTCCTCAACACCAGCCTCTTCAGCTGTGAACTGAGGCATAGGCGAGGAAACGATTGGGGTTGAAGGGATTGCTTCCACTTCAATTTCTTCATCAATCAGCTCTGACGAAGCAGCAGAATGATTTTATTCATCAGATCCGCTTGGGATCTCATAATCTTCACCAAAAGGAACAAGGTCCTTTGATGGCATGGAGGAAATTGGAACAACATCAATGGGATTTTCAAATGAGCTGGTCATTGTCTTCATCTTCTTCGGGTGAAGAATTTGAAGCAGCAGATGCTTTCCTTTTCTTCACCGCAGCTTGTTCGCAGCCTTGGTCTTCTTCACATCAGATCCGGATGGAAGGATTGGAGTTGGTGTAGGCGCAGAGGAGGAGCCGAGGAATCTGGTTGAATTTCCTCAAAGAATCGATGCGCTTGCCCGACTTCTTCGGGCTTTCTTCAGCGCACCACTAGTGGATGCCCCAGCAATTTTTTTCATTGGTGGAATGGAATCATCAGCCGAACTAGCATTGTCTTCAAAGAATTCGAACTTCATTAGTGGTGCTGGCATGTTCTTCAGTCGGCTTAGCAGAGGCTCCAGCCTGAGGAATTTCTTGTTGCGTTGGGGCTGCAACATTTGAGAACTTCTTTGTCAGATTGACAAATCTGACTTTGGCTCCTTGCCAATTAGCATAATATGAGTCAAATTTGTCATTTGAGGGCTTTGATGTCACCTGCATCTTGATAAGTTCTTGATTGTCATCTTGACAACATTTTTCTTCAGCTTTCTCTTTTCTCAGATCATGCGATTTCTTGATCTCTCTGGCCGTATCAAATTTCCATTTCTCCTCTTTGATGAAATGAGTCAAGATGTGACTTTGGCGGTGTCAACTTGAAGTCGTGCATAGGAG
Organism: Aegilops bicornis; assembly: GCA_021605145.1. Taxonomy (NCBI): domain Eukaryota; kingdom Viridiplantae; phylum Streptophyta; class Magnoliopsida; order Poales; family Poaceae; genus Aegilops; species Aegilops bicornis. The sequence continues at coordinate 255,670,703 of CM038670.1, read as the reverse complement.
TGTTTGGGTCCTTGTGCCAGAGATCAACGTAGTCTAGGATCGCTCTTGGATCCAACAGTAGTGGCACAGGTGTGCCTTTGGCTCTAGCGGCCCTTTATTGTCGGTCTCTGATGATTTCCGCAAGTTCATCATCATCAGCCTCATCATCTTCAGGTGGCTCTTGGAAGGCGACCTGTTTCTTCTTGGGACTTGGCCGAGGACCTCGTCCAGCTGTGGCCTTAGTCTTCAGCAGAGTTGGGCTAGATGAAGAATTTGGTGCAGCTGAGGAACTTGCTGAAACACCAGAGGCAATGGAGATGCCTGCAGTCCTTTGACACGTGGCCAGATGCACAGGTGTTGAGGACTTTGTCGGAACTGCTGAGGACTTTGTAGGAGCTGTTGAGGACTTGGGAGGAGCAGGAGCTGCATGAGGAATTGGCCATGAGGGCACAGCTGAGGAACTTGGCCGTGAGGGCACTGTTGGTGAAGCACTTGGCTTGTGTGCGGGCTTTTTTGCCATAGATTTTCTTGGCTTGACAGAGGCCTTAGTGGCAACAAAGCAGAGTGAGTCCTCATTAAATTTCCTCACTGCCTCGTTGGCTTGTCTTGCCAATTTGGCTTGGCGCTTGGCCCATTCTTGGAAAGTCCTCACCACGCTTGATCTTTGGTGGGGTCGACTACTTGACCGGTGCCAATGGAGCTCTTGGGCATGGAGGATTGAGAGCGAATTTCTTCATGTACTTTGGAGTAACATATCTGTACTCCCTCCATTCCCTTGCCCATCTCCTTTCAATCCTTTGAATGCGCACCTTGCATTGATTTTTGTTTTCTTTGCCGAACTCGGCTTCATCAGGTGTGCAATAATCAGCATAGATGCCCTCAGGAATCTCAAACCCAGTCATGACCTCAGGCCTCTTTCCTCCTTTCTGTGGCTTCTTTCCTTCTGCCATTTTCTTCAGCTGAGGAATTTGAACAATCGAATTCTCTGAAGAAGTATGCAACTTTTCTTCGAGGAACGCTGCAAATGAGTTCAGTTGATGAGAACCTAGTGATTCACAATGGACATGAGTACCTGTGAACAAACTATAGTTTCGAGGAATTTGGAGAGGTCATATGCGTTCTCAGAAGGTTTTTCAAAAAGAACTAGTTTGAGGAATTTGACCAGATGAGCCTTGAAGAATTTCACTAAGCGATCTTTGACTTAGGTTCCAGAGTTGTATAGATCAAGGATCCACACAATTGAGGAATCTTGAAGAAAAAAAATCATTGCTTAGAGAAATGAATCAAGAGCATATTTCGTTTGAGGTGTTCATATGTGTGAAGATTTGAAGAATAAACACCTTTGAATATTTTCAGGAAGGTTTGAGAATCAAAGCGAGTAATAAAAGCAACTTTTAATTACCCGAACTGAAGAACACGACGAACTGAGAAGAACATATGGGAAGTTTGTCAGGTTAGATCTTCCACGCCCTAACTTGGCGGTGGAAGACAGCTACGGCGGAGGCGGAGTGAAGATTTCCGCGGTCGGCGCGAGTACAATGGCGACGAGGTCGAGGCAGTGAAGCTCTTCCTCACCGGCGACGATGGAGTAGCGGCGGCGCTAGGGTTTGAGAAGCTTGAGCGAGAGAGAGAGCGGTCGAGCGGAGTAAAGGAAGTGAGGAAGGGAAGAGGGGGTATATATAGCCACGGTGAAAAACTGTTCGCCCGAAGATTTGGGACGAACGTGCCCCTGACCCTTCTCATTCGCTTGACATGTGTCACCCACGTACTGAAAAGTGGAGATTGTGTTAGATCGTGGGTGAATAGATAAGTTTATCATGGGATGCGGAACGGTTTGAGCAGCAAAAACGAAAGTTTGGATAAGATCAGTTTTAAAGTTCCATTCGCAATTTCTTCAGCTGACAAGGACACAGTGAAGATTTTGAACGAGTTTCAAATAGAACGCACATGAAGAATTTGTGAATAGATTGGGTTGAGTATAGCATAGAGGGGGAAGGGTCCGATCACATTCACTTAGCAGGAAAAGCAACTTGAAGAAATAGCCATAAGTGAATGTTGTAGAGGACATAAACCCATATATATATATAGCCAATGAAGAAAAACGACGGAAACAGTGAAGATTTTGCAAAGTTGAAGAATTTGAAAACTGAAGAATTTCAAAATCGAGGAAAAACTCAAATTGAAGATTTTCAATTTTGGTGGTGGCGTGACCCACCAGATAAGAATGATGATTTCAGGACACAGCATTACAATTGTCGTAGGGTTACGAGAATCAAATTCTTCATTAATTTCTTCACACTTAGAGTGTTATTCTTCATTGATTGAAGAAAAATGTTTCTTCATGTGTTGCACATCTAAGTCATCAATTTCGCATAAGTGTCGTGGATGTGTGTCCTTTTCAAAGAACATTCAAGATTCTAAGATATTTAGCTCACACCGCAACTTGCTAAATCTCTTCTCATCTAAGGGCTTTGTGAAGATATCGGCTAGTTGTTCTTCGGTCTTCACATGCTCGATGGAGATGTCGCCCTTCAACACATGATCATGAAGAAAATGATGACGAATTTGAATGTGCTTTGTCTTCGAGTGCTGAACTAGGTTGTGAGCAATCTTGATGGCACTCTCATTGTCATCCTGATGAGAGGCACATTCTTCACGTTGATGCCGTAGTCCTTGAGAGTTTGCTTCATCCACAGCGATTGAGCACAACAAGAGCCAGCAACAATGTATTCAGCTTCCGCGATGAAGCGGTGATCTGTGATTCTGTTTCTTCGAGGACCAACAGACCAAAGATCGTCCGAGGAAATGACAAGTACCAGATGTTGACTTGCGGTCCACACGATCACCAGCATAGTCATGAGATCAAAAGTAGAGCCCTTGGGGTACCATAATCCTAGTGTTGGTGTGTGAGCTAGATATCGAAGAATATGCTTCATGACCTTATGGTGTGATTCCTTGGCGTAGCTTGAAATCGGGCACACATGCAAACACTAAGCATTTCATCGGCCTAGATGCACATAAGTACAATAGAGAACCAATCATGGAGCGGTATACCTTGTGATCGAAGTCAATACCATTTTCATCGGTGCATAGATGGCCATTTGTGGGCATAGGAATTTTGACGCCTTTGCAATCTTGCATGCCGAATTTCTTGAGGACATCTTTGAGGTATTTCTCTGAGATATGAATATGCCATTGTGTTGTTGACGAATTTGAAGACCTAAGAAGAATTTCAACTCTCCCATCATAGACATTTGATATTCTTCACTCATCATATAGGCAAATTCATCACTATAACGTTGGTCAAGACAGCCAAAGATAATATCGTCAACATATATTTGGCACACAAACAGTTCACCATCATATGATTTAGTAAAGAGAGTAGGGTCGAGTGAACCGGTGTGAAGCCATTCTTCATGAAGAATTCCTTCAATGTATCATACCACGCCTGGGGCCTGTTTGAGACCATAGAGGGCCTTGTTGAGTCTCAAGACTTTGTCGGGATTCTTTGGATCTTCAAAACACAGGGGTTGAGCAACATATACTTCTTCCTCAAGCTTACCATTGAGGAATGCACTTTTCACATCCATTTGATATAAAGTGATATTATGATGGTTAGCATAAGCAAGTAATATGTGAATAGCCTCAAGTCTAGCAACAGGTGCAAAAGTTTCATCGAAATCAATTCCTTCAACCTGTGTGTAGCCTTGAGCTACAAGTCGCGTTTTATTCTTCACCACAAGGCCATTTTCATCTTGCTTGTTGCGGTAGATCCACTTTGTGCCAATGATATTATGCTTGCGAGGATCTGGACGTTTGACCAATTCCCGGACATTGTTGAGCTCGAATCGATGTAATTCTTCTTGCATTGCTCGAACCCACTCGGGCTCCGAAATGCTTCATCTACCTTAGTGGGCTCTGTGATAGAGACAAAAGCATAGTGCCCACAAAAGTTAGATAAATGTGAAGCTTTTGAGCGTGTGAGAGGACTGGCGCTTCAATGTCATCGATGATCTTGTCAACTTGCACTTCTTTTGCAACACGAGGATGAGCTGGTTGTCGTCGAGGAATTTGATCAGCATTTTCTTGATTACCATTTCCTTCAAAGATTATCCTCGGATGCATCAGCTCGGCGTTCTTGGCGTCTGAGGAATGAATTCTTCACAGATTCTTCAAGAGGAATGACATCCTCGGTTGCCTTGAACTTGATAGATTCCTCGGTGCGGGTTCATCTAACACGAAGGTAGGTGCTCTCTTTGCGAGCCATTAGTTTCATCGAACCGCACATCTACTGATATCAACAATCTTGTGAAGAGCGATGTTGAAGACTACAGAGGTGTGCGAGTCCTTACCGTAACCAAGCATAAAACCTTCATGTGCTTTCGGTGCAAATTTAGAGTTGTGATGAGGATCTCTAATCCAGCATTTAGCACCTAAGACTTTGAAATAACTCACATTGGGTTTCTTGTCAGTGAGGAGTTCATAGGCAGTCTTCTTGAAGAATTTGTGAAGATATACTCTGTTGATGATGTGGCACGTGGTATCAATTGCATCAATCCAAAAACGACGAGGCGTTTTGTATTCATCAAGCATAGTGCGAGCCATCTCAACAAGAGTTACATTCTCGCGCTCCACGACGCCATTTCTTTGAGGAGTATAGGGAGCAGATAACTCATGAGTAATACCAAGTTCATCAAGATAGGCATCAAGACCGGAATTCTTGAACTTAGTTCCATTGTCACTCCTGATGTGTCTGATCTTCACACCAAAGTTAGTTGAAGCCCTCGAGGAAAATCGTTTGAAGACTTCCTGCACTTCATTTTTGTAAGTAACAATGTGTACCCATATGTAACGAGAGTAATCATCAACAATAACAAAGCCATATAGAGATGCATCATTAGTGACTGCTGAGTAATGATTAGGACCAAAGAGGTCCATGTGAAGCAATTCGAATGGACGAGTAGTGGTCACGATAGTCTTTGCTGGATGCTTGGCCTTGGTCATTTTTCTAGCTTCACAGGCTCCGCACAAGTGATCCTTGAGGAATTTGACATTTTCAATGCCAATGACATGCTTCTTCTTCGCAAGCGCAGTGCAAATTCCTCATGCCAGCGTGACCAAGTCGCCGATGCCATAGCCGACTTCTGAAGCTTTTGCAAGTAGACACACGGCGGTTGTGGTCCTCAGAGAGAAATCAACAATATACAAGTCTCCTCTCCTAAAGCCTTCAAGACTTTGGAATTGTCAGCTTCCATGATCACAACACAACGATACTTGCCAAAGACAACCACCATATCAAGATCACAAAGCATTGAGACTGACATGAGGTTGTATCCTAAGGACTCAACAAGCATGACTTTGTCCATGTGTATGTCCTTAGAGATCGCAACCTTACCAAGACCCAATACGACTTTTGCCTTTGTCAGCAAAGATGATATGCTTCAGATGAGACGGTGATAAGGGAGCATCCATCAATAGATTCTTGTCACCAGTCATGTGATTTGTACATCCACTATCGAGGACCCACTCATTGGCTTTGGGTTGATCATCCTGCAGATGAATTAGTGCAACTTACAATCTCATATACTTCATCAGTGAAGAATATGATATCAATTTCATCGATGAATTTCATCAGCAAAGATAACAGATAAGCAATATGAGGACATGTGAAATGAAAGTTCATTTCTTCATGATTAGCGTCGTCCTTTCAGTGCAGTTTTGTCGTGCCCCAAGAAATTCTTGGGGCGTTAAAGCACGCCCGGAGGCCTGACCCTGCAGAAGAGATTAGTTCTTTTCTTCACCACCCACATCTCAAGGGGTGGCAAAGAGTTCATCGATCCATGAAGCTCCATATGAGAATGGTGGCATAGAGGCCAATCCATTTCGTTTCACATAAGAGGGGTTAGGGTAAGCATATGAATAAGCAAAGAAATTCTTCGAGGACTTATGAACATATTGGTTTGAAGAATAATGCACATATTCATAGCCCTTAGCCTACCCTGCGAAACAGAGTTGTTAGCACGATGATAATCATATGAGGACTTTGATCCTTTTGAGGAATTTGATCCACGTGAGGAATTTGGTCCGTATGAGGACTTGGATCCACATGAAGAATTTGGTCCATATGAAGAGTTTGATCTGGGGTTCCTTTTCTTCACACGTGGTGTCATGAGGACATTCACCTGAAGACTCTGAATGCACTTCTTGGGAACCCAGATTTTCTTCATAGGGGAACCGTTCCTGCAGTTAGTGCCAACATATCTAGCAAATACTTCACCATTCTGATTTTTGAACAGTTTATAGTTGGAGTCAAATGACTCATCAGAAGAATGAGGAGATTCACATGTAAAGCCAGATATGTTAGATGGATCGACTGGAGGTCCCTTTGCAGCAACCCATGAGGTTTTGGGGTACCGCCAAAGCTTCCAATATGTTCCATCATCATTGAGTTTCCTCTCAAAGGCAATACCCTCTTTCCTAGGGTTCTGTTGAGGATCTGCTTTTAAGCACATCACAAAGAGTCGATGCCCTTTGAGGCTTTTGTACATGCCTCGTCATGTACAATTCCTTCAGCCACGATAACAAGTGATACTAGCAATGTCCTCGGATGAGGAATTAGTGATAGCAGAGGCAGGTGAAGAATTTGTAACAGTTGAAGCATTTGAACATTCGGTGAAGAATTAGCGATTCACGTTCAATGCACTTTAAGCATGGAGGAACAAATTCTTCACGAGAAGCGCTGATTTGTTGAGCAAGTAATGAATCGCGCTCCTTCGAAGATCTTCATAACTCACTCTTAGCTTCTCAAGATCTTGCTTTCTTTGAATAAATTCATAAGAAAGTTTCTCATGATCGCACAAGAGAGTGTTATGATGACCTTGAAGGCTATCAAACCTAGATCAGAAGTCTCAAGATTTTCGATCGGGGTTTAGTGCGATCCATTTCTTCACCTAACATATCATCACTTTTATCTAGCATGTTTTGAACCTTTTCAAAAGCCCTTTGTTGTTTTACAGCAATCTTAGCAAGTTTTGAGTAGCTGGGCTTTAGATCTTCATCGATTCAGTTTCACTAGATTCAGGAGGAGGTATATTTGAGTACCTTGGCACCCTTTGCCATGAAGCAAAAGGTGGAGCGTAGTCATCATTGCCTTCATCAGCTTTGTTGGTGAGTTCATTTTCTTGAGTTGAAGATGGACTTGTCGACGAAGGCGAGCGAGAGCCAGACTCGCCACACCAGACTCGGATTCTTCTGATGCCTCCTCTTCCTCATGTTCCTCAAATTCAGCTTCAGAGTCCATTTCCTTGCCAATGAATGCCCGAGCCTTCTTGGAGCTGCTCTTCTTGTGAGACGAAGGCTTTGAGGATTTTGATGATGAAGATTTCGACGATTTCTTCTTCTTCTTAGCATCATCAGAACTGTAATCCTTGTATTTCTTCTTCTTTAAGTCCTTTTCCCACTGAGGACAATCTTGAATGTAGTGACCAGGTTTCTTGCATTTGTGGCAAAGTCTTCTCTTATAGTCACTTTGGATGAGGAATCACCGCTCCTTGAGGATTTTCCAAAGCGACCACGTCTTGAGAACTTGGAATTACTTCACGGCGGTTAGCTCCTCGCTCAATTCTTCAGGATCTCCAAGGCTACTACGAGTCTTCACAATCAGATTCAGACACAGCCTTGGCCTTCGTGACACGTGATTTTCCATAGCTAGAGCCATAGAGGTCTCTCTTTCAACAAGTCGAACTCATGAGTATTTAGCCTCTCGAGGATATCACCGGATCAAGTGACTTGTAGTCAAGACGCTCTTGTATCATCGGTGCGGAGTATCAAATGAGGAATCAAGCGATCTCAACAATTTCTTCACCACCTCATGGTCGGTGATGTCAGTGGCACCAAGCACTTGAAGCTCATTTGATATGTCAGTGAGGCGATCGAAGGTTTGTTGAACATTTTTGTTGTCGAGTATTTTGAAGCGGTTGAAGAGATTGCGAAGAACATCAACTCGAGAGTCACGCTGAGTTGAGACTCCTTCATTTACTTTGGACAGCCTGTCCTAGATGAGCTTAGCAGTTTCCAAAGCACTCACTCTTCCATATTGTCCTTTGCTCAGATGGCCACATATGATATTCTTCACTTGAGAATCGAGTTGCTTGAATCTCTTCACATCGGCAAGATTCGGAGAAGGTGTGACCGAGGGAACACCATTTTCCACAACATACCGTAGATCGTTGTCAATTGCCTCAAGATGCATTCGCATCTTGTTCTTCCAAAGAGGGGTAGTCCGTCCCATCGAAGGTAGGACACCCAGCTGAGACCTTGATCATACCTGCAATCGACATAACTAAAACTCCGTGTGGTTAAACCAAAATCACACGTAACAAGGGAGTACCTTGCTCGATACCAATTGAAAGTGCGTTATATCGACTAGAGGGGGTGAATAGGCGATTTTTATGAATTCTTCAATGAGGAATTTGCGGTGAGGAAATTCCTTAGTGAAGAACTACTTGCGGAATAAGTACTCGAAGTAAGCATAAGAGAATGCGGACAAGGTCATAATGATGAAATGAAGACAATAAAAGATTACAGAAATCGTAAAAACAGGATCGCACAAGATGAAGACAAACAGACTTAAGAAATTGAACAGAGGAAATTGACAAAGTCTTGATCAAAGTCTTGAACAAAGATATGAACGAACACTCAACATAGTAATGAGGAAATGAAAGAGTTGAGGAAATAGAACCAGTTAGGTTGGTGAAGACAATGATTTGGTAGACCAGTTCAAGCTCTTTGTCTCGGTTGTACGTCTGGTTGGAGCGGGCCGAGTATTTAAACTCGAGGACACACAGTCCGGACACCCGGCCGAAAGCACACAGCTCAGGACACCAAGTCCTCACCGTATTCTCCTTGAACTAAGGTCACATGCACCTCTTCCAATCACTTTCGTGGTAAGTCTTGAGCGACTTCCAAACCTTCACAGAGTTGGTCACTCGGCGATCCACAATTCCTCTTGGATGCTCTAGACCATGACGCCTAACCGTCTGGAAGAAGCACAGTCTTCAAAGATAACAAGCGTCGGATCCACGCAGGATCAATCTCTTCAGTGATGCTCAATCACTTTGGGTTTGTAGGGGTTTGGTTTTGGGTTTTTCCTCACTCGATGATTTTCGCTCAAAGTCCTCGGAGGATGGGTTGCTCTCAAATGACAAGTGTCAAGTTCTCTTGGAGCAGCCAACCAGCTAGTGGTTGTAGGGGGCGGCTATTTATAGCCTAGGGAGCAGCCCGACATGATAAGACATAAATGCCCTTCAATGATATGACCGTTAGGTGGATAAGATATTTTGGGACAGTCATGCCAAGAAGACAAAGAACGGTCGGAAATTTGATTCTCAAATTCCTCGGGGCTATCATGTTCCTCCTTTGTGTAGGCAATCCAGACCTGGCGAATTCCTAACTCCTCGGTCAGAACAAATTCCTCAAATGACCGTAAGAACTTCATCTACATCCTTTGAAGAAATTGACTGAACAATAGGAGATTTCCAAAGGCTTCACTCGAAGGGATTGGTAGGTGTAGGATTTTGAGTTGAGCATCACATGGAAATTTTTCCTTAGTATTTCCTCGACCCCCTTTAACAGTACGGTGTTTCCTATGACTCAAGAAAAAGAAAACAAAACTACGAAAACAAAAGTCTTCACGCTTCATGTTCCTCAAATGAATACCAAGTCTTCAAGGTCACACCAATTTCTTCACTTTCAAAGTCTTCAGAAAGTCTTCAGAATATCAAAGTCTTCAGTCGAAGAACTTCATTTTTACGGTTCGGCTTTCTCTGTAAATATCAAACTCCTCATAGACTTATAGACCTGTGTACACTCATAAACACATTAGTCCCTTAACCTATAATTCTTCAATACACAAAAATCACTAAGGGGCACTAGATGCACTTACACATAGCCACTGCCACAAACCCTAAGCAAATCGGTCTTACCGATAGGGATCTCGGTCTCACCGAGACGGGGTTGCAATCTCTCTGTTTCCCTTCGTAACGTTTCGGTCTAACCGAAGTGAGCGATCGGTCCCACCGAGATTGCAATGTAAACTCTCTGTTTCCTTTTTGTAACATTTCGGTCTCACCGAAAAGAGCAAATCGATCCCACCGAGTTTACTCGACCAACTCTCTCGAAAGCTTATTACCAAATCGGTCTCACCGAGTTTGTGTAATCGGTCTCACCGAGATTACGTTATGCCCTAACCCTAACCGAATCAGCCTCACCGAGATGCATGGCAGTCCCAATCAAAATCACTAACGGTCACTAGGTTTACTAAATCGGTCCGACCGAGTTTAACGATTCGGTCCCACCGAGTTTGGTAAATTGTGTGTAACGGTTAGATTTTGTGTGGAGGCTATATATACCCTCCACCTCCTCTTCATTCGTGGAGAGAGCCATCGAAACGAACTTACACTTCCAACTTACCATTTCCGAGAGAGAACCACCTACTCATGTGTTGAGGCCAAGATATTCCATTCCTACCATATGAATCTTGATCTCTAGCCTTCCCCAAGTTGCTTTCCACTCAAACCCTCTTTCCACCAGATCCATATCCTATGAGAGAGAGTTGAGTGTTGGGGAGACTATCATTTGAAGCACAAGAGCAAGGAGTTCATCATCAACGCACCATTTGTTACTTCTTGGAGAGTGGTGTCTCCTAGATTGGCTAGGTGTCACTTGGGAGCCTCCGACAAGATTGTGGAGTTGAACCAAGGAGTTTGTAAGGTCAAGGAGATCGCCTACTTCGTGAAGATCTACCGCTAGTGAGACAAGTCCTTCGTGGGCGACGACCATGGTGGGATAGACAAGGTTGCTTCTTCGTGGACCCTTCGTGGGTGGAGCCCTCCGTGGACTCGCGCAGCCGTTACCCTTCGTGGGTTGAAGTCTCCATCAACATGGATGTACGATAGCACCACCTATCGAACCACGCCAAAAACATCCGTGTCTCCAATTGCGTTTGAATCCTCCAAACCCTTCCCCTTACTTTCTTGCAAGTTGCATACTTAATTTCCGCTGCCTATACACTCTTTGCATGCTTGCTTGAATTGTGTGATGATTGCTTGACTTGTCCTAAAATAGCTAAAATCTACCAAACACTAAAATTGGGAAAAGGTTAAGTTTTTATTGGTCAAGTAGTCTAATCACCCCCTCTAGACATACTTCAAGGTCCTACAAGTGGTATCGTAGCTTTGGTCTCCATTTGCTTTGATTTCCATAGCTTTTGGTGGTCATAGCCTTGGTTTCACAACCTAGGAGAGTATGGCGTCTAGCGAGGAAATTATCACCGTAGAGGTCCTTACTTTGATGGTACTAATTTTGCTAGTTGGAAGCATAAGATGAAAATGCATATTCTTGGACATAACCCCGCCGTTTGGGCAATTATTTGTATTGGCTCGCAAGGTGAATTCTTCGATGGGAGAGAACCGAACTGTGAAGCTAATGCGGAAGAATTGAAGATGCTGCAATACAACGCTCAAGCATGTGACATCATCTTCAACGGATTGTGCCTCAAGAATTCAACAAAATCAGCCGCCTTGAGAATGCAAAGGAAATTTGGGATACTTTGATTGATATGCATGAAGGTACCGAGTCCGTCAAGGAATCCAAGTTGGATGTGCTCCAAAGTCAGCTTGACAAGTTCAAAATGAAGGATGGTGAAGGTGTCCTTGAAATGTACTCTAGGCTTGCTCTTATCACAAATGAGATTGCCGGCTTAGGGAGTGAAGAGATGACCGACAAATTCATCATCAAGAAAATCCTAAGAGCATTGGATGGAAAGTATGATACCGTGTGCACATTGACCCAAATGATGCCAAACTACAAAGATCTCAAGCCAACGGAAGTCATTGGAAGGATTGTTGCTCATGAGATGTCACTCAAGGATAAGGAGGAACTTCACAACAAGTCAAGTGGTGCTTACAAAGCCTCAAGTGAAGCCCCCACATCATCAAGTGAGAAACCAACCTTCAATGAAGAATTGAGCTTAATGGTGAAGAACTTCAACAAATTCTACAAAAGTAGAAGCAAAGAAAGAAGCTCCAAGTCAAGGTCTTACAATGACAAGAGATCTTCTAGTCAAGAGCAATTGCTACAATTGTGGGAGACCCGGACACTACTCCAATGAGTGTACGACACCCTACAAAAGAAGAGAAGATTCTCCAAGAAGAAGGAGCAAAAGAGAAGAATCACCACCAAGAGAGAGGAGGAGTAGAGATGATCGTTATGAACGAAGACCCTCACGGAGAAGTAAGGATTCGGAAAGAAAGGACAAGTCATCAAGGAGCTACACAAAACGAAGACATCAAGCTCATGTTGGTGAATGGGTTTCCGCCCGACTCCGACAATCACTCCGAGAGAAGCTATCACTCCGACTCCGAATATACTCAAGATGAAGGTGTTGCCGGTCTAGCACTTGTGTCAACCAACTCCTATGACATATTTCACTCACCAAATGAAGGTGTTGGAAGATTCTTCATGGCCAAAGGTCCAAAGGTAACACATCCCGAGTATGTTGATTTTAATAGTGATGAAGATGACTTGCTTGTGGATGATGATTTACTTGTTGACAACTCTAGTGATGAATACTATGATGAAACCTCAATTAATCATGCTAATCAAACGAATGACAATGATAAGGAGAAAATTGAGCTTCTAACTAAATAACTAAACACTCTTAAGTTGGCTCATGAAACTATCTTCGAAGATCATCGAGAACTTTTAAGGGCTCATGAGAAGTTACGCTTTGAAAAGCTCAATCTTGAGCAAGAGCATGAGTTCTTAAAGGCAATTAATGATGATCTCCGCAAGAAAAGTTCTTCTTACATTGCCAAGCGTTTAGTCTTATCTACTTACATGCCTCAAGTCAAGTCTAGTAACAAGTACACGAAAGATACTTCCTCTAGTAGTAAAAATAATAATGTCAAATCCAATGTTGTTGCTTCTAGTAGTTCTCTTGATTCCACTAATGATTCTCTTAGCCAAGTTACACTTGAGCAAGAAAATAGTTTATTGAAGGGAATTATAGAGAAAGGTGTTTACAAGAGCCTTGCCGGGAGTAAGCAATTCGAGGAAATTGTACGCAAGCAAGGAAGGCACCGGAAGAATCAAGGTGTTTGTTTTGAACGAAAGTTCAACGCTAATGGAGTTGAGGGGGAAGAAGATCAATACCCCAAGACAAAGTTTGTTCCTCAATAAGAGAAGTATGATCCTACTTCCTTCAAGGGGACACAAGCTCAAGATGATCTTCCACCACAAGACCACAAGAACAAAGGCAAGGACAAGCTTCAAGAAGAGATTGATGCATTTGAAGAAGCACCTAAAGCCTCGTTCAGGTGGGTCCCCAAGACTACGTCAAGTTCTACTTCATGAAGTACAACTACAACTCCAAGGATTCCCATCAAGATGATGTGGATCCTGAAGAAGAAGAACTAGAGAGTTCTTGAGGGTGACTCCGCCAACATTCCTCACTCATATCATTTTGGCAAGAACAAGTGCAATCAACATTCACATCTTGCACTAGTTCAAGGAGTCACAAACCCTCATGTTGGTAAGGCAAGGGACAAGGTAACCTAATGTTTTCATGGAAATCATCTTGTGTGTGCATCACTCTATGTCTATGGATATTATTGTTTGTTCCTTGTGGGACTAACCCATGTAGGCAAGTTGAAAGTGCAACTCACTCCAAAGGATTGCTCCAAATGATCTACATCAACATTGAGCATCTACATCTTCAACACCTACATGAAGTCATCATCGATAAAACCCAAGGTTAGTTCATGCCTCTAAGGGGGGATCTCACATCTAGGGGGAGCTTAACTCTAAGAATTGAGTCAAGGCAACTCTAATGGTGTGAACACATTAATGCATTATGTAAAAGTGGTAACCCCACTTGAGCTTAAACGATGAGTATGACCTATGATCAAATGTTCTCATTTCACTCCTAAGTCAATATACTCATATATAGATGACCTAGTCATCGCCAATTGCTTGATAGTTGCTAAAATTGGTTGTGCATGCTTTGCCACATATTTAAATTGCCATCTTATTGTGTGAGCATGTTGGTGCATATTTTACTCATTCAAGGACATCCACTTGTTGTTTTGTTTATTTGGATTCTTTTCTTTGTGCCAAGTGGATGGACAAGAATGCCTAAGAACCTTCTTTAGCTATCTATGCTTTTCTCATCTCAAACTCTATTCATGCTACATCACAAAATTTGATCAAGTCAGATTCGAACCACTCTGTGTGAGGAGCACTCGGAGTCCCCGATTCATCATAGACTTAAACTTCCAAAACTTCTTAGTGATTCTCGGTCTGACCGATCCTTCCATTTCGGTCCTACCGAGATCATCAAATTGATCTGAGTTTTCAATCTCGGTGCAACCGATTTGAACTTTTCGGTCTCACCGATTTGCTGCAACTGAACACAGTTATGCATCTCGGTGCTACCGAGTTGGTCCACTCGGTCACACCGACAGGGTCGAGCTATATATAGCCACGGGCAAAATTTTGGAAATTTCTCAAAACCCTTTGCCCGCAAGAATAGCTCGCTTCCGCCATCGTGGTCTCCGGATCGTCTCCTCGCCTGTGAGCCTCCCGTCAGCTGGTTTCCGCCGCCGTCAACAGATTTCGTCCCGCCGTTGCCAGCCGTAGCAAGTCCACCGCCAAGTTAGGGTATGGACTTAATCTTTGTGCTATCCACGTCGATTCACGGCACATTGTTTTCATATTGATTCTTGCCATGATTGAAACTCTTCTATCCAGCCAAAGTAGTTCATAGATTAGATGTGATTCAAATTTTAGGGTTAGGTTTCATGAAACCATCTCGGACCCACCGAGTTGAAAAACTCGGTCTCACCGATTTGGCTTATGCCATTGCACTAGTGACTCTCGGTGTGACCGAGAATTACTAATCGGTGCAACATATTTGAGGATTCTGTGAAACCCTAGCAGTCTCGGTACCACCGAATCAAACTTCGTCCAAGCGAGATCATCGGTTTAGGTTCCAAAACTGCTTCGGTATCACCGAGTTTGAAAATCGGTGGATCCGAAATGCTTTCTCGTGGAAAACTAAGACTGAACTTTTGAGTCATTCTTTTGCAAAAACCTCCGCATTTTGTGATGCTCATCTTTTCTATCTCGTCTATAACTCTTCACTGTGGTCAAGCTTTTTTTGCAGTATGTCTGATCAAAGTGACAGCCAGAATAGGACAAAAGAGCAGATGGACTTGAGTGAGGGCACTAGTCCCTCAACTTCAGATGAAGGGAGCAGAAGTACTCCTAGCAATTTGCCTAAGGCTGCAACTAGGCAAAGGAGGAAAAGAACTTCAGATTCAGAGGATGAAGATTACAAAGCTGAGGAAGATGAGGCTACTTCCAAGAAAGAGGTGCTCAAGAAGGAATATGGCTCAAGAAAGAATACATAGCCGTGCATGAAGACCAAAAGGCTGCAGGAAGACAACCAATGTCCAAAGCCAGAGTGTCTACACAACCTTCTTTGGAAACCCAACCCAAAGAGCCAGCTGCTGAAGGAAAGAAAAGAAAGGGAAGGGTCAAGAAGACCATGGCGAGTTGTTGGTCAACCTTCCATGATGGAAGAGGAAGAGCTTCTGCACTACCCAAAGGCACCAAAGCTTATGGGTGATGCTATTAGATCGTGGGCTGCCACATCCAAGCCCAAGGAAGCACCCTAAGCTGCCTCCAAGGCCAAGTCTGCACCAAAGAGGAATACCAGGAGTATTCCAAATTGCTGAGAAGAACAAGGCCCCAAAGTGCTCGAGGATCTTGATGAGGAAGATGAAGAAGGACAAGTTCCGAGGAAGCTCAAGCCCAAGATACCAGACCACAATGATGCCCATCCTGTGGTGAGGACATGAGAACCAGGAAGGATCTGTGGTGAGACTGTGGAGAATGGAAGATCCATATGCTTCAAGAAGAAGAACTGATGTTGACTACGGTGTTCCACACAAAGGAACAGCAGGACTTTTATGAAACAATTACATTGGACAAGAAGCCCATAGTCTGTGACATGAGGTGGGTTGACTGGAAATTCATCAAGGAAAATGAACAACACTATCCTGGAGTGCAAGACAACTTTATTGCTTGTGGAGTTGCAGATTTTGTTGGACAAAAGTTCACCAACTGGAATGAGGAGCTTATCATGCAGTTCTACTCCACATCACACTTTTACCCAGATGAAAGAATAGTTTGGATGTCTGAAGGTACAAGGTACCAGTCCACTATTGAAGAATGGGCAAGTCTGATCAATGCCCCCAAGGAGAATGAGGATGACCTAGACATTTATGCAAAGAAGAAGATGGGTCACAATTCAATGGCTCACATGTACAAGGAGATTCCAGACAAGGCA
Source organism: Aegilops bicornis (assembly GCA_021605145.1). Taxonomy (NCBI): domain Eukaryota; kingdom Viridiplantae; phylum Streptophyta; class Magnoliopsida; order Poales; family Poaceae; genus Aegilops; species Aegilops bicornis. The sequence continues at coordinate 255,654,313 of CM038670.1, read as the reverse complement.
TTAGAGACTCACAAGTTTGGATCAGTTCACTTTCACTGCCGTGGTTGCCAACCATAAATTGGATTACGAGGCACACTTTGTTGCCCAAGTCCGGTGACCACAACATGATCAGAGGGCATGCCATCAACATGTTGCATGTGTTTGATGTGCCATGAAGTTCAAAGTCATGAGCCCGATCATTGAAACAATCAAGAGGACTGCAGCAGATCGAAGAGGAGCTGTGGATATGCACCTCAGATTCAAGAATTGATAAACTCAAAGATGGGCACAGGAAAAATATCAGTTGGATAAGGAACACTTTCCACTTTATCCAGACTTTGAGGACAATGAGGTTGTCATGAATGAAGATGATCCACAATCAGTTCAAGCTCAGGAGAAGAAGGAGAAGGCAAAGAGGGAGAAGGCTGCCAAGATGCCAACTGAAGAGGAGGCATCTGAGTATTTCTTGAAGAACAAGCAGGAGCAGCTCAGATACTTATTAGCATCAACCCTGAGGATTGAGAAGGGATTGGCCACCCTCACTCAAAATCAGGAGAGCTTGGAGAGAATCATAGAACACAAGTTCTATAACTTAGATGTGAAAGTGGCGAGATTCAGTCTGCAGTGGAGGAACTACAAGATGACATGCAGGAGAGGAAGGGCAAAACAACAACTGATGCATTTGCCATAGTGCCTAGAGCCCAGAGGTCATCTCACTGTGCCAGCCTCGACACAAGAGCAACTTCATCTGCACTACAGCCTCAAGTGCCACCAGCTCCAAAGGCATCTACATCAGCTCCAGCTCCATCTACTTCAATCAAGCTTGGCCTCGGCGTTATCAGGACTCCACCACCGTAAGATCAAGCACGAGAGTCGATCTATCACTATGCATTTTATATGAACTTTTGGTAACTTGTTGCCAAAGGGGAGAAAATGTATAGATCATAGGCTTCGAGAGAGTGTGTGTTGCTTTTGTTCTCTCTTGCTTTATTTGATGGTTTTTCAATCTTTGTTTGCTTTTGGTTGAGATACTATGCTTGTGAGACATTGATGATCATGTGTTTGATCATAAGGTACACTTATGCATGCTTGATATTATTCTATCTATCTTATGTGATCACTCACTATGCTTGGTGATGAGTGCATGTATTCATTGTTTATTATTTTGAGCGCTCCACCAAGATGTATGTGACATGGAAGAGTAACCCATGAGCCTAATTCATTGTGCATTTGCAGTCCAAAGCAAATCTAAAACTCTGCACAAATTTATTGGGAGCTCTTTCTAATCACATACTTCTCAAATCTACGATGTTATTTAAATTTTATTATCATTTGTCGAAGCTTTTGATCTATATGTTGTCATCAATTACCAAAAGGGGAGATTGAAAGTGCAACTATCCCTAGGTGGTTTTGGTAATTCATAACAACATATAGCTCATTTAGCTAATGCTATTCCAAGACTATTATTTCAGGTAAGCTCAATGAATTGCATGTCATGGATGATGGAAGAGGATCACTCAAAATAATAAGGACAAAGGATTGTCTCAAGCTCAAAAGCTCAAGACTCTTCATTTTACATTTTAGTGATCCAAGATCACATTGAGTCTATAGGAAAAGCCAATACTATCAAGAAGGGATGAGGTGTTGCTTAATGAGCCTCTTGCTTCATGTGCTTAGTGATATGCTCCAAAACCCTCAACTACTTTCCCACATCCAAAAATGACCTAAACCTAAAGCCAAAATCGGTCACACCGATTCTTTCTATCCGGCGCCATCGATTCCAAAAGTCATAGCCACTGCCACAAACCCTAAGCAAATCGGTCTTACCGATAGGGATCTCGGTCTCACCGAGACGGGTTGCAATCTCTCTGCTTCCTTCAGAACGCTTCGGTCTAACCAAATGAGCAATCGGTCCCACCGAGATTGCAATGTAAACTCTCTCGCTTCCTTTTTGTAACATTTCGGTCTCACCGAAAAGAGCAAATCGGTCCCACCGAGTTTACCTGACCAACTCTCTCGAAAGCTTATTACCAAATCGGTCTCACCGAGTTTGTGTAATCGGTCTCACCGAGATTACGTTATGCCCTAGCCCTAACCGAATCAGCCTCACCGAGATGCATGTCAGTCCCACCGAAAATCACTAACAGTCACTAGGTTTACTAAATCGGTCCGACCGAGTTTAACGATTCGGTCCCACCGAGTTTGGTAAATTGTGTGTAACGGTTAGATTTTGTGTGGAGGCTATATATACCCCTCCACCTCCTCTTCATTCGTGGAGAGAGCCATCATAACGAACCTACACTTCCAACTTACCATTTACGAGAGAGAACCACCTACTCATGTGTTGAGGCCAAGATATTCCATTCCTACCATATGAATCTTGATCTCTAGCCTTCCCCAAGTTGCTTTCCACTCAAACCCTCTTTCCACCAGATCCATATCCTATGAGAGAGAGTTGAGTGTTGGGGAGACTATCATTTGAAGCACAAGAGCAAAGCACCATTTGTTACTTCTTGAGAGTGGTGTCTCCTAGATTGGCTAGGTGTCACTTGGGAGCCTCCGACAAGATTGTGGAGTTGAACCAAGGAGTTTGTAAGGGCAAGGAGATCGCCTACTTCGTGAAGATCTACCGCTAGTGAGGCAAGTCCTTCGTGGGCGACGGCCATGGTGGGATAGACAAGGTTGCTTCTTCATGGACCCTTCGTGGGTGGAGCCCTCCGTGGACTCACAAGAACTGCTACCCTTCATGGGTTGAAGTCTCCATCAACGTGGATGTACGATAGCACCACCTATCGGAACCACGCCAAAAACATCCGTGTCTCCAATTGCGTTTGAATCCTCCAAACCCTTCCCCTTACTTTCTTGCAAGTTGCATACTTAATTTCCGCTGCCTATACACTCTTTGCATGCTTGCTTGAATTGTGTGATGATTGCTTGACTTGTCCTAAAATAGCTAAAATCTACCAAACTCTAAAATTGGGAAAAGGTTAAGTTTTTATTGGTCAAGTAGTCTAATCACCCCCCCTCTAGACATACTTCAAGGTCCTACATCAGGAAACCGTAACCATCCATTGATCAACGAGCTATTCTACTAGAGGCTCACTAGGGACATGTTGTGGTCTATGTATTCACACATGTATTAAGATTTCCGGATAACACAATTACAGCATGAACAATAGACAATTATCATGAACAAGGAAATATAATAATAATCATTTTATTATTGCCTCTAGGGCATATTTCCAACAGTCTCCCACTTGCACTAGAGTCAATAATCTAGTTACATTGTGATGAATCAAACACCCATAGAGTTCTGGTGTTGATCATGTTTTGCTCGCGGAAGAGGTTTAGTCAACAGATCTGCGACATTTAAATCCGTATGCACTTTGCAAATATCTATGTCTCCATCTTGAACATTTTCACGAATGGAGTTGAAGCGACGCTTGATGTGCCTGGTCTTCTTGTGAAACCTGGGCTCCTTGGCAAGGGCAATGGCTCGATGTTGTCACAGAAGAGAGTCATCGCCCCGACGCATTGGGAATAACTCCTAGGTCGGTAATGAACTCCTTCATCCAGATTGCTTCATGTGATGCCTCCGAGGCTGCCATGTACTCCGCTTCACATGTAGATCCCGCCACGACGCTTTGCTTGCAAATCGCATGCTTTCATCGCCCCACCATTCAAAATATACACGTATCCGGTTTGTGACTTAGAGTCACCCGGATCCGTGTCGAAGCTAGCGCCGACGTAACCCTTTACTGACGAGCTCTTCGTCACCTCCATAAACGAGAAACATATCCTTAGTCCTTTTCAGGTACTTCAGGATATTCTTGACCACTGTCCAGTGTTCCATGCCGGGATTACTTTGGTACCTTCCTACCAAACTTACGACAAGGTTTACATCAGGTTTGGTACACAGCATGGCATACAAGATAGACCCTATGGCCGAGGCATAGGGGACGACACTCATCTTTTCTCTATCTTCTGCCGTGGTGGGACATTGAGCCGAGCTCAATTTCACACCTTGCAACATAGGCAATAACCCCTTCTTGGACTGATCCATATTGAACTTCTTCAATATCTTATCAAGGTATGTGCTTTGTGAAAGACCTATGAGGCGTCTCGATCTATCTCTATATATCTTGATGCCTGATATGTAAGCAGCTTCTCCAAGGTCCTTCATTGAAAAACACTTATTCAAGTAGGCCTTTATGCTGTCCAAGAGTTCTATATCATTTCCCATCAACAGTATGTCATCCACATATAATATGAGAAATGCTACAAAGCTCCCACTCACTTTCTTGTAAACGCAGGTTTCTCCATAAGTCTGCATAAACCCAAACGCTTTGATCATTTCATCAAAGCGAATGTTCCAACTCTGAGATGCTTGCACCAGCCCATAGATGGAGCTACCGGAGCTTGCATACCTTGTTAGCATTCTTAGGATCGAGAAAACCTTCCGGCTGCATCATATACAATTCTTCCTTAAGAAAGCCGTTAAGGAATGCCGTTTTGACATCCATTTGCCATATCTCATAATCGTAGAATGCAGCAATTGCTAGCATGATTCGGACGGACTTAAGCTTCGCTACGGGTGAGAAGGTCTCATCGTAGTAAACCCCTTGAACTTGTCGATAACCCTTAACGATAAGTTGAGCTTTATAGATGGTAACATTACCATCCGCGTCCGTCTTCTTCTTAAAGATCCATTTATTTTCTATCGCCCGCCGATCATCGGGCAAGTCTGTCAAAGTCCATACTTTGTTTTCATACATGGATCCTATCTCAGATTGCATGGCTTCAAGCCATTTGTTGGAATCTGGGCCCGTCATCGCTTCTTCATAGTTCAAAGGTTCACTGTTGTCTAACAACATGATTTCCAGGACGGGGTTGCCATACCATTCTGGTGTGGAACGTGTCCTCGTGGACCTACGAAGTTCAGTAGCAACTTGATCCGAAGTACCTTGATCATCATCATTAACCTCCTCTCTAGCCGGTGTAGGCACCACAAGAACATTTTCCTGAGCTGCGCTACTTTCTGCTTCAAGAGGCAGTACTTCATCAAGTTCCACTTTCCTCCCACTTACTTCTTTCGAGAGAAACTCTTTCTCCAGAAAGGACCCATTCTTGGCAACAAAGATCTTGTCTTCAGATCTGAGGTAGAAGGTGTACCCAATGGTTTCCTTAGGGTATCCTATGAAGACGCATTTTTCCGACTTGGGTTCAAGCTTTTCTGGTTGAACTTTCTTGACATAAGCATCGCATCCCCAAACTTTTAGAAACAACAGCTTAGGTTTCTTCCCAAACCATAATTCATACGGTGTCGTCTCAACGGATTTCGATTTAAGCCCTATTTAAAGTGAATGCGTGATCTCTAAAGCATAGCCCCAAAATGAGAGCGGTAAATCGGTGAGTGACATCATAGATTGTACCATATCCAATAGAGTGCGATTACGACATTCGGACACACTGTTACGCTGAGGTGTTCCAGGCGGCGTGAGTTGTGAAACTATTCCACATTTCCTGAAGTGCGTACCAAATTCGTGACTTAAATATTCTCCCCCACGATCTGATTGTAAGAACTTTATTTTTTGGTCAAGCTGATTCTCTACCTCATTCTGAAATTCCTTGAACTTTTCAAAGGTCTCAGACTTGTGTTTCATCAAGTAGACATACCCATATCTACTTAAGTCATCAGTGAGAGTGAGAACATAACGATAGCCTCCGCGAGCCTCAACGCTCATTGGACTGCACACATCAGTATGTATGATTTCCAATAAGTTGGTTGCTCGCTCCATTGTTCCGGAGAACGGAGTCTTGGTCATTTTGCCCATGAGGCATGGTTCGCATGTGTCAAATAATTCGTAATCAAGAGACTCCAAAAGTCCATCTGCATAGAGCTTCTTCATGCGTTTGACACCAATGTGACCAAGGCGGCAGTGCCACAAGTATGTGGGACTATCATTATCAACCTTACATCTTTTGGTATTCACACTATGAATATGTGTAACATCACGTTCGAGATTCATTAACAATAAACCATTGACCAGCGGGGTATAACCATAAAACATATCTCTCATATAAATAGAACAACCATTATTCTCAGATTTAAATGAGTAGCCATCTCGTATTAAACGAGATCCAGATACAATGTTCATGCTCAAAGCTGGCACTAAATAACAATTATTGAGGTTTAAAACTAATCCCGTAGGTAAATGTAGAGGTAGCTTGCCGACGGCGATCACATCGACCTTGGAACCATTCCCGACGCCAAGATCGTCACCTCGCCCTTCGCCAGCCTCCGCTTATTCCGCAGCTCTGCTTTTGAGTTACAAATTTGAGCAACCGCACCGTATCAAATACCGGAGCTACTACGAGTACTGGTAAGGTACACATCAATTACATGTATATCACATATACCTTTGGTGTTGCCGGCCTTCTTGTCCGCTAAGTACTTGGGCAGTTCCGCTTCCAGTGACCGTTTCCTTTGCAATAAAGCACTCAGTCTCAGGCTTGGGTCCATGCTTTGGCTTCTTCCCGGCAGCTGGCTTACCGGGCGCAGCAACTCCCTTGCCGTCCTTCTTGAAGTTCTTATTACCCTTGCCTTTCTTGAACTTAGTGGTTTTATTCACCATCAACACTTGATGTTCCTTTTTGATCTCCACCTCCGCTGATTTCAGCATTGAATATACCCCAGGAATGGTATTTTCCATCCCCTGCATATTGAAGTTCATCACAAAGCTCTTGTAGCTAGGTGGGAGCGATCAAGGATTACATTAACCATCGCATCATCCGGGAGATTAACTCCCACCGAGATAGGCGGTTGTGCAACCTGAACATTTTGAGTATGTGCTCGCTGACAGAACTATTCTCCTCCATCTTACAACTATAGAACTTGTCGGAGACTTCATATCTCTCAACCCGAGCATGAGCTTGGAAAACCATTTTCATCTCTTGGAACATCTCATATGCTCCGTGCTGCTCAAAAAGCTTTTGGAGCCCCGGTTCTAAGTTGTAAAGCATGCCGCACTGAACCAGGGAGTAATCATCACTACGCGACTGCCAGGCATTCATAACATCTTGAGTTGCTGGGAAAACGGGTGCTTCACCTAGCGTTGCATCTAGTACATACGCTTTCTTGGCAGCTATGAAGATGATCCTCAAGTTCCGGACCCAGTCCGTATAGTTGCTGCCATCGTCTTTCAGCTTGGTTTTCTCTAGGAACGCGTTGAAGTTGAGGGCAACATTAGCATGGGACATTTGATCTACAAGACTTATTGCAAAGATTTTAGACTAAGTTCATGATAATTAAGTTCATCTAATCAAATTATATAATGAACTCCCACTCAGATAGACATCCCTCTAGTCATCTAAGTGATACATGATCCGAGTCAACTAGGCCGTGTCCGATCATCACGTGAGACGGATTAGTCATCATCGGTGAACATCTTCATGTTGATCGTATCTTCTATACGACTCATGTTCGACCTTTCGGTCTCTTGTGTTCCGAGGCCATGTCTGTACATGCTAGGCTCGTCAAGTCAACCTAAGTGTTTTGCTTGTGTAAATCTGGCTTACACCCGTTGTATGTGAACGTTAGAATCTATCACACCCGATCATCACGTGGTGCTTCGAGACAACGAACTTTCATAACGGGCGCACGCTTAGGGGAACACTTTCTTGAAATTATTATGAGGGATCATCTTATTTATGCTACCGTCGTTCTAAGCAAATAAGATGTAAAACATGATAAACATCACATGCAATCAAATAGTGACATGATATGGCCAATATCATTTTGCTCCTTTTGATCTCCATCTTCGGGGCGTCATGATCCTCATCGTCACTGGCATGACACCATGATCTCCATCATCATGATCTCCATCATTGTGTCTTCATGAAGTTGTCACGCCAACGATTACTTCTACTACTATGGCTAAAGGTTTAGCAATAAAGTAAAGTAATTACATGGCGTTATTCAATGACACGCAGGTCATACAATAAATAAAGACAACTCCTATGGCTCGCCGGTTGTCATACTCATCGACATGCAAGTCGTGATTCCTATTACAAGAACATGATCAATCTCATACATCACATATATTTCATTCATCACATCCTTTTTGGCCATATCACATCACATCGGCATATGCTGCAAAAACAAGTTAGACGTCCTCTAATTGTTGTTGCATGTTTTACGTGGCTGCTATAGGGTTCTAGCAAGAACGTTTCTTACCTATGCCAAAACCACAACGTGATATGCCAATTTCTATTTACCCTTCATAAGGACCCTTTTCATCGAATCCGATCCGACTAAAGTGGGAGAGACAAACACCCGCTAGCAACCTTATGCAACTAGTGCATGTCAGTCGGTGGAACATGTCTCACGTAAGTGTACGTGTAAGGTCGGTCCGGGCCGCTTCATCCCACAATGCCGCCGAATCAAGATAAGACTAGTAACGGCAAGTAAATTAACAAAACCGACGCCCACAACAACTTGTGTTCTACTCGTGCATAGAAACTACGCATAGACCTGGCTCATGATGCCACTGTAGGGGATCGTAGCAGAAATTTAAAATTTTCTACGCATCACCAAGATCAATCTATGGAGTCATCTAGCAACAAGAGAGAGGAGTGCATCTACATACCCTTGTAGATCGCGAGCGAAAGCGTTCAAGAGAACGGGGTTCATGGAGTCGTACTCGTCGTGATCCAAATCACTGATGGTCCTAGCGCCGAACGGACGGCACCTCCGCGTTCAACACACGTATGGAGCGGAGACGTCTCCCGCGCCTTGTCCACCAAGGAGGAGGGAGAGGTTGAGGAAGAGAGCTCCAACAGCAGCACGGCGGCGTGGTGGTGATGGAGTGGCCGTACTCCGACAGGGCTTCGCCAAGCACTTAATCGGAGGAGGAGAGGTGTTGGGGAGGGGAGGGGCAACGCCTTGGAAGTTGTATGCAGCCCTCCCCTCACCCCTCTATTTATAGGGGAAGGGGGAAGGGGGCCGGCCCCCTCTAGATGAGATCTAGAGGGGGCGGCCAACGGGAGGGGCTTGCCCCCCAAGCAAGGGGGGGGCGCCCCCTCTAGGGTTCCCCCCCCCCAACCCAAGGCGCCTGGGCCCAACGAGGGGTGCGCCCCGCCCACCAAGGGGCTGGTTCCCTTCCACCTACAGCCCAAAAGGCCCTCCGGCAGGTGGACCCTCGGTGGACCCCGGAACCCTTCCGGTGGCCCCGGTACAATACCGGTATGCCCCCGAACTTTTTCGGTGACCGTATGATAACTTCCCATATATAAAACTTCACCTCTGGACCATTCCGGAACTCCTCGTGATGTCCGGGATCTCATCCGGGACTCCGAACAACATTCAGTAATCACATACATATCTTCCTTATTACCCTAGCGTCATCGAACCTTAAGTGTGTAGACCCTACGGGTTCGGGAATCACGCAGACATGACCGAGACAGCTCTCCGGCCAATAACCAACAGCAGGATCTGGTTACCCATGTTGGCTCCCACATGTTCCATGATGATCTCATCGGATGAACCACGATGTCGTGGATTCAAGTAATCCCGTATATAATTCTCTTTGTCAATCGGTATGTTACTTGCCCGAGATTCGATCGTCGGTATCCCAATACCTCGTTCAATCTCGTTACCGGCAAGTCATTTTACTCATACCGTAATGCATGATCCCGTGACCAACCACTTGGTCACATCGAGCTCATTATGATGATGCACTACCGAGTGGGCCAAGAGATACCTCTCTGTCATACGGAGTGACAAATCCCAGTCTCGATCCATGCCAACCCAACAGACACTTTCGGAGATACCTGTGCTACGTCTTGAGCTTGCGTTGGTTTTCCCCGAAGAGGAGAGGATGATGCAACAAAGTAGCGTAAGTATTTCACTCAGTTTTTGAGAACCAAGGTATCAATCCAGTAGGAGGCCACACACAAGCCCCTCGTACCTGCACAAAACGATAGCTACTCGCAACCAACACGATTAGGGGTTGTCAATCCCTTCACGGTCACTTACGAGAGTGAGATCTGATAGAGATAATATTTTTGGTATTTTTGGTCTAAAGATGCAAAGTGAAAAGTAAAAGGAAAAGTAAAAACAAAGCAAGTATAAAAGTGATGGAGATTGATATGATGAGAATAGACCCGGGGGCCATAGGTTTCACTAGTGGCTTCTCAAGCATAGATATTCTACGGTGGGTGAACAAATTACTGTTGAGCAATTGACAGAATTGAGCATAGTTATGAGTATATCTAGGTATGATCATGTATATAGGCATCACGTCCGTGACAAGTAGACCGAAACGATTCTGCATCTACTACTATTACTCCACTCATCGACCGCTATCCAGCATGCATCTAGAGTATTAAGTTAAAAACAGAGTAACGCCTTAAGCAAGATGACATGATGTAGAGGAATAAATTCATGCAATATGATAAATACCCCATCTTGTTATCCTCGACGACAACAATACAATACGTGCCTTGCAACCCTTTACATCCGGGTAAGGACACCGCAAGATTGAACCCAAAGCCATTCACTTCTCCCATTGCAAGAACTACCAATCTAGTTGGCCAAACCAAACGGATATTTCGAAGAGACTTGCAAAGATAACTCAATCATACATAAAAGAATTCAGAGAAGATTCAAATATTATTCATAGATAAGCTGGATCATAAACCCACAATTCATCGATCTCAACAAACACACCGCAAAAAGAAGATTACATCGAATAGATCTCCACAAGAGAGGGGAAGAACATTGTATTGACATCCAAAAAGAGAGAAGAAGCCATCTAGCTACTAACTATGGACCCGAAGGTCTCAAGTAAAATACTCACACTTCATCGGAGAGGCTATGGTGTTGATGTAGAAGCCCTCCGTGGTGGATGCCCTCCCATGGAGCTCCTAACAGGCCCCAAGATGGGATCTCATGGGTACAGGAAGTTGCGGCGGTGGAATTAGGTTTTTGGCTCCTGTTCTGATCATTTGGGGTGCGTAGGTATATATAGGAGGAAGGAGTACGTCGGTCGAGCAACAGGGGGCCCACGAGGCAGGGGGGTGCGCCCTAGGGGGGCGCCCCCACCCTCGTGACCGCCTCCGTTGTTCCTTGGCGTAGGGTCCAAGTCTCCTGGATCACGTTCGGTGAGAAAATCATGTTTCCGAAGGTTTCATTTCGTTTGGACTCCGTTTGATATTCTGTTTCTTCAAAACACTGAAAAAGGTAAAAAACAGCAATTCTAGGCTGGGCCTCCGGTTAATAGGTTAGTCCCAAAAGTAATATCAAAGTGGAAAATAAAGCCCATTATAGTCCAAAACAATAGATAAAGTAGCATGGAGCAATCAAAAATTATAGATACGTTGGAGACGTATCGTGCATCCCCAAGCTTAATTTCGCTTGTCCTCGGTAGGTAAATGATAAAAAGAGAATTTTTGATGCGGAGTGATACTTTGGCATAATTTCAATGTAAATCTTCTTAATCATGGTATGAATATTCAGATCCAAAAGATTCAAGACAAAAGTTCATATTGACATAAAAATAATAATATTTCAAGCATACTAACTAAGCAATTATGTCTTCTCAAAATAACATGGCCAAAGAAAGTTATCCCTACAAAATCATATAGTCTGGCTATGCTCCATCTTCCACACACAAAATATTTAAATCATGCACAACCACGATGACAAGCCAAGCAATTGTTTCATACTTTAACATTTTCAAAACTTTTTCAATCTTCACGCAATACATGAGCGTGAGCCATGGATATATCACTATAGGTGGAATAGAATGGTGGTTGTGGAGAAGACAAAAAGGGAGAAGATAGTCTCACATCAACTAGGCGTATCAACGGGCTATGGAGATGTCCATCAATAGATATCAATGTGAGTGGGTAGGGATTGCCATGCAACGGATGCACTAGAGCTATAAGTATATGAAAGCTCAACAAAAGAAACTAAGTGGGTGTGCATCCAACTCGCTTGCTCACGAAGACCTAGGGCATTTGAGGAAGCCCATCATTGGAATATACAAGCCAAGTTCTATAATGAAAAATTCCCACTAGTATACGAAAGTGGCGAAATGAGAGACTCTCTATCATGAAGATCATGGTGTTGCTTTGAAGCACAAGTGTGGTAAAAGGATAGTAACATTTTCCCTTCTCTCTTTTTCTCTTATTTTTTTATTTGGGCATTTTCTCTTTTTTTATGGCCTCTTATTTTATTTTATTTTTATTTTTCGTCTGGAGTCTCCTCCCGACTTGTGGGGGAATCATATTCTCCATCATCCTTTCCTCACTTGGGACAATGCTCTAATAATGATGATCATCACACTTTTATTTTTCTTACAACTCAACAATTACAACTCGATACTTAGAACAAAATATGACTCTATGTGAATGCCTCCGTGATGTCTTTGGGATATGCAATGATTCATGAGTGACATGTATGAAAGAATTATGAACGGTGGCTTTGCCACAAATACGATGTAACTACATGATCATGCTAGCAATATGACAATGATGGAGCGTGCCATAATAAACTGAACGGTGGAAAGTTGCATGGCAATATATCTCGGAATGGCTATGGAAATGCCATGATAGGTAGGCATGGTGGCTGTTTTGAGGAAGGTATATGGTGGGTGTATGATACCGGCAACAAGTGCGCGGTATTAGAGAGGCTAGCAACGGTGGAAGGATGGGAAAAGTGCGTATAATCCATGGACTCAACATTAGTCATAAAGAACTCATATACTTATTGCAAAAATCTAGAAGTTATCAAAGCAAAGTATTACGCGCATGCTCCTAGGGGATAGATTGGTAGGAAAAGACCATCGCCGTCCCCAACCGCCACTCATAGGGAAGACAATAAATAAATAAATCATGCTCCGAGTTCATCACATAACGGTTCACCATAATGCATGCTACGGGAATCACAAACTTCAACACAAGTATTCTTTAAATTCACAACTACTCAACTAGCATGACTCTAATATCACCATCTTCATATCTCAAAACAATTATCAAGCATCAAACTTATCTTAGTATTCAACGCACTCAAAAGAAAGTTTCACATATCTTGAATACCAAGTATATTAACATTAAGCAAATTACCATGCTATTAACGACTCTCAAAATAATCTAAGTGAAGCATGAGAGATCAAGTTTGTTTAAAACAAATCCACCACCGTGCTCTAAAAGATCTAAGTGAAGTACTAGAGCAAAAATTATCACGCTCAAAAGATATAAGTGAAGCACTATGAGCAAAACTATCAAGCTCAAAAGATATAAGTGAAGCACATAGAGTATTCTAGCAAATTTGAATTCATGTATGGCTCTCTCAAAAGGTGTGTACAGCAAGGATGATTGTGGTAAAATAACAAGCAAAGACGCAAATAATACAAGACGGTCCAAGCAAAACACTTATCATGTGGTGAATAAAAATATAGCTCCAGGTAAATTACCGATGGAAGTGACGAAAGAGGGGATGCCTTCCGGGGCATCCCCAAGCTTTGAATTTTTGCTGTCCTTGGATTATCTTGGGGGTGCCATGGGCATCCCCAAGCTTAGGCTCTTGCCACTCCTTGTTCCATGATCCATCAAAAGAATTCACCCAAAACTTGAAAACTTCACAACACAAAACTCAATAGAAATCGTGTGAGCTCCGTTAGAGAAAGAAAACAAAAGACCACTTTAAGATACTTTAATGAACTAATTCTTTATTTATATAGGTGTTAAACCTACTTTATTCCAATTTGTCTATGGATTATAAACTATTTTACTAGCCATAGATTCATCAAAATAAGCAAACAACACACGATAAATAGAATCTGTCAAAACAGTAATGCAGTAGTAATCACATTAACGCAAACTTCGGAACTCAAAAATTGTACCAAAATTAGGCGACCTAGAATTTTTTATTGATCAGCAGCAATTGGAATCAGTATTTAATCACGTTACGGTGATTTTTAACAATTCGTCCTTTGAGCACAAAGTGTCTGGAAATTACAGCAAGATCAAATAACTATCATCCAAGAAGTTCCAATAGGTCTAGCTTGGCACAAACACTAATTAAAACATAAAACTACATCTAAACAGAGGCTACATGGATTATTTATTACTAGGCAGAAAGGATAAATATTGGGTTGTCTCCCAACAAGCGCTTTTCTTTAAAGCCTTGTTAGCTAGGCATTGAGATTTCAATGAAGCTCACATGAAAGACAAGAATTGAAGCACAAATACAGCATCATATAGCATGTGACAAACACATCTAAGTCTAACATACTTCCTATGCATAGGCATCTTATAGGCAAAAAAATTTGCAAGGCAAGCAAAAACTAGCATATGCAAGGAAGAAGAAAGTGATGATAGCAATCTCAACATGAAGAGAGGTAATTTAGTAACATGAAAACTTCTACAACCATATTTTCCTATCTCATAATAATTACATGTAGGATCATAATCGAATTCAACAAAATATCTATCACATAACATATTCTTAACATGATCCACATGTATGCAAAGTTGACACTCTTCCAAAATAGTGGGATTATCTTTAACTAATGTCATGATTTCTCCAAGCCCACTTTTATCAAAAATTTCATAAGATTGAATGTTATCCAAATATGTGGGATATAAAGTTGACACTCTTCCAAACCCACTTTCAATATTATTGCAAACACTATTATCAATCTTATGTTCATCATGGGGCTTAAATAAATTTTCAAGAGCATAAGAAGAATCACCCCAATCATGATCATTGCAACAAGTAGTAGACATAGCAAAACTAGCATCCCCAAGCTTAGGGTTTTGCATCTTATTAGCACAATTGACATCAAAATAATTTATAATAAAATCATTTCAATCATGCTTTTTTATTCGAAGATCTATCGTGAGTCACTTCACGGATTTCAGGAAAAACTTTATAAAGATAATCTAGTGCATCCAAATCACTAGGAATTGGTTCATCATAATTGGATCTCTTAAAAAGATTGGCAAGAGGATGAGGATCCATTGATATTAGCTTCTCTGTTTAGGAATAAATACTCAACTATTTCAACCAAATGAGCAAACGAGCCAAGTAAGACATCAAGGCAAACGAAAAGACGAACGGAAAAAGGGCAAATAAAACGGCAAGGGTGAAGTGGGGGAGAGGAAAATGAGAGGCAAATGGCAAATAATGTAATGCGGGAGATAGGGATTGTGATGGGTACTTGGTATGTTGACTTTTGCGTAGACTCCCAAGAACGGCGCCGTAAATCCTTCTTGCTACGTCTTGAGCTTGCGTTGGTTTTCCCCGAAGAGGAGAGGATGATGCAGCAAAGTAGCGTAAGTATTTCCCTCAGTTTTTGAGAACCAAGGTATCAATCCAGTAGGAGGCCACGCACAAGTCCCTCGTACCTGCACAAAACGATAGCTAATCACAACCAACGCGATTAGGGGTTGTCAATCCCTTCACGGTCACTTACGAGAGTGAGATCTGATAGAGATAATATTTTTGGTATAAAGATGCAAAGTGAAAAGTAAAAGGCAAAGTAAAAAAGCCAAGATAAAAGTGATGGAGATTGATATGATGAGAATAGACCCGGGGCCATAGGTTTCACTAGTGGCTTCTCTCAAGAGCATATATATTCTACGATTGGGTGAACAAATTCTTGTTGAGCAATTGATGTAATCGAGCATAGTTATGAGTATATCTAGGTATGATCATGTATATAGGCATCACGTCCGTGACAAGTAGACCGAAACGATTCTGCATTTACTACTATTACTCCACTCATCGACCGCTATCCAGCATGCATCTAGAGTATTAAGTTAAAACCAGAGTAACGCCTTAAGCAAGATGACATGATGTAGAGGAATAAATTCATGCAATATGATAAATACCCCATCTTGTTATCCTCGACGGCAACAATACAATACGTTCCTTGCAACCCTTTCTGTCAGTGGGTAAGGACACCGCAAGATTGAACCCAAAGCCATGCACTTCTCCCATTGCAAGAACTACCAATCTAGTTGGCCAAACCAAACGGATAATTCGAAGAGACTTGCAAAGATAACTCAATCATACATAAAAGAATTCAGAAAAGATTCAAATATTATTCATAGATAAGCTGGATCATAAACCCACAATTCATCGGTCTCAACAAACACACCGCAAAAAAGAAGATTACATCGAATAGATCTCCACAAGAGAGGGGGAGAACATTGTATTGAGATCCAAAAAGAGAGAAGAAGCCATCTAGCTACTAGCTATGGTGTTGATGTTGAAGCCCTCCGTGGTGGATGCCCCCTCCGGCGGAGCTCCAGAACAGGCCCCAAGATGGGATCTCGTGGATACAGGAAGTTGCGGCGGTGGAATTAGGTTTTTGGCTCTTGTTCTGATCGTTTGGGGGTACGTAGGTATATATAGGAGGAAGGAGTACGTCGGTGGAGCAACAGGGGGCCCACGAGGCAGGGGGCGCGCCCTAGGGGGGGCGCCCCCCAACCTCGTGACCGCCTCCGTTGTTCCTTGGCGTAGGGTCCAAGTCTCGTGGATCACGTTCGATGAGAAAATAATGTTTCCGAAGGTTTCATTCCGTTTGGACTCCGTTTGATATTACATTTCTTTGAAACGAAAAAGGAAAACAGCAATTAGAATTTGGGCCTCTGGTTAATAGGTTAGTCCCAAAAGTAATATAAAAGTGGAAATAAAGCCCATTATAGTCCAAAACAATAGATAAAGTAGCATGGAGCAATCAAAAATTATAGATACGTTGGAGACATATCAACCTGTAGTGCACCTTTATAGCCACCCAGTTACGTTGTGATGTTTGGTACACCCAAAGCACTCCTACGGTATCCGGGAGTTGCACGATCTCATGGTCTAAGGAAATGATACTTGACATTAGAAAAGCTCTAGCGCATTTAACTACACGATCTTGTGCTATGCTTAGGATTGGGTCTTCTCCATCACATCATTCTCCCAATGATGTGATCCCATTATCAATGACATCCAATGTCCATGGTCAGGAAACCGTAACCATCCATTGATCAACGAGCTAGACAACTAGAGGCTCACTAGGGACATGTTGTGGTCTATGTATTCACACATGTATTACGATTTCTGGATAACACAATTATAGCATGAACAATAGACAATTATCATGAACAAGGAAATATAATAATAATCATTTTATTATTGCCTCTAGGGCATATTTCCAACAGTTACTGCCATCATTCGCTGTCTAAAAAACATCAGATGTAGTCGACCGGGCCGAAACATTCGCCTCTAACGGGCCTGGTGTTTAGCGGGCCACAATTGGGCCGGCCTGCATCTTTCTTGGGACCGAATGATTGGGGCCTTCACACTTTGCGCAAGGCCCACAACGTACACCGGCCTATGTTTTAGTTGGGCCTTTTGTGGACCCAGCGCTTAGTTTGGCCCAGGTTGCGTTGGGCCATTAACAGGCTGAATATTATACTGGCCTGTTACGGCCCAGATGAAACCATGGGCCTTTATCAGGCCGAAATGCATATTGGGCCTCAATTTTCACTACTCGTCGACGGGCCTTCAAAGAGTTGAAATGTAGACCGGCCTTTTTGGGACCAGTTATATCACGGCAGTCACCAGGCCGAAACATATCTCGGGCCTTAGTTGGCCCACTGATATCATGGGCCTTTAAGAGGCCGAAAGCTTAGTACAGACATCAACGGGCCGAATTACGTGGCAGGCCTTTAACAGGCCCAAAGTCACGTTGGGCTTAACTGTTGCCACCTTTATCACGGGCCGTTAGTGGGCCCGATGTCCCGTCGGACCATATATGTCCCATGGGCAGCACGAGCCATTCCCATGCCGAAACTCACACCGGGCTGAAATGGGCCCATGTCTACATCGGACCTCTAACAGGCCGAAAGTCACTGGGTTGTAATTGGGCCCAAATATTCGGCGAACAATTAACGGTCCAGATCTGGCTTCGGGCCGTAAATGGGCCCAAATATTCGGCGAACAATTGACGGGCCAGATCTGGCTTCGGGCCATAAATGGGCCTTTATTAAGCATGCCGTTATTGGGCTGGCCCACTAGTACCTGGGTAAGTACTACGGGCCTTTGACTGGGCCGGCCTTTTTAACCTATATGGGCCTCTGTTGGGCCATGCCACGTGTCGACGTATCATAGGCGCTTTGGGTCCAATGAGTGGATGACATCTGTCCCAATGGTGAGCCGACACGTGTTTCCTCCAGCCAATGATGATTTTACACGTGGAAAATCCCCAGTGGTCGAAGTACATACAGTTATCGGATCCAAAACCGGACCCGATAGCTTAACGGCGTTCCGTTACGGTGGATGCCACGTGTCGGTCACCCTTGATGAAAGCACTTCTATGACGCGCGATTTATCGTCATGGAAGTGGACACTTCCGTGATGATAATTTTGGTAATGTCATGGAAACACTTCTACGACAGCACATGTATGACTATCTTGATTCTGTCATAAATTTGTCATGGATGTATATGCATGACAGAAAACGTGACCTATTGTGACAAACACGTATCATCACGGAAGTGTATTTTTTTGTAGTGCATTGTATTGGGTGTGTTGGGGACACAAGAGACTCTTTGTTATTTGGTTGCAGGGTTGCTTGAGAGTGACCATCTTCATCCTACGCCTCCCACGGATTGATAAACCTTAGGTCATCCACTGGAGTGAAATTTGCTACTGTCCTACAAACCTCTGCACTTGGAGGCCCAACAACGTCTACAAGAAGAAGGTTGCATAGTAGACATCAGGCTTCCTGCAGGTCCATCTTAAAATTCTTGATGTAATACTCCAGATCCTGGTGATACACCGGCTAAGGTTAAAACTTCATCTTTTGCTGATAGGTGCTCCATTAGCCCTTTTGTCATCTAATCCTTCTAAAGAAATTCATGCTTAACTCAGCACGGTGACAATAGCATAGGAGGGCATTAACATCACGGATGGCCGTGTTTATGCCCATGTCATTGCCATGAGCTACCATTCCATTTGATATCTCCTGCCTTTGGGTTTTCTTGACAGAAACTTTGAGTTTTAACGCTCCATGTTCCGGTCTTTCTCCGACACACCTTGATCTCGGGTATTGACAGCTTCAATAATTTGACAAATTCCATAAGGGTAGCCTTCCTAGGTCATACCAATTTAGAAATTCCTCAGAGCCTTCAAATTCTCCTAGTCATCGGAGTCTTCAACTGTTGTAGTTTCCATTATTATAATTCGATAAAATCCTCTTCATTCCGAAGTGGTCTTAGTTGTCCGATATCTTCTCGGAGTGGTCTCAGCTTAATCTTCGCGTGGTCAAAAGGGGAAAGGGTATAGTCTAACTCTTTGAGATGAGAGGAAAATCCTTAGTAAAGCTTAGAAAAGATAAGAGTTAAGGGATCTCTTTTGGGAAAATAAAGTTTTAGACAAATCCTTTCCTATGGGCTTGCCATTTTCTAGGGGTCACGTCCCACAGTCAACATGTGCTCTGATACCATCTTGTAGCGACCCGACCCGAATGGATTGAAGTCTCTGTGCTTAAGTGTCATCCCTGGATCGGTATGCTGACACACACAATACTCGAGGATTTATAACGGAGGTAAATCACATGTATAAAGTAACGTAAATACTATTACCTCAATCCATATAGCGGAAGTAACAACAAAGTTGTGGAGTTCCCAACAACACCAACGACAAAGTTGAGTGTAGACATCGTAACCTTAACGTATCACTTACTCGTCATAAGAATCCTGCAACATGAGACGTTGCAGCCATATAGGTCAGTACATTGAATGTACTGGCAATTTCAAACCATAAAATAATAATGAGAAGGTCTATCTCTATATGCATATTTGGCTGGTGGAGGCTCTAAGTTTAACATTTTGCATAAAGCTAATTTTTTCCTACAACAAAGGAATACATTTTTATTTACTACTAAGTTAAAATTACCCATATTGAGAAGGTAACCCCAGCTCAATCCCAAATCATTAATAACCCAATAATTTCATTAAATAGAGTGATGAGATCAACCAATATTTCAAATACCAGAAACTCAAAATGTCCATAACCGGGGACACGGCTAATCATGATTAGTTTATACACTCTGCAGAGGTTTGCGCACTTTCCCCCATAAGACTCGATCTCCTCCGTTGAATTCCTTGCACTGTCTGGTGTTTGAGAACCGAATGATCGAGTCACAGTCTTTCTGAAGAGGTCCCCTTAACCGATAGATAGGCAGGTACACCTACAATCCCCTACATCTGCTAGCCTATCATCGAAAGGTTTCCCACAACTTACTTAACTATGCCAGAGCCCATAATGGCTTGTGGCTGCACACTGAAGTTTCTAGCATGAATAATCTTATGATCCCTTTGAGCCTGGGTGTCATTCCATAGGATGATCATATGGGTACTCCGGGATCCCCTTGGGCAAGCACTGGGTTCTCCAGGTGCCCGGGCAAGCCACTGGGTTCTCCAGGGTGCCCAACCATTCCATCCAGAGTTGTGTTAATGTTGCCACCATAAGTTAACCCATAATTACTATATCTCTCTCATCTTTCATGAATCACACATACCAATCCCCGTCTACTAGCATGTCTAAGCAATATATGACATAACGAATATTCCCGGGGTGTTACAAGGATCATAGGTTCCTACCTCATGAACTATATAGCAAAACCCGATTCGCAAGCCTACTCATGCAATCTTTGAGGCTGAAACTAATGCATGAAAACTAGGTATGAAAATATGATCAAAGTGTGAACTTGCCCTGTACTGTTGATGAAGACTCTTCGCACTCTTCTTGATAGTTCTTGTCGTCACACTCCGATCAATCTATTGTAAGCAAGCAATTATAACCACACATAAGCAATCACTCAATGATCAAAAAGACGCAGAAAACACTTCAGAAAACTTCAAAAACCTTCAAATAAAGCTTCTAGACAGAAACATATTTTTAACAGTAGCAAAATTATGTGATTTTGATCTTAATAGAAGGTACATGTCAAGAGCTTCGATTTGCAAAAAGAATCAATTAAACTGGAGTTATAAAACTCAAGTTATAGCCAAAACAAGTTTGAATTTGAATCTAATCTAATTCAAAATTTAAAATTTCAAAAAGTTGATTTCATAAGTTCTCTGGATAGTTGAGATCAAGACGAGGAATTTGGCATTGATTTCGTTGAATTTGGACAAACGGACAAAAAATAGTGATCGTTTGAAAAACAGGGACTAAACTATAAGAAAAGTATTTGCTTCTGGGTCCCTGGCTACGAAACAGAAAAATTAACGAACGAACGTTCGCTACAGAGACCTAAAGGACGAATATGTTCGTTACAAAGATTTAACCAGTGAACATCCGCTAAATAAAAAGAAAACGTTTACAAAAAAAAACAGAACCGATCTAATCTAGATCGCCGGATGGAGATCGAACAGTTGAGGGGCGAAGCGGCTTACCACGGCGGTTGACGGCGCCGGCGATGAGGAAGACGGCGGCGGCGGCTTCAGCCTCGGACGGGGACGGCTGCTCCGGGGTCGACGGCGATGGGCGGAGGCACGGGGAGGTGCGGCGAGACGAGGGGACTCCGATGGTGGTGGTGGCGTGGCGAGGCGTGGCGGTGAAGCCTTGAAGGCGAAAGCGCGGCAATGGCGTGAACTCCAATGAGCGAAGCGGCGGCTGCGAGGGGTTTCGGGAGTGGTGGTTTGAAGGAACGGAGAGGCCGGGGTCTGGGCTATTTAAAGAGGGGCTTCGTGGAGGAGGGGCATGCGAGGGGAGGCGTTCGGGTTGAGCACGGCGTCGGCCGGCGAAGCGTGCTAGAGGAGGAGTCCGGCTCGGCTTGGGGAAGACGAACCCGACTGGTGGGTCCCACTTGTCGGCGAGGCGAGGTGGCGAGCGGCGGTTCGGGCGCGGCTAACAGGCGAGCGGCGCGCAGCTGGCCTGGCTCGGTTGGTTGGGCCGGCAAAGCTCGGAGGCCTCTTTCTTCTTCTTCTTTTTTTAACGCAGACACGACAAAAGAAAAATAAAACTAAATAAAAATATATATCGTAATTTGCAGATAAAGATTTTCTTAAACATGAACAATTCTTTAGCGGCAAATAAATTCTAGAAAAAATTAAATAAAGCAAACAGTGCTACTGTTGCAATAAAATCCCATAAAAACAGTTTAAAAATACCAAATTGATTTCAAATTTATTTTCTCCTAATTTTACATTGAAGGGAATCATTTTACTCTATTTTCCGTATATTTTATTTTTGGAGAAAAATAATTTGAATAAAAACCAAATAACTTCAAATTGAAAATAATTTCAAAGGGACTTTAAATTTGATTCTTTTAAACTCCCAACTCATATTTCATATGAAGAAGTCATTTTATCTTCTCTCATGAAAATCATTGAGTTGCATAAAGTTTCTGAATTTGAAATATTTTCAAATGAAATTCAAATATTAAAAAAACCCTTTTTATTTTAAATGGAAGAAGTCATGTCATTTTCATTCTAGAGTTTTGTATTTGAAAAGAATTTGAATTCATGGAGATCATAAATGCAAGGTGAAAGTTTGGAAAAGTCGTTTTATTTCCTCTCATTCAACTTTCAAAAAAAATTAAATTTCACACAGTTTCACACAACATAAACCACAAGAAATCATACAATAAATCAAAACTATTTATTTAATATAATATTTTAAAATTTAGAATTTTAAGATGTTACACCTGAAAAGAAAGGGTGAAGTAGTACATTAGCTATACTAACCAGAACACATCATGTCATATGTTATCCACCGGTCGTGGAAAAGGAGGTTCATTTGACCACGCAAAAGCAACAGGTTTTACAAGCATAGCTAGCCACGCGCGTTAACATCAGCAAATCTGTGGAAAGGTAACGGGTAGGTTTATCCAACGAAATCTTACTTAGATTCTTAAACTTATCACCATCTCGAGGCGGTCGCGCCATAGCTGCACCCCAATTTTTTCGCGGAATATGTAGCTGCCCCCTTCTGATTCCCGTGGCTACCGTCTCCTCCCCGTCACGTCGCCGGCGAGCCAAACGCCGCTTGACACTTGCGTGAGTGTCCGTGAGCCCAACGTCCGGCCGGGCGGGAGATGACGTACCCAACGACCACCCCACGCGTTTTTGCGCGTCAGAACGGAGCAAAGTCCCGTGTCCTCGTCCTGCTGCCACAGCCGCTAGCTAGTCAGAGCTCAGAAGTCGGTATGGTCGGAGTGCATCTGCAGCTCGTTCAGGCGCAAGTGTCGTTGGACGAACCCTGCTGCCTCTATTGTATGGTGGCACGTACTCCTGCTCACGATCGATGAGACCGGCACCGGAGTGGAGTAGTCTTCTTGCGGAGTGTGGTGCGCGCTGACCGGCCGGACGTGTCGACCGAGTGGACAGCTAGCAGGCAAAACCGACCGTGCCCGTGTTCATGTGCCTGGCCGACTCTGTGCACAGAAAAAATTAATGGTCGGTGTGTTTTCTGAAATGAGAGAAGGAACTTGAAGGTTGCATCGGCGTAAATGCAAGGGAGCGTACGTGTACAGTGTGCTGATGGCAATGTTTCGCAGGTGCAATACATGCATGAGGACGATGTGCCGCTCGTCGGCGACAAGGACTGAAGTCCTTTTTTTTTTAGTTTTTATTACAAGATGTTAAACACCCATACCATCAAAGAACTGCATGTTTAACGGAAATTCAATTCAGCTCTTGGGAGCCTATGCTCCTGCTCATAAAAAAATTTCTCGCAAATGTCAATTTTTATGTAAAAATATATTTTTCATCCCTCAACTCTTTTAAAAATATAAAAATGGTCCCTCGGCTGTAAAACCAGCAAAACATAGTCTCTCAACTACTCAAAACAGATAACTTTAGTCCCTCATACCATTTCCGGTGGGTTTTTTATAATGACGTGGACGTGGTTTTGTGTGGGACCCACCTTTCATTTTATGAAGAAAAACATTAGAGGAACACACCCACCTGTCATTCCTATCAGTGGTTGGAAGAAAGAAATAAGCAAAACACTAAAATACGCAGGATTAGAAAAGCGACATCACGTTGGGAGCTCCCGTCCACAAGCCAGCTCAGCTAATAGAGATTGGTTTTCAGCAAATAACTGAAATTTTATTGTACTACTAGCATGTATCACCTTACCTTGGGTTGGCAATGGGTACTCATTACCCATGCACCCTGTGGGTAAAAACCCTATTAAGGTAATGGTATGGGATAAAAAAATACTCATGGGTATGTAAATAGGAAAATCTCAAACCCATCGGGTAAAGTGGCTACGGGTATGAGATCATATAGTTCATACTAGCATACCCATGTAGCCTTATAAATTCTAACAAGTACGAAAAAATTACCTCTACCCTTTGTCGTGAGTTTGCAAACTTAAAATGTATGACTATGTACTAGTGTTTATGTCTATGTGTTGATGTTTTGATGTGCTGTTGTTACAAGAAAGTGTTGATGTTTATAAAATGCGTTGTGTTTATCACAAGGAAGGATTTGAACTGAAATCGAACGAGTAGAGAGATCAAACGAAGTTTCGCTAGGGTTTGGAGAGATTTGGAGTAAGAAGACGAAGAAAAGAGGGTGAAATACCTCCTTCCACGGCCTACTTGTGGTCGCCAGGGCGCCATACGACTGGCCATGCGAGCGTAAGCGCTCGTATGGAAGGTTGTGTATACCTCATGCGACCGTAAAATGGAAGGTTGTTCGTGTTGGGGAACGTAGTAATTTCAAAAAAAAATCCTACGCACACGCAAGATCATGGTGATAGCATAGCAACGAGAGAGGAGAGTGTCTGTCCACGTACCCTCGTAGACCGAAAGCGGAAGCGTTATAACAACGCGGTTGATGTAGTCGTACGTCTTCACGATCCGACCGATCCAAGTACCGAACGTACAGCACCTCCGTGTTCAAAGACATCGCTCACTTTCGATGACGATCCCCGGGCTCCGATCCAAAGCGCCGGGGATGAGTTCCAATCGACGACGGCGTGGTGGCGATGATGATGCTTCACCGATGCAGGGCTTCGCCTAAGCTCATGACGATATGACTTCACGGCGCAGGCTTCGCTTAAGCTCCGCGACGATATGACCGAAGTGGAATATGGTGGAGGGGCACCAGACACGGCTAAGGAACGATCCGTAGATCAACTTGTGTGTCATGGGGTGCCCCCGCCTGTGATATATAAAGGAGCAAGGGGGGTGCGGCCAGCCCAAGGCGCTGGAGGAGTCCTACTCCCACCGGAGTAGGACTCCCCCCCCTTTCCTAGTTGGAGTAGGATTGGGGAAAGGGGAAGAGGGAAGAGCCGCCCCTCTCCTTGTCCTATTCGGACTAGAGGGGAGGGCGCGGCCCGGCCTGGCCCTTTCCTCTTCTCCCTATGGCCCATCAAGGCCCATAGACCCCCGGGTTCCGTAACCCGGTGTTCCGGTAACTTCTGTTTTCATCCGAACCTTTCCAAGTCCAAACATAGGCTTCCAATATATCAATCTTTATGTCTCGACCATTTCGAGACTCCTCGTCATGTCCGTGATCACATCCGGACTCCAAACAACCTTCGTACATCAATACTTATAAACTCATAATGAATCATCGCCGAAGCGTTAAGCGTGCGGACCCTACGGGTTCGAGAACTATGTAGACATGACCTAGAACCATTCTCGGTCAATAACCAATAGCGGAACCTGGATGCCCATATTGGTTCCTACATATTCTACGAAGATCTTTATCGGTCAAACCGCATAACGACATATCGTTGTTCCCTTTGTCACCGGTATGTTACTTACCCGAGATTCGATCGTCGGTATCCAATACCTAGTTCAATCTCGATTGCGTAAGTCTCTTTACTCGTTCCGTAATACATCATCTCACAACTAACTCATTAGTTGCAATGCTTGCAAGGCTTTATGTGATGTGTATTACCGAGAAGGCCCAGAGATACCTCTCCGACAATCGGAGTGACAAAACCTAATCTCGATTCATGCCAACTCAACATATACTTTTGGAGACATCTGAGAGTACCTTTATAATCACCCGATTACGTTGTGACGTTTGGTAGCACACAAAATGTTCCTCCGGTAACGGAGTTGCATAATCTCATAGTTGCAGGAACTTTGTATAAGTCATGAAGAAAGCATAAGCAACATACTAAACGCATCAAGTGCTAAGCTAACGGAATGGGTCAAGTCAATCACATCATTCTTCTAATGATGTGATCCCGTTAATCAAATGACAACTCATGTCTATGGTTAGGAAACATAACCATCTTTGATTTAACGAGCTAGTAAAGTAGAGGCATACTAGTGACACTCTGTTTGTCTATGTATTCACACATGTATTATGTTTCCGGTTAATACAATTCTAGCATGAATAATAAACATTTATCATGATATAAGGAAATAAATAATAACTTTATTATTGCCTCTAGGGCATATTTCCTTCAGTCTCCCACTTGCACTAGAGTCAATAATCTAGATTAAAGGTAATGATTCTAACACCCATGGAGTCTTGGTGCTGATCATGTTTTGCTCGTGGAAGAGGCTTAGTCAACGGGTCTCGCAACATTCAGATCCGTATGTATCTTGCAAATCTCTATGTCTCCCACTTGGACTTGGTCCCGAATGGAATTGAAGCGTCTCTTGATATGCTTGGTCCTCTTGTGAAATCTGGATTCCTTTGCCAAGGCAATTGCACCAAGATTGTCACAGAAGATCTTCATTGGTCCCGATGCACTAGGTATGACACCTAGATCGGAAATGAACTCTTTCATCCAGACTCCTTCATTTGTCGCTTCA
The DNA here is from genome assembly GCA_021605145.1 of Aegilops bicornis. Taxonomy (NCBI): domain Eukaryota; kingdom Viridiplantae; phylum Streptophyta; class Magnoliopsida; order Poales; family Poaceae; genus Aegilops; species Aegilops bicornis. Next base: position 255,627,533 of record CM038670.1, on the reverse strand, counting down.
AGCAGCTATGTACTCCGCTTCACATGTAGATCCCGCCACGACGCTTTGTTTAGAACTGCACTAACCGACGGCTCCACCGCTTAATAAAAATACATATCCGGTTTGCGATTTAGAATCGTCTGGATCGGTGTCAAAGCTTGCATCGACGTAACCATTTACGATTAGCTCTTTGTCACCTCCATATACGAGAAACATATCCTTAGTCCTTTTCGTGTATTTCAGGGATGTTCTTGACCGCTGTCCAAAGGATCCACTCTGGATTACTTTGGTACCTTCTCGCCAAGCTTATTGCTAAGCATACGTCAGTGTCCGTACATAGCATTGCATACATGATAGAGCCTATGGCTGAAGCATAGGGAACATTTTTCATTTTCTCTCTATCTTCTCATTGCGTGGTCGGGCATTGAGTCGACTCAATTTCACACCTTGTAACACAGGTAAAAGACCTTTCTTTGCCTAATCCATTTTGAACTTTTTCAAAACTTTATCAAGGTATGTGCTTTGTGAAAGTCCAATTAAGCGTCTTGATCTATCTCTATAGATCTTGATGCCCAATATGTAAGCAGCTTCACCGAGGTCTTTCATTGAAAAACTTTTATTCAAGTATCCTTTTATGCTATCCAGAAATTCTATATCATTTCCAATTAACAATATGTCGTCCACATATAATATTAGAAATGCTACAGAGCTCCCACTCACTTTCTTGTAAATACAGGCTTCTCCAAAATTCTCAGATAAAACCATATGCTTTGATCACACTATCAAAGCGCTTATTCCAACTCCGAGAGGCTTGCACGGCACCATAAATTGATCATTGAGCTTGCACACTCTGTTAGCATCTTTTGGATCAACAAAACCTTCCGTTGCATCATATACAACTCTTCTTCTAGAAATCCATTCAAGAATGCAGTTTTTACATCCATTTGCCAAATTTCATAATTATAAAATGCAGCAATTGCTAACATGATTTGGACAGACTTAAGCATCGCTTCTGAGCGAGAAAGTCTCATCGTAGTCAACCCCTTGAACTTGTCGAAAACCTTTCGCAACAAGTCGAGCTTTATAGACAGTTATATTACCATCGGCGTCCTTCTTCTTCTTAAAGATCCATTTATTCTCAATGGCTTGCCGATCATCGGGCAAGTCAACCAAAGTCCATACTTTGTTCTCATACATGGATCCCATCTCAGATTTCATGGCTTCAAGCCATTTTGTGGAATCTGGGCTCACCATCGCTTCTTCATAGTTCGTAGGTTCACCATGATCTAGTATCATGACTTCCGAATAGGATTACCGTACCAATGTGGTGAGGTTTTTATTCTGGTTGATCTACGAAGTTCTTTGACAACTTTATGTGAAGTTTAATTTTCATTATCATTATCTTCCTCGCTAATCGGTGTAGGTGTCACGTAAACCGATTTACGTGATGAACTACTTTCCAATAAGGGAGCTGGTACTATTACCTCATCAAGTTCCACTTTCCTCCCACTCACTTCTTTCGAGAGAAACTCCTTCTCTAGAAAGGATCCATTCTTAGCAACGAATGTCTTGCCTTCGGATCTGTGATAGAAGGTATACCCAATTGTCTCCTTTGGGTATCCTATGAAGACACATTTTTCCGATTTGGGTTCAAGCTTATCAGGTTGAAGTTTTTTCACATAAGCATCGCAACCCCAAACTTTTAGAAGCGACAACTTTGGTTTCTTGCTAAACCATAGTTCATAAGGTGTCGTCTCAACGGATTTTGACGGTGTCCTATTTAACGTGAATGCGGCCGTCTCTAAAGCATAACCCCAAAACGATAGCGGTAAATCGGAAATAGACATCATAGATCGCACCATATCTAGTAAAGCACGATTACGACGTTCGGACACACCATTACTGTTGTGGTGTTCCCGGTGGCGTGAGTTGCTAAACTATTCCGCATTGCTTCAAATGTAGACCAAACTCAGAACTCAAATATTCTCCTCCACGATCAGATCGTAGAAACTTTATTTTCTTGTTACGATGATTTTCAACTTCACTCTGAAATTCTTTGAACTTTTCAAATGTTTCAGATTTATGTTTCATTAAGTAGATATACCCAGATTCCGCTTAAATCATCTGTGAAGGTGAGAAAATAACGATATCCGCCACGAGCTTCAACATTCATCGGACCACATACATCCGTATGTATGATTTCTAATAAATCTGTTGCTCTCTCCATACACCCGGAGAACGGTGTTTTAGTCATCTTGCCCATGAGGCACGGTTCGCAAGTACCAAGTGATTCATAATCAAGTGATTCCAAAGGTCCATCTGTATGGAGTTTCTTCATGCGTTTTACACCGATATGACCTAAACGGCAGTGCCACAAATAAGTTGCACTATCATTATCAACTCTGCATCTTTTGGCTTCGACATTATGAATATGTGTATCACTACCGCCGAGATTCAACAAGAATAGACCATTCTTCAAGGGTGCATGACCATAAAAGATATTACTCATATAAATTGAACAACCATTATTCTACGATTTAAATGAATAACCGTCCTCGCATCAAACAAGATCCAGATATAATGTTCATGCTCAACGGCGGCACCAAATAACAATTATTTAGGTCTAAAACTAATCCGAAGGTAGATGTAGAGGTAGCGTGCCGACCGCGATCACATTGACTTTGGAACCGCTTTCCCACGCCGCATCGTCACTCCTCGCCCTTTGCCGCTGCTCGCCTATTCTCAGTAGTCCCCTGCTTCGAAGTTGCAAATATTAGCAATGTAACCGGTATCAAATACCAGTGTGCTACTACGAGCTCTAGTAAGGTACACATCAATAACATGTATATCACATATACCTTTGTTCACCTTGCCATCCTTCTTATCCGCCAAATACTTGGGGCAGTTCCGCTTCCGGTGTCGATGCGCTTGCGATAAAAACACTCGATTTCGGGCTTAGGTCCAGACTTGGGTTTCTTCTCTTGAGCAACAACTTTCTTGCTGTTCTTTTTGAAGTTTCCTTCTTCTTCCCTTTGCCCTTTTTCTTGAAACTAGTGGTCTTGTTGACCATCAACACTTGATGCTCTTTCTTGATTTCTACCTCCATGGCTTTTAGCATTGCGAAGAGCTCAGAATTGTCTTAGTCATCCCTTGCATATTATAGTTCATCACGAAGCTCTTGTAGCTTGGTGGTAGTGATTAGAGAATTACATCAATGACACTATCATCCGAAAGATTAACTCCCCTGAATTAAGTGATTATTATACCCGGACATTTTGAGTATGTGCTCACCGACGTAACTATTCTCCTCCATCTTGCAGCTATAGAACTTATTAGAGACTTCATATCTCTCAATCCGGCATTTGCTTGAAATATTAACTTCAACTCTTGGAACATCTCATATGCTCCATGACGCTCAAAACGTCGTTGAAGACCCGGTTCTAAGCCGTAAAGCATGGCACACTGAACTATAGAGTAGTCATCGACTTTGCTCGCCAGACGCTCACAACTTGGCGTTGTTCTCAAGAAGCAGTTCGGCACCAGCCGGTAAAAGCTTCCAGTGACGTAATTCTTCCGTGCAGCAATGAGGATAATCCTCAAGTTACGGACCCAGTCCGTGTAATTGCTACCATCATCTTTCAACTTTGCTTTCTCAAGGAACACATTAAAATTCAACGGAACAACAAAGACGGGCCATCTATCTACAAGAAACATAGACAAGCAAAATACTATCAGGTACTAAGTTCATGATAAATTTACTTTCAATTAATCATATTAAATAACTCCCACTTAGACAGATATGTCTCTAGTCATCTAAGTGATTACGTGATCCAAATCAACTAAACCATAACCGATCATCACGTGAGATGGAGTAGTTTTCAATGGTGAACATCACTATGTTGATCATATCTACTATATGATTCACGCCGACCTTTTGGTCTCCGTGTTCCGAGGCCATATCTCGCATATGCTAGGATCGTCAAGTTTAACTCGAGTATTCTGCGTGGTGCAAAACTGGCTTGCACCCGTTGTAGATGGACGAGAACTTATCACACCCGATCATCACGTGGTGTCCGGGTACTACTGAACTTTTAGCAATGGTGCATACTCAGGAGAACACTTCTTGATAATTTTAGTGAGAGATCATCTTATAATGCTACCACAATCAAAGCAAGATAAGATGCATAAAGGATAAACATCACATGCAATCAATATAAGTGATATGATATGGTCATCATCATCTTGTGCTTGTGATCTCCATCGCCAAGCACCGCCATGATCACCATCGCCACCGGCGCAACACCTTGATCTCCATCGTAGCATCTTTGTCGTTTCGCCAACTATTGCTTCTACGACTATCGCCATCGCTTAGTGATAAAGTAAAGCAATTACATGGCGTTGCATTTCATACAATAAAGCGACAACCGTATGGCTCTCGCCGATTGCCGATAACTTCGGTTACAAAACATGATCATCTCATACAATAAAATATAGCATCACGTCTTGACCACATCACATCACAACATGCCCTGCAAAAACAAGTTAGACGTCCTCTACTTTGTTGTTGCAAGTTTTACGTGGCTGCTACGGGCTGAGCAAGAACCGTTCTTACCTACGCATCAAAACCACAACGATAGTTTGTCAAGTTGGTGTTGTTTTAACCTTCGTAAGGACCGGGCGTAGCCACACTCGGTTCAACTAAAGTGAGAGAGACAGACACCCGCCGGTCACCTTTAAGCAATGAGTGCTCGGAGCGGTGAAACCAGTCTCGCGTAAGCGTACGCGTAATGTCGGTCCGGGCCACTTCATCTCACAATACTGCTGAGCCAAAGTATGACATGCTGGTAAGCAGTATGACTTATATCGCCCACAACTCACTTGTGTTCTACTCGTGCATATGACATCAACGCATAAAACCAGGCTCGGATGCCACTGTTGGGGAACGTAGTAATTTCAAAAAAATTTCCTACGCACACGCAAGATCATGGTGATGGCATAGCAACGAGAGGGGAGAGTGTCTGTCCACGTACCCTCGTAGACCGAAAGCGGAAGCGTTATAACAACGCGGTTGATGTAGTCAGACGCGTCTTCACGATCCGACCGATCCAAGTACCGAACGACGGCACCTCCGTGTTCAGACACGCTCAGCTCGATGACGCATCCCGGGCTCCGATCCAAAGCAAAGCGTCGGGGATGAGTTCCATCAAGACGACGGCGCAGGACGATGATGATGCTTCACCGACGCAGGGCTTCGCCTAAGCTCATGACGATATGACTTCACCGGCGCAGGCTTCGCTTAAGCTCCATGACGATATGACCAAGTGGAATATGGTGGAGGGGGCACCACACGGCTAAGGAACGATCCGTAGATCAACTTGTGTGTCATGGGGTGCCCCCGCCTCAGATATAAAGGAGCAAGGGGGTGCCAGCCCAAAGGCGGCTCGAGGAGTCCTACTCCCATCGGGAGTAGGACTCCCTTCCTAGTTGGATTAGGATTGGGGAAGGGGAAGAGGGAAGGGCGCACCCCTCTCCTTGTCCTATTCGGACTAGAGGGGAGGGGGCGCGCCTGCCCGGCCGCCCTTTCCTCTTCTCCCTATGGCCCATCAAGGCCCATAGACCCCGGGGTTCCGGTAACCCTCGGTGTTCGAGAACTTCCTCGCTTTCATCCGAACCTTTCCAAGTCCAAACATAGGCTTCCAATATATCAATCTTTATGTCTCGACCATTTCGAGACTCCTCGTCATGTCCGTGATCACATCCGGGACTCAACAACCTTCGGTACATCAATACTTATAAACTCATAATGAACTGTCATCGAAGCGTTAAGCGTGCGGACCCTACGGGTTCGAGAACTATGTAGACATGACCTAGAACCATTCTCGGTCAATAACCAATAGCGGAACCTGGATGCCCATATTGGTTCCTACATATTCTACGAAGATCTTTATCGGTCAAACCGCATAACGACATACGTTGTTCCCTTTGTCACCGGTATGTTACTTACCCGAGATTCGATCGTCGGTATCCAATACCTAGTTCAATCTCGCATCGGTAAGTCTCTTTACTCGTTCCAGTAATACATCATCTCACAACTAACTCATTAGTTGCAAGGCTTGCAAGGCTTTATGTGATGTGTATTACCGAGAAGGCCCAGAAGATACCTCTCCAGAGCAATCGAGTGGCAAAACCTAATCTCGATTCATGCCAACTCAACATATACTTTTGGAGACATCTCAGAGAGTACCTTTATAATCACCCGATTACGTTGTGACGTTTGGTAGCACACAAAATGTTCCTCCGTAAACGGGAGTTGCATAATCTCATAGTTGCAGGAACTTTGTATAAGTCATGAAGAAAGCATAAGCAACATACTAAACGATCAAGTGCTAAGCTAACGGAATGGGTCAAGTCAATCACATCATTCTCCTAATGATGTGATCCCGTTAATCAAATGACAACTCATGTCTATGGTTAGGAAACATAACCATCTTTGATTTAACGAGCTAGTAAAGTAGAGGCATACTAGTGACACTGCTTTGTCTATGTATTCATACATGTCTTATGTTTCCGGTTAATACAATTCTAGCATGAATAATAAACATTTATCATGATATAAGGAAATAAATAATAACTTTATTATTGCCTCTAGGGCATATTTCCTTCAGTTCGCTCTGTAGGCGAAGTTGTTTCTGTATATTCCTCATGTGACCGCTACAATGACCGACGGCGCCCGCCGTCGAGCGCTTTGATCTTTTTCTTCTTCTAGTCGAGGATGCACGACCGCTTATACGAGACCGCCCAAACGACCATGGTGGTCACACAATAAGCCGTCTTTTGTTTTGTTTCTTTCGAAACTTCTCTTTTTCTCCATTTTCCTGCAGGGTTAGTTCCAACACAATACATAGGCATATTTACAGGCATTCAAACGTCAATACAACATATATTTTGATTTGCACATACAAAGTCTTCATTAGAACAATCTTTCAAACTCAACTTCTTTATCTAGAACTTCAACGCTCATTCTATTGAAAATAAAAATAAACTTGTCTATATTCGCGTGGGTTGTCTCCCATGAAGCGCTTGTTTTCGGTTAGTTAGCTCGACCGTAGTGATGCTCATGTAGGTGCAAACACACCGAGACCATAGCTTCTGGCATTGACAAAAATGCATTCTCCGGAGTAGGTCTTTATTTTCTTTTTCATGAAAAAATGTCTCACAAAAGGATTTTTAGCGGGTAAGTGAAATCTACCATTCCCCTCAAACACATTTATCACAGTTTTATTAATTCTTAGAAACGTTCTACCAACAACCATAGGAGCAATAGGATTGATGTCTACTATACAACTTACTCTTGTAGACTCGTGTTGGGCCTCCAATCCAAACACAGAGTTTTGTAGGGCAGCAACAAATTTCTCTCAAGTGGATGACCTAAGATTTATCAATCTGTGGGTGACGTAGGATGAAGATGGTCTGTTAAGCAACCCTGCAATCAAATACAAGAAATCTCTTGTGTCCTCGACACACTGAATACAATAGTAAACTGTATAGGTGCACTAGTTCGGCGAAGAGATGGTGATACAAGTGTAACATGGATAGTAGATATAGGTTTTTGTAATCTAAAAATATAAAAACAGCAAGGTAGCAAGTGATAAAACAGAGCACAAACGGTATTGCAATGCTTAGAAATGAGGCCTAGGGTTCATACTTTCACTAGTGCAATCTCTCAACAGTGCTAACATAACTGAATCATATAACAATCCTTCAACGTGCTACAAAGAGTCACTCCAAAGTTCTTATCTAGCGGAGAACATAAGATGAAATTGTTGTAGGGTACGAAACCACCTCAAAGTTATCTTTTCTGATCAATCTATTGAGCCATCCCTATAAGTGTCACAAGCAGCCCTAGAGTTTGTGCTAAAATAACACCATATGATATGTATCAATCAACTCTAATGTCACTGATAAATCATAAGTATAGGGGATCACAATAGTTTTCGAGGGTAGAGTATTCAACCCAAATTTATAGATTCTACACAAGGGGAGCCAAAGAATATTTGCAAGTATTAGCAGTTGAGTTGTCAATTCAACCACACCTGGAGATTAATTATCCGCAGCAACATGATTAGTAGCAAAGTAATACGATAGGTTTGATAATAGTGGCAGCAGCAATGGTAACAGTAACAGTGATAGCAGTAATTTTGTAGCAAGGGCAACAACAACAACAGCGGTAGTAACTTAGCAGAAACAATATGTAAGAAATTCATAGGCATTGGATCGGTAATTTGTTGGATGATATTCATCATGTGACAGTGTAGGATCGAAAGTATGTCTAGAGGGGGGGGGGGTGATTAGACTACTTGACCAAATAAAAATGTAGCCTTTTCCCAATTTGAAGTCTTGGCAGATTTTAGCAACTTAGCACAAGTCAAGCAATCAACCTACACATGCAATTCTAAGAGTATAGCAGCGGAATGTAAAACAATTGCATATGAAGGTAAAGGGAGGAGTTTGGAGGGAGCAAACGCAATGTAGACACGGCGATTTTTTATCTGTGGTTCCGATAGGTGGTGCTATCGTACATCCACATTGATGGAGACTTCAACCCACGAAGGGTAACGGTTACGCGAGTCCACGGAGGGATCCACCCACGAAGGGTCCACGAAGAAGCAACCTTGTCTATCCCACCATGGCAGTCGCCCACGAAGGACTTGCCTCACTAGGGTATATCTTCACAAAGTAGGTGATCTCCTTGCCCGTACAAACTTCTTGGTTCAACTCCACAATCTTGACGGAGGCTCCCAAGTGACAGCTAACCAATCTAGGAGATACCACTCCCCAAAAGGTAATAGATGGTGTGTTGATGATGAACTCCTTGCTCTTGTGCTTCAAATGATAGTCTCCCCAACACTCTACTCTCTCTCTCTCTCATAGGATTGAATTTTGGTAGAAAGATGATTTGAGTAGAAAGCTACTTGGGGAAGGCTAGAGATCAAGATTTATGTGGTTGGAATGAAATATCTTGACCTCAACACAAGTGTAGGTGGTTCTCTCTTAGAAAATGTATGTTGGAAGTGTAGGCATGCTCTGATGGCTCTCTCCACGAATGAAGAGTGGGTGGAGGGGTATATATAGCCTCCACACAAAATCTAACTGTTACACACAAATCACCAAACTCGGTGGGGCCGAATTATAAAACTCGGTCAGACCGATTTAGTTCAAAATGTGAACGTTAGGATTTTCGGTGGGACCGACATGTCAACTCGGTGGGACTGATTTCATTAGGGTTAGGGCATAACGTAATCTCGGTGTGACCGATTACACAAACTCGGTGGGACCGATTTTGGTAATAAGCTAACCAGAGAGTTGGTCAGGCAAACTCGGTGGGACCGATTCGCTCATCTCGGTTAGACCGAAACATTACGAAGGGGAAATAGAGAGTTTGCATTGTAATCTCGGTGGGACTGATCTCTCATCTCAGTTGGACCGAAACGCTACGAAGGGAAACAGAGAGGTTGCAATCCCATCTCTGTGAGACCGAGATCCCTATCGGTGAGACCGAAGTGACTAGGGTTTGTGGCAATAGCTATGCCAAGTGAACTCGGTGGCGCCGGATAGAAGATTTCGGTGGGGCCAAGTTTGACTTATGGTTTGGGACACATGTGGATATGAGAAAGTGGTTGAGGGTTTTTGGAGCATGTCACTAAGCATTTTGAGCAAGTAACTCATTAAGCAACACCTCACCCCCTTTTAATAGTATTGGCTTTTCCTATGGAGTCAATGTGATCTTGGATCACTAAAAGTAAAATGTAGAGTCTTGTGCTTTGAGGTTGAGCCAATCTTTTGTCCTAAGCATTTTTTAGGGGTCCACTTCCTAGTCCATGCCATGCCAATCATCGGGCTTTCCTGAAATATTTATCTTAAAATAGCATTAGCTCAATGAGCTATATGTTGTTAGGAATTACCAAAACCACCCAGGGATAGTTGCACAATCTCCCCCTTTTTGGTAATTGATGACAACATATAGATCAAAGCTTCGACAAATGATCATAAGATTGAAAAACATCATCGCTTTGTCAAGTATGTGATAAGCAAGAGCTCCCCCTAAATTTGTGCATTATTTAAGGTTTGCTTTTGAATGCAAATGCACAATCGATTAGGATCATGGGTTACTCTTCCATGTCACATACATCTTGGTGGAGCGCTCAAAATGGTAGAAATTAAAAGCATGCACTCATCACCAAGCAAGTGAATGATCATATATGAGATATAAAAGATAGTATCTCACAAGGACATAAAGTATCTCACACAAGCACACAATAAAAGTTCAACCAAAGAAGCAAAAAAGCAAAACACTCTCTCGAAGCCTATGATCTATACATATTTCTCCCCCTTTGGCAACAAGTTACCAAAAAGTTCAAATATGCATAGTGCTATGCGTCTCTCAGGCTTGGTCTTGGGAGGTGGTGTAGATAGAAATCAGGGACGAAGGCATCCGTTGATGTAGTTGGAGCTGGTGGAGTGGGCTGCTGGAGGTGGCACGGAGTTGTAGCTCTTGGTCTTGATCTTGTAGCTCTAGAATCTCTCACTAGCACTGCAGCAGACCTCTGTCCTCTAGGCACTCGCTCAAATGCATCAGTTGTTGCCTTGCCTCTCTTCTCTTCTGCTTCCTCCTGAAGCTGCTCAACTGCTGTTTGAATCTCAGTTACCTTTAGATCAAGATCATAAAATTTGGTTTCTATGATCCTCTCCAAGCTCTCCTAGTTTTGAGTCGGGGTGGCCAAGCCCTTCTCAATCCTCGATGTCGATCGGATCAGGTATGCAAGTTGATCTTGCTTGCTCTTCAGGAAAACTTGAGATGCCTCTTCAACACTTGGCATCTTGGCAGCTTTCTCAGCCTTTGCTTTGGCCCTCTTCTCCTGTGCTTGAACAAATGTGGGGTCTTCCTCATTCATCAGAATAGTGTTGTCTTCAATATCAGGATGCAAAGGAAGGTGCTCCTTGTCCAACAGATATGTTTCTGTGCCCATCTTGGAGTTGATGAGCTCCTGAATGTGTGGAGCATACCCACATCTTCTCTTTTGGTCAGCAGCAGTCCTCTTGATTGTCTCCACAATCAAACTCATAACCTTGAACTTCTGAGGGACATCAAAAAGTTCGAGCAGGTTGATAGAATGCCCTCTGATCATCTTGTGATCTCCTGACTTGGGTAGCAATGTGTGCCTTAGGATCCAGTTGATGGTAGGCAGACCAGACAACAGATAGTGTACAGATCCAAGCTTATGTGTCTCCAAAGCTTTATCTGGGATCTCCTTGTACATGTTTGCCATGGAGTTGTGGTCTTTCTTCTTGGTGGCATACACATCCAAGTCATCTTCATGTTCTTCAGGGGCATTGATCAGCTTGGCCCATTCCTCAACTATGGATTGGTACCTTGTACCCTCAGACATCCATACTATCCTTCCATCTGGGTAAAAGTGAGCAGTGGAGTAAAACTGCATGATCAGCTCATCATTCAATTTTGTGAGCTTCTGAGCAACAAATTGGTTAACTCCACATGCTTTGAAGCTGTCATGTACTCCTGGATAGTGATCTTCATTTTCCTTGATGAATTCCCAATCAACCCATCTCATGTCACATACAATGGGCTTCTTGTCAACCAAAATAGTTTTATAGAAGTCTTGTTGTTCCTTTGTGTGAAACTGTAATCAACTGTTGTCCTTCTCCTCACAGCATAGGGATCAGACTATCTCCGCAATCTCAGTCCAGCATCTTTTCTGATGTGCATGTGTTCAGCCACTGGATGAGCATCATTGTGGTCTGGAATCTTGGGCTTCAACTTCCTCAAAACAAGTGAATCATCATCTTCTTCTTCAGCATCAGGCACAGGGGCCTTGTTTTTTTCCTCAGCAGGTATACTTCTGGTGTTCCTCTTGGGCTTTGGGGGTTTCTGAGCTGGAGCTTTGGGAGCAGACTTGGGCTTTGATGGAGCAGCCCCTGCCTTTATAGCATCTCCCATAAGATTCTGCGCTTTGGGTGGTGGTGCATCGTCCTCTTCGTCTTCCTCTTCTTCAGAGGGATCTCTCATCATGGAGGACTTCCCAATAACAATGGTCTTCTTGACCCTTTCCTTCCTCTTCTTGCCTTCACCACCTTCTTTGGGTTCAAGAGTGAACTCCATTGTCTCTTGAGTAGAGGCTCTGGCCTTAGACATAGGAATTCTTCTTGCTGGTGCCTTCTTATTCAGCCCTGGCTTACTTGCAGCAGCTGTGTTATACTCCTTTTTCAGCACCTTCTTTTTGGAGCTTACTTCCTCCTTAGTGGCAACATAATCCTCATCCTCAGATTCTGAGGTTCTCTTCTTCCTTGATCTGGTGGCTGCCTTTGGCAAGTTGCTTGGAGTGCTCCTGCTGCCATCATCAGAAGTGCTTGAGGGATCTGAACCCTCACTCATCTGCACCTGGTCCTCTGACTTGTTTGGACTGTCACTTTGATCAGACATCTCTGCAAACTTACTGACAACAGACCCTGTGAATAGATATAGATGAGGTAGAGTGGATGAGCATCACAAAGTGCAGAGTTTTTGCAAACAGATGACTTAAAAACTTAGTTTTAGTTCTTCGCAAAAAGCATTTCGGATCTACTGATTTGTAAACTCGGTGATACCGAAGCAGCTTTTGGAACCTAAACTAGTGAACTCGGTCAGACCGAGTCACAGTTTGGTGGCACCGAGACTGCTAGGTTTACACACAGAATTGAACTCGGTCACACCGATTTGCAGTTTTCGGTCAGACCGAAAGTGCAGGTGCAATGGCATAAGACAAATCGGTGAGACCGATTTCTCCAACTCGGTCGGTCCGAGATGAGTTCTGCGGAGACCTAACCCTAAATTTTCGAATCAAACCTAACCTAAGGGATGTTTTCAGTGGATAGAGTGTTTGCATACGTGGTGATTATCATGGCACAGCAATGTGCTACGAATTAGAGGTAAAAGAATAGCACATAGGATCAAACTCGTACCCTAGTTCGGCAGAGTTCGCTACAACAAAAACGGAGGGGCAGAATTCCATTGACGGTGATGGAAACCAGCGGCGGGAGGTCGCTGGCGGCGAGAAGACAATCCGGAGACCCGAGGCGGCAGAGCAGGATACGCGCGGGCTGAGAGGTTTCAAAGAAATTTCCATAGTCTCACCCGTGGGTTTATATATCCCGACCCTGTCGGCGTGACCGAGTAGAACAACTCGGTGGCACTGAGATGCAGAATCGCAAGCGGTTACTGCAAGTTGGTGTGACCGAAGAATTCAAATCGGTTGCACCGAGATGGAAAACCTAGATCAACTTAGTGATCTCGGTGTGACCGAAATGGATGATTCGGACAGACCGAAATGCACAAATAGGTTTTGGAAGTTTAAGTCTATGACGAGTCAGGGACTCCAAGTGCTCCTCACACAGAGTGGTTCGAATCTGACTTGATCAAACTTTGTGATGTAGCATGAATAGAGTTTGAGACGAGAAAAGCATAGATAGCTAGAGGGAGTTCTTAGGCATTCTTGTCCATCCATTTGGCAAAAGAGAAAAACCAAACAATCAAAGCAACAAATGAATGTCCTCGAATGAGTAAAATATGCATCCAACATGCTCACACAATAAAATGAAAAATGAAATATGTGACAAAGCATGCACAATCACTCTAGCATCTATCAAGCAATTTGGCGATGACTAGGTCATCTATATATGAGTATATCGACTTAGGAGTCAAATGAGAACATTTGATCATAGGTCATACTCATCATTTAAGCACAAGTGGGGTTGCCACTTTTACATAAAGCATTGTTGTGCTCACATCATTAGAGTTGCTTTAGCTCAATTGATTAGAGTAAATCTCCCCCTAGATGTGATATCCCCTCTAAGAGGGATGAACTAACCTTGGGTTTTGTCGATGATGACTTCATGTAGGTGTTGAAGATGTAGATGCTCAATGTTGATGTAGATCATTCGGAGCAATCCTTTGGAGTGAGTTGCACTTTCAATACCTACACGGGTTAGTCCCACAAGGAACAAACAAGGATATCCATAGACATAGAGTGATGTTCACATTGGATGATATCCATGAAGGCATTAGGTTACCTTGTCCCTTGTCTTACCAGCAAGAGGGTTTGTGACTCCTTGAACTAGTGCAAGATATGGAAGTTGTTTGCACTTGTCCTTGCCAAGATGATAAGAGTGAAGTATGTTGGCGGAGTCACCCTCAAGAACTCTCTAGTTCTTCTTCTTAGGGATCCACACCATCTTGATGGGAATCCTTGGAGTTGTAGTCGTACTTGATGAAGTGGAACTTGATGTAGTCTTGGGAACCCACTGGACCAAGGCCTTAGGAGCATCTTCAAATGCATCAATCTCCTCTTGAAGCTTGTCCTTGCCTTTTAGCTTGTGGTCTTGTGGTGGAAGATCATCTTGAGCTTGTGTTCCTTGGAAAGAAGTAGGATCATACTTCTCTTGTTGAGGAACAAACTTCATCTTGGGATATTGATCTTCTTCCCACTCAACTCCATTGGCATTGAACTTTCGTTCAAAACCAACACCTTGATTATTCCTGTGTCTTCCTTGCTTGCGTACAATTTCCCCAAATTGCTTACTTTCGACAAGACTCTTGTAAACACCTTTCTCTATAATTCCCTTTAATAAGCTATTTTCTTGCTCAAGTGTAACTTGGCTAAGAGAATCATTAGTGGAATCAAGAGAGCTACTATAAGCAACAACATTGGATTTAGCATGATTGTTGTTACTACTAGAGGAAGAATCTTTCTTGTTCTTGTTGCTAGATTTTACTTGTGGCATGTAAGTAGACAAGAGTAAACGCTTGGCAATGTAAGAAGAACTTTTCTTGCGAATCATTGATTGCTTTTAAGAACTCATGCTCTTGCTCAAGGTTGAGCTTTTCAAGCGTAGCTTCTCATGAGTCTTTAAAAGTTCTTGATGATCTTCCAAGGTAGTTTCATGAGGTAACTTAAGAGTGTTTAGTTCTTTAGTTAGACGCTCAATCTCCTTCTTATCATCGTCATTTGTTTTTTCTTGATTATCATGATTTATAGCAAGTTCATTGTAGTTTTCATAACTAGAGTTGTCAACAAGTAAATCATCATCTCCTAGCAAATCATCTTCATCACTATTGAAATCAACATACTCGGAGTGTGTTACCTTTGGACCTTTGGCCATGAAGCATCTTCCAATTCCTTCATTTGGTGAGTCAAATATGTCATATGAGTTGGTTGTCACAAGAGCTAGACTGGCAACACCTTCATCTTGAGTATATTCGGAGTCGGAGTGATAACTTATTTCGGAGTGATGGTAGGAGTCGGAGCCGGATACCCATTCACCAACATGAGCTTGATGTCTTCTTTTTGTGTAGCTCTTTGATGATTTGTCCTTCCTCTCCGAATCCTTGCTTCTCCGAGAGGGTCTTCGTTCATAACGATCATCTCTACTCCTTCTCTCTCTTGGCGGTGATTCTTCTCTTCTACTTCTTCTTTTGGGAGAATCTTATCTTCTTTTGTAGGGAGCCGTACACTCATTGGAGTAGCGTCTGGGTCTTCCACAATTGTAGCAATTTCGTTCACGACTTGAAGGTCTCTTGTCATTGTAGGACCTTGACTTGGAGCTTCTTTCCTTGCTTCTACTCTTGTAGAATTTGTTGAAGTTCTTCACCATTAGGCTCAATTCTTCATTGAAAGTTTGTTTCTCACTTGATGATGTGGGAGCTTCCCATGAGGCTTTGTAAGCACCACTTGACTTGTTGTGGAGCTCTTCCTTATCCTTAAGTGACATCTCATGAGCAACAATTCTTCCATTGACTTCCGTTGGCTATCATTGTAGTTGGGCATCATTTGGGTTAATGTGCACACGGTATCATATTTTCCATCCAAGTCTCTTAGGATCTTCTTGATGATGAATCTATCAGTCATCTCTTCACTTCCTAAGCTGGCAATCTCATTTGTGATGAGAGCAAGCCTAGAGTACATTTCAGCGACACCTTCACCATCCTTCATTTTGAACTTGTCAAGTTGACTTTGAAGCACATCCAATTTGGATTCCTTGATGGAGTCGGTACCTTTGTGCATATCAATCAAAGTGTCCCAAATTTCCTTTGCATTCTCAAGACGGCTGATTTTGTTGAATTCTTCAGGGCACAACTTGCGAGGACAAAGCCCAAACACCCAGACCCAAAGAGTGTTAGGCATCACTGAAGTCTTTCTGTCTGCGTGACCTGAAGACTTATTACACTTGAGGACTGTGAATCCTCCAGCTGGTTAGGCGTCGCGTTCTGAGCATCCAAGAGTCATTGTGGATCGCCGGTGAACGCCTTGATCTGTGAAGGTCCTAAGTCTACCTTGAAGACTTACCAGAGTGATTGGGCGAGGACTGTGTGTTCTTAGCTCAAGGGGAATAAGGTGAAGACGCGGTCTTCGAGTTGAATCTCAGCCTCCCTAACCAGATGTACAGCTTGTCACAAAGAATCGAACTGGTCCAACAAATCTGTGTCTTCAACAAGTGACTGGTTCTATCTTCTCCCTCTCCTTACTTAGAGTTTGTCTTCGTGAAGTCATTGCCTATTTGTCATACCTGTTTGACTTCATTGCTTGACTACTTTTGTTGATTGGCTTCTCACTATCTTCCATCTTGATCCTTACTACCAAGCTGCTATTAGTCTTGTACTTTCATGTTATTGCATACTTGACTATGGTTTGCTTGTTGTAGTTTATCTTCCGCTGCATATCAATTAGGTCATTTCTACTGTTTGTCTTCAAAACTTCCATGTTTTGAAGACTTCCCTAAAAATCGCCTATTCACCCCCCCTCTAGTCGATAACTAGCACTTTCAATTGGTATCAGAGCAAGGTACTCCCTTGTTCTGTGTGATTCGGTTTAACCACCTGGAGTTTTAGCTATGTCGATTGCAGGGATAATCAAAGTCTCCGTTGCTTGCCCCGTGTTCGATGGAACTGACTATCCCTCTTGGAATAATAAGATGCGCATGCATCTTGAAGCCATTGATGTCGACCTACGGTATGTCGTCAAGAACGGCGTTCCCAAAATCGTGAAGGTGTCACCCTGCCGATGTCAAGAAGTTCATTCAATCGACTCAACTGCCAAGAACATTATCTGTGGTCATCCGACCAAAGGATAGTATGGCCGTGTGAGTGCTCTAGAAACGTCGAAGCTAGTCTGGGACTGGCTATCCAAGGTCAACGAAGGCGTCTCAACCCAGAGAGATCAAAGGATCAGTGTTCTTCGCAACCTCTTCAACCGCTTCAAGAGAAACGACCATGAAAATGTCCAGCTCACGTTTGATCGCCTCACTGACATCACAAATGAGCTTCATGCTCTCGGCGCCACTGAGATTACCAAGCATGAAATCGTCAAGACACTACTGAGATCACTTGACAGCTCCTTTGACACCCTTGCCCTCATGATACAAGAACGCATACGACTTCAAGACACTCGATCCGTCTGATATACTTGAGAGGCTCAACACACATGAGTTCCACTTTACGAGAAAAGAGATATCTATGGCCCCAACTATGGCCGAACTCGCGCTTTGAAGGCAAAAGTTGTTTCCTCATCCGAAGAAGAATCATTGCGGTTACGATGATCCTGAAGACATTGGAAAGGAACTTGCTATGCTTGTGAAGAAGTTCCAGAAGTTCACTAGGAAGAAAGGCTTCAGAAAGTCTTCACGATACAGCTCAAGAAATGATGAAGCTTCCACTCATGACTACAAGAAGAGAACATGTCACAAGTGCAAGAAAACTGGACACTATATCTCTGAGTGTCCGCAGTGGGACAATGAGAAGAAGAAGAAGAAGAGCCAGGAATCTGATTCTGATGACAAGAAGAAGAACAAATCTTCAAAGTCTTCTTCCAAGTTCTCATCAAAGTCTTCATCTCATAAGAAGAGCTCATCTGGCAAGGCTCGTGCTTTTGTTGGCAAGGAAATGGATTCAGAGGAGGAGTCTGCTTCTGAGAAGGCGGAGGTGGAGTCTGAAGAGGAGTCCGACCCTGGTGTTGCAAGTCTGGCTCTAGCCATAGCCTATGTTGCCAAGTCCATCTTCAACACTGAAGACAATGACTTCCACACCAACGTCAAGTTGATGACAAGGACGACCCTGCTCCCACCTCATCGCTTCATGGCACGTGGTGCCAAGGTAAAATCACGTGATGCTTACTTTCAAACATCAAGTGAAGATGACTCGATTGTGAATCCAAACCCAGCTACAAAACACTTGCTAAAATTGCAACCGAACAACAAAGAGCTATGGAACATACTCAAAAACTGTTAGACAAAAGCGATGACACATTGTTGGACGCGGAAATGACACGTTCTCAGTCCTTAGTTGAAGACATAAAAAATCTTCATGCTAAGTACCAAGAACTTGAAAGTCGTCATGAATCGCTCTCAACCACTCATGAAAGGCTCTCCTATGATTATCTTCAAAGGAAGCAAGAGCTTGAGAAATTGAGAGCGGCTCATGAAGATCTTCAAAAAGAGAATGAGTCACTCAGCAATGTATCAGGCCCTTTCGAGATGGATTTGAACCACCATGTCTAAAATGCATTGAGCGTGATAACGCTACCTCTGTTCTTTGAATGTTCCATCGCTGCCACTGTTGCATTGTCTTCAACTATCGATGTGGTAACTAACCCCTCTGCGGAGGATGCCACTACTATTGCTGATGAAAATGCTAGGTTGAAGACATTGCTTGAAATAGGGATATATAAAAGTCTGAAAGGGCATCAGACACTTTGCGATGTCCTCAAAAAGCAGATTCTGTACTGAAACCCTAGGAAAGAGGGTGTTGGGTTCGAGAGGAAAATGAATGTTGATGGTTCCTACTGGAAGCCTGAGCAGTATCCCAAAACCACATGGGTTGCAGCAAAGGGACCTTCAGTGGATCCATCCACCTTATCTGGCTTTACCTGTGCTAACCCTATTATCATTGATAAATCCTTTGATGCAAACTATAAGCTGTTCAAGAATCAGAATGGTGAAGTGTTTGCGGTGTATATTGGTACTAAGCTGCAGGAATGGACCACCTATGAAGAAGATCCGGGTTCCCAAAAGCTGTCTTGAGAATCTTCCAAGAAATGTCAATATGACACCACCTAGGAAGAAGAAAACCCCGGACCTAAGGCGTCATATGGTCCAAAGGCTTCATACGACATGAGGACTCACCGAGTCACCCTAACGCCAATGTTTTGCAGGGAAACCGTACTCAAATTTATGAATATGAGCGTGTGTCTTCAAACCGCTATGTTCATAGAACTAAGAACTTTTTTGCTTATTCATATGAGTATCATTCATCTCCTGCAAGGCTATTTGCTAGGGCTCCAAAGCCGAAGTTCTCAGATGCTGCACTTAGACTCATTGCTTCTAAGCCACCCCTAAAGATGTGGGTGGTTAAGAAGAATTAACTCTCTTTTGCAGGAAAGGGTCTCCAGCCGAAAATCAAAGGCATCTGATGCTATTGCTGGGGACCTAAAACATCTTCTAGGACGCAAGATCAAATGCCCAAATGGTCTCACTATGTATTTTGTTCCTGAATCGTTTGCCACTCATCCTATCTATCCTAATCTTGATCTGAGCTTCAATAATCCTCTTATGCATCAAATGTTTATGCTTCACAATACTCTTGGTGAAGCCTATCCCCTAACTGCATCAGAGGGTATGACACCTCATGCTTCGTAATGGATTATGGATAGCGGATGCACTAATCATATATTTGGTGATCGAAGTCTTCTCATGGACTCAACCTTACGTCCATCAGACAAGAGTCACATCACATTTGCTGACACTGGTAAAAGCAAGATATTGGGTCTAGGTAGAGTTGCAATCTCAAAGGATCAACACATGGATAAAGTGATGCTTGTTGAATCCCTTGGTTTCAACTTGATGTCTGTCTCAATGCTTTGTGACTTGAACATGATTGTGATATTCGGAAAATATCGTTGCCTTGTACTAATGGAATCTGATAAGTCCCTAGTCTTTGAAGGTTATAGGAAAGATGATCTATACATGGTATATTTCTCAGCAGGTCCATAGCTTGTTGTATGTCTTCTTGCAAAAGCTTGAATCTTGGCTCGGCATCGGAGGTGGGGCATCTTGGCATGAGGAACTTACACACACTCGCCAAGAAGAAGCATGTCATAGGCATCGAAGGTGTCAAGTTCAAGAAAGATCATTTGTGTGGTGCCTGCGAAGCTGGAAAGATGACTAGGGCAAAGCACCCCTCGAAGACAATCATGACGACATCTCAACCCTTCGAGCTATTACACATGGATTTGTTTGGCCCTACTCACTACTCTACCCTCACAACAACTGCTTGTCTCTATGGCTTCGTCATTGTTGATGACTACTCAAGATACACATGGGTGCACATAATTCTCTACAAGACTGGAGTGCATGATGTCTTCAGACGCTTCGCCAATCGAGCCATGAACAATTATGGCGTCAAGATCAAGCATATCAGAAGTGACAGCAGCACTGAATTCAAGAACATCGGACTTGATCTTTATCTGGATACAATGGGAATCACTCATGAGTTCTATGCTCCATACACACCTCAGCAAAATGGCATCGTAGAGCGCAGGAACAGAACCCTCATTGAGATGGCTCGAACAATGCTCGACGAGTACAAGACACCAAGAAAGTTCTGGCATGAAGCTATTGATACAAAGATGTCACGTCATCAACCGTGTTTACATCCATAAGCTTCTGAACAAAACATCCTATTAGCTCCTTACTGGCAAGAAGCCAAATGTCAGCTACTTCAGAGTATTTGGAGCTAAGTGCTGGATCAAGGGTCCCCATCACAAGTCAAAATTTGAACCCAAAGCTCACTAAGGCTTCATGCTCGGTTACGGAAAGGACTCGCACTCCTACAGAGTCTTCAACCTCTATCACTACAAAATCGTTGAAACTGTGGACGTGCGGTTTGATGAAACCAATGGTTCACAAAGAGAGCTGCTGCCAAGTACACTAGACGAAGCTCCGCCCAGCGAATCTATCAAGTCGACGGAACTGGTGAAATCATGCCTTCAAGCACAACTGAAGAAGAACTTATCATTTCGCACCTAACCAACACGAAGACAATGCTCGATCAAGACAATCCTCCCATCGATGACAATGATCAGCAAGAGCAAAGTCTTCGTCCAGTTCATCCTCGAGTTGCAAATGAAGTCTGATTGAGAAGATAATCGATAACATCAATGCACCTGGTCCGCTTACTCGCTCAAGAGCAACACATCTAGCAAATTTACGTGGGCACTTTTCTTTTGTGTCAATATCGTAACCCAAGAAAGTTGCTGAAGCCTTTATGGAACTAGAATGGATACAAGCTATGCAAGAAGAACTTCAACAGTTCAAGCTGAACAATGTTTGGGAACTTGTCAAGCGTCCAGACCCTCGCAAGCATAACATAATCGGCACAAAATGGATATATCGAAACAAGCAAGATGAGCATGGTCAAGTCGTCAGGAACAAAGCACGTCTTGTGGCTCAAGGATATACTCAGGTTGAAGGAATTGACTTCGATGAAACATTTGCTCCTGTAGCTAGGCTTGAAGCTATTCGCATACTACTAGCCTATGCTAACCACCACAACATCTTGCTATATCAAATGGATGTGAAGAGTGCATTTCTCAACGGCAAGATTGAAGAAGAAGTATACGTCGCTCAACCACCTGGCTTTGAAGATCCAAAACATCCTGATATGGTGTACAAGCTAAATAAAGCACTGTATGGCCTCAAACAAGCTCCTCGCGCCTGGTATGATACGATCAAAGACTTCCTAAAGAGCAAAGGCTTCAAACCTGGATCCCTTGATCCCACACTCTTCACGAAGACATATGATGGTGAACTGTTTGTATGCCAAATATATGTGGATGACATTATCTTCGGCTGCACCAACCAGAAGTATAGTGATGAATTTGGATACATGATGCAAGAGCAATATCAGATGTCCATGATGGGAGAGCTCAAGTTCTTCCTTGGTCTTCAAATTCATCAGCAAAGGAATGGCATCTTTATATCTCAAGAAAAATACCTCCAAGATTGTATGAAGAAGTTTGGAATGCAAGATTGCAAAGGTTACACGACGCCAATGCCAGCCAAACACCATCTGGGTCTCGACGACAATGGCAAAGAGTTCGATCAAAAGGTATACCGCTCCATGATTGCTTCCTTACTTTACCTATGTGCATCTAGGCCAGATATTATGCTTAGTGTTTGCATGTGTGCTCGATTCCAAGCGGCACCAAAGGAATCGCATCACTTAGCTGTGAAGCGAATTCTTCAATATTTGGCTCACACCCCAACACTCGGATTATGGTATCCAAAGGGCTCAAAATTTGATTTGGTTGGATTTTCGGATGTTGATTATGCTGGTGACAAGGTGGATCGCAAGTCTACATCAGGCACATGTCACTTTACGGGATGATCACTTGTCTGTTGGTCTTCAAAGAAGCGTAATTGTGTATCACTCTCAAGCTGCAGAATCTGAATACATTCTTCTTTGGATCTTCTTGTGCTTTACTTCTATGGATGAAGCAAACTCTCAAGGACTATGGCATCAATCTGAAACAAGTACCTCTCTTCATGCGACAACGAAGCGCCATCAAGATTGCCAACAATCCAGTCCAAAGACTCGAAGACAAAGCACATTGAAATTCGTCATCATTTTCTTAGGGATCATGTCATGAAGAAAGATATTGACATCATTCACGTCAACACTGAAGAGCAACTGGCAGATATTTTCACAAAGCCCTTGGATGAGAAAAGGTTTTGCAAGTTACGGTGTGAGCTAAATATCTTGGAATGCTCAAATGTCCTGTGATCAAGCACACATCCTAACACTTATGCATGTTGATGACTTAGATGTGCAACACACGAAGTAAAGTATATCTTCAATCAATGAAGACTTACAATCTGAGTGTGAATACATTAACGTGGAATTTGACTTCGGAGCGCCACGATAATTGTGCGCCGTGTCTGGGTCTAATACTTCCTATACGGTGGGTAAAGCCACCACCAAATTTCTTTGTTTGAAGTGATTCACTCATGGCGTTATTTCTGCAATATCTTCGCATTTGATTTGTCTTCAACTTCAACCTATCTTCATGATTTTCTTCACTATGTTGATTTGGTTGCTTTCTGATATATATATAGTGTTCTATCCTCTACAACATTCACTTATAGCTATGTCTTCCTAGTTGAATGTTTTGAACTAAGTGAATGTGATCGGACCCTAATCTCTCTATGCTTTCTATCTCAAACTCTATTTGTCCAAATCATATGCATTCTATTGAAACTGTCAAATGTCTTCTCTGCGTCCTTGTCAGCAGAAGACACAGAGACAAACCTTAAGTCTGTTTTAAATGATTCATCCTTATTGTTGAAATCCGGAGAAGCCGGAACGACCATCCGACAAACCTGGCGGGCGTGGGAACGTGGGACAACTCAGAGTATGTTGCATGCTTGCCACGTGCCCCTCAGAAGTGAACCGCCAGGGGCACCTGCGTAATTGCGCTGTGCCGCACACCTCCTTATAAATACATGTTCCCCGCGGTAAAGAAAACCTTCTTCCACCTCTCCACCTCGTCAAAACCCTAGCGCCACCGTTAACTCTCGACGACGCCGGCGACGAAGCGCTTAGCTGCCGCGACTTCTCCGACGCCGTCCTCACGCCGGCCGCGGGCATTGTCCTCTCCGCCGCCGCCGTAGGTGTTCTCCGTCGCCGAGTTAGGGCACGGTGGATTGAACTGCTCGGTCTCCTATTCTTCCCGTCTAGCAGTTCTTCGAGTGGTAAATATAACGCTATTTTTACCATCTTTTTGATCCTCAAAGATTCATCCTACTTACCAAAACTGGTTTCTGCCTATACAATGTTAGATCTATTCTTTACGCATCTCATCTTGCCTAGTATATTCACTTAAGCTTCACAACTAGTTAGATTCCTCACTTGTACTTATTCACGGATTCGTACAAATCTGGAACCAACTCTCAACATATAAGTGAATGTCTTCGCATCATGAGGTCAATGTCTTCAAACTGATTTATCTTCAAAATCTTCTGAGAATGCATATGACCTCTTCCCCTTCCCTCGCATCTCTAATGCTGTCACATGTACATGTCCGTGGGAGAATCCCTTGGTTCTCATAGTCTGCATTCGTTTGCAGAATCCTTACAACATCAAATTAACTCTCTCGAAGCCAGTTCCTGTTTGTCCAGCAAACGCAAGTCTTTGAAGCCTTTGAACGTATTAACGCCATTCAGTTTAAAGTTCATGGCTGCAGAGAAATTAGTTAGGAAGGGCGGCAGACAGCGTCGTGGGGGAACCTCAAAAGATCTGCCTGATGACCTCGCAGAGCTTTACAAGACAGATCCCGAAGAGAATTACAATCAGCGCAAGACGCGAATCCAATGGATTCGTCGATATTGGGCTGAACAATGGTTCAAGTACAAGTTTGTGACCCAGGAATACGCTGAGAAGAATGCTAACAAAAGCCCTTGGGGTGATATTCTCTTTCGAGGCCTTCCACCCAAGAACAGGGCTGAAGCTATTGCACATGGTTTCTATCCGTGTATGGTCCATGGACCTCAGCCTGAAAATGCCGACCCAACGTCATTTCTCTGGTGTTGTGACGATAATCTCTTCAAGCGCAACTTCCAGCACGCAAAGGCTTCGGCCAAGGAAAACAAGAAGTCATTGGGATTAGACTTCAACCCTGGTCCCTCTGCTCCCCATGCTGACGGCTCACGTGATGCTGAACCAAATGTCATCGGTCCCTTCTACAACCTTGATGGCCTCATCACTCACATCGCGGTCCAAGGTGCCCAAGTGGATCATTCAGATGATGATTACGACATCGATGAAGCCCGGCTCCTCCCCAAAGTCGTTGAAGCCAAAGAAGGCTAAGGCTTCAAAGTCACCGCTCCTCCAAAAGCTTCACGTGTGAAGTCACCGCCTTGCACCTCCTGAAGCCGATTAATGCAGTCAAGATCAATCCCGTATCTCCAAGAAGACGGAGAAGAAAAATAAAATTGTCAATAATACTGAATTGACACTGACTCCTGCTGCCATTCTGCGAGAAGAGCACATTGATCTGTCGAGTGACGAAGATCTAGCAGATGATGCCCTTGAGCAACTTATCAAGAGCAAAGAAGAAGCAGCGATTTTCAATAATTTGCCTCTCTTTGATGTGGAAATCATCCATCACTTCATTGATGAGTGGTTTGACACCCCAAACATCAGCTTTGAAGATCTGCAACTTCCTATTGGCCTCATCGTCTCTTTCAATGGCGCCATTGCTTCTGAGCTAGCTCTTGCTCAGCGCATCGTTGAACTGAAGCACAAAATAGACTATGAGAAGGCTTAGTTCAAGAAGCATATGGCTGCGCTCAGCATGCAAGATGTCAAAAACTTCAAGATCATGTTGCACGAGCTCAAAGAAGCCTTTCTCAAGAAGCGTGAAGAAGCTAGAGGCTCTCGTGAGCGCATGAAGAGTCTGGCTGATAAGTGTGTGCTTGCCTACAATGAGGCTGAGAAGCGCAAGGCTCTTGGCCATCCTGGCATTGACCCCAGAATGGCTGCAAAGAAGAAGAAGCTATCAACTGACCAATCTGCACCTTCAAGGCAGGAAGAACCTCGCATAGTCTTCCCAAGCAGCATGACTGGCTCGAAGCCAAAGGTCAGGTCAACCGCTTCTGAACAGAAGAAGACGAGGGCTGCTGAGGCTGAAGCCAGAAAAAGGAAAAATCCTGAAGCCTCCGATGGTGCTCCTCCAAGAAGAAACACAAAAGCAAGAAGAATCGGGCTGCTCCCACAGAGCCCTTGGTTGTTGAACCTATTTACGTGATTCGCCTGCATCCGAAATCCAAGAACGACAGATGATAGTTCATGAGCCCGCTTCCACAGAGGCTCATGAAGTCAAGACATTCCTGCAGCTTGATCCCATCGGCTGTTGAAGACATTGGTCACAATGACAATGTTGAAGATGATGTAGTTCTTCCTCGGATCGAACACAACTTTGGTATCATCGCCGCTCGATTTAACAGCGAACTCATCAGCATTGGTCGTCCTCTGACGCCAATTGCTCAGGATGCATCATGGGCTGATCACCCACAACCAGAAGACTTCCCCAGTACTCCCCAACAACAACAAGTTACTCGCCAACAACAACAAGTCACTCCCCAACAACAACAACAAGAAGAAGAGGAAGACTTTGAGGCCCAGCCAACCCCATCTCCAAAGGCATCGCCAACATTTCGCAGGCTTCGCAAAGGACAAAGGCCTCAAGTCCCTCTCTCGAGCGTTCCAGAAGGAGAAGTGCACCACCAACCTGTTGCACGTCAAGTGTTTTCAGAAGCCACTCCAACTGTGAATGTCTCCGAGTCTGAAGCCAAAGCTGATGAAGACAATCCGGCTGCATCAGCCGAAGACACCCAAGAAGAAGAAGAACATGTCCCTACTCCCCCTCTTATTGAAGAAGTTGTTCCTGATGTGAACGTGCCCGTGCCCGGCCCTCCAGCTCAGCAAGTGGAGGTTGACAATCTTGAGGCTGCCACCACCAACACCAATAGAGCCTATGACGTAGTCATGGCTGAAGCAAATGTGGAGCCTGCACCAACAGCTCCTGAAGCCAATGAAGCAAATGTGCCTGAAGCCAATGAGGCAACTGCTCCTGAGGCATCTGGCCAGGTACCAAGCCTCTGTTGTTGCCATCGCTCCTATTCTCGCCACCAAGGCCTCATACAATTGAGCAAGCATACAAGTATGGTCAGCTTATCACTGCCAGATGGCCCTTTCTGGTCGCTCCGCCTCATGACTCTGGTCCTGAGTTTGTTTATCATATTGAGCATAGGCCTCAGTCCGTAAACCAAAGCCACGCATCGCCAAGGTTCCTGTGTAATCGCCACCTCTACAGGGTCCTTCAATGCAAATGGCTTCAAAGCCCACAACACTTTCTTTGACAGAGCGAAGAGCCCCTATTCAAGGCCAAGGATATCATCTGATCGGTTCTGGAGCTATCAACAACGAAGCTATTACTCCTGTGTTCTATATGATCAAGGGCGCATTTTCCCTCACATGCACCTCGACCTTTGAAGCCATTCTTTGACTCGCCTCGCTTAGAGGAAGCACTTGATTGCTTTCGTGATGCCGGTCTGCTTCGGCTTTGTGATGCATAAAGAACATTGGAATGAAGAACTTTTGCTTCAATTCTATGCTACCCTCCACATCCGCGGCTACTACAGAGATACAAAGACATGGGTTCTCGAGTGGATGACAGGAAATGTTCGTCATGAAGCCAAAGCTCTTGACGTCATTGAGCTCACAGGCCTACCCACTCCCGGAGAGCTGTTTGAACCTGGTTGTCAACTCCACCGCGATGCACTGGAGAGCATCTTCCATAAGCCAGAGCCCAACATGAGTCAGATGTTGAGCATGATGAAGCCTCTGCCACATGACGCTGAATACCCTTAGGAATTCTTTGTTGATGACCTTGAGTATCTGCCTCGTGCAATATATCACATCATCAGGCGAACTCTGTGGCCTATCAAAGGGCATTCATCTTCTGCAAAACTTGAAGGAGCCATGAAGACATTGGTCTTTTACATCCTCAATGGCATCAGCTTCAATACGCAAGACTTCTTCATCCGGCAATTGGCTGCGTCTGGATCTGATCTTTCTGGTCTGTAATTTTATGCTCCATGGGTCATGCGCCTCATCAAGATGCACTCTGCTATCAACTATCAGCCCTCCGCCGCAATCATCTGATCTTTCTACCAGAGGTTGACATGTCAGTTGAAGCCATATACCCTGGGCCTGCCAAGAAGCCTCTTTGTCTTCAAAATGCGGATCACCATAGCTTCACTCAACCCATGGAAGGCGTACAAGTAGTAACTCATGTCTATCCTCTGGCTGGGAACACTCGTATGCCTCACCGTGCGCAAACTGAAGCTACTGGGAGCACTATTGCACAAAGGCCAAGGAAGCACTCTCGTGTCCTGAATGACCGAGAACTTCTTGTGGCACTGCATCAGAAACAAGACAAGCATCATTATTGGCTCAATCGACAGATGCAAAGCCTCTTGGTGGACGTCAATCGCATTCGAAATCTTGCCACCAAGAATGCTTTTGTCACTCATGAGACCTATCGGCGATCATGGAAGAGTTTGACACTGCTCAGTGCTGAAGCAGATCTTCAAGACGATGGCGTCACTGAACGCTTCAAGTTTGACTCCACTCCTCCACGGAATGCTGTCCTACGTCGAACTCCATCACTTGAAGACTCTGACTATTCTTCCACCGCGGCAACGGTGAATGCCAGAGTGATCGATGATGAAGCCGATGCTACTTCACCGCCCCCTACTTCTGCACGCATCGACACTGTACCGAGTTCGTCTGCACCGTCAAACAACAACGACAACCCTGCTGCTTCACCTTCTCCTGATGAAAGTGAGTAGATGCTCTATGTCTTCAAACCTTTTTGGTCCTTACTGGCAAAAGGGGGAGAAGCATATGAGTTTGATAGTCTTCAAGCGGGTTCATATGGGCGGTTGCTTTATATTTTGCCTAGTGTTTACAACTCTTGTTTTTCGATACATTTGGTTCTTTGAGTTGTAACACTTAAACTCGATGGTCTTCTGCTACTTATTTGCCTTTCTGTGATGCGATGATAAATTCCGCATGTGTGATGATAACTTCCGCACTTAGATCATTCTGCAGACGTCCATTTTTCATTATGCATATCATTCTCTTAGTTATATCATTTCATGCATGATGAATTATCTTCATAAGTTGAAGAGGATCTCCACAAGTACAACCTGCCATGTGCATTTGCATTCCAAAAGCAAACTACTTATATGCACATCTTCAGGGGGAGCCCTTGCCACTTATGAAGACAATACCCTATCCTTTACAATTTCACATATTTTATCCCCGTTGAAAACTTCAACCAGTTTGTCATCAATCACCAAAAAGGGGGAGATTGTAAGTGCATCTAGTGCTACCCCTAGTTGGTTTTGGAGTATTGACGACAAATTTGGTAGAGGGACTAATGTGTTTGTGAGAATTATGGATAACACAGGTAGTGTCCCTCATTGATTCGGTTTACCTACCGGAGATGACCCCTAAAATGTATGAAGACATTGAAGACAATGGTGGTATATGAAGGTATTCATATTGAAGACTATGACAAGAGAAGACATTGAGTGAAGACTATGGAGCCTTGAAGACCGTGGTCGCTTCGTTGTTTCCTGTTTCTTCTGTGTTGAGTCATAGGAACCACCATACTGTTAAGTGGGGTCCATGTGAACAAAGTCAGAATGGCTGAAGTGATGCTCAACCCAAATCCTATGTCTTCGAGCGAAGACAATGAGAGCAAATCTTATCCAGAGCTGGATGAGTCAGCTTTGCTTGTAGCCAAGTAAAGTTGCCGTGTGTGTTTGAAATCTGACCATTGGAACACATGTCAGTTCCTTAGTGACCCAGGGTCATTTTGGACATATCAGGCCGGGTTGCCTAGTGGCTATAAATAGCCCACCCCCTACACCATAAATTGGTGGCTGCTAAGAGTTAGTGCACGGCTTTTGTCGTTGAGAGCAACCCACCTCAAGCTTTTGAGAGAGAGAAATCCTTGCGAGGACAAAGCCCAAACACCCAGACCCAAAGAGTGTTAGGCATCACTGAAGTCTTTCTGTCTGCGTGACCTGAAGACTTATTACACTTGAGGACTATGAATTCTCCAGCCGGTTAGGCGTCGCGTTCTGAGCATCCAAGAGTCATTGTGGATTGCGGTGAACGCAGTCTGTGAAGGTCCGGAAGTCTACCTTGAAGACTTACCAGAGTGATTGGGCGAGGACTGTGTGTTCTTAGCTCAAGGGAATAAGGTGAAGACGCTGGTCTTGAGTTGAATCTCAGCCTCCCTAACCAGATGTACAGCTTGTCACAAAGAATCGAACTGGTCCAACAAATCTGTGTCTTCAACAAGTGATCGGTTCTATCTTCTCCCTCTCCTTACTTAGAGTTTGTCTTCGTGAAGTCATTGCCTATTTGTCATACCTGTTTGACTTCATTGCTTGACTACTTTTGTTGATTGGCTTCTCACTATCTTCCATCTTGATCCTTACTACCAAGCTGCTATTAGTCTTGTACTTTCATGTTATAGCATACTTGACTATGGTTTGCTTGTTGTAGTTTATCTTCCGCTGCATATCAATTAGGTCATTTCTACTGTTTGTCTTTGAAACTTCCATGTTTTGAAGACTTTCCTAAAAATCGCCTATTCACCCCCCCTCTAGTCGATAACTAGCACTTTCAGCCATCCACCAAATCACAGCAAGGTGCTACAGTCGAGACTCACCTATCACCCCGGTGTGGCCGTCATGATCTGTCATATCACAAAACCCACACCTTTACCAGCAGTAGTAAGGTGGCCTCCAAGTTGGACTGGACGAAGCAACCATCATTTCACTGGAACGCTCGTTCAACCCCTTTCTTCCCTTTCTTGAAGAAAACCTCACCTGTGCTACTCACTTCTGCCATTTTTCTTCTCTACCGACAAAGGAAAGGTAGGCGAATTAGTTATGCTGCTATATTTTCATTCCAAGAATCTTCTTTTTGCGAAGCACCGACCGATTCTCACATCCTATTGTTTTCCCGTTTTCATTGCGATTGTGGTTTCCTTTCGGTTGCTTTTTGTTTGTCAGTTCATTGATGGATCCTGGAGCACTAAGCAAAGAGTTGCCGGCGGACAACCCACTGGAGACAGCGATCTCCAGGAAGCGAGCACCGACCAATGAGTTGACCATGTTGGCGGGCCAACCCGTGGATACGAAGAACTCCAAGAAACAAGAACTGGCCAAAGAGTTGAGGACGTTGGCGGACGAACTCATCAAAGAAAGTTGGAAGAACAGCAAGGGCCCCACCGTGCCTACCCCAGGAACTCTGATTGCCACCTATGTGAGGCTCAAGACCGAGTTTGAGGAGATAGTCGCTGTTGAGAAGCAGTATTCCCCTGGCAATGTGATGGCCCCCATCGAGGATGAGGAGATGGCCCCCGGAGGGATGAGATCACCCGGTGAGCTGCACAAGGTAAAAAATAATGGCTTATTACCATAGTTGTGGTTTTTGATTATTTGCAATGTGCTTGCTAATATGTTAGGGTTGTGCAGGTGCCGGTGGTTGTCCTTGATGATTCCGATGTCGTGGCCCGTCTGTTGGCATCGCTTCGAGATCGATTCGATGCCGCTGTCCATCCTGTGGACATCGCCCGTAGATCGATTCCGATGTCGCGATCGATCATGTGGACATCGCCCGTAAATCAATTCCCATGCCATTGTCCGTGCTATGGTCATTGCCGAGAGATCGATGACAAGAAATAGTTGGTCGCGCTTAATCCTTCGTGGTAGTTTGCATTGCCACCGTGTTTAATTACCGTAACGATGCGTGTTATCAAACCATCTTAGGGCTAGTGCAATCGCCTTGTGTGGGCGGATCTTGCTACTTTTGTTTGATAGTGAATCATGCAAACCCTCTCCGAGTTATGGAAACAGATGTATCCTCACCAGCTTTTGATGTAATATATGGCATGCTTAGATGTAAGTTTGAACTATATATCATATCAGTAGGGCTTGTTTGATGATTCTTGGTGTTAGTAGGCTAGCTACTGTGCGAGCTATAGTACTTGCAAAACACTCACCGAAGAGAAACGTTGGGGCTGATGAGCTCGTGGTACGCTTATACTTATCCCTCGTCGATCGACCAATAGCCCTAGCTCCTAAAATTGTAGGCTTAGCGATCGTTCAGACAATAGTCGACATACATTCAAGCCTCATTTGGTTCATAGGGTAGGAAAATCGTAGCAAAAGTACAGAGAACGTGCAACACAAAATCATAGCAAGGTCAGTAGACGTACTCCCTCCGTTCCAAAATAGATGACCTAGGCGGGCTAGTTTGGCCTAGTGGGTTACAGTGATATGACACGGTACAGTGCCGTCCAGTCTTCGCGCGTGGTAGCAGTATTGCGGGTACAGTAAGTTTTCTTGAAGAAGCGGAATTCAACGAAGTCATGATGGTTCCTTCGTCCGAACAACTTACAGTGGGAAAGGTTGGGCCTGCGATACGACTGGGGTAGACCAGGATAATTTTGTGCATGGTAGGTGGACCAGGATGGTCAACGTCCCACATGTCGGCGAATGAAAGTATTATTTCCGATATAGAGGACGAGCAACGAGTATTCATTGTTTATTTTTGATGAAAGCTATTGTCTCCACTGTTACGACGGAGGAGTGTGAAACACGGCAGCCCAGTGAACTTGGCATGTGCACCACTCCCTCCTTCCTCATGTAATACCCAGGTTACAGCTTTTTCTCACTTTCTCTCTATCTATTTCCTCTCAAATGTTTTTTACCTTTCTTTTTTAAGAAACAATTGTTTTTTATGCCTTTATTTAGAATTATTATTTTTATACCAAGGAGCATGTGTAGAGACGGGCTCTTGCAGAGCCCACTCCTTCACTTTGTCAATGCCTCTCTCTCCTCCACATAAGGAGTACTACTTGCTATGCATGCATGCGGCGAGCAGCTGGCGTCTTGAGGGGCCAGGGCGGTGAGAGCGGGCTTAAGCGGTCCGAACTCCAGCATGGCCCACCTCACATTATCACCATATATTTCTTGGAGTCCGTCTTGGCAAGGCGATCTCTTCTCCCTCCCCGCTTTCTCTCTTCTCACCGACGCTGCACGAGCGATTAGATTTCAGCTATCGACGGTTTATTCAATTACGGTCCCACATGTCAGTGAAATTGCAAGACAACACGTGTCCCCTCTGGTGAGCGGCGTGCGAGCCGGACTGTCAAGGTTGCGACGCGTACGAGTCGTAAGTGTGCCGCCTTTTCCTTTAGAACTTGCGAAGCGTAACATTTTTGCGCGATTGATCGATAGAAATCCAGAACAAAATGACGAGGGCGGTGCTTTCCTGCTCGTTAGGCGGGCTAGTTCGAGTGATATGACATGCTACAGTGCCGTACACTTGCTCCATTTTTATGTAAGCGAGAGTTTACACTTTTACGCGGGAGGAGTGCGAAACACCGCGAATCTGATTTTGATCGAGGGATAACTGTTCACCGCCAAATAATGGGGATTGTTAGTGATTATAGCATGATAGTTAGGGCATCTCCAGCGCTGGCCCACAAATTTACACCGCATCTGCTCGAGGACACCGATGGATGCCATCCGATGCTTGCCTGCATACCTTTCGACAACTATATGAACTAACCGGACGAAATTGCGTGCAAACAAAGCAAATTTCAAATTAACCGGATGAAATTCATTACATTTCAAAACTTTTCCTACAAACCGGACGAAATTCATTACATATTTCGCACAAACCGTCTTTGAAACCTCATCAGAACCTAATCTAAACGATCGGCGGCGAAACCACCATGTCCGCCATGAACCCGAGAAAGCCGGCCATTGCCTTTGCCTCCTCCTCATCCGCCTCGATAACCTCCTCCTCTGGAGCACATGGTTCTGAAGATTTCCGCCTCCACGTCGCCGTCAAGCGGCTAATCGTCCGCCGATGTTTACCCCACCAAGCTTGGCGTCGACTGAGTGGAGTAGCGGTGGCCTTCCCGGGACTAGAGCGGCAGCGACCTACCGTGTAGTACTCTTCCTCGCTGCCGGCTGCGCCCGTGCACGCGCGCCGGCTTCGTGGTCGTGGCGGCGGAGGGCGGCCGGGGGGGTGCCGGAGATCTCCTTCGTTATCTCCTACGACAGTACGTCGAAGAGAGCTTTGGAGCGCGCCCGGAGCAAAGCCGCCGATGATGTCCCTCGTCTGCTCTTGTGACAGTACGTCCAAGAGAGCTTCGGAGCACCAGGAGGCCATGGTTGAAGTGGTGCCAACAGAAGGAAGGGACCAGAGGAGAATAAGTGTGGGTCTTTGGCTATGGTTGGGAGCTGTGGCTCAAGTTAATATAGCGGGCGAATGGCAACGAGCCGCGGCAGACAGATGGACAACTGGCACCGGAGTAGGTTCGTCGGGCGTGAATGCGGACGCTGCTTCAGTGACTTAACTGCAGATGCGTTTGGGTTACTGACATGTGGGCCCAACGGGCATCTGGCCCGCATGTCAGTGACACACCAATTGCACCTGCAGTTAAGTCCGGTGAATGCGGCATTGACATTCTGGAGAGACGGTGACCGTTTCAGGCGGGAAGCGCGCGCTAGCGATGGAAGGGGTTTTGGTGTGCAGTGGCACTAAGATCGGTCGCTCACGACAAAGACATACTCCGTACCATACTACCATAGTACCCTCTCTAGCTTTAGGCTGTTTTATAGATTGTCGTTGTGATGGACGATATACATGAGCAAGGCGGTCCGAGTATGACTGTTGGTGTTGAGCCAGGTGAATACATGCTCGGCGTGCGCGTAGGCCTCCATCAAACGTCTAAACAGTAATGTCAGGCACCGCCGGGGCGCGCAGGTGATGGGCTCGCCATTTGCGTTGCGCCATGAGCAGGACTTTGATTTACAGGGCGACGTGCATGCATTAGCATGCTTTGACAGCGTGAGCGTGAGTGTCTGACGCGAAGTATTTCATTTGGCTGACGAGGGTGCGTTGCAGCGACGAGTCCGTGGTTTGATTCCCCACATATGCATAATTTTGGTTTTTGCAGTATTTCTTTCTCCATTGATAGGTAGGCCCGCGTAGATAGATAAAGAACACGAGCTGATGAGGCGCATGCGGACTGTTTGACTAGTCAACCAGACAAATACGGAGCTATACACTGAGCCAGTGACCGTATAATCACCATATCTCATATACAATGATCAAAGTGAGCTATCAAGACAAGTTCGATGACCGCCAATGCATTTTACTCGGTAATAAATGACCAGGATTGAAGGGGAATCCAAATTTGCTTTCTTACATCCTTGAGCTCTTGACAAACCAATGCACTATACGGTTGTCCGGCAACTCCACCCCAGAGCTCTCACCAAGCGTCGTTCATGCCACCGCGCCACACACTAACCGGTAAGGCAGCGACGGCATCCCGCCGCGCCGAGTTCCTTGCCGCCCACAACCGCACACAAAATGGTAGGGAAGCGATGGCATCCCGCCGTGCCGAGTTCACCGCCGCTCGCGACCTCACAACTATGTGGGAGGAATTTGAAGATGCCAAGGCCGAATGGGCGGTGAAAGAGAAAGCGGCCAAAGCCGCACAGAAGGAGCGGAAAAGTCAGAAAGCACTCAAGAAAAGAGAGGCCCGCCGCCGCAAGAAAGAAAAGGACGCACGCGTTGCTGCGGAGAGGTCGGCGGAGATCCAAGCACGGTGGGGTGTCGCCGACAAAGCCGGGAAGGAGAACGACGACGTCTGGCCAGCATGTGAGAAGTAGTAGTACTAGTAGTTTGTGTGTGTGTGCGTATGCGAGTATGAGCATGTACCAGTACTACTAGTTACTACTGTAGTTTTTATAGCAAATTACCAGTACATTAGCCTAGACTTAATGGAAAAATTCCTATCCTAAGCATCAAATGGCATCTCTTTCTCTATAGGAATTGAGATGCATGTAATCTCACTTCCTATGATTTTCATATTCCTATCCTATGAACGAAAGGAGGCCCCTGTTGGAGTAAACACTGTAGCTAGCAGTACTGCTGGTATAGTAGTTTTCTTCAAGAAGCGGAATTCAACGAAGTCATGATGGTTCCTTCGTCCGAGCAACTTCAAAGTAGGAAGTGAGCCTGTGATTTGACGGCTCATTAGTCATTGTTACTGCGGCGCGACGACCTGGGTGACTCTCCCTTGGAGTTCTGCGTGCATGGCAAGTGGACCAGGATGGTCAATGTCCCACATGTTGGCGAACGGAAGTATTCTTTCCGATATCGAGGAGCAAGGAAACCACGTGGTACAGTATCAATGCTGATTGGTTTGCAAAAAAAATAGTATCACTGCCGATTTATAAATATTTTTTATTTCTGATGAATGCTAGCGTTTCAACTCTTACGACGAAGGGTGCCAAACACGGACGCGGCCGGATGTCCCACACAACAGCGAAATGAGTGGGACATGAACAGCATGGTAGAGCCCAGCATAAAAAAACAGCGTGGTAGAGCGTCTCCACTTCTTCCACTTCTGGGTCGGAGACCACACGTAGTAGTACTTAGAGGTATGAACGATACAAAGTGCGACCTGGAGAGAAAGACACGTCTAGTTGGAAGGTCTCGGGGCATACACGTAAACAAATATAAAAGTTAATATGTGCCTCCAACTAATATAGTAGTAGTAGAGTACTTAGGCACGTACTCCATAACATCACCGTGCATTGCACATACAACATTTAGTGGTAGTACGTAGTAAGAGACAAATGCCGCCCAAGAGTTCCCTTCTCGACCTACTTTTGGGTGTTTGGTAGAGTGTATGAAGGGTGCATGAGTCCACACTATTTTAGCACAAATACACTAGAAGCATGCATGAAGAGAGCATGCATTAAGAGGGGTGTTGAGTTGAGCATGCATGAAGAGGGAACAACTATGCTGAGACGAGAACGCAACCAAACACACCCTACATGCCACACATGTTCATACCATTTGTGCCTTTCTACTTCACTTACTGCGCTACATTACTCAGGTTCGTACGTCCACTCTTGGGTACATGTCCGTCTCGTAGTTCCAGTCCCACGTGTTCTTCATATAGATGGAACGATTCTTGCATAACAAGTGCACCTTGACGCTAGATGTCTCGCGTGTTGGCAAAAGGATGAACAAAGCTCACGTAAAAAATAGACTGGAAGAACATAGATTCCGTACGACCGAGAAGGAGCAAGGAACCTCGTGGTGGAGCGTCTGCACTCATAATATTTAATATTATTCAACGATATAAAATTAACCAATCATCTCCACAAAGGGACTGGAAGAGTACGAAACACGGCAGCCCAGTGTAGTTACATCATACTAGTACATGGCTAACCCACGCTATCACCATATTTCTTGGCTTCCGTGTGACACCTATCTCTACTAATCCAGCAGCCTGTATCGCTTCTCCCTCCTCGTCTCTATCAAAGTGCGGCGGGCTGGCGTTTCTGCCGTCTATTGAGGCCGGTTAACTATCACATGTTAGCGACATGCCATGAGCATTCTAAAAAAAATTCCTTTCACGTTCAGTTTTCCAAAAGAAAA
This sequence comes from Aegilops bicornis, assembly GCA_021605145.1. Classification (NCBI taxonomy): domain Eukaryota; kingdom Viridiplantae; phylum Streptophyta; class Magnoliopsida; order Poales; family Poaceae; genus Aegilops; species Aegilops bicornis. The sequence continues at coordinate 255,590,329 of CM038670.1, read as the reverse complement.
AAAATCCTTTCATGTACGAATTTGCTTGTATGCTTTGAGCAACTTGCATGTCCTATACTGCTCCTGTTTGATACTCTAACTTAGCTAGAGGTTAGACTAACTCATGACTAACCCTGAACTAACTGTAGCCAAAGAGGTGTTTGGGTGACAGGTTAGATTGACAATAAATGCACTTCATGGAGAGAGAAAAGTGATTTTTCCGTGGTCCCAATGAGAACTATCTCCGATTAGCACCTCTTGGGTGGGATATTTTTTTGTGGGTTCGGTGCAACTTGCTCCAATTTAAACCCTCATGCTTGGATACTTTAGGGCTATTTGAGCCCCAACTAGCTCAAACTAACTCTAACCCATGGATCCAAACAGGGCCTATGGCCAGTCTTGACGCGGAGCAGTCGCGTGCACCGGGAAGCGGCGCTCTCTCGGCCGCCTCGCCACTTCAAAGCCGGTGCCAGTGAGAGGTCGCCTCCGCTTTGGCCGGGCATTAATGCGGGACTGACGCTCCAGGGCGACGCTGACCGTGTCACGCGGGAAGCGCGCACTGGCAAGGGAGTATATGTTTTGAACCATTTCAGGTGTAGTACTGGTAGTTTGCAAAACTACTCAATTATTGCACTCAGTTTCCTAAGAAACTGTGGTAAAAAACGTTACTCCACAGCCCGCTTCCCTTCTCCTTCCTCTTCCACCGCTCACAGACGTTCAAGGGAAGCGACGATCAACCCTTATATAGGAGTGCTAGCACAAAAAGATGCATGCATGACCACTAAAATTTCCATATTAAAGTGCCGCTCCGGCGGGAGTATGGCGTATGTTGTTACCTTCGGGCGGCCCATGGCTACCGGGCAACGGCGACCAGAGAAGAGGCGACGGGAGGGGAATGAATGCAGCTACTATTTGGGTTCGCCTTCCGGCTTAAATAAATGCGCAACATCACGTGTACCCGCGGGTGCACAAATTGTAACATACGTGTCTCCTTAAGTGGGCGTCACGTAATTGGTGTGTGTGTGTGTGTGTTTGTGTGTGTGTGTGTGTGTATGTGTGTGTGTTTGTGTGAGAGATTCTGAGAGACAGAGTGTGTGTGTGCGACTCTACTCTTCGGACATGTACTCAACCTTTTGCATCGGGATATAAGTATAATGGTATTTACTTTAGCTAGTGATTTACGTGGCCATGTTAACGTGGTTGTGTAAAAAAAATGTCACTTCCTGCTCGTGATTTGCGTTATATAATTACAAGCAAGATTCTCGTGCATCGCACGAAACATCAATATGCATTTTTTTACAAAACACCTGTTGTGATTGACCCATGCAGGAGTAATCCCATGTGTAAAAAACTAAAAACTAATGATATCTCGAGAATTTTATCGGAAAACTGGTATCTCGAGAATGTCATCAAAAAAATGAAAGATGAGAGATAAGGTGAGGAGGAGTGGAGCGTGGTGGTGACTGGTGGTCGGAATGGGTGGAGGCATGGGGATGGACGGTGCCGGCAGGCGGCAGCGGCCACAATGCATGCTAGATTGTTCTAGAGACTTATTCCTTTTTTAATTGCCGAGCAATGAGGTTGCGGAAGATAATGATGTGGAGAGAGGTGCGGGTATCTTTTGTAAAATTATCATAGTTTGCTTTCTATCTGTCAGATATAAATCATACGGTCTGTATTACAAGATGGCAGGCACACCATCATCGCCAACTCGTTTTTTTGTAAGGGTACACATGATAAGTTTGCTGACTACTAAAGTAAAGTGGAATTTGTCCATGTTATGCAAGTAAATAAAGGCGATTGTTTATCATACGGGTAAGGTTGGATGAAGGGTGGTAGGAACAAATGCTCCGCCTAGAGCATGTGTGTGTGAGATGGAGTCTTAGTGTGTGTGTGGGGTGTGTGTGTGAGAGAGAGAGAGAGAGGAGAGAGAGAGAGATGGTGTTAGTTTGTGTGTGTGTGTGAGAGAGAGAGAGATGGAGTCTAAGTGTGTGTGTGGGGGGGGGGGTGTGCGTGCGTGCGTGTGTGTGTGTGTGTGTTTGTGTGTGTGTGTGAGAGAGAGAGAGATGGACTCTTAGTGTGTGCGTGTGTGGGGTGTGCGTGTGTGCATGTGTGTGTGTGTGTGCGTGCGTGCGTGTGTGTGTGTGTCGCGGGGTCCTCTGTGGCGGATGTAATTTAAGTGTGCATGGCTTCATCATAGAGAGGTGATGTGTATGGTGATACGTCCATTTTGCATCATGCTTTTATATCGATATTTATTGCATTATGGGCTGTTATTACACGCAATGTCACAATACTTATGCCTATTCTCTCTTATTTTACAAGGTTTACATAAGGAGGGAGAATGCCGGTAGCTGGAATTCTGGACTGGAAAAGGAGCAAATATTAGAGACCTATTCTGCACAACTCAAATAGTCCTGAAACTCCACGGAATATCTTACAATAAATAATAAAAATCCTCGCCAAAGATGAAGGCTGGGGCCCACACCACATCCCACGAGGGTGGGCGCGCCCTACCACAGGCGCGCCCCTACCTCGTGGGCCTCTGGTGGCCCTCCGATGCCCATGTTCTTCTATATGAGGTCTTTAAATAGAAAAAAATCAGAAGCAACCTTTGGACGAAACTCCGCCACGAGGCGGAACCTGGGCGGAACCAATCTAGGGCTCTGGCAGAGCTGTTCTGCCGGGGACACTTCCCTCCGGGAGGGGGAAATCATCATCATCGTCATCACCAACGCTCCTCTCACCGGGAGAGGGCAATCTCCATCAACATCTTCACCAGCACCATCTCCTCTCAAAACTCTAGTTCATCTCTTGTATCCAATTCTTGTCTCTAAGTCCGGGATTGGTACTAGTAGGTTGCTAGTAGTGTTGATTACTCCTTGTAGTTGATGCTAGTTGGTTTATTTGGTGGAAGATCATATGTTCAGATCCTTTATGCATATTAATACTCCTCTGATTATAAACATGAATATGCTTTGTGAGTAGTTGCGTTTGTTCCTGAGGACATGGGAGAAGTCTTGTTATTAGTAGTCATGTGAA